>CANTUQ010000070.1:460000-2871250 GCA_947683425.1 Excoecaria cochinchinensis
TTTTACATATACATAACTTATAAATTACTTTACCAATTCAAAGTTGGATTATTATACATTGATCACATTAATGCATAAATATTGGATAACAAAATAAGATTGCTTTTACATTACAATACATATACAAGAAACTTCTACAGACTTGTTGGCCTCAACGGATGTGGGATGTCCTTAGCAAAGTAAGTATCTTCAATACTTGCATGGATAAAACACCCGTGCGAAACACAAAGGTTTAGTGGAAAAAAACATAATATGGATGACCACTCACAGCAGTCATCAACAAAACACACAATTATTTGCATTTATCGAAATCATATAAAAATATGTACTTAATCATTAAATATACAAAGATTAAATATACAATCAAATACATAAATTCAATGTATATGAGTTTACTCTTAAGATATTTACACCTTAGCAATTGTGTGTGTATACTTTTCACTGTATGAGACATGTAGCTATAATATAATCTATAATTCATACTTTATGAATTGTCATATTAAAATCAATACACATATCATTTGCCTTACAAACAAATTAGGATACTTTCTTAATTCTTATCCAACAAATCAAAGATACATTACTACGTGTACAAAGATTCATAAATGGTACCTTGAGTTCATGTAGCACATTTATTGAATAATACAATCATAGCAATAATTCGTTTTCAAACCATTCATGTGAAGTGCATACTTCTTATTAACTTTTAGATCATAAACTATACAATTAGCGAAGAGTCATTCTTGATTAGCAAATCACACAAATATTTATTATTGCACACTTTAAGGTTCCTTTATATAAATGCGCTCATTTATAATTAATCTCTATATTATTCATTTAGTATTCTTTCGCTCAATAATTACCTGCATTTCCAATGAGGTGGATAACGGGTTGAAATGCATAGGTACCCGAGGGTAAACGGGATTTAAACACATAGGGATCCAAACGGGATCCAAAAATACATAGGGACCCAATCGAGGTCTAAACACATAGGTTGCAGCAACAAAGGACCTGTGACGCGTGCTGAAGCCAAAAAAAAAGGTACCGTATTTTTAGTGAATTTCTCATCAATTCTCATAAAAGTCGATCGCTTCACAATAGATAAGGAATTGCCTCTATCCATTGTTGACAATCAATCCACGTGGTCCCCTTTTAATAAATTTCTATAAAAGTTGGTTACTTCACAATGGATAGGGAATTGCCTCTATCCATCGTTGAGAATCAACCCATCCGGTTCCCTTTAATGAATTCTCACAAATGTTGGTTGCTTCATAATGGATAGGGAATTGCCTTTATCCATTGTTAACAATTAACTCGCCAGAGCGTCTGATGGGCATCAAAAGGTATGTATCATGGAGTCACCACCCAATAGAACATTGGAAAAATGATTCTAGCCTTATAAGGCCAGAACTAGAGAGGGTTCGGGACCTCACTCTTACTTGTGCGTGGTTTAGGTATTTAAAATTAAGTTTTTATGAATAAATTAATCTTTTTTTTTCAAGCGATTATGCAATAGAATTAAAGTGCATCCCAAGCATCCCAAAAAAATGATAAATAACACGGCAAAAAAGCGATAAAGTAAACTAAAATATTATTACAGTCATCCTCAAATATTCAAAGAAAGCATAAAAAAGGGAAATACATACATAAATCGGGATATTCTATTTGGAATGAGAACACTGGGTTCCTGCATACATATTCATGAAAATCGAAGAGTTCCTTGGACAATTTGAAAAGCTGGGATGAATGATCCCGATTTGATAAAAGAAAGGAAAACACTCCATTTGTAAGTGATATTTTTTTGGTTGAAGACCGGGAAATTGGTCCCATTTTAAGAAAATCCCAATTTATTATAAGTAAAAGACCTTAAGTGCTTTTCTTAATTAACGCACATAGATGAAGGTTTTAATATCACAACATTATATTATAATATAAGAAATAAAATAACAAAATAAAAAGGAGAGTGGGATAGAGGTAATAACCAGCCTGACGCATCTAAGTTTCTCTAACTCCCACAAACTCCGCAGGTGAGGGATACTCACAAAGGAACATTAAATAATAAAAAAAATAATTCATTAGCAAGATAGAGTACTAAATTAAGTAAATAAAATTAATAAAACATATACATTTAAACGATATATATAAAAAAAACAAAAAAAAAAAGTTAAATAGTAGGAAATAGATATATTACAAGCAAATATAAATGAAAAGGCATTAAAAATCAATTAAAATGAGCAAAATAAGGCCTCAAACGACCAGAAGCCCAAGATAAACGGTCACATATAGGCAACGGACGAAAAGGACCAAAGAAGGGGTCAAAGTTAACCCTAGAAGACCACGGACTATTAACCATAAACACGGGACGGGCAAAAAGGGAGACGAACGGAATGGAAAGGAACTTCCATTACGTCCCATCCATCGCAATGACAGGCGGCCGTCTGTCAGGCCATCTTCCCATTGTCATGCCCAAAAACGAAATCAAACACAAAAAAAACAACACAAAGCATGCTAAAACTCATTTTTAATTTATTTTTAGCCATTTTTCATGCATTCATGGCATATTGAACTTAAAACACACATTAGAACACACAAAAAGCTATGACAACATAAAAAATTAAGAAATCCCGTTTCACATTTTCAAGAAACTCAAAATACAGTAAACATGAAATCTGAATATAAAGCATAAAACAGAAGGTTCGGGCTCAGAATATTTACTCTCAGATTGTTTATCTCAAGAAAATGAAGATACTTTGCTCCTTCTCCTTGGATTTCACAAAATTCAAAGATAAAATGGAAGCTTTCTCTCTCTAGAAAACTCAAACTATTTCTTACGGAAATAATGGAAATGCAAGGGATTTAAGACTAAGAAATTCATTTCCTTGGTCTTAGATCTCCTTTGCTCTATATTTCCTTGAGAACAGTAGAATAAAAGCTAAGAAATATGAACTTTCTCTCTCCTATTCTTGTTCTTTCTCTTTCTAGAAACCTCTGTATTTTTGCTCTCCAATTTTTAAAAAGGCCAACCCCCTTTCCTCCTTTTATTTTTCCTCATATACCCTCCTACAAAGCACTAGGTTTTCCCTCAGTTGTAGGGGAAAACCCATGCTTTCCACCTAATGACAGGGATTAGGTAGAGCAACTCCAAAATTTTGATCCCCCCTGTTTCGTGCTACGCAGAATGATGTGTCTGTGCAAAAAGTTTGACAAACGGGCATCCGTCAAAGGCGCACTAAAAAAGAAAAACAAAAGCAAAAAAAATTGCCCCTACCCACTAACTCACCCGTGATAAACGGGCGTCCCTATTAGGAGGGATGGCCATCTATCAAGTGTTTTAGAAAAACTACAAAACTGCCCTCACTATGGCCATCCTAGAAGGGACGAGCGAGAAAGAGTAGTCAATAGACGAGCGTCTCCTATGCGAGAAACGGCCATCTGTCACCAAAATTTCAAAATTTTGCCAGAAGCATCCTCTTTCAGCACTGAAAAAGATATAAAAGAGCAAAATCGCCAAAGGGTTCTCTAAAACATGAAAACCAAGGATGAGAACTTAGCATTTTCCACTTTCTGCCTGCAATATAGGTACTGATATCATCACTGGGTAACTATGATCTGAGCCATCTCAGGACCCGATATCTATAGGACCACCCTATAGGCATGCCTATCTATCACGACTAGGCTAATGCAGGCTTATACACATATTTATTTCATTAGCATGATATTCATATCCGTATTATATTCGTTATATTCAAAAACAATTATTATGATAATATACTAATCATATATGCTTGTAAACTTATATATATATATGATCCACATAATGTGTACATCACTATCATACTCACTATATTCTCATTCATATAATATAAGGCATAACTCATATAATATTATTTGTCACTAATAGTAATACTTACAGTCATTGCAATCATTTACCTACACATATCAACCATGTTAATGCCAAATGACTCCTTTAGCAATCACGCATTCATCTATTAGCCGTATTCATGACATTATCATATGCATAGAAACTCATACTATTATCTTATCTGGCATCATATCCAAATATAGTACATACTTATACATATATGTAATACATATACACTTACGTATTTATGCAATAAATAAGTGCATATTCTATAGCACCCCATGCTACCTGACAAACTAAATCACACTTAACTAAAATATAAAGGACTGAAAACTGTAGAGGGGTGTCACACAAGCAGAATTAAGCATACAGAAATAATATAATTTATCTAAATCATATACATATCTTCAAAATGACATATTTATAAACTTATTTATGCATAGTTAAATAATAAAATACTTATTAATTAGTTCCAAAATTACAGACTATATGTTACACCCCTACTACCCTCTAGGAGGATAATAGAGTGCTACAACACAATCCAAATCTTGCCAAATTAGAATAATAAAATTTCATTACTTTTTATTACAGTACAAGTATAACTTTACAATAACAGTTAGTTACAGTGACCATATACGGTTACCCCTCACATAACACAAACATATATAAGGATGCAAAGTACAATTATTCTCACATAAATCATAAAATCTCACATGACTCTACAATAAAGACTTCATCCTATACTTTTATTGGCCTAGCCTTTATGCTGACAAACCGTAACAACCCCAGTATAAGAATATCAATTTTACACTTTTATAGTTATCTCAATCGTAACCCAAATCAAATTCTAACACAAATATAAATTACAAAGCATCTCACTGCCTCAAAAATGTTATAATAGGATTATTCTCATAACATAATTCCAGACAACTCCAAATGTAACATTTAATTCCAAAAAGGATTTGGGGTACTATACCTCAGTTATTTATATGATGTTAAGCCAGAATTTTTTGATTCTAAGTATCTTTATACTGCAATAAGAAGACAGGTTATATGCATAGTCATTCTTATTTAGGACAATTTTCCTTTCTACTATTACTCTATTGCTATGCATGACATAATGGGAGTGCAAAACTGACTAAGAGCGTAACACTTCTTTATGCTCTAGGAGGAACCAGTGTTCCTTGGACTCATTAATTAAGTGACAAACTCACTTACATATATATAACTTTATTCAATTTTGTCTTACCAATCAAAGATTTATATGTCGGGATTATACCCTCGTACCCCTTAGTTTTATTTTCTACACAACAACTATAGTTACTTGTTAAAACAAGTAATATAGTTAAGTAAAGGTTCAAAGGCAATTATTAGACATTGGACCAAAAACGGAATATTCAATTATTTAGATGCAGTAAAACATAACAAATACAGATCCAGACTAGCCATTCAGATATAATAGCTTGTTCACAAGAAACTGACATTTAATATCAACAAAGGATACCCTAGTACCACGAGGGTATCTACTTAAATTATTAATAAAGGCATTTAATAACAGATAAAAAATTCATCATGATTCTTTAAACTTTTGTGCACCTATCAGTCCCTATGTTTTTAGTTCGGACTTGGAATGATATTCCAAGCTTCCTATGTATCCCAGAATTTGGGAATCAAAATCAGGTAGTTCTACCTATTTTACTTCATTATATTAGGCATTTACATATTATTATGTCAACACATAACATAATATTATTATCATATAATTTGAGATCTTATACATGTTATATGCTTAGTTCATTTTCCATAATATATATACTCATAAATATATCATATGGTCATTGAATTCAGAGCAAAACACCTTACACGATTCTTCTATAAATACAATAAGATTTACACAGGACTATGATAATATTATTTACATCCCATAGAATATCTTATACTATTTGCATACCATTGACCAAATGTAGAATAGCGTATAACACAATATATATTTTTGCAGGCATAAGATGTTCATATAATCTATTCATAAGCATTTCAAACTTTAGGAATCGAAGTCCGTATTTTTGTAAATGAATTCTGATCATTCTATAATATAAATCAAAAGTATAAGAATATTCAAATATTAACGTGCTTATTTAAAAGCATAATAGATTAGTCATGCTAAGACTAGATTTCAGAATTAGATTGCATATTAATGACCAGCATGCCTTCTTTCTGTTAGAACAGAAACTAGATTCATATTGACAATAAAACATTCTCTTTTTTAGATTATGAACACAAATATTTACTACTTACCTTTCTATGAAAGTGAATAACAGGTGAAATATTAGGCGTCAAGGTAGCAAGCATCCCCGAAGGAAGATATCAAACATCCCCGAAGGGAATATATCAAGCATCCCGGAAGGGAAGGCAACAAGCATCCCCGAAGGGAAGATATCAAGCATCCCAGAAGGGAAGGTAATAGGCATTCCCGAAAGGAAGATATCAAGCATCCCCTAAGGGACGGTAACAAGCATCCCCGAATGGAAGATAACAAGTATCCCTGAAGGGGAAAGTAGCAAGCATCCCCGAAGGGAAGATATCAAGTAGCAGCTGCTCGGACTCCCTATAGGTATGGCTATCTATCTATAACTTAGACTAGCTAGCAGGCTTATAAACAGATCAGAATTACTTAAAATCATATTCCATTCATATAAGCAATAAATAGCTCGTGTGATATCCAAATCAAAAGTTCATGCTTCATAATCAAATCAGACTTATTGACAAGAATTTCATATCCATATACACATGCTTTACTTCATATGCAGTCATGTAAACATTAAATAACCTTTGTGATAACCAGACTAAGATTTTATATCTTAGCATTAAGTCATTATTCATATAGTAAGTTAGGTTTATTCCCTTAATCATAAATTATAATCATGTTATTTAATTTCTCTTTATGAGTATTTATTCATTTAACAAATTATGCTCATAGTTTAAATCATAATTAATCTTGTAATAAACGATAGTAATTTCATGAGTTTTCAAAATACATATATTTACTCAATCATCAAATCATTTCTCATCATAGCATAGTCATTAAAAAAGTAATGTATAATTCCAAGTGAAATAGATTATACAAAACAGAACAAAGTTAAGAATTATAATGTAGGAAACAGGGGTTACACGGCGGGCAAGAATTCCTGCCCACCATGTAAAATAACATAATTTCAAATGGCAAAACAGAAGCTATTTATACGGTGGGAAGGATTTCTTACACAACGGGTAGGTTGGGTTACACGGGGTCCATGACAACCATATAAATCAATGAATCTCATAAGATTCCCAGAAGATGCTTTCCATAATGCTTTTACATGGCGGGCATAAATCCTGACCACTGTGTAAAGCCAAAGATAGGCAAAATATGGTTTCCAAAATATGATCACACACGGTGGGCATGAAATCCTGACCACGGTGTAATGGGGAAAAATGCAAATTTTGAATTCTGTAGAATTTCCAAATTCAAGTACCAATTCACCTACACCCAAAGAATAACATTTCAAAACTTAGCTCCTTGCATAAAACTTATTCAATGGCACTTTAATTTCATCGCAACACATCAATCACTCAATTTGAGCTTTAATTTAAGATTATATTACTCAACTCATAGTCTGTTCTAAAGCAAGGACAAATTGCATTTTAATCAGTTGCCTTAATTCACTTATTTTAAAACATATTTAAACTACAAAATCTTTTAAACTTTGTAGGTACATGACTTAGAAGTCTAAACCAACAAGAAAATAGTCATTTAAATGTTTATAACCTGATTGGTATTCAACGTAATTATAAACAAATCTTGGAAACTTTAAACAAGGCTCTAATTAATTCACTCTTAAATCTCAGAAACTCTTAAATCCAACTTCTTCATCACATAACAATACTTCTATCAATTAACTCATTACCATTTTACAAGTTTATTTCACACATGAATGGAATCCCAACCTAAATTGCGACTCCACCCTTTCCAGCTTCACAGTACCGCTGCCTTCTCTTTGTCTTTCCTTTTTATTTCAACCTCTTCTACCGATTGGTCTTTGATTCCAAAAACTTAACTCATGAACACAATTCCTACTAATTCCTTCAACTAGATTTTAAGAGAAAAAAAAAAGAGATAAGGAAGAAGAACATAATTTTTTTTTTACAAGTTCCCACCGAAAATGGCTTCCTCACTGATTTCTCATTCTAGCTACGTGTCCATCTATAGTTTTGCATGTGTTCTTATATAGGATGAACTGTAAGAAACATAATATCGGCGAATTAGAGCTTAAAAGATCGAAAAATGAAATATAAAAAAATAGAATAAACTATATGTCACTTAACTATTATTTTCTATTTATCTTTTTTATTTTTTTCTTTTACCTTGTGCTACTCAAATTTAAATAATTATACTTTTTTTTCTTTCAATTAAATCTAATTTTTTAATAAAAATTAGAATGGATAAATAAAACGATTTAATATATAAATAATTTATAAATAAATATGACATAAAATAAAATTTAATTAAAAAAATAGATCACGGATTTGGGTCAGATCAGATTTCAGGTATTTTCAAGCGAATTTTTTGGATTTCAGATAAAATTCAATCCTAAAATTTTTGAGATATTGGAATTTGGGTTACTATTTTCAAGTGAGTTCGTGTACATCAAAAATTGCTAGATCTAATTTAAACTATGCAAATTTCACTGTGTATTTTAAACTATGCATATTTCATGATATTTTAAGACTTCAATTTTGTCTGTTTCTTTTGTTCATTTCTTAATTTATTTGTTATGATTTTCCACACTTTTCAAGTGTAATATTATTTTGTCTCTTGGCAATGTGGAAATTCAGCATATGCCTTGAGAATGCAATTCTATTGTTGATAGTCTTGCAAAGCAGGGAGCTTCTAGGAGCTCGAATCTTGTGGCATGGCTTATCTGAATTGGATCTTTATGTCGTCTCATTGTTTTGTGCTGTATAAGCTGGTTTCTGTGTCCAATCTGGTTGTTGACTGCCTTATTTCTCATATTCAGTTGGGTCTTGATCCCTTTAGAGATTCCTACATTTTGGCAATCTTTGATGCTCTTCATCTCTCACTTGCATTTGAGGCTGGGAGTTGCCATCTGTTTTTATAGGATGAATAATTGATGTAATTATAATTGATGTTGTCGTGAATTTGGGTTGTTCTGGAAGTGCAGCTAAGGATGACATGTTCCAGTTGTCTCTTCTGTTAACTGGGTTTTTTGCTGTGGATATCTTGTGATTTTTCTGTTGCTATGCTGCAGTTTTGGAGTCAGGTTGATCAAGGAGGCCAGAAGGCTGGTTTCTGTGTCCAATCCGGTTGTTGACTGCCTTATTTTTCATATTCAGTTGGGTCTTGATCCCGTTAGAGATTCCTATATTTTGGCAATCTTTAATGCCCTTGATCTCTCACTTGCATTTGAGGCTGGGAGTTGCCATCTGTTTTATAAGATGAATAATTGATGTAATTATCATTGATGTTGTCTTGAATTTGGGTTGTTTGGTGGGCTGGAAGTGCAGCTAAGGATGACTTGTTCCAGTTGTCTGTTCTGTTAACTGGGTTTTTTGCTGTGGATATCTTGTGATTGCTCTGTTGCTATGCTGCAGTTTTGGAGTCAGGTTGATCAAGGAGGCCAGACTAATATATCTTTGATGGTGGACTGTCTTCGGTTTTGAGAAACTTCATTTCCAGCATGTAGCATTGATATTCCTTTGCAGAATTGGAAATCCAAACTTAATGGGGGATTTAATTTGATGTTTTTAGGCTTTTGGATTTTGGTTATTTTCGTTGCTGCCCTGTTAGGTTTTTGGGCCTGGGTATCCTTTGGCTAGGTATCTTTTCCTTTTCAATGATTACCCGATTTATCAAAAAAAAAAAAGTGTAATGTTATTTACGCTGAAAGGGAAAATTTGCTCCTATATTATTCTAAAAAGTGCAATGTTACTCATGTGATTTGTTTTGGTGCAATATTGTCAATATACCCTCGAAATCAGTGCAATTATACACTTTTAATAACTCTTGTTAACTCCTTTAGAATTTCTGTTAATATTAAGCTAACGCAGTAAAATATTCACAGATGGAATACATGTGAATGGGAGGGGTTTAGAATTTTTCTAATATTTTTTGGTTCATTTTCGTCCTTATTTCTTGATTTTTTGTCTTGCGTTGCATTTTAGATACTGGAGGAGATTCAATATATAAAAAATCATATTCTTTTCAAACATTTCTCCCTTTAACTGGCCGTAACTTTACCCTATAAGTTTCGTTATATGTCTCTTTACGGTAAAGACGCTTTGAAAACCATGATGGTGAAACTATTTAGCATTGTTTTAAAAATCGGGTTGACTCGGCCGGTCGGACCGGTTCAACCGTGAATCTGTAAGAAATTCGGGTCGATTCAATATAAAAATCGGAATATGCAAAAACTCGGTTTGAACCGGATTGACTCGGGTTGGATCGGAACGGGTTGAACCGGGTTGACTCGGGTTCAATTCAATTTTTTTATTTTTTTGATTTTTTTTGAATTTTTTTTATAAAAAATCCAATAAACCTTAAATTAATGTCCTGTCCAATTGATATGTTATTGTTGACTCTCCATTGTGAATATATATATATATATATATAGCAAAAAAAAAAAAACAGAGTAACAAATTTATTAAAATATTGAGAGTCAAAAATATAATTGATTTGTCCAAAAAATTTTAATGGCAAAAGAATCAAAGGTAAGAAATAGAAGTTTAATAATTAATGAGAAATGAGAAATTATATCCACCATATAAATCATGACATACCTAAACAAAATTGATTATAAAATGTTCATTTAAAAAAAAAAGGTATAAAATTATAAGGGATAAAAAATTCAACTAATACAATTCAATCAATATTATTTGGTCATTTAAATAATCGGTTTGATTCAAATTAGTAAAATATACTAATTTTAGTTATTGGTTCTATTTAATTTCAGTTATTTGATTTTTATATTTGTAAATTTTATTGGATTTAAAATTATTATTTTAATATTAATTTATGATAATTAATAAATTATTTGAATGTATTTTTTGTATACCATATTTTTAATTTTTTATAAATAATTATATTTAAAAAAAAAAAGATAAAAACTCCGAGTTAACCCGATCCAACCAATTGACTCCTGACTCAATTGACTGTCCGAGTCGATATCCGATCCGCTTCTGAAAACATTGCTATTTAGATACTAGGCTTCTTCTAATTAATCATTATTTTATTAGTTTAATGAAGGGCAATTTTGGTTTTTAATGAGTCCCTCTCTTCCACATGTCAACATTTTGCCACAATAGGTTAAAATTGACGAAAATTTTAAAAGTAATATAAAAAATTACTACAAACATTATAATTGAAATAAAATGTAACTGATAGAGTTGATATACGCACATAACTCAATTATGGATTAAGTTTCAATTCAGATAAAATTAAATAATTCAATTTGATTAAAATTATCTAATTCTATCTCAAAAAAAATTTGAGTTAAACTAGAAATAGGTTTCTGACTTTTAGGATCTCTATAAATAGATGGAAAATCTCATTATTTAGTAACGATAAAACGTATATACCGCAAGACTGCTCGTTTAGAGTTGAGATAATTGAAATAATTGAAATAAAAGGATTATAATTGAAATAAAAGGTAACTGATAGAATTGAGATACGCTCATAACTCTATTATGGATTAAGTTCCAATTCAGATAGAATTAAGTAAATAAATCTGATTAATATTACCAAATCCTATCTCAGAAAGAGTCTGAATTAAACTAAAGATAGGTTTCTAACTTTTAGGATCTCTATAAATAGATGAGAGATCTCATTATTTGGTAACGAGAAAACGTATATGCCGCAAAACTGCTCGTTTAGAGTTGAGATAATTGAAATAAAAGGATTATAATCGAAATAAAAGGTAACTCATAGAGTTGAGATACACCCATGACTTTATTATGGATTAAGTTCCAATCTAAATAGAATTAAGTAATTCAATCTCATTAAAATTATCAAATTATATTTCAGAAAAAAAGTCTGAATTAAACTAGAGATAGGTCTCTAAGTTTTAGGATCTCTATAAATAGATCATGGGAGATCTCATTATTTGGTAACGAGAAAATGTATACGCCGCAAAACTGCTCGTTTCCACTCACAGTTTTTTATCTTAATCTTTAAGGGGTTTTTTATAACAACCCAAAAAGGGGTCTAGTAGGAATTGCATGGTTAATTGGGTAATTAAGAGTATAAATGTAATTGGATAAGTGGAAGAATAAATTAATTAAGGACTAATTGAAAGAGAAGTTAAGTTAATAAGTGAAATAATTATTTTAGTGATTAAAGGGTAATTGGACAAGGACTAAAGAGATTTTAGCCAAGGATTTGAATAAGTTGACCAATGAGAGCTTGCCACCTAGGCAAGAGTAGGTGGGAGCATTAATTGAAGAAGAAGGAAATGGGAGGAGGGCAAGAAGGAAACGGGTGGGAGCATTAATTGAAGAAAAAGGAAACGGGAGGAGGGGCAAGAAGGAAATGGGAGCTTGCCACCTACCCTTGCCTAGGTGGCAAGCTCTCATTAGTCAACTTATTCAAATCCTTGGCTAAAGTCTCTTTAGTCCTTGTCCAATTACCCTTTAATCACTAAAACAATTCTTTCACTTATTAACTTAACTTCTCTTTCAATTAGTCCTTAATTAATTTAATCTTCCACTTGTCCAATTAAATTTATACTCTTAATTACCCAATTAATCATGCAATTCCTACTAGGCCTGTTTTTGGGTTGTTACACTTTTAAATTGTAGAATAACTGTTGTTATCCCGCATGTTAATAAAAGTCAGGCCAGTGACCAAAATCAAACAGGATCCTTGTAGACGTTTTCGCAATGTGTTTTTGTGCTACAAGAGATAGGTAACATTATTTAATGTTACCTCAATAAATTATATTTGTTATAATTTTTTCATTATTGGTATCAGAGCCATTATTTTTGCGTCCTGCCATGTGGCTAAATAGATTTAAAATTTTATGTGTAAAATTATTAGATCTATTATGCATGAAACACAACAAAATTTTAATTTTTGTGTGAATAATATATACGTGTATATATTGCGGCTCGAAAATTATGTATGTGTACACTGCGATTCGAAGGAACGAACATGAGTGTTCAAAATGCAAAACTAGAAGTCAAAATTTTTAATTTTTGACCTCACCATTAGATTCACAGACCCCGAAAACCCCCACCGACCGAAAATCGGACATACGACAGGCATTATGCGCATGCGCGTGGACGGTGGCCCACACGCATGAGTCCACGTGTCAACAGTGATGCGTCACTGCTGACACGTGGGCTAATGACATCAAGCCACATGGATGGTAGCGGCCATGCCACGTGGCAGTGCCGTGTCATCTGGATGCCACGTGTGTCAACACGTGGCCCAATGGGGCAACGCCACATGGATGATAGTGGCCATGCCACGTGGCAATGACATGTCTACTCGGATGACACATGGCACAACCAGAGGGTGACATGTGGACAACTGATGTCATGCCACGTGTCAGTCTATGTGTCAGTAATGACGTGTCATCTCTAACACGTGGCCCAATGGGACAACGCCACATGTCTGACATGTGTTATACCATTGGTGGTGACGTGTCACCCATGTGTGCTTCAGGTGGACCAATAGGGTTTCGACACGTGGCATGATAAGGATGTGACACGTGGCACTATGTGGTGTGGCAACGTGGTAAAACGGAGGGAGATGAGCGTGAGGGTGCGTGATGCACGTGAGGCCCATCTAATCTCTCCCAGCTAGCGCATATAGGCGCGTGCGGTCATTTTCGACCACCTTTTCAGCTCCGATTTTTATCAAATAAAATTTTCAAATTATTTCTGATTTTTTGGTGATTTTTTCAAAATTTTTTTATGACCAAAAAATTAAATTTTATTTTTAAAAAATCTCAAAAATATTATTAAAATGTGTAGAAAATGAGTTTTCTGCTTTCGAATATTTCTAAAAATATTTTTAAAAAATTTTGAGGTTTTGTCCTTACTTATTGATTGAAATGTGTTTTAATTATGTGTATTTATATATGAGTGTATAAATTTTTCTGTAATATGGTACAGAAATGTTAAATAAGGACACTTGATCTTCCTTAAATTACGCATAGGTTACTTTAACAACTGCAAGAGTGCAATCTATAAGCAATATGGGAATGCAAAGTAAGATTTAAACTAATGATATTGATACAATAGTCCATCATAAAGTAAATGTGTGAGAACAAATGCAAGAGTGCATTTGGATTGGTGGTATGATGGTCTGAGTATGAAAATGGATAATAGAGTCTTGGTTAAAATATTGGCTGACTCCTTTGAATATCATCTACAACTGAGAAAGTTATTGAAAACTACCTAGTTCACAGGAAATAGATTTTATAGAAAATTTATTATTCACCTTTTGGTTAGAGTTGTCAAAAGGGAAGTGTTGAGAAATAACACTAAATATGTGATGACACTAAGGAATGGACATAATGTACAACGTCCATGGCTTTATCAATGGACTTATGAGTTGCCTGATGAATTGATGAAGTTGGTCAAAGAAATAATCCCAATATCAAGAAAGATTTTATGAAATCTGGACTTATACAATAGTTGACATAATTGTCAATTTGAGTTGGCGTTTATTTTTGTTAAATAGGATTTATGTTTTCTATTGATATTTGACATGAGTATCTTATTTTAAGATTATTGAATTTTATTTATTTGATTAAATAAATGTATTTATTTATCATGTTGGCATTTAACTTCATAATAAATGTGTTTATTTTAATTTTTAATTGTCTTACAATATTTTATGAGTAAAATGATTGCATGTTTATTAAGTAGAGGCTTAATAAAAATTCTCTCATAAGTTTGAGAACTTAATAATCCGATAATTCAGATTTATTATGTATAAAATTTTAACCTGTAAGGTTGGACATTAGGACTTCAAGGGTAAATAGATACTATAAGTAGTTTTTTCGAATCTGAACCTAATAGAAAATTTTACTAGGTTATTATTTCAGATGCATAGTAAATTGCATGTATTGTCTTATCTTCCTTAAATGTGTGCAATATTATTCCATTTGAGATCAGAGGATCCTAATGGATACTGCTTTCAAGTCAATTGTCGCACTTAGTAAAGATATGAAGCTAAATGGTGATAATTATAAAAATCTGGAATATAAAGATCCAGAATATGCTTAAAGAGCAAGAGGCTCTTGAACTCTCAAGTTCGGTTATGGTGAAACTTGAGGATGGCATTATAGCCCAGCATAAGCAGGACTGAGATGCCTATATGGCATGAAAAAAGAAGAATTCCACTGCTCAAATCATCTTGTTAAGTGCAAAAGGATGATGACATCACTAAGCAATTTCGCAAGTATCAAAATGCAATAGATCTGTGGATCACTTTGCGAAAAAACTTCAGAGATATGTCTCTGACTAAGTTCCGATCATCAATGATCAAATTTGATACATATAAGAAAAAATCTGATTATTCGATGCGGAAACATCTAAGAGGGATGAAAAATATTAAGTGAGCTTAGTGAATATGTTTATAAGTCGACTAACGAGCAGTAGGTCCAAGTTGTTATCCATTCTTTACCCGAGAGTTGGGAGCATATGAAGATACAACTAACTCATATGGATAAGCATAAAGACATTTGAGAATGTCGCTTGTCATTTGGAGCTTGAAAGGGGACCGTATGGTAGCAATTAAGGTCAATGCTATAGTGCATATGACACAGTCCTGTTCTGTTAGAATAAGTTCTAACTAGAACAACAAAAAAAGCTTCAAAAGTAGGGATTAAGAAAAGGTTCGAGAGCCTAAAAAGTAAAAGAAATAGAATCACGAAAGGTCCAAAGGTAAAAAAGAGGTAAACTTTTCAAGAGTGAAATGTTTCAATTGCCTACAGAAATGACACTATGTAATAGACTGCATTATGCCTAAAAAAATACACTATTCTGACTCAAGAGTGAGTGAAATTTATGTATCCAGTTTTAAAATTCATCTTTTGTGGATGATAAATTCGGGACCAATAGACCATGTAACAAGGGATCGAGATGCCTTTGTTATGAAATTTAGGTTATGTTCTTGCTTTATTGAAATTTATTTTCAATTTACATATTAAGGATGACAATGTACGCTTATCCTTAAATGATTTCTATTATGGTTCTGGTTATGGATGTGGACCATGACTATTTGAGTAAAACTAATTTTTCCTTTAATTTCTTATTTTTCACATAGTTATGAGAATAATTTAAAAATATGGCATGCTAAATTAAACTATATTGGACAAGATCGAATGAGTCAGTTAGTCAAAATAGGTTTAATAGGTGATTCAAATGAGGTTGAATTGGCTACGTGTGAGCATTGCTTAAAAGGAAAAACTAGATAGAAAATCATTCGAAAAATGTACTAGAGCCAAATTTCCATTGCAGTTAGTTCATTCTGACATATGTGGTCAAATAATGTGAGGGTAAGGCATGGAGCCTACTATTTCATCACATTTATATATGATTGTACTAGGTATGGTCATGTTTATTTGATTTCTCACAAGTCAGAAGCATTGAGTTACTTCAAGACTTATATGAGTTTAGTTGAGAATTAATTAGCCAAAAGGATCAAAGGTTTAAGAACTGACCGAAGTTGAGACCCTCTTTATGATGAATTTAAAGTTTTATGTGATGAAAGAGGGATTGAACATCAATTGTCTATTCCCATAAATCCACAACAAAATGGAGTTGCAAAAAAGGAGAAACAAGACTCTCCTAGATATGGTTAGATCTATGATGGCAGAGGCAGATTTACCTATCTCCTATTAGGGAGATATTTTATTGACTGCCACACATGTTCTGAACTCTATGCCTTCTAAATCTGTCATTACCACAACTTATGAGTTGTGGACTGGTCAATAAGCTGACCTAAGTCATTTACAACTTTTGGATTATAATACTTATGTCCATGATACCTTAATTTGGTAAATTTGAGACTAAGAGGTAAAAAAAAGTATTTATATGAGATATTCTGAAGTATCAAAAGGATATATTTTCGTGGGTAAGCAAGAAAATGGCACTATAACAGAATTCAGATCACGAGTCATCATATTCTTAGAGAATAAATTTCCAAAGTTGGGCAAAGTGAATTAAGATTTCACTTTCTATTAATCTCAGGAAAAGGAACCATTAGGATCACTCCATCCGAGTGGGAGGGATTTAGAGGAAGAAAATTAAGACCCTCATCCTCCAAACGATCCGGATGTTCGAGACCTGATTCGAGTGGGAGTATTCTTGACTCCAGTGGGAGTAAAGAATTTGGTATTCCTGACTCAAGTAGGAGTATGGAACATGGTCCCAGTGGGAGCATTATGAATCACGATGAATATATGAAACATGTTTATTAATATTCAGAACTGCAAAAATCTAAAAGGATAAGTGTTCCATGCCGATGATTTAAAATCGAAGGTTTAAACGAAACCCTTTTGGTTACCCTACAAGACAAGAAAGAGTATAAAAATATTCAAAAGGCTTTTTCATGCCCATCTAAGGAAAAATGGATTAAAGCAATGGAAGAAAAAATGGCATCCATGAGATCAAATCATGTTTGGAAATTGGTTGATCTATCGGAAGGACACAAATTGAGAATAAATGTATTCTCAAAGTAAAGCGAAAGGATGATAGAGATATCAAAAGATATAAGGCTCAACTAGTCACTAAGGAGTTCACACAACAGGAATGGATTGACTATGAGGAGTCTTTCTCACATCTGTTGTAAGATTTACATCCATAAGATTGATTCTGGCTATAGTGGTGAGTTTGGACCTAGAGCTTCATCAAATGGATGGGAAGACTGCTTTTCTCAATGGAAAATTGGATGGAACAACCTATAAGTTTCATCAAAAAAGGCAGCAAACATAAGGTTTGCTGATTGATGAGTTCAATCTATGGTCTTAAACAGTCTTCAATACAATGGTACTTGAGACTTCATCATACAGTCATGTCGAATATGTTTAACATAATTGATAAAGATCATTGTGTTTATAGTAAAAACTCTGAAAGTGAATTTGTCATTTTGGCATTGTGTGTAGACGACATACTTAAAGATGAAAATGATAAATGGTAAGTAAATGAAATAAAAAATTGGTTATCATCCAACTTTGAGACAAAGGATATGGGTCATGCATATTACATTCTTGAAGTTAATGATTTCAAGATATCGTTCGAGAAGATTATTGTCTGTTTCTTGAGAGAAATATATCAACAAAGACCTTGAACAATTTAATATACAAAATTGCAAACCCATAAATAACCCCATTGCCAAGAATTAGTTTTTTAGCAAAGATGTGTGTCCTAAAAAGCTAGAAAAATTGAACATATGAGGAATGTTCTATATGTCAGTGATGTGGGTAGTCTTATGTGTGCGATGTTGTGTACAAGACATGATATATGCTATTAAGTGGGCACGGTAAACAGATATCAATCTAACCCAGGCAAAGCATATTGGAAGCAATTGAATGGATACTTATATACCTTAAAGTTGCTGCAGACTATTCTCTCTATTATCAAGAAAAGGATCTGTATTGAGAGAATGCAGAAACATTGATTGGGTAGGAGATGTGGATGAGAGAAAATTCACTTCAAGTTTTATATGCTTGTTTGGCAAGAGTGTCATCTTATGGAGTAACAAGAATTAAACCTGTATAGCCCTATCAATAATAGAAGTTGAATTTATCACTTCTTCAATTGCAATATAGGAGACAGTTTGGCTGAAATGGTTTGTGAGCCATTTAAGAGTAACTGCTTAAGAGGTATCAGTGACAGTCAGTCATTGATAGCTTATAGTAGAGCTAAGTATATCGACATTAAATATTAATATATGAGAGATATTATTGCACAAGGAGAAATGAACTTACAATACGTTTCTATGCATGCGGATCCATTGAGTAAATCTATAACGAAAGATGTGTTTTGAAAGACACATTAGATCTCAAGGTTTGCGTAGAATTTAATTGGTACTGTTATATTTTTATATAATCCCTTAATGTTATTATTTATGAATAACAACCAAAATTCATTGTTGGCAATACATGAGTATGAATGTTTATATGTAAACATTTACTATTATTTGTATGAGATTGAGCATGTCGGACAGAGAAGTAACCCACTCACTAGGGTATTTACCTTAGTTTTGTAATGAGTTAGCAAAAACTAAGATGAGGCGATTTTTGAATATATGAGAATGCTCAAGAGCCTGTTCAAAATAAAAATGCCGTCTTACAGAAATTAGAAGATGAGTCTTGTTAAGGTGCGAGATAAAAATATATATAAAGTTGTATTCTTTGGATTAAGGCCCAAATAAGGATTGTATGGAATCTAATGGTAAGTTAAACGTAACTACCGTGTTCTGTCTAAAAAGCAAGAAGTAACCCTTAAGTAAGCGGACTAAAGTTTGGTGTTTCAGTGCATCGTAACCTTACGCTTCTGTATAGTGTTTTATATATACATTTTTAAATGTAAGACATGTGCTCCTTTAAGGGAAAGAAAGAACATCATAACACATATTTTATACCATGTGTGTTTGTATGACCAAGGGATGGAAATTTAATAATATTATTGATCTCAATTTTTCCTATTTTGAGACCCTATTTATATTTCGACTCTTAGAACCCTTAACTTATCCCTGAAGTATGGTTCAATGTGGCTAGCTTAGTTAGTTTTCAAGAGATCCGAAAAAAATTTAAGCCTGGCGGATCTAGCTAGAAATGCGAATTGAATCATGATAGATGGCATACAGTAAGAGGGAAATATAGTCTTTTGATTACATTCAATTGTTTTGTGGTTCACCGGCTAGCCTATTATAGTTTTTATAAGTAGAAACATAATAGTGAATATAAAAATTATTTTATGAGATTATGAGTTAAAATAGTGAATGTGAGAAAGCCGTTTAGGGTTAGGCATACATGAAAAAAATGATCTTATTTTTCGAGACGTTATATATCCCTAACAGGTGTATAGCACTAGTACTCTCAAGATATGCTGATCACACAATTTATCTGCCGGTATAACTGAAAATTAAGACTGAAATTCGTTCCATCATGTGCGAGTGAGAGATAATAGAATTAGGATACGACCTTGACTCTATTATAGATTAAGTTCCAATTCAGATAGAATTAAGTAATTCAATTTTATTAAAATTATCAAATCTTATTTCAGAAATAGTCTGAGTTAAACTAGAGATATGTTTCTAGATTTTAAGATTTCTATAAATAGATGAGAAATTTCATTATTTGGTAACGAGAAAACGTATACGCCGCAAGACTACTCGTTTCCACTCACAGTTTTTTATCTTAATTTTTCAGGAATTTTTAAATTGTAAAATAACTGTTATTATCCCGCATTTGAATAAAAGACAGATCAGTGACCAAAAATAATATTTTTGCGTTACAAGAAATAAATATTATTATTTAATGTTATCTCCATAAATTATATTTTGTTATAATTTTTCCATCAATAACATTGTACCGAAATAAATTGTAGCAATAAAATAGCATTTGTAGGTAGATGAATATTTTTATCTGCACGTTCTAATACATACAGGATTAATACTCGAATTTGTAATAATTTTAAGTGTATTATTTATTTATTTATTAAAAAAGAAAGAAGCAGCAGAAGGGAGTGAGAGATTGGGCGGTCAATCGGTCCATTCTTTGCTACATCTAAAATCCGTAGTACCAGCAAATTAGGAAAAAAAAAAAGGGGGAAAATTCCCTTCCTTTGTTCTTTACCATAATACATCTTCTACGAAATTACGATCTATCATTCAAAGAAATTTTCATCATCTTTCTGTACACTTTAGATTTCCTATCCTCTCTCCACTTTCTCGCAGAACTCGTCAACGGGTAATGTCTTTTCTGTAAGTATTTAATCATCATTTCTAAACTTCCTCTTTGATTTCGTTTTTCACATGATTTACTTGTTTTCATCTTTCTTTGATTGCGTCCTTAACTTTGATTTTACATATTTTTTCTATTTATTAACTTGGATCTTTGACTTCATTTGATATTTCTTACTGAATTTTTCTTAGAATTTTGACCTTTGTTTTTGGGCTCTGGATGTTTTCAACTTTATATTACAGATGGCAGTTATTCGACGGTGTTAACTGTTAAGAAGTTTGTGGAAAACCTAAATTTCTACCAAATTTTATCAATATAATGATTTGTTTATTGATTTAATTACAGATTTCAGCCAGGAAGAGCTATTTTGGTTTGTTAATGCGGGTGGGGTTTGAAGAAAGGTATGAGGGATTTCTTTCTGGACTTTGAATACTTAGCTGAAGGACTCTGTTGGTATTTGTTAGAGGGTTTTGACTTTGTTGCCGACGAATTTCTTGCTTTTTGTTTGGTTTTTGCATCTTCTGTTGAGAAATTTATTAGGTTTCTTTTCTTTCAATTTGTGGTCTCTTAGATTCTTCTAAATTCCAAGTAGCTTGATGTTAGCTAAGTCTTTGTGGTTAATGAAGATTTGAAACTCAAGAGAGACAGCATTTAAAGTTCAACTTTTTTGGTGGCCTGATTGTTCAAATGGGTTCAATTCAAAATACTGTTCACTACTGTTCTGTCTCTAGAGGTAAGCGGACCCTGTATGTGTATAGCGGAGGAGATCATGAGATTGAAAATTTGGCAGCATTATCGCTGGAAAGTACTCCTCCATATCACAGGTGGTATTTTGAAACAATTGGGAAGAGAACCTTTGGTTTTCTAATGGAGGATGGTTATGTTTATTTCGCAATTGTTGATGAAGGGCTTCGAAATGCAGCCATACTTCAGTTTTTAGAGCATTTGAGAGATGAATTTAAAAAGGTAGCGAGAAAGGGGTCAAGAGGAAGTTTTTCAAGTTTGAGCTCAATCAACGTACAAGAACAACTAGTGCCTGTTATTAGACACTTAATAACTTCATTGGAACATGTATCTCAAGCTAGCTGTGATTGGAACGCTGAAACTTCTACATCTGATAATATCAGACTCTGTCCTTCTCCAAATGATACAAATGGACAAATTGAAGTTCTTACTTCCACAAAAGCTCCTTTATTAGGGAAATCTAACAAGAAGTCAAAAGATCATGTGATTATAATGAGAGATATTGAGTTAGAAGAGCATAAAAGGTCTACCGACAGGATACCTAAAGTTGATTCCACTTCATTGGATTCAAATAACCAGAGTGGGGTAGCTTCTCCGATTTCATTACAGAAGGATTTAGGTTCAATGAGGATCAGGTCAAGCTCTCAAAGCATTCGAAAGAAGTGGTGGCGCCAAGTAAGAATTGTTCTGGCAATTGATGCTGCTGTTTGCTTGATTCTATTTATAATTTGGATGTCAATATGTGGTGGGTTTGGATGCACTCGTTGATCATAAAATTGGAAAACCTCATTTTGTATTTGAATTTAAGGATTAGTTTTTGCTTAGCTAATGGATGGATTGAAGCACCATATCAACTTCAGCTATGCCAATTGGTATACAATTCTGGAATGGAGGTATGCACTTGTAATTAGATGTTGGAATCATATTATCATATTCTCTATAGGTTTGATGCTGTAATGAATATGTACATGATAAAATTAGAAGTTTATCTAGTTTTTTGTTGAATTTTTACGAGGCTTCTCCCTATGTTTATGCATTTTAGATGCATTATGTTATGTTGTGTATCTAAATATTTCATTTAAACATATTTTTCCTCCTGATGTATAAAAAGTTTTGCTTATTGCATTTTTCTTTTGTGTTTGAAAACTTTTTTCCTTATATTCTTCCTTGACAAATTTATTGATTGACTGTAGGATATGGGTTTTGAACCATTTTTAGCTCTCTTAGTCTTTATTCCAAGAATTGAACTTGGAAACTGAGAAAAAAGGAAACTGGAAGACACAATTTGGTAGAATATGAATTTGGTGTTTTCAAATTGTTTTGGTGAAAAAATGGGCATATTAAAAGCATTTCATGGAAATAATAGGGAGAACAGTGGATTTCCATGGGAATTATACATTCGTGCACGCCACCATTTGAAAATGGCATAGTCAAGTTCCATAGATGTGTGGCATTTCACTTTGTAGTGGATTTGATTTGTTTGGGTGGTCTTCTACTTGGTTACAGCATATTGTGAGATGTAAAATCACTTGCAACTTGAGTTGGCAAGGTAGAAATGGAACCTGGTACCCACATTTGTCTTGGAATATGAAATTTTTGGGGTAGGCTTTTTAACATTAGCACTCTATGCCTACTAGAAGGTTAGGTAGTTGCAAGGTGAAATTTTTATTAATAGTTGCTTGCTTTTGCGATTAGACGGACAGTTCTATCTTTCCTAACAAACTTGAACGTAAATTTCCGTACCGTATGTTTTTCATATTTCGCCTTTCAGGAAGAGCACCCTGATAGGAAATTTCCCAATAGATGAAACTAATGTCTACAAATTCAAGCAACCCATTTTTCACCGTTGTTAACATTCGATTCTACATGGTTTTGTATTTTATCTCATAATTTTGTGACCTGAGGTCTCAATTCCAAATCACTTTGTGACATTTTTCTCCTTTAACCAATTTTTTTTTACGTAGTCAAACCTTTATTTTTCATTGGCTAGAAGGGTAAGAATATCTATCTATTGTTGCCTGAATGTAGGTGACTACATTCTGTTATATGGTTTTGTGATGTTTCTGGGTAATAGAGGTAATACTCTTCTATGTTGGGAGATCTTTACAACACAACTTCACAATCAATGCATAGAGTTGAATTTTGCACTCTTGTGTGGGTAATTTAAACAGCAAATTGCCTATAAGGGTATATGTGTATTTCTAAGAGCTGGTCTGATAAGCAGCATTCGACTAAAAGTGCAGAAGGTTTTGAGTTCGATTTTTCCTCTTGACATTTCAAGTTGATTTATGCATTATACCTCTCTTATAACTAAAAGAACAGAGAGAGTATACGTGTATTTCCAGTGTTGCCAAGTCAAAAGAAATTGCAGCTCTGCAATTTCCGGGCAATAATTTATCAAATGTGCATTACTAGTTGGCTGAGTTGCATTACTTGAATTTCTTCCTTTGGCTCCGGTTAATGTCTTGGCATCTTTTTGGAAAAAAAAAATATTAATTTATTTTTCTCAGAGCATGGGAAAATAGGAATTTTATTATCGATGACAAAAAATCTGATGTCCATTCCTAAAGTGGTCATTACATACACTTAGGAAAACCTGTTCGAATTCGCTGAAATTAAAAATTTCCTAGATTCATGCCATTGTTTCTGAAAAGTATTGTTTAGTTCGAAGAAAATATCATTCGAATTATAACATTTATAGAATTTGTAGATATAACATATAGAAGAAAATTGATCATGAAATGATAGTATTCGAATGAGGGACGAAAAAGCCTGTACAATTAGAAGTTGGGATAAGATTTTGATTTGCCTCTTATGTTTTGTTGGTAGAGCTATGAGTTGGTTTGGACATATTTTTTTGGATTGATTTTTCTTAATATTTCACTGCTTTCATGTTTTCTTTATTTTTTTAGAATTATGGTTTTTTTTAATCCTAAATTAATTTTTCTTTTTTTCAAAATTTATTTATTTTTTAAAGCGGGTTCAAAATTTATAAAATCACTCTAGAATATTTTATTAAGATTCTGTTACCAATTAGATAGCTTAGAAATCTTGAGTTTATTTTGAAAACTGAATTCTAATGTTTTTGACTTTTTTCCAAGTTTTTATATGCATTATAATATCTTAAAAACTAATTGAATTTTGAATTTTTTGTGGGTCATTTTATGTTGTCAAGAAGGATTTATGAGTCAGTGGACTCTTCAAAGCCATTTTATCTTTCAAAATGACTAGATTTAAGAGTTTTTACCTACTTTTGGATTTAAATGTAATATTTAATAATTATGGGGTAAATCAAAGCTAAAACAAACACTGTATTTTAGCTACTTGGAGCAAACATTGAGGATATATTATCACATTTTTTTTCCTAAAAGTTGAGTTTGCTCTTTGTACAACAAAACACAAAAAGCTTCTTTTAAGTTTGCCTCCATAATTAAGTAAGCCTTCAAATTTTGATTGAGCTAATTTCACACTTGAAAATTTAAAATTGGGTCAAATGGATCCTAATATAACAGTTTGTTCAGCTTAACTAACAGTTCATTTAAGCTAACTAATGAAATACTCAATAATTGAAGTTGTGATAGATGAAAATTGCTAATTAGAAAGAAGAAATCGTGGCATAAATATGATAATGTGAAAGAAATAAGTTATGCATTTTATCTCAATTATGATGTATTTATTCAATTTTGAATTTTTTAAGGGTTTATTTACTCTAATTTTAATATTTTAAAGATAAAATTGGCTCAATCGAAACATGATGTGCTTTATTGACTATTAAGGCATCCTTAAGGCACCAATTTAGCCATTAAACCTACAACAAAATAATTTAAAAACTGACTGACAATACATTAGATATTATCCATTGTTACTTGGATAAGAATTAAAGCCTATAAGCAATCTGACCTAACTAGGAGCATTTTATGCTCCGATCGGCATATCCGCTTTCCATCTTTACTTATGCTATCACATCAGCAGATCTAATTCTGCAATTGTCATTATAGCCATGATTAACATTTAATTATCACCATTCTAACACGCAACCTATGGGCACCACAAATAGCCCGTTCACTCCAATAGGTAAGGGACTTTTGGCATTCTCTCGAGACTCTCTAGATTTTCTCTCTCTAAAGTCATCGAGCCGGGGATAGGCATTTTTATGTAGTTTGCAGGTCTTTTTTGTCAAATCGTGATTTGTTTCTTGATCAAATCAGAGCCTTTTCAAGTCAGCTCAGTTTAATCTTTTTGAGATTATTATTTAGTGTTTTCATTTAGAGCCGACCATAGAGGATTTTCGAAGACAATCCCAACCTCACAACACTCTGAGGGAATGTGAATCGGCTCGATGACTCCATCTTGATAACTATGAAAGCCCTCGTAAAAGGTGTTAGCCACAAGTTACAGGACAAGATCATGCACTCGATGAAGAAAAGTAAAAGGCCTCAACCCTTTGCCAGCAACTATGTGGCAGAAAGCGTGATGAGGAAGGAAGAAAGAGTGAGGCCACGAGCCAAGGGTATAGTGATTAATGAAGGGAGAAACCATTCTAGCACCTGAACGGTGCACGTGGGCACTCTTATAAGGGAAAGGGTAAAGAGAAAGCAATTCCCTCTTACACCTAATATGACGAGTATGATGCATATGACTAGACCTACGTGCCATCGCATTCCCCTTCAATCTCCGTAGGGGATGACCTGTCGTTTATATGCCCCCAAATGCGAAAATGTCAAAAATAAGGGAGCAACTAACCGGACTTGTAATGAATAAAGATGAAAAATGGTTTCTCCAAACCATCAAAGTCGGATTAGGCCATCGTAATAAGCCTATGTTTGACAGGAACACCATTTCCCCTTTCTCTTTGGAAATCAGAGAAGCAGATCTTCCAAAAAGGTTCAAAGAGATATGGATCGCCAGGTATACCCAAAAAACTGACCCATAAGTGCCACATATCAAAATGCCTCACTTAGATCTAGATGTATTCCTCTAATGATAAAATTTTTTGTAAAGTTTTCCCTTACAACATTAGTAGGAAATGCTCTAGATTGGTTCCATAGACTTCCTCTTGGATCAATCTCAATCTCTACCTTCAACCAGATCGAGGACATGTTCACCACCAGATACATAATCCAAGTAAGAAGACCAAAAACAACAAACGATCTTTGTAATATATTACATAAACCAGATGAAAGTCTTAGAGATTATGTGGATAGATTCCAGACATTGCCCTTTAAAATTAAGAATCTATACTTAGAAATCGGAACATTAACTCTAGCAAGGAGTGTGAGAAATTTGCTGTTGTTTGAGTCTTTGACCACTTGACCCCTAGCTATTTTTACCGACCTAATGGAAAGGGCAGATCATTACTTCCAATTGGATGATGCTCTAAGTGCAAACCAATGGCATCCAGGTCTTTTTGGTGGGCATGATGTTGTTTATTGGGGAGGGTTTATACTTTTTTAGATTTTCCCATCCTAAGGGCAAGTCTATCTTATTAGGGCAAAAAATTTTGGTCTAAAATGAGACGAAGGTTTCGTCTGACCAAACAAAACTCCTTGTTTTGTCTTATCAGACTTAACTTGCTTCGTTTGATCAGATTAAAGAGTTTTGTCTGATCAGATAAATGAGTTTGGTTTGATCAAATGTGACCTTCGTTTGATCATATGAAACTTCAAGATTCAGGCATCCTTTTTATGCCCTAATTTTATCTAAGAATTAGAGAGGTAGAATAGCCATTTCACCCCACCAGAAGACTATAAAAGGCTAATTTTCTGATGAGGGATAGGTTCTTCTTCTCCATTCTCATCCTTTTTCTCCCTCAAGGTTTCTTTCACCTTAACAACCTAAAAACTCCATTTTTAAGCCAATGACAAAGCTTCAATTGGGATTTCTTAAAGTCTAACCTTCAACCCTACAAAAAAAATATCCAAAGTTAACTCTTACCTTAGGATTTATTTATATACAAGAGCTTAAGTTGTTTTCTTTGAGTACATATTACGTGAATATTTGTGTATGAATGTAATATATTATGTTCTTGCTTGTTTTGGCATAAAAATCTTTCTTTTATGTTGCTTCCTTCATATCTAATCACATAGACCATGTGTGGGTAGATATGATGAGATTTTTTAAATAAAAACCTCATTTTTGAAAAATCTTTTTCATGTTCTTGGATGGATCACAGGGAATCTTTAAAATTGTCATTCTAAGGTGTTTTTCGTACATCTTTTGGTCTATGACTTGGAATGAAGCCGAATTCATCACATATCCATTTAAGGATCAGATGAAATTCTGTTTGTTTTATGAAAAGATCTAGTTTCGTCTATTCAAACGAAACTGCTTCGTCTAATCATACGACATTCTTTAACTTATGTCTTATCATACGTGTTTTAATAATAAAAAAATAGGTTTAAGAATCAAGCAAATCAAAGATCTAATCAAGCAACAAAATAAACATTCAACCTTAACTTCCCAACTAAAACCATTATTAAGGCAAAATATCCATTTATCACAACATAGCATTACGCAAAAAAAAAAAAATATTGCAAGAACTATTTAAAAATTACTTCATTAATTAAAAGCTAAACATGTTTTCACATGCTTTAAGGTATAAACTTTCCCTTAATAAAAATAAAACTATTGACTACACATTGTGTTCATAAAACAAAACACAAACATAAGCAAACTAAGACAAATAGTTGAGAAAGATAAAACTAGTGAAGAGCCCCTTCAAATCTTGAATAAACGCTTCCCTAAGCTCTTCAAAATTTTCAACTACAAAAGAAGAGAAATAAAAATGGTCTTTTTGTGGTTTGGTGGCTGTAGAGAAAGAAGGTGTGTAGAGAATGAGATAGTTGATGGAAATGAAGAATATATAGAGCTAAAAATATTAGAGTTACTTAAGGATTTCTTTAGCATATTCCCTAAAATTCTATCTCAAAAAAAAAAAAATAAAGTCAAATGATCATGGAAGAATGCATGTCCAAAATAAGTGGGGAATATTTCTTTAAAATGGAACAAAAAAGGTTGAGATAAGTGAGTTTGACCAATGGGTCCAATGTCATTACAACTTATAACAAGGCCCACTATAGCTTGTGATGGCACGTGATGACAAAATTCCAGAAATCGGCAGCAACTTAGTCTTTCGATCACATTTTGGGTGAGTGTTCATCACAACTTGTGATGACAAAACTCAAAAATAGGTAATAACCAAACTCTTTGATTACAGTCTAGCTCCTTCTTATCACAACTTGGCTTTTTTTCATAATCACTTATGATGGCTCACTCAAGTGGTAGTTTGGACCCCGGCTTCTAAGCAAAAGACCTTTGATGGTAGAAAAGCAACAATAGTGACACAAAATATTATGGCCGCATGTTCTCACAATTTTTTATTTACATTTGTGTGCATTTGACTGGAAGGGACAATGAACGATTCTAGGATATTTCTTGATGCATGCGTTAACAAAACAGTGAAATCATTTTTCTCCTCTAAATCGTGGTAAGAGTTGTCGTTATTATTTCTCCTTTAATATTAATTTAAATATGTTATTATCATTAGATTGACATGCATATATATATATATATATATATATATATATTGTTTGTAGATTATTATCCCAATATTTTATGATTTTTGGTTCTATATCATGGTGAAAGATATCATCTAATGACTTTTGTAGATGAGTGTGAATTATAAGAAAATATGAATTATATAATGTGATAAAAGGGCTTCCAGGTTGATAAAAGCTAGATTTTCAATTTTAAATTAAATAACAAACTATCCCTTGTTTGTTGGAATTTAACTGGTTACATGCATCACATACATAAGCGAAATTAAAATTTTAACTATACTAATAAGGATCTTGTCATGAAATTATATAAGCTATCTAATAATTAGAAAAATCACTTGTTGAGTTTTGTTGAACATTTGATTTCTTTTGTATCGGGTTATCGTAAATCACAATATCCAATAGCAAATACCGCCAATAATTGTCCGCATCAGAGAAGGAATGAATGAACCAATAATGGATTTAGAGAGAATTCGGCCAAAAAGGGAAAGAATGAGGAGAGAATGATTCTTCAGTTAATTTTTTCAACTACAACTAAACTGTTGCTTTTATACACCAAGCTAAAAGTATAACTCTAGTAGGATTATAACTCTAAAGGGCTGAAGAATTAATTCATAATTAACTCTTAATTAATTAATTAATTAAATTGACTTAATTAAATTTAGTCAAGGTCTATTCAGAATGGGCCATGCACATAAGGCCTGTTAATGGGCTTTTCTGTGTAGATATGGATTTAATTACCTACATGGATTCCAAATTCATCCAAATTAAATATGTAAGGCCCATAATACTTATAAATCATATTTAATTTATCTTGGCAAAAGAATTAGGCCACTAAGGCCTTTTGTATGTCTTTTGCTCAGAAGTCACTCCTAATGCGCTTATGTGGAGATTACTTTCATTATAAGCCTATTTTAAAAACTTTCAATTGATCCAATATTATTATATTAGTTTTATAATATTTACAATCCAATAATATTTTATTGTATATCAGAATAGACCAGTTTGATTTATTATTTCAGACCACGTGCATAAAACTCTGCGGACTTTTCTGCGCATGCATAATTAGTTAAACTCTTTTAATTAATTATTCCTTTTTTTTATTTCCACTATCCATAATGATGTCAAACATTATTACATCTATTTTTTTTATAATTTTACCCTTTTTCTATAGGTGTGTGACCTATATTCTAGTCCACTTGGTAGTACAAATATATTTGCAATTAACGAATTACATGATTTAAACTATTATATTAATTCTCTAATTAATATTTATATTTATGTTCATGTACAAGTCGCAATAGGCTTCTAGTCAAGTATCATGATTACACATGTGACAAAAAAAGTCTAAGTGGTTTTAACTGAGCCCTTTCGTAGAACAGTTACCATGCAATTACTCTTTCGCTTTACTTTATCTCATTCAGGTTTTAAATATGAAATGTGTCAACTCATATAGTTGTCCTAATAATTTAGCCATTGTTCCCAAAATGCTCCTTCTGAATCTCATCCACCTTGACATTTTACTCTAACTAAAGATTTTATGAAATATGGGTATTATAGAACTTGTGGGATAACTCCCTTAATAAATCTAGGATGATAAATCTTTTATTGATGACTCAACTATTTTTAAGTAGGTCATAATATACCCAATCTCCTAACTATGTGCACCCCTCGATGAAAGTAAGCAATTTTGGAGTCAAAGTATATCACTCATTATTTAAGATAGCTTTAGTGATCTCAAGTCTGATGATACTTACATTACTGCTATAAAGAGATTTCTCACTAACATAAATTTAATATCCATGTGAAAATTCTCATGACAAGTCTCTAATGTACTTATTCTTTTAACAAGCATCAATATGCCAGTTTTGATCATCTCCATGATCACAGTTATGAGAACAGCCGATTAAACCTTTCAAGAAGCATAACATGTGCTAGTCTATCCATATTAACAATGTCCTGTCTTATTAATACTATGACTAGAGATATTTAGATATTAACACATTTGCATGCAATAGGCATCTCACATATTGAACTCTTTCGTGATTATTTTTTCACTGCATTTATAATACCAATGATTACATTTATTAGTTTAAGATATAATATCAAATCGGAGGTATTCATAACATAGCATTAATAAATGAATGCAGCTTTCTCATAAATAATAATGAATTCATGTACATGATAAAGATCTCTAATTTACATGAGCTTTAGGGCATACTCCTAACATACTTTACGTTGACAAAAGCTTATTTCTATTGTATGTTGCACATTTGCATAACTTCATCAAAATGAAAAATAGAGCTTATCAATATCTATTTACATTATATGTTAAAGAAGAATTTACAATGCATAAAAAAGTAACTGTTGTAGTACAATAAGAGGGTGTTGATGTTGATTTCTCCTAACAAATGCAATGTGTGTGTTAGGGGTAACCATGGTTACCGTTCAAAGCGAAACCAAACTGAAACCAAACCGATCAAATTAGAACTGAACAAACCATGGTTCACAGTTTCCAACCATAATTGAAATGTGAATAAACGGTCCTATTACGGTTTTACATTTTAAGAACTAAAATCGAAACCGAACAAGAACTGAACCATCGGTTTCGGTTCTGAACAGTAAAATATATATCTTTTATATATTTATTTATTTACATTATTAAAATAAAAATATTTATTGTTCTAAAAAAATTATTTTAAAATATTTTATTGTTTTAATTTCTTTAATCCTTTCTATTATTTTAAAATATGTACTTATTTATATTATAAAAAAAATTATTGCTTTAAAATATGTATTCATTTTGAATATTAGAGAGTAAATATCAAAGCATTAAAATTTTGTTTATAATTTTTTAAAATATAAAATATAATAAGCTTTATTTTAATGTTAAATGTTTTTAATTGTGTTATTAATTTTTATATTTATTCTAGTTAAAATAATTTTAAAATGAAATGAAAAGATAAGTTTTTGGTAACTGATATCGAACTGAAACTATTCTTAACCAAAATCGTCTGCAATCGGTTTCTATTTTGATTCAACCATTTATGAAACTGAAACTAACGGTTTTAGAACTATGCTCACCCCTAGTATGTGTATTGTTTTAATTTCAAAAATTAGAATATAATTTTACATTTCTAATAATATATAATTTTTTGATTTTTTTAAAAGAAAATATTTTCGAGGATGGGGAATGGCCCAATTGTAAGAGGCAGTAGATTGCCTTTTGGCCACCTTAGTTCAAATCTCCATATCAGTAGAATGCTGCCCCTCTCGCACAATGACTATATATATATATATAGGCCAAAATTACATTTTTGCCCCTTTTATTTTGGGACTGATTTGCCCCTAAAATTTATAAAATGAGAGATTTTTACCTCCGCCGTCAATTGCCGCTAACTTTAACCATTAATCTGTTAGTTGACCGCTGACATGAATCGATTGAGACACATGTCACACATCCATTGGACACATCAGCAACACGTGTCCAGTGCGTGAATTAAACGTTTGGTACATTTTTACTCATAATATTTTTCTAAATATGCAAATTTGCCCCTAATATTTATTTTGGGGCAAATTTGCCCTTAACGTTTGTAAAATGAGAAATTTTTGCCCACACCCTTAATTGCCGTTAACTTTGACTGTTAATACGTTAGTTGACCGCTGACATTGGTCAAATGGAACACCTGTCGTGCATCCATAAGACACGTTAACAACATGTGTCCAAGGTGCGAATCACATATTCTTACCTATGAGGACTCCCACTTCCCTTCTCTCTCCTCCTCCTCCGGGGAAATCACCGGTTCCTACATCACACCATATATCTCCCACACCTATGAGGCCTCCCTTACCTATGAGGACACCGATGCCTTCTTCTACTCTGAGTGTCAGACCGTCTGCCTTTACTCCGACTCCGAGATTCAGACCTCTGGCTTCTGCTCCTTCTCCTTCGTCTTTCCCACCTTTTATTACATTTGACTTTCCATATGATGCTTTGACTTCACCTGAAAACGTTGTCAGAATGAATAGATTTAGTTTTGCTAGATCTCTTGCAATTAGTGCATTCACCTGCTTTTTTTTTTATCTACTTCTTTATCGGCCATCGATTTCTTTGATTGAATCTTTGAATAAAGAGCAAATCGATGGCCGACAGAAAGAGCAAGAATGTGTGATTCATGCCCTGGACACGTGTCGTTGAAGTATCGAATGAATGCTCGACATGTGTCCCACTCAATCAACGTCAGCGGTTAACTAACGTATTAATGGTTAAAGTTAGCAGTAATTAACGGCAAGAGCAAAAATCTCTCATTTTACAAACGGCAAATTTGCACATTTGAAAAAACGTTATGAGTAAAAATGCACCAAATGTTTGATTCATGCGCTGGAAACATATCACTGACGTGTCCAATAGATGTATAACACGTGTCTCACTTGATTCACGTCAGCGGTCAACTAACAGATTAACGGTCAAAATTAGTGCAATTGACAACGAGAGCAAAAACCTCCAATTTTACAAATATTATAAGCAAATTTACTACAAAATAAACGGTAGAAACAAATTTGCACATTTGATAAAACCTTAGAGATAAAAATGCACATTTCACCTCTCTCTCTCTCTCTCTCTCTCTCTCTCTCTCTCTCTCTCTCTCTATATATATATATATATATATATATATATATATTTGTTTTTTTTTATCAAATGAACACATAATTCAATTTTTTAAATTAAAAAATATTTTCTATCTTTAATAAGTGAACATATTTTTCAATTTTCTATTTTTTTTTTTAAAAAAAAACATAAAACTGTTTTCTATTTATTGATAAATGAATGCAATTTTTAATTTTTTATAGAAATAAATACTCCAACACAAAACATAATACTATTTTTTATTGTAAGTAACCGCAGCTTTAAAAGGTCCTATTTCACCCTTCATCCTTCTCATTTCTTTCCTCCTCTATGATTGAAATATCTTGATTATTTTATAAGAGATGTATAATTTTTTATTACAATTATAAATATCATTAAAAAAATTAAACTCGACATCTCATGTGTTTTCAATAGAGTGCTGGCAACCAAAACAACTCTTAGGGTATATTTGGTGAGATAGATTGTAATGTAATGTAATCAAAGACATAATAAATTCCTTATTTGTTAATATAAAATTTTTATATTGTAATGTAATGCTGAATAGGGGTGAGCATGGTCGGTTAAGCAGTCCATTAGCCTCAGTCCATTAACCAGTCCATTAATATCGATTTTTTGAAATTACAGTCCATTAACCAGTCCATTACCATTGGTTAACCAGTCCATCGGTTTCGCATTTTCGGATCGGTTACCCAATATTTTTCGGTTAACCACTATAATTATAAATATATTCATAAATAAAATTAAAATGTTCAAGATACTTAAAAATTAAATTTTTTTCACTATAATATAACATTATTGTTGTTAAAATAAAAATATTTGGTGGATATAAGCAAATTTATTTTTAAAAATTAATATTTAATAAGTAAATATATTAACCGGTTCATAATTACTTTTAATTAGATAAATTATTATACTTACTAATAGCCAATTAAAAAAAGTTAAAAACTTTAAAATAATTAGTATAATAAAAAAAATATATAATCACTTTTAATTAGGATAAATTGTTATAAATTATTAAAAAAATAAATAAATTAACTAAAAATTCGATTTCGGTTCGGTTAACCAGTCACATGAGTCAAAAACCATTAACCATTCTATTAATATCGGTTTTTTCAAAACACTAACCATTAACCAGTCCATTACAATCGGTTAACCAGTCCATCGATTCGGTTTCGGATTTTTTTTTCGGTTAACCAAGTCCATCGGTTTTTTTGCTCACCCCTAATGCTGAATACATTTGTAATTTCCAATACATTTACTAATGTATTTGTTAATCCTTAAAATTTAGTGGTATTTATCATTACAATACTTCTCGTTACGCGTCTTATTTTCTAACTCTCGTCTCACTGTTCTTTCTCTTGCCTCTACAGCTGTCATCGCTACTGTAATGGCCTAAAACTCAATAAATCATGAATAATATTTTTCCGAATATGAATAGTGTCACCTGGAATGTATAGTACCACTAGAGGACAAAATTATTTTTATGTGACTATTGGAAAATACTATTTATGACGAGTCGAAAAATGAAATTTGAGGTGAAATTGAAGTTAAATAAGTCTTAAAATTCAAAAATAAAAATAAAATACGGTTCGATTTAAATAGTAATATAGGTTTTACCGAACCTAAAAGTAGTGCTAGAAGCCTGTGAAAAATTATTTGATCACAGGGACACACTCTTACTAATATAGGGAATTATTTGGTAATAAAAAATTAACTTTACGGTGATACAGAAAAATGAGTTATCGGACTGGTAAAAATATACCAAATCGGAAAACGGTGTCTGATTAATTCGAAAATATTCGTGTAGCCTAAGAAATATTTTTCTATAATTAGAAACACATTTTTATGGGAAATTATATTTCAATACATGAATATAATCTAACCAAATATATGAATGTATTAATATTTACATTACATTACTAATCCAATCAAATATAGTAATATAATCTTAATTAAATTCTATTACATTACATTTTTTAATCTATTACATTTTTCATTACATTACTTTACATTACATCCTACCAAACATAACCTTATTGTCTTTTGATTTCCTTATCTTGTATTCAACTTTTTTATTAAGCAGGCGTTATTATCTGGTGAATTGACGTCAACAGAGAATTAATAAGTCACTATTCCTTCTTTGGATTATTGAATTACTATATCCATTCCAACTTGTTCCATCCTCATCCAGAACAGTTGTTTCCTAGAAATGAAAATTTCCCATTTGACTTGTCATATAATTTCTTAATATATATCTAACCAATCAAATTTCAATCCCTTTCGAAGAAAATAAGAAGAAAAATCACTGAAAAAGTCGGTTTGGTTATAGGAACCTTCCACTGAACAGCTTGTATATCAAGCAGGAAATTTTATTAAGTAAATGAAACCAAGATTTCTCAATTTTCAACCTTTTCTGATCAAGCTATATAAATCTCAAAAGGAATCTGATTATCTTGCAGAATTATAACCTTCCAATATGGATCAAAACGGTTCTTGTACTGTTGGAGAACAGTCCAATATTAGCAGAAATGGCCAGTATCAGTTCGAAGATGGATCTTCCCAATTTATTTTTCTCCATCTTGGTAATGAAGGCAAGGCTATTCGCATCGATGGATCACTCAGTTTCTGTACTGAAAACTACCTGCAACTCATTAGTTCATCCAATGGATTTCTCTTATTATCTAGCATTGGAGAAAATGAGGTTAAATATCGTGTTTCAATCCTATTTCCAAGCATTTTTTCACTCTGCCCCAACCTGTCATCACCAGGACGATTATTCGGTCCGGCTTAGCCTGTGATAGAAACAATTATCAAGTTGTGCTCGTCCATGTTGCTGATAAAGAAGAGGATGATAAACGTATAGGTTTTGAGATTTTTTCGTCCCAATCTGTTCTTGCCTAATCCTGTTCATGATTCGAGTTTTCTGAACTAAAGACATCTCCTCTGTTCTGTAGTGGAGCCATTCATTAGAAATAAGTGGACATTTACTTATCTATCAGGTAAATAATGATGATTAATGTGAATTGATTGAATTGCCAAATTCCTTGGATGATTGGTGCTGGCAGCATACTATGACTTACAAGCGATGCTTACACGAGTGGCGAGGGCGAGTTCACTATTCTTATACTGACTTTGAAGGAGTTCAGACTTGGATCCTTCTCATGGACATGGATCCTTCTCATGGACATGATCATGAATTTTACTCATCCTGCAATGTCTATGATCGCCAAAAATTTAGGTGGGCATTAGCAAACAGTTTCACTCACCAAGACTTGAATTTCCATCTTTGTAGATCAGAATGGGAACCGCATAATGTTTCTTCTTTAGGTTTCTGTGAAGATTCAGACTGTATTTGAAGCTTCCAGGATTTGTGTTTTCTTATAACACAAGGACTGAAGTTCTTGAAGAAGCCTGCACTTGGAAATTTCATGCCGAAAATTTCAATTGCTGCTCGTTCTTGCCCTTCATGTATGACCGTGACCACCAGTTTCATCCTGAAACAGAAACTGATTGTTCGAAAGCGGGATTGCCTGATTTGCCAGTGACAGAAAAACTTGATAACTTGTCATTCTAAATAAAATTTTCTGCGCATTATCTGTGGCTATTTCATTTGTAGCTTTGTCTCCTCTGCATTTGTAAAACCCTGAAAATGACTTGGAAGTCATTTAATAAATGGCTGCCAATCTACTGGGCAAACATTTTTCAGTAACAGTTATCTTAAATCCGGAGGTAGAGAAAAACATTCACAGAACCCAAAATGTTCTGAATGTGCCAATCAAGGAATATAAAACTTGATTGAACATAAAAAACTACTGGACAGGAAAAGGCAGATGTTTCAAGAGACAAAATACAACACAGAGAAGGCACAGTTTGCCAAAGCCTCTTTCTGCAAAATCTACAGTATGAGGTGGTTCTATTGAGCAGCGATGACATACACGTTGTCATGTATGATTTCATCTCTCCCATTCCAAATCAGGCAATTGTCGATCTGCTATAGAAGGTTTTCCCATGACGTGTGTGGATGATTTAGCAGTCAACCGATCCCAACCCATGATATGGGGCAATGCAAACTGGAGATATGAAAGCAAAAAATAACAATGAGATAATATATAGAAGTTCACACCAATAAATCTGTAAGCATAGTTGATGACAGATGCATACCTTTGATATTTTTAGCAGTTAACAAATGAAAAACCATTTAGAGAATTGATTTCATTTTTGAATTTTGAAAATATCCGTTCTTCTCCATTTAAAGAGGGGAATAAAATTAATCAAGCATAAACTTTTTTGTAACGTTAAAACATATTAACAACAAAGACAAGTTTCTATGAAGATTTTGCTTTAGAAAAACAAACATATGTCAGTATCAACAAAGTACAAGCACATAGATTCATAAAGACCAAACTTTATGCCTTCACTTACATGAAGCACCATCAATTAGCAACTCCCTTCTCCTTTTATTCTCCATTTTAAATTTATCTATCAACCCCAATTCATGGGTACACAATATGCATATGTAAATTATGGCTTAATACATATACAAGTCCCTGTACTTGCCCTTTTTTACTTATTCCCCCCCTGCACTTTGATTCCACATTTACCTCCCCACCCCAAACCCCGCTCCACACCACAACACGAAAGCTCAAATGTTGACATGCAGATTAGCTAGCACTAAGTGAAAAAGGATGTGTGACTTCCACAAGGAGCTTCGCGTGCATCAAGCCTGCAAATGATTTACCACTCCTTTTAAGGTCTAAAAGTTTCTATCCAGAGGAAGAAAAGCTGCTGGACCTTATTTTATGGCCAAAAACTCATTCTACTCTCATCTTTATGGCATTTTAGCATAATAGTTGTATACCACATTTGAATATTTGATGGCATCTCCAACCTTGCTTAGTTTAGACATTTGAATTCTAAAAATGAAACCATATAGGCACTCATTCAAAATATCCAGCTCTCTAAAGAAAATGAATGGTAAAAGCAATACCAGCTTAAAGAGTACTGTCTCATCTATACCACAACCCTACAGAGCAGTCAATATACATCGTTTTCAATCTATAAGCTACAATATGTGAAAGTATTTTACCACATAAAAGTGTAAGGAAATGAAATTAAGACCTAACCTAGCTATTTGGCAGCAGAAAGGGAAAGAAAGAAAGAGAGAGAATGAGAGAGAGAGAGAGAGAGAGAAGAGGAGTAAACAACGAAAAAATTGAAGTCAAGATGGGAGGTAAGAGATTTTCCAGGAAGTACACAAAAATATTATTCCTAAGAAAGTACTATTTACTCACTTGACTTCCCTGGATATTTCTAATCAATCTAGCTTACAATTATAATAGATGGTTAGCCAACTGCATGAACCAGTCAATTTACAATTTAGATCAGTATCATTTACGTTACTAACATGTCTTTCCTCACAATCTCAGCACCTACAGTGATAAAATTTCAAGGACATCAAGATCAATAACCCATCTTCAAATATGCCTGCACAAAACCAACACTTAAGATTACATGAAAAAGGACACCAATGTCCAATGTCTAGTAAAATCAAGAAGAGCATCCACATGCCTTCCTACAATGTACTCTCTAACCTAAAGAAGCCTTTATATATGGGCTTAGACATCTCCGCATATGTAACGAAGGGAAAAAAAATGGCACTTTTTCAATTGGCATCAACTAACGCATGCAATTTTCCCAAAGTATGCAGCATACAAAAGATAAGAGGAAAAAGCATTGTACAATCAATGGCACAGAAAAATTCAGCCAGTTAAAAAGACCCAAGTCATTGCAAGAGAATAAGCACATAGAAAGAAATCAAGTTTTCTTCGTCCTCTCTTGTTTATTCTCTCTATTATTGACATAGAAAAGCCACCTGTGTCCTGTTATTAGTGCTCTTTCCATTTAGATTTACGAAGCTGTCAAAAATATGCAAAGAAGAACAAATGCTAGAGAACAAAACAGGGAGCAAAGAGACAACTTAACTACTACTCGGAACATTGGAATTATTAGAACGGATAAGGCACCCAAAGCTTGAGCCCAAACTTTCTGCACCATGAGATAAGAACAAGCCATTGGACTACTAGCCTAATTCCAGAGACTAATAAGAAACTGCACCTTCAAAATATGTATCATCTCATTCGTAAGCTACCAAAATTTCCTCAATAAAGCAAAGAACAATACATTAGCAACTTCCTAATTCCTTCAGATTGTGACACCTAGTTTATTATGATTGTAAAATCATCTGACACATACCTATTTCAGATTAGAAAGTGAAAAGAAAACAAAATAATTATATTTCCAGTTAATCAGCAAGAATAGTAGAATGATTTATTATAGCATACACTGCAAGCTGTCTTCAGAACTGCAAATTCACCAGCTGTGAGAGGAACATTGAACCGATCATTGGTTTTGAAAACATTGTTAACAACACCTGCAAACAGAATACTCAAGTTAAGAAACTAGCAACTAAAAGTCGACGTCATGTGACAACCTCTTTAAGTGCTGACTTCTTTGCAAAGTACTTGAATGCTAAGAAGTTAAGAGAAAGTACAACAATGAGGTGTTACACAGTTTCCTTCAAACTTCTGATCACACATCTAAGATTTTTCAGGGTGAAACACTATCAAGAACCAGTTATTCAACAATAAAACATGCTGATTAACAGCAATCTATAATGAACTAAACGAGCTGCTTCAACCACTCAAACAAATCAGTCTATTACAACAAACTTCCAAAGGCCTTTTACACATCATATAAATAAGTTCACAGATGATGAAATCTCATAAACTGCCCAGTGAATCTTCTTTCCCAGCTGCATTGCCATTAACACGTTTCTCTTTTCCTTGTTAGGTGGCAGTATTAAGAAGGTGCACAAAGTTCTGATACCATAGGAAAAGTAGATATGTTCATACTTTTTAACTCATTTTGAATGAGGAATATATGACAAAAGAATTTATAAAACTAAGATTTAAAAGTTATAAGGGCAAAGAAATGGTAGAAGCAACTGAGTTTTAAAAAGTTTTGCCACCTTCAATTTGTACATAAGGATATTAGTGCACAATCCTCGAAAGAAACTTTTATCAATCGTGTTCATAACAAGATAAAATTTATCTAGCAAAGCTAGAAAATATAGCAAATAATAAATAAATTTAAAAGCATAATATTTAATATTTTAATTCTTATGCTCAAATATGGAACAAAGTTGGTATTCAAATATTTTCCACTCAAAAGTGAACAATATCTAGAACCCCAGAATTTCAACTCCAAACTTCCTCAAATTTTTTCCACTAGAAGCATTGGAGGGTCAACTAGAGACTCTACTCCACAATAATTTTCATTTATAACAAAAGTTCCACTTGTTATCATTTTTCTTTCCTTTCAAATCAAGACATGGGATTTGTGCGTATAAACCAACTCATTTGAGTTGCACCAACCAAACAGTTGTCATTTTGGTGACATATTGAATGAAAAGTATAACAGAAAAGATTGCCCAAAAATGAAAGCTGCAAATAATATATAGCAATATTTGGACCAATGACTGCAAGAAAAGAACCAAGGAAAATTATCCCAGCTAAGAAAAGACATTCATTTGCCAAGATTTCTATAACTCTAAATTCAATCCCAGAATTGAAGGAAAAAGTTACATAGCACTCCTACACTCAACCCCCAATCTAATTTTCCATAAAAGTATATGCCCTAATTAGATAATGAAAATGATAGAATTTGATTCTCCGATAGGAGTTTCAAGTTTCAATGAATTTCAAGATTTGTAACCTTGCCAAGGATTTAGAAATACTGCATGAGAGACATTTCATCCTTTTGCTATACTCCTTCAATAAGCATAAATTCAGATTCAGTTTCACTTTTAATTTGAGTTCATCTTTATGTACAAGATCTGTATTTATAATAATTTATAACAATGTGCAAAATTGTCAGCAATGGCAGCATAACTGCAATCGTGTCTGAAATATACTAACTAAAGCAAATTATTGCTTTAGAAGAGTAAAATAAGCTGTCTTCCATAAAATGTTTAACTAATGTTTTCTTTTCCATTTCCTTTCCCATAATTAAGACAATAATACCTCATTGAGGTATAGAAGAAAGTTGATACTTTGTGGGTAAGTTTTCATTCTTTCATGATTTATGGCTCAATGGGCATTAAATTCCATAGAAGTTTTCTGCTGCAGTCATCCAAGATACAGTCAACCCTAAATGTACATTAGTAGGTGATATTTGGAGACAGCACAAGTGGCATGTTCCTTATCCAATGGATGAATGCACTTCATAGGCATGGAATTAATTTTGTTCTCAGTTTTAGGTAAATTAATCCATAGAGGGCCAAGCTCAGATGAAAGTTAAAAGCTTTTGGTGACTTCTCTACCACAAGCACTTGGAGATCTTCTTAGGAATTCCATGAATAATCCCCGAAAAAGCTTATATGAGGCTCTAAACAAGTCCCTAGAAAAAGCTTCATATCCAGGATTACAACAAAGGGAAGATTACTAACAAATCCAGACTTTGTAGATGGGGCATCATTCAGATTTTCATACAACAGGAAAGAGACTATGCCTCACATATATTTCGAATGCTATTTCTCAAAGGTAGTATATGATCATGTTCTCTATGCTTGCAAGTTACAACACATCCAGGAAGGGTTTAGATTGAGATAGAGAGAATTTCCTGGTCGTCATAATGTGATAGGAATGAACCTTAAAGACAGAATTAGAAGAATTGCTCTATTTTGCAGCCATTTACTATGTCTGGCAGGGGAGGAATGGTGTTATTATCCAGCATAAAATACATGATCAAAAGCATGTCTTTTGTTGCATTAGACAAACACTTAGATGAGTTTGGAAGTGAACAAAGAGCAAGCTAATGTAAATTTTGCATTCTGAAATTGGGACAATAGACGATAGCTATAACAAACATAAAGCATTTATTCAGTTTGAGTCATTAGACAAACACTTATCTTAAAGTTTGGAAGAGTAGACAAGGGCAAGCTAATGTGAATTTTGCACTGTGCAATTGGAGACAATAGATAATACTCTGACAGACTTAAAGCATTTATTCAATCGAGTCATTTTTTTTTTGGTCTAAGATGTATTGATTCCTTAATAAAACAACTCATTTTGGTTATTCACATAAATGGGGAAAAAAATGCAAGACACTAACTGCAAACTTCAATTTTCAACCAAAAGCAAATACGATATGTAAGGAAAGCTTACTCAATGATATGAAATAACCACCAGCACCATCTGCATGTGGTTTGATTGATAAGCTCTTTCTCACTTGACCAGCATTACTGTGACATAAATTGGTAGGTCAAAGTTAGACATTAGTGAACATGAATCGTGCTACTCAAGCAGACTAAGAAGATTTGCCATCTTGAGTCAAGTCCAAAGATTACAATCACAACCAAAATTTTGAATTAAGGGAATAATTCTAAGACAATCAACCTTGATTTCATCGAAGGATCATGGAAGAATTCAGAAGAATCTGTAGGGCCCAAGCCTATCACAGAACCCATCTCTGTTGCTGACAAAGCAAAATGCTGAATAAACACCAACAGAACCAATCATGGAAATCATCAGCAGTCACACAAATATGAGGTAGATGATAAAATGATAGATACACACATAAACACAGAATACACTCTTAATAAACAGTATCCCATTAATAAACAGAACAAGATTGTAGCTGAAGAAAATGGGAGAAATTTTACCTGTCTCTTATCATAGTCATACTTGCGCTCGCCAATAGCAGGCATGAAAGTGAGTAGCATAACACCACGGCGCATAACTGTAAGATTCCCAGACTGCATAACACAAAGAGCAAATAAAGAAAAAATGCATTGGGCTCCATAGACACACAGATATTCTCTGTGGGTGCATGCACAAGCGTGTTTGGGACAATCAAATTGAACAGAAATGAAATCTTACATCCAACTTTATGAAAGTTGGCATTACAGGTTTAACTGAGAGTGCAGCTTTTCCTTTGAACACAGAGTATGGAGCAAATATCCGCTCTGAAAAACTTATTCCAGTTTCAGATGTACAGTGAATGACAAATACGATTCAAGTTTGCAAAAACCAAGAGAGATGATTCAATAAATGGCTCTACTACCTTTGACAGAATAATCCTGTATTGCAGTGGAAATGCCAGCCGAAAATGAAAAAGCGTGCAATCTTGAAGAATTTCTAACATCAATAGACCGCCCAAAAGAATTTCTGTTTAGAAAAAAAACAACCAGGAATCAAAAATCCAAAAATAAAATAATTTCTTATCACCGTCAAGTTAACATAAGGTTAGAGTACCTATTGCAACTGATATGATATTTCAACGTGATACACTTCAAAATTCCAAAACCAACTATAAATAAAAGAATCTCAAAACTTTAAAAGCAAAAGACCTAATAGACAATTTAGCTGGCACCACAAACATGGTAAATGGAAATGGAATAACAAAATAAACTCACATTATACTTTCAACAGTTAAAAATGTATGCTTTTCCAAGTTCCTCCTAATCAAGAACCAAAAAAAATAAGGGTAATGACAGAGGACTCCAAAAACGAAAACTTAAGAAAGTGCATGACTAGTTCTAGAAAAAATTTGTGGAGAAAAAACAAAGAAAATAAGCAAGATGTGAAAAAATGAACTAAGATAACAATGGAGCTAGGGATTTTTCCAGATATATAAAATTGGAACCTGGATTGTTGCAGTAGACGCGATAGCTTCATCATCTTGAAAGAGACGGCTTCGCAGGGGAGATGAGGGTTTTGGAGTAAAATGGTTCAGTCGGAAAATTAAACGACACTATAGTATATGGGGATTTTGGCCATAAAATGTACGAATTTTGCGTACACCAAGGCCGAGACGGTGGCACGTGCGAGCCCGGTTGGAGTACAGTGTTTTCGTGCCTTTATCTATTTGAGTTTTTTTTAGAAAAGGCAGATTAAAATGTCTTTATTTATTGTTTTATTTGTTTATTTTGCAGCAGAAATGTGAAAAAAATTGGTATAAAAATGGTATTATCAGTAATTTCTGCTAATTTTAAATTAACTGTACTGGCATAATATGACTCGCAGCAAAACAGGCCAATTTTTACATTTTTTCGAGATTTTCTTATTAAAAATATATTTATTAACTTGTTAAAATATACCACAAGTTCGGTAGGAATTTGGTTATAATAGAGTTGATAAGTACCATTGGATATAGAGGTAAAGAAAACCCAACCGTTAAAATTATATAGCTTTTTATTGATTTGAACTGATAACATATAAAATCAACACACTATAAATCAAAGTACATATCATATGATATGATTTTTTTAGACTTAAGTTTTCATTTTCTCGATAATTCATAATTTCAAAAATTGTCTTACAATTAATGTAATAGGGTGTGAAAATTTTCAAACAATAAAATGGGCCAACATAGGTTTTCAGAAATCAATTCCTACCCTTTATCACAACTCGAGGTTTTCAACTACTATTAAAAATGAGAAATAAATTAATCAACACTCTATGAAACATTTCATCTCACGACATATAATTTCAGTATTTTTCAATTTGATTAAAAGATACAATTTCTATGAATTAAAAATCACAAATTGTGAAATTTGAAACATGTTGGTGTCCGAGTAGAAAACAACATAATAAATATATAAATAGTCATAGGTCAATCAATACAAACTTTCAACATAATCCCAACAAATATATACCTAGATGATGTATAAAAAACTTGTATTTGAAAATATATGGTTATATGAACTTGGCAAAAACTGCAACTTATAGTGTATCAACATAATACAAACTAGAATTATATGATTTTAGAGTCGCAATTGATACTAAAAAAGAGAGCTCTATTTCGGTTGCAAGTTACTAATCGACTCCATATATTTGCTTCAATGCTTTTTTTATGGCTTTGACTTAGTTGAGATAGCATTTGCTTGCAAGGTTTTAAGCAACTTCATCCTTCTTTCTGTGCTTGTTTCCTAACTGCTTCCTGACCTTTGTTCGCTCCGTGGTGGAATAGCCATATAAAAAGCTCAAATCTCATGTTTTGTGAATCGGCCTACAAATGCACAATGTAAATTAAATTAGTTGATTTATTTTAGTTAGTTCAAATCCAAATCCAAATATCTTGTTGCCAAGTTTATTTTGTATCAATTGTGAGGTTACCTTGTGAAACGATGATTGCTCTTCATTCTCAACCTCTATCCATGTTTCAATTCATTGCTTCTTTTGAAGACGTTTGTTGAGCCCCCTTCTTCTTCTTAGAAGCATTGATTGACATTTTTAATTAAATGTTAGTCACAAGACCAACTCTTATGATTTATCTTTTAATTATTAATTAGTGATAAAAAAAATATAAAATAATCAAATTATTGATTTTAATTTTATTTTTATTTTTTTCTTAAATATCCATGATATATTTTCAAAAAGAACGGACTAAATTATGATGCAATAAAAATAATTATGTGTAGAAAAAAGTCACTAAGTCAAAAGCATATAAATGAAAAAGGAAAAGTATTATCAACATTAATACTAAAAATAATTATTTATACAACCACAGTAAGCATGCATTCATAACTACATACGTACATATATTTACATATGCATGCATGTATACATACATACACACACACACAGATATATATATATATATATATATATATATATATATATATATATATATATATATATATATATATATATATATATATATATATATATATATATATATATATATATATATATATATATATATATATATATATATATATATATATATATCTGTGTGTGTGTGTGTATTTTGCATATATACATAAATACATACATATAAGTATATATGTATGTATTTATAGAAACATACTGAAGGTGAAAAAATTATAGCAAATATAATTTAAGGAGTTAACATTAATAAATGGTACATATCTCTTGTAGTGTATAAACTCGTTGCGGAAGCGTCTACAAGGATCCCGTTTGTTTTTTGTCACTAGCCTGCCTTTTATCCACATGCAGGATAACAACAGCTATTTCACCATCTAAAAACTCCTGAAAGATTAAGACAAAAACAAGTATGAGTGGGAACGAGCAGTCTTGCGGCGTATACGTTTTCTCGTTACCAAATACTAAGATCTCTTATCTATTTATAGAGATCCTAATAGCTGGAGACATATCTCTAGTTTAACTCAGACTCTTTCTGAAATAAGATTTGGTAATCTTAATCAGATTGAATTACTTAATTCTATCTGAATTGGACCTTTATCCAAATTAGAGTCATGGGCGTGCCCAAACTCTATCATCTCCCACTCGCACATAACGGAACGAATTTCAGTCTTAATCTTCAGTTATACTGGCAGATAGATTGTGTGACCAGTATATCTCGAGAGCACTAGTGCTATACACCTATTAGGGATATATAGCGTCTCGAAAAACAAGATCCTCTTTTTCATGTATCCCTAATCCTTGATTGCCTTCTCACATTCACTGTTTTAACTCATGATCTCATAAAATAATTTTCGTGTTCACTATTATGTTTCTACTCATACAAACTATAATAGCCAATGAACCACGAAACCTTATGAAAGTGATCAAAAGGCTATATTTCCCTCTTACTGTATGCCATCCATCATTATTCAACTCGCTTTTCTAGTTAGATCCTCCAAGCCTAAACTTTTCCTGGACTTCTTGGAAACTAACTAAGCTAGCCACATTGAACCATACTTCAGGGATAAGTTAAAAGTTCTAAGGATCAAAATATAAATAGGGTCTCATAATAGGGAAAGTTGAGATCAATGATATTATTAAATTCTCATCCCTTTAGTCACATAAGCACACACGGTATAAAACATGTGTTATGGCGTTCTTTCCTTCCCTTAAAGGAGTGCATGTCTCACATTTCGATAATGTGTATATCAAACACCATACAAAAGCGTAAAATTGCGATGCACCGAAGTACCCAACTTTAGTCCGCTTACTTGAGGACTATTTCTGGTTTTTTAGACAGAACATGGTAGTTACATATAACTTACTATCGGATTCCATGCAATCCTTATTTGGATCTCAATTCAAAGCATACAACTTTATGTATGTCTTTATCTCGCACTTTAATAAGACTAATATTGTAATTTCTGCAAGACGGCACTTTTATTTTGAATAGGTTCTCGAGCATTCTCATTTGTTCAAAAATTGCCTCATCTTAGTTTTTACCAACTCATTGATAAAATTAAGGTAAACACCCTTGTGAGTGGACTACTTCTCTGTCCGACATGCTCAATCTCATATCAATAACAGTAAATATTTACACATAAATATTCACACTCATGTATTGCCAACAATAAAGTTCGGTTATTATTCGCAAATAATAACGTTAAGGGATTATATAAAAATATAACAGTACCAATTAAATTCTACGTAAACCTCAAGATCTAATGTGTTTCTTAAAACACATCTCTTGTTATAGGTTTACTCAATGGATCTGCATGCGTAGAAACGTATTGTAAGTTCACATCTCTTGTGCAACAATATCTCTCGTATATTGATACTTAATGTCGATATGCTTAGCTCTACTATAAGCTATCAACGACTGACTGTCACTATAAACTATCACTGATACCTCTAAGATAGTTACTCTTAAATGGCTCACAAACCATTTTACCCAAACTGTCTCTTATACTGCAGTTGAGGAAGTAAGATATTCAACTTCCACTATTAATAGGGCTACTCAGGTTTATTTATTGCTACTCTATGAGATGACACTCTTGCCAAGTAAGAATATGAAACCTGAAGTGGATTTTCTCTCATCCACATCTCCTACCCAATCAACATCTCTGTATTCTCTCAATTACAGATCTTTTTCTTGATAATAGAGAGAATAATTTGATGTACTTTTAAGGTATTTAAGTATCTTTTTAATTGCTTCCAATGTGCTTTGTCTGGGTTAGATTGATATCTATTTACTATGCTCACTACATAAAATATACTATTTCTTGTATACAACATAGCGTATATAAAACTACCCACGCCACTGGAATATAGAACGTTCCTCATACGTTCATTTATCATGGCAACTTAGGACACATATCTTTGCTAAGAAACTAATTCTTGGCAATGGGGTTATCTATGAGTTTGCAGTTTTGCATATTAAATAGTTCAAGATCTTTGTTGATATATTTCTCATAAGAAAAAAATAACAACAACCTTCTCAAATAATTTCTTGAAATCTTAACTTCAAGAATATAATATGCTTGACCCATATCCTTTATCTCAAAGTTGGACGATAACCAATCTTTGATTTCATTTATGTACCCTTTGTCATTTTCTGCTTTAAGTATGTCGTCTACATAAAATGCCAAAATGACAAATTCATTTTCAAAGCTTTTACTATAAACACAATAATCTTCATCAATCATGTTAAACACATTCGACATGATTGTATGATAAAGTTTCAAGTACCATTGTGTTGAAAACTGTTTAAGGCTATAGATTGAACTTATTAATCAGCAAAAGCTTATGTTCGCTACCCTTTTCGATGAAACCTATAGGTTGTTCCATCCAATTCTCTATTGAGAAAAGCAGTATTTCCATCCATTTGATAAAACTCTAGGTTTAAACTCGCCACTATGACCAGAATCAACCTTATGGATATAAATCTTACAACAGATGAGAAAGTCTACTCATAGTCAATCTCTTCCTATTGTATGAACCCCTCAGCGACTAGTCAAGTCTTATATCTTTCGATACCTCTATTAGTTTTTCGCTTTACTTTGAAAATACATTTATTCTCAATTTGTGTTCTTCCAGTAGATCAACTAATTCTCAAACATAGTTTGATCCCATGGATGCCATTTCTTCTTCTATTGCTTTAATCCATTTTTTCTTAAATGGGCATGAAAAAGCCTTTTGAATATTTTTATACTCTTTCTTATCTTGTGGGATAACTAAAAGGGTTTCATTCAAGCCTTCGATTTTTAAATTTTCGGCATGAAACACTTATCCTTTTAGATTTTTGCAATTCTAAATTTTGATAAACATGTGTAGACACCGGGTCCTGAGTCAGCCTAGATCGAAGTTACCCAATGATGATAATTGCCTTCACAGGCTTAAAAGGTTAAAAGTGATGGTTTTCTCGTCAAATTTGCATTTTAGAGTGAAAAATTAGAAAATAGAAAAAATATTGAAAAAAAATTAATTTTGAAAAATGGGGGCTTAAAATTATGGTGTTTTTAGTCAATTTAAAATTTAAAAATAGAAAAAAAAAATAATAAAAAAAATAAAAAATTTTCGGACCGCGAGTGTCGGGCGCGGCAGCGCGCAGGCGCGCAGGCGCCCAGCACGCCGATGCCCAGGCGCCCAGCGCGCTGGGCGCGATTTGGCGACGCGTGGCGTCGCCAATGCCGCGCGTCGCTAAAGAGCGACGCGCAGCGTTGCGCGCTGCGCGCCGCACCGTGCGCTGGGGCGCGCGATTTCCGCGCCTCTGCGCGCGGATTTCGCGCGCCTCGCCGCGTGAGTCCCCGTCGCTCTATAGCGACGGGCGGCGTCCCTCTATGGCGACGGCCTCCTGGCCGTCGGTACAGGGTCTGATACCCTTTTCCTCTTTTTCAGCCTTTTTTCCTATTTTTTCACCCAAAAATCCGTTTTTTATCCCATTTTTTTGGGGTTTTTGACTTCAAATTAAATTCTGAAATATTTTTTTTAGGTAATTAAATAATAAAACTTGATTTTATCATTAAAAATAAAATAATTTTATGTTAAAATAGGTTTTTTTCCTTAATTAAATTAGGGCAACCTATTTTATCTTATAAATAGTTTATGATGAAATCAAAGGAGCCTCCTCCACACATTTTTTAAACCTAAAATTTCTCTTCATCTTCTTCTCCTTCCACTAAAATTCCAGATTTTTCCCGAACCAAAAATCAAAAAGAAAAATCAAATATTCATTCTTTTTCCAACATAATTTCTTCTAAACATATTTTTTAGAGGAAGTTTTGTTGTTGGATTCAATTTTGAGACAAATAGAATAATTATTTGTTCTCAAAATTGTTTTTCTTCTTTTATTTTGGGTTCAATAAAACTTTTTTTATTGATTTTGTTTTGAATCTCTTTTTGATAAAAACTTGATTTTGAGACAAATAAAATAATTGTTTGTCATCAAAATCTAATTTTTATTTGATTTTCTAAAATAAACCTTCAATCAATTTTTCTTTATTTTAATCAATAAAACTTTTTTTTTGATCAAAATCATTTCTTTAGGCAAAGGTATCAATTCTTTGTTCTTAAAGAATTTTTGATCATTTTTTTCATGTTCCTTGGAATAAAATTCCAACACTTACATCATATTTCACTCTAATATTGTGAATCATCAAACAAAGAAATCAACCATCACTTTTCTTTCATCAAATCCAATATTCTGAGGGTAAATATTCTAGGCTCAATTTCAATTCCTATTCTATTTTATTTCATTTTATTTATTCATGTATATTTTATTGTTTTTATTGATTTATTTATTATTTTAATTTATTCATTTGTTGTATTGATTTTATATTCGTTCTATTTAATTGTTTATATATGATTTGATTTTTATTCATGTGAATATCGTTTTTTAATTCCTAACATGTAAATAATTCATTTTATTGTGATTCCTAATTATTTTTAACATGCAAATAATTAATTTAAATTAATCATTTTTGCCATGTAAATAGTTTATATTAATCATGAACACATCAATTAACCTTGTTATATATCATTATTATTTTCATCATTCTTTTGTATACTAATTTTTATTATTCTTTTTATCATTGTTACATGATTTGATCATTATTCGATTATTTATTCATTTATTATTTTTCACTTTTCATCATCATTGTTATCATGTTCACATTTTTACATGTATTAATTAAGTAACATGTTTTGTTTTATTTTCAACACATCATTTAATCATTTGTCATACATAATGCATGTTTTTTTTCATTTATTTTAGTTTGTTAATATTTTCGATTCCATTATCATTCTTTTCATATCATTTGTTATTCATTATTTTGTATGTTTAATTGATTTAATTGATTTAATCACTAACATTATTTTATTTGTACTTTGTTTTTATGTCTAAACTCATTTTTCGCTTGGGCGTTTTTGCGAGCACATCGGGGAGGTCAAAAAAAGGCTCGTTTGGTTTATTTATTTGCTTTATTTGTAATATTTTATTTAATTTTGCCATATAATTTTTCTTGTAAAATTCTTTATTTAGGCTCGCTAAAAAGAAAATCACAAAAACATTTTTATTAATTAACTTGACATTTTTTCTAAATAAAAATGGGACCAATGTCCTAGTTTTTCATACCCAAATAAATCATCACATCAAAATTGTTTCATAATAAATATGCATGCGAGGACCAATGTTCTCACTATCAATGAATAACCCGTTTTATGCATGTACTTCACTTTTATAAATGGGAGTTGTATTCCGCTCCTAGTGTTATTGTAATTTATTTTTAAATGCTTTATTTTGGATTTTGCTAACATTTACCGCTTTTGATATGAATGATTGCGCCTTTAATTTAAATTGCATTGTGTGGAAAGTTGATGAAACAATGAATTCAAAACTTAATTATAATATTAATCAAGGTATAAATAAATGAGAAGTCCCGAACCAGCTCTGGTCTTTGGGCTCAAGAGGTTAGAGGTTATCCTCCAAAATACTTCTTGTGTCACGAGACTATAGCGTTAATCCTAGGCTCCTTAGGGCGAGAGGTTTACCTTCCAAGACCCCTTTAGCTGGCCCAAAATGAATACTAAGCGCAGTCTTAGGCTCTCCGAGGCGAGAGAAACTTTTCCAATGTTCTATTGGGTGGCGACTCCATGAAACCTTCTTGTTGCCCAACATAGACGCACTTGCGATTTATTGCAAGCTGTCAACTGACCCACAATTGCCCCGATCGCCCACGTGCGGGCGGTTACATGGGCGGCCGCGGGGATCCGGTGCGCGTCATAACATGTCTCATATATTTATCGTGATTCAAAAAGCTCCCACTGGGACTATGTTCCATACTCCCACTGGAGTCAGGAATACCATATTCTTTCCTCCCACTGGAGTCAAGAATGTTTTCACTCGAATCAGGTCTTGAACATTCGGATTGTTTGGAGGATGAGGGTCTTAACCTTCTTCCTCTAAATCCCTTCCACTCGGATAGGGTGATCTTGATGGTTCCTCTTCCTGAGATTAATCGAAAATGAAATCTTAATTCACTTCGCCCAACTTTGAAAATTCATCCTCTTAAGAATATGACGTCTAGTGATTCAAATTCTGTCGTTACGTCATTTTCTTACTTATCCATGAAAATGTATCCTTTTGATACTTCAGAATATCTCACATAGATACTCTTTTCACTTTTTGGTCTCAAATTTACCAAATTGAGATATCATGGACGCAAGCATTACAATCCAAAAGTTGTAAATGGCTTGCGTCAGCTGGTCGACCAGTTAACAACTCATAAGTTATAAAAGTGACAGATTTAGAGGGCATACAGTTCAAAATATATGTGACAGTCAATAAAATATCTCCCCGATAGGAGATAGGCAAATTTATCTCTGCCATCATAGATCCAATCATATATAGGAGAGTTCTATTTCTCCTTTTCACAACACCATTTTGTTGTGGATTTTTAGGAATGAACAACTGATGTTCAATCCTTTTTCATCACATAAAACTTTAAATTTATCTATAAGATATCACCGACCTCTGTCAGTTCTTAAAACTTTGATTCTTTTGTCTAATTGATTCTCAATTAAACTCATATAAGTCTTCAAGCAACTTAATGCTTCTGACTTGTGAAAAATCAATTAGACATGACCATACCTAGTATAGTCATCTATAAATGTGATGAAATAGTAGGCCCCATGCCTTGCCCTCACATTCATTTGACCACATACGTCATAATGAACTAACTACAATGGAAATTTGGCTCTAGTACCTTTTTCGAATGATTTTTTAACTAGTTTTTCCTTTTAGGCAATGCCACACGTGGGCAATTCAACCTTATTTAAATCACCTATTAAACCTATTTTGACTAACCGACTCATTCGGTCTTATCCAATATGGTTTAATTTAGCATGCCATAATTTCACATTATTCTCATAACAATGTGAAAAATAAGAAATTAAAGGAAAAATTAGTTTTATTTAAATAGTCATGGTCCACTTCCATAACAATTAAATCGTTCAGCACACAACCAAAACCATAATAGAAATCATTCAAGCAAAAGCATACACTGTCATCCTCAAAATATAAATTGAAAATAAATTTCAATAACGTAAGAACAGAACCTAAATTTCATAATAAAGACATCTCGATCCCTTGTTACACGATCCATTGGTCCTGAATTTATCATCTACAAGGGATAAAATTCAGAACTGGATATATAAATTTCACTCACTCTTGAGTCAAAATAGTGTATCTTTTTAGGCACAGTGCATTCTCTTGCATAGTATCCTTTCTGTTGGCAATTGAAACATTTCACTCTTGAAACGTTTACCTCCTTTTTGCCTTTGGACCTTTAGTGATTCCGTTTTTCCTTTTGCTTTTCAGGCCCTCGAGCCTTTTCCTTATCCCTATTGTTGAAGCTTCTTTTGTTGTTCTAATGAGAACTCATTATATTAGAAGGGGACTATGCCATATGCACTATGGTATTAACCTTAGTCGCTGCCAAACGGTTCCTTTTAAGCTCCAAATGATAAACAACATCCTTTTATGTTGTCCACATGAGTTAGTTGCATCCTTATATGCTCCCAACTCTTGGATAAGGAACGGATAACAGTTTGGACCTGCTGCTCGTCAGTCAACTTATGACCAAAGTCACTAAACTCACTTATTCTTTTCCATTTCTCTTAGATATTTTCGCATCGAATAATTAAACTTTTTCTGATATGTATCAAATTTGATTGTCAATTATCGGAGCTTATTCAGAGTCACATCTCTGAACTTCGTCGCAAAGCGATCCACAGATCCATTGCATTTTGATACTTGCGGAATTGCTTAGTGATATCATCTTCCATCGCACTTAGAAAGATGATATGAGCAGTGAAATTCTTATTTTTCCATGCCACATAGGCATCTTGGTCCCGCCTATGCTGGGCTGTAGTGCCATCCTTAGGTTCAGCCATAATCGAACTTGAGGGTTCAAGAGCCTCTTGCTCTTCAAGCACACACTGGATCTTCGTATTTCAGATTTCATAATTGTTAGCATTTAGCTTCATATCTTTATTAAGCTTGGTAACAATTGACTTGGAAGCAGCATCCATTAGGATCTTCTGATCTCAAATGGAACAATATTGCATATTTTTAAGGGAGAAAAGGCAACACATGCATTTTACTATGTATCTGAAATAATAACCTAGTAAAATTTTCTAGTAGGCTCAAATTCGAAAAGATTACTAATAGTATCTAATTACCCTCTAAGTCCTAATGTCCAACTTTACAGATTAAAATTTCATGCATAATAAATCTGAATTATTGGATTATTAAGTTCTCAAACTTATGAGAGAATTTTTATTAAACCTCTACTTAATAAACATGCAATCATTTTACTCATAAAATATTACAGGGCAATTAACAATGAAAATAAACACATTTATTATAAAGTTAAATGCCATCATTTTAACTAAACACATTTATTTAACCAATAAATAAAATCTAATAATCCCAAAAATAAGATACTCATGTCAAATATCAATAGGAAACATAAATCCTATTTAACAAAAATAAACACCAACTCAAATTGACACTTATGTCAACTATTCTAGAAGTTCAGATTTCATAAAATCTTTTTAGCTATTAGGATTATTTCTTTGACCGACTTCATCAATTCATCAAGTAACTCATAAGTCAATTGATGAAACCATAGACGATGCGCACTACGTCCATTCCTTAGTGTCATTACACTTTCTTTTCGGCAACTCTAACCAAAGTTCCATAACCATACTCAGACCACCAGTCCAAATGCACTCTTGCATTTGTTCTCACACATTTACTTTATAATGCACTATTGCATCAATATCATCAGCTCAAATCTTTCTTCGCATTCTGATGTTACTTATAGATTGCACTTTTATATTTCTCAAAACAACCTATGCGCAATATAAGGAAGACATACTGTCCTTATTCAACATTTCTATAATATATTACAGAAAATTTTATACACTTATGTATAAACTCACATGATTGAAACACATTTCAATCAATAAGAAAGGACAGAATCTCAAAAAAAATTTCAAAATATTTTTAAAAATTTTCGAAAGAAGAAAACACATTTTCTACACATTTTTATAATATTTTTGAAATTTTAAAAATAAAATTTAATTTTATGGTCATAAAAAAATTTTGAAAAAATGACCAAAAAATCAGAAATAATTTGAAAATTTTATTTGACAAAAATCGGAGCTAAAATGGTGGTCGAAAACGGAGGCACGTGCCAACACGCACCGACTGGGGGAGTGTAGATGCGCAACACGCACCATCACGCGCCTCCCTCTCCGTTCTGCCACGTGGCAACATACTATTAATTAGTCCATGTGTCACGTCATGACACGTGTCAGTACCCTATTGGTCCACCTGTCGCACACGTGGCATCGAGTGACACGTCACCCATGATACTGTCGGACACGTGGCGTGGCCCCATTGGGCCACGTGTCAAACAGTTGACACGTCATCACGACACGTGGCATGACCTCAGTCATCCACGTGTCACCCTCTGGTTTGTCCACGTGTCCACCCCTAGTTTCGCCACGTGTCCCCCCCCCCCCATATGCCACGTGGCATGGCCTCTGCCATCCACGTGGCGCTCATCCATTGGGCCACGTGTCAGCGTGATGCAATACTGCTGACACGTGGCGACGCGCGTGTGAGCCACCGCCCACGCGCTATGCGTATGGTGGCGCATGTAGTCCACGCGCCGCTTTCCCGACGAATTCTGGCACTCCGGTTTCTGCCGGTGGGGGGTTTTCGGGGTCTCTGAACTCAATGGTGATGTCAAAAATTAAAAATTTCGACTTCTAGTCTTGCGTTTTGAACACTCATGTTCGTCCCCTCGAATCGCAGTGTACACGTACACAATTTTCGAGCTGCAATATATACACATATATATTATTCACACAAAAAATAAATTTTGTTGTGTTCAATGCATCCCATATCTAATAATTTTACACATAAAATTTTAGATTTATTTAGCCACATGCCAGGACGCAAAAATAATGGCTCTGATACCAATGAAGGATGAAAAAATTATAGCAAATATAATTTAAAAAGGTAACATTAATAAATGGTACCTACCTCTTGTAGCGCAGATACTCGTTGCGGAAGCGTTTACAAGGATCTCGTTTGTTTTTGGTCACTGGCCTGGCTTTTATCCACATGCGGGATAACAGTAGTTATTTCACAATCTAAAAGCTCCTAAAAGATTAAGACAAAAACAAGCGTGAGTGGGAACGAGTAGCCTTGCGGCGTATACATTTTCTCGTTACCAAATACTGAGATATCTCATCTATTTATAGAGATCCTAATAGCTAGAGACCTATCTTTAGTTTAACTCAGACTTTTTCTGAGATAAGATTTGGTAATTTTAATCAGATTGAATTACTTAATTCTATCTGAATTGGACTTTTATCCAAATTAGAGTTATAGACGTACCCAAATTCTATCAAATACATACACACGAATAGATATATTTGTATGTATCTAAAATGATGTCCTTTTGCAAAAAAATTTATACATTAACAAAATGAAACAACATTTGTAAAATTAGAAATTTAAAAAATATATATATTGTCGGAAAATTGAAAAAACTAAAATAAAATTTATTAAAAATGGATCGTTCGAGTAGCATTGTAATCCGATAATTCGGATCAGTTTTAGGTTAATCTACTCAGGTTTTGGATCGAGTCTAACTCTTAATTTCTCAGGTTAAGTCATGTGCCTTTTTTTGAATTCTAATCACTTTTTTGAACTGATTCAAATCAAAATTGACATCCTATTTAAAACTCTAAAAATTAAAATTATACTTTTGTTTTGACTCTAAAAGTCAAAAGTAAATTTTACTGATGGACTCTCCAAAATTTTAAAATCACACTCTTATTTTTATTTAAAACTAAAAATTTGCATTTATTATTTAATAAATAATATAAAAAATGATTAAATTATTATTAAATTAATATTTTATTTTATAAGATAATACTAATCGGTGATTATTAGAAAAATCCAATTAATAAAAAAATCTTACTTTTTCATATTTTTAATATTCTTTTATCCTTTAAAAACTAGTTAAAGGTAAAGTTGAGTCTTGAACTTTTTAATAGAGGTCAATTTTATCAAAAATTAAAAGTTGAAACAAATTGCATGCAACTTTTAATGTATGGTTCATTTGCTTCATGGCATCTAAATAACATTTTTTATTTTTTATTTTAACATAATTCACTAAATAATTGTAATAAAAATTCGTAATTTGTAATAGAAATATATAGTACTTGAAAAAGTCATGGAAAATAAATAAATAAATAAATATATATACTTTTATGATGGAGTTTGGGTGCACCCATAACTCTAATTTGAATAAAATTTCAATCCAGGTAGAATTAAGTAATTTAATCTGATTAATATTATCAAATTTTATCTCAGAAAGAGTCTGAGTTATACTAGAGATAAGTCTCTAGTTTTTAGAATCTTTATAAATAGATAAGAGATTTTAGTATTTAGTGATGAGAAAACGTATACGCCGCAAGAATACTCGTTACCACTTACAGTTTTTTGTCTTAATGTTTCAAGAGCTTTTAGGTTGTGAAATAATTGTTGTTATCCCGCATGTGGATAAAAGTCAGGCCAGTGACCAAAAACAAACGGGATCATTATAGACGTTTTCACAATGTGTTTCTGCATTACAAGAGGTAGGTACCATTTATTAATATTACCTCCATTTTAAATTATATACGTATAATTTTTCCATCATTGGTATTAGAGCCGTTGTTTTTGTATCCTGGCATGTGACTAAATAGATTTAAAAATTTATGTGTAAAATTATTAGATTTAGGATACATGAAACACAATAAAAATTTAATTTTTGCGTGAAAAATATATATGTGTATATATTACGGCTTGAAAATTATGTATCTATACACTGCGATTTGAGGGAACGAACATGAGTGTTCAAAACGGCTAACTAAAAGTCAAAATTTTTAATTTTTGACCTCACCATTAGAATCACAGACCCTGAAAACCCTCTGCTGGCCGAAACCCGGACATCAGGGAAGGAGGCGCGTGGCTTACATGCGCCGACAGGCACTTGGCGCATGCTCGTGGGCGGTGGCTCACACGAGTGCAGCCACGTGTTCACAGTGATGCGTCACTGTCGACACATGGCCCAATGGGATAACGCCACATGGACAGTAGTGGCCATGCCACGTGTCGGTGACGTGTCAACGTGGGTGACACGTGGCCTAACCAGGAAGCGACACTTGGACAACTGAGGTCGTGCCATGTGTCAGTGATGACATGGCATCACTGACATGTGGCCCAATGGAACCACGCCACGTGTCCGACAGGTGTCATGGTTAACATGTCACCTCCCCCTCCCGGGAGCCACGTGTGTGCCAGGTTGACCAATAGGGTTCCGACACATGGCATTCATGGATAATGTGTCGACACGTGGCACTATGTGGTGTTGCCACGTGGCATAACTGAGGGAGAAGCGCATGTGGGTGCGTGAGGCACGTCTACTCTCCCCTAGCCGGCGAGTGTTGGTCCGTGCGGTCATTTCCGACCATCGTTTCAGTTTCGATTATTTTTATCATAAAATGTCACGTGTCTCGGTCGATAAAATAAATAGAGTCAAACTTAAGAAATTATTTAAAACGATTAATGAAGCTTTATACACATGCATTTGTAAGAAAAATTGCATTTAATAACTGAGCTGTTGAGTGTTTAATTTTACCATATAAACTTGTTTTTTTCGTACAAAATAAACACTAAAATATTGACTAGTTAGAAATATGGAATACACACTTTTAGATAGGGGTGTGCAGAATCAGACCGAAATCGAAAACCAAACCGAATGGATTTTGATATGTTTGGTTCGGTTTTTTCGGTTCCGAACCAAAGTTAAATTTCGAGTAGTTCGGTTCTCAAAATTGTAAAACCTAAGGAACCAAACCGACCTAACTATTTAACAGTCACCATTATATATATATATATATATATATATATATATATTACCAAGCCAACAAAAAAAAAACTAAAACAAAACCAAAACCATATATCTATAATATTTATATATATTACCAAACCAACCAACAACACAAATCTAAAAACAAAACCATCCAACAACACATATCTATAATCAAAACCATATACATTTATATATATATATATATATATATATATATATATATATATATATATAACCAAACAACCAACACAGATCTATAAATCCAATTTATATATATATACCCTTTTAGATAGGGGTGAGCTCCGATCGGTGATCCGAGAAGCAGAGGAGAGGAGAAGCAGAGGAGAGGAAGAAGCAGAGGAAAGAGAGAGAGAGTGACAGTGAGAGAATGAGAAAAAATGAGTAATACCCTTTTATTACTCATTTAGTATAGGAAACCGATTGGACCGAACCGACCAAAATTATTTCGATATATTCGATTTCGGTCTTAATAATTTTGGTCTGCGGTTCAATTCTAAAAATTATTAAAATTTAATTTTCAATCTGTTCGGTTCGGTCCAAAACCGAACTGAACCCACCATTTGCACACACCTATTTTTAGATAGCGTGTTACCCCCTTTTCAACCTTTCCACTTTCCTCATTAAAACAAAATAGTTTCTCAACATCTCCACCTTCCACTCAATTAGCATCAAACTCTTAACAAATAACCCAAAACGGATTGGGCTATTTTTTCATTATCAATATAACTTTTACAACATAACTAGTTAATTTCTTGACAAATGGATGCTTAATTTTCAAGAGTTTTTCGAACAAAACAAGCAAACCACGTTCAAGAACACATCCATGCTCATCAGTATAAAAACATCACAAATTCATTAAATATACTATAATCATCAAGAAAGCCGGATGAAGATTTTCCATTTATAAGAAAGGGTCCCAAATAGGCAAAATAAAAATAATAAAACCCCATGAATTTGACTAAAAATAAAAAATTCTTCACCAACACATTTCGTCTCAAAAACATAAAAGATCAAAATTAAACATCAATCCTGCCGAAGCCAAATTAAGACATCACATGCACTGTTCTTGGACTCAAAAGTATTTTCCTTCAAACAATTGATCATAAAATTAAATTAGAAGTGGTTAAAAAGAGGAGAAGACAATGAGAGATTTTATGGAAGTGAAATAGGAAAAAAAAAGATTACAGTAAGTAGGAAAGAAGAAAAGAATGAAAATAATAAAACACTTGATTTTTTTTCTAAAATGAAACGACACATGTAATTTTTGTAAGTCACGCATTATTTTATATGCTCTAATCTCAAAATGAATCTGCTATTATATAATATTTATTTTGTATAATAAATATAAATTAAACACTTAAATATTAATTTCTTTTTTACAAATACAAATATAAGTAGTCGCATTCAACTTATTTAAAATAACTTAAAAAGGTAACATTACTCCAGTTAAAAATATAAAAATAACCTTTGCACATCTGGAAAAATAAAAAATATGACTGCTTAGGAACGAAGTTGTTTAAGAATATAATGTGGTACACCAACATATGACACGTATAAATTTAACGGTTTAGATTTACATGCAGTACACTAAATGCTCTTTAATGGTTTAAGTTGGGAGAAGTCCTTTCCCAATAAAATAAATAAAGGAAAAATAAAGGGAAAGGTTAGAACTTTACCTTTATTCCTTGAAGTTTACGATCATCGTGTCGGCCACGTAATATTATCGTACTGCTATGAAAAAGAAACTAGAGAAGCTTAACTAACTCCTTCAATCGGTTTTTCTTTAATAAAAAAAATAAGCATTCAATCATGACTATAAAATCAATCATTCATACTCAGCGTAGTTGTGAACAGAAATAACTAAAGTTGATAATCTGGTCCGAAACTTTTTTATTTTTTTTTAGAATTGGATTAGCTTTAAACCAAAATTAAATTGTAATCAATATTGAAATAGTGATACACTTTTCTTAATTCCTTTCTTTAACATTTGCGGTGGAGATGGATGGAAATTTGAATCCTAATAACTATGCAACATTCAAATACTTTAACCATTTAAGTCTTTAATCGTGATTATTTTTTTATTTTCAATAGAGTTAAAATATAATTTTCCTCTTTGAACTTTAAAATTTTTGGAATTGTCAATATTAAATTTTTATCTTATTTTCTTCTGAAAATATATAAATAAGTAGATGAATAGCCTGAAGTATAGTTAAGTGGCTCAACCTAAATTCACCTGATATACCAGCTCACTTGGCACCTCGAATTAGATACGTTATTTGATTTTGCCATTGGCTTATTACTAGGGTTAATTAATTGCACAATCATCTAAGACCTTGGTGGGAAACAAAATCGAATTAGACTGAACTAAATTAAATTTAATCTATTTTATTCATTTTTTTATTTTAAAAATTTTGATATGAATTTTATGCTTAAAACCAAAAAATAAGTATAATTATATGATATTCTATAATTTTTCCGCCTTTTTTTAGTCTACCTCAAAATATTGTCTACTTTCGACTTTTACATTACGATTAATCTATAAATTATTTATTATACTTTTTTTTTAATTTTATCTTATTAATTGCAATTTAAATTTACTATGTTATTAACCCTGATTTTTATAATTTTAATAATAGTTAATTATTCATTTTATATTTATGATGGGTATAATTGGAAAGTCATAGGAAAAAAAATTTGTTCCTTATCCATAACCATTGCAATTCCTTAATATATATGAAAACTAAAAGCCGACAAACATTATGAGAAGAGATGAATGGAGTTTTTTTTTTTTTTTTTTTTTAAGTCCATAATTATATGATACTCATTTCGTTCCACTCATCGCAATAATTTTTAGCATTTTTTATTCAACTCAACATGACATTTTTTAAAATTTAATAAGCATTAATTATGTATTTTCCTATTTTTTTTATATTTATTCACAAAAAAATAAATAATTAATAGAGCGAAATTATATAATTATATAATAAAATAATATTTTAGTAAATTATAATTAATATTTAATTGATTTTGATGTTAATTAATATTTTTAATAAAATAAAAATATACAATTATACAAATTTATAAAATAATATTTTAATAAATTAGAATGAAAATGTCATAAAATTGATGCTAATTTTCTTCACGGAGAAACTAAAAATTGAATAGTTAAAACTTACGTAGTGGTAAACGATTTTGAGGGTTATTAATGACCGGTTTGTCAATTACTTGACTTAGACCTTTGATATGAAAATGCGGCGTAACATTTTCCGATGCGACTCCCCAAATTCACAACAATGTCAAATTTAACTCTAACAACTAGGGGTGAGCAAAAAAATCGATAGATTCGATTAACCGAAAAAAAAAATTCGAAACCGAACCGATTGTAATGGACTGATTAATAGTTATTGTTCTGAAAAAAACGATATTAATGGACTGGTTAATAGTTTTTGACTAATGTGAATCATTAACCGAACCGAAATCGAATTTTTAGGGTGCGTTCGGAGAGGTTTTTGTTTTTTTTCCAAAAGTAAAACAAAAACTCGTTCAACAAATTTTTTTCGTTTCAGTTTTTGTAAAAATTTAAATAAGTGATTTTCACATCTAAAACAGAAAATAAAAATCTTCAAAATTTAGTTTTTAGGATTTTACTAATTTATTCTTATTATCGTCGTCGCCGCCAGCACACCGCTACCATCATTGCCGCCTCTACTGCCACCACCACGCCTCCGCCTCTGCCACCACCACGCCTCCGCCTCCGTCATCGCCGCTGCCACTGCCGCCGCCGCCGCCACCATCGCCACTGTTGCCACCACCACGCCTCCACTATCGCCGCTACCACCACCATGCCTCCGCCACCGTTGCTGCCTCTGCCTCTGCCTCCGCCACTGTCGCTGCCGCCACCACCATGCCACCGCCGCCGCTGCTGCCACCACAACCACACCGCCTTCACCATCACAACCACACTGTTACCGCCGTCGCCGCCACCACTACAATCACACTACCATACCGCCGTCACCACCACACCACTGCCGTCTCCACCACCACCACGCAGCCACCACTATCACCACACTACTGCTATCTCCACCACCACCGCCGCCGCCATACTGCCGCCACTACCACCACAACCATACCGCCGTTATCTCGACTGCTACCACACCACTGTCACCTTAACCACCATCGCCACCACCACACTGCCTTTGCTGCCACTGCCACTACCAAAATTATTATTATAATATACATAAATAATTAAAAAATATGATAAAATTTTTAAATATATAAAATAATTTCTAAAAAATAAATAACAAAAACTAAAAATAGTTTTTAGATTTTAAAAATAAAAAACTAAAAACTTGCAATTTTACTGAACACACCCTTAGTTAATTTATTAATTTTTTAATAATTTATAACAATTTATCCTAATTAAAAGTGATCATGTGCTTTTTTTCATTATACTAATTATTTTAAAGTTTTTAAGTTTTTTTAATTGGTTATTAGTAAGTATAACAATTTATCTAATTAAAAGTGATTATAGATCGGTTAATATATTTACTTATTAAATATTAATTTTTAAAAATAAATTTGCTTATATCCACCAAATATTTTTATTTTAACAACAATAATGTTATATTATAGTGAAAAAATTTTAATTTTTAAGTATCTTGAACATTTTAATTTTATTTATGAATATATTTATAATTATAGTGGTTAACCGAAAAATATTGGGTAACCGATGCGAAAATTCGAAACCGATTGACTGGTTAACCGATGGTAATGGACTGGTTAATGGACTGAAATTTCAAAAAACCGATATTAATGGACTGATTAATGGACTGGAACTCATGTACCGGTTAACCGACCATGCTCACCCCTAATAACAACTGCAATTTTTTTCCATTATCTATATATATATATATATATATATATAAGCAGTTTGAATTTTCTTTCTAATCTTTCTTCCTATTTGATTTTTTTTTTTTTGAAAAAATTGTTGTTAGCTTGCCAAGAGTATAATCAATTTGTTAACTTTCTATACTCCTCTCGTGGAGTTAATTTCATCTACGGTCACTATATTTATCAACTTATAATGAAATTGTAATATAAAAATATCTCATCTTATCCGTCAATCGGCAATATACCAATGAAGTCCAAAATGAGGAAAAAAATATATATTAGGATACAAATACAGTTCAAATACATAAATTATTTTTTCAACTAATGAGTTGACATACCAACTGTATATTCTGGTAGATTTTGATTGGTTTCCGGATGAAATAACTTTCTGAGATAAAATGAGCAAGTTGAAATATTTTTATGTTAGTACAATTTTCTTTTATGACTTTTCTATTATAAGTGCATTAGTTAAGTGATTGTGAGCAAAATTAACTCCTTTTTGTGTAAGTATATATTAGAAATTGTTATTTTTAAATTCTTTAAATCCTTGTATTAAGTAAAATTTATGTTATAACTATATTAATTAAATTATTTTAATTTGCTTGAAAAATAAAAATATTTTTATGTAATGCATGGATTAGTAAAATAATAATACTTCATTCATATTACTCACCGTGACAATTTTTAAGAGATAATTAGCCGGCAAAGTAACAAAGAGATAATAATAATTCATGAACAATAATTACTGCTATAATTTTATTTATTTATTTATTTTGTTTTGGAAAAAGTTGAATGGTTTATTAGGAATGGTAGATAGTGGTTAGATACAGGGACAAAGATTTGATTGGAGTTATTTAAAAAATTATTTACGCAAATAGGATTGTTCGGAAAATAATTCGGTGAGTAGAATTGCGTCAGAAGCCGCAACTGACACATGCGGCTTCTGACGGTGGAACCCACACTGTGGGGGCAGCTCTCTTTATTGATGCCGCAGGTACCACCTGCTGCATCAACAAATATATATATATATAAGGGGCAGCAGGTATACATGTCAAAATTAACCCAAATCCAACAACTCACTCAAACCCACCCAAAAAAAATTGACCCAAACCCAACCCAACTAAAAAATTGACCCATTTAAACCCACCCAAAATCTACTCACATAAAATACAATCCATTTGGGTCATTCTTCCTTAACCCAATGGGTGTTTGCTCTTTTTTTTTATTATTTCTTGAATATTAAAAATTTTTGTCTTAATGAACAAGATTTTTTGATTATATTGTTCGGCTGTATTATTATTGTGTAATCTGTATGCATATTTTGTTGGTTAGATTTTTAATGGCCGAGTTATCGGGTTAGTCGTAAATAGTATTTTTTGATGGTAAATAGTGCACTGGGAACAAAAATTACACCCTGAGGTAACAAATATTTTATTTGACCATCGGAAAATACTAGTCATAAGGAGTCCGAGAGTAAAATTTGGAGAAAAAATGAAGTCAAATAGATTTTCAAAAGTCAAAAATTAAAAAAAAAGCTCGGCTCGTTTTAAAGGGTAGCCGGTTTAACCAAACTTTAAATAGACCTCTAAAAATAGCAAATGATTTCTAAAAATTATTTTAATGGTATATATAGATTTAGATTAATATTCAGAAATTTTTGACAGCAAAAAATTAATTTTTTTGTAATACTGAAAATTATCGAAACGGACTGATTTAAATATACCAGATCGAGAAACGGACTCTGTTTGAACTGAAATTTTGCAGGGAGACTAATTTATATATTTTAAGAATTATAAAATTAATTTTGGGAGAAATTGAGTTTAGAAAGTAAGTGAAATAATTTAGAATTACATAATTGGTTTAAAAATAAAAAAAGAGTCACTTGATTTATGAATTATTGTGTTGTTGTGCCCCTGTGTGTGACTGTAGATTGTTTGAATTGCAGGAAGGGTATGTTATATATATAGCCATTATATTGCCAAAATTTTTACCAAATGAATAGTGAATTGGACAGCTATAATTCAACCGATATTCCGATTTGTTTGGAAGTCCACCGACCCATTTGAATCAACATTTTTATAATAATTTTTTTAGTATCCCGTTATTATATCGATAATTATTTTTTATTAAAAAAATATCAAATGGGTCGACCCAAATCTATCCAACCCATTTGGGTATTGACCCATTTATGACCCATATATTTTTGACCCATTTATGACCCACCCATTTATAACCCAACCCAAACCCGCCCAACCCACCCATTTGCCACCTATAGCAGCTGGTGCCCCTTTGTTTTTTTTTTAAATAATAATTTAATAATAAATAATATTAATATTATTTATTATAATAAAATAAAATTATAATAGAGATAAAATAAAGTAAAAAATATATTTATTAAATATAATAATATAATTATGATAGAATAATATTTAAATAATATACGAAACGAAACTCTATTTTTTAATTGTACAGTTATAAATTTTATAAAAATATTAAAATTTTCATAAGATTTTAATATTTTTCACTTTAGTTCAGATAAAACTATATAAAAATAACAATAATTGAATTCAATTGCTAAAATAAAAGCACTTCACATTCAAACTCAACATAATAATAATAATAATAATAATAATAATAATAATGATAATAATGATAACATTCTCATAAATATAATATATCATGATATTTTAGAAAATTAGATATCACAATATTTATTCGCATTTAAACAAAAAAAAATATAATTATAATTAAATAAATTTCTGATAGTGAAATATGACTTGAATATACTTCAAAGGATTAATATATACAAGTTTTTTTTTTAATAAAAACAAATCAAAAGAAACTTGGGTGTAAAAATTAAAGTGCACAAGGACAATTAAAAAATATTAAAACCACATGAAAAATACAAAAATACAAGATCATATTTCACTCTCAGAAATTTGATCAATTATAATTATATTTTTTTTTTGTTTAAATGCGAATAAATATTATGATATCCAATTCTCTAAAATATCTGATATATTATTTTTCTAAACAAAAATTTAAAATTTCTTGTTTCAGTTATATATTATTGGTAATTTTAACATATCCAAGCCCACAATTATTTATGAGAATGTTATCCTTATTATTATTATTATTATTATTATTATTATTATTATTGTGTTGAGTTTGAATGTGAAGTGTATTTTAGAAATTGAATTCAATTATTATTATTTTTGTATAATTTTATCTGAACCAAAGTGAAAAATATTAAAATCTTATGAAAATTTTAATATTTTTATAAAATTTATAACTGAACAATTAAAAAATAGAGTTTCGTTTCGTATATTATTTAAATATTATTCTATCATAATTATATTATTATATTTAATAAATATATTTCATATTTTATTTTATTATAATAAATAATATTAATATTATTTATTATTTAATTATTATTTAAAAAAAAAAACAAAGGGCACCTGCTGCCCCTTTTATATATATATATATATATATATATATATATATATTTGTTGATGCCGCGCATCAACAAAGAGAGCTGCCCCCACAGTGTGGGTCCCACCGTCAGAAGCTGCATGTTTCAGTTGCGGATTCTGACGCAATTCCACTCACCGAATTATTTTTCAAACAATTCTATTTACGTAAATAATTTTTTAAATAACCCAAGTAAAATCTTTGTCCCTTAGATAGGGGTGAGCATGGTCGGTTAACCGGTCCATGAGCCACAGTCCATTAACCAGTCCATTAATATCGGTTTTTTGAAATTTCAGTCCATTAACCAGTCCATTACCATCGGTTAACCAGTCCATCGGTTTCGGATTTTCGGATCGGTTACCCAATATTTTTCGGTTAACCACTATAATTATAAATGTATTCATAAATAAAATTAAAATGTTTAAGATACTTAAAAATTAAAATTTTTTCACTATAATATAATATTATTGTTGTTAAAATAAAAATATTTGGTGGATATAAGCAAATTTGTTTTTAAAAATTAATATTTAATAAGTAAATATATTAACCGGTCCATAATTACTTTTAGTTAGATAAATTGTTATACTTATTAATAGCCAATTAAAAAAACTTAAAAACTTTAAAATAATTAGTATAATGAAAAAAAGTACATGATCATCTTTAGTTAGGATAAATTGTTATAAATTATTAAAAAATTAATAAATTAACTAAAGATTCGGTTTCGGTTCGGTTAACCAGTCACGTGAGTCAAAAACCATTAACCAGTCCATTAATATCGGTTTTTTCAAAACACTAACCATTAACCAGTCCATTACAATCGGTTAACCAGTCCATCGATTCGGTTTCGGATTTTTTTTTCGGTTAACCAAGTCAATCGGTTTTTTTGCTCACCCCTAATGCTGAATACATTTGTAATTTCCAATACATTTACTAATGTATTTGTTAATCCTTAAAATTTAGTGGTATTTATCATTACAATACTTCTCGTTACGCGTCTTATTTTCTAACTCTCGTCTCACTGTTCTTTCTCTTGCCTCTACAGCTGTCATCGCTACTGTAATGGCCTAAAACTCAATAAATCATGAATAATATTTTTCCGAATATGAATAGTGTCACCTGGAATGTATACTGGTACTGTTTTTCGATTGTACGGAAGAAGAGAGAGAAAGGAGAATTTTGAGCAGGAACCAGGTTCATATTTTCTTAATTAACGTTTTAAAGAACATTAAAAGTTGTGTTTTTAATTTTGATTTTTGGGTTAATGAAGGGACCAGTAGATGATAATCCTGAAAGCTTAAGGAAGCGTTTTAAGTATTTCGAAGAACACACACTTCCAGTTGTTGAATATTATCGCTCCAAAGGAAAAGTTTATCAGGTAATTAACTACAAATATGTTTATTCTTGGAGTAGAATCCTTTAGCATGTTGAGTAATATAGAGATTGGTTGTTACAGGTTGATGCAGCGAAGCCTAGGGAAGAGGTTTTTGAAGCCATTAAAGGCATCATCTTAAGCGCACAACCTTTGAAGCCTTGTGATGATATTGTTGAGGCAGCAGAAGGAGAATCAAGCATTAATGATTTGGAGAAAGACATATCAGAAATTAAACTATGAAAATAGACATTTTGAGTTTGATCTACTTAATGATTATGTTATTTTCATTTGTTAGGTTAAAGGTATACTTGTAGTGTCATAGCCATATAGTTTATGCTTTTTGTTGTTTTATGTATTTGGAAACTGAAAAAACTGGAGGGGTAAACTATTTATCGAGGGTTATTAATGACCGGTTTATCGTTTACTTGACTTAGACCTTTGATATGAAAATGCGACGTAACATTTTCCTACGTTACTCCCCAAATTCGCAACAATGCCCAATTTTATTTCAACAACTGCAATTATTTTCCATCTTCCAATAATAATAATAATAATAAGAATAATAATAATAGTAATAAGCCGTTTGAACATTCTTACTAATCTTTCTTCCTATTTGAATTTTTTTTTACAAAAACAATTTGTTGTTACCTTTGCAAGAGTATAATCAATTGGTTAACTTTCTATATTTACGTTGAGTTAATTTCATCTATATTTACTGTATCTATTCACTTATAATGAAAAAAAAAAAAAATTATGTAACACAAAAATACTTCATTTTATCTGTTTTAGCCTAAAAAATTATTTTGATCGGAATATGCAATTGCATATACGAATGAAATCCAAAAAGAAAAAAATAATATATTAGGTTACTAATGTAATTGAATTACATGTAGAAAATAAGAGCTAACCGATAAATTGATTTTTCGATTAAGGAATTGATATGCTAACTGTATAATTCAGTATCAAAATCCGGATAAAATGATTTTCTAAGCTAAAATTGTGTTATACAATATTTTTTTTTTATGTTTTTTCTATTATAAGTATATCAGTTCAGTGATCATGATGAAATTAACTCCCTCTTGTATAAGTATATATTAGAAATTATTATTTTTTAAATTTTTTAAAATCCTTGTTTTAAGTAAAATTTATGTTATAACTATATTAATTAATTTATTTTAATTTGCTTGAAAACTAAAAATATTTTTTATGGAATGCATGGATTAGTATAATAATAATACTTTATTTATTTTAATAATAATAATAATACTTCATGAACAATAATTACTGCTAGAATTTCAATTTTCTTTTTTGGGAAAAAGTTGAATGGTTTATTAGGAATTGGGGTGTTAAAAAAAACCGATTGACTTGGTTAACCGAACCGAAATTGATCCGAAAAATAGGTTAACCGAACTTATTTTTATGGTTAATAGTTAGTAGTTTAATTGAATTTTGGTTTCGGGTTTTAGTTCCAAAAAACTGTCGGTTTCGGTTAACCGACCGAATTTATCTAATTATATATATATATCGATTTCGGTTAACCGATTAGTTTTATATAATTTTTCACATGTATTTTCGGTTTCGATTTTCGTTTAACCGACAGGTTTTATATAATTTTCTTTTATATATATATAAAGTTAAAAAAAATTAAAATTAAGCCCTAAATTAAATATATATATATATATATATATATATATATATATATATATATATATATATGTAATATAATATGTGTGATTTTTTTTAACTAGTTAGATCATTATATTTTCGGTTTGTAATTTTAATTTTCAAATATTTTGAATATTTTTAGTTTATAATTGTAGTTTGAACATTATATTTAATTACTATATTGAATTATGTTTGTTTTCTAATTTTAATTTTTAAGTAATTTGAATATTTTAATTTTTTATGAATGTATTTTATAATTATAGTGGTTAATCGAAATATATTGGTTAACCGATCCGAAAATTCGAAACCGATAGACTGGTTAACATATAGTGATGGACTGGTTAACATATAGTGATGGACTGGTTAATTATTAGTATTTTTAAAAAATCGAATTTAATAGACTGATTTTTTTTGGGCTCATAAACCGGTTAACCCGGATATGAACACTCCTAATTAAGAATGATAATTAGTGATTAGATACATAGGAAAATCAAAAGAGTTAATTGTACTATATTGAAAAAAATAAAAATAAAATGGTTAATTATATCATTGCAGGTGATCCAATCAAAAGTCGTTCCCTTGGTCTCGAAGTAGTATTCTAATTTCCACATCATTTCTGTTCTCTTCAGAAGTAAGTTCGGAAAATTCAAAGGACGTACAACACATTGCTTTAACCTATCTATAAATAGAGATTGATCTTCCTTTCTGTTTGTATACGCAGAGTTAATAAGCAACCATGGGTTCTGTTGTTGATTATCAAAAGGTATAATTTTTGTTCTTTTCTCTATATCCATCTTTATATATGATCATCATCGTCATGATCTTGGTTTTTACCTTATTTCAGGAAACAAATCAGATTGTTGTTTCTGAGAATGAAGAAAAAGAAATTTGTTCTGGAGAAAATACAGTGGAAGCCGATCATTCCGTGGAAAGCAGTGTTGAAACGACAAAGATAGAGAAAAAGTACAGTGTCGTTTTTGTTCTGGGTAAGCTTTTTTTCTTCTGAAAACTAAATGTAAGATGAATTAAAGTGTGATGATATAAAATGATCAAGTGTTGTTGTGACGAACAGGAGGGCCTGGGGGTGGAAAAAGCACCCAATGTTCTGACTTGTCTAAACAAATCGGCTATACACATCTTAGCAGTGGAGATCTTCTGAGGAAAGCTAGTCAAACGGATCCAGAAAATGGGTATGAATTAAACCCATTAATATAAACTGAAAGTTATATACGAATTCTGATTTGTTTCCGTGATTTACAGTCCTATGATTGAGAGAATGATCAAGGAAGGAGAGAGTGTACCTCCTGACATGACCATGGGGATACTCATGAAGGCCATGGATCAATCTGGAAATAACAGATTTCTTCTTGATGGGTTTCCTAGGGATGAAGAAATTAGAGCTGCATTTAAAGATGCTGTGAGTCTATGAATTCACCTCATGACTCACCTTAGTGACTTATTTAAGATGATATTAATTACTGTAAATTTCATGGTTCTTCAGGCAAAAACAGAGCCTGCACTGGTCCTGTTTTTCGATTGTTCCGAAGAAGAAAGAGAAAGGAGAATTTTGAGCAGGAACCAGGTTCATTTTTTCTTAAAATTAACGTTTTAAAGAACATCAGATGTTGTGTTTTTAATTTTGATTTTTGGGTTAATGAAGGGACGAGTAGATGATAACCCTGAAAGCTTAAGAAAGCGTTTTAAGTATTTCGAAGAACACACACTTCCTGTTGTTGATCATTATCGCTCCAAAGGAAACGTTTATCAGGTGATTAACTACAAATATATTTATTTTTGAAGTAGTTTCTTTGGCATGTTGAGTAATATAGGGATTGGTAGTTACAGGTTGATGCAGGGAAGCCTAGGGAAGAGGTTTTTGAAGCCATTAAAGGCATCATCTTAAGCTCACAACCTTTGAAGTCTTGTGATGATATTGTTGAAGCAGTTGAGACAGAAGGAGGAGAATCAAGCATTGATGATTTGGAGAAAGAAATATCAGCAATTAAACTGTGAATGTAATCATTTTGAGCTTCATATACTTAAGGATTATGTTATTTTCAGTTGTAGGTTAAAGGTATACTTATAGTGCCATAGCTATATAGTTTATGCTTTTTGTTGTTTTATGTATTTGGAAATTTGCATGATATATATTAGTAAGCTTTTATTTCAAGTATACTTAGTTTCTTGAACAGTTGAACACCAATCTGTAATTTATTTTTTCTTTTTAAAAAAGAAGAGAAATAATAAATAAATAAACACTTGGTATGGTTCATGTAAACACCTAGTTGCATATCATATCATTTTAGCAAATTCATTCCAATTTGAAGGCAAATCTTTTCTTATAGAAGATCCCTTTTTATGATCTTTAAAACTTTATGGGAATTTATTTTATGTAAAAAAGTATTCAATGCCATTAATTTAAATTTACATATAAATAAATAAAATATTATTTTTGATTATTTAAAAATGCTATATTTTTTAGATTTAAACTCAAAATTTTGTTCATAAAGAGACGAATATATTTATTCAATTATTTATAGATGCTCTATTTTTTTTAAAAATTTTAACTCAGTAAATTTTTTTAAAAGTAAAAAAAAGGTCCGTTAAAGTATTCTAATTTGATCTTAATACTCCTAAAACTGCAACGTCACGGTTTAAACTTTTTCAAGTTGTTTTTGTTATTTTTTTTTTTTTTGACTTTTAAAATTGATACTTTCTTGGAAAAACAAGTCTCACCATGAATGTCAAATAGGGTGTGTTTGGCATACTTTGGATGTCATTGTTTGTGGAAAAATTCTCCCACGCATGCACCAACCTAATAAAATATGCCACGATATCATTAAAATATGCCACATCAAAAATACTCTTTATCTAGTAGTTGTTCCATTTCGCTTATAGCAATAATTTTTTTATTTTTTAATTTCATTTACTTTAATTCCTTCATCTTCATTGTCCTTTTTGTCATTGACCACGGTTTCTCCTTGATATTTTTGATTTTAGACATGAGATTATTATCTTCAAAACATTTATTATAAATATTGAAATAAATAATGCTTACATGAAAATATTTATTAAAGAAACACTTGTTATGGCTCATATAAATGGAGATCATCAGCCAAGATTGCCCAGTTGCATATCTTTTCCACAAATTCGTGCCAATTTGAGGGCAAATCTTTGCTTCTGGAAGATCCCTTTTTTATAATCTTCAAAACATTTTGGGATTTCAGTTTCGATGACTTGATTATCGTACATTAGAGACTACAATTGTTTTTTATTTTATTTTTTTTCACATCTAAAATTGATACTTTCTTAGGGTTCCCTTTTGATACTCCAGCCTACCAAACCTTATAATATGCCAAAATCTTAGCCACATGATGGGAAAAGCGAGCTGTGGATCCAGGTGCTAAAGCTAAAGGTTATTTGGTGAAATTGCTATCGGGTGTGTAAAAAGAATTAAAATAATATTATTTTTGGACACATCTTGTTTTAGTTTTCAAAGAATAACTGCAAAAAAATTCTCTTTATAAATTCAAGATGAAAGATTGTGAATGAATGGCAGCTGGAGAGTGGTGGCGCGTTAGTCGAATGAAAGGGTATGTGGTGTGAAGTGAAATAGTCAGACATCCATATGTATAGAATATGCTAAAGATGAATCTGTATTAAAACCGAAGTTCATTTGCAAAATTAAAGTTTAAGGTGTTAATTTAGGTTTTAGTAAGAGAGAGCTGAAAATTGCAGAATAAGAAATGTATTTAGTTGATTAGCTGTATATTCTTAATTGATTTAGTTTTCATATACGTTAGAAATATACATGTATATATATCATTGTAATTCTTGAGAAATAGACACAAAAAATCTTTTCCCATTGTGTTTTGTTACATTGTATTAGAGCCTATAGGTTCTTATTTGGGATTTTTGATTTATGGATTTATAGATTTCTGTTCCTTTTTCAATTGAGGATTTTGCTCTTCTTTGGTTCACCAGCTCTGGTGATCTATTTGTCTCGCCGCCGATGTTGGAGGGTGCACAGGGATATTTTCGGCCTTTGCACCAAATCCAGCGACTAGACGGTCCGTCAGTGAGCCACAAGCGTCGTCGTAGTTTTCCATCATTTCCTCATGTCCAGGCGAGTGGGATCGCGTGACTTGTCTAGTGGTCCTCTGATTTTATCTTTGGCGTCGCTTTGGTGTTTCTATCATTGATATGACATTTGTTTGGTTATCAGATTCGGGTACCATTCCATTCTGGAATTTTGTTCCTTCCCGGAACTCTGTCTCTTTCTGGAACTCTATTTTTTTTGGCATTCTGGAATTTTATGGTTTTCTTCTATGAGGTGTTGCTGGAATCTTCAGTTGAGGTTCGTTAATTTTTTTTTGAATTCTAGTTTTGATTCTGTTTGTGATATTTATTTTTGGGTTGTACCTTTATGGTGGTTGTTTCATTTGAAGTTTTATTGTCGATTAGTAATTTTGGATATTTTTAAATAGCGGATGAAACCAAGTATGTTATTGAAATTATTTCAATACCTATCAAAATAACTAAGGATAAATTAAATGGTTCTAATTTTCTAGAGTGGAGTAGAAAATTAAGAATTTATTTGCGAAGTGTTGAAAAAGATGATCATTTAATTGAAAAACCTTATGCTGATAAAACTTGGCTCAGAAATAATGCTTGGTTGTTGTTACAAATTACGAACTCTATTGAAAATAATGTGGTGGGTTTAGTAGATTATTGTGAGTATATTTAAGAGCTAATGGATTATTTATCATTCTTATATTCTGGTAAAAGCAATGTTACTCGCATCTATGATGTTTATAAGGCCTTTTATCATGCTAAAAAAGATGAGGCCAAGTCACTTATAGCTCATTTTATGGAGTTCAACAAAACATATGCAGAATTAAATGTTCTTTTGCCTCTTAGCACAAACATTAAAATGCTATAAACTCAGAAAGAACAAATGGCTATCATGAGTTTTCTGGCTAGTCTACCTTTAGAATTTGAGATTGCCAAATCTCAGATTCTCTCTAGTCCTAACCTCACTACTCTTCAGGATGTATTCAGCAGATTGTTACAATCAGAGAAGAATACTTAAACTACTCACCAGTCTAGTGTCCTACTTGTTAAAGAAGGAGAGGGAAATGATGTTAGGAAGAAAAACAATAAGGGAGAAAATGTTACTAGAAACAATGACTTCAGCAATATTGTCTGCTATTACTGTAAGGAACATAGACACACGAAGAAGTATTGTAGAAAACTATAAAATCACAATCAGAGAACCCAAACTGCCAACATTGCCGTATTCAGTTCATCTTTTGAGAAATCTATCACTATCTTAACTGATGAATATGCTCGATTTCAGGATCTTCTGAAAGAATCTACTCCAGTTATAACTATTGTTGATCCATGTAAAACGTGTCTTTTTTCCTTCTCAAATAATTGGGTCATTCATTCGGGTGCCACGGATTATATGACAGGTAATCCCCATACATTAACTATCTTTCAGTCACATAAAGTATCTTCACCTATAAAAGTTGTTGATGGATCAATTTATAATGTTAAGGGCTCTGGGGTTGTTAAACCCACTTCTTTTATCACTTTATTTTCAGTGCTAAGTTTACCTAATCTTGATTTCAATTTGATTTATGTAAGTAATAAACTCACCAAAAACTTAAATTGTTATATCTCATTTTTTCTAATCAATGTAATTTTCAAGATCTTATGACAAAGTAGATTATTAGTAAATGACATATATCCGATGGTCTGTACATCTGGATAAGTGGATACCTCATTCCGTTGCTTCTTCCAGTGTCACTTCTTCTTTTGAAGCTACATTGCCGATTGTGACATCCTTTTTTGCCTACTTTGAAGAAACTATGCCCATAGTTTCATGATGTATTATCATTGGATTATGAGTCTTGTCATTCTGCAAAACATTACCTTAGCTTTTTAGATCCTAGAGTTAATAAACGAGCTGAGATTGCTTTTGAATTAGTCCATTCGGATGTTTGAGGGTCCGTGTCCTATTATGTCCGTAAAAGGGTTAAGATATTGTTAAGATATTTTTGTTACTTTTGTGGATGATTTTTTTTATAATGACTTTGATTTATTTTATGAAGAATCGTTCTGAGGTATTTTATCGTTTTTCTACTTTTTGTGTTGAAATTAAGACTAACACTACAAAAAAAAGGGGAATTAGCGACGGCTATTTCCGTCGCTAATTCCATATATTCCGTCGCTATTTACTTATAGCGATAAAACGACTAACAGTCGCAATTACGGCCGTCGCAAAAAATTTGCGACCAAATACTAAAACAGTCGCTAAAAATAGCGACAGTAAATTCCGTCGCTAAAAATAAAATATTCCGTCGCTAAATAATTCTTTAATTAGTCGCCAGAAGTATTGAAAAAATATTAGCGACAAAAAATTCCGTCGCTATTCCGTCGCTAAAATTAACTTTTAATATAAATTATTATTATTATTATTATTATTATTATTATTATTATTATTATTACATCAAAAAATATAATCTATATGAATAATAATAATGCAATATTATAAATAATATATAAATACTATTAATTAAAAAATATATTAAATTGTACAAATAATGGGTTTGTTTACAAAGTTTACAAAACCAAAACCCCTGCTGATGCCAGTTTTCTAATCAATAGCAATATATACACGACCTGATGCCAGTTTTCTGATCAATAGCAACATATACACGACTCACAGGACCAAACGTACGGAATAATTCAAGCAAGTTCAGTTCTTTACTATCCTCAAACAAATGGGTGACACAAATTGAGTTCTCATCATTTCTGCGCCTTATGTCGATCCACTAGTCCTCACAGCACCAGCTCTCATGTTAGGTAGCACATAAGCAACCTTTGTGGCTCCAGCAGCAACAGCAGCACCATGGGACTGTTTAAGGGAAATATAATTCAGTAATCAAAGTAATTATGCTTATGATCCCACTAATTAAGTTTTAACAGAGTAATGTGATCCTAGCATGCATGTCTTGCTTGCAGCCATTTCCTTTTTTCTTAAAAAAAACAAAATCACTGGGTCCAATCATTACGGTACTGTTTTATTGAGCTAAAAAACACCAAACTGCATAAATGTATGCCACAAGCTAACTGTTAATTATTACCAGTGCAAAGGAAAGAAGACTAGAATCAGCCACATTGCAGCTCTATTTACCAGAATTAATCAGGTAAGAACAGTGATGAAATCAAACTGCATAAATAAGTTTGCATCCAGCACAATGAATTATCACAATCAATTAACCACTAACAATTAGTAGCTCATAAATAACAATAACCTTATGAATAACTATTTAGAGACTTCAAGCCTTCACAAGTAAATGCTGCAACCAATTAAAAAGATCCAAATTTATAGCCAATTTTGCAGAAATGATGAGAACTCAATTAAAAAGATCCAAATTCCAAGTTTACTTGCAGGGAGGGTCCGGATATGCCAAAAACATAATATTTCAAAATATTGCAATGAAAAATGTTAGCAATCCAATAATTATAGATCAAAACTATTGTGATCAAGAAGATCCATGTCCAGAACAGGTAATTATAATTAATTCTCTACTTGTCAAATTAAAATTATTATTATTATTATTAAAACCAAAAAAAATTGTAATAAAATATATGATTGAAATGGCAGAAATCAGCAGTGCAAGTAAGCAATGTGATATACAGAAGCATAAGAGGAACAAGTAATTCAGAAGTGGCCATGAAATTTGATTGCAGTAAAACATTTCCTTGCGAAGGGATCTTTTTGCAAGATATTATTTTGGGAGGTCACCAAAAAGATGAAATTGCTAAAGCTTCTCGTCTCAATGTTCAAATGGCAAAGAGGGGAAATGTTCTCGACAGTATCTATTATCTCATTGAATTACCACACAAGTTCCAAAAGAAATGCAGAAACTAGGACAAACATAATGCATTATAATTAGAGTTCAATTAATTGCAATATCTTTTCTTTGAACATAAGTTTAAAGTAGATGTTTCACTGACCTCTATCCCAGGGAGTATCATCAGGACTGCAATCCCAATAAGAGAAAAAAAAACAAGAAGTATTAGCTGGTCATAGCTAGAGATGCAAACAAATAAATTAAAAAGTACACACGCGGACAAATTAAAATACCCAAAAATCACAACATTCCTTAGCATTATGTTGTTGTCTTGGGGTGCTCCACTAATCCCTGCAGGTGGATCCTTCATTGCCACTCCCTACAAATCCCAATCAATTATTCTGGATCCCATATAATTACTATTTGAACTAGTTAAATCAGGGTTCCACTTTCATTGAGCAAATGCAGAAGTTTAGACACAAATCTAATAGTTTATACCCTGGATTCCTAATCAAGTTTCAAGATACCATGCATAGAAAACAAAAGATCCAGAAAAGCTAGGGTTTTAAGCAACCTTATGGACCAACAAATAATTCAGATCTCTCTAAATTCTAAGCAGATATAAAGAAAGAACAACTTAAAATCAAATAAACGAAAAGCATATAAAATCAAAAATAGAAGGAGAACTGAGCTGTGTGACCCACGTACCCCTTGAAGCAGATGCGACGAGGAAGAAAGGGAGGCAGCTAGCGACGTCCACAGGAGCAGCCACCGGCGAGGGAGGAGCGGCGACAGGCAGCAGAGGCTTGCGGCGGAGGAAGGAGCACATCTGGCGCGCGCGAAGAAGCCTTCGCAGATCTGGCGCGCTATGAGAGGGGGCAGAGCACGGGGCCAGATCTGGCGCGCGGCGAGAGGGAAGGGGACGCCGGGGGTGCTGGGCGAGCGGCGGCGGAAAGGCGATGCCGGAGGGGGGCTGAGCGGATCGCCGCTCTCTTTCTCTCTCTCTCTCTCCCAATTCCCCTGGTCTTCCCCTTCTTCCACTCTTTTCTTTTTCCTTCGTTTCATTTATTTAATTCCTCGTTATAGACCTAAGGTATTATTATTATTTATGTCTATTTATTTATTTATATGTATTAATTTATGCCTAACATATGTATATTAATTTATTAATTTTAATTCTGTAAAAATCATGCCTAACATACATATATTAATTTATGTATTTTAATTTAATTATTTAGTCAAAATTATTAATTCAAAACCCAAAAAGATTACCAATACATATTTTTTAATAAATTTCTTTTTTAATAAATTTCTTTTTTAATATTAATTTCAATTCATCAATCTAATAAAAAAATTATTTTAGACAAATTAAAAATAAAAATAAAATTTATTTTAGGTAAATTAAAATTCATGTGTAAAGGAAAAATATTAAAAATAATTCATAACCATAAGTATGTATGAATACTTTTAGTAAAATTATAATCAATTTTACCGACGGAATAGCGACGGATAATTCGTCGCTAAAATATTCCAAAAATTATTTTAAATATGAAAACTTTTTAGCTACAGAACTTTTAGTCGCTAATTTAATAGTATTTAGCGACAAAATTTTCAGTCGTTAAATCAGTCGCAAATAAAATCGTTAAAATGGTCTTCAAATTTAGCGACGGATATAGCCGTCGCTATTTTAGCGACTGATTTTTTAGTCGCTAAATTAGTCGCAAAAAATAAAGCGCCATAAATTACCGCCAAAATTTAGCGACGGATCTTTTTCCGTCGCTATTCCGTCGCTAAAATTGAAAAAATTACCCTTTCACGACTAATTATTTATTCCGTCGCAAATTAGTCGCTAATTAGCGACTGCAAAGTTTTCGTCGCTAATTTTAGTCGCTAATTTGGGTTTTTTTTTGTAGTGTAAATTCAATACTTTTGTGTATATATTAAGGAGTGATAACGCTAAAAATACGTGTCAGAATCATTTCAGACTTATATGACCTAGCATAGCATTCTCCATCAATCATCATGTATTGATATGCGAAAATAGTGTGGCTGAAAAAAAGAATAGACGTCTACTTAAAACTGTACGAGCTTTGTTATTTCAAATGAAAGTTCCTAAGCGGTTATGGGTTGATGTTGTTTCCACAGCATGTTTTCCGATTAACCGGGTGTCATCTTTGATACTTAATGGTGATAGCCCATATCATGTGCTCTTTCCTACAAAACCACTATTTCCATTGGAGCCACAAGTATTTAGCAGTACTTGTTATGTTTGTGATGTTCGGTGACAAGTTACAAAATTGGATCCCAAAGCCTTGAAATGTGTATTTTTGGAATATTCTGGTCTTCAGAAGTGGTATTGATGCTACTCTCAAGATCTCAACAAATATTTAGTCTAAGCTGATGTAGTCATTTTAGAGAAAATGCCATTCTTTTCTGTGGTGTCCACTCCTATGGTCAGGGGGAGGAAGACGAATGGTTTATCTACAAATTTGTATCAAGTTCTGAATAATTAGTAGATAATTCTAATGAGAAATATGATAATGGTGATTCTTCTTATGTTCAGACTTTTATTTCAGACAAGCCACCAATTATTTAGGTTTATTCAAGAAAACCAGTCCCTAATGATGCATGTCCAGCAACAGAGTCTCTTTTCTCATTGGATCCACCATCAACTGATCTTAATCTTCTTGTCAGCCTTTATAAAGGTAAACGTCACTATTAATCCACTTATTCCATTGCCAATTTTGTTTCATATGATCACTTATCTCCTCCGTCTAGTGCTTTAATTGCTACTCTAAACTCTATTTTCATACCTAAAACAGTTAAAAAAACTTTATCTCATCCTGGCTAGCATAATGCAATGATAGAAGAGATAATGGCTCTAGATAATAATCACACTTGGGAGTTAGTGGATTTACTACAAAGCAAGAGGGCTGTTGGATGTCGATGGGTCTTTGAAGTCCAAGTTAATCTTGATGGATCCGTGGCTAGACTTATGGCTAAAGGATATCCTCAGACTTACAGAGCAGATTATTCTGATACTCTCTCCTATGTCTACGTTGACTTATATTTGTCTCTTCTTATATATTGCTGCTTTTTAGCATTAGCTATTTGTAGACGACCTCACCGTCTATCGGGCTACCATAAGGCAGGATCATGGAATCGCCACCCGATAAAATATCGAGAAAGTAATTCTAACCTTATGAGGCCCAAAATCAGAGAAGGTTCGGGACCTCACTCTTATTCATACTCTTGGTTAATATTATGTGCATGGGTTTTTGGGGTCAATTATTTTATCTCTCTCCCCACATGAGTTATGCGATAAATAAAAAAGCATTACAAGCACGTAAAAAAAGTAAATAAAGCGATAAATAAAATATATTTACAGTTATCCAAAAATAAATATCAAATTATAAAAGAATGATAAAAATACATACTTAAATCGAGCTATTAATTTATTTAGGCGGAAACATTGGTTCTCAATTACTTATTTTATGAAAAGTTTTGAGTTCTCAAATCAATTTAAACCTTTACTTTGGGATGAAAAGCAGACATTGATCCAGTTTTATTAACAAATTTCATTTAGTATAAAACATTTGTGTGGTGGTTATTTTTAAGCGCGGTCGAAAAATCATTTATTATTACAGACCACAAATGAATAAAATAAATAAAATAATTACATATTTTCAAATAATAAATAATAAATAAAACCTAATCTACTCGCCTCGACCGTGCTTCTTGGACAGGCCACATGATACTCGCGGTTATAGTCATGACGGGAAAATAATATTGGTTAGTAATGAATAATTGGATAAATAAATAAACAAATAATTTGAATAAAGCAAATTGAGAGAAGTAATTAAAATTAAAAAAAATGACTAAATTAAACTAAGCGATGAACAAATGAATAAATAGATAAATAATTGGATAAATAATTGAATGAATTAAATTAAAAGAATTGATGGATGGAAAATATAATAACAATTGTAATAATCAAATGCAATAAAAATAATAATGATAATAATAAGACAAATAATTACAATAATAAGAATAATAATAATGTGCTAATATTAACCATTATAACATGAATTAAACATAAGATGATAGTATTAATAATGTAAATGGATAATAATAATAATAATAATAATAATAATAATAATAATAATAGCAATAATGCAATATAATCATGATCACCTTAACCAAATAATAATAATAATAATTACACAATCATAATAATAATAATAATAATAATAATAAAATACCAATAACAATAATATTTATAAAATACATCAAACATAAAATAATATTAAAAATGATTAATAATATTAATATTAACATAACAATAATAATAAACAAGCAATAACAATAATAATATAAACAATTACTAAAATAACAATGACATAAATGATATCACAATAATAATAATATTAGCACAATATAAAATAAATAACACAAATATTAACAAATAAACAACAATAATAATAATATCATAATAACCATAATATTAACAATTAATAATAATAATAATAATAATAATAATAATAATAATAATAATAATAATATATAAAAACAGAAAAATAAATAATAAATAAATAAATATAATAATAAAAATAACAATTAATTAATAATAATAATAATAATAATACAAAACTTAAATAAATAATAATAAAATAAATAAAAAGGGAGGAAGGAAGTTTACCGGTCACCGGAGGCTTGCCGGAGCGGCTGTGGCTGACACCACTTATGCCAAAAGGTAGATCGGCGCCCGAGGAGCTCACCGGAGCTGGTCACGCGCCGATCGGAGGTCCACCGTCGCCAAAAAATGCGGCGCAACGTCTCGGTTCTTCTCCCTCACGCGCCACGCTGCCGGCAACCGACAGAGGGACGGCGACCGTCGTTGGAAGCGTCTGGACGTGCTGGTTCTTCCAGTGGGGCGCGTGCCGCCGTGTGCGGCGGTGGTTGGCCGGCGGAGCCCCCGCCACCTCCTCTCCTTTTTCTTCTTTTTTCTTCCTTTTTCCGGCGTCTGGTGCTTTCCGTTGGTCCCGTTGGCTGCTGGTCCTCCTCCTCTTATTTCTTCTCTTTTCCTTTGATTTTGGTTTTTCTTGGCCTTTGATCTCTCTTACTCTCTCTTTTATTTTCTTTTTCTTGCTCTCTTTTCCTTTCTATTTCTTGCTCTCTTTTCCTTTCTATTTCTTTCTTTCTTCTTGGTCTTTGCTCAGCCGACCTGTTCTTGCTCTCTCCTCTTTTCTTTCTTTTTCTTTCTCTTTCTTTTCTTTTCCCCAGCCGAGCCCCCCTCCCTCTTGGTCTTCTTTCTCTTTTTATTCCCACCATTTTAGGTAGGTTAGGTCACTAACTCCCTTCCAATAATTCCCTACTCTTTTTACTTTTTCTTAATTTAAGTAATTTAAATTAATTAATTTACACAAACACACGTATTAATTAATTAAACACTACTAATTAAACCCTACATATTTAATTTAACTAATCTACTTAAATTATCCTATATTTATTTTCTTTTTTCAATTTTAGTTATACTACAATACTAATTTGTAAATTAACTAATAATACTTAATTTTACATACATTTTAATTACCCAATAGTATTAACTAATTAATTAACTAATAATATTAAATAATTAATTTTTAATCATACATACATACATATATATTTTTTAGAGGAAATTATCAAGGAGTCAAATGCCCTTTTTTTTATGTATTAAACCCGACTCGGGACCCGGTGTCTATACTATTACATCAGCTGGATATCAAGAATGGTTTTCTTTATGAAGATTTTCAGGAAGAAGTTTATATAGAGTAACCATTTGATCTTGTTGCTCAAGGGGAGTGTGGGAAAAAATCTTTGTATGGACTAAAGTAGAGTCCTCGTGCTTGTTTTGGCAAATTTAATGAGGTGGTTCAAGAGTTTAGACATCATAAAATACTTGGGCCAGCTGAAATATTTCTTGGGAGTGGAAGTTTCAACAAGTAAGAAGGGAATTCTTCTATCATAGAGAAAATATGTCCTCGGTCTTCTTGCAGAAACTGAAAAATTAGGAGTCCAGCTGTGTAGTACTCCTATGGTGCCTAATGTGCATCTTACGAAAGATGATGGGGATCTTTTGGATGATACAAAGAGATACAGGAGGTTAGTTGAAAAATTAAATTATCTCATAGTGACCCATTCAGATATTGCATTTGCAGTAAACATGATTAGTTAATTTATAATATGTAATGGCCTCAATACCGGGTGAATGGAATTTAGAAAATTTTATAGAGTCTGGAAAGTGATTTCGGAATAGAGTGATGGGTTGACAATCTTTTATTACAGCAGAAGTAAGTGTATTTTGTATAATAAATATAAATTCGAGCGATAAAATTAAACACTTAAATATTATTTTTTTTTTTACAAATACAAATATAAGAAGTTGCATTCAACTTATTTAAAATAACATAAAAAGGAAACATTACTTCAGTTTAAAATATAAAAATAACCTTTGCCCATCTGGAAAAATAAAAAATATGACTGCTTAGGAACGAAGTTGTTTAAGAATATAATATGGTACACGCACATATGATACGTATAAATTTAACGGTTTAGATTTACATGCAGTACACTAAATGCTCTTTAATTGTTTGTTGAAGTTGGGAGAAGTCCTTTTCCAATAAAATAAATAAAGGGAAATCTTAGAACTTTACCTTTATTCCTGGAAGTTTACGATCATCATGTCGGCCACGTAATATTATCGTACTGCTATGAAAAAGAAACGAGAGAATCTAACTAACTCCTTCAATCGGATTTTCTTTTATTTATTTCTGGTCATAATTTTTCCTTTTAATAAAAAAACTAAGCATTCAATCATAACTATAAAATCAATCATTCATACTCATCGTAGTTGTGATCAGAAATAATTAGAGTTGATAATCTGGTCCTCAAAAAATTATTCCAATATAAAATTATCCGAAACTTTTTTATTTTTATTTTTTAAATTGGATTAGCTTAAAACAAAAATTAAATTGAAATCAACATTGAAATAGTGATAAACTTTTCTTAATTTCTTTCTTTAACATTTGCTGTGGAGATAGATGGAAATTTGAATCCAAATAACTATGGAACATTCAAATACTTTAGCCATTTAAATCGCAATAGAGAAAACGGAAATATATAAGTAGATGAATAACACTAAAATATAATTAAGTGGCGCAACCTAAATTCACCTGATATACCAGCTCTCTTGGCACCTCGAATTAGACACGTTATTTGATTTTGCCATTGGCTTATTACTAGGGTTAATTAATTACACAATCACCTAAGACCATAGTGGGAAACAAAATCGAATTAGACTGAACTAAATTAAATTAAATTTATTTAATTTAATTTTTTTTTTTAAAAATTTGATATGAATTTTATACTTAAAACCAAAAAATAAGTATAATTATATAATATTTCCATCCGTTTTATAATTTTTGTCTACCTTTTTTTAGTCTACCTCAAAATATTATCTACTTTCGGCTTTTACATTATGATTAATTTATAAATTATCTATTATATTCTTATTTAATTTTATCTTATTAATTGCAATTTAAATTTATTATATTATTAACCCTGATTTTTATAATTTTAATAATAGTTAATTATTCATTTTATATTTATGATGGGTATAATTGGAAAGTCATAGGAAAAAATTTGTTCCTTAACCATAACCATTGCAATTCCTTAATACATATGAAAACTAAAAGTGGACAAACATTAAGAGATGAATGGAATATTTTTTTTCAAGTCCATAATTATGTGATACTCATTTCTTTCCGCTCATTGCAACAATTTTTAGCATTTTTTATTTCACGGATAATTTTTAAAATTTAATAAGCATTAATTATGTATTTTCCTATTTTACTTTTATTTATTCACAAAAAAAAATAAATAACTAATAGAGCAAGATTATATAACTATATAATAAAATGATATTTTAGTAAATTATAATTAATATTTAATTGATTTTGATATTAATTAATGATTGCCTTTTTCAATAAAAAAATTAAAAATTATCGCATTAAGTAAAAGGGAGTGCTATTTATATCAAATTATCAATTATTATTATTATTATTATTATTATTATTATTATATCTTAGATCTTCCCGCTCTTATTCATTCTAATTTATTGGCACCCTTCAACAATTTTTAAATATATATGAATAAAAACTTTGTTACAAAATCAAATTATTCACTCCGTTTCATCTAACTTGACAACTTTTATTTTTTTTTATTTTACTTAATTTGGAAATTTTTAAATTTTAAAAAATATTAATTACATATTTATCTAATACGCTTTTATATGGAGTATGTACCTTAAAAAAGGTATTTAATAAAATAAAAATATACAATTATAAAAATTTATAAAATAATATTTTAATAAATTAGAATGAAAATTTCATAAAATTGATGCTAATTTTCTTCACGGAGAAACTAAAAATTGAATAGCTAGAACTTATGGAGTTGTAAACTATTTTGAGGGTTATTAATGACCGGTTTGTCAATTACTTGACTTAGACCTTTGATATGAAAATGCGACGTAACATTTTCCGATGCGACTCCCCAAATTCACAACAATGTCAAATTTAACTCTAACAACTGCAATTTTTTTCCATCTTTCATTGGAATATATATATATAAAAGCAGTTTGAATTTTCTTACTAATCTTTCTTCCTATTTGATTTTTTTTTTTTTTTAAAATTGTTGTTACCTTTCCAAGAGTATAATCAATTTGTCAACTTTCTATACTCGTCTTGTGGAGTTAATTTCATCTACTGGAGTTAATTTCATCTACAGTTAATATATTTATTAACTTATAATCAAATTGTAATACAAAAATACCTTATTTTACCGGTTTTAACTTAAAAAATCATTTTAATCATAATATACAATCGACGATATACCAATGAAGTCCATAACGAGGAAAAAGAATATAATAGGGCAAATACAGTTCAAGTACATGTAAAAAAATATGAGCTAATTGATAAGTTGATTTTTTAACTAATTAGTTGATATACCAACTATATATTTTGGTAGATTTTGATTGGTTTCCGAAAATATTAGAAATTGGTATTTTTTAAATACTTTAAATCCTTGTATTAAGTAAAATTTATGTTATAACTATATTAATTAAATTATTTTAATTTGCTTGAAAAATAAAAATATTTTTATGGAATGCATGGATTAGTAGAATAATAATACTTCATTCATTTTACTCTGCATGACAAGTTTTAAGAGATAATTAATAGCGTATAAACATATAATTATAAATAATAGTAAAAAGATATATTAGTAAATTAAAATGAATATTTTATAAAATTAATACTAATTAATAACTTTTTTTTTTTAAGTTTTGTGAAAAGTTAAAAACAATATTGTTAAATACAGACTAGACAATGACCTAATTGACTGCTCGGTTCAATATCCAGTCTAATTTTAAAAAAATTAGCCGGTAGTTGTAGCTTTGAATGTAATAATAATAATAATAATAATAATAATAATAATAATAATAATAATAATAATAATAATACCTCATGAACAATAATTACTGCTATAATTTTATTTATTTATTTTTTTGTTTTGGAAAAAGTTGATTGGTTTATTAGGAATGGTATTTAGTGGTTAGATACATAAGAAAATTAAAAGAGTTAATTATACTATATAGAAAGAAATAAAAATAAAATGGTTAATTATATCATAAATGAGTTTTGATAGTATGTATACTTATTATTGACTTGTAGAGCTCAAAAGTCGTTCCCTTGGTCTCGAAGTAGTACGGATTATGATTTCCACACCACTTCTCTTCTATTCACAAGTAAGTCTGGAAAATTCAAAGGACGCACAACGCGTTGCTTTAACCTGTCTATAAAAAGAGATTGATTGTCCTTTCTGTTTGTATACTCAGAGTCAATAAGCAACCATGGGTTCTGTTGTTGATATAAAGGTTTAATTTTTATTCTTTTCTCTATATTTATCTTTATATATAATCATCATCATCATCTTGGTTTTTACCTGATTGCGCAGGAAACAAATCAGATTGTTGTTTCTCAGAATGAAGAGAAAGACATTTGTTCTGGAGAAAACAGAGTGGAAGCTGATCATTCCGCGGAAAGCATTGATGAATCGACAAAGATAGAGAAAAAGTATAGTGTCGTTTTTGTTCTGGGTAAGCTTTTGTTTTTCTGAAAACTAAATGTAAAATGAATAAAACTGTGATGATATAAAATGATCAAGTGTTGTTGTGATGAACAGGAGGGCCTGGGGGTGGAAAAAGCACCCAGTGTTCTGACTTATCTAAACAAATCGACTATACACATCTTAGCAGTGGAGATCTTCTGAGAAAAGCTAGTAAAACGGATCCAGAAAATGGGTATGAATTAAACCCATTAATTTAAACTGAAAGTTTTATATGAATTCTGATTTGTTTCTGTGATTTACAGTCCTATGATTGAGAGAATGATCAAGGAAGGAGAGAGTGTACCTCCTGACATGACCATGGGGATACTCATGAAGGCCATGGATCAATCTGGAAAAAACAAATTTATTCTCGATGGATTTCCAAGAGATGAGGAAATTAGAGCTGCATTTGAAGATGCTGTAAGTCTATGAACTCACTTGTGACTCACCTTAGTGACTTATTTAAGATGATATTAATTACTGTAAATTTCATCGTTTTTCAGACTAAAACAGAGCCTGCACTTGTCCTGTTTTTCGATTGTTCTGAAGAAGAGAGACAAAAGAGAATTTTGAGCAGGAACCAGGTTCATATTTTCTTAAAATTAACGTTTTAAAGAACATTAAAAGTTGTGTTTTTAATTTTGATTTTTGGGTTAATGAAGGGACGAGTAGATGATAACCCTGAAAGCTTAAGGAAGCGTTTTAGGTATTTCGAAGAACACACACTTCCAGTTGTTGAATATTATCGCTCCAAAGGAAAAGTTTATCAGGTAATTAACTGCAAATATGTTTATTCTTGGAGTAGAATCCTTTGGCATGTTGAGTAATATAGAGATTGGTTGTTACAGGTTGATGCAGCGAAATCTAGGGAAGAGGTTTTTGAAGCCATTAAAGGCATCATCTTAAGCGCACAACCTTTGAAGTCTTGTGATGATATTGTTGAAGCAGTTGAGGCAGAAGAAGGAGAATCAAGCATTGATGATTTGGAGAAAGAAATAACAGAAATTAAACTATGAAAATAGACATTTTGAGTTTGATATACTTAATGATTATGTCATTTTCAGTTGTTAGGTTAAAGGTGTACTTATTTTGCCATAGCTATATAGTTTATGCTTTTTGTCGTTTTGTCGATTGTTATTAATGACGGGTATATCTTTTACTTACATTTGATATGAAAATGCGACGAAACATTTTCCTATGTTACTCCCCAAATTCACAACAATCAAATTTAATTCAAGAACTGCAATTTTTTTCCATCTTCCATTGGAAATAATAATAATAATAATAATAATAATAATAATAATAATAATCCGTTTGAACTTTCTTTCTAATCTTTCTTCCTATTCGATTTTTTTTAAAAAAAATTTGTTGTTACCTTTCCAAGAGTATAATTGATTTGTTAACTTTCTATACTCTTCTGGAGTTAATTTCATCTATACTCTGTATTTATTTACTTATAATGATAAAAGGAAAAAAAATTATGTAATACAAAAATACTTCATTTTATCTGTTTTAGTATGTTAAAGGTACCAATGCAGTTCAAGTACATGTAAAACGTGTTTGACATTACTTTTGTAAGGATAAAAAACTGCTTATTAGATAAAAAACTGATTATGTGATAAAAATAAGTGTTTGGTAAATACTGATTTTAGAAAAATTAATTTTGTGAAAAGTAAAATAACCTTCTATTAGAAAAAAGGTAGAAATTGAAGTTTTTCAGAAAAATGAATTTTTAGAAAAAACTGATTTTCAGTTTTTAAGAATAGCAGATTTAATTTTTTTTAAGACAAAATTATATTTTATTTTATTTCATAACGAGAATTATATCTATTATAAATTTTTTTTTCTCTTTTCTCTTATCATAATATCCAAAATTATCTAACATTAAAATTAATTTTTTTTTCTTCTATTTTTTTATCATCCAAAATAATACGTATAATTAATTATGAAAACAATATATATATCTCTTTAATTTTTTTATATTATATTTATTTTTATTTAATTATATATGAAAATATATAGTCTTAATAATTTAGTGAAATAAAAAAAAATTCAAATAAGTGGAAATTATTATTATTTTAAGTGAGATTTTGAATATAATAGATTAAAATTTATATATAACATTTTTTGTCTTTTTATTCTAAAAAATTATTTTTAATCATATTATTTACCAAATAGTTGACAATTATTTTTAATTTTATAAGTTATTTTAAATTTTATTTACCAGTTATCTACTTTTTGAAATATAATTTTTCAGAATATAACTTTTTTCAGTTGAGAAATATGTTTTTATAAGTTTTACCAAATTGGCTCGTAAAAAATAAGATTTAACTGATAAATTGATTTTTCAACTAATGAATTTATATGCCAATTGTACATTTGAGTAGATTTTGATTGGTCTCCATATAATGTGATTTTCTAAGCTAAAACGAGTAAGTTAGGATATTTATGTTATATAATTTTTTTTATGACTTTTCCATTATAAGTATATTAGTTCAGGTGAAATTAACTTCCTTTTGTGTAAGTATATATTAGAAGTTGTTTATTTTTTAAATTCTTTAAATCCTTGTATTAAGTAAAATTTATGTTATAACTATACTAATTAAATTATTTTAATTTGCTTGAAAACTAAAAATATTTTTTATGGAATGCATGGATTAGTAGAATAATAATACTTTATTCATTTTACTCACTGTCACAATTTTAAAGAGATAGTTAATAGAGTATAAATATATAATTATAAATAATAGTAAAAAGATATATTAGTAAATTAAAATGAATATTTTATAAAATTAATGTTAATTAACGATTTTTTTTTTTTTTTTCTTGTGAAGAGTTAAAAATAATATTGTTAAAAACAGGCCAGACCATGACCTAATAGACCGTCCAGTTCAATGTTCGTTCTAATTTTAAAAACATTAGTCGGAAGTTACCGCGTTGGTTGGATAATAATAATAATAATACTTCATGAACAATAATTACTGCTAGAATTTCAATTTTCTTTTTTGGGAAAAAGTTGAGTGGTTTATTAGGAATGATAATTAGTGGTTAGATACATAGGAAAATCAAAAGAGTTAATTGTACTATATTGAAAAAAATAAAAATAAATTGGTTAATTATATCATTGCAGGTGAGTTTTGATAGTAAATATATACTTATTATTGACTTGTACAGTTCAAAAGTCGTTCCCTTGGTCTCGAAGTAGTATCCTAATTAATTTCCACATCATTTCTCTTCTCTTCACAAGTAAGTTTGGAAAATTCAAAGGACGTACAACACATTGCTTTACCCTATCTATAAATAGAGATTGATGTTCCTCTCTGTTTGTATACGCAGAGTTAATAAGCAACCATGGGTTCTGTTGTTGATTATCAAAAGGTATAATTTTTGTTCTTTTCTCTATATCCATCTTTATATATGATTGGTTTTTACCTTATTTCAGGAAACAAATCAGATTGTTGTTTCTGAGAATGAAGAAAAAGAAATTTGTTCTGGAGAAAACACAGTGGAAGCCGATCATTCCGTGGAAAGCATTGATGAAACGACAAAAATAGAGAAAAAGTATAGTGTCGTTTTTGTTCTGGGTAAGCTTTTCTTCGTCTGAAAACTAAATGTAAGATGAATTAAAGTGTGATGATATAAAATGATCAAGTGTTGTTGTGATGAACAGGAGGGCCTGGGGGTGGAAAAAGCACCCAGTGTTCTGACTTGTCTAAACAAATCAGCTATACACATCTTAGCAGTGGAGATCTTCTGCGAAAAGCTAGTAAAACGGATCCAGATAATGGGTATGAATTAAACCCATTAATTTAAACTGAAAGTTATATACGAATTCTGATTTGTTTCAGTGATTTACAGTCCTATGATTGAGAGAATGATCAAGGAAGGAGAGAGTGTACCTCCTGACATGACCATGGGGATACTCATGAAGGCCATGGATCAATCTGGAAATAACAAATTTATTCTCGATGGATTTCCTAGAGATGAGGAAATTAGAGCTGCATTTGAAGATGCTGTAAGTCTGTGAACTCACTCATGACGCACCTTAGTTACTTATTTAAGATGATATTAATTACGGTAAATTTCATGGTTCTTCAGACTAAAACAGAGCCTGCACTGGTCCTGTTTTTCGATTGTTCCGAAGAAGAAAGAGAAAGGAGAATTTTGAGCAGGAACCAGGTTCATATTTTCTTAAAATTAACGTTTTAAAGAACATCAAATGTTGTGTTTTTAATTTTGATTTTTGGTTTAATGAAGGGACGAGTAGATGATAACCCTGAAAGCTTAGGAAAGCGTTTTAAGTATTTCGAAGAACACACACTTCCTGTTGTTGATCATTATCGCTCCAAAGGAAACGTTTATCAGGTGATTAACTACAAATATATTTATTTTTGAAGTAGTTTCTTTGGCATGTTGAGTAATATAGGGATTGGTAGTTACAGGTTGATGCAGGGAAGCCTAGGGAAGATGTTTTTGAAGCCATTAAAGGCATCATCTTAAGCTCACAACCTTTGAAGTCTTGTGATGATATTGTTGAAGCAGTTGAGGCAGAAGAAGGAGAATCAAGCATTGATGATTTGGAGAAAGAAATATCAGAAATTAAACTGTGAATATATACATTTTGAGTTTGATCTACTTAATGATTATGTTATTTTCAGTTGTTAGGTTAAAGGTATACTTATAGTGCCATAGCTATATAGTTTATGCTTTTTGTTGTTTTATGTATTTGGAAATTTGCATGATATATATTAGTAAGCTTTTATTTCAAGTGTACTTAGTTTCTTGAACAGTTGAACACCAATCTGTAATTTTTTTTTTTTTTAAAAAGAAGAGAAATAATAAATAAATAAATAAACACTTGGTATGGTTCGTGTGAATACCTAGTTGCATATCATATCATTTTAGCAAATTCATTCCAATTTGAAGGCAAATCCCTTTTTATGATCTTTAAAACCTTATGGGAATTTATTTTATGTAAAAAGTATTTAATACTATTAATTTAAATTTGCATGTAAATAAATAAAATATTCTTTTTTGATTATTTAAAAATGCTATTTTTTTTTAAGATTTAAAATCAAAATTTTGTTCATAAAAAGATGAATATTTTTATTCAATTATTTAAAGATGCTCTATTTTTAAAAATTTTAACTCAGTATTTTTTTTAAAAAAAGTAAAAAAAAGGTCTTTTAAAGTATTCTAATTTAATCTTAATACTCCTAAAACTGCAACGCCACGGTTTAAACTTTTTCAAATTGTTTTTATTTATATTTTTTTGACTTTTAAATTTGATACTTTCTTGGAAAAACAAGTCTCACCATGAACGTCAAATAGGGTGTGTTTGGCATACTTTGGATGTCATTGTTCGTGGAAAAATTCTCCCACGCATGCACCAACCTAATAAAATATGCCACGATATCATTAAAATATGCCACATCAAAAATACTCTTTATCTTGTTGTTCCTTTTCGCTTATAGCAATAATTTTTTATTTTTTTAATTTCATTTTATGTGATAATTTTTAAATTTTAAAAAAATATAAATTATACATTTTCTATTTTACTCTTCGATAACACAAAAAATAATTAATAGAGTGAAATTATATAAATATAAAAAATTAAAATATTTTAGTAAATTATGATGTATATTAATTGAATTTGATGTCTATTAATGATTTTCATTGTTTGCATAACAGGCAAAAAAGTTATCGCATTAAATGTAACATGTAATGGCCTGCGTGTTAGCCTAAAAGTATTCAGTATTTTCTGTACAGTCTGTTGTCTGGTTTTTGGCATGATATGATGATTCTGGTGTCTAAAGTTAAGTAGAGTTTAAAGGTTAAGCCTGCTTGGGGCATAACAATTTTAGAATGAGTGACCTAGTGGGTAGCAGTATACCTGATATTTCAGTTGTGTGCTAAAAAAATATTATTTCGTAGAAATGATTTGTGGACTGTCAGGAGTTTATTGGTATAATTTGGTGTGAAAATGAGGTCAAATAGGTTCCCGAAAGTTAATCTGAAGTTTGCCTCTGGTTCGGTTCGGATGAATCGAAGTTTGATCGAATTTTTATAGATGATTAGAGTGAATAAAAAAGTCTACCGTGGGAACTGTAAAGGCTCAAAAATTAATATTCTCATAATGAGAATAAAGAAATATACTTATGTGTGCATGCATGTAGTAATAGTATGTAAAATTTAGCATATGTATCCACTACTGGGCATTTTAATGCTCAGTGCATAGTATGATTACTGCGTGCAGGTTATTGAAAAAGATAAAGACATAATTGAAATTATTGGAAAAGTTGAAGACCTAGATGTAAATATGATATATTATAAGGACCTAATTGCAATTATACCATAGTTAAGGGACCTAAATGTAAATATGTAATTTTTTTGTGTACTATATATGTATATTTCCTTAAATGGGTGATTTAATTGACTGGTTAATAATTGGGTTGTTTAATTTGGCTAATTGTCTTAGACAAATTAGTTGTTAATTGGATGTAATGGGTAAGAGTGTTACATAACAAATGAGAAAATATTTATATTCCGCTTAGTTACTTCCTCTCTCCTACTTATCACGATGATTTTTGTTACATTAAAAATGATAATTTTTAAAGTTTCAAAAAGTATTAATCATATATTTTTTTACTTTACCTTTATGTGCCAAAAAATAATAATTAATATGGTAAAAATATATAATTATATAAAATTAATAAAAATATTTTAATAAATTATAATAAATATTTTATAGTATTTGATTTTAATTAATTATTTTTTTAGTTTATACAAGAGTAATTTATCTAGTTAAAGCTCCGCCAATAGCTTACCAGTTACCACGTGTAGCCCTGTGCATCGGTCGGTTCGGTTCAATAACCGAACCGAAATAACCGAAAAGCGAAATTTTAATATTTGGACGAACCGAACCGAACCGAACCGAAATAATACAATAACCGAATTCAAATCGAACCGATATTTTTGGTCGGTTTGGTTCGGTTAACCGAAAAACCGAAATTTTAAAATTATAATTAAAATAATTCTCTAAAAATTATAAAAAATTACAAATTATAAAATTAAAATTAAAAAATTCAAATTAAAAAATATATATATGTTTAATTTGAGTTAAATCCACTTATATTAAATTAAAAAAATACAAAAATATTGTTTATTTTAGTAAAAAATGAAAAAAATATATATATAATTAAAAGTTCGGTCGGTTCGGTTTTTTATCGGTTTTTACCTTTCAAAACCGAACCGAACCGAAAAACCGAAGTTAGATTATTTTGGAAACCGAAACCGAACCGAAAAACCGAATAACCGAACTAAATTAAAAATTTCGGTCGGTTTGGTTCGGTTTTTCCACGTGTCACCCCAATCATCGATCACCCCGCAAAAGTCGCCTAGGAGGGGTCAGTAGCATACCCTCTAAAGAGGCTAAGGAGCTTGGTTGCGCCTGGCAGCAGGAGACATACAAGTGTTATAACCGTCACTCGCCGAGGAACCTCGCCCATCTGAACTCCTTCTGCGCAGGATGAACCTGCTTTGCCCTACTGAACCTCTTTTCGAGCTAATTTGTGCCCAGTTCGGCCTAGAGGCTTCTATAATGGCCTACACATTTTTTTAACTTGTAAATAAGCCTAGAGAATTCTAGAGAAGCATTATTAGTCGTAAGATTAAGTTAATCTCCACCGTCCATTAGGGAGGGAGAAAAGTATAAATAAGTGTAAACCCTCAATTGTACATAACTCATCATTGAGTAATGCAAAGCATTCTCCAAAGTTCTATTGTGTGATCTCATTAGCTTATTTAGTTTAATTAGCCTAAGTCAAGCTTTCGTGGGAAAAGCTTACTAGCAATCTCATAGCATTCGGGGAGGTTCCCTTGCAGCTCACGTGGCTATAGCTTGTTTGAAATTTAGCTCGTGACACACATTACCCTTCATTTACTTTATTTCCTTTATCTTCATTGTCCTTTTTGTCCTTTTTGTCGTTGACCATGGTTTCTCCTTTGATATTTTTGATTTTAGACATTCGATTCTCATCTTCAAAACATTTATTATAAATATTGAAATAAATAATGCTTACATGAAAATCTTTATTAAAGAAACACTTGCTATGGCTCATGTAAATGGAGATCATCAGCTAAGAATGCCCAGTTGCATATCTTTTCCAAAAACTCATGCCAATTTGAGGGAAAATCTTTGCTTGTCGAAGATCCCTTTTTTATAATCTTCAAAACATTTTGGGATTTCAGTTCTGATGACTTGATCATCATACTCTAGAGACTGCAATTGTTTTTTATTTTATTTTATTTAATTTTTTTCACATCTAAAATTGATACTTTCTTGGGGTTCCCTTTTGATACTTCAGCCTACCAAACTTTATAATATGCCAAAATCTCAGCCATAAGATGGGAAAAGCAAGCTATGGATCCAGGTGTTAAAGTTAAAGGTTATTTGGTGAAATTGCCATCGAATGTGTAAAAAGCATTAAAATAATATTATTTTTGGACACGTCTTGTTTTAGTTTTCAAAGAATAACTGCAGCAAAATTCTCTCTATAAATTCAAGATGAAAAATCATGAATGAATGGCAGCCAGTGAGTGGTGGTGCGTTAGTCGAATGAAAGGGTATGTGGTGTGAAGTGAAATAGTCAGAAATCCATATGGATAGAATATGCTAAAGATGAATCTGAATTAGAACCGAAATTCATTTGCAAAATTAAAATTTAAGGTGTTAATTTAGGTTTTAGTAAAAGAGAACTGGAAATTGCAGAATAAGAAATGTATTTAGTTGATTAGCTGTATATTCTTAATTGATTTAGTTTTCATAGATGTTAGAAATTTACATGTATATATATCCCTGCAATTCTTGAGAAATAGATACAAAAAATCTTTTCCTATTGTGTTTTGTTACATGGTATTAGAGCCTATAGGTTCTTATTTGGGATTTTTGATTTCTGAATTTATAGATTTATGTTCCTTTTTTGATTGAGGATTTTGCTCTTCTTTGGTTCACCAGCTCTGGTGATCTATTTGTCTCGCCGCCGATGTTGGAGGGTGCTCAGGGATATTTTTAGCCTTTGCACCAAATCTGGTGACTAGACAGTCTGTGAGTGAGCCACACGTGTCGTCGTAGTTCTACATCATTTCCTCACGTGCCGGCAAGTGGGAGCGCGTGACTTATCCGGTGGTCCTCTGATTTCATCTCCGGCGTTGCTTTGGAGTTTCTATCGTTGATATGACGTCTTCTTTGTTATCAGATTCGGGTACTATTCCATTCTGGAATTTTGTTCCTTCCTGGAACTCTTTCTCTTTATGGAACTCTATTTTTTTTGGCATTCTGGAATTTTGTGGTTTTCTTCTATGAGGTGTTGCTGGAATCTTCAATTGTGGTGCATTAATTTCTTTTTGAATTCTAGTTTTGATTCTGTTTATGATATTTGTTTTTGGGTTATACCTTTGTGGTGGTTATTTCGTTTGAAGTTTTATTGTCGATTAGTGGTTTTGGATATTTTTAAATGGCGGATGAAACCAAGTCTATTACTAAAATTATTTCAATACCTACCAAAATAACTGAGGATAAATTAAATGGATCTAATTTTCTAGAGTGGAGTAGAAAAATAATGATTTATTTGCGAAGTGTTGAAAAAGATGATCATTTAATTGAAGAACCTTATGTTGATAAAACTTGGCTGAAAAATGATGCTTGGTTGTTGTTACAAATTATGAACTCTATTGAAAATAATGTGGTGGGTTAGTAGATCATTGTGAGTATGTTTAAGAGCTAATGGATTATTTAGCATTCTTATATTCTGGCAACGACAATATTACTCGTATCTATGATGTTTGTAAGGCCTTTTATCGTGCTAAAAAGGATGAGGCCAAGTCACTTATAGCTCATTTATGGAGTTTAACAAAACATATGCAGAATTAAATATTCTTTTGCCCCTTAGCACAGACATTAAAAGGCTATAAACTTAGAGAAAACAAATGGCTTTCATGAGTTTTCTGGCTAGTCTCCCTTTAGAATTTGAGACTGCCAAATCTCAGATTCTCTCTAGTCCTGACCTCACTACTCTTCATGATGTATTCAGAAGATTGTTACGAATTGAGAAGAATACTCAAACTACTCACTAGTTTAGTGTCCTAATTATTAAAGAAGGAGAGAAAAATGATGTTAGGAAGAAAAATAATAAGGGAGGAAATGTTACTAGAAATAATGACTTTAGCAATATTGTGTGCTATTACTGCAAGAAACATAGACACACGATGAAGTATTGTAGAAAACTATAGAATCACAATTAGAGAACCCAAACTGCCAACATTGGCGTATTCAGTTCATCTACTTAGAAATCTATCACAATTTTAGCTGATGAATATGCTTGATTTCAGGATCTTTTGAAAGAATCTACTCCAGTTACAACTATTATTGATCCAGGTAAAATGTGTCTTTTTTCCTTCTTAAATAAATGGGTCATTCATTTGGGTGCCATAAATCATATGACAGGTAATCCCTATACATTATCTATCTTTCAGTCACATAAAGTATCTTCACCTGTAAAAATTGCTGATGGATCAATTATAATGTTGATGGCTCTGGGGTTGTTAAACCCACTTCTTCTATCACTTTATCTTCAGTGCTAAGTTTACCTATTCTTGCTTTCAATTTGATTTCTATAAGCAAACTCACCAAAGACTTAAATTGTTGTATCTCATTTTTTCTAATCAATATCATTTTCAAGATCTTATGACGAAGTAGATTATAAGTAGAAGACATGTATCCAATGGTCTGTACATTCTGGAAAAGCGGTTACCTCATTCTATTGCTTCTTCTAGTGTCACTTTTTCTTTTGAAGCGCATTGCCGATTGGTCATCTTTCTTTGCCTACTTTGAAGAAACTATGTCCACAGTTTCATGATGTATCATCATTGGATTGTGAGTCTTATCATTTTGTAAAACATCACCTTAGCTCGTTAGGTCATAGAGTTATTGATTTTGAATTAGTCCACTTAGATATTTGGGGTCAATGCCCTATTGTGTCCATAATTGGGTTAAGATATTTTGTTACTTTTATGGATAATTTTTTTTATAATGGCTTGGATTTATTTTATGAAGAATCGTTCTGAGGTATTTTCTCATTTTTCTGCTTTTTGTGCTGAAATTAAGACTAAATTCAATGCTTTTGTGCATATATTAAAGAGCGATAATGCTAAAGATACGTGTCAAAATCATTTCAGATTTATATGACCTAGCATAACATTCTCCATCAATCATTAAATGGTGTGGCTAAAAGAAAGAATAAACATCTACTTGAACCTACACGGGCTTTGTTATTTCAAATGAAAGTTCCTAAGCAATTCTGGATTGATGCTGTTTCCACAGCATGTTTTCTGATTAACTGGATGCCATCTTTGGTACTTCATGGCGATAGCCCATATCATGTCTCTTTCGTACAAAACCACTATTTCCATTGGAGCTATGAGTATTTGGCAGTACTTATTATGTTTGTAATGTTCGGTCATAAGTTACAAAATTGGATCCTAAAGCCTTAAAATGTGTATTTTGGGATTTTCTAGTCTTTAGAAGGGGTATTGATGCTACTTTCAAGATCTTAATAGGTATTTAGTCTAAACTGATGTAGTTTTTTTTAGAGAAAATGCCATTCTTTTATGTGGTGTCCACTCCTATGGGTCAAGGGGAGGAAGACGAATGGCTTATCTATAAATTTGTATCAAGTTCTGAACAATTAGTGGACAGTTCTAATGAGAAATATGATAATGGGTGATTCTTTTTCTGTTCATACTTTTATTTCAGATAAGCCACCAATTATTCAGGTTTATTCAAGAAAACCAGTCCCTAATGATACATGTCCAACAATAGAGTCTATTTCGTCATTAGATCCACCATGAAGTGATCTGAATCTTTCTATCAACATTCGTAAAGGTAAACGTCACTATCAATCCACTTATTCCATTGCCAATTCTGTTTCATATGATCACTTATCTCCTCCTTCTAGTCCTTTAATTGTTTCTCTAAACTCTATTTTCATACCTAAAACAGTTAAAGAAGATTTATCTCATCCTGGCTAGCATAATACAATGATAAAAAAGATAATGGCTCTAGATAATAATCACACTTGGGAGTTAGTAGATTTACTACAATGCAAGAAGGCTGTTGGATGTCGATGGTCTTTGCAGTCAAAGTTAATCCCGATGGATCTGTGGCTAGACTTAAGGCCAGACTTATGGATAAAGGATATGCTCAGACTTACAGAGTAGATTATTTGATACTTTCTCTCTTATGGCTAAGTTGACTTATATTTGTCTCTTCTTATCTATTACTGCTTTTTAACATTGGCTATTACATCAGCTGGATATCAAGAATGGTTTTCTCTATGAAGATCGTTAAGAAGAAGTTTATACAGAGCAACCACCGAATCTTGTTGCTCAAGGGAGTGTGGGAAGGTCTGCCATCTGAAGAAATCTTTGTATGGACTAAAGTAGAGTCCTCGTGCTTGGTTTGGCAAATTTAGTGAGGTGGTTCAAGATTTTGGGCTAAAGAAGAGTCAATGTAATCATTCATTTTTCAATAGATAATCACAAACAGGCATTATTCTTTTTGTTATTTTTGTTGATGATATTGTGATTACAGGAAGTGATTCTGCAGGTATCTTTTCTCTTAAGTTTTCATGCATAGTAGATTTTACACTAAATACTTGGGCCAGCTGAAATATTTCTTAGGAGTGGAAGTTTCAACAAGTAAGAAGGGAATTCTTCTATCATAGAGAAAATATGTCCTCAACCTTCTTGCAGAAACTGAAAAATTAGAAGCCTATTTGTGTAGTACTCCTATGGTGCCTAATGTGCATCTTACAAAAGATGATGGCGATCTTTTGGATGATACAAAGAGATACAAGAGGCTAGTTAGAAAGCTGAATTATCTCACAGTAACCCGTTCAAAGATTGTATTTGCAGTAAGCATGGTTAGTTAATTTATGATCGCTCCTACAGTCAAGCATTGGAAAGCTTTAGAGTAGATCTTTTGTTATTTGAAAGATGCAACTGGACTAGGTATACGTATATAATGATCATGGGCATTCTAGCATTGAGTGCTTTGCTAATACTGATTAGACATGTTTCAAAAGTGATAGAAGGTCAACTACTGGCCATTGTATTTTTGTTGGAGAAAATTTAGTGTTTTGGAGAAGCAAGAAGTAGATTGTGGTATCCAGATCCAATACAAAATCTGAATATAGAGCTATGTCACAATCTGCTTGTGAGATTTTGTGGATTCATTATTTGTTAGCTAAAATTAGTTTGAATTCTTCATCAACAACAAAACTATGGTGTGATAATTAGGTTGATCTTTATATTGTTTCTAATTCAGTGTATCATGAACGAACTAAATATATTGAAGTTGACTGTCGTTTTATCTGTGAAAAAATTTAAGATAATGTTATTTCAACTAGAAATGTGAAGGCAAGAGAATAATTATATAATCCGTTTATAAAAGCACTCAATGGATTTTGAGTGAAATATTTGTGAACATATTGGATATAATTAACATCTATGCTCTGGCTTGATGGAAAATGTTATGGAATATGAATGTTATGGAATTTGAATGTTATAGAATAGGAAATTATAAAATAGAAAATGTATTTGGTTGATTAGCTGTATATTCCTAATTGATTTAGTTTCCATAGATGTTAGAAATATATTTGTATACATATTCCAGTAGTATTTAGTTGATTAATTATGTATTCCTAATTGATTTAGTTTACATAAATATTAGAAATATATATTTTCCTATCGTTTTTTGTTACAGTATATATACTTATTATAGACTTGTCGAGTTCAAAAGTCGTTCCCTTGGTCTAGAAGTAGTATTCTGATTTCCACATCACTTCTTTTCTTTTCACAAGTATGGAAAATTCAAAGGACGTACAACTCGTTGCTTTGACCTATCTATAAAAAGAGATTGATGTTCCTCCCTGTTTCTATAAGCAGAGTCAATAAGCAACCATGGGTTCTGTTGTTGATATAAAGGTTTAATTTTTATTCTTTTCTCTATATTCATCTTTATATATGATCATCATCATCATCTTGGTTTTTACCTGATTGCGCAGGAAACAAATCAGATTGTTGTTTCTCAGAATGAAGAGAAAGACATTTGTTCTGGAGAAAACAGAGTGGAAGCTGATCATTCCGCGGAAAGCATTGATGAATCGACAAAGATAGAGAAAAAGTATTGATATCCGAGCTCTCTACTCGGAAGATCGGCCTGATTGCTCCGAGCTCCGCGTTCCTGCCGAGCTCTCAGCTTGTGAGGCCTTGTATCATGGCTCGCCCGGACATAGGTCATGATAACAGTCCGGCCTTCGATAACAGCTCGGTCACCGATTATGGTAAGCAATAATTAACGAATATTTGCCAGAAATGGTGCAGATCTTGACCTCCCAAGGATGGAAAGTACCAAGAATCTCTCAGCAAATCTGCCTAATTGGGGAATCAAGCATCAATCAAGGGATTAAGGTGATTTTCTCCTATTCAAGAGATTATCTCCTATTTTGCACAGCTCTATATAAAGGGAATCATCAGGTACATTACTCTCTCTAGACTCAAATACAAGAAAAACCTTTATTGATTAGAGAACTGACTTGATCGTCGGAGTTTCCCCTGTCGGAACCCACGACGGTCCTTTGATTCCTTTTCAGGTAACTCAAGTGAAGATTAACGGAAGATTTCTACCTTGTTATCATTTGGTGCAAGCACCCATGGCTATCCCAGCAATCTCGGGTCTGACACCCCAAACTGCCCAAACCTTGCTTACAGCCTTGTCGGCTATAGCGGCCCAAGCACCACCCGTAGCCCAAACACCCCCTACTTTAGCACATATACAGCCTCCGGCCCAAACACCACCTCCGTTACTGCCGAGCACTTTGGCCCCTGGTACCACGGTAACATTGACAGCAGAGCAGTTTGAGAAACTATTTGAAGAGCGAATGCAGAAATATCAAAACCGAAGTACTTTACAGTACCAAGGTAGTTTCCGATCTCCTCTATCCCGAGACATCCTAGCCACCCCGTTTCCCCAAATACGATTACCAAATCTGCCGAAGTATAGCGGTAGCACGGACCCCCGAGCTCATCTGGACGAGTTCCACCACACTATGTTGGTACATACAACGGAAGAGGCGGCTTTACGCAAAATCTTCCCCTAAACACTCACTGACTCGGCTCAGATATGGTTTCGCAACCTCCCGGAAAATTCGATCTACAGTTTTGAACAGTTCAGTGACATGTTCATTGCCAAATTTGTAGCAGCCATCCGGCCAGCTAAAGTGTCTGCCGACCTTACCATGGTGTACCAGGAGAAAGGGGAGACACTCCGAGCTTATGTGGAGAAATTTAATGCTGTGGCCATGGACATTCAGAATCTTAATTTGGAGGTAGCCATCAATGCCCTTATTCGAAATACGAGATGCCAAGATTTTAGTGACTCCCTCAGCAAGAAGCCACCGGGTGACTTCACCGAGCTAATGTCCCGGGCACACAAGTACATATGCATGGATGAAGCTCGCAGGCTCAGATATAGTTCGCAGAATAGAGACTCGGACAGAGGGTTTCGTACAGGGCGAGATAGAAGCAATAGTGGTAGAGATGAAGTTAGAGGAAGGGGGGCTGCCCATTCCAACAGAGCCTATTTGGTCTCAAAACCGAACACAAAGAACAAGCAAAAAGAACGGTTTACGCCGTTAACAGCCCCGAGGTCCCAAATTCTGGCCTGGCTAAAGGAGAACGAGCGGGTTAACTGGCCACGACCGATGATGGATGACCCTAGCAGGGATCAGAGCCAGTACTGCTCTTTTCACAGGGATAAAGGCCATCAGACGAATGATTGCCGACAGTTGAAGCGTGAAATCAAGCACTTGATTCGGCAGGGCAAACTCGGGCAGTTTGTGAAGAGTACTGAGAGGGGAAAGCGAGATAGATCCCCTTCACCTAGAAGACAAGATAACCGAGCTAGTTCGAGCAAAAAGGCCCCAACCGGGGTGATTCATGTGATTGCAGGAGGCCCGCATTATGATGTTTTTGAGGAATCCAGAAAGCGGAAGGCTAAGGAGGTATTCTCCGTGGGAGCAGGCCGAAGAACGGAAGGCTACAAAGTGACATTTTTCGAGGTAGATGAAGCCCATATCCGGACTCCCCACACCGATTCACTTGTTGTGGAAGCAATGATACAAGACTACCTGGTTCAGAGGATCTTGATTGATACGGGGAGCGCGATGAACCTTATCACTCCGCAGGCCTATAAAGCGTTGGGTTTATCAGTCAATCGGTTGGAAACAGTTTCAGCGCCCATCATCGGTATATCAGGTCAACCGGTCAAGGTAGAAGGCTCGGTGGTATTAGAATTACAGCTCGGTGATGAGGATAAGGTGTGCAGTTGCAAGAGCTGTTTCATGGTGGTTGATATTCCATTGGCCTACAACGTGATCGTTGGGCGACCTCTTTTGGTTGGGGTGGATGCTTACATTTCGATGCGTAAGCTGCTTGTAAAAATACCTGTTGAAGGAGGTGTGGCCGTGCTGAGGGGCAGTCAGAAAGCAGCTCGGGAAACTTACGTTAGCATGTTAAAGGGAGCAGATCAGGCATTACCCTTAGACACACTGGACATTCCAACGGCTAGGAATGCAGAACCTATGGACTCACTCAAGGAAATTGAACTTTCACCAGGAAAGATAGTCAAGGTTGCTGCCAGCAAGGAAGGGAAAGAGAAAGAGACGTTGGTAGCAGTACTGTCAGAATTTAGCGATGTATTTGCCTGGCAACCCTCAGATATCAAAGGGATCTCTCCCGAGGTAACGTGTCATGCTCTTAATATACAGCCAAGTTGCAAACCTGTCAAGCAGAAGAAGAGGAACCATGCTCCCGAGCGGCAGCTGGCGATGTCGGAGGAAATAGATACATTGATGAAAAGCGGGTTCATTAGAGAAGTGTTATACCCGGACTGGCTATCAAACGTGGTTCTGGTGAAGAAGGCTAATGGAAAGTGGAGAATGTGTGTTGATTTTACAGATTTGAACAAGGCCTGCCCGAAAGATTGCTACCCATTGCCGAATATCGATCTCCTGGTCGACTCAACTTCGGGGTTTGAGGAATATGCTTTCCTGGATGCCTCCGCCGGCTATCACCAAATTCCTATGCAGAAGAGCGATGAAGAGAAAACTGCTTTTGTCACACACCGAGCTACCTACTGTTACCGGGTCATGCCATTCGGGTTGAAGAACGCTGGGGCCACTTATCAGAGATTAATGAACAAGATGTTTGCGGGGCAATTGGGAAGGAACGTAGAGGTTTACGTCGATGACATGATTGTCAAAGGCAAGACTGCTGCAGACTTACCTCGGGAATTAGCAGAAACGTTTGGGGTGCTCAGAGAGTTCGGTCTGAAGCTAAACCCAGAGAAATGTGCCTTTGGAGTTCAGTCTGGTAAATTCTTGGGGTACATGATTTCAAAGAGGGGAATAGAGGCTAACCCGGAAAAGATCCGAGCCATTCTGGAGATGGAGCCACCAAGATCGGTAAGAGATGTTCAGAAACTCAATGGAAGGGTGACGGCTCTAGGCAGATTTATTTCTTGTTCAGCTAAGAGATGCCTTCCTTTTTACAATACCCTTAAGAAAGTGAAGGGTTTTGAATGGACGCCAGAATGTCAGAAAGCATTTGACGGGTTGAAGAAGTTCCTTAGCACCCCACCTCTTCTAAGCCGGCCATCGCCGGGGGAACTGTTGTATATGTACCTGGCAGTTTCATCAGGAGCTTTGGGGTCAGTCTTGATAAGAGAAGAGGGTAGTCAACAGTTTCTGATCTACTATACAAGCAAGGTTTTGAGAGGTGCCGAGCTGCGGTATCCTATACTCGAGCAGCTTGCCTTTGCGTTGGTGATTTCGGTTGTGAAGTTACGACCCTATTTCCAGGCCCATACGGTGACAGTAAGGACAAACTCAAACCTCCGGAAGGTTTTGCAAAAGCCCGAGGCATCTGGGAGACTAACAGAGTGGGCGGTTCGGCTAGGAGAGTTTGATGTCCGATATGAAGCTCGGCCATCTATGAAGGGTCAAGTCTTGGCAGATTTTGTGGCAGAGCTGCATGCACCCCCGCAGGAGCCTAGTCCCTGCTCATGGAAATTGTACATAGACGGTGCATCCTCGTCTGTGGGTGCTGGAGCCGGGGTAATATTGATCGGACCAGGGAAGATTGTGATCAGGGCGATGGCTCACATTGCATTCTAGGCAACCAACAATGTAGCTGAATATGAAGCTCTCAGTTTCGGCTTACAGCTAGCTTTGGAGGTAAGACCAGATTCCTTGAATATCTTCTCTGACTCACAGCTTGTTGTTAGCCAGGTGCTCGGCAAGTTTGAAGCCAAAGACAATACGATGATAAGATACAAGGAGTTAACAGCTGCACTCCTTGCCCAACTTGAGAGCCGGGGTTGTGCATGGTCCATCGATCAAGTTCCCAGGGAGGAGAATGTCGAGGCCGATGTGTTGGCCAAACAAGCTTGCCTTCAAAATCAACCAGCCGTATCAAACATCATCTGGTCTATCGTGTCCGCCCCAACACATGAGACGTACAAGGTACATTTGCATGAGCCGATGGATGGATGGAGACTTCCCATCTACACATATCTGAATAGCGGAGTTCTACCCGAAGATCAAGTCCAAGCCCGTAAGACAGTTCGGAGATCCAGTCGGTATGCGATCCTGGATGATCAGTTATACAGGAGATCGTTTTCGGGTCCATGGACAAAATGTTTGAGTACTGAGGAAGGTGAATATGTGCTAAGAGAAATTCACGAAGGAATTTGCGGGGCTCATGAAGGAGCACAGGCAACAGCCCGGAAAGCGTTATTACAAGGATACTATTGGCCTAGCATGGAGGGCGATGTGAGGGAACTGATTAAGAAATGTGATAAGTGCCAGCGGTTCGGCAATCTAAGCCATCAGAAAGCTGCCCCCCAGACCTCGATACATAGTCCCTGGCCATTTGCCCAGTGGGGCATTGATATAGTAGACCATTCCCACTAGCAACCGGGCAACGGAAGTTCTTAGTGGTAGCGGTGGATCATTTCACCAAGTGGGTAGAGGCGGAGCCCCTGGCAACCATAACTCCGGCAAATGTTATCAAATTCATGCAAAAGTCCATCATCACGAGATTTGGTATTCCGCACTCCATTGTCACAGACAACGGCAAACAGTTCGATTGTGCCGCTTTCAAAGAATACTGTTCAGAATTGAAGATCCAGCTTTGTTTCACCTCGGTATACCACCCGCAGGCAAACGGCATGACCAAGGTAACTAACCGTACTATTGTTGCAGGTCTAAAGAAACGACTCGACTCAGCAAAGGGTCTTTGGGTGGATGAGCTATACAACGTCCTCTGGGCCTATCGAACGTCGCCAAGATCAGCAACGGGAGAAACCCCCTTCTCGCTCACATATGGGACAAAGGCGGTTATTCCCTGTGAGATCGGTATGCCGAATGCCCGGACTTCTAGTTTTAATGAAGCTTCCAATGACGAGCACCTGCTGTGTCAGCTGGATAGGTTGGAAGAGCAAAGAGAACATTCCCAGCTGCGATCTGCTGCTTACAAACAAAGGATGTCATCTTACCATGATCGGAACATCAAGCCGAGGACTTTCAGGATCGGGCAGTTAGTCCTCAAAAAGGTAGTTGCTTCACAAACATCAGCCGGCGTGGGCAAGCTGAATCCCAACTGGGAAGGCCCTTACATAATTCACGATGTCAAGGGGGGATCATATAGGTTGAAGGATCACTCAGGCAAAATACTTCCCCATTCATGGAATATTTCGAATCTGAAGGCATATTATCAATAGCTCGGCCCGGTATTCTTATGGCTCTCTCGGCTAGCTAACCATCGGTCAATTTTGTGATACTTTGCATTTTATCTTGTCCAATTTTTGTCATATATCATTGTACTCGATAAAACTTCAATAAAAGAGGTAATTCATGAAAACACAATGTCTCTTATGATTATCTGCGCTCGAATCGCTATGACTCGATTCAATATTACCGCCGACAGGGCGTACATTCAAAACACCGCCGACAGGGCGTACACTCTCATATTCAACTATGAAATACACTCATGGCACTCACTCGGCGCCCACTCGGTTATTATGCCACCAAACATTTTATGACCTATGTGTCGAAAGATATTCGGCTCGGTTAAATCTACCAAGAATTTTTTCATCTCATTGCTTATTGAAGAACTTGTTTAGCCGAACAATCATAAGCACTTTCGTTCATTCATTAAAGGGTTTATCACACCTTATCGATCAAACTGCGCATATGGAAAATACAAAGGGTTCGGCATACACAAACAGAAATCAAATCTTCATTTCATTAACGATCAAAGAGTACACAGTTTATTCATCCGGATACACTTCGTCCAACCAGGACCAATCCATATCCGGATGACGCTGCTTAACAGCATCGGATAACTTCTGACTAAACCCAATACATTTATCAACAGCCAGCTCCACAGACTGGTATTCAAGCTCTGAAAATTTTTCCTCCGCCTCGGCCTTGCCTTTCTTCACATCGTCAAGCTCGGCTCGGAGATTGGCCGCCTCGATATCCTTTTCGGAACTCTTCTGTTCGGCTTCGGCTTTATTTTTCTCCATCTCAGCCTGAAGACCTGCCACTTTCTTTTGAAGTTCAGATACTTCATTTAGGGCTTCGGTGGCCTTATCCTCAGCTTCCTGGGCTCTTTTTTCGGCATCTTGCAGCTTACTCTCTGCAACATTCGCCCTGAGGCGCTGCCCGGCAACCGACCGTACCTCTCGGTTACACATCCTTATCAAATTATTCATCTTGGCGATCACAGCACCACTAAGGATGGAAGCCTGTATGGAACGCAAACGTTAATCAAGGGTTGTGGCAATCAATACCCAACAAACAAATAAGACATCGGCAATGTATACCTGCACTTGATGCCTTTTAAGGGCTTCGCCCAGATCGTCAGCTTTCCAGAGCAACAAGGGGTTGATGCTCCTTGGGACGCAGGATAGGATATGGATGAAGTTGCAGAAGACGGGATTGTCTTCAGAGTAGTTTCTCCCCTCCTCCCTCCAAATATCGCAGATCTCCTTGGCAAGAGCCCTCATATCCCTCTTCATTGGTCGGGGATTTGACGACCCCGCCGCATCACAAAATACAGGAGATGGTCGGGGATTTGACGACCCAGCTTCAGCATCGAGCACTGGAGAGTGCGGTCCGGGAGGGGTCCGCAGATCAACTTGTGGAATTGTCGTGGGTGGAGTCTGAGGCAAGGGACCCTCAGATGCAGCAGTAGGATCAGTGTCGTGGTGGTGGTCAGGCTCGGTAGTATTGTGTTCAGAGACCTCGGGTGGAACCTCTTGAGCAGGCTCGGACGAGGCGGACTTTCCTGCTTTCTTCTGCCTCTTCGCCCTCATCATCTCCACCATGCTCGGCCTCTCAGTGCGCTTCATTTCTGCAACAAACCGAACAATGAGAAAATATTAGAACAAGGGAATTATTTTTAGAATATACCTCTTCGGCGCGGTCGAGATGATGCGGTTCGGATAGATCCGATCGTCAGTTGGTCTCTAATGTCAACTTTGGCTTGTGCGAGTGCTCTCCATTGGGCCAAGGTTTCTTCCTCCTGGTCGGTAAGAAAGATCAGATCATCATTCTTATTAACATACCGACCCCATGTTGTTGGGAACCTGAATTTTTCATCGCTCTCAATGATGAAAAAGCGGTTCTTCCAGTTCTTTAGGGACTCCGGGTTGCCATGGAAAACCCCATAACCAGCCCTGGCTTGCACATAATTATGGTCCTCAGTTGACACACGAAGACCGACTACATGAGTAACTCGAAAAAGCCTCACGGTCAAAGGTATCTCGTTCTCCGCTGCCCATATTTGTAAAGCAGAGATTGTGCGCCAAGCATTCGGATGAATTTGACCCATGGTCAACCCGTAATGGTTCAATAGCTCGGTGTCGAAGGTTGTTGGAGGGATGCTCATGCCGGCCTCGAAGCCGGCCTCGAAGTCAGCCTCGTACACCACAATCTTTTTCTTGCTGTTGTAGGTAGCGTTAGCTCGGACTTGAGCTCCGGGTGCCCGAACAATATAGCTCTTCGGAATCCCATGCCTCTCCTGCAATTCTACCAATTCATTGTTTCGGATAGCCGAGCTAATGCGCCCAACTCGGGGGTTCCTTCTTGGTTCTTTCCTCCTTGGTGGTACTGGTTGATTGGGACCGGGAATTTCAGTTATGTCTTCGTGCTCAAGGCCTTCCTCCACTCTCTGCCTCTCTGGAGAACTCTCGAGATCACTCATTCTAAAAATGCAAAGTATAAGAAGACAAAGTACAAACCTGTAGTGGAGGAGATCTGGATGAAGCTTCGAGAGATAGCAGCAGATCAGACGCGAAGAAAAAGGGGGATTTGCGTAAACTGGAAGTTGCAAATTAAGAAGAAGAAGAACAATACTAAAACGCAGCAAAATCTCCAAAGAAAGCGAAAGTGAGAATGAACAGGGGAAGGAAGTATTTATAGAAGGCGAAGACCAATTAAGGGAGAACAGCTGGCGATCGATAATTGGGGCTGGGGGAAGATAATTAATACCTGCACGGTAACCCAAGGGACGCCCTCATCATAACGCCTGACATGACTGCTGGATCACAGCCAACGAAGCGATCTTTCGCGTGTTTCGAGGGATCACGCGCACAGTAATCATTAGCGTGGAATGGCCTAAACGCACGCGCTAGTGAATCGTTTGGTGTTGATTTCATGACATAAATGTCATCTCTTGGGGGGGGACTTATGATATCCGAGCTCTCTACTCGGAAGATCGGCCTGATTGCTCCGAGCTCCGCGTTCCTGCTGAGCTCTCAGCTTGTGAGGCCTTGTATCATGGCTCGCCCGGACATAGGTCATGATAACAGTCCGGCCTTCGATAACAGCTCGGTCACCGATTATGGTAAGCAATAATTAACGAATATTTGCCAGAAATGGTGCAGATCTTGACCTCCCAAGGATGGAAAGTACCAAGAATCTCTCAGCAAATCTGCCTAAATGTGGAATCAAGCATCAATCAAGGGATTAAGGTGATTTTTTCCTATTCAAGAGATTATCTCCTATTTTGCACAGCTCTATATAAAGGGAATCATCAGGTACATTACTCTCTCTAGACTCAAATACAAGAAAAACCTTTATTGATTGGAGAATTGACTTGATCGTCGGAGTTTCCCCTGTCGGAACCCACGACGGTCATTTGATTCCTTTTCAGGTAACTCAAGTGAAGATTAACGGAAGATTTCTACCTTGTTATCAAGTATAGTGTCGTTTTTGTTCTGGGTAAGCTTTGGTTCTGCTGAAAACTCAATGTAAAATGAATTAAAGTGTGATGACATAAATGATCAAGTGTTGTTGTGATGAACAGGAGGGCCTGGGGGTGGAAAAAGCACCCAGTGTTCTGACTTATGTAAACAAATCGACTATACACATCTTAGCAGTGGAGATCTTCTGAGAAAAGCTAGTAAAACGGATCCAGAAAATGGGTATGAATTAACCCCATTAATTTAAACTGAAAGTTATATATGAATTCTGATTAGTTTCTGTTATTTACAGTCCTATGATTGAGAGAATGATCAGGGAAGGAGAGAGTGTACCTCCTGACATGACCATGGGGATACTCATGAAGGCCATGGATCAATCTGGAAATAACAAATTTCTTCTGGATGGGTTTCCAAGAGATGAAGAAATTAGAGCTGCATTTGAAGATGCTGTAAGTCTATCAACTCACTCATGACTCACCTTAGTGACTCATTTAAGATGATATTAATTACTGTAAATTTCATGGTTCTTCAGGCTAAAACTGAGCCTGAATTGGTACTGTTTTTCGATTGTACGGAAGAAGAGAGAGAAAGGAGAATTTTGAGCAGGAACCAGGTTCATATTTTCTTAATTAACGTTTTAAAGAACATTAAAAGTTGTGTTTTTAATTTTGATTTTTGGGTTAATGAAGGGACGAGTAGATGATAATCCTGAAAGCTTAAGGAAGCGTTTTAAGTATTTCGAAGAACACACACTTCCAGTTGTTGAATATTATCGCTCCAAAGGAAAAGTTTATCAGGTAATTAACTACAAATATGTTTATTCTTGGAGTAGAATCCTTTAGCATGTTGAGTAATATAGAGATTGGTTGTTACAGGTTGATGCAGCGAAGCCTAGGGAAGAGGTTTTTGAAGCCATTAAAGGCATCATCTTAAGCGCACAACCTTTGAAGCCTTTTGATGATATTGTTGAGGCAGAATCAAGCATTAATGATTTGGAGAAAGACATATCAGAAATTAAACTATGAAAATAGACATTTTGAGTTTGATCTATTAATGATTATGTTATTTTCAGTTGTTAGGTTAAAGGTATACTTGTAGTGCCATAGCCATATAGTTTATGCTTTTTGTTGTTTTATGTATTTGGAAACTGAAAAAACTGGAGGGGTAAACTATTTATTATCGAGGGTTATTAATGACCGGTTTATCGTTTACTTGACTTAGACCTTTGATATGAAAATGCGACGTAACATTTTCCTACGTTACTCCCCAAATTCGCAACAATACCCAATTTTATTTCAACAACTGCAATTTGTTTCCATCTTCCATTGGAAATAATAATAATAATAATAATAATTATAATAATAAGCCGTTTGAACATTCTTACTAATCTTTCTTCCTATTTGATTTTTTTTTACAAAAGCAATTTGTTATTCTTTTTGTTGTTTTATGCATTTGGGAAATTGCATGATATATATTAATAAGCTTTTATTTTAAGTATATTTAGTTTCTTGAACAGTTGAACACCAATCTGTAATAAAAAAAAGACATAAAAATAATAAATAAAGTAATAAACACTTGGTATGGTTCATGTAAATGGAAATCTTCAGGGTCTGATATAGATATATAAATGAGTAAAATATTCTTTTTTAATTATTTAAAAATGCTATATTTTTTAATTATTTAAAAATACTATATTATTTTTTAAGATTAAAGATGTTACTCTTTCCGTTCCTTAATATGTGTCATTTTGTTATTTTCACTAGAATTAAGAAATATTAATTAGATTTAAATTTAGAAAAAAATTGAGTGATTTAATGTATAAATTTAAATCTAATTGGTTAAATTTTATTGGAAAGAAAAATTAAATTGGAAACAAAAAATTAAATTGTATTAAAAATATAAAAGTGATAGATTAATAAAATTTAAATTTTATTTAAAAGTAAGACATAAAAAAAACGGAACGAGTATATGTTTTAAAATTTGAACTCATAACTTTTTTTTTTTTAAGTCTTTTAAGATAATTTAATTTGATTTTAATACTTCTAAAACTGCAACGTCAAGGTTTAAACTTTTTTAAATTGTTTTTATTTTTTATATTTTTCTTTTCACATCTGAAATTGATACTTTCTTGGAAAAACAAGGCTCACCATGAATGTCAAATAGGGTGTGTGTTAGGCATCCTTTGGATGTCATAGTTTGTGGAAAAATTCTCAACCCAATAAAATATGCCACATCAAAAGTATTCTTTATTTAGTAGTTTTTCCTTTTTTATAATTTTAAATTTTTTTTATTTAATTTAATATCATCATTTTTAAATTTAAAGAAATATAAACTATACATTTTTTATTTTATTCCCTTATAAAACAAAAAAAAAATCAATAAAAAGAAATTATATAAATATAAAAATTTAATAAAAAATATTTTAGTAAATTATAATGTATATTAATTGAATTTAATGTCAATTACTGATTTTTTTCTATGAAGAGTAAAAAATTGTTGCTTTGAATGGAATAGAAAATAAAGTATTTAAATTCCATTTAGTTACTGTTTCTACCATTTTTAACTATCTAATTTTTTGTTTCATTTAAAGTGGCAATTTTTAAATTTTTAAAAAATAATTAATAAGATAAAAATATATAATTATATAAAATTAATAAAAAGATATTTTAATAAATTATAATAAATAGTTTATAGAATCAATATTAATTATTTATTTTTTTAGTTTATATGAAAGGAATTTATCTAGTTAATCCTTCATTTCCTTTATTTTCTTCGTCTTCATTGTCCTTTTTCTCGTTGACCACGGTTTCTCGTTGATATTTTTGATTTTAGACATTCGATTCTCATTTTCAAAACATTTATTATAAATATTGAAATAAATAAGGCTTGCATGAAAATCTTTATTAAAGAAACAGTCGGTGTGGCTCATGTAAATAGAGATCATTAGCTAAGAATGCCCAGTTGCATATCTTTTCCACAAATTCATGCCAATTTGAGGGCAAATCTTTGCTTGTGGAAGATCCCTTTTTTATAATCTTCAAAACATTCTGGGATTTCAGTTTCTGATGACTTGAGCATCATACTCCCGAGACTGCAATTCTTTTTTATTTTATTTTACTTTTTAAACATCTAAAATTGATACTTTCTTAGGGTTCCCTTTTGATACTCCAGCCTACCAAACCTTTTAATATGCCAAAATCTCAGCCACACGACGGGAAAAGCAAGCTGTGTATCCAGGTGCTAAAGCTAAAGGTCATTCGGTGAAATTGCCACCGGATGTGTAAAAAGCATTAAAGTAATATTATTTTTGGACACGGCTTAGCAGTGAAATTCTCTCCGTAAATTGAGGATGAAAAATCTTGAATGAATGGCAGTCTGCGAGTGGTGGCGCGTCAGTTGAATGAAAGGGTAAGCGGTGTGAAGTGAAATAGTCAGACATCCATATGTTAATTTGGAGAAAATATCTTCGTCTCCAAGTTTTATTTCCTTTTCTCTCTCGTCTCATCCTTATACTCTTTTCTCCTCTACCCAACCATTTTATTCTCTTTGTAAATCACACTCTCTCTTTAAAAAACAAAAACTAAATACGTAAAAGCACCATTTGAACTATCTCTGTCTTTTTCATCCGAATTCGCCACTGTCGCCGTACACGGTTCTTCCTGGTGGGTCGCTGTTATTACAGAATTGAGCGATCGGATAAAATTGTCTCTAAATTGAAAAAAATCCAGCCCAACCTAAAAGCCTGTTTAACCTAATCTCCCCCTCAACCATCCCTCAACCATTAATTTTCTCCTTCTTTTGGCTTGTTTTACAGATGTGGGATTGTCCCACTTCTCTTCCTTTTTTTCTTCATTTTTCATTTTCTTCTTTAGGCTCTTTTTGGATGGGATAAGGAGGGATAATTAATAGGAGGGTAAGGAAGGATAGAGAATTACCCTTATATGGAAAGACAGAAACTTAAAAAATAAAGGGATTCGAAGAGTACTCTTACTTCTCTTTTTCTTTCATTTTTATTATTTTAGATAAACCTTGATTTGGGGTACAGAGAGAGCTACCTTTTTTTTATTCTTCCATTTTTATTTTTTTTAAATAAGAGGAAGGTAGTCATATAATTTTTTTTCTTTTTCCTTCTTTTTTTGTCTTTACTTTTCTCATTCCTTTCATTAATTACCCCTCCAAACAGAGCCTTGGCCTTTCGAAAGAAAGCAGAAACTGAGGTACAGAATGACTTCTGCAATTGGTTAAGCTAATGCAGACCAGTTGAGAAAGTTGATAGATGGTTATTGGAAAAAAACTTGTACAATCATCAAGGAGCAATGTTGCTTTACACGAGACTAATGGCATACCCAATAGCTCATTTGTTATCAAAGATCTCACAACCCCATGATTTTATACACATACCGAGGAATTTAAAAGGAGTCTTGGTTAACCTAATTTGTGTATTTTGATCTCTTGGACTCTGGTTCATCTTCCTCATCACTAGTGTATAAACTGATTTTGTCTATGTTCCCATCACTTAATAGAATAACTCCACATTTCTTCACCTTGCATTTGCCCTGCTTTACTATTTCAGACGGACCTTCGAAGTAGAACTCGAAGCATAACTCTTTCCCACAATATTTGCTAAAGAATTCGTCTTTATTGACTGAACTAACATATGGAATGTACCACACTAATACATGATCTGACTTAACTAAATGGAGATCAAAATCAAAGCATTTCCAATCCCATATGCATTCTTCGAAATCCTCATCTGCTTCATAATTATCAGCCTTAAAATAGCATCCACATCGAATCCGATAATCACTTGGAGAGATTAACTTCAACAACATTGAAACTTCCTCCAATGCGAACACAATGCTGAAAACAAAACCCGTAAACTGATTTTTCAGATTTGAGGTTAGCTTTGTAGTAACTGAAGATCCAATACTTGTGTCATGAAACCATTCGGGAATTTCATTTCCTGGATAAAGAATTCTAGCTTCTGCTCCACCTTCGCAGAACTGGATATCAAAAGTTGAGAATTTCAGTAAGATACATAAAAGTTCATAATTTACAGCTGAAACTCAGTAGTACCTTTGTGATGATATGTTGAATTGCCGACTGAGCATCTTCCATTACGTTCAATTTGAAGCAGTTAGCAAAATGCAAACATACAGAGTTGCATTCACTAGTGCTTGATAAGCTTTCTAGTGATTTGCAATTATTTGCCCTCAAAACTTTCAGAGATTGCGGAAGCTGTGGTACAGAGCCAAGATTTTCGCAATTGCTTATGTCGATCAGGTGAAGGTCAGAAAGTTCATAAATATTGCATGGAAGGCTAGCAAGATTTTTGCAACTGTCAAGAGTCAAAACTTCAACGAATTCTAAATTCTCGATGGATGATGGCAGCTTTTTAATCGCAGTTTGACTAAGATATAGATCAGTAAGAACTTCCATAGGCTCTAAGATTTCTGGGAAATTTTCAAATCTCGAGCAACCTGATAAATCAAGAATTTCAAGAGATTTTAACTTGCAAATGCTGCTTGGGAGGCTCAACAACTTTCTGTTGTTTGTGATTTTCAATGTGACAAGTCCAGTAAGAAACTGGATTGATGAAGGCACTTCTTCTATAGCAGTCTCACTCAAATACAAGTATTCTATATTCCCCGATAACTCTGGAAACTTGCTGATAGTTGAGCAGCCAGTAAGATCAAGTAAATTGGGAGTCGTCAGTTTCTGAAATGAATTAGGTACTTCGCTTATGGCAGTCCAGCTCAAATCTAGTGTTTTCAAATTTGCTTTAATTTCTGGACATTTTCTTACATTCGAGCAACGAGTGAGATTCATTTCTTCAAGAGACGCTGAATCAATTCTGTCAGGAAGAGTCGTAAGATTTCCACAGTGTCTAAGATTCAGTCTTTTTAGCTTCTCAAGACACTGAATTGTGGATGAAAGCTCTGTTAAACTTTGGCAGCCTTCAAGATCAATAGTCTCAATACTTTTTGCATTTGAAAGATTGGGGATTGAGGTCAGGTTCTTGCAGCCTCGGAGTTCGAGATCTTTTAAGTTTACAAGACACTGAAACAAATTAAAGATGAGGGTTAAAACAAGGGTAATAAATGTTTTGATTTGTGGCAGCTACACATGTATATACCTGTACTCCATTCCAAAGTTGTTGAACGTTACCATCAATTAGCTTTAGCTTGATCAGGTTTTCAGCAGAGAAATTTGATGGCAAAGATTTCATAGGAAATCTATGCCAGTGGAGATACCTCAGCTCATTCGGGAGAAAGTGAAGGCCATGATGAAGGTGCACTTTAACTTCACAAGGCTTAGACTCATAGAAGTCGAGCAATCTAAGACGACCCATCCTAGTGAATGCATTTGATTCTAAGAACATTTCTCTTGTTTTGGACATATCCAGAGATATACCCTCAACAGCTCTTGTCCCCTTCAAGCAATACCAAAGAAAGCTCAATTCTTTTGGCAATAGCAAATAAACTAGTCTCTGTGAATGTACATAATGCTATTACACAACGGAACCAAAAGAAAACAAAACGACACATCAGTTTCTTACCTTATCTTTTGTTAGTACTTGGTGAATGTCCTCTGGATTCCATAACCTGCTGCGTTCACCAGGTTCATCTGATTCTAATCGTACAATTTCATGACCCATTTCTTGAAGCAAATCATGCATCTGAACATCCATGGTATTTGGAGTAGTTATAAGAGCCCTATCTTTGAGAACAGCAAATGCTATATCTGGGAACAAACCACAACCTTCCAATATATACCTTACAAGGGATGCATTCTCCCCATTGAAAAAGCAGGCAATGTCAAGAAATACTTCTTTGTGTGTATCATCTAGTCCATCAAAACTTATTCTCAACACATCAATAACTTTTATGTCAGGAATCGTTGCTAGTTTATCCATCACAATCTGCCACTCATGTAAGTTTATATCATTGAGATAAGAGCCCAAAACCATCAAAGCCAAGGGAAGACCTTTAGCATAAGATATAAAGCGCTGAGATAGCTCCAAATACTCTATCATAGGATTGTTTTGTTTGAAGGCGTGCTTACTAAAGAGATGAAGAGCTTGATCAGTTTCTAGATACTTAACCTCATATACATCTTTCACTCCATGTGCATCTAGCAAGTGTTTGTCGCGAGTGGTTATGATGATCCTACTTCCCTTGCCGAACCAATTCGGCTGTCCAGATAATGATTCCAGTTGATTCATATCATCCACATCATCAAGAACAAGAAGAACCTTTCTATGATGCAGCCTTCTCTTTATCATGGTAAAATTGGGATTGAAACTCCATGAATTCATTTTTCTCTTTTCTGATAAGATTTTCTGCTGTAAAGCTGCAGCCCCATGTTTTCTGAAAGTTTCCTTGACATTTTCAAGAAAGCAATGAACTTCAAATTGGCTGCAGAGTCTTTCATAGATTATCCCAGCAATTGTTGTTTTACCTATGCCACCCATGCCCCAGATTCCTACTATATGGACATGATTTGACTCATCAAGGCATAGCATCTTTTCCAATTCTATTATGCGGTTACCCATTCCAACATAGTCACTTCTTTTGCTTGATGATATGTAAATTAGTCTGTCTGAAATATCTGTTACAATTTGCTCTATTAGAATCCTCTCCTCCCTGTCTCAATCATACACAACCAAAGCAAATTAAAGAAAAAAAATATGATCGTGGTGTATTAATTGTCATCACAAGATTCAAATTAAGAAGTAAGCTATAAGATTATAACATCGAAGAAGCAAAAACAACTTAAGATGTATAATAGTTTACCATTGGCGTGAGCCCCAGCCGCATATCGAGGCCAGCTTCGTTAAAGCTTCTCTCCATTGTTGCAGCTTCCGAATATCTTGCATGTAATTTTCATCATGGTTTAGCAAGGCTTCAGCAACGTTACCTGTCTGGTTTCTAAAATCAGACGGATCGATGTTATAGAAAATTGGAATTACTTCTTGCCCTGTTGTTTCCCATCTATCTATGATCTTGATAAGTTCGTCCAAGCAGTAAGCTGAAGAAATATAATTTTCTGATAGAACAACAACTAAAAATCTTGATTCTCCAGTGGTTTCGGTGAAAAGTCCATCTGCTTCAAGCGATCTGATAGTGACTATGCCTTTCAGGGACAACTCTTCGTAAAGAGAATCAACAAAACTTGTTTGACAGTAATCTGCATCTGCAAAGCTTAACAGTACATTACAGTTTTTGCTAATTGTAGAAGATTTTGTATGTGAAAGAGAAGTAAAGGGCATCTGGTCAGTGCTCATGGAAGCCATGGCAGACTGAAAAGGTTTGTTTAACTAAGTAATAATTCATCACAACATTACATTCCAAATAGTTTAATCGACACTCGGCTTTATTTGAAAAAAACAAAACAAAAAGAAACAAAAGAAAAGTACAGCACGCAATGAAATATAGGCTTACTATATAAATATATCCTTCAATTTGTATCGTTTCACCATCATGCTCCTTCAACTTAATAATGTTTCAATTAAATACCCGAACTTAACTAAATTACATGCAATAAATCTTTATTAGACATATTATACTAAATCAAATGGCACGTGATGTCATGTGAAAATTACTTTGACCAACAAATAAAAAAGTGCCACATGGCATTCACTAAAAAATAAAAGAAAAAAATGCCACGTCTTTTTCTCTTTTACTTTCATTTTCCCCTCCCACTCCTCGTCTTTTCTGCATGCTGCAATCTCAATGTCTCTCTTTGAATTTTTCTTACTCGAAAATTTACTCTAAAACCTTAATGTTTTGTTTGGATGAAAGTAAATTGGATTTCCTTTAATGAGAGGAAATGAGGGCAAATGAGAATAATGTAAATTATATTTTCTTTGGTTTTCTTTTTCATTATTTGGAAACTTAAAATAAATATAGAGTAAATTAAATTTTCTTTCTAAAATTATATATTATTTTGACATCTATACTTCTATATGTTTATTTTTTTAAGGTGCTAGAGTAGTGCAAGAAATGCAAGAGTAGTGAAGCGCTGCACGACTCGTAAAGGTTTGCAAGAAATGCACAACTCATGAATCGCTGCACGAATCGAAAAATGAACATTAACCCGCAAGCGGGTTAATCTTTATTTTTTCTCCAAAAATAACAAAGTTATGTTTCATTTGCGCATCTATAATGTTCATTTCTACTCCAAGAATAACGAATTAGATTTATTTCGGTATTTAGGATTTGCGGATCTCAAAACATAAAAGGAAAAAAACAAAGAGAAACATATATGTCTAGCGCAGTAAAAAAAAAAGGAATGCGCAAAACCTGAATTTGCTAGAATAACATATACGGGAGGAAGATGGCTAGAAGATGATGCAATGATAGAGGTCAATTTTGTCAATTCACGGTATAGTATCTATTTCTACCCTTATTTCCTCAGCTTTCTCTCCAATTCGAAAGGAAATAAAATGGTCCATGTAAAGTAAATTGGGAACTTCAATTTCCTTTCATTTTCTTTCAAATCTTAAGCTAGCTAGTAAAGTAAATTAAACTTATTCTACCCTCAATTCCTCCCACTTCCCTCGATCCAAACAAGGGGTAAAGATCCCAAATTCTCCTATGATGACCACTCTTTCAGCTACCCATTTCCAAAAAGGCAACCAAGTTGAGGTGATCGAAGCAAGATAATGGCCCCCTACTATGCTGCCCCTGTGGTTCGATTACCATGGAAGCACAAGCTCAAAATCCTAGTTGAGTATTGGTAGTGGTGGAATCAGACACCAAAAACGGATGAGGGAGCTGGTTGATTTTGCTAGCTTATGCCCCATGCCTCTAAACGAGATCAATCAGTGCTGCAAAATGGGAGACAACATGGATATTTTTTGCAATTATGGGTGGAAAAAGGGACCGTTAGCCTTCGTAGCGGTGAAATGGCAACTTGTTTCTCGTAGTTTTTCCTAATCTAATTGTATTTCCTCCGATTGAAGTTGAAATCTATAATTCGTGCATAATTTCTAGAGTTAATTTCATCCATAGTCACTGAACTTATATTCAAATAATACTAATATAATAAAAGAATTTTTATTCTCTTAAAAATCATTGAACTTATGATATATAAACAGAAAAATCACTTTGACCGTTTTCCGGCGAAAGGACCGCCGAAAAATCCACATGGCGCGTACATTCAGTACTCTTGCACACGTGGCTTACCACGCAGCATGCCAAGTGGAAAAAATGACACATAAGCATGCCACGTGGCATGCTCACGTGGAGATTTTTGCCAAGTCATCTTGGTATGTGGCTCCTGCCACGTGTCATGGCTATTATGCTGCCACATGGACCTCCAACATGCCATGTCAGCATGCCACGTAAACCAATCTAAATAGGACATGTGTTAAATAATTTTTAAAAAAATTCTGCCCAATTTTCTAAATAACTAAAATCTGTCAAATATTTGTGGTCACCAATAATATTATGACATGTGTCATTTAATTATTTTAAAAATTAAAATTTGAAGATTTTTAATATCCAACCACAAATAATTGTGGACAAAATAAGCATATTACTTAAATCTACCATATAATTGATATCTCCTTGATTTTTCTTTAATCTGAAAAAAGGGTAAAATTTCACGGGAACCTTAAAAATATAAACTAATTGCCTATCTTTTTGAAATTAACAGTTGCTGATATGTTAATGAAGGTGCAATTTCTATACACAACGTAAATGGTTGTCATTGTCAACCTATGTAAACCCCCCAAAAAAAAAACACCCAAAGGCACCATTAAATGGGCACCTAATAAAAAATATTAATTATTGGATACCCAATCGAACTTATACAAAATTGAAGTAATATAAAAAAAAAGGAATTTAACATTAATTCAGTATTCGATGTGCAGTGTAATTTTTCATGTTGGAGTTGGCTCCTTAATAGTACTCCTTCTTTCTTTTGATGTCTTCTTCAATCCCCCTATTACATACTGTGACGCGCTTGAACCCCGCACGCGATCCGGAATGGCCCTCGGGAGCCCGCTTTTAGGACCCGAGACCGGATGGAGGTTCGTTAAAACTCGTGAAAGCCGGTCGCTTCGCAATGGACAGGAATATATCCAAATCCATTGTTGGCAATCAACTTATGAGAGCGTCTATTAGGTTATCATAAGGCAGGATCATGGAGTCGCCACCCGATAAAGTATCGGGAAAATAATTCTAACCTTATGAGGCCCAAAACCAGAGAGGGTTCGGGACCTCACTCTTATTCATACTCTTGGTTAATATTATGTGAACAAATTTTTACGATCAATTATTTTATCTCTCCTCTCACACGAATCATGCCATAAATATAATGCATATAACAAGCACGTAAATAAATAAAGCGATAAATAAAATATAATTACGATTAATTAAATATAAATGTAAAAATGATAGAATAAAAATACATACATAAATCGGGCTATTTATTGAGACGGGAACATTGATTCCCAACTACTTATTTTATGAAAAGTTTAGAATTTTCAAATCGATTTAGACCTTTTGTTTTGGGATGAAAACGCGGACATTGGTCCAGCTTCGTTAACAAATATTCCGCTTGGTATAAAATATTTGTGTGGTGGTTCTTTTTAATGCGGTCGAAAAATCATTTGTTATTACAGACCACAAATGAATTAAAATGAATAAAATAATTACATAATTTCAAATAATAAATAAATCCTAATCTACTCACCTCGACCGTGCTCCTTGGATGAGCCGTGTGCAGCTCGTGGTTACAATCATGACATAAAATTAATATTGGTTAATAACAAATAGATAGGTAATTGAATGAATAAATAAATAATTGAATAAATAGACAAACAAACAAACAAATAATTGAATAAAGTAAGTTAAGAAAAATAATTAAAGTTAATAATTGATTAAATTAAATTAAGTGATGAATAAATAAATAAGTAAATAATTAAATAAACAATTGAATGAAGTAAATTAAAAGAAATGATGGATGTAAAACATAATGACAATTATAATGATCAATGATAATAAAAAATAATGATGAATAAAATAATGATGAATAATAAATAAACATAAAATAATAATAATAATTATAAATAGCAATATTAATGACGGTAATTAATAATAATAATAATAATAATAATAATAATAATAATAATAATAATAACATGAACCAAATAACAATAATGATAATAATATACTGATAACAATAATGATTATAACATGGATTAAACATAAGATAATAATATTGATAGTATAAATGAATAAGAATAATGATAATATAACAATGATAATAAACAAATAATAATAATAATTAAATAAAATAATAATAAAATTATGATTAACAAAACACAACAATAGATAATAATAACTAAATATATACAATAATAATAATAAACACAATAAGAATAATAATAAACATAAATTAAATAATAATAATAATAATAATAATAATAATAATAATGACAATCACAGTAACAATAATAATATATATGACAACACAACAAAGATAATAATAATAATCATACTAATAATATAAAATAATAACAATAATAATAAAATGCAATAATGCTAATAACAAATAAATAATAATAATAATAACAATAATAATAATAATAATAATAATAATAATAATAAACAGAAAATAAATAAATATATAATAATAATAATAATAATAATAATAATTTAACAATAAATATGAAATAATAATAATAATAATAATAATAATAATAATAATAGTAACAAAATAAATAAACATAACAGCATTGTAATAATCAATAATAATCCCAACAATTATATTAACACAATAATAATAATAATAATAATAATAATAATAATAATAATAATAACAATAGTAATGTAAACAATTAACAAAATAATAATGACATAAATAATATCACAATAATAACATTAAAATAATGATAACAAACACAATAATAAATAATAATAACAAAACATATACAATAATAATAACAATAATAATAATAACAATACTATCAATAATATAACCTCAATAATAATAATAATGACAAATAATCACAAAATACAATAACAAATAATATATAAATATAATAATGATGATGATAATAATAACATACTAATAATATGAAATAAATAAACATAACATAAATGATAATAAGTAACTAAAATGATAACAAAATGATAACAACAATACTAACAATAAATTAATGACATAACAATAATAATGAATATAATAATAATATTAAAATGATAATAACACAACACAATAATAAATAATATAAAAATAAGTAACATTAATAATAACCAATAAATAACAATAACAATATCACATAACAATAATTATAATCAACAATAATAAACATAGTAATAATATTAACACAATCCTAATAATAATAATCAATAATAAAATTAACATAAAATTAAAATAAATTAAACAATGTTAATAATGCACATCAATATATAAATATTAACCATAAACAAATAATAATCAAATAATAAACAAATAATTCACTAACATTAACACTAAGCAAATAATTAACAAAATTAATTAACAAATAATAATAATATTATTAATATTAATAATATTAATATGAAAAACAGAAAATAAATATATTAAATAAATATATATAATATTAACATAATTAAATATATATATATATATATATATATATATATATATATATATATATATTATAAATTAAGGGGGAAATGAGCTCACCTTCACCGGAGGGTCGCCGGAGCAAGGGTGGCTATCACCTCCACCACCGGAAGGGAGGCCATGTCACCGGAGGAGGGGCGGGTGGCTTCACGCGCCGGAAGATGGTCCACCGTCGCCGGAAAACGCCACGGAAGGTCTCGGTTCTTCTCCCTCACGCGCCACCCTACGGCAACCGACGGAGGAACGGCGACCACCGTCTGAAGCTTCCGGACCTCCTCTACACGGCGGCGGGGCGCGTGCGTCGATGGGTGGTCGGAGCTGACCAGCGGAGGCGACGCCTCCTCCCTTTCTTCTTTCTCTTTTCTTCCTCCGGTCCGGCATCCCTGTTTGGCCCCTCTCTCCTCTGTTCCCTTATTTCTTTGGTCCCTTGGTCTCTCCTCCTATTTTCTTTTGATTTCTTTGTTTTGCTCTCCTTTTCTTTCTATTTCCTTGGCTTCTCTCCTTGCTCTCTCTCTTTTCTTTCTTTTTATTTTCCTTGGTTTCCTTTCTTTTGTTCATCAGCCGAGAGCCCTCTCTCTGTTTGGCTTGCTCTCTCTTCTTTTCTTTCTCTTCCTATTTTTTTTCACTGTGTCTTTTTTGTTCCTCATCCGAGAGCCCCCTTTTAATTTCCTATCTCTTTCTTTTTATATCCCCTAATTAGGTTAAACTTGGTTCCTCTAACAATTTCCTCCATTTAATTAATTTACCAAAATTATTACACATCTAATTAATTAAACACTCTATTAATTAAATACTTCATATTTTTCTACCTTTTTAATTTAATTAATCTACTTAAATTATCACATATATTTTATCTAATTAAACCCTATATTTATTTCCCCTTTTTTTTTCAATTTTAATTATCCAATAATATTAACTAATAATTAACCTCATCTTAATTTTTAATTTATCTAATTAAACTAATCTCAATTTTTTAGTTTTTTTTAATTTTACCTACATATTTTATGTATATATTATTATTTTTTTTTTGGAGGAATTTATCAAGGACCCAAAATTGCCATTACCATTTTTCAAAACCTGACTCAGGACCCGGTGTCTACACATACTCATCTTGCAAATATTTGGACTTGACTTATCTTCCTCTCTTGGTTAGTTTGGGAACTTCAGGATACCCTTCTATTTCAACTTGTTTTCTATTCCTTTCATTTGGCTGAATTTCTATTGGAGTCACTTCAGATTGAATTTGAGAGTCATTGATGACAACATTTTCCTATGTTGGTTGATTATCCTGTAATTATAACAAATAATAAAATAAAACAAATGAATAAACTAGTCAACAAGAAAAAAAATTGATAACTTGAATTCAATAACATAACTTGAGAAGCTATTCCAATTAACGGGGTTGTCTCCAAAAATTACATTATAGACTTGATTGATTTCCTATACATTAAGTTTTATATCAGATATATGTTTACGAAAGCAATAAAGAAGTTTAAATTATAATATCGAAAATTATGTTACTTACTTCATAGTCTTGATTTTCAATCACTGGGTCAGTTTGGAAACCGGTTTCCAAATTGTCATCTCCCCCATTGTTAACAACATATTGTTTTCCAACCCATTTAAAATGTCCTCTTGAATTATGACCTGTTAATTTGCAGATTGAACAAGTCATACTAACTTTTCCCTTTCTGGAAATTTTTTGTCTTCTATTTGCAGCTCTATTTTCTCTAGCTTGCTCAATTTCTTCAGGTTCCAATCTCCTATTCTTTGCTTTTCTTCCTCTCTTATTCTTGACACCTTTAGGAGCAATGATATCACCACCATTTACAACTCTTGGCCATAACTCCATAGGATTTGTTGGGCTGATAAAATTATCATAAACCTTCATAAAAGTCTCCACATGGTAGTACTTGTGCACATAGTCTTCAAGATTTTCGATGTTATATACAATTGCACATATTGCATGCACACAAGGCAATCCAGTTAAATCCCACCTCCTACAAGTACACTGCCACGCCTCTATATCCACAATGAATTTGTTATTTTGTTCGTTCACTTCCACTTTTGGGCCACCAGAATAATTTGGCTCAAAAAAAAAAGTATAACGTCTTCTCTCAATTTCATCAACCCTTGCCAGACCTTTGGGCATATCTTGCCATTATTTCTTCATCTTTTCATTCTTATTATACATTCTTTTCATGAGTTTTGATTTTATCATTTCCAGCATGGTTATGATCGGTTTGTCCCTAGCATCCTGTATGTACCTATAATCCCCACATAACTAGTATGTCAGTTAAATAAATAATTTTATGCTTGTATTGAAATAGCATTTAACATTCTACATACCTATTAAAATATTCACACATATTGTTTAACAAAATGTCACACTTGGAATGTGTGCTGAATAAATTTCGTGTCCAACTAGTATAGGGTCTATCAGGATGTGCCAACCAATCTCTTGCAGCTGCATCTTCATTTTCAATTGCCTCCAAAGCTTTTATGAACTTTACCTCATATGAAGCCTTGGCTGCATTCCACAGTAAATCCTTCAAGGTTTTGCCTTTATATTTTTCCCTAAAATTTTGGTACATGTGCCTAACACAGTGCCTGTGTTCTGCTTCAGGAAATAAGTCTCTCATAGCTGCTATCAAGCCCTGTAAATAGAATTGGATTTTTGTTATTACATCCACATAATATTTATGCACTAAAATAAAAGTATTAAAATCTACTAACCTTTTGTCTGTCAGACATCCAGACAATATGTTGTGTGTTCCTAATCTCCAGGCCTTCCTTCCTTGGCCTACCCCTTTTCAGATTTTCTGTCGGAGTATCAAAATTCATATCATAATCTTCTTCTCTATCATCAAGATTGTAATCTGGATCATTGAAATACTCTCTATCTTCTTCATTCGTTAATCCTACAATAATAAGAGTAACATCAATAAGAAAAGGGTTCAAAATTATTAATAAAATTGTAAAATTAAAATACCCCAACACTGTAGCTATTCAATGCAGCCATTAAAAAAAAAAAAAAACCAAAACTGCAGCTATTCAATGCAACCAACCAGGATTCAAAATTATTAATAAAATAGTAAAATTATTTAATATAAAGGTTCCACCAAAATTAGTGTCTCACAGTTAATTAACTAAGCAATGAGTTTTATTTTTTACCATTTTTTGTTTATTTGTTTACCCTTTGTAGAGGAAGCACAATTTTTCATGAAATATATAAGAAAAAGGATAAAATATCTAACAAAAAAAAGGAAAAAAACATGAAATATATAGAGAGGCACCATAATGTCAAGAACTAAAAAAAAAAAACACTGAATTATAATAACATGAACTTAATTATAATAACGTCCTTTGGAGCTGCACAAAAAAAAAAAAAATTAAAAACAGATGCAGCAATCCAGACATATCAAAGATATATTACAATATTCTTAATATTTATCATCTTTCACATTGTCTCCCTCATCTTCCTAATTTTCCCTATACAAATTCATAATAAAATAATCTTCAATACAAATCTAACATGTACTCACATGCAAAATTGAAATTAACAAAGACACCTAAACCTTAACAAAGGATTTTTTTTTTTATCTCACTTCCAAAATAAAAAAAATAACCTATGTTTCTCGAAATAGGTAGCTCAATATTAGTACACTTTTTATCCAGATTTCAACCACATACAAAGAAACCAAAAATATATATGTATATAATTAAAGTGTACTAACCATATTGTACATGGTCCATTGTCTCCTCCCTTTTAACTAAGCAGTCCCGCCTTTGTCTTTAACTAACATTGAAAATGACACCACAATACTTAATTCAGTAATAGAAAAAGACATTATTGGGACAACTATATAAGAATGAGTAAAGAATGGTTAAAAGATTAAAAAATATGAAAAGAGAGAGCGTATAACCTGAAGGAAGTGAATGTTGACGGAGCTGTCGTGGGTGAGAGGATCTATAAAAAGAGAGACTGTATAACTGCGTACACCACAATATTGAATTATCTACGGTGGGTGAGAGAACGACGAAGCTGCGGTTAGCGGCAAAGGACCTTCCTGAATCTGCTGGCGGCAAATTCATCTCGAATGGGACCGAGAGACAAGGCATATGGGAAAAAAATGTTGGGTTCTGCTTAGGGTTTGAATGTGGACCCCTTGTGATTTTAATTTTTTTTAAATATTATTTGACACTTGTCGTATTTAGATTGGTTTACGTGGCATGCTGACATGGCATGTTGGAGGCCCATGTGGCAGCATAATAGCCATGACACGTGGTAGGAGCCACATGTCAAGATGACTTGGCAAAAATCTCCACGTGAGCATGCCACGTGGCATGCTTATGTGTCATTTTTTCCACGTGGCATGCTGCGTGGCATACGCGCTATGTGAATTTTCCGGTGGTCCTTTCGCCGGAAAACGGTTAAAGTGATTCTTCTGTTTATATATCATAAGTTCAATGATTTTTAAGAGAACAAAAATTCTTTTATTATATTAGTGTTATTTAAGTATAAGTTCAGTGATCATGGATGGAATTAACTCTAATTTCTAGGATAATTTTATTTCATTTTTATCTCCATTGAAACAGAGTAATGAAAAGTTCAAAAGGAAAAAAAAAATGTCATGAGAAAGAAATGAAAAATCTGTCCACAAATAAATAAATTTGCAACACATAAATTTAAAAACGAGATCAACTTAAACATTCTACATTGACAAATAATCCTGAATTTTATATATAATTTAAACATTCTACATTGACAAATAATCCTATATATATATATACACGCGCACGACTTAAGATTTTCGGCACCATTTCTTGAAGGGATGAAGTCCAACACCATTTCCTTCAACATATGATTTGAAAATGATGAATTGCAGCACTTTCATCATCTTTTGTTAGCTTATGATGGAATAGCACTTTTAGATTCTTGAAAACAAAGGGGATGGGTGAAGAAGATAGCTCTTCGTTCATCAATGGCGGAAAAAGGATGGAGGAGAAAAAATATATTGAGATTTTTTTTTTTTAAACTATTGGAGCTCTTTATTTATTTTGTTTTTAGCAAATTTTTAATCACATCATTAAATGAGTACTAAATATATATATATATTTCAGTTGAGTTTGAGTGTCTAAATGGAACAACGTTAAATTTAGGGACTGAATCTATAAAATAATATAAGTTGAAATGTCTTTTTACATATTTAGCCTAAAATATATTGTTAACCTATCATACATAATTGCAAAATGTTAAGTGTGCAGGGATAAAATATTCCTTACTGCTAATAAGTTTCTTCGTTATATTTATCGTGATAATTTTTAATTTTTAATGAAGGAATTAATAGAAAATTGTCGCATTGAATAAGACAAAGGGTATAATATAAGTAAATTAAAGGCAAATTTGTTTTAATAGTTTAGGGCCTAAGTTTTACACATTCCAAGAATTTTTCTACTTTTAGAGCTATATTAGGTCTAAAGTAACTGCTCACAATTTTTAATTATTTGATAAATAACTGTATAGTACTTAGATAATGGCAGTGTCCCAAGTTTCATTTATGTGCGATCCACTTAAGTGTTACATCACACAAAATGGAATTTGGTACAAAATGAAATTCACTATTCTAGTAATAAGTTTAATTTTTGAGTTTCGATTTTTATCTCACATAAACTTTTTACCAAAAAAAGAAATCAATATATTTATTAATTAATTTTTATAATAATTTTTGGTTTCGATTAAAGGTATAATATTTAAATTTTTCTAATTAGTTTTTTTGAAAAAATAATTTTCATCTAATAAATTAATTTTTTAAACTATATTTTTTTTAAAATTTACATTTGTTAATATTAATTGAATCGTGCACCTGTTGAATAATAAATTTATATTTTTAATCAGATTGAATAAAAATATTTTTAATATTTAAAATTTCAAAATTACTTTATTTTAAAATTAATTCTCAATAAATAAAATTATAATTTTAAATATGGTTAATATTAAAAAAGTAATTTTAAATATGGTTAATAGTTAAAAAAACAAATTTGGGGTTGAAATTGTAATTTTATCACAAAGGATGAGTGAAAAATTTGGTGTATATAATAAATTGGATAATAATTTAATATTTAAATAAAAACGAAATCTTTGAATTGAAATTTGAAGAAAGAAAAAATTGACATGGTAAGATATATAGAAAGTGAAAGAAAAATAAAATAAAATAAATAGAGAAAGTAAACAATATAAAATCATAATTAATATTTTATTGATAAATTGCAAATTGGAATGGTCCCTCTAACTTGGGACTAGTCCCAACTCCCAATTCATAACTTCTCAACAATGGCAATATACAATCCCAGTCCCATTTTTGTCAGGGACTTGGGACTGGGACGGCAAAATTTACATCCATTGTGGATGTTTTTATCTCTTGATATAATAATCGAATTATCATACCTTGGGTCTTTTAAGCCAAAAAGCATCAAGTCCATAAAATATTAAAGCCCAAGAAGAAAGGTTCAACTATCTATTGTTGAATGCCAATCAGGATGATTGATCGGACTGTGAAAGCCATACCCTGAAAATCATTCTTACATGATATGTCAATAAGCCATTCAAGTATCCGAGTACACATTTACTCTCACTATAAATAGTTCATGAATTCATGCAAACGAAAATAATAATTTCAAGCCTTCTCTCTTTAAATTTTTATTGACTTAATTATTGGAGTGTTTTACTCTATTCGCTGGGACTCACTTTTTATTTACAGGAATTGAACAACCACAACCTCTTCCTTACCTGATCGAATTCCTTTTATGGCATGCATGTTTGAAATATTTAGCTTTGTTAGACAAGACTGGATGGAACCAAATAAAATGCAAAGTTTCTGGAACTTGGATTGGGTTTTAACTTGAATTTGTAGTGCCCTAAAAACAGAGAAGTGGAAAAACTTTTAAGGCCCAAGATTCAAACTGATGACCAAATTAAATAAGTATTTTACTTCTGATTCAAGCAACAGCTTGTTAGAATTGTTCGATTTAAATAAATTTTTATATTCAGATTTATTCTGAATGTATTAGACATTCTGACATCAATCTTGAAATTTGGAGATGATTGCATGATTTATTAATCATTTGAAGAGCGCTAGCTTTCTTCTCGTTCACCTTCTTGTTTATCTTGATGACTTGTATGCATCAATCTTTAGCATCATTTACAGTTTCATCACTCCCTTAGCTTCAACTCTAGAAGCTGAAGACTGTAACCAATACAAAACTCTACAACAAAACCTACATACGGCCTATACTGCAACTTATGGAAACAATCCGACAACTATGACCTGGGCTTTAATGCCTTTTGGGCTTCAATATGCAAGCATAAAAACTCGGATTATTTTAATAACTATATTTCAGTCTCTTGTTTTGATGCTCTTCTTCTTCTTGGTTAGGGGCAAAGTTCGAGTTGATTATGGCATCATCATCATCATCACATAGCATAGTAACCCCACATTTCTTCACAGTGAAATTAAAATGCTTCAAAATTTCAGAAGAACCTTCAAAGTATAATTCAAAAATAACCTCACTGCCAGAAAATTTGCTGAGCATATTTTCTTGATCCCCGGCACTAGTTTGTGATGATCTGACAGAACGATTAAACCAAACTAACACATGATCTGACTTGACTAAATGGAGATCAACTTCAAACCAACTCCAATCCCAAATAACATCCTTGTCATTTTCACCAGCTTGAACATAGCATTTGCATCGAATCCAATAATCAGCTAGTGACAAGTACCCCGGCCAGCTTTCCAGCTCTTCAATTCCAAACACAACACAAAGTACAACACCCTTAAGCCGATGCCAATTCCAGGGTAACTGTGTTTTCACTAAAGAGCCATCTCTTTTGTCATGCAACCATTCAGGAATTTCACTCCCTGGAAAAAGAATTCGTGCGTCTTCGATGTCCTCGCAAAACTGTTCAACAGAGTTCGAAAGGTTAGAGAGAAAGAACAATGAGGCACAATTACAGACATACACAAATTGAAAAATCATAAATAAAATCTTGCCTTGGTTGCCATTAGCTGAATTACTGATTGAGAATCTCCCTTCTCACTCAATTTGAAGCAATTTGCAAAATGAAGAGATTCCGATCTGCATTCACTTGGGGTTAAGATTTGCAGTGAGTAGCAGTTATTGGCGTTCAATGTTTTGAGAGAATGTGGAAACTGTGGTAAAGAAGAAAGGCTTCTGCAATTGCTTATGTCAATGTCGAGCAATTGAGAAAGTTGATGGATGGTGGTTGGCAGACGCACAAGTTGTGCACAATCATCAAGTAGCAGTGTTGAAAGGGCTTCAAGATTTTCTATCATTGAAGGTAGCTCTTTAATAGCAGTTCTTCTTAAATAAAGATCAGTAAGATCTTTGACAGGCTCCAAGATTTCTGCAATGAACTCAAGGTTTGTGCAACCTGATAGATCGAGAATATTAAGAGATTTTAACTTCCAAATGCTACTTGGGAGGCTCAAGAGCTTTTTGCTGTCGATCTTTAATTTCTGAAGCCCACTCAGTAAATGGATAGACACCGGCAACTCTTCCATACTCCCACCAATGTATAAGCACTTTATGTTCACGGAAATCTCAGGAAAAATGCTCATATTCGAGCAACCAGTGAGATCAAGTAAATTGGCAACTGTTGAATTTTGAATTGATGGAGGCAACTCAGTTAGTGCAGTCCTGCTCAAGTCGATTTCACTAAAATTTCCAAAAATTTCAGGACATTTTTTGACTTGTGAACAACTTGCAAGAGAAAAAGTCTCCAGAAATGTTGAATCAACCCTTTCTGGAAGGCTCCTCAGATTTCCACAATGGCTCAGATCGAGTTTCTTCAGCTTGTTAAGATTTTGAATTGAGGAGTGAAGCTCAATTAAACTTTTGCAGCCTTGAAGAATGATGATCTCCATATTTTTGGAATGGGATAGATCTGGAATCGTAGTCAGACATTCGCATTCCAGGAGATTAATCTCTTTTAAGTTCACAAGATTCTGTCGTTAAACATTTGCATATATAGGAGTCAATCCAGACAAAAAGCGAAATAAAACAATCATAAAAATTAAAAAAGAGGAAATTATGCATCTAAATTAGTTAGCATATACCTGCACTCCTGACCAGAGTTGTTGGATATTACTATTTGGCATAATGAGCCGCACAAGGTTTTCAGCACAAAAATTGGAAGGCAAGGACTTAACAGGAAATCTATACCAGCGGAGATATCTTAGCCCACCAGAGAGAGATAGAAGACCATTGGGAAGATGAACTCTTTCATCCCACCTTATGGTTGGACCGGAGAAATAAAAATTGAGAAATCTGAGACGATTCATCCTTGCAAAGACATTGGAGTCCAATTCCATCTCTGTTGTTTTTGTCATGTCTAAACATATTCCTTCAACTGTTTTAGTCCCCTGCAACCAAATTTGAATGTCCGCTCTTAAAATACACTTAACAAGCTTAATGTTTTTGCTATTTATTGTATTTTTTTTTTTTTTTTGCAAATTAGCAATCTATCACCATAGTTCTATGTGAGCCATTTCAGCAAATTTGTGAAAATTAATTGTCATTTTATCAATGTTAGTAATACCGCTCAGACAAAAAACAACAAGGAAGGGAGAAAAAGCAATGAGAAACAATAAGAAACAAAGGAAGGAAGAAAGAACGATAAAAACTCGGTTTCTGACCTTATTTTTTGTCAATACTTGGTGAATGTCCTCTGGATTCCATAACCTGCTGCGTTCACCAGGTTCATCTGATTCTAATCGTACAATTTCATGACCCATTTCTTGAAGCAAATCATGCATCTCAACTGTCACAGCATTTGAAATAGTTATGAGAGCCCTATCTTCGAGAACTGCAAATGCTATGTCTGGGAACAAACCGCAACCTTCCAATATATCCCTTGCAAGATTTACATTACCACCATTGAAAAAGCAGGCAATGTCAAGAAACACTTCTTTTTGTGTATCATCCAGTCCATCAAAGCTTATCCTTAACACATCATTAACTTTTATGTCAGGAATCGCAGCTAGTTTATCTCTCACAATCTGCCACTCATGTAAGCTAATATCATTGAGATAAGAGCCCAAGACCGTCAAAGCCAAGGGAAGACCTTTAGCGTACGATATAAAGCGCTGAGATAGCTCCAAATACTCTATCATAGGATTGTTTTCTTTGAAGGCATGTTTACTAAAGAGATGAAGAGCTTGATCAGTGTTTAGATACTTAACTTCATATACATCTTTCACTCCATGTGCATCTAGCAAATGTTTGTCGCGAGTGGTTATTATGATTCTACTCCCTTGCCCAAACCATTCAGGTTCTCCGGCTAAGGCTTCCAACTGTCTCCAGTCGTCCACATCATCAAGAACAAGAAGAACCTTTCTGTGACTCAGCCTTCTCTTTCTCACATTCAAACTTGCATTCAAACTCCATCTATTTATTTTTCTTTTTTCCGGTAAGATTTGCTGCTGTAAAGCTGCAGCCCCATGTTTTTTGAAATTTTCCTTGACATTTTCAAGAAAGCAATGAACTTCAAATTGGCTACAAAGTCTGTCATAGATAATCCTAGCAATTGTTGACTTACCTATGCCACCCATGCCCCATACTCCTACCATTCGGACATAATTTGGCTCATTAAGGCATAACATCTCTTCCAATTCTATTATGTGGCAACCCATTCCAACGTAGTCACTCGTTTGGCTTGATGATACGTAAATTAGTCTATCTGAAATATCTGCTACAATTTGCTTTATCAGGATCCTCTCCTCCCTGTTTTAGACAAACATAAGACAAGTAAGGAAGATAGTCAAAATATGTTTATGGTAAGATTACAAGATTCAGATGGAAAAATGCATAAGTTCTTTCTCTAATCTTATTCCAATTGCTAAGAGTAATTAAAATATATAGTTTTTTCTTCTTGATCTAAGATTTACAGATAGAGGAAGCAAAAGAGCAGACTGATTAAGATGATGACAATTTACCATTTACGTGAATCCCAGCCACATAAATAGGCCACTTTGCTCAAAGATTCTCTCCATTTTTGCACTTTTTTAGTATCTTGCATGACAGTTTCTTCATAGTTTAGCCAGGCTTCAGCAACCGCGCCTGTCCGGTTTCTAAAATCTGATGGATCCATATTATAGAATATGGGAACAACTGCTTGTCCTGTTGTCTCCGATCTATCTACGATCTTGCTAAGTACATCCAAGCATTGAACCGAAGAAACATAGTTTTCCGATAGAACAACGACTAGAAATCTTGATTCATCAACAGCATGAGTGAAAAGTTGATCTGTTTCAAGTGATCTGCTTCTGTCTTGATTTGCTCCAGTGTCTCTGATGGTGTGTATGCCTTTTAGGGTCAATTCTTTATAAAGAGAATCAACAAAATCATTTCGACAATTATCTACATCTGCAAAGCTCAACAGTACATGATTTTTGCAGCAGAAGGTAGAGAATCTTTTACACGGAGGAGATGTAGAGGGAATGAGACCAATGCTCATGGAAGCCATGGAGAATACTAAAGGCTTGTTCTCTACAGACCTTCAAATCCTTTTAATGTTAGGCCATAATGGATAATAATATTCTATTCCAAAGTTTCCTATATAATATTAAATTAAATGATTAGGGTGAAAATATATAATAATATAAAATTAATAAAAAGATATTTTAATAAATTATAATAAATATTTAATACAATCAGTATTAATTAATTATTTTTTAGTTTACATGTGACTAATTTATCTAGTTAAAGCTCCGCCAACAGCTCACCACGTTATCCTTCATTTCCTTCGTCTTCATTGTTCTTTTTCTCGTTGACAAATAATGAAATAAATAATGCTTACATGAAAATCTTATTAAAGAAACAGTCGGTGTGGCTCATGTAAATGGAGATCATCAGCCAAGAATGCCCAGTTGAATGAATGGCAGCCGGCGAGTGGTGGCGCGTTAGTCGAATGAAAGGGTATTTGGTGTGAAGTGAAATAGTCAGAAATCCATATGTTTGGATAGAATATGGTGAAGATGAATCGTTGTCGGAAGTAATTAGAACCGAAGTTCATTTGCAAAATTAAAGTTTAAGGTGTTTAATTTAGGGTTAGTACGAGAGAGGTTAAAGGAAAGATATTTATTGTGTTAATTTGTTTAGGTTTTGATTGGAAGAGAATGGAAGAACAAAAACAAAAAAAAAAATTGGAGAACAGATGTGCTTGATAAAAAAAAAAAAAAAAAGGCGCAGGAAGAGGAAGAAGATGAAGTTCTGCGATTTGTGAATGATAACTTGATAAATATTCAAATTCGGTAAATATGAACAAAAAGTTCGATTGTAATGTTTTGTTCAATTTTTTAAAATCGGGCCTTGTGAATTGGGTAATCAGTCAATTGATTCGATCAGTTTAACTTGAAATTTTTATCAATTTTTTTAATATAATTATTAATAAAAAATTAAAAATATAGTATATAAATAATATATTTAAATAATATATTAATTATTAAATATCAATATATTAATTATTTTTTATTTTATTTATTTTACTATTTTTTTAATAATAATAGTAAAAAATTAACAATTGAATTATTTTATTAAATATTTAAATTTTTAAGAAAAATGTAATTTTGAATTTATAATTTTTTTAATTTTAATTTCAATTGTAAAATTTATTTTTATGCATATTTATATTTATTTATTTTTCAATATTATGTTATATTTAAATTATTTAGTTATTAAATATCTACAAAAATATAAAATAAAAATATAGTGAAAACAATTTTACAAAATATTCAATTTTATCAAGTTTAATATTAATATAAATTAATTTTATTATCAAATATAAATTTTTAATTGAACAATATTCAATAACTATTAACCTGAATTATAAAAATATAAAAATATAATTTAGAATATATTTGATTTTTTCCGGTTCAACCCTATTTTTCCCGGTTCAACCCAGTTTTTCCCGATTCATTCCGATTTTTTTATGTTTTCTGGTTTTTACATTGAATCGAACCGATTTTTTGACCTGTTTGTGGTTGAACCGGTTCAACCGACCGGTCTAATTTTCAAAACAATCGTTTTGTTGTAATGGCAGAGCCACGAACATTCGGCTTAACTGGTTATATTTTGTAGTTTATTATATTTTGTAATGCATGAAAATATTCTACATTAGTTTTGATATTTTATAATTGATTTTTTTTTAAATAAACCATATAATTGGGTTTATATAGTAGCATCACAAAATGTACAGGTCATAAATTATTTGAAGTTTATTTTTTTATTACTTTAAAAATTGATAGAAAAAACACTTATTTCAATCATACCCTATTGTCTATTTCATATCACACTTATTTCATACGAAAAATGCCCTAACATTTATTAGAGCAAGTGTGATCACTCGATCTTTTGTAGACAATCTAGAGTTGATATTATTCTTTTAGTTCTGTATGTTAATGATATTGTCATAATAGGAGATGATAGTGTGGGGATTTTCTCTCTCAAATCATTTATGCATGCTTAGTTCCATATAAAAGACTTCCGGAATTTTTCTGTTTCAGAAAAAATATGTTCTTTATTTGCTTATAAAAATTGAATAATTGGGAACTAAGCCATGCAGTACACCTATATTTCCCAATATAAATCTTACAACAGATGATGGTAATTGATAAAGCCCTGAATGTCTTTATCTGGAGAGGGAGGAATTGGACGATCGGATGAGAGTGACCCTGCAAGAAAGAATGATCGGTCGGACCAGGCGTAAGTATTTCGAAGTTTAAATTAGTAGTTTAGAGAGAGAATGCTGAGGATTCAATACCTGAGGCCATCGTTGGCTGGATTATTTATAAGAGATGGCTGAGGGGCACTTGAGTGCCTAGAGAAGTGATTACTGGCAGTCAGAGTAGGTTTCCGGCGAAGTGACAGGGAGCAGGTGGCTGATGGGGGCACTGCCACGTGTCAGACGACTGATGGGACTGGCTGTTACACCGTCCGATCGGCTAGGTGTGCTGCCTAGGAGCTCGTACCTGTTCACTCTTAGCTCTTGGGCCTTGGGTCTTGCCAGTTCGTTGGGCCGACTAGATGGGCTTTGGTGCAAATGATATTTGCCTAGTTATCACTTGTCCCCCCTCAACAGGTCCGATCGAGCGTAGATTCGTCTTTGAAGTCCCGTTCGGACGAAAACTACTTTGAGTTGTTCCGATTCGCGGGTATCCGTTGGCGGGATTTTGAATTTTGAAAGGCGATCAGTTGAAAGGACGCGCCTGTTCGCACAGTTGTTTTTATTAATTGCTGCGCATGCGCCGAGGGTGACACTTCGTTTTTCGCGTAGCCATAATGCCTTTGACACATGGCATCGTTTCAGTGGCGATACTGTTGGCGTATTCCAGAAGCTTTGGCCTATAAATAAGCGTTCTCTAAGTCTTTTTCCTTTTACTTTTTGCAATCCCTAGCGAAACTCTGCAAAAAAATTTTCTCAACTTCCCTTGAGTTCTGACATATTTTTTCCAGTTCCTTCTCGTCGAAAACACCCCACATTATCAAGTAAGTAATTTCTTCTTCCCCCTTTTAGCCTTCTTTGCTTTCCATTTCTTTTGCATTCATCCTTCTAGCATTTCCGGTTCGCATTCCCCTTCCTTTTCTTTACTCGGTGATGGTGTCTGGCAGCAGTGTGACACCAAGTGAGTCCTTCTTGGACGTGTATAAGAGTCAACCTGCGGTGGAGCTGTGCTCCCGCTTAATGGCAGAGGAGGTGGCCGAGGTGCCTGCCAAATACGGCTTTCCCGATGATGTATCTGTGGCGGTCTGCCCAGATTCCATGGCGGTGTCGGAGGGGCCGTTCAGAGAGGGCAACGTGAGTGGTTCATCTGCCACCTGTGGAGTCTGGGCACCGGAATGCGTTTCCCCTTCGGCGCCTTTGAGATCGCCGTGATGGAGGGGTATGGCATTGCCCCCTACCAACTACATCCGAACGGGTGGCGCTCAGTGGCCTACTTCAAGATACTGTGCTTTCTGGAAGGAGTAGCTCTGACCCTCGACCTCTTCACCCACTTCTTCTACGTCTCTTCCCGCAGCAATGGGTCGGAGTTCTTCTTCACCAGTCGTCCGAAGAAGAAATTGATAAACATTCCCACCTCCATGAAGGGCTTCAGAGAGAGGTATTTCCTGGTGGGAAAGGAGGGCGGCTTCGGGGTGAGTCTCGCCAGGTCGGTCAAGGTGAAGATCTTGAAAGACCAAGCCGCTGGGCAGTCCCTGTACGAGGCCGACATCCAGAAACTGATGGATGCTGTGGCTCGAAAGGGAGGGCCCTATGAGTCCAAGGAGCTGCTGGAGTTGCTCCAGGGGGCCTACGTTGAAACGGCTGCAGCTGCCGAACGTGAGCGTTAGGATTGGGCTGGCCATGATTTCATGATCATAAAGCATTGCATTTGCATGAAAAAACATTTTGCTGGAGAACTTATCTTGCTTGTCTGTTTTTTGTTGCAGCTGAAATGGCCGGAAGAAGCAGTACTGCCAGCGAGTTGGCTTATCGGGTTGCCTCCAAGAGGACGGCCAAGCTGGAGGCTAAGGAGGCTAGGGCGGGTAGCAAAAGGAGGAGGCTCGTGAAACAGTCCGAGCTTGAAGCCATGAGGAGACCGCCGGTCTCTTCCTCTGCTGCCGCCCCGCCTGCCACTGTGCTTTTATCTGCCGCCCCGCCTGCTCCAATGCCAATCCCAAGCCCGATCATCACAGAGCCCTCGGCTCGGGTTTCTCGCAGGGGGCATGTTGTAGGGAGTGAGCCCGAGGAGGAGGAGGAGGCGCCCGGGGTGATATGCCCTCCCGAAATTCAAACTATGAGGGAGATGGTGCAGGGGAGGGCAACACGCTTGGACGAGGCCGCTCAGCGGCAGATGGAGGAGGGCGCCCGGAGGAAGGCGAGCGAGCTGGTGGCTAAATCGGACGCTATGGTGGCGGCCAAGGGGAAGGCCGTTCAGCAGGGCGAGACACCTAGGCGGTCCGATAGGCGCCCCGTTCCCTTTGGGGAATTCTTGAGGGGCAACTTCGGTGAGGATTGGTCGCCTCATCAGGTGGTCGGTTTCATTTGCCGTGGCCTCCTTCGGGATGAGGATCGGAGGGAGCTCGGGGACGCCAGCCAGCTCAACCGGGAGACACAGGCGATCAGCCAGTAGCTACTTGATGTAAGGCCCTTCTCCTTCTATTTCTTTTGCTTGTTTGCGGTCATTCGTTCGTGTGAAGTTTGGTTGGCTTCATTTTTTCCTTTTCTCCTTACTTTTCTTCTTCCTCTCCCGTCTCTCCCCCTAGGTTGCCAGGAGGGCTCAGTGGCTAAATCTGATGGCCGGCACTTGGCGGTTAAAGGCTGAAGAAGGTGCTAAGGCCAGGGTGGAGGCGGATGCCCGCCGCGATGCTGCCAAGAAAGAGGCCTCCGCCCTTCGAGCTGAGGTGGCCAAGGTGAAGGAGCGGTCAGCTGCTTCTCATTCAGAGACAGTGGCTCTAAGGAAGGAGGTCCACCAGAAGACCCAAGAGCTAAAGGCTCGGCAAGGGGAGGTGGACAAGCTAAGGGGTGACACCGCCCGTCTTTCTGCCGAAAATGCTCAGTACAGGCGTTTCGAGGCAGATGCAACCAGGTTGGACGCCGAGTGCAGAGATCTGGCTGTCGAGAATGCTAAGCTGAAGCTGGAGGTCGATAAGGCACGCGGGGAGGCGGAATCCCTGAAGCTGTCTTTGGAGGAGAAAGAGGCCTCCTGGGCCGAGAAACTTGAGGACGAAGTCGCCGCTCAGAGGGAGCATCTTCTTGATGAACTTGCTGAGGCTCAGCCGCAAGTGCTTGGGCGTTTAGTGCATAAAGCCAAGAGGCGCTTTCCGGGTACCGATCTCAAGTGGATGGACAATCCGGCGGTGCTACCCGACCCGCCATCAAGCGACGACGAGGATGACGCTCCCGAAGGGGAGGCAGTACGAGAGAGCCAAGGCGAGGACCCTTCACTTCCGGGAATTGGTCCAAAGATCTGCTCCGAGGTCGAGCCTATCGTCCCTCCGCCGCCCGAAGCCGAGCTCGAGGCCCTTCCTTAGTTGCCTGTATCTGAAGGGGGAGCAGGGCCTTTTTTGCCTGCCTCCGACCCCTCTCAAGCCACCGCCGAGCCGGGCATTGAGCAAACCGCTGGTCCTTCTAGTGACGTGGACTTTGTAGATATAGAAACGTAGGAGCTTGTACTTAGCTTTTCTTTCTTCTTGTAAATTATTTCCTGTAACGATTCTTTGTAAGTTGTATATAAATTGTATACTCGAAACCGTTATAATAAAGTTCTTCTTTTTTCTGCGAAATGTATATATCTGCTTGTTAGTATAATCAAGAACGCATAAACTTGCATCAACTTCATTAATCGCATTGATTGAATTTAATTCGCAAGATTTCGAGTGATTAGCGTATACTTCCTGAATTGGAAGAGGCCGAGAAGTCGGTTAACAATCGGTATAACCGAATGAATCCGACATTATGGTCTTGTATTTGCATGTTGGCCTGCAGCCGCTGCATAACGCTTTAGGCTCGTAGGCGGATCGAGCTAGCGCTGTGTTGCATTTTGGCTGGTGGCCGCTGCATAAGATTGCATATTGGCCCGTAACCGCTGCATAAAACTTAGGCTCGTATAAGAGTCGAGCTTTACCATGCTTATCGATAGATCCGAACGGGCACGGGTGGCCTGCCATTGGCCAGTTTTCGGCATCAGATCAGTATTATCATCGATCCAGGCTCGTAGGAGAATCGAGCTTTACCGTGCCCATCGATAGATCCGAACGGGCACGGGTGGCCTGCCATTGGCCAGTTTTTCGGCATCAGATCGGCATTATCATCGGTCCGGGCTCGTAGGAGAATCGAGTTTTACCGTGCTTATCAGTAGATGTGACGCGCGCCGGTGCCCAGCAAGGGCCCTCGCTTGTGAATCCGCCATTGGGATTCGAGGGGCTGGTTTGTATCTTTTTGATCATGGGCGCCATGAGACATCATCGGTGTATCCCTCCCAATAGGACATTGGGGAGAACCACCTAGCCTAATGACGCCTAAAGGCACCTTTGAGGTATTTGGAGTCGCCACCCAATTTGCGAAAAATTGGGAAAAGTCTCTCACCTCTAACGGTCTAAACCAGAGATATGGTGTTCGGAACTTCACTCTTATTCATACTTTGGTTAATTATAAGTGAGCTTTTAACTTCTTAAGATTATATCTCTCATCTCACACGTTCAATGCATTAAAAATAAAAGCACATCATAAGCATTCAAAAAGCAATAGAATGGAAGCGATAAAAGAAAGCGATAAATGAAAGCGGTAAAAACACAAGCACGTAATTATAAGAGAAATGGGGGCGGAATACAACCCCAATAAAAGGAGATTCGAAATGTAAACGGGGACGAAATACAATTCCCAAAATTAAATAGCATTGCCCCAAGATTAATTATAAGGGCTCAAAAGAAAAGAACTTGAATTTAAAACACTCACACAAAATAAGAAAAGGCATACATAAATCGGGGCATTATTTTGGGAACGTTGGTTCCTTCGCACTTGGTCAAAACTTAGGAACATTGGTTCCTTCGCATTTGTTTAAAGAAGGTTCGAAGAGTCATTTTGATTGTTGGGTGAAGACCGGGATGAGTGATCCCATTTTTAGAGAAAATCGACTCTTCGTTTTAGTGGTGATGTTTTTATGGTTGGGCTAAAACAAGGGACATTGGTCCCAATTTTATTAGTGAAAATTTCAAGTTAATTGTAAAAATATTTTTGTGACTTTTTATCTCACGCGTGCAATAAACGAAATAATTATTTTCAAGTAATCACAACATAAGAAAAGGGAGTTAAGAAAGATCTCACCCAAACCGAAGTGTTCATTTACGTGTCGCGACCCATCTGGGGAGTCACGAGGACGCTCACATGATGCGACTCGAATTAAATCTCATACAAAAATAATATCGAAAATATTAGTAATGATTTTAAAAATTAAACAAGTGAAAACGAAATAAATATTAGGTAGATCAAATTGTAATGATAATAATGATAATGATAAGATAAACACAACAAAATAATAATAACAATAAATATAATAGTGACAATAAATAATAATAATGATAAATGCAATAACAATAATAATAATATGTCAAGCTTCCAGCAACACACACACATAATAATAATAATAATAATAATATTAACAGAGTGTTAATGGCAACCAATGCAATAATAATAATAATAATAATAATAATAAATAATAAAAAAATGATAATAATAACAATAATAATATTGACAAAGTGTTAATGGCAACCAATGCAATAATAATAATAATAATAATAATAATAATAATAATAATAATAATAATAATTAGATGATAACATAGGTATGAAACAAACACATATTAGATAATGGCAAAAAGAAATGGCAACAGTGGTATAATATAAAACAATAAATAATAATAGCATTATGCCATGACTAAATATAACACAGTAACAACAATAATGCTAATAATGATAGTGACAATAGTAATAGGAGGAAGATGGCAACGAAGACCACAAAAGATAAATTAAAATCATGAATGGCATGCCCATAGTGACAAAACCGAAGAGCATATCAGGTGAATAACATGGTATTTAACGGCAGAACAAAAGAAATATTTACAATGATAAATAATATACGAACGAATAAATGAGTAAATGAAAATAGTCCAAATGTTTACCCTCAGAGGTGTAAAATCGGAAAATAAGGCGTCTTGAACGATTCTCTTGCCGGTGTTTTAGTGGAAAAATGCAGAAAATATTGAAAAAAGGAAAGGAAATTTGACAAAGAACTGATGATGATATTTGTGGAGAAATTTGCAAAACAAAGAAAATTAATTTTTCTTTGCTTGAGATATATTATGCGGTTGAAAAATCTGTTGAAGAAAAAAATAAAAATTCGAAATAAAAATTTCAACTTGAAAATAAGTTGAAGAAGCTGTTCTTATTTTTTGAGAGAGAACAAAGGATGTTTTTTTCCTGATTAAAATCGCCGTCCTCTGAAAATGGAGGAGAAATCCCCATTTGATTTTCAGCCTTGTCCCAAAATAGAGAAAGTCCAAAAAGACTTTTAATTTTCTGTTGATCGAAAATAACACAAAACGGTGAAAAAATGGGAAAATCAGACTGAAAAACAGTCTGAAAAAACGCAAAAAATGGGCAAAAACGACCGGAAGACCAGTGGACCGCTTGGTGGCCAAGTGGCCAGCACACGGCCACTTTTGGCCAAAAACCAAAAGTGCTTCGCCATCACGCGGCCACAAATGTGCTAAATGGCCACTTTGGCCATTTACCACATTTTACAACACGAGTTTAATTTTTTTTTTTTAAAAAACCTTTTAAATTCTTTTCTTTTTTTTAATTAAATTAATTGACTAATTTAATTCAATTAAAAAAAATAACTAATTTAATTTCTCTTTTTCAATTAAATCAATTAATTAATTTAATTCAATTAAATTAAATAACTAATTTAATTCCTTTTTTTTTTAAGTATCAAAAATAACACTTTCCAATAATATTATTTTTATAATTAATTTAATAATTTTTTTTATGAGGGTCTCGACAAGAAAAACATCATTTTTGACATCTCTGCCCGTAAACCGGTATCATTTTCATCATCGAATAATTCTGATCTTGAACCGCCTCGGAACCCGGTGTCTACAGTAGATCCGAATGGGCACGGGTGGCCTTCCATTGGCCAGTTTTTCGGCATCAGATCGGGAGTATCATCGATCCGGGTGCCTACGATCGACCGTTTCCGTACATCGGATCAGATGGGCCGTCGGGCACATAATCATTATGTGTTTGGACCGGGAATAGCGTCGGTCCCTAACGGGCTTCCGTTATCCTTAGAAAAGAGTTTGAATTCCCGCGCCTATGATCTGAAATGGGCATGGGTTATATATATATACGATTTAAACTAAGAGAGAGAAGAAAAACCTTTACGCGTTAACACACGCTGAATTTGGTGTTCGGGGGAGTTTGACTTTCGCATTTTAACTTGGGATGTGCGTCAAGACTAGCGAATAAGTCACGATATATAAAGCCTTCGTAGATAGTAATGAGAATTCATAAAAAGATTCCTTTATTGATGAGGAGTGATTGATACAACATTACAAAGATTGGGGGAAGCCTGAGCCTAACTGGAGACGTGCGCCTAACTGGAGACGTGAGCCTCATTAGAGACGTGCGTCTGTCCAGAGCTCAGCCTCTCTGGGTTGTCTACGGGCGTACCAACCCTCTAACCCTTGGCGCTCGATTAACAGGCTTCCTTTTGCTACTTGATTATGGCGATATAAACCTCTCGGGACGCTTTCTGGTCCCCTCTCACAATAGCCACGCCCTTCCCGGTGGGAATTTTCATCACCATATATCGGACGCTGGTGACAGCTCCTGTTTGGACGAGCAAGGGTCTGCCGAAATGGCATTATAGGCAAATATTAAGTCATTATCATAAAACTTACCTTGCAGGTGTGAACCGTTGCCTCTTGCCCGAGCTCCATGAAAAACTTGACGGACCCGATCACCGGGACGGTGGCATTGCCTAATTCGATCAGAGGCGTTGCGTTCGGCTTTAGTTCCTCGACCGGCAGGCCCATCGCTTTGTACGCCTGCAAGGTGAGCACGTTGACTGCGCTGCCATTATCCACTAGGATCCTTCTGACATTAAAATTGTTGATGCATGCTCTGATGACGAGCGCATCCTCGTGGTGGAACACGATATCTTGGGCATCGTCGCTGGACACTGTGACAGGCATAGACTGCTCAGTCGTCTGAGAGAGATATACTCCCTTCCCCCTCTTCTTCCTATGGATCTCCTCTGCGTGAGTCGATCCTCCGGAGATCATGTTTATCGCTCCTGCGCTTGACCTACTCGGGCCCGCACTCCTGGGGTTTCTCCGCTCCTCGTCCTCATCCGAACTATAGTCGGCCTGCTCAAGATCTAGCCGTTTACAGGGACTTGCCCCTCTGGCCGGTCGGACGAATCTCTGAAGGGCTCCTCTTTGCACCAGGCGTTCAATTTCCTTGAGCAGTGAGTGACACTCGTCGGTAGAATGATCGACGTCTCTGTGAAACTCACAATACAGACTCTGGTCCCTTCGGTGGCTGCTTCAACTGGAGAGCCTCCTGGGCCAGTTGATTGTGTGGTGGTTCTTTTTAATCCAGGTCAGCACTTTGGAGGGGCTGGTGTTGAGCGGGGTAAAGCCCTGAGGTGCCGAATCACTCGCCCTACCCGAGGATTCACCCTTGGATATCTTCCTTTCGCTCCGGTGCTGCGGGCTTTTGAGCTCATCAGAAATGTTTCCAAGCCGCTCGGTCACTCTCTTTTTCGTGAAGGGCCGTCCATCAGGGTACCGAAGCCTGCTCAGCACGCTGGCTGGTCCGGCTCTACCAGTCCTCCGGGCCTCATTCGTCTGGATGTGTCGCTTGGCCCAATCCATCAGCTCATGAAAGTCCTGGGGGGTTGTTGTCACTGCAGATTGGGATGGAGGACGGCCGGCCGGGTGTCTCGCTAAGGCAGTCATCGCTATTTCTTCGCTTAGGCTCTTCACCTGCCCCACGACTTCTTGAAAGCGGTCGACGTAGTCCTTAAGGCTTTCGTCGGCTCGCCCGTAGGAGCTACCCAGGTCGCCTGTCGACCAAGATGAGGGTGCTCTGGCCTCAAATCTCGAGACTAACAGCTCCTTGAGCTGCCAGAAGGAGACGATCGATTCCCGTGGGAGCTTCCGAAACCATCTCAGGGCCTGTCCACCAAGGGTGGTGGGGAAAATCCGGCAAATGGCCCTCTCATCATGGGCGTACGCCTGTGCTTTCAACAAGAACTTAGCCACATGAGTAGTGGGGTCAGTATCACCTATATACCTATCCATCCTGACGTTTCTCCACCTGGGAGGCATCTCGAACTCCATGATTTCCCTACAGAATGGGGATGCCTGGCTTTTGCGGGTTCTTGTCTTGGGTATGTTCTTTTTAGAGCTTGTCAAGCCAAAATGCTCCAATTTCCGTTTCAGCCACTTGTCCCCCTTGCTCAAAATCACAGAGCCAGGGTCCTGACGTGAGCTCCTGGAAACAGAGTGAGTGGGTGTACACAAATAGGACAACTCATCCTCGTCGCTTGAAGTGGAGGGCTCAGCGTGGTGGTAGGCAGAGCCTTTGCTGGATAACGCTATTCCTTTCCTTTTATCGCGGCATCCCGGGGTTTCGGCGTCGCGTCTCCTTGTATTTTGAGCCCTTGGCTCGTTAATAGAAATCCCTTTGCTTCTTCTTCCTCCGAAGTCTTGGTCCATAGGATAGCTCCCATGAACTCTTTCGAAAATCTCGGGCATTTTGCCCTTTTGGAGAGTTTGGACTATTCTCTTGGTGAAGTCGCTGAGTATAGCATGCATGTCGCGGACAGTGACGAGAGAATCTTCTGAGTATTCTAAGACGGTGTTGTTTGACTCAAGAAGGGGGGTGGTCTCCATTGGGGACCTGACAGGCTCTTCCCTCCCCTGTGAGGTGCCTAAACTGGCACACCTATCTCCTTCTTGGTCAAGGTCCATGGGGGTCGTATTCTCGTTTGATCGTGAGTTCGACATATCTCTCAACGAAAGCACCAAATGATAAAGCCCTGGATGTCTTTATCTGGAGAGGGAGGAATTGGACGATCGGATGAGAGTGACCTTGCAAGAAAGAATGCCCGGTCGGACCAGGCGTAAGCACTCCGAAGCTTAAGTTAGTAGCTTAGAGAGAGAAAGTGCTTAGAGAGAGAATACTGAGGATTCAATATTTGAGGCCATCGTTGGCTGGATTATTTATAAGAGATGGCTGAGGGGCACTTGAGTGTCTAGGGAAGTGATTACTGGCAGTCAGAGTAGGTTTCCGGCGAAGTGACAGGGAGCAGGTGGCTGATGGGGGCGCTGCCTCGTGTCAGACGACTAATGGGACTGGCTGTCACATCGTCCGATCGGCTGGGTGCGCTGCCTAGGAGCTCGTGCCTGTTCACTCTTAGCTCTTGGGCCTTGGACCTTGCTAGTTCGTTGGGCCGACTAGATGGGCCTTGGTGCAAATGATATTTGCCTGGTTATCAGTAATCTTTTTAATGATTTAGAAAAATACAAGGAGATTAATTGAAAAATTAAATTATCTTATCGTAACCTATCCAGATATTGTTTTTGTTGTAAGCATTATTAGCCAATTTATATCCTCTCTTACAGTTAAGCATTGGCAGCTCTAGAACAAATTTTATGTTATTTGAAAATGATTCATGGACTTTGTATACTTTACAGTAATCATGGATACACTCATATTGAATGTTTTGACTTGGGTTAGACCCAAGAGTGATAGGAGGTTCACTCTGCATCTATATTGATGGAAATTTAGTATCATGGAGAAGTAAAAAGTAGAGCATTATATCTAGATTTAGTGCAGAATCTGAATATAGAGCGACGACACAATCTACACATGAAATCTTGTGGATTTACTATTTATTAGAAGAGATTAGTTTGGCCCCTTCATCACCAACAAATCTTTGATGTGACAATTAGGTTGCTCTTCACATTCTCTTCAATTCAGTGTATCATGAACGGATTAAATATGTTAAAGTTGACTGTCGCTTTATTCGTGAAAAAATTCAAAAAATGTAATTTTCACTGAATATGTGAAGACAGAAAAATAATTTGCAGATTTATTTACAAAAGCATTAAATGTGCAACCACTAAAATATTTTTGGAATAAATTGGGCATGATTAACATCCATGCTCCAGTATGAGGGGAGTGTTACAGAATTAATTGTATAGCAGTAAATTAGCTCGTTTCAATGTATAGATTCGGAAGTTTATAAGCTAATAGATTTGATTTAGTTTCCTAAGTTAAGATTCCATTCTTGTATTAACACCTCTAATTTCTTCAATACAATTACAAAAGATCCTTTCTCGATTCTTGTTTTGTTACATATAGAGAAAAAAAAACAATTAGAGATATGAGTTTTTTGATAGTGAAAACTAAAATCTTACCGTGATTAGCTTCACACTCAATTTGAAATAATTTGCAAAATGCAGAAAGCGAAAACTGTATGGTGATTTGTGAGTTTGTCAAGTTTGAAGGGCCAGGGCTAGAGCTTAATGATGCAATATATCCCATAAGAGATGGGCCTCAAAGCAGTTGGGCCAGTGGGGCCAGTTAAAGATTGAGGCAGTGACTGTCACTGATGCTCTATATTTTAGCTTCGCTTTATGTATTTATTTTTTCAAAAAACACCTTAACTCATTTTGTTTTTAATTTTCATCACATTAGATATTTGATTCAATAGTGACAAAAGTGAGATATATACACAGATAAAACTGTATGAGGTTAAACAGATATTTAATGTTTATTAGAAAAATTATTAAAAGTTTTAAATCAAAAAATAAAAAAAAAATAATAATTATATGACAGTATGTTTAATTGATCCATAGATTGTGAACACAAGTTTGTTAAAGAATCAAGTTTAAATTCACATAATTTTAATTGTGCGTGTATTTCATTTTCGTCATTACTATTAATTAGAAATTTAATATGGTTAAAATTAAAAATAAAATGAATTAATTAATATATAGTTTCTTTTTTTAGTTTAAGAATTGGATGTAAAAATTGTGAAAGTTGATGAAGGGTTTTGCCCAGAAAAATAAAAGTAAAATATATTTTCAGTTACTTAAATTTTTAAAATTTTATACATTGAATTCATTTAAAAATAAAATTCTTAATTAGATTCTTACACGTTAATATGAATTAACATGTAATTTTTTTATTAATGGGACTGATGCACGTGTATTTCAATTAATGTATAAGACTCATTATTTTTTTTAAAGGATTTAATGTGAAAATAGTAAAAATTTTGAAATTCAATGCGAAAAATTTTAGAATTTTAGTAATCCAATCGAAAATGGATTTTATCAGAATGGTGTGCCATTAATGGTGATTGAAATGTATACACTAACATGCTATTTAAGTATTTATGATGAACTATGAATTACTTTATATTAGACCTAATCAATTTTTTTTAAATAAATTAAATGTAAAAAATTTTAAAATTTAGAAATTCAAACAAATTTTGCCAAATAAATAGTGCGGGTGCGGCACCAAGAAAAGAGGAAAAAAGAAGCCATGCCATTGAGTAAAGGCAAAAGCATAATTGGATGCTTAAATTTATAAGTTTTTGCACATCGAAATTTACACTTTTATTTTCATCTACTTAGTCTAAAATTACCAAGTTACTCCCTCCGTTCCTAAATACTAGTCACTTTTGTTGTTTTCACAACAATTAAGAAATATTAATTAGTTTTGAATTTAGAAAAATATTGAGTGATTCAATGTAAATTGAGTGATTCAATGCAAAAAAATGAATCTAATTGATCAATTTTTATTGAAAATAAAAATTAAATTAGAAAGAGAAAATTAAATTGTATTGAAAATCTAAAAGTGACAGATAAATGCAATTTGGATTTTTGTCAAAAGTGACAGATATTAAGGAACGTATGGAGTATTAAATTTGGATGAATAATTTTATACATTTAATTTTTATTTTATTAAATTTTTATTTAAAACAATATAAATATATATTGAAATAAATATTTAAGAATCTGATCTAAGGTAATGAAATAAAAGTTTGTGCATCGAACAATGCGCTTTCATTGAACAAACTATTGTGGAGCCTTCACCAAGTTTCATGCGCTTTCACCCGAAAAAACAGATGGAAAATAAAATCATTTTGCAATTTGCATAGGAATATAATATAATGATTAATGAAAGGAAAGGGGCAGTTGGATGCATGAGAAATTGGTCATTTTGTAATTTAACACACTGCACGGGAACAAGAAAGAAGCATCGTTTCCCTTCTTCGGAGAATAACGCGGCTGTTGACTTGTGCGATTATCTTCACTTCGCCATTTCCACTCTGTTTCTCTCCTCCTCTTTCGTGTTTTTCTTTTCAAGATCAAGTCTTTCTCTGCTTGTTCTGATTTAGTTTCAAGTTTGATCCATTTTTTTTTTCATTTGGGTCAATCTCATCTGTTGTTTGGTAGCCCAGAAACCAAAAGAAAATGCAGCCAAATTAGAACATCCTTCATCAATGTCTGCACTTATGGCTACTTCTTCTTCTCCTTCTTCTTCAACACCATGTGATTGGAAATACGATGTCTTCATTAGTTTCAGGGGCAGAGATACCCGGGATAACTTCACTAATTATCTTTACCAAGGGCTCTATAAAAAAGGAATCGAGACCTTCATTGATAATAAGCTCATTAGAGGAGAAGAAATCACGCCGGAGCTACTAAAAGCAATTGAAGAATCGATGGTTGCTGTGATTGTTTTCTCACTGAATTACGCGGATTCCCCTTATTGTTTAGAGGAGCTTGTGCATATCATGGAGTGCAAGAAAGCTCATGGGCAGTCTGTTTTGCCAGTTTTCTACAGAGTAGATCCTTCTGATGTGGAGGAGCAAACTGGAGATTTTGGGAAAGGATTTGATAGAGCCAAGGAGCAGGCTATGGGAGATATGCGCTTGGTTAAGAAGTGGAAAGCTGCTTTGAAGGATGCAGCAAATTTGGCAGGATTTGACTCTGCTGTTTTAAGGTAAATCTAGGCCTTCCAATTGTATTTTCGTTAGGTAGTTTTTGTTAGAATTTTTTTTAAAGCTTGTTTTTTCCTTTTTTCCTATCTATTTTCCCTCCCTTTCACCAAAGAGGGAAGAACATTTAATTTACTCTTTTAATGTGAATTTTACTTGATTTAGCTAAATTTAGTTCTATGTTATCTGTAATTGTTTTTAGCCTTTTAGGTTACTTATCTCATAACATGATGGAAGACAGTGTAACATTAGATGCTATACCTTATATTTCCACTTTAAGCCCATTATGGTTGTGTTTAGAGATATGATGCTTGTCAATATAGTTTTGGATTAATTGTAATCCTTTGTGCATATGTAGAGACTTATGTGCTTCGAAGCGAGTACACTAACGTGGCAACATGCACGGCCACCGTAATTGATAAAACCCTCTCAATCTCATTTTCTTAATTTCCCTTACCAACTCAAAGGCAGCTGTTTCTTGCTTCAATCTGCATTTGACAAGTAATTTTTTATATTACATTCCAGTTTATAGAGAATAAGGATGAGTTCACTATCTCTGCATTTGTTGCTGATAGGCCAAAATCTTAATGCTGGAATGAAGTTATTATCTACATTCATATCTCTGCTATTGATTATCTGGCTTCCTACCATTTTTCATCGTATATTGGCAGGCCTGATGACAAACTTATTGATGATATTGTTGATGAAATTTTGAAGAAACTGAATCATACGCCATCAAGTGATACTGAGGGGCTAATTGGAATAGAATCCAACCTAGAACAAGTGGAAAGGTTACTAAATATTGGATCTGCTGATGTTCGCATTGTAGGAATTTGGGGCATGGGCGGTATTGGAAAAACCACCATTGCTGGAGTTATATTTAACCGCACATTTGCTCTATTTGATAGTTGCTGCTTCCTTGCAAATGTTAGGGAAGAATCAGGGAAAACAGGGCTTGCTCGTCTGAAAGAACAACTTTTCTCTATCTTATTAGAGGATGACAACCTGAACATGCACATGCTAAAAACAGAACCTGATTCCATCAAAGCTAGGCTCCACCGCAAGAGGGTTCTTGTGGTTCTTGATGATGTGAGTAGTTCAGAACAACTAGAACTTTTACCAGGGGTTCATTGGTTTGGTCCTGGAAGTAGAGTCATTGTGACAACTAGAGATAGGCACTTGCTAGTTAGCCATTCAGTGGATTTTGTGTATGAGGTCAAGGATCTAAATGAGGATCATGCGCTTGAGCTCTTCAGTCGGTATGCCTTTAGGCAGAAACATCGTACAGAGGAATTTACTGAGCTCTCAATGCAAGCTATTGATTATTGTAAAGGGCTTCCACTGGCACTTAAAATTTTGGGTTCATCTCTTTATGGTAGGAGGGAGACAGAATGGATTGCTTCACTGAAAAGATTAGAAAAGTATTTTAACAAGGACATCCAGCAAACCCTTAAAATAAGTTTTGACAGACTTGATGACATAAACCAGTCTCTATTTCTTGATGTTGCATGTTATTTCAGAGGACATGACAAAGATTACGTAGAAAAAGTTCTCAAGAGCTTTGGATTTTTTCCTGATTGTGGAATAAGTGAACTTATTGATCATTCTCTTGTAAGTGTTTTAGACAACACTGTAGGGATGCATGATTTGATACAAGAGATGGGCCGGGAGATTGTGCGCCAACAATCCCTGAAAGATCCTGGCAAACGTAGCCGGCTGTGGGATCATGAGGATGCCCTCCAAGTGTTGATGCAAGAGTCGGTAAGTGAGTTTTATGCTGTTTCTGATTATTAAATCGTAAAAACATTTGTAATAAATAAATGTGATATTGTATAGCATTTTTCTTGCTTAAAACAATTAAATTCACTATGTATTCATGCATGAAGAAGAAACCTTCCTGCATACATATAGGGTTTGCATGATATATGAACCTTATGAAGTAGGACCTCTGTGTATGCATATAAGCAATGTAGGAATCCTCATATGTTTGTAATTTTGCTGAGATTTTCTCTATTGGCACTTAGTTTTATCTTCTGGCTATTAGGGGACAGAACAGGTTGAATGCATGGTCATAGACTTGTCTAAATCAGATGAGAGGAAATTCAATGTTGAGGCATTCATGAAGATGAAGAACCTAAGGTTGCTCGATGTCCATGGTGCCTATGGAGACCGCAAGATACACCTTTCTGGAGACTTCAAATGTTTATATTACAACTTAAAGTGTCTCTGTTGGGAAGGGTATCCCATGAAATATTTACCATCAAACTTTAATCCTAAGAAGATTATCATGATCGAAATGCCACACAGCTGTATTAGACGACTTTGGGAAGGTGTATTGGTACGAGCATTCCTTGTGTATGCTTTTCTCTTGAATGATTTATAGGGGTTTGGGAACTAATTTTCTCTGATAATTTATTTTTCTGTTAAATTAACAGGAGCTAAAAGAGTTGCAATTCATAGATCTCAGTCACTCCCAAGACCTGACTGAAACCCCAGACTTCACAGGAGTCCCAAATCTTGAGATATTGATTCTTGAAGGTTGTACAAGCCTCTCCAAGATTCACCGATCCATTGGAGTTCTAAAGAAGCTTACTTTTTTGAATTTGAAGGACTGTACAAGCCTTAGGAGCCTTCCAACAAGCATTGAATTGGAATCTCTCAGTAAATTTCTTCTTTCTGGCTGCTCAAGTCTTGGAAAGTTTCCAGAGATTGTGGGCAATATGGAAAACTTATCAACAATTACTTTAGATGGGACTGCTATAGCTGAACTACCTCTTTCCATAAAGAAACTGACTAGGATGGTATTCTTGAGTTTGAGAAACTGTAGGAACCTTGGGAGTCTTCCAAATGACATTAATTTTCTGAAATCTCTGAAAAATCTTGATCTTTTTGGCTGCTCAAAGCTTGATAATTTGCCTGAGAGCTTGGGGTATCTAAAACATTTGGAGAAGCTGAATTTAGGTGAAACTGCTGTAAGACAACCACCATCCACCATTGGACTATTGGAAAATCTCAAAATATTATCTTTCTGTGGAAGTAAACCAGTAGCATCAAATTATGCCAAAATGTTGCGGTATTTTTTCCTAAAAACACGTGATTGTGTGGGTTTATCACTTCCTTCTTTAAAAGGTTTGCGTTCTTTAAAAGAATTAGATCTTGGTGACTGCAACCTTTCAGAGGAAATGATACCCGCAGATTTTCACTGTCTATCCTCATTAGAGATTTTAAATATTAGCAGAAATAATTTTGTAAATGTGCCAGCAGGCATTAGCCGACTTCCTCAGCTGCGTTACCTCTATTTGGATGACTGCAAGAGTCTTAAAGCTTTGCGCAATCTTCCAGCAACAATACATGAAGTATCTGCAAATAATTGCAACTCTCTAGAAACATTATCAGGTCCTGAAGCAATTGGAAATAAATGGATGTGGGCGATATGCTATTTTACTAATTGCTCCAAGCTTGCTGTTAATCAAGGCAGTGATAGTACAGCATTTGAATTTCTAGGAAGCCATTTGCAGTCTTTGTCAGCGACTCAGCTTCAGGTACCTCTCTCCCTCCTTTCTCTCTCACTATATCTCTTTGTAATCATGATTCATGATGATTTTGTGTTCAGGATGTCTCATATTCGGGCTGTAGATTTGACGTTATTGTTCCTGGAACTGAAATTCCTGACTGGTTCTGCCAACAAGATATGGGCTCATCAGTCATCATCCAATTATCTCCAAATTGGTACAATGAAAAGTTCAAGGGACTGGCTGTTTGCCCCGTTATTACAACTAGTGAGAACCCAGATTTGCTCAATAATGGTCCAGCTTCAGATATTGCCATTTATTGCAGGCTGGAAGCCATTGGCGATTCTATGACCTCTAGCTTCAAGTTTCTCATCTATAGACTCCCATCTCTTCTGTCTGATCACCTTTGGATGGGCTTTCATTCTCGAATTGCATTCAGCAAACAGCAATGGCTGAATAAGTGTCACTCTCTTAGAGTTTCATTTGAGTCCTCTGCCCCTGGCGTGGAAGTGAAAAAATGCGGAATCCGTTTGGTTTATGATCAAAATGAGAATGGGAATGATTTTGCCACTTTACAATCTGTCCATCCTGGTGAGAATTCAGGTCTTGATCATCAAGATGTTGGTAATCCATCAGTGGTAGGAGATAGCAAGTTGAAGAGAGGCTATGAAACTTTGGCTGGACCTAGTTCAAATGGTTGTTCTAACAAGGAAGAGCAGCCATATCCTAAACGCTTGAAAGAATTATAAGCAATATCAGATTTTGTATTTTGGAATTTCTTATTTGAAATCTTTCATTCATTAGGTTTTTCTTTCTCTGTGTTGCCCTCACACATGTTGATCATAATTGTATTCCAAACTGCATCAAACTTGTTGTATCAAATGGTTTCTGCGATTAGAAGTTTTAGCGGTTTGTATTTCAGAAAGCAGGTTTATGCAAATTACTAGCATTATGTGCGAGGCAAATATTGAAGGAAATTATTCATAGCAGAGTGGAAGTCCTTGAAACTATATTTGAATCAATTTTTAGTCTTTGAGGTCTTAAATACAGCTTTTTATACCTAAACTTGTAAAAAAAAGTCCATTTAATACCTGAATTTTTAAGTGTACAATTTTACTGTCTGAAAATGTTTTATGTATACAAAATAAACTCATAATTCCTGACTAGGACAAGAGACTGAAATATACGCTCTTAGAGAGCGTGAAATCTCAATTCAGTCTTCAACCTTCAGTCCCATTAAAATTGCAATGGTAAAATTTCATATATCTCAACCCTAGTTAACAGTCGTCAATAATCCAATCTTTCTACACAACTAAGATTTTTTATTTTCTTTCTTTCCATACTGTTAAGCCTTCATTTATTGAAGATAGAAGGTCCTTTTTGCAGATGTGGTGAAGAAGCTGAGATAAGGTGTTCGCGGTCTGTTTAAAATCCTGAATGCCAAAAATATAGGGTATGTTTTATGGGGTATTTGTGGGTTTCTTTAAACATATTTCAAATATGATTTAGGTGTATGTAATTCTTATGATTGTAAATTTTTTGCATGGATTGATCCCTCTATTGAAAAGCATTATAAGCAAGTAATTTTGGTTTCGCTAAAAAGAGTTAGATAATTGGAAGCTGACAGGGAACTTGGTAGGAGAAAGAACAATAATATATGCTGTGTTAGATTACCATTTTGTTTTGTGTGTAATTGTTGTAATGATTTGGTTTATGTTTAAGTGATGAAGTTTGGTATTTGCAATGTTGATTTTGTACTACTATTATTAATTGTATGGAATTCGGTTTGGATTGATCTCTGATCCTTTACTAATTTAATCAACATATGGAATGTAAACACTAAGCTTTACACCTTAATGATCAATTTCAATGAATATAATCCAATGCCATACAAAACATAATAGAAATGTTAATTGTTGCAGGAATATAAATAAGGCATCATGCTTGAAAGTTGCAATTGGATATAAGGCATCATGCCATTAAGTAGCATTCCAAAATATAGTATCAAGCCAGATTGTTCTAGCTAAAATTCAACAATATAAGATGTCCTGTAATTAATAACAAAATATACAATATCAAACGCATCCTAATTGTGCAAAAGAAAAGTTACAGCTATAATTAGGCATTCACAAAATCATTAACAATTCTACTAGTTTGGTTGAGTTGCTAATTTCATAGAGAATTTGAGATGGGAAGGTTGAAAACCAAGATCAACATTTACACCATCTACCCTTGTAAGTGGCTGTGAAATCCTAACAATTCTCTGCAAATGTCCACTCCTTTTAACCATATATCGCTAGTATGTTCATTTATATAAACACCATATCGCTGGTATGTTATTGCCCTCTTCCTCATTTGCTTCCGCCTTTCCCTGATTGGTGGTTGTTTAGACCTAGTATAGTAAAATTTCAGCTCCTTCCATTGCTCCTGTTGATTGACCACTACCAATCCACTTGTATGTTCATCTCTCTTTCCTCTTCCACCTCTGCCACATGTGGATCCCCTCCCCCTGCTTGTTGTATTTGGTCCACTAACAACAACATTGGGTTGTAAAGAATCCACTCCAATAGGTATTCTTTGCACCCCAATAACTTTCTTCTTCCTTCGCCTATCATGTCTTCTACCTTTGTAACACCCCCAACAGGAAAACAAAACATAAGCAAAACTGAAGTGGGACAACGGAGGTGTCACTCAACTAAGTCGGGCAACTGGTCGGATTTACTTGTTATTTTAACATGCATCTAGTACATATATTCTTGTGCAAATTAAAATTTTTCGTTTCGCAAGCAAAATATGAGGCTAGTAGCCCTTTCGACCAAGCATAGTATGACACGCGCCGAACCCAGCAAGGGCCCTCGAGTGAATCCACTCTTCAGGATTCGAGAGACTGGTTCGCGTATTTTTAATCATGGGCACCACGAGATATTTTGGATGCTTCATTCCCAATAGAATATTAGAAAGGAACATCTAGCCTCACGGCACCTTTGGGCACCTTTGAGGTATTATGAAGTAGCCACCCAATTCACGAGAAATTGGAAAAGGTCTCTAACCTCTTATTGGTCAAGACCAGAGATTGGAGTTCGGAACTTCACTCTTACTTATGCTTTGGCTAATTATAAATGAGTTTTTAACTTCCTAAAATTCTATCTCTCATCTCACACGATTAATGCAAGTAAATTAAGAGCGCATTGTAAACACATAAAGAAAATAAAGGAAAGTGATAAAGAAAGCGGTAAATGAAGTAACTAAGGAAAGCGGTAAATGAAGTAACTAAGGAAAGCGGTAAACACGCAAGCACACAATTACAAGAGAAATAGGGGCGGAATACAACTCCATTGAAAGAAGATTAAGAATACAAATGGGGACGGAATACAATCCCCAAAATTAAGTAATATTGCCCCAAAATTAATTACAAAGACCCAAAAATAAATGAACTTGAACTTTAAAACAATCAAATAAAATCAAACATAAGGAAAACATACATAAATCGGGACATTCGTTTGGTTTAGAAACATTGGTTCCTTCGCATTTGCTTAAAGGTTTAGGAACATTGTTTTATTTGCGTTTATTTAAAAAGGGTTCGAAAAGTCATTTGATTGTTGAGTTGAAAAACCAGGATGAGTGATCCCATTTTTTGAAAAAATTTAACTTTTCGTTTTATTGTGATGTTTTTCATTGCTTGGCTAAAACGAGGGACATTGGTCCAAATTTTATTAGTAAAAGTTCCAATTTAATTAGAGAAGCGTTTTTGTGACTTTTTATCTCACGCGTGCATAAATAAAATAATCATTTGCAAACAAACACAACATAAAAAGAGGGGATAAAGAAAGATCTCACCAAACCCGATGTGATCCTTCGCGCGTCGCGATCCATCTGGAGAGTCGCGGGAACACCCGCATAACACGACTCAAATTAAATCTCAGACAAAAATAATATCAAAAATATTAGTAAATATTCTAAGAATTGATCAAGCAAAGACAAAATAAATATTGGGCACGATAATAATAATAATAATAATAATAATAATAATAATAATAATGTAACGGTAAACAATGTCAAAGACAGTATTAATGCCACACAATAATAACAATATACAATAATAATAATAATAATGACATAAAACAAATAAACATGAAGTAGTAATAAATAAATGAGGTAATGATAACGATAATAATAAGAATAGCAATAACAATAAAGTGGAGGCAACTGGAACACAACAACAACAACAACAATAACAACAACAATAATAATAATAATAATAATTACACAACAGTGACCAAGTTGACTACTACTACTACTACTACTAATAATAATAATAATAATAACATGAAATAATAATAATACTAACAGTAATAAGACAACAATAACATAGATAATGTCAACAATAATAATATAAATAATATTAATAATAATAATAGCCAAATAACAATATCAGAATACAATAATAAAGATAATAATAATAATAAGAAAAAGGCATGTCGGCAACAAATGAAAGAAACTAAGTTAAAACCCCAAAGATTATACTAAAACTCACAAGAAAATCAAATAAGTAGCTAAAAAATGTCAACAGTGGCAAAATATGAGGAAAGTATTAGACAATAGACATGATATTAGTAGCAAAAGAAAAAAAAATTAATAACAATAAATAATATATAAGAGAAAACAAATAAGTGAAAATGGTCCAAGTGTTTACCCTCAAAATTTTATAGATTGGAGAAAGGCGGTGTCTTGATCCGTCCTCCTTATCGAATTTGTGGTGATGAATATTTGAAAAAAATGTAAAAATTGATGTTTTTGAACAAATTTAAGTCAAGAAAATATTTTTGGTGGGAGTTTTGAGCAAAGGAAATTAATTTTCCAAACTCAAAATCATCCGGAAATTAAATATTCTTGAAGAAAATAAAAAGGAAAAAAAGAAGAATTAAAATTATGAATTTTCGATGATTTTTTGCTTGGCTGCTGTTCTTGTTGGTTGAGAGAAAACTATCTCTTTCCTTTGTAAAAAAAATGCAGCCTCCTCTGGAAATGAAGGATGAAATCCTTTTAATTTCCTGTGTTTCTAAAATGGAAAAAGAACAAAATTAATTTCTTAATTTTATTTTTTCAAAGAAACCAAAAGGGTGAAAGAAACAGACTGAAAAGAAGAAAAATCAGAAATTGCAGGAAAACAGCGACCGCGGCCAAAACTGGCTGCGTGTGGGGGGCTTGGGCGAGCGCCTCGCTGGCGAAGCGCGCCCCAGGGGGCACACAATGCCTCGGCGACGTGCACCCCTGGCAGCGATAGGGCAGCAAGTGCTACGCGCGCGCCTCGGCGAGGCGCGCCCCTGAGGGGCGCGTGCAGCAAGCTGCCACGTGCGCGGCGCCCCTGCAGTGCGCAGCTTCCGCTACGCACACACGTGCAGCTTCCACGACGGGCACGGCCCGCACGAGTGGCACGCGAAACGAAAAATAAATAAAATAAAATAAAATAAAAATAACTAAAAAAATAAAATAAATATAAGTAGTAAAAAGGAATAAAAGAGAGTAAAATAAACAAATTTTCGCACTGAAAATTTGGAGGAACAAATGGATTTTTTTTTCGACAAGGAGAACATCATTACTGGCACCTCTATTTGTGGAAAGTACCATTTTTATCATCGGATAATCCTGAACTTGGACCGTCTTAGGACCCGGTGTCTACAGTTGCTCCCAATTTTGGGGAACTTAGAACCTCGGTGCCTAAGTGAGCCAAAATTCAGAAAAGAAAGGAAAGAAGCGCGTACTTGAGGCGGTCGTCTTTCGAGGTTGTTGCGGGTAGTTACCGTCTGTTCGTCGACGTGTTAACCCCTGTTGCTTTGGCATCTAACCTATGCGGTGTCTAGCCTTGTTAATGTGGTCTGTAATTGAGCTTAATGCGGTGTCTAACTTTCTCTGTTGTGGCATTTAACCTGTGCGGTGTATAGCCCCAGCCGTGTCGGTATCTAACCTATTAATGCAAATATCCTCATGGATTGAAAGGATTTGTAATATTTCAGAAAAAAGCTCAATGCTACGAAGGATAATACTCCGAAAAAACTGAGAATGCCTTGAAAAAGGACTTAGAGATAATGCTCTGAGGAGACTGGGAATACCTTGAAAAAGGACTTAGAGATAATGCTCCGAGGAGACTGGGAATGCCTTGAGAAAGGACTTAGAGATAATGCTTCGAAGAGACTGAGAATGCCTTGAAAAAGGACTTAAAGATAATGCTCTGAGGTGACTGGGAATGGCTTGAAAAAGGACTTAAAGATAATGCTTCGAAGAGACTGAGAATGCCTTGAAAAAGGACTTAAAGATAATGCTCTGTAGAGACTGAGAATGCCTTGAAAAAAGACTTAAAGATAATGCTCGGAAGAGACTGTGAATGCCTTGAAAAAGGACTTAAAGATAATGCTCCAAAAAGACTGAGAATGCCTTGAAAAAGGACTAAAAGATAATGCTCCGAAGAGACTGAGAATGACTTGAAAAAGGACTTAAAGATAATGCTCCGAAGAGACTGAGAATGCCTTGAAAAAGGACTTAAAGATAATGGTCCGAAGAGACTGAGAATGCCTTGAAAAAGGAATCAAAGATAGTGCTCTGAAGAGACTGAGAATGCCTTGAAAAAGGACTTAGAGATTATGGGATGTAAGATGTATGTGCAAAGCTATACGCACAAATCATGCTGCGGATTGATGTACGAAAATTATGTGTACACAACTATACGTGTAAAAGATTAAATGCACGTGATAAGTGCTTGTGCTATGAACGCTAGACATGTGCAAAGAATTATGTGTTGCAAGTACGCAGAGATTATGTGCGCGAAATGTGCGCGAAGAATTGCTTATGTAAGATATATATAAAGTTCATGCATGCGCGAATGCACGTTGGGCATTGTCAAATGCCATGCCCGTGAGATGCATATGTATACAGTAATGCAGGATAAGGATTCATCTGAGTGGATTTGGGTGGCGAAAGCCGGTTTGGTCGTAATTTGCAGCAGGGTCGGTGCCCCCTGGAATTGCTCTCGAATTTCATGCTTTTAAGGGATTGTGAGGTTCTCCTCTGATACCTATAGTCATTATTCGAAGGTAGTGCGTCCCTTGTGAATTTTCACGCTAGCTTTTCTTAGCGAAAAATGCGTCCTTGTCGGATTTTCACATAACCATGCGCCTTATTTTTTGCCTGGAATGGACCCAACCCAATCCAGCGGCTTTTATTCATTTCATTTTTTTATAGGACAGACCGCCTGTTCCTAGGTTTTCACCCTGCCCTTTGGCCTAAATTTTGCTTAGAGCGCCAGTCACGATTTTCATCTCTAACGGCCCTTTGTTTTTTTTAGAAGGGGATGAAGCTGTTACCAAAGATCTTTTAGGTATGGTCGGCATGTGCTCATATCTCAGATTATGGTTGTATGAGCTTGGTTCTTATCATGAAGATGCTGTAGAATTGGCCTCACAGTGGATAGCAAGGTGAGTTGGCTGAAGTGCTCGAGTGGATAGAGTGTCGAAGGGTAGATAGTAACAATGTGCTGATTCTATGTCGGAACCATACAACTTTGAGTATGCAAGATGAAATGCTCTGGTGGGAGACTACACCCTCGCCTCCATAAGTGCATGTAAAAGAGGGGTACCCAACCCCACGATAGATAATAGGTCCCATCGGCTTAGGCATCTGGTTGGTGGAAGCAGAAGCAGAGTATAGCCATATAGATTTCACACATTCAGTAATGAATGATGTTTCTCTTTTTATAAAAGAACTAGGAAAAGATGAGATGAACTGCTTTTGTTCTATGCATTTGTAATGACTGTGTACATTTCAGCATGATTTCTCCACACATGATCATCATTTCACACAGATTCAGAAATGCGAAATTACATGTAATCTCAAAATGGACCTTGAAAGCATCAGACTCCTGTTTCCAATCAGCCCTCTCGGGTTTTCTTGATTGGATATTTTCTCTCAAGCCTCTAATTTTTGCCCAGAGTGCCTTTTTTCCGTTTTCACCCTGATGAGGCGCCCAATTTTAGTAAGGCCGCCTTTTTTCGGTTTTCGACCTGCGAGGCATTTATTCTCTTCTTTTGATTTTTAGTCTTTAGCCATGGACCTTCTTGGATCTGTTGATGTCGGTCTGGCTCTTTAAACTTGCTTCCCTCGCTATCTGTTGGGACACTGCTTCCTTGGATAACAACTTTTCAAGAACGAATGGGTCTTCATATATTGGTCTAAACTCACCTCGTCCGTCTGGAATACTCGGAGCTATTTGCCCGAAGATCTAATCTTATTCTTTCGGCGGGTGCTTTCTGACTTTCTTTCCAAATGATCGGATAAGGTGTCTTCTGATAGATCTGATAGCGATAGTAATCTCGAAACCCATTTCCGTTTGACGTGTTTAGTTGCTGTAGCTGTTGCTTCCATGACTGCCCCTTAAGGATTTGATGTGCTTTAACGGGCAGTAATATTTTCACCTCACGCATCAAGGTATAAAGTGTGACTCTTGTAAGGGTTCCAATTGCAAAATGGGTCTACTCTATAACCTTCTTGGCCTTCCTCTCGTTTGGCATCTCAGCTGTATGTTGTCAGCTCATCTCTCGTATAGCACACCCTTTACACTTACAGACTGGGTGGATGGCTTATGGATTAGTCTTCAGGTCTTTTCAGTGGCAGGCATGAGCGGCAACAACACAAGAAAACCCCTCGTATTGCGCATCCTCTGTACTGATGAACTGATTGGGTGGCTTGTGATTAAGTCTTTAGGTCCTTTTCAGTGGTAGGCATGAGCGACAACAACACAAGAATACCCCTCGTATTGCGCATCCTTTGTATTGATGAACTGATTGGGTGGCTTGTGATTCAGTCTTTAGGTCCTTTTTAGTGGCTAAGAAGAACGACAAAATGCAGATATGTGTATACTAGCGGGATTTGAATAAAGGTTGCCTCCAAATAGCATTCCCTTGCCCCCTGATAAATTCTCTCTTTTCTTCTCTCCTTTTTTTTTATCTTTTTTTTTCTCCCCAATTTTATTTCTTTTAACAAGCTTCGCTCAAATCCCGAAGTTTACACATACACGCACCTTTTCTTTTTAACCATCGGGACAATCGTTGTTCAATCTAGTTGGGTGTTGCATTTCAGTAAGGATTTTGGTTCTGGTTCTGCTTGCGAATTTCCCCTTTCAACCATTTCTACCCATTTCACCTTGAGTCTTCTGAGCGTCTGTGTCACCTGTCCATGATTAGGATATGTTTGGTATAGCATGCTTGGCGGCTTCATGATCATCTTCTGACATGTCTTCGTAGGTCCAGGCAAAGACTTTTTATTTCATTTTTTTTTCACTCTCAAGTTTTAATCTCCCTTCAAGAGCCATAGTTCCGAGATTAAATGGAATGGCATCATTCGAATCATTGTTAAATATGAATATGTCATGGTCATGCATAGTGAAATTACAAGAAACATCACACAACTAAATAAAACCAATCGTTTCGTTTAATAGAAACCAGAATTAAAAGCACCATCATTAAATAGTTCAAAAATAAAAAGAACATCTAAATAGCTAACACCCTCCTGTTTCCACTAGCACAACTGTTTTGGCCAATGGTTCATCACCATCCGCGGGAACCACCTTCCTTCTCCACTTAGGTACTTAATTTGCCTTCCTCTCCTCCCTTTGCTCTTATAGATCAGACATTAATTCTTGAATACGATCTCTCAGAGGACGACAATGGTCTGTTCTATGCCCTGTGTGCTAGTGATATGCACAATACTAGTCTGTTCTGTATCTAGGCTGTCCTTGGCTTGGGGCAGGCTCGGCTGGCAAGGGTTATAACTTCCCTTCTTTGACAAGGCAGGTAAAATACCAAGATAATGGCCTACCTGAGATGGTGAGGTGGCGTCGAGTCATTCCCATGGCTGAAACTTCTGCTGCCCCAGGTTTGCTCCCGTTACCACTGCTGCTTCCTTTGCTTTGGCCCAAGGCCAAATTTGCGGGCTTAGCCATTTGGTCGATATGTTCGGCCTCAGCTTTGATGGCTATATCTTTAAGCGACTCCCAGTCTTTGAGTCCCTTCATTTTTAGTGCTTCTCTTAGGTACGGGCTAGCATTCCTGATGAATAACCTTATCTGGTCAGGGGTATCAGGTTTTCTCTTCATTTCTATGACCCTGTTTCTCCATCTAGTGAGATATTCATGGAACGACTCATCATTCTTTTGCTGTAGAAGCTCGAGGTCCTTCAAGGTGACCTCTATTCTAGTATTGCAGTCGTACTGCCTCATGAACTCATCAGTCAGGAGGTCCCAGTCCTCCTTGGATCTCCTATTCAGCCTATGATACCAGTCCACTGCCGGACCCTCTAGACTGAGACAGAAATAGTCCACTTTTTGCCTCTTAGTCAACCCTGTACCCTTCATGATCAGGGTGTATTGCTTAACGTGTACAGAAGGGTCTAAAGTACCATCAAATTTCGATAAATCTGGCATCTTAAACCCCTGGGGCAATATCTCTCCATCACCCAAATCCATATCTTTAGGGCTGACCCCCTTTCTGGCCGACAGCAGGCGTGTGATTGCCTCGATATTTTCTTCCATTTTCTTTACCATATCATCCTTCACTTTGGAGACTCTTCCCCTCACAGTTTGAGGAATTATTGGCTCATCCTCTTCCTCTACTATGAAAATCATATTCCGGGTTAAGGATCCTTGCTCTTCTTGGCTCCACTGGCAGAGCAGTAGCTTTAGGCTCATTTACAGGTTGATGGGCAGCGACTCCAGCTAGGGGAGCCTCTCCACCAGCAGGCAGTTCGGCTTGCCCCCGAGGAGGGGCTACCGGCGGTTGTGGAGCCACAGGTGCTTGTGGAGACTGAATAATCCTTTCGACCATTGCTCATATCATTTCTAGCATTCTCCGCACAAAATCCTCTAGTCTCTTGGCAAGGTCTTGAGTGGTTAGGTTTTCGGTCTCTTCTGCCATTGAGGATGATTCACTACTTGTTGAGAGTGACTTAGAATCCCAAACAGACACTAGTTCCAGCAACTCAAGGACGAGTATGTCGTCACTAGTCGATCGTCAGAAACCCCTAGTCCACTTGGATGAATCTGAATCACCCCTTACCCATACGTAGGCGATCCCATCCGATAAGGAGTGAGATGCCGTATGAGTAAAGGTGCCACCACACCGATACAGAATACATACATTCAAACTTAAACATGCATACCGAAATATAGGGTAATTTAAAACTTTACAACACCATTCATGAAACCGGCTGATCATGCATTAATATAACTGAAACATTACATTCCTGTTTTGATCAACTGGAGGAAACAACAGATAATTACAAAACCCAAAATACATGAGTAAAAGCGGAAACTATACAAATCCATATGAGAGTTCTATACAAAAAGAATCCTCAAAAGGTACAAAAATAAGCCCTACACTAAGACCCTGCTGTGTTGGCTTCGCTGACGACGACTCTCCCAAAAGCAACTCCTTCCGCACCTGCACGGGTGAACACACCGTGCTAAGCGATAAACGCTTAGTGGGGAAACACACATATAGCATAAGGACAACCATTCAAAACGGTCGTCAAGGCAATTCACATGCGTACTTCATGCACAAACGATAATCATGGCATAACAATAGCATAAACTCATGCTCACATACCTATTGCCATTCATCAGAAGATTCTTAACAATCATCATATTCTCATAACAGATTATACTTTTTATCAATGAGCCCATACGGACATAACATATGCTTTCTCATATAACAGTTCACATAAAGCACTTTAAACATTGAAACACCTGCTGACTCAAGGGAGTGGATAACGAGTTTACAGACAGTACTTTACGGGTACGAGCCGATACAGACAGTACTTTACGGGTACGAGCCGATAAAACTAATTTTCATTTAAATTTTACAAAACATTACAAAGGGGATCTTAAACAAGATCATTCAGATAAGGGTTCGCGAGGAACCAATCGGGGACCTGATCGGGGTCCAAACAGAAACGAAACAGAAACTGCAGCAAAGAATCTATTAGGCATGCCTAACTATCCACTAGACTGACTCGGGCAGGCGGAGAATCATAAAGTTAACATTCCCATAATAATCATACAATTAAAGAATTCATATACTTAAATAAATCAATGCATGCGCAAATATAACTAATAATAAGCAATAAAGCATGCAAAAATCAATAAAATAACATTTCAGAAACGTGGGAAGAAAACGGGATTTTTGTTGGAAAACAGGGTGGGTCACGGTCACAACCAAATTGGTTGTCACCGTGACTGGTAGGTCACAGTCACAACCAAACTGGTTGTCACCGTGACATACCAAAACGCTTTCGGCAGAATGCTGATAAGAGGTACCTCACGGTCACAACCAAAATGGTTGTCACCGTGACGTACCAAGAAAATCAACAGAATCCAAAAGCTGGACAGGTCACGGTCACAACCAAAAATGGTTGTCACCGTGACATGTCCCTAACCCAAAACAGAAACGAAGCTCTAGGTACCTCACGGTCACAACCAAAATGGTTGTCACCGTGACGTACCAAGAAAGCCAAACAGAAGCGAAAGTTTGGGTACCTCACGGTCACAACCAAAATGGTTGTCACCGTGACGTATCCAAAACCCAGAACAGAAGCAAAATCTGGGCAGCTCACGGTCACAACCAAATTGGTTGTCACCGTGACCTTTGCCCAGATTCCACAATGTCGAGCCCAAAACGCCAGATTTCCAACCCAACAATAAATTTTCTCACTCAAACCATAAAATTAAACTCAATCTAACATCAATAGGTCATGCCATAACCAAAATCAATTCATGAATTCAAAGAATAACATCACTTTACATAATCAAATTCCTCAAGTTAATATACAGCACTATTCATCATCACTTTACCCCAAATACAATATGAGTTCAAAACTCCACAATCTAAGCTCAATCATTCAACCAATACCAACCCCAAAGCATACAAACCATAGTAAACATAACATTCATCACAATTTTCCAGAATTTCTCATGAACACATAAACGTACACACATTCGAAAATAGAAATTCCCAAACCTCAAATCCTTAGCTCTTAGCGCTTAGTTCCACTGGATCCAGCGACTTCCTTGCCTTTAGGATCCCGGGGAGGCTCAACTAAGAGACCCAACCAATCATACAAAAAAAAAAAAAATCCAAATCAACCCTAATTCCAAATCCAAAACTAAAGAATAGAAGATGGAGAAAAACTAAAACAAAAGCAAAATGAATGCATAAAACTTACCAATAAACACTAAGAGATGATCAAACCCCACTAGTAACCCTTGAATCTCAACTAAGGTTCAAAAGAGAAGAAGAAGGAGAAGAAGAGAAGGAAGGGGCGGTGATGATCGGGAAACACAAGTGAAAAATCTGACTTTCCCCTTTTCTTTTCTTTTCCTTTCTCTTTTCTTAACCTAAGACAAGTGTCAATCTCCAATTAGTGGGATTTGGCCACTCACACCCTAGATGCTTAGGTTACACACACCCAAGAATCTCTCTAAACACACCCTACAAACATATGCATGCTCACACACTAGAACAACCCACTAGTGCATATCCTACTATGGTGCACACATGCACACACAAATCTGACCCAACTACTCCACACCATAGCACCATGCATGCACCCACATGCTAGCAAAACTCTTAAAGCATGCCAAATTACCAAAATGCCCTTATGATACAAAACTCATGCAAATGTACACATATACAAATATGACTCATTCAACTAGGGGGCAAACGGGGTGTGACAATTCTCCCCTACTAACAAGAATTTCGTCCTCGAAATTCTCACCTGAACTGAACAATTGCGGGTACTGCAATCTCAACTCCTCTGGTTCCCAAGTTGCTTCCTCAACGCCATGGTGATTCCACAAAACCTTGACCAAGGGAATCTGCTTATTCCACAACTGCCTTATTTCCCACGCTAATATAGCTCTAGGCTCCTCGTCGTAGGAAAAATCTGATTGCACCTGAACTTCTTGAACCGACAGCACATGGGAAGGATCCGATCTATACCGACGGAGCATCGAAACGTGAAACACATCATGAACCTTCGACAATTCCATCGGCAAAGCTAACCTGTAAGCCACTGGACCAACTCTTGCCAAAACCTCATACGGACCAATGAAGCGAGGACTAAGCTTTCCTTTCTTTCCAAATCTAAGCACTTTTCTCCAAGGAGACACTTTAAGAAAAACCTTGTCCCCAACTTCAAACTGCACATCCTTTCTCTTCAGGTTGGCATAAGACTTCTGTCGATCCTTGGCCACTTTCAGATTCCGCTGAACAACTCTGATCTTTTCCTCAGTATCTCTAACCAGATCTGGCCCAATCACTGATCTCTCGGATAACTCTGTCCAGCAAACCGGAGTCCTACATTGACGTCCATATAGAGCCTCATATGGTGACATACCAATACTCGACTGGAAACTGTTGTTGTAGGCAAACTCCATCAATGACACATACTTGTCCCAACTACCCGGAAAGTCCAAAACACAAGCCCTCATCATATCCTCTAAGATCTGAATCACACGCTCGGACTGACCATCTGTCTGAGGATGAAACGCTGTACTGAACTTCAGCTTGGTACCCAAAGCTCGCTGCAATTCTTTCCAGAACTTAGATGTGAACCTTGGGTCCCTATCTGAAACTATGGACAAAGGCACTCCATGCAACCGAACTATCTCATCCACATAAGTACTGGCCAATCTATGCATCGGATAATCCATCCTAACCGGCAAAAAGTGAGCGGACTTCGTGAGTCGATCCACAACAACCCACACAGAATCATGCTTCTTCTGAGTCAAAGGCAATCCGGAGATAAAATCCATGGCGATGTCATCCCACTTCCACTCGAGAACGGACAAAGGCGTAAGCAATCCAGAGGGAACCTGGTGCTCAGCCTTGACCTGCTGACAAGTCAGGCACTTGGATACAAAGTCCACTATGTCCCTCTTCATACCAAACCACCAAAAGAACTGCTTCAAATCTCGGTACATCTTCACACTGCCAGGATGCATGGTGAAAACTGAATTATGTGCCTCCTCCAAAATCTGTCTTCTTAACTCTTCGCTATCCGGAACACATAAACGGTTTCTAAATAGAAGAACCCCATCCTGAACCGAAAACTCTGACTGTTTGCCCAAACTAACTTCTTGCACAATCCTTTGCAGCTTCTTATCAACCTTCTGAGCATCCACTAATCGCTGTTTTAAGGTAGGCTTGACCTTCATCTGAGCTATCAAAGCTCCATCTGAACTAAACCTCCACCTGAATCGCCTCAAAAATAAGGCAGAAACTTACTTCCTACTCAACGCATCTGCGACTACATTGGCCTTACCCAGATGGTAATCCACAATGCAATCGTAGTCCTTAAAAAGCTCAAGCCACCGACGTTGCCTCATATTCAGTTCCTTCTGAGTCAGAAAATACTTCAAACTCTTGTGGTCCGTAAAGATCCTGCACTTCTCCCTGTAGAGATAATGTCGCCAAATCTTCAAAGCGAAGACAACCGCTGCTAACTCAAGATCATGCGTCAGATAGTTCCTCTCATGCGGCTTCAACTGTCGAGAAGCATAAGCCACAACTTTTCCTTCCTGCATCAGAACGCATCCCAAACCAACACCTGAAGCATCACTATACATAACAAACTCTTTACCCGAAGTGGGTTGAGTCAGTATAGGAGCTTCAACTAACAACTGCTTCAATCTCTCAAAGCAGGCTTGACACCTATCCGACCATTCGAACTTAACTCCTTTCCTCAATAACCTGGTCATCGGAGTAGCAATCACAGAAAAACCCTTAACGAATCGACGGTAATAACCCGCCAAACCAAGGAAACTCCTCACTTCCTGGACATTCCTTGGCGCTTTCCAATCCACTATCGCCTCAATCTTAGCTGGATCCACTTGAATACCCTTAGCGAAAACTATATGGCCCAAAAACGACACTTCCCGAAGCCAAAAATCACACTTACTTAACTTAGCAAACAGCCGATGCTCTCTCAACACTTGCAAAACCATCCGAAGATGCTCTTCATGCTCGGTCTCATCCTTAGAAAACACCAAAATATCATCTATAAACACCACTACAAACCGGTCTAAGTATGGTCTAAACACTCTATTCATCAAATCCATGAATGCCGCTGGGGCATTAGTCAAACCAAACGGCATAATAAGGAACTCATAGTGGCCATACCGAGTCCGAAATGCAGTCTTAACCACATCCTCGTCCTTAACACGAAGCTGATAATACCCAGACCGAAGATCAATCTTGGAAAACACTACTGCACCACGAAGCTGATCAAACAAATCTTCAACTCTGGGCAACGGATACTTATTCTTCACTGTGACCTTATTGATCTGCCTGTAATCAATACACATCCTCAAGGATCCATCCTTCTTCTTAACAAACAGAACTGGAGCTCCCCAAGGAGATATGCTGGGTCGAATAAACCCCTTATCCAATAGCTCTTGCAGTTGAGTTTTAAGTTCTCTCAACACCATAGGAGCCATCCGATAAGGTGCTTTCGACACTGGTGTGGTACCCGGCATAATCTCTATGGCTAGCTCAACTTCCCTTTCCGGAGGCAAACCAGGTAAATCACTCGGAAAAACATCACTGAACTCTCGGGCAACAGGAATGTCCTCAATCATAATTTGATCCCTCCTGGAATTCAAAACCACAGCCAGAAAAGCCTCACACCCTTTTCTCATAAACCTCTTAGCTTGAATAGCAGAAATCACATTGTGCACAGAACTCGCACCCAAACCTCTGACAAACACTGGAACTCGATTCCTATCCCGAAGCATGAAGGTCTTCCTATGACAATCAACCACAGCTCTGTGCTTGCTCAACCAATCCATACCCAAAATCAAATCATACTCTCTGAAGGGTAACTCTATCAAATCCACAGGGAACTCAACACCTTCGACAATCATCGGACAATTCCTATAAACTCTACTCACACTGACACTATGCCCTAATGGATTGGTCACACATATCTCATAGTCTAACTGTTCTACCACATGCAACTTATCAATAATCTTATGCGTGCACAAATATGAATGTGTGGAACCAGGATCTATTAGAGCATATAATTCAGTGTCATGGAGTAGGAACTTACAGGCAATCACATCAGGGGCATCCTGCTCCTCTCTGGCTCTAACTGCATAAGCTCTAGCGGCCATTGGGGGAGGACTCTCAACTGTCTCAGAACCAGCTCCTTCCCTAGGTCGACCGCCTCGACCTCTACCTCTGCCTCTACCTCTCGCAGCCTGAGAAGCATTCGATCCTACTCTGCTAGCTCCTCCCTGAGGACCCGAGTCTTCACCCATCTGAGGACAATTAGCCACACGGTGATCGGTGCTCCCACACCTAAAGCACCCACCAGTGAGCCACCTACACTCACCCCGGTGAGCCTTACTACAATTCTCACAAACAGGGATAGCATCAGACCGACCACCCCTACCAGAACCAGATACTGCAGCTGAACCTTGCCTTCTCCCTCTGGTAGCCGAACCAGCAGGTGGTTCATCTTGGGGGTTCCTAGATCTCTTACCCGAAGATGAAGAGAAACCACCTCTAGTAGAACTCCTTCGCTGGGCTCTCTCTCTAATCAAAGATTCCGCCTTCTCTGCCCTCACAGCAGCCTCAACAATCTGATAATAATGTACTCCTGGCATACACATCAAAGAAACTAAAGCAATCTTTAAAGAATCATTCAACCCGGCCTCAAAGTGCTTGCATCTGAAATCATCTGTCATAACCCCACGCGGAGCATAACGAGACAACCGGTTAAACTCCTTCTCATAGTCTGCAACTGACAAGGCCCTTTGCCTCAAACTCAGAAACTGTGCCCATCTTGCGTCCTTATATGCTTGAGTCACATACTTCCTAGTGAACTGCTCATCAAAGAAATCCCATGTCAAAGGATCAGGCATCTGAGGTTGCCTATTCACCAACTCCCACCATTCGTATGCTGGACCTTGAAGCAAAGCCACAGCACACTCGGCTTGCTGATCAGGAGGACACCTAACTTCCCTCAAAGCTCTCTTAACTTTATCAAGCCACCTCTCGGCTAACTCAGATTCATCAAGCCCAGTTCCATAAAAATTCTCGACACCAGCTCTTCTCAGACTCACTATCGGAGCTTTCGGGGCAGTCACCCTTTCCAAAACCCGAGCCATGTCTTGATGCAATCTGAGCATCGCCTCAAAAGGCATGGCAGCAGCCTCGGGCTGAACCCTAGCACGTTGAGCCGACACCGAAACAGAGACAGACGGATCTACCGCTGGAGGGTTCACACTTTCAGCGGACTCCTCGAGCGCACCGTGAGCAGAATCAGAATTCATCTAACAAACAAGAGGACAACCACATCAGCCAACACAGCCCTAGACATAGACATATGCACACATAGTATCACATAAATAATCACCCAGAAACGCCTAAACCGGGGCTCTGATACCACAACTTGAAACACCCCTTACCCATACGTAGGCGATCCCATCCGATAAGGAGTGAGATGCCGTATGAGTAAAGGTGCCACCACACCGATACAGAATACATACATTCAAACTTAAACATGCATACCGAAATATAGGGTAATTTAAAACTTTACAACACCATTCATGAAATCGGCTGATCATGCATTAATATAACTGAAACATTACATTACTGTTCTGATCAACTGGAGGAAACAACAGATAATTACAAAACCCAAAATACATGAGCAAAAGCGGAAACTATACAAATCCATATGAGAGTTCTATACAAAAAGAATCCTCAAAAGGTACAAAAATAAGCCCTACACTAAGACCATGCTGTGTTGGCTTCGCTGACGACGACTCTCCCAAAAGCAACTCCTTCTGCACCTGCACGGGTGAACACACCGTGCTAAGCGATAAACGCTTAGTGGGGAAACACACATATAGCATAAGGACAACCATTCACAACGGTCGTCAAGGCAATTCACATGCGTACTTCATGCACAAACGATAATCATGGCATAACAATAGCATAAACTCATGCTCACATACCTATTGCCATTCATCAGAAGATTCTTAACAATCATCATATTCTCATAATAGATTATACTTTTTATCAATGGGCCCATATGGACATAACATATGCTTTCTCATATAACAGTTCACATAAAGCACTTTAAACATTGAAACACCTGCTGACTCAAGGGAGTGGATAACGAGTTTACAGACAATACTTTACGGGTACGAGCCGATACAGACAGTACTTTACGGGTACGAGCCAATAAAACTAATTTTCATTTAACTTTTTCAAAACATTACAAAGGGGATCTTAAACAAGATCATTCAGATAAGGGTTCGCGAGGAACCAATCGGGGACCTGATCGGGGTCCAAACAGAAACGAAACAGAAACTGCAGCAAAGACTCTATTAAGCATGCCTAACTATCCACTAGACTGACTCGGGCAGGCTGAGAATCATAAAGTTAACATTCCCATAATAATCATACAATTAAAGAATTCATATACTTAAATAAATCAATACATGCGAAAATATAACTAATAATAAGCAATAAAGCATGCAAAAATCAATAAAATAACATTTCAGAAACGTGGGAAGAAAACGGGATTTTTGTTGGAAAACAGGGTGGGTCACGGTCACAACCAAATTGGTTGTCACCGTGACTGGTAGGTCACAGTCACAACCAAACTGGTTGTCACCGTGACATACCAAAATGCTTTTGGCAGAATGCTGATAAGAGGTACCTCACGGTCACAACCAAAATGGTTGTCACCGTGACATACCAAGAAAATCAACAGAATCCAAAAGCTGGACAGGTCACGGTCACAACCAAAAATGGTTGTCACCGTGACATGTCCCTAAACTAAAACAGAAATGAAGCTCTAGGTACCTCACGGTCACAACCAAAATGGTTGTCACCGTGACGTACCAAGAAAGCCAAACAGAAGCGAAAGTTTGGGTACCTCACGGTCACAACCAAAATGGTTGTCACCGTGACGTATCCAAAACCCAGAACAGAAGCAAAATCTGGGCAGCTCACGGTCACAACCAAATTGGTTGTCACCGTGACCTTTGCCCAGATTCCACAATGTCGAGCCCAAAACGCCAGATTTCCAACCCAACAATAAATTTTCTCACTCAAACCATAAAATTAAACTCAATCCAACATCAATAGGTCATGCCATAACCAAAATCAATTCATGAATTCAAAGAATAACATCACTTTACATAATCAAATTCCTCAAGTTAATATACAGCACTATTCATCATCACTTTACCCCAAATACAATATGAGTTCAAAACTCCACAATCTAAGCTCAATCATTCAACCAATACCAACCCCAAAGCATACAAACCATAGTAAACATAACATTCATCACAATTTTCCAGAATTTCTCATGAACACATAAACGTACACACATTCGAAAATAGAAATTCCCAAACCTCAAATCCTTAGCTCTTAGCGCTTAGTTCCACTGGATCCAGCGACTTCCTTGCCTTTAGGATCCCGGGGAGGCTCAACTAAGAGACCCAACCAATCATACAAAAAAAAAAAAAAAAATCCAAATCAACCCTAATTCCAAATCCAAAACTAAAGAATAGAAGATGGAGAAAAACTAAAACAAAAGCAAAATGAATGCATAAAACTTACCAATAAACACTAAGAGATGATCAAACCCCACTAGTAACCCTTGAATCTCAACTAAGGTTCAAAAGAGAAGAAGAAGGAGAAGAAGAGAAGGAAGGGGCGGTGATGATCGGGAAACACAAGTGAAAAATCTGACTTTCCCCTTTTCTTTTTTTTTCCTTTCTCTTTTCTTAACCTAAGACAAGTGTCAATCTCCAATTAGTGGGATTTGGCCACTCACACCCTAGATGCTTAGGTTACACACACCCAAAAATCTCTCTAAACACACCCTACAAACATATGCATGCTCACACACTAGAACAACCCACTAGTGCATATCCTACTATGGTGCACACATGCACACACAAATCTGACCCAACTACTCCACACCATAGCACCATGCATGCACCCACATGCTAGCAAAACTCTTAAAGCATGCCAAATTACCAAAATGCCCTTATGATACAAAACTCATGCAAATGTACACATATACAAATATGGCTCATTCAACTAGGGGGCAAACGGGGTGTGACAGAATCTATGATGGCTGAAAGATCAAGATTGTTAGCATGATGCATGGATGATATATACAATGCATGATCGTGCCATGCAAATGGTCTTTAATGAGTGCAGGATCAATGGATTACCACAATACAATGGGATGTGTGGAAGAAATTACACACAGGATGATATGTACACGTGAAAAAATAATATGCAGACAAAAAGGTATATACACGCATAGCATGAGAGGAAATATATTACTATTTATATACACACATATTTACTTTATTGACATGCGTGAATGACATGCGATGCACGAGCATATTGTGCAGCATCCACAACCACACACAAGCAGATATATCCTTCTAACCTTATCACCCCCACACATGAGGTTGCGCGGTCTCTTTCTTAGGTGGGCTTCATCCAAGGGTTAACAGGGAACCCATCGGACACGTATGGTGCACGGTGGAAAACTGGTAGCATAACAGTCTTAATCTAATGCGCATTCGTATGGGTTTTGGCCATTACGTATTTAGGCAATTTAATCAAGTGAAGGTGGGCTTACCGGGGTATGAAAACCTTTGATAAAGGACCACTTAATTTGCTTGATTTTGTTTAATATGTGATGGCCCACATCACAAGCATCGTATTAAGGAGCATATCACCTAGTAAAAGTTTCTATTTGTCATTACATGGGTTTTGGTCGATGGTGATTTCTTAGGTCTACCCAAGCATGGTCCCTGCCAATGGGTCTAGCTTATCACGAGTATAGCGACAGATCGGGTCTCCATTTGATATACCATTAATGGCACGAGGCTTGGGCTGGCGATTATCCCTAACACTTCCCTACAATGAGTGAAAGTAAGGTCATGCTTTGGGAACGCACCGAGGTAAGATAGGGGACCATCTAACATAGTTCTAAGGCCCTAAAATGCAATGCAATTTTTGAGAAGAGATAGGATTTTAAGTTTTAAAAACCCAATTATATTTTAACCAAAGCACTTTCAAAGCGAAGTCTCAAACAAGTCCTTAGTGGAGTCACCACTGTGACGCTCGCCGAACCCAGCAAGGGCCCTCGAGTGAATCCGCTCTTCAGGATTCGAGGGACCGGTTCACATCTTTTTGATCATGGGCACCACGAGACATCTTGGATGCTTCCTTCCCAATAGAATATTGGAAAGGAACATCTAGCCTCATGGCACCTTTGGGCACCTTTGAGGTATTATGGAGTCACCACCTAATTCACGAGGAATTGAAAAAGGTCACTAACCTCTTATTGGTCAAGACCAGAGATTGGTGTTCGGAACTTCACTCTTATTTCTGCTTTGATTAATTATAAATGAGTTTTTAACTTCCTAAAATTTTATCTCTCATCTCACACGATTAATGCAAGTAAATTAAGATCGCATTGTAAACACGTAAAGAAAATAAAGGAAAGTGATAAAGAAAGCGGTAAATGAAGTAACTAAGGAAAGCGATAAACACGCAAGCACACAATTACAAGAGAAATTGGGAGGCAGGCACACGCCCGCGTTGCCTGGGCGAGGCGTGCCCCAGTAGGGCACGCGCCTCGCTGGTGAAGCGTGCCCCAGGGGGCGCGCAATGCCTAGGCAATGCGGGCCCCAGGGGGCGCCTGCCCCCTCGGCGAGGCGCGCCCCCGAGGGGCACGCGCAGCAAGCTGCCACGTGCACGGCGGCTCCCATGGCCCCTGCCGAGCGCGGCTTCTGCTATGCACGCGCATGCCGCCTTAGCGACGGGTACAGCCCGCACACGTGGCACGCGAAATGAAATATAAATAAAATAAAATAAAAATAAATAAAAAAAGAAAATAAATATAAGTAGTAAAAAGGAATAAAAGAGAGCAAAATAAACAAATTTTCGCACTGAAAATTTGGAGGAACAAATGGATTTTTTTTTCGACAAGGAGAACATCATTACTGGCACCTCTATTTGTGGCAAATACCATTTTCATCATTGGGTAATCCTGAACTTGGACCGCCTCTAGACCCGGTGTCTACACATAGTATAGTGTTTACATACAATTATGATAAATATTTACAATTTTACAACAAGTTATATTAGCTTCTTTACATGACAAAATGGACCCTATAAGATCCCTAAATATATACAAAAAGAACCTACATTCAAAACTTCTACTCCTGCGCTGGCTCTATAGCTTTCCTTCACAATCAACTTTTGTACCTGAAACTACACGGATAAAAAACTCGTGCTAAGCATAAAGTTTAGTGGAGAACATTAGATTTTGAATGACTACTCAGAGTAGTCGTTCCACAGGCACATAAATAGCAATAAAAGAAATTGAATAAAGAGTAAATCTAAAAACAATAATAAATTATACAACTAAGTTATATAACATTATTACCACGTATATTCAAAATTATCGGATGCAAGTCATTACTATTTAGGTCAACCATTCATATAATTTTATTTCATATCAAATACAAATCAATATTTAATAACTACAAATTTGCATAATCAATTATAGACACCGGCCATAATAGAAAGTGGATAAGCGAGAGGATACAGGACTTCTCGAAGGAAGTTTTTGGATCGAAACCTCAAAAGATATACTATATCTAAATCCTCGAAGGGATAAACATCAGGACGGGTATTCTTATAATAATATGAGACCTTAGTCTGTACTGAATGACACCGTAGTGTCATAAATATAGCAGCTGCATCAAAATCCCTATAGGCATGCCTATCTATCCACACCCTAATAATCTGGCAAGTCTTTACAGATATGTAATCAATAACACTTATAATCAAGCTCAGACAATACTTTAGAATAAAAAATGCACAATTCAGGTTGTTTAAAGTAGTTATAATAATGAAGATACCATGCCAATGATAATTACCTTTACATCATTTACATTTTATTCATGTTCATGCATAATTGTTGTCATATTAATGTAAATATACTACATTTAGCTGTATTATCAGTCTACATATTATTTGGACATCTTTAGAATATACCAGAGAAGTTCCAAAAAATTTGAATTGAAACCGGATCAAAATCGAAGAGAAAATTTCATATTAGAAACCAAAAATTGCATGTTACACGGGGGGCAGGATTTCCCAACCGCTGTGTAAAATGACAAAATTTTGGCATACCTGGATAGAAGCTGATTACACGGTGGGGGAAAAATATTACACGGTGGGCTGGGATGGTTACATGGTAGGCAGGAATTCCTGACCACCATGTAAACCGAATGACTTGTAAAAAATTAAATTCCACATTGCATTTACATGGTGGGCAGAAAATCTACATGGCGGGTAGAAGAGATTACACGACGAGTAGAAAATCCTCACCGCTGTGTAAGATGAATTCTAGGCAAAACAAGCAATTCAGAAGCCATTTATAAGGCGCGTAGGATTTCCTGACTGCTGTGTAACCCTGTTACATTGCTTACTAAAACAGGGTGTAATAGAGCAGATTTCATTGCTCAATTTGTCCAAGCCTTTTCACTTAGAAGAAAGTATTTTTAGGCCAAAGTTTCTCTTAACATATGTTCATCTATGTCTTAAGTTTCTAATGATATAAAATTTACTTCATTTGGACCTGTATTTAAAGAGATATACCTATGAGAATAGAAACTGCTCCCAAAATGGGACATATATAAATGTCCAATTTTTAACTTCCATTTGAGGTGTCTTAGGGCTTGAATTAAGCTAAGATCTCTTCTAGACATTTGAAGGTATCTATCTTAAGAAAATTTTCCAATTATTGATTCTGGCCACTGTTGGCTTAAAGGCTAAAATTTAGATTTTGATGAATAACGAAACCTTCTAATCAAATTAAGTATTAGGCTTTTCTTTAGTTCATATTGTACAGGTCAAGTTATCCAATCCAAAACAAATGTGTTATACTCTCATATAAAGCATTAGACCTGATTTGCAGCATGCTCTAATGATCAATACACTTTAGGAATAATTGTAAAATTATCATTGAGGTTTCACACACTCACATACATATCATTTACTGCATTTTAAGATTTTCCAATACCATATCTTAACTTATTTAACTTTATTTCTTTCCAAAAATTAATTTTTCCATATACATGCTTCTTTAAAAAAGGAAAGAGAAGTTCTTTAATATTTTTCAAAATTGGTTTTTATATAAGAAAATGCAAATCAAATCTCTTCTGATAATGGAAACATTTTTGAAACTAAGTTCACACTCAAAGGCTACCTTATTTTGCTATAAAATGAATTTTGGTTGAGGTATTCTAATATGTGAGTGAAAACACGTTTCTAATTGAGATTTAAGCAGTTTGTAAGTTTTCATTCCATCATGAGCATTCAAGATCACATCACTTCAATATGATTATGGTTTTTTATTGTAATAATGTTAGTGAGACTTATTAAATTTGTGAGATTAAAGTGAGGTTAGGTTGTTAGAGCCTCTAGAAAAATAAATTAGCAAGTATTTAGGTTCTTTTACTTAGGAAAAAGAGCTAAGTGTTTGGATATTTTTACTTGGAAAAAAGGGTTAAGTATTTTCGAGTTTTTTACTTGGCAGAAAAACTTGTAATCGGCTTTTGACTCTTGCCCGCTAAATAGAGTCACACTAAAAAGAGAGAAACTCTTAAAATGAGTTGTCTTAAGGAGAGGATATAGGCAATAGTTAAACCTCTATAAATCGCGGAATCAAATATTTTTATCCTTTACTCTCTTTAAATTTGTGCTTTATATATTTATATTGTGCTGAATCTGTCTGTTCTATACCCGTTATGTGTTCTATAGAACAGAGTCAAAAATTAGTCTGTGTTCTACGATGAGATGAAATTGAATTTTTGCATAAATTATTTTCGCAAGTTTTAATTTGATTTTTTCCTATCCAAAGTTTGGTCCATGCATATGTTTAACATTGGAAAAAGGTTAATTAAAACTATTTTAAGTTAAATGCATGAAATGGATTCATTATAATATTTGTGCTCTACTTCTAAAACTACTTCTATTCTAATTTGTTTCAGTTCAAGAAAATTTTGTAATACTCTATTCACCCCCTCATTTGGGAGTTATATTTGGTATTAGAGCAGGTCTCATTTTGTCTTTATTGGTCTAATAACCTAGAGAAATCCGAAAGTTGGTTGGAACAAATCGCTTAAACACAACCTTTATTGAAGGACAATCATCAACACGTCCTCCTTTATTTTGTGAATAGAATTTCTCATTTTGGAATCTAGAATGAGACATTTCATTCAAATAAAAAATATGAAAATTTGGAGGATAGTAATCAATGGATACAAATCACCAACGAAAACTAAGAATGGCACTGAAGTTCCAAAAGAAAAAAAAATGAGTATTTTGAAACTGATATTCTAAATATTTAAAGAAATTCAAAAACTATGAGTTGGCTATATTTTTCTTTGGATTCTAATGAATTAATAAAATTTTAGCTTATGACTATGTTAAGGAGATTTGGGTTAAACTTATAGGAACCTATAAGGGAACTACACAAGTCAAGGATTCTCGCTTACATGTGTTTATGTGTGATTATGAATCTTTCAAGATGAAACCTAATGAAAATTTTTCTGAAATGAGCCATAGGTTTGTCAAAATTACAAGTTCCATAAAAGGGCTTGGAAAGATAGTAAGTGAAGAAGAGCAAATAAAAAAACTAATAAGATCATTGAACTTAAACTGGCAAGAAAAAAAATAATTGTTGTACTTGATAGGGATCTGAAAATTTTTTCCCATGATGATCTTATAGGATCCTTGTTATCTTATAAGCTTGTGATGTAAAGTCAGGAGAATGAAGAGAAGCAAAAAGGAGTTGCTATAGCTGTTGCTGATTTTAGTGAGAATTCATTTGATGAGGAATTTTCTATAATCACACGAAAATTTCAAAAGTTTTACAGGAAAAAAATGAAACATGGAAAATTTTTGAGGAAGGTATGTAATAATAACGCTAAAAATTCTCAATAGAATACTGGTGATTTGGTGTCCTATCATTACAACAAACCTAGATATATCAAGACCATATATCCTCTCTTAAAAAGAAGGATAAAAAGTTAAAAAAAAGTAATGGTGGCAACATGGATCAATAGTGATGATTCAAGTGAAAGTTCAGAATCAAATCAGAACATAGAAGATATTGGTTTGATGGATATTTCAGATGAAGAAATAGAACGTGTTATTGATATAGTGAATCTTGAGGAAACCAAAATTGAAGAAGATCAAAATGAGTTAAATGATTCTAATTTCAATAATCGTAAAAAGCTGAATAAAGTTTTTGAAGAACTTTGCATGAAATATGATAGAGTAAAGAAAAAAAATTATGATATCTTAACTATCTATCATGCATTAAATGAAGATCATAAAAGTTTGCAGGCATCACATGATAATCTGAAAGAAATGTTGAAAAATTGATAAATTATTCTCATGATGAATGTAAGAAATATCTAGAGCAGCTTAAAGATTTAAATGAACTGAAAAATGAGCTCAATATTATATCATGTGATTATGTGGAGCTTGAGATGGAAATTGTGGATTTAAATATCAAAATTGGAAAATGAAGGAGAGAAAATGAAGCATTAAGAGAATCTTCCAATGCTGAGAAAATGGGTAAGCAAGTGGAAAATATCAAAACGGCTAATTGTTCATCTTCATCCAAAATCTCATGTACCTTTTGTGGTAAAAATGGACATATTGCAAAGGACTGTTTTTATAAGAAAAAGGGAAAATGAAAGAACAATGAAGTTGGAAATGAAACATTTGCTGCGAAAACTAACCTCCAAGGGTCCAAAATTAACTAGGTACCTAAGAAGAAATAATTATCTTGTAGTTTTCTCTAAAGAGCAATGTGAATAACAAATGGTATTTCGATAGTGGTTGCTCAAGACATATGACATGAGATAAAAAGAAGTTTGCTAAACTCTCTATGAAAGATGGAAGGACTATTAGTTTTGGTGATAAAAAATAAAGGCAAAATTATTGGAGTTGGAACTGTTAGAATCAACCCACATATTGAAGATGTTTCACTTACGAAGGGATTAAACTATAATTTCTAAGTGAAAGCCAGTTATGTGATAAAAATCATAGAGTTATCTTTGAAATAAAAGACTACAAAGTTGAATATGCCAAATCAGGTAACACTATTCTAACTGGTTACAGAATTTGAAATATTTTTCAAGTTTAGAAGATAATGATAATAATAATTCAACTTGATTAATTTCAAATGATGATCAAAATTAGTTATGGCATAAAAGACTAGGTCATGCAAGTTTACGTGCTACTGAAAAATTATCTAAAAAAATCTAGTTATAAGCTTGCCTAAAGTTAAATTCAATAAAAAATATGTATGTGAAGCATGTCAACTTGATAAGCAAACCAGAAGTTCATTTAAATCTAAAAAGGAAATTTCTACTAAGAAATGCTTAGAAATGTTACATATTGGATTTATTTAGACAATCACACCATATAATCTAAAAGGAAAGAGTTATGTATTTGTGATTTTTGATGATTACTCACGTTTTACTTGGGCACTCTTTCTTGCACATAGAAATGAGATATTTGAGGCATTCAAAAAGCTAGCAAAGAAAATAAAAAATGAGAAGGGGTATCATAGTGTTAAGATCCGAAGTGATAATGGAGGTGAATTTGTGAACAAAGAATTTGATGAATTTTGCTAAAAGGAAGGAATAGAACACTATTTTTCAGTATTAGTGGTTATGCCTTAGGCCAAATATTTCGACCTAGCTCTTATGTTATATTTTCTTTTATAAAATGGTGCTCTTAACATTAGTATATTGTTTGCATGTTGCATTATAATAATATTTATGAATAATTATTTAATATTATTCTAAATATTTCTAGTCAATTATCACTGAAGGAATAATGATAAATTAAAACTAGTATGAGTTTGGTTGATAATTATGAGATGACTATATGTATAGTGATATAAATCAAACTTGTAGATACTTGTTAGAGAATAAGGTACTGGATAGACCCGCTATGAGATCACGACATGGATTAGTGTCATAAATGATCACATAATAGTTATGTTATTAAATTCTTAGACCTAAGATTATCACAGTTTCCTACACGAGTAACATCATATTTTGACATAATCAAACATTATCTTTAATCGGATAATCATATATGATTAAGCATGATGAGAATTATGCAGAGGAAAGTGAGTAATCAAGATGGAATTTATTCCTTTCTTATGAGAGATATTTAATAGGCCCCTCGATAAGTAGGACTGAGAAAAGCATGGCCATGCTCAAATGAATTGATAGAGTGATCAATGTCATTTAATTTTATTAGTCCACTTAGTAATTGAGAAATTATATGTTTGACTAATACAAGGGTGACATTAACCATAACTTATGTTCAAACTAGATATTGTGTGACAAAATGATTATGACATGTTCTATTGGTTAGATTAATATCGGACTATCAATATTCATATTATTTAGGTAGTTATAATGTCTTGCTAGAGACCGCTTATTACTTATGGGCTTATAATGGGATTAAGCCCACTACCAACATAATATGAGCCTATTGGGACACACATCTAGAATGTAATGAACAGGCTAGGGTTTATTTTGGCATTTCGAATTTGAAATATGTTAGATATAAAGTTCGAAATAATATTTTAAAGATAAGGTAATATTCCTTAATTGTCATATATATAATTTCCTTTTTATTAAAATTTGAAATTATATTTGAATAAGGAATTATTATTCTTAAAATCTCTCTAGATATCTGATATACATGTTAACCACTCATTAGATTGAGTTAGGGCTAACATGTGACTATATATATATATATATATAGAGAGTTAGAAGCTCTGAAAATAGTCTCCTCAAGGAAGAACTGAGAGAAAAAGATAAACAAACCCTAGTTGCACATAAGGAGTTAACACCCTACAGTCCTGTTCGTGACCATTCATGTATGGAAACCAATAGAGGGTGGTGGTTTTTGGAGCAGCACCTATGGTTTAATATGACTTTTCAAACAAGTCGTTAACTTTCATGCAGAAAAGGTTGGTAATCGTAACCCCCTTTTGAATTAATTGAAATGCATGGATTAAAGGTGGGTTTTATTTATTTATTTTTCAGCATCGAGAACTCCACAACAGAATAGAGTAGTAAAACAGAAAAATAGAACACTACAAGAGATGACACGAACCATGTTGAATGAGAAAAATCTTTCAAAATTTTTTTGGGCTGAAGCTGTGAACATATCAACGTACATTATGAATAGAGTTTTAATTAGAGTTGTTCTAAATAAAACTCCATATGAGCTTTGGAAAGGAAGGAAGTCAAACATCAGTTATTTTCGCACATTTGGTTGTAAGTGCTTCATTTTAAATGATAAAAATAATCTAGAAAAATTTGATGCTAAATCTGATGTAAGTATTTTTCTAAGTTATTCACTTAAAAGTAAATCTTATAGAATTTACAATAGAAAAACACATATGGTTGAAGAGTCAATTAATGTTAAATTTGATGAAACTAATGTCTACACTAGAGAAAGGTGTATTTCTGATGATGATATAGGAAATAAAGGTGAAAAATTCAAAAAAAAAAAAAATCAAACAACATAAATCTGATCAAAATAGGACTGTTGAGACAGAATTGTCAGATGCAATAGAACACACAAAACCAAAATAGAACACTGATCTACCAAAAGAATGGGGTGTTCGTAAAAACCATTCAAAAGAAAATTTGTTAAGTAGTCCATCAAGAAAAATGATAATCAGGAGACAACTAAAAGAATTTTGTGGTAATGTTGCTTTCGTTTCTCAAATTAAAGCAAAGAACATTGAGGAAGCTCAAGATGACAATAATTGGATTCTTGCAATGCAAGAGAAATTAAATCAATTTGAAAGAAACAAGGTGTGGTCTTTTGTTCCTAAACTGAAAAATCATTCAATTATTAGTACAAAATGGGTCTTTAGAAACATGCTAGATGAATAAGAAAATGTAACAAGAAATAAAGCAAAGCTTTGGTTCAAGGCTGCAATTAAGAAGAAGGTATTGATTTTGATGAGACATTTGCACTAGTTGTAAGTTTAAAAGCTATTCATATACTGAGTGCATTTGCATTTTTTTAAGAAAATTAAACTCTATCTAATGGATGTTAAAAATGCATTTTTAATTGGATATTTAAATGAAGAAGTTTATGTTCCACAGTCACCCGATTTTGAAAATCCAGAACATCCAAATCATGTTTTTAAATTAACAAAGGCTTTATATGGTTTAAAATAAGGTCCTAGAACTTGGTATAAAAGGTTTTCAAGTTTCTTATTAGAACATGATTTCTCAATAGGAAAAATTGACAATACTTTATTTATAAAACATAAAGAAAGTCATCTCATACTTGTACAAATTTATGTGGATGATATTGTGTTTGGAGCTACTAACTTCTCATGCAAGGAATTTGAAAACTTAATGAAAGAAGAATTTGAGATGAGTATGGTGGTGAGAATTAACCTTCTTTTTAGGACTGCAAATAAATTAGAACAAGGATGGAATTTTTATTAATCAAATCAACTGTACAAACGAATTGTTAAAAAAATATAAGATGATGGAAGCCACTATGAGTCCATATATAAGAAAGGTAAAAATATTGATTAGAAGTTCTACAAAGGAATGATAGGTTCACTGCTCTACCCAACCGCAAGTCGACTTGACATACACTTTAGTGTCTATCTTTGTGCTCGATTTCAGTCAAATCCAAATGAGTCTCACTTATTAGCAGTTAGACATATCTTAAGATATTTATTGGGAAACCAAAATATTGGTTTATGGTACTTTAAAAATTCAAGCTTTAATCTTGTTGGTGTTTTAGATGCTGACTACGCAGGCTGTAAAATTGAAAGAAAAAGCACACATGGAACATGTCAACTATTAGGCCAACCTCTCATATCTTGGTCTAGTAAAAAACAAAATTCTATTACTCTGTCAATTGCCGAAACTGAATACATAGCTACTGAAAGTTATATTGCACATATTTTTTGGATCAAATAGCAATTGATTGATTTTGGGTTTGATCTCAAGGAGATACTGATTTGTTGTGACAATACCAGTATAATGAATCTCACCAAAAATCTGATGATGCACTCAAGAACAAAGCATATCGAAATAAGACATCATTTTATAAGAGATCGTGGTTAAAGAGGACATATTATCTTGAATTATGTCTTAATAAAACACCAACTTGCTGACATCTTCACTAAACCATTGAAGGAAGAGCAATTTTGCAAGATAAGAAGAGAATTAGGTATGGGTATCTTAGAAAAATCATCTTAAAATGTAATCCTATTCTCTCTAAAATTTTTACTTTATCTTGTGTACAATTTCTTAGTTATTTCATGTTAGAACATATTTTTCTATGTTCTACAGAACTGAAGTGCTCTAAGTGCTTTTCTGTATTCTATATGCATTTCGTGTTCTATGTATGTGACGCGCTTTATATTATGTGTTCTAAGTGCTTTGCATAATACAAATGCTTTTCATATTCTATTTCTATTTTTTTTAATATATGACAATTATGGAACTTTTTAAATTCCAGATTTGATTCCTATTTTGCTTACACATATTCTCGGGTATTTAAAAGGGAAGCTTTTTATGTTTTGCTAACATCCCTCTTTTAATAAAAATCTTCCCACTTTTTAAAAGTAAAACTTCCTTTTTGAATTTTGAAAATCAACTTTTCACTTACCCTATTAATTAAGTCGGTTTGCTGCATAAAAAAGACTTGAAATTTCTTTTGCTTCATTCCTTGCTAAGACATTCTCTATATTTCCCTCTTCCTCTCATAAGCCATCGACAATAGAAAGAGTAGAAACACCAACAAATTGAAAACATATTACCTCTTCCAACTCAAAATCCCTAAAGCTCGATAAAAAAAGAGTATCTCAAAAACCCAAGAAAGCTTCAACAATAAAAGTTAAGGAAACTAGGGATTTTCTCATCCCGAAATCTATAGATTGGGTAGAGTTAAAAGCAACAGAAACTCAGGTGGCATTTTGGATGGAAAGGCTGAATGGTTAGGTATTTTTAGTTATTTTATAAATATGCAATTTATCCTTAAATATTAAAGGAATTTTATGCAACTAAAAGGACACTTAATGAGGAATCCAAAATAGATGAAAATTATAAAATCTTAACTCTTGGAACTTTAACAATTGTTTTTAATATAAGGAATGATGGTTTTAAGATGACAAAGAACACCAAATTAAGTGAAATAAGGGGATTTAACAAGCTATATTTTTTTAAGGAAACTGCTAATATGGAACAGTACAAAAAGAAGGACAAAATGCTACCCTCTATCAATATGAAATTAGAATTTAGAATTCTTCATAAGTTTTTGGTAGAAATATTGATACCTAGGGCTGGTAGTGCTGATCATGTAACCAACACTGAACTACAAATCATGTGGCATGTTTATAGAGGATTTCCTATTAATTTACCTTACCTAATATTTCATCAAATTAAGTCCATCAAAAAGGATCAACATCTCCCTTTTGCTATGATATTAAGTGCATCATTCTCCTACTAGAATTTGCCTCTAGATGATGTTGACTATGAACTGTTTAATAATAAATTGAGAATTGGTAAATATTTCTATAAAATGTAAAATATTAGACTTTAAAAATTAGGAAAAAGATTAATTAGTGAGGCTACTGAACAAAAGAAGAAGGGGAAGAAAATTAAAATTGATGAAACTCCAAGGAGGATGATTAAAGAATTGAAGGAAAACCATTTTAGAACCTTAGTAATTAGAGAAAAGCTAGAATTAGTTGACAATAATGCCATCATTACCAAGGAGGAGTATTTTAGTGATAGTTTAAGTGGTAAAGATAATGCCAATGAGGTAGAAAAAATTGAGACTGAAAAAGAAGAAAAGAAAAACATTAATGAAAATAATGATAATGAAAAATTTGATGATGCTGGAGAAGAAGTAGAGGAGACTTGGATGAGGAATATGAGGCAGAATTAGGCTCAAAATAACATGAGTCAAAACAACATGGATTAGAACAACATACTGTAGAACAAGAAGGAGTAGAACAGAAAGCTGAATCAGAATATATATCAGTCCAAAACCAAAACCAATGATAGAAAGGAGGTAGAATAGAGTATTGATTGCAAACTAGATCCTTTGCAATGGGTTAGGTTTTAGGATCATCAAAGGCAACTTATGGAATGGGGTGAAGAGATGTTCGTGAAAGCTGAATTTGGGCCATAAATGAAGATCAAGGTAGAAACAGTTTCCCCTCCATCATCACCTGTTCATGAATCTGATTCCCTTGTCCCTGTCCAAAAACTTAGGAAATCCATGAGACTCATTGCTAAACACAAATTCAAGCTAACTCCAAAGCCCGGACAAATGGATGTTAGGATGCAAAATAGTATAGTTTTTAGGATAGTTTTCTTCACCTTTTTCTTAGTTTTATGTTTGCATTTGTGTGATTTATATGTGGATTTTAGGTGTTTTAATTTAGTTTGTGTGTTTTGTAGGGATTATTTATGTTGGAGTACAATTGACTGAAATTAGGCATAAGGATGATGAGTAAGAGAGCAAAGGAAAAGAAGGAGGATGTCACGACTCGGCACGTAAGTCACGAGTCATGAAAGAGAGCAACCATTATGAGTCGGCACGAAGGTGATGACTCATGACCGAAAGAGAGGGCAGCGTCACGACTTGGCACAAATGTCACGAGTCGTGACAAAAGAGGAAGTCCAGTGTCATGAATCGGCACATCCATCACGAGTCGTGATAGAGACTGAAGGTGACAACTCATGCACGTGTCGGCACATCCTTCACGAGTCGGCACCAGCACTCCATCCTAAGCATTATCTCGTTTCATCACACCCTTTCAAGCCACCTTTTCATATTTACACCCATTTGCAAGAGGCATAAAAAGGGTTGCCAGAGGCTTATAAATGGATGCAATTAACTTCCAAAAAAAAAGAGATATGAGAATGACAAAAAGACAAAGTCAAAGAAACAAGAAACATACAAAGAGGTGTAGTTAATATCAAGTAAATTCCTTGAAGAGCATTGAAGAAATTCATCAACAAACTCTTTTTCTCTTTTCTATTTTTTTTATTTTCTTGATGATTAGAATATTTTCTTGTTGTTGTTTGTTTCTAGATAATATGTATCTTGGCTAAGTTTTGTGTATTATAATTACAATGATGAATTAATATTTAGAACTATATTTTGCATCTTTTAAAATGCATGAATGATTTAAGTTCAATTGAGCATGAAGTGTGCTATGTATGTTTGATCATCATATATAACTTGTTAATCAAATGTTTACAATGAGAACTGGGGCATTTTGGTGGAAAAACAATAGAATTTACTTAAAGGTTAGGAAAGTACTTGGAGATAAGAAATTCACTTTAAGGGGTTAAAGAATTGTCATATAACTTAATGGTTTTTGTTTATCTCTACAATGTCATGAGAGTGCTTGTAGCCTCTAAATGAAAATGCCTTTAATTGACAATAAGAGTTGCTTTTAAGGATTGTTGGCCAGATTCTCCAATCATTGCATGTATTATGTGTACATCAATGGTTAAGATTCTTGATTTATTCTCATATGTAATTCTAATATACATTTTTTACCTATATTGTTTGAATTCATTTAGATTAATTAAAGTAATCATAATTCTCAGTAATTTTGGAATTTAAAAACATTTCAACTACTTTTATGTCATTTGCCTATCCATCTAAGTATCTATTCTATTAATATAAAATTACTCCAAGGTTCTCAGTGTTCAACACCCTACTTCTTCTATACTTAGTCTTAGAGACTAGGGTTACAATTTGACGTGCTTCAAATATTAGCGCCGTTGCCGGGGAATTCTTGTTCAGAATTTTTATTAATCTAGGGTGGAGAAAAGTTGTTTTAGGCTTTAATTTAGTAACTATATTTTATAGTTTTCTAATAGTTATATTATGTTTATTTGATTTTAAGTTTTTTATTTTTATGCGTCGTAGTAGAAGTACTAGTGATATTTTAGAATTTGATCCTGAAATTGAAAGAACTTTTCGTGTTTTGTGTAGAGAGCAAAGACAAAAGCAAGAGGAAGAACAAGAATTGAATAAAATGGCTAATCCGGAAAGAAGAACATTAGGTGATTTTGCCATGCTCGACATAACGGGTAGTTTTGGAGGGATTGTGGCTCCATCTATTGCTAATAATAACTTTGAAATCAAGCCAAGCATTATTCATGTGGTGCAAAATAATCAGTTTGGAGGTTTACCAGGAGAAGATCCATATACTCACATATTGGTATTTCTTAATGTGTCTGCAATATTCAAGATCAATGGAGTGACTGATGATGCAATAAGGCTTAGGTTTTTTCCATTTTCAGTTAAAGAGAAGGCATAACTTTGGCTTGCTAGTTTGCCTAGTGAATCAATCACCACTTGGGATTAATTAAAGCAAGCATTTCTTCACAAATATTTTCCCCCACAAAAGACTACAAGATTTTGTAATGAGATCACTACTTTCAAGAAAAATGCAAGTGAGACCATCTATGCAGCTTGGGAAAGATTCAAGGAACTTCAAAGGCAATGTCCACATCATGGTTTGCCCGATTAGATGATGCCTTAAATTTTCTACAATGGGTTGACAGATGACAATATAAATATTGTCAATGCAGCCTCTAGTGGGAAATGGATGGAGAAAGCTGCTAAGGAAGTTATTACATTCCTGGAAGAACTTACATCTCAAGGATACATGAGAGATGAACTAACAATGGCAAAATCAAAAGGAGTTTTGGAGCTTGACACCATCAATTTATTGAATGCAAAGGTAGATTCTCTCACCAAAATGGTAAGTAAAACTCAAATTGTCATCTCATTCATATTCACAATGTAATGTGAGTTCCAATGAAGATGTGAGTTTTGTACAAGGGGATTTTAACCAAAGAATGGGGATGAACTCAAACTCTTATAACCCTCAATGGAGAAACCATCCTGGATTTTCAAGGTCCAACCCATCCTCTCAATTAAACCCCTCAATTAGCCCAATTAACAAACCACAAAACCCACCAGGATTTCCTATGAAACAAACTTTCAACCCTCCACAACCTAAATCCAACCTTAAAAACCTTATGGAGCAATTCATTTACCAACAAATGACCATTAATAAACAAAATAAGGAGCAATTTAAGCATATTAATTCTAAGCTTGAACAACTTGCTACTCATAATCGCATCCTTAAAACCCAAATTGCTCAACAAGCCTCTTCTTCATCTAACCTTGGAAAAGCTTCCTTGCCAATCGGAGTTTATAAAAAAGAGACTTGCCAAGCAATTACTTTAAGGAGAGGTAAGGAGGTTGAACAAATTGCTAGAAAGGGTAAGAGTAAGAATGTAGTTGATGATAATGGTAAGGAAGAGGTTGAAGTTAGAAAAGGAAATGAAGATGTTACTATTAGTACCAAAGGTGAGGAGAATGCTGCAAAGAAGGGTAAAAAGGAAGATGCCATACCAATCAAAGATGATGAATCAAAGGTAGACATTAAAACTCTACCTTTCCCTCAAAGGTTCATAAGACGTAACTTAGATAAGCAATTTGGTAAGTTCCTTAACTATCTCAAAGATATTACTATTACTGTACCATTTATGGATGCTATTATAGACATGCCAGTTTGGGGTAAGTTTTTAAAGGATATTATTAGCCATAAAAGTAAGCTTGAGGATTATGGTATAGTATCTCTTGTTGAAGAATCTAAAGCTATGTACTCTAAAGCTCCACCAAAGCTTAAGGATGCATGTTGTTTCACTATTCCTTACCTAATTGGTAACATTCATTTTGACAAAGTTTTGTGTGATGTTGGTGCTAGTATTAGTCTTATGCCTTATTCCATTTATAAAAGGCTTGATTTAGGTGAATTTAAGCATACAAATATGTATTTATCTATGGCTAACAAATCTATTACTTATCCACTTGGCATTCTTGAAAATGTGCCAACCAAAGTAGGTAAATTTGTTATACCTACTGATTTTGTTATTTTAGAGATAAAAGAAGATCCTAAAATTCCAATTTTATTTCGAAGACCATTTTTAAGGACAGCTGGTACCATTATTGACATGAAGAGAGAGAAGATTACATTAGAGGTGGATGATGAGATTATGGAATTTGATGTGTTCAAGATGATGAAGTCTTCACCAATGGAAGTTGTAAGTAGAATTGACTCAATTGATATTATTGATGAATGCATTGATGAAGTGATGTATGAATGTTTAAGGTAAGATCCCATTGAACCATACTTGATGCAAGAAGCTAATGTGAAAATTTTGGAAGCCACTCCATACATTCTTTCCTATAGGACCTCACGATTTGAACCTTTAAGGAAGGATGATGATCCTAAGCCTACTTCATAAAGTGAGGAAGTCAAAATATAGCTCAAGCCTTTACCATCGAGTTTAAGGTATGCATTTATTGACTCTAATTGTAAATTTTCATTTATTGTGAATTCATCCATAACTAATAATGAAGTTGATGCTTTATGTGATGTGTTACTTAGTCATAGAAATTCAATTGGCTATTATGTCAATTATTTAAAGGGTATTAGCCAAAATGTGTGCATGCATAGAATCCTTTCAGAGGATGATGCTAAGCCTTCCATTGAAGGTCAAAGGAGGTTAAATCCTATTCTAAAGGAAGTGGTGAGAAAAGAAGTGATTAAGTTGCTTGACAATGGAATCATATATTCCATTAGTGACAGTAAATGGGTGAGTCAAGTTCAAGCTGTCCCTAAAAAGGGAGGCTTTGTGACGCCCATTCCCAATTGTCAGACTAGCTCAGCTAATCTAGTTAGGAATGACCGTTACACACATAGAACACCTACACATTCACTCATCATGCATCTCATACCAATTATCCATAGATCATTCACTGTAGTCATATTCTTACTATGCATACATATATAGCCAAAACTTGACCTACTTGGTCATCATATTATTACATGCCTTTACATACTTATATACATATTAGTTATACAAAAACATTTTCATAGTTATACAAAATTCCCATAAAAAAAATCCCCAAAACCTACACTAGCAGCTTCCTATTGTTGACCGTTGCTATGCGGAAGCGTCCTTCAAATACCTCTCATCCGCACCTACACGGATTAGAGTAAACCCGTGCTAAGCGATAATGCTTAGTGGGGAACGCATAAATATAACAACCAAAACAACATGCAAATAGTAATATCATACATTACATGTAAAAGATCATGCTTAGCTTGTTATTATAACACTTAGGTATCATGATAGACATGGCATAATTCTTTAGCATCCACAAGCATAGAGCATTATTCAATACAATCACATAATTCTAGAATATAACATACATAATGAATGTATTATTATCATTTCCATTTATTAAATTGCCTGCAATTCAAAGACGCGGATAACGGGTTTCGCATTGGTACCACCGAGGTACTATAATCGCATTGAAATTTCATTTACACATTGGTACCCTAAGGTACAATAATATCATTCCACATATAATAAAATCTAGCAAGGATTATATGCATTGTAATCGCATTGTGATTCCCAAGGAATCAGACACATTAAACGCATTGGGCTGCAGCACTTTGACCTTATAGGCATGCCTATCTATCCACTACTTGACTCGCAGGCTTAAGTTATTTAGTCATGTTATCAATTTCACATTGATCAATCTTCATAACACATATGTCACCCCTCATCACATTCTCTTTTCCACATGCACTTTAACACATCAAACTATTCACATCAATTATACACATTATATTTCTTATATCACCCATTGTTTGTCAATCAATGAGACGCTTGATTAAGTTCAATAATCATCTTTGTCATAAGCATATACACATCATTTGAGCCTAACATAATGCTCACACACACATATTTTTAATTCCATTTGATATCCTTCACATAATTATATATTGTTACTTTATTAGTTAAATTACCAATCTTAATCATACTCATAAGTTTTTCCCAATGATAACTACTTTTATATTCATTTAATAGCCCTAATCATGCATAATAAGTTGAGGGAAAGATAGGAAATTGATTCATGCCAACCATGGGCTCAAAATTAAGAAAAAAAGGCTTTATATATGTTGTTCTATCGTGAGGTCGTGACCTTTGTCGCGCTCGCGACAGAAGCTCACCTCTGGTGCCTTACGAGACTGCTTTCCACTCTAAATTTGCATCGCAAAAACCAACATCTAGAACTCATTTTTAGACAAAGTTTCCTTCTTAACAATTGTTTCCTAGGATGTTTAGTTTCCAATGGAACAAGTTTCAGGTCATTTGGAATCCTAAATTAAGAGATATGTATTAAACACTACAGACTATTCAAATCAACCCGGCTAGATAGAAACACGTCCGTTTATTGCCATTTTTAGGCCTCATAGATAGAGAATTAATTTATGGTCTCTCTTATAATTTTAAAGGTATGGAAGTTTTGGTTCAAATGGAGCAACAAACACTCAAATTGGAGTTGTCAAACTCCATCTATGATCTAAACAATACACAAAGGTTTGATATGACATAAACAGGATTTTCCTTGAACTAAGGTTCATGCTCGCTCTTTGTTTTGCACATGCTAGTTCTTCATTCTCACCACAAAGCATTTATAGCAGTTCAATTACATGTCATTACATAGCACATAATCATGCTCAATATCTCAAATCTCACATTCATGCATCATTTACACATCAAAGGCAAACTAATCAACATACATATTCAAGTAAAGTCAACATATAACACATATATATCCCAAGCCTCGTCGCTTATGCTCCTAATTCCGTTGAGCGCTCGGCTCTCCAACATTGGCCTTTCCCCTATCTTTCTGCACCTCTTCAACTACCAAAACCAGTCCAATTCCAGGATAAACACAATCCATCAATACCAGTCCAAACCAATTCAAAGCCAAGAAAGAATGAGTAGAAGATGAGAGTAACAATTACTTAATCACTTACCTTTAGAATTTTAACTCTTAATTCTTGTTCCTCATATTCAATACACATACAATTGGTAATATGACCACTCCACCACCTCACTCACGGCAAGAGAGAAGAAAGCAAACACAGAAAATGCTAAATTGCTCTCAACTGAATGTTCTCTTCTATCCCTCAGAATTCCTTGCATGCAACGAGGTAGAGGTGGCAGCTTAAGATTAAGCCAGCAAATTCCACTATAAAAAAAAATTTGCCTCCACTCACTTAGTTTAGCATTATTTTATTTTTTAATTAATCCTTGCTTTTCTTAATTAATCAGCCACTAACTCACTATTAATTCAGTCATGCACAATTGCTATTTGGCCGCTAAACTTCCACTCATCTTTTCAATCAAGTCCTTCCTTCTTTTCAATCAAGTCCTTCCTTCTTTTCAATCACACACATTCCAAACTAGGTCAATACCACTAGGGTACATTCCCGGCCATTACAGGCTTAACGGTGGTTAAGAATGAGTCTAATGATTTAAAACCCACTAAGACTGTCACAGGATAGCGTATGTGTATAGACTATAGGAAGTTAAACAAGGCAACTAGAAAGGATCATTTTCCACTACCTTTTATTGATTAAGTGCTTGAAAAATTAGCTAATTTTTCTTTTTTTTGTTATTTGGATGGACTTTGTGGTTTTTATCAAATCCCTATTCATCCTGAGGACCAATCTCAGACTACGTTTACATGCTTATATGGTATTTTTGCCTTTAGATGTATGCCATTTGGTTTATGTAATGCTCCTGCAGCCTTTCAACGATGTATGTTTTCAATTTTTAGTGATTTGATAGATGAATATGTGGAGGTTTTCATGGATGATTTTAGCGTTTATGGATCTTTCTTTGAAAATTGTCTAGAAAATCTTTCTAAAGTTCTTGATAGGTGCATGGAGAATGGATTAGTACTTAATTGGGAAAAGTGCCATTTCATGGCACAAGAAGGAATTGTTCTTAGACACTCGGTGTCAAGTAGAGGTATTGAGGTTGATAGAGCTAAAATAGAAGTGATTGCTAACTTGTCACCTCCAAAGTGTGTTAAGGATATAAGAAGCTTCCTTGGTCATACGGGTTTTTATAGGAGATTTATCAAGGATTTTTTCAAAATAGCAAAGCCATTATGCAAATTACTTTCTAAAGATGCTGATTTTGAGTTTGATGAATTATGTCTATATGCATTTGAAACTTTGAAGAAAGCTCTTGTTTCAGCTCCTGTTTTGCAACCTCCTAATTGGGAGCAACCATTAAAAATTTTGTGTGATGCAAGTAATTTTGCTGTGGGGGCTATTTTAGGACAAAGAAAAGAAGGCAAGCCTTATGTGATTTACTATGCTAGCAAATTACTAGATGATGCTCAAATTAATTATACCACTACAGAAAAGGAATTGCTAGCTATTATTTATGCATTTGACAAATTTAGAGCATATCTTATAGGGTAAAAAGCAATTGTTTATTCTGATCATGTTGCCCTTAAATATCTTCTAAGTAAAAAGGATGCAAAACCTAGGTTTTTAAGGTGGATTTTGATGCTTCAAGAGTTTGATTGGGAAGTGAGAGATAAGAAAGGTAATGAGAACCTTGTTGCAGATCATTTGTCTAGACTTAATCAAGATGGATTAAAGAGGGATGATAATGGTGTGCCAATTAATGAAACATTTCATCGTGAGCACCTTCTTAGTTTGGCATTAAGGAAATTCCATGGTTTGCAGATATTGCAAACTATTTAGTGAGTGTTGTTCTTCCTTATAGGCTACATTATAGACAAAGGAAGAAATTTTTGCATGATAGTAAGTTGTATTATTGAGAGGAACCATTACTTTATAGGAGATGTGCAGATAGTTTGATTAGAAGGTGCATTGGTCAAGATGAAGTTCAAGATGTCTTAAGACATTGTCATTCTTTAGAGGTAGGTGGCCATTTTGGTGCATCAAAAATAACATTTAAGGTGCTTCAATCTGGTTTTTGGTGGCCCACATTGTTCAAGGATGTTAGAGATTTTGTGCCTACATGTGATCGATGTCAAAGAATGGGTAATATTTCTAGGAAACATGAGATGCCTTTGCAGGGGATTCTTGAAGTTAAGCTTTCTAACATTTGGGGCATAGATTTTATGGGTCCATTTCCAAGTTTTTTGAGATATAAATATATTTTGGTTATGGTAGACTATGTCTCCAAATGGGTTGAAGCAATACCTGCCATTACAAATAATGCTAAGGTTGTTAAAAAGATGCTAAAGAAAATAAATTTTCCAAGATTTGGTACTCCTAAAGCATTAATTAGTGATGGAGGTTCACATTTTTGTAACTAAGTGATATAAGCTCTTTTTAAGAAATATGGAGTAACACATAAGGTTGCTACTCTATATCATCCTCAAACAAGTGGTCAAGTTGAAGTGAGCAATAGGGAGATTAAATGGATCATTGAGAAAATAATGTCTTCTTCAGGGAAGGATTGGGCATTAAAGCTAGATGATGCCTTGTGGGCATATAGGACAGCTTTTAAGACTCCCATTGGCCTTACACCTTATCAATTGATCTATGGGAAATCTTATCACCTGCCTATGGAACTTGAGCATAAGGCATATTAGGCAATAAGAGTTTTGAATTTTAATATGAAGAAGGCAGGTAGGAAAATGTTCCTTCAACTTAATGAATTGGAAGAATTAAGGATGAATGCTTATGAAAATGCAAAGTTGTATAAGGATCGTACAAAATTATGGCATGATAAGCATTTATTGAAGAAGGAATTTCATGAGGGAGATCTTATTTTACTTTACAGCTCAAGATTGAAATTATTTCCTAGGAAGTTAAAGTCAAGATGGTTAGGACCTTTCATGGTAATCAAAATATATCCCCATGGAGCAATTGCAATTTCTAATCATAAGGAAGAGGTTTTTAAGGTTAATGGCCATCGTCTAAAACCTTATTTCATTAGTGAAACAATTGATCTTGTGAGTTCCATCTCCCTATCTCAACCTAAATTTGCACAAGGTAAGGTCAAGCTATAGACCACTAAATTTAGCAAGGTATGATTCCCATATTTTATATTTGGTATCTAATATTTATTTTTTTTATATTATGTTTTCTACATTTTTTAAGATTTTCTTTGACCACATTAGCATGTTAGTATAATTTATAGTGTACAATTTCCTTATAGTTTCATTTTCTACTTTTTATGTTTTATATTTTTTCTATAGGAACAACTAGTGGCACTAGTTGTCACCAAGGTGCCAACTCATGACAGAAGTTTAGCGTTACGAGTCGTCACCATGGTGCCGACTCGTAACGGGGATACAACTAGTGTCACGAGTCGTCACGTTAGTGCCGACTCGTGCTAGGAAAAATTTTTAGCATCACTAGTCGTCACCTTCGTGTCGACTCATGATAGAGAGGATTGGTGCCAAGTCGGCACACCTTCTTCCTGAATTTTTTTCGTGTTGATGTTCCTGAATTTCCCTTTTTTCAGTTGTTTCATTCTTTTTGTTTAAAACATTATGTCTCTTTCACCCCTTTTCTCCAAAGTCTAAGAGTCATGACCTTTCATATAAACCCTTTTGTCTCTTTCTGTTCCTACAGACTTCTTTCTTTTTCCCTACCCATCTCATTCGTTCCTTTTTAGAGTTCTAACATCTTTTTCTTTAGCTTTTCTACATTTTTTCTTTCCCCATATCTTTTTCGTCTTTTTTACTCCATTCTCCCTTCTTTCTTTTTCCTTGTCATTCTCTATTTTGTTTGTTTTATTCTTTTCTTCTTCATTTTCTTCTTATTTTTTTTCCATTTCCCTCTCTTCTTCATGTTAGGTTTTCCCTTTTCCTTTCCAATTTTTGTCCATCATGGTGAGAACCAAGAACCCATCTTCTTCACGACAGGAAGAAGACTCTCACATTGAGGAGGAAAACTTGAAAGACATGTACATGACTCATTTTTCCCATCTTTTCACGTGAAGAACGGTTTCAAAATATGAGGTATAGGGACCTTGTGGCATGTAAGTATTTTCCATCAACTTTGCTTGAACATGCTGGTATGCTAGATTTTGTAACTCAAATATTAACTTTATGTGGCCTTCTTAAATTTGTATCCATGCATGAATATACCCATATAGATTTACTACTTCAGTTTTATACTACATTGGAAGTTAGTTCTGAAAATTCATGTATTTTAAAATTTAGGTTGTGTGGACAACATCACAAACTCACATATTTCTTCATGCATAAATCTTTTGGTTTTAAGCAAGATGATTTGTGTGACCCCCCTTTTGCTTTTAAGTTGAATGAGTTTTGGATATTTCTTACTGATTTACAAACTCTATTTTAGGCTAAGAGGGGCAAGTCTATAGTCATTAAGGATTTGAAATTTTGGTTATTGCACAAAATTATTTCTTGTGTTGTTTTTCATAAATCTGAAACTAATAGAGTTTCTACTCAAGAGTTGTTTTTAATGTGGTGTGTTCATAATAAAAAGAAAGTTTGTTGGACTTACTGGATTTTTAATCATTTATTGGTATGTTCTACACATAAGGATACTCCTTTAACCCATGGACATGTTATTTCCATCATTGCTAACAATCTTCACATTAACCTTGATGATTTTCATCGTGTTATTGAATGTACTTATCTCATTAAGCAAGTGTTTGTGCGTGGTGAGGTGGACGATGCATCTTTTCGGGTAATTCCTGCAAAATCTAGGTCTTGTTGGAAGGATTTGGAACCTGTTGAGGAGCCTGTTGTAGAAGATTCTTTGAATGATGTTTCTCGTGATACTTCTCAATTGCCAGCAGATGCCGATACTTCTTCCAATTGTGATACGCCCATTTTGGAGCAGCTTCTAGAGAATCAAGAGCATTGCAAGACCAACTTACTAATATGGAAGCTCTTAATCATCAACTTGCTCACAGACAACGAAAAATGGAGTACAAGATGAACCAATTCTTCGCCTACTCCGGCTTAACCACTGAGTCTCCTCCACCATCGCCTTTCGAAGATTGAGGGGAGTTTTTTCTGTTCCTTTTCTGCATTTTTTTATTTTCATTAGGGACAATGTGCAATTTTAAGTGTGGGGGAGGTTTTATAGAATTTGCTCTCTATTTTGTTCTTGTTTGTGATTTTCATTTTCATTTTTAGTTATATGCATGTGTGTTTGCTCTTCAATATGTGTTTGTATGTTATTTTGCATGTTTGTATTCCCTCCACATTAATAAGTAGTCTCTTCATTAAGTCATCTTGATTTTATTTGGGGTTATATGTTAAAGTTATGTTATTAGTTATCTTCTAATGCTCAATTGGTAGAATATTAAAGTTTTATTTAGTATATATGGTTGATTTTCTTATTATCTCTCTTTATTGTTTTCAAGATTTTAGAATGTTTAGTCAAGTTTCTAACTATGCTTATAACTAGGATGGTAAATATTTAAATTTAGGTTTTAAGGATTCAAGTAGTCTTAGGAAAACTATAGCCATAATACGAGTAACTCACTTTTCAATAATGGATGAGGACAATTTAAAAAAAAAAAGAAAGAAAAATATGAAATAAATTATTGGTGTTATGCATTTCAAGTAAGTTGTGTGTAAGTGAGTATGCTCCTCATTTACATTCATTTGGAAAGAGTGTGATATCACAAATAGAAAATATATACAATAAATAGTGGGATGGAGCATAAAATGCATCCACTAGAAAAAAAGTCTAAAAAGGCCATGAGAAATGTGAGTGAGTGCGTGTGCTTCCCTTTTGTCCCAATGGCTGCTTTTATTCTTAATATCCTAAGGTTGAGGACTGACATCCTGATTAGTTAGTTTGGTTGGCATCTTGACTTTATATTCTTGGTTTTGTTCCTAATTAATTGAGATAATTTGTTAAATTTATTATATATGCTATGCAATTTATTTTCTCTATTATTGTTGAGCATTGGAAGCTTAATAGTTAACTTTCTCTTCCTTAACCTCTTTCATAATTAAAATGACTTATGGGATGGCTATATTTATTTTGGAGTAGATAAAGATTTCATTCCTTCTACTTAGATTTTAATTTCTTGCTTGAGGGCAAATAAGGTTCAAGTGTAGGGGAATTTGTTAGGATGCAAAATAGTATAGTTTTTAGGATAGTTTTCTTCATCTTTTTCGTAGTTTTATGTTTGCATTTGTGTGATTTATATGTGAATTTTAGTTGTTTAAATTTAGTTTGTGTGTTTTGTAGGGATTATTTAACTTGGAGTACAATTGGCTGAAATTGGGCATAAGGATGAAGAGTAAGAAAACAAAGGAAAAGAAGGAGAATGTTATGACTCGGCATGTAGGTCACGAGTTATGACAGAGGGCACGCATTAGGAGTAGGCACGGAGGTGACGACTAGTGATCGAAAGAGAGGGCAGCGTCACGACTCGGCACGAATGACACGAGTCGTGATAGAAGAGGAAGTCCAGTGTCATGACTCGGCACATCCATCATGAGTCGTGATAGAGACTGAAGCTGATCACTCATGCACGGGTCGACACATCCTTCACAAGTTAGCACTAGCACTCCCCCAAGCGTTATCTCATTTCATCACACCCTTTCAAGCCACCTTTTCATGTTTACACCCATTCGCAAGAGGCACAAGAAGGGTTGCCAGAGGCTTATAAATGGATGCAATTAATTTCTAGAAAAAAAAGAGATACGAGAATGAAAAAAAGACAAAGTAAAAGGAACAAGAAAAATACAAAGAGGTGTAGTTAATATCAAGTAAATTCCTTAAAGAGCATTGAAGAAATTCATCAACAAACTCTTTTTCTCTTTTGTCTTTTTTTATTTGCTTGATGATTAGAATATTTTCTTGTTATTGTTTGTTTCTAGATAATATGTATCTTGGCTAAGTTTTTGTGCATTAGAATTACAATGATGAATTAATATTAAGAACTATATTTTCCATCTTTTAAAATGCATGAATTATTTAAGTTCAATTGAGCATGAAGTGTGTTATGCATGTTTGATCATTATATATAACTTGTTAATCAAATGTTTATAATGAGAATTGGGGCATTTTGGTGGAAAAACGATTGAATTTACTTAAAGGTTAGGAAAGTACTTGGGGACAAGAAATCCACTTTAAGGGGTTAAAGAATTGGCATAGAACTTAATGGTTTTTGTTTATCTCTACAATGTCATGAGAGTGCTTATAGATTCTAAATGAAAATGCCTTTAATTGATAATGAGAGTTGCTTTTAAGGATTGTTGGCCAGATTCTCCAATTGCATGTATTATGTGTATATCAATAGTTAACATTCTTGATTTATTCTCAATTGTAATTCTAATATATATTTTTACATATATTATTTGAATTCATTTAGATTAATTAGAGTAATAATAATTCTTAGTAATTTAGGAATTTAAAAACATTTCAACTACTTTTATGTCATTTGCCTATCCATCTAAGTATCTGTTCGATTAATATAAAATTACTCCAAGGGTCCTAGTGTTTGACACCCTTCTTGCTCTATGCTTAGAGACTAAGGTTACAATTTGACCCGCTTCAATGGGCAGTAGCACATAGGACATTAAATGATTTCTGTTTGCTGCACACCCTATTTCTGCATGACTTTTATTTTTTAATACTGGTTGCTGGCTTATATGCCTCTGTGATAGGCATGCACTGCTGAATATTTTCTCTCTGATTGGATATTTGTGTGTGGATGCTTTAATTCTTATGATACTTTTTGTCAATGACTAGGTTAATTAAGTAACACCCAATACCCGAACCGCCGAGGGACGGATTCTAAATGTTACACAACTTAATATTCTAGAACAAAATACAAAGTTTCTAATTTTAATTTAACATTGTAATTTATATCAATCCATACCATTAATATTTTTACAAAAAATCGGATAGAGTCTTTCCCATATGGGTATTATGTGTATATCAATAGTTAACATTCTTGATTTATTCTCAATTGTAATTCTAATATATAATTTTACATATATTATTTGAATTCATTTAGATTAATTAGAGTAATAATAATTCTTAGTAATTTAGGAATTTAAAAACATTTCAACTACTTTTATGTCATTTGTCTATCCATCTAAGTATCTGTTCAATTAATATAAAATTACTCCAAGGGTCCTAGTGTTTGACACCCTTCTTGCTCTATGCTTAGAGACTAAGGTTACAATTTGACCCGCTTCAATGGGCAGTAGCACATAGGACATTAAATGATTTCTGTTTGTTGCACACCCTATTTCTGCATGACTTTTATTTTTTAATACTGGTTGCTGGCTTATATGCCTCTGTGATAGGCATGCACTGCTGAATATTTTCTCTCTGATTGGATATTTGTGTGTGGATGCTTTAATTCTTATGATACTTTTTGTCAATGACTAGGTTAATTAAGTAACACCCAATACCCGAACCGCCGAGGGACGGATTCTAAATGTTACACAACTTAATATTCTAGAACAAAATACAAAGTTTCTAATTTTAATTTAACATTGTAATTTATATCAATCCATACCATTAATATTTTTACAAAAAATCGGATAGAGTCTTTCCCATATGGGTCTCTATCCCCATGTTAAAAAAATGCAAACACACACTTCTATAAGCTAACTATATACTTGTATCCATTCTTCAACCAAGTAATTCTCAACAAATATTTACCCATCCACCTCAATTTCTCCAATTTCGAAGATAAGACTTAATATCCACACATGAATATAAGTTAACAACTATAGCCATATACTTAACATGTCCACATTGTACCAAAGACACGGTTCATCATCATTCAATTTAATAATCTACTATTAGAAATATAAATATATATATACACATACTTTAGTATCATAAGGTACCATTGTCCATAATTATTTACATCATTTTAGACATATTTCTATGACCTAATTAATATGCTTCCACAAGAAAAATTTCACAATTTTGCAATTATAGTTGCCATATTATTATTTACATTAGTTATAAAAAACATACTCACATGCCTCCAAAAATATCCATAAACAAATGAATATCATAAATTATTAGCAGGATTACTAATATTATTTTTATTATTTTAGATTCCTGTAATATTTCATACACTATTCCCATATTATTATGTAGGATTACAGTTTCTTTATTGATACTAAATCTCATATAGCCTTATCTAACTTGCGCTTGCTTATAATATTTAGCCTTATCTAACTTGCGCTTGCTTATAATATTTAGTGCTTACACAGTTTAACACATAAATATACATTGTTACCAATTATACTCTCATACTTAATTACCTTGATAAGTTAATTATATCTCAATATACTGGAAGGTGATACAGGCATAACCCTATGACATGTACCATTCATGACATTACCCTTGACATTGGGTACTTATTAGTTCAATGTGATTTGGTTTGGACTTGGAATAGGCACATCCAAGCTTCCTACGTATCCTAAAAATTGGGAATCAAAACCATGTAGTTTTACATGCCCAATTATATAATGTAATGACATATACATAAGTCATGTTAATGTAATATCATACAAATAATTAAATTTCCTTCTAAATTTAGGAATACTTCAAATTTTACTACATTATTTTATAGAAAATTATTGCAGAACCTTCCCATAATTTTCTAGCTTATCCTCCAGCAAAATAAATTTTTTATTACACTTTCATAAATCACATTTCTATCTCCAAACTCCTTACACAAAGATTTATCCCTTCGTCTTAAAACTAAATACAATTTTATAAATTTTATATGTATACTTTTTAATATATTAATTAAGACTCAAAATACATCTCAATTGAGCTTTCCAATCATACTTATACAATTCACACATTCACACACATACACACACACACATATATATAATCATTTTATTATGCAGATTTGTCGCATAAATTCCAAAATGCATGCACCAATCACATTTTACCACTTACATAATGCACTTACATATGTACGCATATTTTTACACGCAAAAACATACATGCTTACTCCTAGTGTTTAACCTTAACACCATTTTCACATTAATAACATTTAACTAATTTAATAACATACTCCTATTACGTAAACATATGTTATATTATAATTTATTGCCCCGAAGTGATCCGATGGGACTATGCGAGTTGGTTACATGAAATTACGACCCATTTTTAGGCCTAGTTCGACCCATTTTTGGGCCTGACGAATTGGAGTGCCCAACTCCAATCCTGTGTAAAATCTCAACCCCTTTTTGGGAATAACGACTTGGAGTGGCCAATACTGGGCTCTACACTCCAATCCTGTGTAAAATCTCAACCCCTTTTTGGGCCTCGATCCTTTTTGGGCCAAACAAATTGGAGTGGCCAATAACGGGCTCTATACTCTAATCCTGTGTAAAATCTTAAGCCATTTTTGCGCCTAATGAATTGGAGTGGTCAATACCGGGCTCTACACTTCAATCCTGTGTAAAATCTCAACCTCTTTTTGGGCCTAACAAATTGGAGGGGCCAATGCCAGGCTCTACACTCCAATCCTATGCAAAATATTGACCCCTTTTTGGGCCTAACAAATTTTAGTGGCCAATACTGGGCTTTACACTCCAATCATGTGTAAAATCTCAACCCTTTTTTGGGCCTAACGAATTGGAGTGGCCAACTCCAATCCTGTGTGCAAGCAGTCACGATCAGACACTAGCCTCATAAAAGAAAATAAATCTGTTAGTTCTCATTAACCAACAATATGGGTTGCCTTTATAAATTCCAATGTAATTGTGTATTCCCTATGGCTAGCTAATTATATCATTTGCTCCTTATATTCTTATTTCTTTCGTAATTTTACATTATGTATCCATACATAGTCATTCTTCATTCAACTAAGCACATACAAATTAGGGGTGTGCGAAACCGAACCGAAACCGAAAACCGAACCGAACAGATTTTGGTCCGTTTGGTTCGGTTTTATCGGTTTTCAGCTCTTTCGGTTCTAAACCGAAATTAAAGTTCGGTTACTTCGGTTCGGTTCTGTAAATTGAAAAATCGAAGGAACCGAACCGACCGAAGTATATAAAACACACCGTTTTGCACTTAGTGTATATATGCATATGTCAACCTAAATTTGTTTCTTTTTCTTCCATACCTGCTGCGCAGCCACTGGTTCTTCTTCTTCTCCTCTTCCTTCGCCAACCCCCATTAGGTTTCTCTTCTTCTCCTCTTCCTTCGCCAGCCCCCAGTGTGTTTATCCTCTTCTCCTCTTCATTCGCCAGCCCCCAGTGGGTTTATTTTCTTCTCCTTTTCCTTCGATTCTCCATCTCCGTATCAGTCTGAGCTTTCCTCCATCTTCGTATCAGTCTGAGCTTCTCACAACCATGGTAAGTAGCTTATTAATTATTTAATTTTTTGGTGGTTTAATCTGATTGGGAGCTTGAATTGATCTTCACTTATTCCTTCGATTATCGATGAAACAAATAACTAGATCCATTACTTGGTCTTCTCCTCTGTTTTGTTTGGTCTTCTTTGGTTTTTTATTTGTTTTCATTTTTTTTCCTTCTGTTTGGTGCTCTTTTACTCATCAATTCATCTTGCAAACATGGGTGTATAGATTCATATTTGATTTTACCAATTTTTCTTTCTTTTGAACTTAAATTCGAATTTGAGCGTGAGAAGTGGGTGAGGATACTGTGCTTTTATTTTTCCAAATTTCCCGAATTGGACTCTAAATTATTGTGATTGTAATTGAGATTTTTTATTTTTTTTTGGCTGTTAAAATGAAAATCAAGGAAAAGGAAATAAACTGTTTAGTAGTGTTTTTATTTGATGAGGAATTGTGATTTTCTGCATAGAGATTTTGCATTGATTTTAAATTTATTGTTTATGAATGCTCAGCCCATGGGACTGGTAATTCAGCTAGAAATTTCAGACCATATGTTGATTGGCAATTGGAGTCCTTAGATTCCAAGAAATCTAAACAAGTAAAAAGGTTTCATTTGGATAAAATACAGAGCAAGGCATATCTCACCAGAACAGCCAAACCTATTTTTTTGACAATTTCAATTTGAATATATATTAAAACAGATGTTAATCGGTGAACGGTAGATAATAATCACAACGTTATTTTTCACTTTGGTTGGAAATTAGGCAACTACAGCCAGTACAAGCAGTCAAATAAAATTCCACCAAATTAAGAGTTCCAGAGCTCCAGTTTTTTTTCAATTATTCTATTCATATAGACAACTAAAATTCGTGAATAAATAAAAAAAAACCATTTAATTTTAACGAAACTTATAATCATTATTTTTTGGTATTGAATGCAGGTGTAGGATGGCTTGATGGGAGTTGTTGTTGTGTTATGCATATGAAGTTATGCTAGTATTTTTTTTTAATTAAAGGAAATTGAATGTATTATTAATTAGAATTTATGTTGTATTTATTTTTAATGTATGTTTTTTTACTATATATTAAAAACATAATGTGAAAAATTTATCTATGTTTTTTTTCCATTTTAGTTATTTTAAATGGTTTTATTTTGTTGAATATAAGTTATTTTAATTTATGGATCCATATAAGTTAAAAATAATAAAAAAAAGCCTCTATTTGTGTGAGAACAGATTGGACCGAACCGAACCGACCGAAATTATTTCGGTTTGTTCGGTTTCGGTCCAAATAAGTTCGGTCCGCGGTTCGGTTCTAAAAAATACTAAACTTCGGTTTTCGGTTTGTTCGGTTCGGTCCAAAACCGAACCGAACCGACCATTTGCACACCCCTAATACAAATATATATAATTTCATGTCATCCATTTATTTTACTCGCACATCCCATATAATACCCCATCATACATACATACACATATTTTCTTTTTACATTAGGTAAATATTTACCATGAAAATTATGGACATCTCTCAAAATCATACGTTATCGTAGCATTTTCACATCTAAAATGTCACGCACATAATCAAATAACATGCAAAATCAATTAATAAGTCATACATATATTACACATTTTCAAATTTAATTTTTACTGAATTATATTTTTACTTGTGCCATATTTACATGTTTACACTATTACTTCATGCCTTTCTCTAACATCAAGTTCCTTTAACCAAATACCTTAATTCATCATATACATATGCAATGAAGTTTTCATGCCAATTGACCTTTTTCTTTTCACTTGTTTTATTTATAAGAAATTTTAAAATACCAATTTTTATTTATAAACCAACCAATAGCTTTTGTTCAAATATCAAGAATTATTAACAAAGAATCATTTGAAAAATAATAGTAATAATATATTGTGATGCGCACCAAACCCTGATCGCACTAGGTTGCTCTTGAAAGTCCGCTTTTAGGACCCGAGACCGGATAGAGGTTCACAATATTCATGAATATTGGTCACTTCACAATAGATAGGGAATCTTCCCTATTCCATTGTTGACGATGAACCAATGAGGGCATCTATTTGGGTACCAAGAGGTAGGTATTGTGGAGTCGCCACCCAATAAAATGTTGGGAAAGGTTTTCTAACCTCATGAAGCCTAAACCAGAGAAGGTTCGGAATATCGTTCTTACTTATACCTCAGTTAAATGCTTGTAAATGAGTTTTTAAGATTATATTAATATCTCTCTTCTTACACGATATATGCAATAAAATTAAAGGCACATTACAAGCACATAGAAAAGCGATAAATAATATATAATTACAATTGTCCCAAAAATTAATACAAAGTCCATAACAATGAGAGAATGAAATACATACATAAGTTGAGGCATTCATATAGATGGGAGCATTGGTCTCTGCATGTATATTTACAAAATAAAAGAGTTTCTTAAGCAGTTTTAAAAAATAGGGATGAGTGATCCCAATTTGATAAATAGGAATTTTTTTTGAAAGTGATATTTTCTTGGATAGAAATTAAGATATTAGTCCTATTTTATTAAGAAAATCCTAATTAGTTAATAGAAACCCTTTAATGAGTTTTTATGTTAAGATGAGTAAGAAGATTTTATTATCGCAAGTCCAAACTATAATAAAGGAAAGCAAATAAATAAAGTACAAAAGGGAATTAACCACACAGATCCTCCTGGTGCCCTAACCTCCAAATCTCTATCCACGAGGAATGCTCACAAAAGGAACAAATTAGGCCAATAAAGATAAAAGAAACAACTCATTAGTAAAGACATGATAAAAAAAGACATTTAAATAAGTATTCTAAAATTAAATAAAATAAAGGCAAGAATTAACACAACATTGCAGAGGATAATACAACATGCATAGTAAAGGAAAATTAAGATATCATACATAATATAGGACTAAAAAGGCCAAAGAAAACACATTAAAATAAGTCATAAAAGGACAAATAGTGCCCACGGACGCGTATGACTCAAGACAGAAGGGACGGGGAGACGCGACGGGCAAGAAGGAGGAGTTTCGCTATGTTCTGTCTCTCACTTGAGAGACGGGCATCTGTCACTCCTTCCTATGATATAGGAATCATTATCATCACCGAGTAATATCTGATCTGGACTGTCTCAGGACCCGGTGTCAAAATATATTATTTCCTTTTATTGCCAAAATCTTAAATAGCATTACCAAGCAAGTAAACCAATTTTCAAGAGCTAAATAATTGACAACACTTTCTATGCATAATTCTAATAATTTAATTCTACAATTCCTATGAATTAAACATGACATCCCATCAATTCATCACAAACACAATCATGCATAAGTTATAATTAAGGGGTTTCCTAACTTTTCAATTCATCATTTGCACTTTCTTATCAAATAAACAAGCTTTCTTATACTGAATATAAAATCAAGCAAGTCAAATTGTAACAAAACATCAGAAATCTCATAAATTCCAATATGGTCGAATCACATTCCAAAAACCACCAAACATATAAATATATGAGTAATTCAGCAAAATCACACTCTATACTAATCACACAGAAGAATTTAAGATTTTTCTCTAACTTGCACATTTTATTAAAGAATTTAAGGAGAGATGATTTTGGTAGTGCACATACCAGTTGAAGTCAAAATTCCCTAAAATTAAGCTCAATTATGCCATTTAGGTCCCCTTCACCGGAGACTTGCCGAAACTTCACCAGAGATAACACTACAACAACTGAAATAAAGCCTAGAGCACCTGGGACTGGTTGTCAGTGGCCATGCACCCAACCGTCGTGTCATTTAATTGAAATCGACGTCAAAAGGTTTCGACTTCTAATCCAATGAGTGAAGGGGGTATAATTACACTGGAAGGATCGCCTGAATACTAGGACTCCCGTAGTGGTGTTCATGTTGCCATCTGCCACTAGAGTTGGCCAAAAAGTGAAAGAGGAGTTTCGATTTGAAAAAAGGAGAAAAAGAGACGAGCATGGAGGAAAAAGGTGGTTTATGCTTAGTCGTTATGGTTAGGATGGCGTTTGGGTCTTCACTAGTGCTGGTGAGAGTCATCGTTGGTCTCTTCTCTTTCCCTCTGTTTTCCTCTTCCTCTCGTTTCCTCTTTCCAGTTCTTCCTCTTTTTTTTCCTCCCTTTATTTTCTCTATTTCTTTCCCCTATTTTTCTTTTTTCTTTCTTTTTCTTTATTTGTCCAGAAAATATAGACTTAGATATTTTTATTTATAATATATATATATATATATATATATACATACACACACACATACATACATATATTTGTTTATTTATTTGACTATATTATTTGTATATTTAATTATGTACATCCTGAGTAAAATTACGGGTCTTTCGGGTCAAAAGTTGACCTTTAATAATTTTTTTTTGCCTATTGAGTTACTATTCACAATATTCAAATTTTCAAGGCATTACAAATTACATTATGGATGCTTTAACATTACGTGCAGGTTATGAATGTCTCTCTTTTTGTTAATGACAAAAAGGGGGAAAAAGTTTAATTTTGATAAAAAGTTCAGTTTTGATATGTTTGTCTGATGGCAAATGCTTAATCCTTAAATGCTTATATCTGAACAATTGAATGTGAATCAAGCTTGATTAAATTTTATTTTAAAGCATATATTCAGAGGGAGCTTTATATGTGTGAGTTAAACGTGATCTATAATTCATATATAAAGGGGGAGCTCTCACGTAGCAAAACATAAATTGATGAATGTTTTATCATCATTAAAAGGGGGAGAATGTTGGCTCAAAAGGATAAAATTTATATTTTGATGAATAACAAAACCTTCTAATCAAATTAAGTATCGAGCTTTTCTTTAGTTTATATTGTGTGGGTCTAGTTTTCAAATCTAATGACAGGAGCTCTATCCAATCCAGAACATATGTGCTTTACTCTCATATGAAGCATCAAACATGATCTACAACATGCTCTAATAATGAAGACACTTTAGGAATAATTGTAAAATTATCATTAAGGTTTCACACACTAGCTCACATACATATCATTTACTGCATTTTAAGATTTTCCAAAATCATATCCTAATTTATTTAACTTTATTTCTTTCCAAATATTAAATGCTTCTTTGAAAAAGGAAAGAGAAATTCTGAAATATTTTTCAAATGGTTAATTACAAATTTGGGCCTAAACTATTGGGTGTTTTTCAATATTTGCACCATACATTGAAAGCTTACAATGTGAGTACTCATCTTTGAGTCCCTTTTCAATTGAGGGACTCTGTCAATAAATCCTTTAAATACTAACGAATTTACTAACCCATCTTAGTTGTGGGTCCCATATGTTCCTATTAGGCTGCCAAGTCAGCCATCTTCTTCTTCTTTTTCTTGTTCTTTTTTTTTTTCTTAGCCATGGCTACTCTTTCTCATTCTTCTTCTTTTTCTCAGCCATCACTGAGAAAGATGCATTGATTAATTCTCTAATCTCATCAATCATCAAAGAAGATTCATGTAATTTAGGCATTACATAAAACCCATGAATTACTTTTGGGCACTCAATCAAATAAACTTCTTTCCCATTTTTCTTCAGCCCTTTATAGTACCTTTTTTTTGCCAATCTTGCAATTTATCAAACCCTCCAACAAAAATCAATGTCGCCGAAAAATCCACCCTTGAAATATCCACCGCTTTTGGCCCAAAAACATTAACCATCGGGTGGTTTCGATCAGATCCTTCTGGGAAAAATGCCTTCCAATACCAATTTGCACATTCTGCAGATAAACGAGCACTAAGATAGCCGTTTTTTGGTATGAGATTCAGAAAGAAAGACTAGCATCTTCACTCGATTGAGGACAATCTTTGCCCGATCAAAGTACTATCATTGATTTTTCATAATCCACTAAGAAATTTGACTTTCACTAGCTGGGAAAAGAGTCATATATTGATTTGACAACAAAATATAGCATTTCACCTTATAATAGATTAAGTATTTGAAAAAAAAATAAAAATAAAAATAATGACCAGAAAAATGTAGACCAACTCCTATATCTAAGTTTCAGAAGTAGAAGGACCTGCAGTATAGACCTTTATTTTTGTAACCTACAAATTATTAGGAAAAACATAATTACACAAAAAAGAAAAAAAAAATTATATTTTTATTTTGAGGGAAAAAAAGAGATGGAAATCTTGTATGCTAAAATAAGGAAAAAGAGAGAGAGAGAGAAAGACTTTCTTTTTAGAAAGAGTAGCCATGGCTGAGAAAAAGAGAGAGAACGAGAAAAGAGGAAGAAGATGCCCGAGTTGGCAGCTTAATGGGCACATGTGGCACCCAGAACTAAGTTGAATTTGCAAATCCATTAGTACTTAATGGATTTATTGACGGAGTCCCTCAATTGAAAGGGGACTCAAAGATGAGGACTCATATTGTAAGCTTCCAAAGTATGGCGCAAACATTTAAAAATACCCTATAGATCAAGCCCAAATTTGTAATTATCCCTTTTCACAATTGGTTTTTATCTAAAGAAATACAAATCAAATCTCTTTTGATAATGGAACATTTTTGAAACCAAGTTCACACAAAATAGCTACCTTATTTTTGTTGTAAAATGAATTTTGGTTGAGGTGTTCTAATATGTGAGTGAAAACACATTTCTAATTGAGGTTTAAACAGTTTGTAAGTTTTCATTCCATTATGAGCATTCATGATCACATCTCTTCAATATGATTATTGTTTTTATTGTAATCATATTAGTGAGACTTATTAAATTTGTGAGATAAAAGTGAGGTCAGGTTGCTGGAGCCTAAGGAAATAAACTAGCCAGTGTTTAGGATCTTCTACTTGGGAAAGAGAGCTAAGTGTTTGGATCATTTTACTTGGAAAAAAGGGTTAAGTATTTTAAAGTTTTTTACTTAGTAGAAAAACTTATAATAGGCTTTTAACTCTTGCCCGCTAAATAGAGTCACACTAGAAAGTGAAAAACTCTTAAGACGAGTTGTCTTAAGGAGAGGACTTATGCAATAGCCGAATCTCTATAGATCATGGTGTCTAATATATTTATTCCTTACTCTTTTTAAATTTGTGCTCTATATATTAATATTGTGCTGAATCTGTCTGTTCTATGCCTGTTACGTGTTTTATAGAATAAAGTCAAAAATCAGTCCGTGTTCTACACGAGATGAAATTGAATTTTTGCATAAATTATTTTAGCAAGTTTTAATCTGATTTTTTCCATCAAAAGTTTTGTCCATGCATATATTTAACATTGGAAAAGGTTGATTAAAAATATTTTTAGTTAAATGCATGAAATGGATTCATTATGATCTTTGTGCTCTACTTCTAAAACTACTTCTGTTCTAATTTGTTTCAGTTTAATAAAATTTTGTAATATTTTATTCACCCCCTCTAGAGTATATATTTGGATCTCACAGCCACATATTCAAATTTGTGAATAGCCATATGAAGTGGTTGTATGCTTTCATATATGTGCTCTTGTGGTACTAGTGTGCAATGTGCTCCTAAAGGGACATGTTCAAATGATACATAGCACAAATATCATGTGCACATATGGTATCCCCTTCAGTCGCTAAGATCTACAAGTGTAAGTCTTTGCTCTTAGGTAGATGGTGTGCTAAAATTTACCTTCTACCACCTCAGAACCCATATCCACATTCCAAGTTAACTTGCACTTGGTAGCCCTCTTTTTATTATCATTCAAACATTTCATAGCCTTAGGAGACACATTAGAAATCCATGTTTCTGTCTTATGTCTTCTAACATACTGATAATTGCTTTATGTCTAGGTGCTAAGATCCAACCATTGGATGCCTCACAAACATATTATCTTTCATAACATCACATCAACTATCAAATTTGAAATATGCTCTACACTAAACTTGTTATAACATAACAGTCTTCAACTATTCCTAAAACCAACTTATTGAGATCCTTAAATCTCTTCTTCAATTCTACTTCAACACTTGCCTTTGCACATGCCCAAAATTATTTCCTCCTTTCATCTCCTCTCTATTTTTCGTCTAATTACTCCAAATTGTCTTGCACACATTCTATATTCAGCAAGTGGTAACAACTCCTCAATGCAGGTATTATTCCCTGATTAGCAGACTAGTATATATTTAAAAAAGTGGAGGTAAATGTGACATTTGATGAGAATATTACCTTTTGCATGTCTGTAGTCACAGTCAATCCATCCCCAACTTTCAATCCCATATTAGAGCCAAGTAATCTATTGTTGTATATGTAGTTTAATTAATATATAAAAATCTATTAATTCAAATTCTTTAGCATGACTACTATGGTTAGTCTGTTGTAATCGTATGTTTACATATTAATTTATGTGTTCTTAATTGATTTACATGATAGAATTAATATGACTAGAATTTAAATAATTAGTTTAATTCCTCGTTTTGTTGTTCTAAATTGACTATATGTTTATGCATGCTTAGATCTTTAGAATTTAATTATATATATATATGTGTTTTTATATGAAGAAAAGCTAGGGGTAAGTATAGACCAATTAATCGGTTAATTAGCAAAAAAATTAACCAGTCTATTAACATTGACTTTTCAAAATCATTAACTGTTAACCAGTACATATATTCGGTTAACCAGTCCATCGATTTTAATTTTTTAGTTTGGTTAACTAATACTTTTCGGTTAACCATTAAAATTTATAACTTACAATTATAAATAGAAAATTAGACAAAATTCAATTCAATTTCAAATGTGCAAAATAATTCAAAATAAAAATCACAAAACAAACCTAATACCAAGATTTATGTTCAACAAATTAATAACTAATATTATAAAATGGATTTGATATTTGTTAGAAATTAGCTTGCTTAATTCTAAGTCAAAAAATTTTGGACAATATTAAATGTTAAAACATAGATTTTAAAACATAAGAAAATGTAATTAAATGTTGTTAAGTAAAATATGGACACCAAAATTTTTGATAAAAAAGTATATAAAAGTTAATCGGTTATTGCATATAAATATTACTCTATATGATTAAAGAGAATAACATAATTTAAATATAGTTTAAAATATTATATAAATTTTATAGAAAAATACAAAAAAATTAATGTATAAAAATAAAAATATAATTTAAATGTACTTTAAAATATTAATTTATATAAGTTCTAAAAAGAAATAAAAAATAAAAATTTTTAGGCATAAAAATAAAAATATAATATATATATATATATATATATATATATATATATATATATATATATATATATATATATATATATATATAAATCGGTTAACCGTTATTAACCTATTAGCCATCGATTAATCAGTATCCAAATCACAAAATCGAAACTAAAAATCGTACTGAAATAAAAAATAATATTTAAACCGATCGATTAATCAAAACCGTCCGTTGTTCAGACCGTGAACCAAAATCGAAATTGAAAACTCTAAAATTTATTAATCGAAATCCGTAACTGTCGATTCAATTAATCAAAAAATTGTTTCAATTTCGGATCGGTTTTTTGGTTATACGATTTTTGACTTTTTCTCGGCCCTAAGAAAAACTATTTTGAAAAGATTTATTTCATGTTTTTAGGAGTAAATCTCGATCTTGGGAATTTGGTCTTAGGTGGCATCATAGCACAGCCATGTGGCAGTTTTCAAACATGGCCATAAATTTGTCAAAAGGTCCGATTGGGTGTGTTTGAGTTACTTAAGGTTAGTTTTTTCGGGTTCGACGTCACCAATTTTCTGGTTACTTTCGGGTCGAGTTACTTATTTTTTGTGTGGGTTCAAATCGGTATCTAGTCGCAGTTAGGATTGAAAATCAAATCGAAATTAAAAATCGAACCATAAGCAATTCGACATATTTAGTTTGATTTTTAGTTTAACCGGTTTGGTTTTGAATTTTTCAGTGTCCCGAATCAACTTTAACTTTTCAGTCTCTCTGTTTAAAATATATAATTGACATAATATATAACTCACTGCATTAATCGATTTGATTTTTTCGAAATCCTGGATTAACTTTGACCACGATCAAACTTGGTCAAACATGTCCCTATTAATTGCAAATCGTAACCCTAATTTCAATTTTAGTTTTAACACCTTAAATGGACTTGTTTTTGACTCATATTTGATTCTCAGATTTTTTTCAAATGGCACTATTCATAGCTAGAAAAAAATAATATTCATGTTTGGGGTGGTATTATTTATCTCGAAAAGTAATATTCACGACATAGAATATACTATTCACAAATTCAAAAATTTTGAAGCATTACAATCTATCTTAGTTTGAGATATTATAATTTAATGTGAGAAAAATCAATAGAGTACAGCTGAGTAGCAGCAGCGATGTAAGATGGTGGATGAACCATGAGTAGCAGAACAACAACAAATTAAGGTATTAAGTAAAGAAAAATCCAAAAAAGAAATATGCAAAGAATAGGAATAGTGAAATACAATATATTATACGTTACTTAATTATTATTTTTTATTTCATTTTTTTGTTTTTTTTCCTTTTTATCTTTTGCAACTTAATCTTCTAAAAGAAAAGTTGATCACTTTTCCAATTATGGTGGCACCAGATTGGAGTCAACCATTTGAGTTAATGTGCAATCCAAGTAATTATGTAGCGGGAGGTATTTGAGACAACAAAAAGAGATAGCGTTTCACACTATTTATTATAGTAGTCATGATGGGTGTTAAAAAAAATATCCTACTTTCTAAAGTAAATAAATTGTAGTAGTGATGAGTGGAATTGAATCCACAAAGACTGGTAGGAAATCAGTTATTTCAAAAGAAAACAAAAAAAGAATAAAATGGGGATTTTGATTGAAAAACAAATAAAGTAAAATCAATCAAATAAAATACAATAGAATAAAATCAACATAAAGAACAATTCCAGCAAAGGTATAATCTCGATTCCAGTTCACTACTTGATTACAAATTTAATAATAAAATTCTAAATATATATAATTCAGTAAACTAGTTCTAATTGTTGGAGATGCTTCTAACAACCAATCCCTCCTTTCTTTGTAAACTAGCTAAGAGACGCTCGTTAACTAGTCCTAATTATCGAACAATCATAGGAGATGCTCCATACAATTTAATCCAATAATTGCATAAGGAAATATAAGGACCTAATTCTAACCAACAAAACAAGATACTTGATTTCACTTAGCTAGATTATACCATTCCTTAAAATGAATTAGGTACCTGCTAAGTATTCAACCACTCTAACTGACTACCAATTTGCATATTAAAGAGACAATTATAGATCTAGCTAACCTATATGGCTATATACTATCTTAACAATTGCACAACTAGACACATTACAACAATCAATAGAGTAATAACATCATGAGATTGCAGAAACAATATAAATACTGAAAGCAGTAAAGAAACATTAAAACATTTAGATCTCACAAGTAATAACTGAAATCTCACTGGTTCTACACATGATATACTAGCCGAACAATGGTTTCCTCCCAACCCCTAACCCCTTCTCAACTTCATTCCAGCGACTTTCCTGAGCTACCGGCTGGGCAACGTGGCCATGAACCACCGAGGTTTCCTCTTGTAGGATCCAAAATGTGGAACAATGGTAGATTTAGTGATGCTCCGTATTCTCAGGTTGAGCACCCAAAAATTGAATCCTTTACTTATAACCTGTTCGTTGACAATCTCCCTTTAGGTTGCCCTCTCATGGGAATCCAAAAAACTTTTTCCTGGTTCAGGTTAGTACAACGAGTCTTCATCCCCAAGATGTTAAGCGCCAAAGGAACAAAGTTTGGCTTTGTCAGACTGAACACCACCAGGAATATAGATCACGTCATCAAAAGACTCGATGGCACCTGGATTGGTAATCATAAAATTCACGTTAATCTTGCTCGCTACCCTGCCTCATCAACTAGGAAAAATGGGAGAGGTGAAGTTAAAGATAAAATTGCATGGGTGAAATGCCCCAGTCATAGAGATGACAGATCATACGCCATAGTCATAGAGATGGGCATTTCTAGCCGCGATGGTAAGAGAAAAGACACTTACAAGAATCCAAAAGCTAGGGCTGTCAATTTCCAATATATGGTGGATGAAAAAGACAGGAGCTGGCTAGCTAGGAGTTTAGTAGGATGGTTGCACCACGCCCAGAACGTCATTAATATTCAGGATATATTGATTTCTCAGGGCTATTTCTCTTGTGAATGCAGACCCACCCATGGGTGGTAACTTAATCCTCCTCACATTTCCTTTAGTGCTTGAAAGAGATCAAATACTGGAATCTGGTTTGAACTGGTTTGAAATGGTGAAGCCTTGGGAACCTACTGATATTTGTAAGAAAAGGTTTGTATGGGTTAGATGTGTTGGCTTCCCCTTGAATTCCTGGAACCCATAATTCTTCTCCATCATTGCGGCTCTTTACGGAGACTTTATCACTCTAGATGCAAATACTAGGAGAAAGAGCTCTCTGGATGTTGCCATATTCCTCATTGCAACTTTAGCACCCTCTTTAACTAATGATGCACTCAAAGTTAGAATTGATGGAGTTATTTACCCTTTTAATATATATGAAGAACTAACGAGTTTTTGTCCTGACCTTTCATTTAAGATGCAGAGCATATCTCATGACAAATCGGGGGACGTTTCCAACCTCCGGCCATTAGTCATGATGGAAGATGGGGTTTCTTTTTCAGCGAAACATCTCTCCTCAAGTCCGAAATATGAAAAGTCTTGCTCAACCTCAGCCTGAGTCTCAAGTAAAACTCCGCCGGCGCTCTCTTCCCCATGTCTATTTCCTAAGGTAGATTTTATTGATGAAGAGGTGGTTGGACCCTCTTTTCCTCGATATTTGGGGAATAATTAGAAAAGTATTGGCGTTTTAGGAGGACATGAGGAAAATGATTTAAATGCTGATGTCGAATTGGTGGTGGGATCTTATTCAAATACATCTAAGGCTGATGGTGTGGAAGCCCTGTCTCTTAATGGGCTAGATCTTATTATTTATGAAGATCAGCCCAATCCAAATGAAGCTTTGATCCAGGTTGGGTCTAACGGTAAAATTTCAAATGAAGATAAAGCAAAACGAAAAAAATCAAGAAGATCATATCAGTATTCTTTCTTGACCCGAGCAAATCAGCTTCTCAAATCCCAAACTTAAGGAAGACAAAGGGCAGGAAGAAGAAATCGAAGAAAGCAATGGTGCCAGCGATCATGGAGAATAATAGTTGCTTAGAGACATCAACTGAGGAGTCAATTTCAGATGGTTGCATACGAAACGTTAATTCCCATATCTCCAAGGAGGATGCTTCTTTAACTATATCCCCTAGAATGGAAGCAATGAAAATTCTTGAACTAGCGGAGCAACTGGGCATTATTCAACCAGAGAATAAAGCTGCCTTCCTTGAATCTCTAGTGGAAGCCGAAGAGAAAGAAAGGGAGATGTGGGCAAGAATGAAATCCCCAATTCTGAAATCTTAACTTGTTTTTTAATCATCCTTCTTGGGACCTTTGTAGTTGCTTATTTTCTTCTCTAATGAAATTCTTATGCTGGAAAATTAGAGGCTTGAATTTAGAAATCAAAAAGAGAGTGGTAGCTTCTTATGTTAATAAAAACAATGTTGACTTTGTAATGTTATTGGAGACCAAGATGTAGGGGAAAAAGGAGTCATTAATTGGCAAGATCTGGGGTAAAAGGAATTTTCACTGGGTTTCTTTAGATGCAGATGGCAACAACGGCGGAATCCTTATCTCGTGGTGTTCTGATTTTTTCCAGCAATTATCTCATAATTCTGGACAGGGGTGGGTTGCAGTGAAGGGAAAAATTCAAAGTCAGGCATTAGTTTTCTGGATTATTGGGATATATGCACCCATACTTTGTGCAGAGCAGGAAGAATTGTGGCTTCGGAATGAAGAGGTGCTAGATGAGAAGGTGCCTACTCTTGTTAGTGGGGATTTCAATGCAGTCTTAAACTCTGTAGATAGGTGGAATGGAACCTTGAATGAAAAAGATATAAAATTCCAAAGCTTTGTGTTCAGAACAGGTTTAATTGATCTCCTTTTAATTGGCAGAAAATTCACATGGGGAAATTCTATTAGCAGAAGTCGAATTGACCATTTTTTAGTTAATAACTCTTGGCATCTGAGATTTCAAAACATGCAGCAATCTGCCCTACCCAAATCCATCTCAGATCATACTCCAATTGTTTTGTCATGCCCATCGGTTAATTGGGGTCCCAGACCCTTTAAATTCCTTGATGCCTAGTTGGAAGACAGAGATTTCATTAAATAGCAAGTTCCTGGTGGGCAAGCATGGGTAGGCTAAGTCACAGGAATATTCACTTGAAGTTTAAACTGTTAAAGAAAGCAATTGTGAACTGGAATTCTTCATGTTTTGGGAATGTTGAATCTGCAATCAACAAACTTGTAAAAGACATTGACAATATTGACTGTGATATGGAGTGCGTGGACATCCATGATGTGATAAGGAAAGCTATGACCTTAAAAAGGAACTCCTTGATTGAACTACTCTTGGGTAAACTGAAGGCTAGAAATCCATATGGAGGCAAAAATCGAGGATCAAGTGAAGGAGGGGGACCAAAATACCAAATTTTTTCACCTCTTTTCCTCTATTAGGGGAAACCACAACAGGATTAACAAGCTCATTACTGAGAAAGGGGAAATCAAAGATCCTGTGTTGATAAAGAAAGAAGCATTTGACTTTTATAAGAAATTATATAGTGACAATAGGACTAAAAGACCTTCCTTTCCTTCTCACTTCTTCAAGAAACTCTCTCTGGATTCAGCAAATTTTCTTGAGCTTCCTTTCTCTCCTGAGGAAGTCAAAGCCACTGTTTGGTCTTGCGAAACGTCCAAAGCTCTTAGTCCAGATGGCTTTAACTTTTCATTTATCAAAGCTGCCTGGGAATTTATTGGTGACGATATCTACAAAATGGTGGCAGAATTTTATGAAAAGGGTCATCTACCCCCAGGTGCATCCTCATCTTTTATTGCTTTAATTCCCAAGATAGAAGGGGCTATATTTTTGAAAGATTTCCGTCCCATCAGCCTTATAGGCAGTCTGTATAAAATTATTGCCAAACTCTTAGCAAACAGGCTTAAAAAAGTGGTAGCCGAGGTTGTGTTTGAAGAACACTGTGCTTTTATTCGGGGCAGGCAAATTCTTGATGGGGTGTTAGTTGCCAACGAAATTATTCACTCACTAAAATCTACCAATAGAAGTGGTATTCTTTTCAAAGTGGATTTCCATAAAGCTTTTGATTCCGTGAATTGGCAATATCTAGATGAAATACTTGAACATATGAATTTTGGCAGTAAATGGAGATTTTGGATCCGAGAATGTGTTAATTCAGCTAAAGTCTCTATTCTAATCAATGGATCCCCCACACCCGAATTTCAACTTTCCCGAGGCTTGGGGCAAGGAGATCCACTGTCTCCATTTCTTTTTATTTTAGCGGCGGAAGGGCTATCAATTCTTATAAAAAAGGCGATGGAGGTGAATCTTTTTAGAGGAATTAATCCCCTACCTAGCTCATATGCGTCACTTATTGTCTCCCACATTCAATACGCTGATGATACCATTGCTTTCTTGGAACCATGTATGGAAAACATTGTTAATTTCAAAAGAATCCTGAAGGTTTTTACTATCATCTCTGGACTGTCGATTAATTTCCACAAGAGCTCCTTAATTGGAGTGAATATGCATCACAATTGGATCACAAACTGTGCTAAAATTATTATGTGCGAAACTCAACAGTTGCATGTTCATATCTTGGCCTTCCCCTGGGAGCCAATCCTAGGAAAAGAGCAACTTGGATCCCTCTCATGCAAAATTTTAAGCACAAGTTAGCAGGTTGGAAAGGGAAACACTTATCTTTTGCGGGCAGACTCATTCTCATTAAGGCTACCTTGATGAGTCTCCCAATATACTTTATGTCCCTATTCAAAATGCCTATTGGAGTGATAAAGTCCTGGAATGCAATAATGAGAAGTTTCTTCCGGTGCGGTTCTGAAAACAAGAAAGCTTTCAACAGGATTCGTTGGAGTGCTTTAGTCCCACCCAGAAACTTGGGTGGCCTGGGGGTTGGATCGATTGCCCTAAAAAATAATAGTCTCTTGTTTAAATGGTTTTGGAGATTAAATCCCTATAATAGCGCTTTATGGCAGAATCTCATTAAGTTGAAGTATGGGATTAACAAGGATCTAATTCTGGACAAAATCTCTAATTCAAAAGCCTCTATCATCTGGAAGGACAATGACAAAGTTAGATCTGCACCTTTATTCTCAAATAGCATCGCTATCGATGTAGGCAATGGAGATCTTTGCCTTTTTTGGCATAATAGATGGGTAGCAGATGTTCCCCTCATGTTGAAATTTGCTAGACTATTCTCGATATCCCTTAAAAAAGATGCAAGGGTTAGTGAATGTGGTTTCTGGTCTAGTGGATCATGGGAGTGGAATCTTAAATGGAGAAGGACCCTTATGGTGTGGGAATTGGCTTTGTTGGAAGAGTTGTTGATCATTCTCAACTCCTTCTCTCTTTCATATGGTCAAGTGGACCGAAAAATTTGGGTGCATGACCTGTAAGGCAGATTTTCAGTAAAATCGGCTTGCAATTGGCTATATAAGTCTTTTAATTTGGAGGTGAATCAGGTTAATCTATTTTCCTTTCTCCTTTGGAAAAAACTAGCCCCCCCCCCCCTAAGGTAGAAGTGTTTTTCTGGATGTGCTTGTTGGGGAAAATCAGTACTAAGAAGTTTTTGGCAGAGAGGGGCATTTTTTATGTTGAATGTACTAAATGCCCTTTATAGACTTTGGTACGGGGTGATTAATTGGTGGGGTTTCTTTTTTTGTTTACCGGGCGATTTTATGTACTGTGTCAGAAGAGACTTTGGACCATATTTTTGTTACATGCTTCATATAGACTTTGGTACGGGGTGATTAATTGGTGGGGTTTCTTTTTTTGTTTACCGGGCAATTTTAAATCTCTAGTCTTAAATTGGCAGGGCCTTACTCAAGGTTCTATACAACAAAAAATCTGGAACATCATTTTTCTGGCTTGCCTATGGACTATTTGGTTGGAAAGGAATGCAATAGTTTTCAATAAAAAGAGCTGGGACTCAGACAAGATATTTCATCTTTGTCTTGCTAGATCCTCCTTCTGGATCAAATCTCACAAATATCTGGATTTTTTAATGGGACAAGATTTGATTCTTGCGGCTGATGGTCTTAAAAGTGTGCACCCAGCAGCCCTGTCTAGGCCTAAGTTGATCTGGTCCCCCCCCCCCCCTTCAGGAGCGGTCAAATGGAACACGGATGGTTCGTCCTTTGGGAATCCGGGGCCATCTGGGGTAGGAGGTGTCTTAAGGGACTCTTCGGGGGTGGTTATATGCATGTTCTCTTGCAACATTGGTATGTCTAATTCGATATCCGCTGAATTGATTGCAGTTCTCAAAGCTCTTTAGCTCTCGGTGGATTTTCTGTCCAATTTTAATTTAGAAGTGATTCTTGAACTGAACTCATCAATAGTGGTGTCTTGGTTAAACAACCCAGCGTGTTCTAGACCTTGGAATATGGGGAGCATTTTTAATAATATCGCAAATCTCTTATCTAAAATTAGAAAAGTTCATTTTCTTCACAAGAGGAGAGAAAATAATTTTTTTGCAGATCACTTGGCTAAAATAGGAGCTTCTCGGAACTCTGACTTCATAGCTTGGCTTTGATAGTAATTTGTTCCTCGGATATTTGAATTGGTCTTATTAGTTTAGTGGAGTATGTGGTTTGGAGATAACTTGGGGGCACTACAAATCTCACGACGGATCGTGCAATGATTTTAGTTTTCATTTTTTCCAGCATCAGACCCAGGCATGCTTTACAAATTAAAGCATCTGTTTATCGATTATGATGTACCATAGATGACAGGTGTCTCTGGTGCTTTGGACGAAAATCTTTCCTAGACTATGGTGGAAGATGTTTTGGCTGCGGGATATCAGTTTGCTATCTGAATTTTATGCGGGTTGGCTTTTTTGTCTTCTCTTTATTTTACCATTAGTGCTGTTCCTTACACATCTTGGTAGCGGTTCTTGTGGTTGGGGGTTCAAAATTTTAGAGGAAGATGTTGTGACTTTGGATTCATATCTGAGAACTGATGAATATTTACTTGTCCCTGTTTCTACTCTGCTCTCTTTGGAGGATACTGATGGGCTATTGAACTGTGGATAGTGTGTGATGGTATGTGAGTAATATTGGAACTGCTGCTAATTCTTCTGGGACGTGCTATGAATGACTATGTTAACATTTTTTCAAATGGAGCTGATGCCTTTTCTATTGGATTTATCGGATGTTGAGCAGTGATTGGTATGTCTCTTTCTGGGGTCAATTTCACTTATGGTCACTCAACTTATCACTTATCGCACAAAAGTAACTGACTTTTTTTTCTTACTTAAATGTCACTGAACTTCTAACATTTTTGCAAAAAAGTCATGTACACCGGAATCCGGCGAGAACTCTTGCCGGATTGATGACACGGAACAGTAAATACATGATTTTTTTGCAAAAATGTTAGAAGTTCAGTAACATTTAAGTTGGAAAAAAAAAAGTTGGTTACTTTTGCGCAATAAACGATAAGTTTAGTGACCGTGAGTAAAATTGATTTAAATGTAGCATTTATTGGAAATATTGTTAAACGACATGTAGTTTCTGATATGGCATGCCATGTCATCAATCCGGCGAGGGTTCTCGCCGGATTCCGGTCAACATGACTTTTTTGCAAAAATGTTAAAAGTTCAGTGACATTTAAGTAATAAAAAAAAAGTCGGTTACTTTTGCGCGATAAGTGATAAGTTGAGTAACCGTGGGTGAAATCAACCCCTCTTTCTGCTACATTCAGTACTCCCCCTTCTTTGATTTTGGATATGTAAGTTTTCAGCTTAGTTTCTTAGAGCTGTTGCTGTACACATGCTTCATTAAATCTTCAATAAAATTCAGCTTATCAAAAAAAAAAAAAAAAAAACTGAAATCTCAATTAATTATCCTTTGACTGGAAAAATAACTTAGCTATACATGTTCATCAGTGGAGGCTTAAAGATGAAAAAGACAGCCTTCCAAGATAACACCGAGAGAACAATAATAATGGTTGCCGATAATCATAAAGTCTCCTCTCTCAATAATCCTAACTAGAGTCCTAGCAAATTGAATAATAAAATAAAAAGGAAATTAAACCTAAATTTAATTACATATTTTTCTTTCTAATTTAATTCAATTTTCTTGTGGTAATTATGACCTAATTCAGCTCCTAAAATGTAGGAAACAACTACTGAAAGTTAGCTAAAAAGTATCAATTTTCACATGAGTCTGATAGTCCCTTGTGGAATAGCTCGTACCCATGGCTTACTCTACGAGATAGCTGTAGAACTCCAAATCAACAACAATGCTCACAAAAAATTCCATATTTTCTTTTTACCACCAAACCCTATTAAAATCACAAATATGGAACAAATGAACTAATGTCCAATCAATTGAAATCCAATTAACCCAACAAAACCATCCAAAAGAACGCAAAATGTACAAGCTAAGGGACAAATTTTTTCCTATTATACCAATCCTAAATATAGAATGATTAATTAATTAATTAATTATTATTATTATTATAACTAACAAAATCATAGTTAATAAGATAGCATGGAAGATTTGTGGCTAAAGGTGCATTTTTTCCCTTATTGTTTGCTAAAATGGACAAATTTGCCCTTAACGTTTATTTTGAAGTAAATTTTCCCTTAACGTTTGTAAAATGGAAGATTTTTGTCCCTATCATTAATTGCCGCTAACTTTGACCGTTAATACGTTAGTTGACTGTTAGTGGGACACGTGTCATACATTTATTGGACACGTGAATCAAACGTTTGGATATTAAAAGTATATTTTTGCCCTTAACGTTTTTTCAAACATACAAATTTACCCTTAACGTTTGTAAAATAGGAGATTTTTGTCCCTGCCGTCAATTACCAATAATTTTAATCGTTAATACGTTAGTTGACCGTTGACGGCAGAGGCAAAAATCTCTAATTTTACAAACGTTAGGGGCAGATTTGTCCCAAAATAAATTTTGAGGGTAAATTTGCCCATTTTGACAAACAATAGGGACAAAAATGCACATTTGGTCAAGATTTAAAATGCAATTAATAAAATAAAATTAAAGAACGCTATTATAAATTGCTATAATGTAAAAAAGTAAAACAGACAACATTTTGGGAGGGATGGAAATGGAAAAGTTATAGACTGAAAGAGTATTTTAATTGCAGTTATTGAATTATAGTTGGAAGCATTTTGAAATTTAAATGCATCTTTTGATATATTAACTGCAATAGTCTTAAGGTTCACCAACAGGAAGTTATTAGAAAACAACGTAATATTGTGGTGCAACTCATTGAGTTTAAGGTCCATCACCAAAAGCTTCTCTTCCTACTACATTGTAAGAAGGTCCACCTCAAAATTTTGAGATCCACTACTTACATATATTCCATTATTTTAGAAATCACCCCCACATTATCACATTAAGAAAATTAACCCTACGAAGGCAAATTTTGTTCTTGGTATTTGAATTATTTTTTATTGAATCTCTTAATTTGCATTAAAAATCCTCGGATATTTATATTAACAAACATTGAGTTGAATTATAGTATAAAATTAAATACCATAGTAGTACTATTTACTTTTACTTCACATTGACTTCTATTTAATTAATTTTTACTCCACTAATTAATTATCATTCATCAGGCTTTGACTAAAGAAAGTACCAACATCAAAGGTAGCCACACAATTATCTACCTTATCCAGCTGAAGCTAAGCTAACTGTTGATTGTATAGTATTCAAGATTATTAAGCTGCAAAATAAGCAGTAAATTAATGTTCCCAAGAAGTCTCATTTGCCTTACAGATTCCTTAGATTTCATTTTTGCAAGCAACAACTAGTCGACTTACTCAAGAACAAGAAGAAAAGAAAGAAAAGAGATTTCCTTTTCCCTTTCTTTTTTTTTTTTAATTTTTTTTTTAATTTTTTTTTCTTTCAGTGAAATTTGGCAAGTTGGAGATCTCCCTTGGTATAAGCTGCGAGTTGACACTCGATCCAATTTTCAAGTCCATAGGTAGTTAATTTATTTATTATTTCTTTTTTGCTGCAGAAATTAACAAAGGGAGCGCAAGCATATATATATATATATATATATGTATTAATTTTCAATTGTTATTGCTCATGTAAGCTGCAAGAACACTGCAAAAAATTTTAATATATTCCTATTCAAATATAAATGCTAATTGATATGCTAAAGTTTCATGAAAATGGCGGCAAACAGTTATAATATCTTCTGGTACTTTGTTATTTAATTTCTTGTATTCTTGTTTTTAATTTCTGGCAATTTTATACCCAATTATTAGGAAATTAATGGTCACTTTTATTGGAGAAAATATCTAAAAGGAAAAGAACATAGATGGCATTGCTGTTATAATTATGACTATCTCATATTTGTATTTTCTGATTATATATATTATTTGTATTTCCGTTATACTTATATTCCAAGCTACAGCATTACTTGTTAATCATTGTATCAGTTAAACTTAATCTAAACTAATGTAATTGATTGCAGGAGATATTTAAAAGAAAAAGAACCATATACCTATATATATATATATATATATCTTCTCTATGGATTTGGTAGGAATTGAGTCACGCATTAAGAGAGTCGAGTCCCTGCTATGCATAGGATCATTAGATGTTTGCATTGTTGGAATATGGGGAATGGCTGGCATTGGAAAGACAACTATTGCTGAAGCTGTATTTAAGCGTAACATTGCTCAGTTCGAAATCTCCCACTTTTTTGTTAATGTAAGAGAAGAGTCAGAAAAGCATGGATTGCTGCATATCAGAAATGAGATTCTTTCTAAAATCTCAGCTAGGAAAGGTGGTTGTTTTAATAGAAAGATCCCAAGTTTAGGATTTACATCCCCTAATAGTAGGCTAATTAGCCGAAGAAGAGTTCTTATTGTTCTTGATGATGTGAATAGCTCAATGCAATTTCAAGAATTGTTAGTTGAATTTCGCCATTTGTTCGGCGAAGGAAGCAAAATCATAGTGACAAGTAGAGACAGGCAAGTGCTGAAAAATGGAGTTGATGAAATATATGAAGTTGAAAGCTTAAATCACAGTGAAGCTCTTAAGCTCTTTAGCTTAAATGCTTTTCATCAAAATCTCCCCTTTGACGAGTTGATGCTGCTATCAAAAATGTTCATATACTATGCTAGAGGCAACCCTTTAGCCCTTAAAGTTTTGGGTTGTTTTTTGCATGAAAAGAGCAAAAAAGAATGGGAAATTACATTGGATAAACTGGAGAAAACATCAGATATGGGAATGAGGAATGTGTTGAGGTTAAGCTATGAGGGATTAGAGGTTGAAGACAAGGATATATTTCTCGATATTGCATGTTTCTTTAAAGGAGAGGATTTATACTTTGTGAAAAGAATACTTGATGGATGCGGTTTCTCTGTGGATTTGGGAATCAACAATCTTGTTGATAAGTCTCTTATTAATATTTCAAAGAATAAGCTGTGGATGCATGATTTGCTACAAGAAATGGGTTGGGAAATTGTTCAGCAAGAATCCATTCAAGAACCTGGTGGACGCAGCAGGTTGTGGCATCATGAGGATGTGTATCATGTTTTGACAAAAAATACAGTAAGGCCCCAAGTACAGAATTCAGCTTTAGTCTTCTAATAAGAGATATTTAACAAGTACATTTGCTGCTCATTTGATTTGATTTTTGTTATCAGGGGACTCATGTTGTTGAAGGCATAACATTAGACCTTTCTGGATCAAGGGAATTGCAGTTGACTTCTGAAGCTTTCAAGAAGATGTATAATCTTAGACTGCTCAAGTTTCATGATTCTGATTTCAATGATTTTTGTAAAGTACACTTTCCTGATGAAGGGCTCAGATTTCATTCGAAAAAGATACGATATTTTCATTGGTATCGATACCCTTCAAAATCTCTGCCATGTATATTCTTTCTAGAGAATCTTGTTGAGCTGAATCTAACCCATAGCAACATTGAACAATTATGGGAGGGCGATAAGGTATATATATCGAAATGCATACATGCTTTTTCTCTTGAAAATTATATTGTATACTATAAAAATGTTGATCCTGATAACAGTTTACATTTTTGGTACAGCACCTTGCAAAGCTAAAGCGAATTGACCTCAGTTATTCCGAGAATTTGACTCGAATCCCAGATCTTTTAAATTCTCAGAACCTGGAGATTTTGAATGTTAAAGGGTGCAGAAATTTAGTTGAGTTCCCTTCATCTATTCAATATCTTAACAAGCTTGAATATCTGAATCTGGAAGGCTGTAGAAAGCTTAGTACTTTTCCGAGTAAGTTTGCTTCGAAGCTTTTAAAGACTTTTAATCTATACGGCTGCTCGAATCTCAAGGAGTTCCCAGAAATTACAGGTAACGTGGAAGAAATATCTTTGAGTTTTACTGCTATAGAAAGAGTTCCATCATCCATTGGGTGCCTAGCAAGACTTGTTTCATTGAACCTCATATCCTGCACAAAGCTCAGGAGTTTGCCAAGCAGTATCTGTAATTTGAATAATCTTCAAAGGCTATCTTTAACGGGCTGCTCAAAACTTGAGAATTTTCCAGAAATTTTGAGGCCTATGGAAGGTTTAAAATATCTTCATTTATCAGATTGCAAAAGTCTCAGCAGTCTTCCAAACAGCATTGGAAATTTGAAACATCTAACACAGCTTCTTTTGAAGGGGACAATGATTACAGTGCTACCTTCATCCATTGAGCATTTAACTGGTCTTGAAGAGCTACTTCTCCAGGACTGCAAAAACCTTCTGAAACTTCCCGATAGCATTTGTAGTCTGAAATCTCTGAAAATTCTTAATGTTGATGGTTGTTCAAAACTTGACAAATTGCCATATAACTTGCAAAATTTAGAATCTATGGAGGAATTGTTGATCAGTGGAACTGCAATTAAAAATCTGCCAGCCTCCATCATACATTTGAAAAATCTTGGGATTTTGTTGTATAGGGTTCAAGATTCAGCTGCAGGTTTATTACAGATTCCTACTTCACTGGGCAGTCTATCCTCATTGATGACATTAGCTCTAACTGGAAACAACTTTGAGAGTTTACCTGCGAGCATTGGACACCTTTCTTCGTTAATGGCGCTTGACATAAGTGAATGCAAAAGGCTTCGCTCTTTGCCAGAGCTTCCTTGCAGTCTAACATTTCTGGATGCTCATGGGTGCACATCGCTGGAAAGTGTAGTTAGCAGTAAAAATTTTTGTGTCCTAAATTATGAGCAAGATGGCCGAAATCTCAAGAATTTTACATTTACTAATTGCTTCAAAATGGAACACAACAGCATACTGGCTGACGCTACGCAGAGAATTCAACTTGTTGCATCTGCATCGGATCAACTTTATACTGATGATGAGGTCTCTATTTCTACGTACGTATATTTTGGCATGATGTGTTACTGTCTCTAAAATAACAAGTCTATTGTCATATGCAGGGTTCGGTCAATATTCATTTGCCTGGTAGCGAAATTCCGATATGGTTCTGCAATCAAAGTGAGGGATCTTCATTGAGCATGCAGTTTCATTCCAGCTACATTCAGCTTAGAGGAATTGCTTTATGTGCTGTGCTTGAATTTGAGGATGGGAAAGTGGATCGTCGTCGACTAATTGTAAGATGTAAATGCCAATTGAAAAGCAGCCATGGTGGATGCAGCGACCTAATTTTCTTTTTCGACAATGGGCTTCCAACTCGTAATGTATGGGTCCCCTTTAGGTCAAGTCATTTGTTTATATGGGATGCTCCATGCTCAGAAGCTAAAACAACCGAGATAAAAGATTGGTTTAGTAAATACAGTGAGGCTTCCTTTGAATTCTATCCTCTAGACTACAAGAAAAACCTCTTAATGAATTGCAAGGTAAAAAAGTGTGGAGTCCGGCTGGTCCATGATGAGACCAAAGCTAGCAGAACCTTGTCCAAGGCGGAGGAGTCATATCCTAAGAGATTAAAATATCTCCAAGATTAACCACAAATGCTGAAGATTACTTGGAGATCAACAACATAAGGCTCTGTATGATCTTGATCCATAAGTTTTTGATGTGCAAATAATTTTCCAAACTCCAAATCTACGGAAGATTCAACTAGAGCTTTCTAGACTATTTGCCTATCTTGTCTTCTTAGATAAGAAATATTTACGTTATTATAATATAAGTTCATCAGTTGATCACTATAACTATATCAAGAATTTCAGTCCAGGCTTCTATCAACTTATTAACAGCTGACCAATTTGGCAGGGTTAGAGGATTTGATGATGTAAAATTAACTTATTAGCACTAATTCTCTTGTTATATCTTCTTCCTAGAATTCTAGTATTCATTGATAATTTTCTTTCACTGGCTGTTACAAATAGTCGACGGAAATAATGGTAGAGATATGAAAGAAATTGAAGCAGGACAGGTGTCAGTCTAAGTTATGACAAGTGCAACAATCCTAATATTAGAGATGCATAAATCAGTTAATCAATTTATTAAAAAAAATTTAGTAAGCAATCAATATTACTGAATTTTTAAAATTATTAATAGTTAATCAAATCAATAATTTCAATTAACCATCCATTCATTCGATTTTATTTTTCTAGACCGGTTAACCATTACACGATTTCCTAAAATGTAAATATAATAAATTACATAAAATACAAATAATATTTCAGCTGTTTAAAGTATAAAAAAAATAAGGGTTAATTACAAAAAAAAATTCTAACGTTCACGTATATTTTACTTCAATACCTAATGTTTAAATTTTTACTATTTTGACACTAAAACTTCGCTTGAAACAAATGAATTGCATAAAATTTTATGAAATTCATTTGTAATTTCTATTTTTTATGCTTGATATAAAAAATATAGGAATTGAATTCATGAAATTTAATTTCATGGAATTCATTATACCTTCACCAAAATTCTACCAAAATAAGCGAAATTTGCAAATAAATTCCATATTTTTAAGAGTTAAATTTAAAAAAGACTATAATACCCTCTTGATCATTTGTTAAAAATAATTATCCTTATGTAGCTAACGTAGTCTGTTATTTTTCCTCCTCCACGACTGTTCTGCACTGAATGCTAATATATATATGATTTTTTTTAAAAAAATTATGTTATTATTAATTCAGTATTTATCGAAAATTTTAAAATGATGATTAATAATTGTTAAATTTTTTTTATTGTAAATAATTAGAAGAAAGCATCAAAATTGGAATTGAAGATATTTTAGAAAATAAAATAGAAATAAATTTCTTTATAATTCATTTATTCCTAGCATAAAAATAAGAAATTCATTTTTAATTCTATATTTTAGTAATTTTATTCAAAATATAGGAATTATTTGTAAATTAATTCTATAATTTAAATTTATTTGTTTCAATCGTAGTCTAAAGTTTTTGTATTCTTTCAACTAAGAGATTCTGTTAAGTTTTCCATTAAATTTAATGAAAAATTGAATTTTCTAATTTAAAAAATCAATTTTTTTGGATTTATATTTAGTTGCTAATATAATTAAAATTTAATAATAAATTTATTTTAATTTTAATAATTAAATTGGAACACTTTATTTACTTTGCTACTTTTATTTAAATATATAACTAATACATTTCAAAATAATGCAAGGGGTGGAAAATATTATCAAGGATTTGACTAAATGTACAAAAAATGTACAAATGAATTAAAAAATCTATTTTACTCTCTATGTTCTTATATTTGATCTTGTTATATAAATATCCACATCTATTCAATTTAATAATTTTTTTAAATTTAAATTATCACTTTTTTTTATAAATAAATTATCACTTTAAAAAAAATCAAAAAACCACTTTCAATTATCTAATAATAAATGATGAAAATTTATTAATTTTTATGCTTTTTTTTTCCAAATGTTGTTTTGATTTTAATAATTAAATTGGAACACTTTATTTACTTGGCTACTTTTATTTAAATATATAGCTAATACATTTCAAAAAAAAAAGACGTGAAATAAAAAAAAATAATTTGTTCATAATTAAAAACATATTTAGAAAAACTTCACTTTTAAATTTGTGACTTTTTTTGAATTATATTAGATATATATATATGTAATTTAAAAAAAGTATCCCAATTTATTTCTTAATCTTAGTTATATTAATAATTAAATAAACATTCAAAAAAATTGATTTTTTAATAGAAAATTCAAATTTAGTTATTTTTAGCCAAAAAGTTAACATAGTCCCTTAATTAAAATAGTACTGAAATATTAATTTACAATTAACAAGAATTTAAAAATTGAGTGTTAAGTTGAAATATAAGTAAAATGTTAGGATTTGTTTTTTTAATAATTAGCTCTAAATATAATTATATACCAAAAATAATGCCAAATAAGTTCTAAAATAAAATACAAATATAGTGCCAAACAAAGTTATGAGATAAAAACATAATCTGCTACATAATGTTAATTCTTTGTTTTTATTAGATTTTAATTCATCATTTTTAGCTGCATACATTCTATTTCTTTAATTTTTAGCTAAACACAAGCATAGTTCTTCATATTGCTACAAACAAAACATCCATGATAAACTTCGAGATGTCAGAAGTAGACGATATCGGATGGTAGTTCTGCATGAGGCAATTGGATCTGCAGTGTTTATAATCTGTAAGAAACAAGTCTGGTCGGATTAAGCGTAAACACTCTGAAATTTAAGTCAGTAGTGTTTTAGAGATAGAGTAGTGAGAGAGAGCCTCAAGAAATTGAGACTTGAATATACAGTACCTTTGGTATTTATAGAGGAGGAGGAAATCCACTCGAGTGGTCTGCTCTAGTGTTAAAGCAGATGAGCGGCGATTTGTCAGGAAGTAGGTAGGAGTTATAAGTCAGTGGTGTGTGTCAGTGGACTGGCAAGGGGCGTGCCTTGTTAGTCCGATTAGACAGCTAGATGCGGCAGTCTATTGACTCTCCGAGCGCTTGCCTACCAAGCGCTTAGGCTTCCCTTTCCATTGCTTTGCTCTTTGTTGGGCTTTTTGTCTAAAGTTACTCTAGATCCAAATGATAATTGTATTATCATTTGTTCCCCCTTCCCCTAATGAGATCCGATCAAATTCATGGGCTAGTATAGCATTGAAAGCCTTTGGTGTTATATCGATTTATTTGAATTTCAAATTTCGAGATTAAAACTTATCTCTTCGTATTTTCAACCATTGTGTCAGCTGTCAGCACACTAACATTTTGCCAGATGTGCCCCATCATCATGATTGTTCGTTCATCGGGTTGACAACACTTCATTCTTTGGGCCAGTCAATCATGTAACGACATGTGGCTGTACTAATTTAAGTGTCAGATCTGTCTTGTTAAGGAAGCTTTCTTTTTCGTTAAATAAGTAACTTGAATTCATTTTTTCACCTTTGCAAAAGCCTTGAGTTTTCCCTGGAATTTTCAAGCTCTTCGAGTTTCCTAACTTTTCAAGCTTTTCCCCGAACTTCTTTTCTGCAACTCTCCAAGTAAGTAATCTTTTACTTACATGCCCTTTATTTTAATTTCTTCATCTTCGAGTAATGATGGAAAGACTTTCAGGATATTGAGAGAATCATTCACACCTATTATAATGATCCACCCTTAAAGATGTCTTCTAGTAGCACAATAATAGAATTAGACGCTAGTTTTTTTTAACACCGTATAACACTAGGGCTCTGTAGTCAAGCATAGTAAACTTGTACCTTTAGAGGTTGCAAAGATTAAGAAGAAGTATAAACTGCCTGAAGGCATTTTTGTTGTGCTTTGCCCCCTTTCAATGTCAGTCTCTAAGGAGTCATTTGGTGATAAGAACAATGAGCGGTTTATCTGCCACTTGTGAAGCCTAGACTGTAGCTTAAAGTTGTCACTCGATGCCTTCGACATCAGTGTGATGGAAGGCTATGGCGTTACACCAAACCAGCTGAATCCAAATGCATGGAGGACGATGGCTTACTTTAAAATACTGTGTAATGAGCATGATTTGGCGCTGATCCTCCAGCTATTTACACACTTCTTCTATTTGTCCGGTCGGAAGGATGGAATGAAGTATTACTTTTATAGTAGGGCCAAGAGGAAGTTATTTTCCAATCCATTTTCAGTGAAGGGATTTAAGGAAAATTTTTTCCTGCTCGGTCGAAAAGGTGGTTTCGAATTTAATTTGACCCGATTAAATATGGAAGAGTCATTGAGTGATCTGGTGACTAGCCTCCAGATGTTCCAATCGAATATAAAGGTGCTAATGAAGTATGTAGAGAGGCATTCTAAGGATCCAACCCATTCTTCTATCCTTCTGGCTTTTTTGGATCAGCCGAGTCCTTTTGGCCAAGAGGAGGCAGAATGTAACCCTTAGAGCTTTGAGAAATCCGCTTGTCTACATGCATGTGTTAGAATCAAATTAACTTAACAAACAAATTTTAGATGAGATGCGTATCTGATTTTATTTCTTTTTGCAGTTTTGATGGATCTTTTAGTTCTATCTACGCAACTGGCCACAAGGAGCAAGAGGAAGGCAGCAACAAAAATGATAAAAAATTTAAGAACATGAGGCAAAGGATTCGCTCATCCTGTCAAGCTCTGGAGGAGGAAGGAGACCGATTAGTCTGGAGCTATACTGAGTGAGGCCACGACTGCTCTAAGTGAAGTCGCCTTAAGTGTCGTTATGGTGGAGCCAATTGTTACTCCAATTTCCTTTCCTCTTTCCTATTTTCCTGTTTAAAAGATCGCATCGGTCCCATTAGGTAAAGTGCAGGCCTCTGCATCGTCCCTGAGAGCTTTATCAGATTAGACTGTGTTTGTAGAACCCGAACGTCCTTTTGTGATAGTTGCAACAGTTGCTCCAGCTTTTGAGCTGGGATCTCTTTCCTTGAGAGAGAACTTGATTTAGTGGTTTAGAGGTATTGCATTTAGGATCCCCAAGTGTTGGACTTCATTGGGCATGGCTTGGTGTCTGATAAGGATTTTAAGGACATGGGCCCGATTACAGCAGCTATCTTCAAAGTGAGTCCTTCCATTGCTCCTTGAGTCCATTTTTCAATTCTTTATTTCTAATCCTTTTGCCTTAGCTCTTAATCTTTAAAAGGAGGTTCAGAAAGTGGTTTGCCTCTATGTCGAGAGCCTGAATGTAAAAAAGGCATTGCAGGAAAAGATCCAAGCAAAATAAAAGCTCACCGAAAGGCTGGAGTCTCCAATGAAGGAGGTTGAGAAGCTCTGGTCTGAGAACAACTATCTTAACGCAAACAAATGTCAGCTTTCTTTGGAGAATCATCAGTTCTCCTTTGAATGCTCTCAAGTCCTAGCTCAGATGGAGGAGTTTCAAAAAAGGGTGGCTTTTTTAGAGTCCGTTCAGTAGCCAACTGCAGAGAGGGAACGCTTTTTGCATAACACTCATTAGAAAGAGTTGGCTGATCAGAAAGAGGCCATTTTGGAGCATTTGAGCAAAGCTCAGGGTGATATCGTATTGCGAGATAATGTCAAAGGCATTTTCCTGAGGCTGACTAGGGGTGGGTATCTGATCCAAGTGCCCTGCCTAAAGCTCTCTCAGATGAGGAGGACGATGAGCCCACCAATGATGAAGTACCTAAGGAGGTGATGACAATAGAGATAGTTAGAATAGGGATTTTCCTTTTTTATGTTTAGTTTTCTTAACTTTATGCACTTAAAATTTTAAATGAATAAAATGAGATTTTCTCTATTTCGATCTTTCGTTATTTATAGCATTGCAATAGTATTCAAATGGAATTATTTTCTAATAATAAATGCTGAGATTCAACATTTTATTTGTCTTAAGAGACTTAGAAAATTTTTCCTTCATGTACTTCAAGCTTAATAAACAAATGATATGGTCGGATGATGTAACCAGTTTGCAAATTAACTTGGGAATGAATGCCAACCAATGCAGATAGTCGTGTTAAGTATGACTCACAAATTTAGATTGGGAATGGGGTAAGCATTAAATCTATAATGCAGATAATTCGATCAAATGTTACTTTTAAAAGTTAACTTGGGGCATCATTAAGTTTATCAGAGCAAATACATACATTGAGTGGATTATATAATAGCTTTTGGAATGATTGTCAAAGTTGCGAGCAATCAAATCAAATTCGTTTCACAAGAATTTGGGAGAAATTTGTACTTTGTATATTTTGTGATCATTTCGATCGGAATAGATGTTACCTTAAGCATTTTTTTAATTTGGTTATGGATTTCCCACCCTCGACATTCGAATGTTCTGAACGGTATTGGGTTAATCCACTTAATTTTGTCTTTCAGGAGTCTGTCGACCTCTCTGAAGCAGAGCATTTTTTCTATTGGGAATGAATGTCAAGTACGACAAATAGTCATGTCAGTTATGACCTTGCAATTTGACTTGGGAACAACAATCGTCAAGAGATACAAATTCACTTTGCAGTTTTTTAGGAAAAATCTATAACTTGTATATTTAGTAATCATTTCGATCGGAATACAATGTTACATTAAATACTTCTTGAGTACATCGACATTCCATGATCTTGGAATATCTGAACCATCTAAGGCTCTTTTTTTATAAGTACTTCTACTAAAGACCTTGAAAATTTCATAAGATCATTCCTAGTTGGGCATGAGCTTTCTTACTCCGGCATTACCGAAGTTGATATCGGCCTTCCTTAAGACTTGATCCCCAATATTAAAAGTCTTTGACTTCACTTTGTTGTTGTAGTATTTGGCAATTTTCTACCTGTAAGCTGCTATCTTGGTGTTGGAGTCCTCCCTTTTTTTTCGATCAGGTCCAATTCTTGTCTTCTTTCTTGTTCATTGTTCTGATTATAGAAGTAGGTCAGTCAATAGGAGGGGATTCTGATTTCCACTGGTATTACTGCCTTCGAGTTGTATACAAGTGAAAATGGAGTTTGTAAAGTCCCAGCTCTAAGCAAGGTCCTGTAAGACCACAAGACACTTTGTAGCTCTTCTATCCAGTTGCCTTTGGCTTCTCATAACCTTTTCTTCAACCCCTTTAGGATTGTTGAATTAGAGACTTCAGTCATCCCATTGCTTCGTGGGTGAGTTACTGAAATGAATCTGAGGTTGATGCGTAGGTCAGAGCAGAAGTTCCTGAAGACTGAGCTGTTGAATTGTTTGCCATTGTTCGTGATAAAAACTTTTGGTAGGCTGTACCTATTGATAATTTCTTTTTAGGCAAAGGTAGGGGTGAGCAACGGTCAGTTCAGTTCAATAACTGAATACAACAAAAAAAATCGAAAACCGAAATATTAGAATTTATACAAATTGAACCAAATCGAAATTATTTAAAAATCGAATTAAAATCAAACCGAAATCTTCTGCCTGTTTGGTTCGATTAACCAATAAAACCGAAAATCCAAAATTATAATTAAAAAAATTATCTAAAAATTATACAAAATTACAAATCATAAAACTAAAGTAAAAACATTTAAATTGAAAAATGTACATATATAATTTGAGTTCAAGCCCTTTAGATTGAACAAAAAATACAAAAATAATTTTTTTATGTAAAAATTGGATAAAATAACATATAATATTAAAATTTCGGTCGGTTTGATTTTTTATCGGTTTTTGCCTTTTAAAACGAACTGAATCGAACCGAATTAACCGATTTACATAGAATTTCAAAACCAAAATCCAACCGAAAAACAAAACCGGATTAAAAAAATCGGTCGGTTTGGTTCAATTTTTCGGTTTTATCCGAATTTTGCTCACCCCTAGGCAAAGGTTTTTATTCTCTCGGTGGTAATTATTGCCAAGGGTTTGGCTTCGATCCACTTTGAAAAGTGGTCAATGGCTACGACTAGGGGTGTACAAGGTTCGGTACAATTCGGGGATTTCTAAATCTCCGTATTGTATTGAAATTTTGGTTCCTAAAAATTTTGATACAATTCGATTCTTATAAATTTCGGTACAATTCGGTACGGTTCTTTTAATTTTCAATACAGTTCAGTTCCTTGATTTTTTTCGGTACAAAACAAAACAATACAGTACAATACGGTACTTCGGATAATTTCAATATTTTTAAAAATTTACAAAATAAATATACACAATAATAAATACAAATATAATTAAAATATCTCAATAAGAACATACAAAATTTAAAAATTAACACTCGACAGTCTTTCTCTACATTAAGCTCGTATTGAAATTGAGAGGTTAAAAAACTAAAGAGGACAGTGTTACAAAAAACCGATCAGATTGAAATTGAGAGGTTAAAAAACTAAAGAGGGGCACAATTAACTTATCAAACAATGCAGATGATATATAATGCAGGGAAGGCACTACAAAGGTTTCAGCAAATTTCTGCCTTCAAATAAAAATGCATAAGAACTACATTGATATCTTCCACATCCACTACTGCCTTCAAATAAAAATTTTAATAAACCCGATATTATCATTCACAAGCTGGTTTAAATAAAAGTTTCACCGGTTTAAATAGATTTAATAAAAGAGAGATAAAGCAAAAATACAATGAAAGAGCATGGTTCCACAAACTGTCTCTCTAAGGATAGCATTACAAACATAAATGAGTTTTAAGGAAGTCTGAAGAGCCAACAGATCTGAATGCAAACAGAGATTATTGAATATTGTCTCTAAATCTGAATGCAAACAGTGATTATTAATTCTAAACAAATGAACAAAACATGGATTAACAGTCTCTAATTAAGGTTTACCTTCAAAATAAGCAGATTATTCTAATAGCTCCGTCAGCATAAGCAGCTATTGCCTGTCGGTGGAAGTGGGGGTTGCTCTTATCTGTGGGGAAGCCAAGGATGTGCTGACGTTTTGCTAGAGGAGACAGCGGAGAGCCAGGGGCGCACCAAGAAAAGAGAAACAGAGGGAAGATGAAACTCAAAACCTAATTTACATCCCTCATTTTTTTAAAATTTTAATAATTTGTTTTTTAAATATTTTAAAAATTATCAATTCGTTAAATTTAAATTTTAATTCAGTCCAAAAACTCAAAATAAAAATTTTCAAATTTAATTCTTACTAATATTGCTTTACAACTAAAATAATATTGACATTATTTTTAATAATCATTGATGATGATTGGTGTGTTAATCATATATTAATTAAGTTTCTGAGAATAAAAATGATACATATATTACTATCTTCAATTATATATGAATTTATAAAAATAAATTGATTTTGTTTGCAATGTATATAGAAACACTTGAGGTAGATTGTTTATACATTTCATTATGTCAGCCAAAAGTGCATAGTAAATATGAAATAAAATTTTAATAGTAATAGTAAAAGTTTTGACGTATATTAATTCATATTATAGTAGTGGAAGGAAATTCTAGTTATTTTTTTTGATATATAGAGACTTTAAACTATATATAAAATGTGTACTATGTTTATAATTTTGACATATATATTAAATATAGGAGGTTTTGACTAAATATAATATTTCATCGGTGTTCAATTACTCATATAGATAATTAGATATTGTGCCAGATATAAATAGGTATTAGTTGAGTGACATTAAATATAAATCAAATTAATTAATAAGAAAATTACATACTCATATAATTAGTTATATATATAGCCTTGGCTAATTATATTTAGAAAATAGAAGATGGCTCTATGGACTATAATTATGTTTAGGGTTTATTCATATATATTATCTTAACTTAGTTATTATATTTAATTTCATTAAATTTAGCTTAACAGTTAAGAGATTGTTAATTGCTATTATAGTCAATAGTTATATTATAAGGGTGAATGTGAAATGCAACCATCTTTTTATAGGTTTTGTAGTTTAATAGAATATATAATTAATAATACGTATTGAACTTGATCAATTACTTTATGTCTTAATTTTCTTTTATCAAATTATCCATATAACAATTTTCATGAAAAATAAAATATTGTGATAATGAAAAACCAACATTTTTATAGTACTAACTACTAAGCTAATTAAATTATTTGTAAGATTATTATATACTTATATATTTATATTAATTGGTAAAATTTCATTGATACAATAATTGTATATAATTACACTATTAAAATACATAATCAATTACTCATATAGATATTATGCCAAAAATAGATGAGTATTGGTTGAGTGATGCTAAAAATAAATTGAATTATTGATAAGGTGATTAATATTATATACCCATACATTTACATTAATTGGTAAAATTTTATTTTTCATACATTTTTATATATAAATAAATTTTTAATTTACATACTCATATAAAAATTGTGACGAAAATAGATAAGTATTAGTTGAGTGATACTAAAAATAAATAAAATTAATTGCATATTAATATAGATATAATAATTAAATTTATCTTATTAATAATTAAAATATCCATTTTAATTTATTAACTATTTATTATATTAATTTAGTGCATTAAAATATTTAATACAAATAATTAGGAAGTTAAATTTATATAATAAATATATAATATAAATTATAAATAATATTTATATATAAATTACTAGTATTATATATAATAATTAATAAATATCAGTTCTTTCGGTTCAATTCGGTTCCAAAACAGTTCGGTACTGTTCAATACGGTTCTCGGTCCGGTTCCAGTACAATTCGGTTTGGTTTTAGTCAAAAAGTCAACGGTACAATTCGGTTCGGTTCTAGTAAAAAAAGTTAACTGTACAATTCGGTTCTGGATCTTTTTATTCGGTACTTCGGTTCGGCACAGGAAGATCCAGACCCGTGTACACCCCTAGCTACGACAAGGAATTTCATTTGTCGTTTGCCTTAAGGAAAAGGTCCTAAGATGTCTAAACCCTACTGATCAAACGGCTAAGAAACATCGATCGGCTGTTGGTTAGCAGTTGGCTGTCTGATTATCTTCCATGAATTTTGTATTGCTGGCATTTTTTACTCAGCCAAAAATATCCAGTCTGTAGCACCTTTTTAGTTATTGCTCTGCTGACTTCATGAGCCCCATAAATGCCTTTATGGATTTTTTTGATGATGTAGTCTCCATTCTCCCTTAGACATGGACAACTGAAGGCTTTCTTGTATAATTTGTCATCAATTATGGAATAGGAGAATTGCTCTTCAGCTGTTATATCTTATTCTATTTCTTGCTGATCAGAGGTTGCCAATTTAGTGAGCCGATTAGCAGAGCTTATGTTATCTCTTGGTGCCTTTTCTAGGCTCCATGTCGTCCTGACATTCTCCAGCTCCTTTAATGTTGCCTTGTCCTTAGCCAAAGTATTTCTTCATACTTTCCTTTTTGGCATCAAAGGTTCCGATCACTTATTTTATCACCAATTGGGAATCACTCTTGATCTCGAGTCTTTCAGATTGAATGGACTTGACTAGCCTCAGACCTTGCAGAAGTGCTTCATATTTTGCTTCGTTGTTAGATGCTTTGAAGTTTAGCCTTGTGACGTATTTGATCATGATGCCAAAGGGTCCTTTTATCACTATGCCGATGCCTCCTCTTAGGTTGTTCGAGGCCCCATCGATAATGATCTCCCAAAAAAATTTCTCGAGTTCCTCGTCCTTTTCACCGTTGGTGAATTCTGCCACAAAACTGGCTAAGGCCTGTGCCTTGATTGCTCTTCTTGACTCGTACCTGATGTCGAAGTATTGTAACCTTATTGACCATCTGTAGACACCGGGTCCCGAGCTCAACATAAAATGAAAATGGTGATTTTTTGATCCTTGATTATTCCCTCCGAAAAAAAAATGAAAAAATAATATATAATAAATATGTGTGTGAAATTAAAAATTAATTAGTTAATGTTGTTAGTTACTTGAGTAATTAATATTATTGTGTGATTAAAATGCATGTAAAATTAAAGATTAATTAGTTAAAATGTAAAATGTTTAATTAATTAGATAAATTATATATTAAGTAGATTAATTAATGTTTAAATTTAATATATTAATGTGTAATTGATATATAATGTTTAAATTAATTAATATGTGTTATTTGAATTAAATTAATTAAAGTATAAAATAAAAAAAAAGAAGAAAAGGAGGAAAATACATTGATGACCCTTAACCCTAATTTGAGGGTGTATAAAAAGAAAAGAATGAGAAAAAAATTATAGGAGGCTCTCGGTTGAAGAACAAAAGAAAAAAGAAAAGAAAGAGGAGGGCTCGGCAGATCAAGAAAGAAGAAGAAAAAGGAAAAGAAAAAAGAAAGAAAAAGAAAAGAAAGAGAGAAGAGAGGGTGGTGGCCGGCCAAGAGAGAGCCAAAGAAAGAAATAGCAAAGAAAGAAAGAAAAGAGAAAGAACACAGAGCAAGAACAAAAGAGGACCAAAAATCAAAAGGAAAACAAAAAGAAAATAAAAGAATAGAAAGGAGAGAGGGAGGAACACACAGACCCACGACGCCAAGAAGAAAAAAGAAAAGAGGAAGAAAGAAAGGAGGCTGCCGGCGCTACCCCCGACGGCGGAAGAGGCCACGCGCGGCGGCGCTTCGTTCGTCGTGGCCGGACGATCAGACCGGCGGCTACCTCCTCCTCCCACTCGCCGGCGGGAAGCACACCGGCGTGAAGAGGATCCGAAGCTTCCGACGGCGTTTCCGGCCAGCTTAGCCGGCATTCCGGCGCGTGACCCACTCCGGCGGGATCCCGGCGGTCCGATCTCCCTTCCGGCATAGGTGGTGTCGACCACCTCTCCTCCGGCGAGCCTCCGGCGACTTAAATCCGGTAAGCCCCTATTTTCCTTATATTTTATATTATTTTATATATATATATATATATATATATATATATTTATTTATTTATTTACTTATTTATTTAATTTCTGTTTTTATTTTATTATTATTATTATATATTTAATTAATTTCTGTTATTATTATTATTATTATAATATTATTATTATATTTATTTATTATTCTGTTTTATTATTATTTTATTATTTATTATTGTTATTTTTATATTTATGTTAATATTATTATTATTATTATAATTATTATAATTATTATTGTATTATATCATTATTGTTATTATTTTAATATGCATTTCATAATTATTATAGTTAATATGTTGTTGTTATTATTATTATTATTATTATTATTATTATTATTATTATTATTATTATTATTATTGATTATTGTTATTATTATTGTTATTTATTTATGCAATTATTTATGTATTCATTTATTTATTTATTTAGAAATATGTAATTACTATCTTATTGCATTTTATGTATTTGTGGTCTGTAATAATAAAATGATTTTCGACCGCTCTTAAAAAAGAACCACCACACAAATGTTGTCTACTAAATGGAATGTTTGCTAAATAAAACTTGGACCAATGTCCTATTTTTACCCAATAAAATCATCACATAAAAATTATTTTCCATAACGAATGCATGCGAGGACCAATGTTCTCATTGTTAATGAATAACCCGTTTTATGCATGTATCGCACATTTACAAACGAGGGTTTTATTCTGCCCTTAGTATTATTGTAAATTTATTTTATGCTTTAATGCTATTTTTATTTTATGCTCTTAAATGAATAAATTGCGCTTTAATCAAACTGCATCGTGTGGAGAGAGAGCGAACTAATAAATTCAAAACTCAATTGTAAACTTAATCAAGGTACGAATAAATGAGAAGTTCCGAACCCTGCTCTGGTCTTTGGGCTCAAGAGGCTAGAGGTTATCCTCCAAGACACCTCTTGTGTCACGAGACTCAGACGTTAATCCTAGGCCTCATGGCCCAATATGGATAAAATGCACAAGTCTTAGGCTCTCCGAGGCGAGAGAAACTTTCCCAATGTTCTATTGGGTGGCGACTCCATGAAACCTCCTTGTTGCCCAACATAGACGCACTTGCGATTTATCGCAAGCTGTTGACGGACCCACAATTGCCCCGATCGCCCACGTGCGGGCGGTCGAACGGGCGGCCGCGGGGATCCGGCGCGCGTCACAGTGGCGACTCCACTGGGGACGATATGGTTTGAGATTTCAATTTGAAAATACCTCGTTTAACATTTATGATTAAAATTTAATTCATAAATTCGCTTTCTCTCAAATTTGCATTACATCTCATTAGAGCTTTAGAACTATGCTAGTTTGGTCCCTTTATTAGCCTCGGTGCGTTCCTGAAGCACGACCTCATTTTCACTCAATTTGGGGAAGTGTTAAGGATAATCACCAGCCCAAGTCTCGTACCATCGTGGTATATAAAATGGTGACCCGATCGGTCGTTACGCTCGCGATGAGCTAGACCCGTCGGCAGGGATCATGCTTGGGTAGCCCTAAAGTAACACCACCTTTTGACCGAAGCCAATGTAATGGCAATAGAAACTTCCACTAGGTGATATGAGCCATAATATCGTGCTTGCTATTTGGGCCGTCATATATTGAACAAAATCAATCAAATCAGATGATTTTCATCAAAGGCTTTCATGCCCCGATGGGCTCATTTTGATTTAATTGAATTGTTTAAATATATAATGGCCAAACATCCATGCGCATGTGCTTTAAATTAAGAGTTGTTATGCTGCCGGCTTCTCACCGTGCACTATACGCGTCCATTGGGTTCCCTGTTAACCCTTGGATAAAACTCACCTAGGAAAGAGACCGCACGACCCCGTGTGAGAGAAATAAGGTTAGAAGGATCTACCTGCTTGCATGTGGCTGTGAATGCTGCACAACATGCTCACACATCACATGTCATTCATGTCAAAAAAAAATAATATATATATATATATATATATAAAAAAATACACTTCATATTGTGTATATATCCTTTTGTCTGCCTATTGTTTTTCATATACATATATCATCACATGTATATTTATTTTCATGCGTTGCGTTGCATAATTGCAAGTTATTGATTTCTTCACTCACCAAGGACCATTTGCACAATTCATGATCATGCATTCTATATTGTCATACACGCATCATTCTAACAATTTAAATTTTCAGCCATCATAAATTCATCCAAGTGGATTAGAGGCCCTGACGGTCGATTAGTAAGGACAGACTCGCCCTTTGGATTGCTGGAATTAGTGCTTGATTGGGATCCTGAGCCACTCTCAGCATCTAGTACCTCATCCTCATGATTCACGAGCACGTGCTACTCCACAAACACTTATTAATCCACAACAACCAATAGCCCATGCTGGAGGCAAGCCGAACCACCTGCTGGTGGAGAGGCTCTTTTTATTGGCAATGCTACTGTCAAACTGTCAATGAGCATGGAGCTGCGACACTTATTGAGCCAAGAAGGGCAAGAGTTCATAATCCCGAGGAGGATTTTGTGGAAGAAGATGAGATTGAGGACATAGCAGCCCACTAACGCTGGCCAGTTAACGGATCAATGCTAAATTTTGATGGACTGAAATCAAGATCTTATCAATAATAAAGAAATTGTTGACCTAGAGAAGAAGGGGAAATAAAAGCTGATGACAGACGAACAATGTTTTTGTGTATTTGTATATTATTTCTAATGATTTCATTTCTTATGATCATGATACATTCATTCATTTTGACATTAATTCAATTAATACTACTGCATTTAATCTTGGAACTTTGGAAAATTCAAAGAAAATCTTGATAGCATCTGATATAACTCCTGAAGAGAGAGAGAGTCAGAGATAAAATAAAAATAAGAAAGAAAAAACTAGTTGCAATTAGGAGATTGGATGAAAACTCACTAAGAGCACTAGAACCTTTCTGATTACCCGTCGAAGCCATCTCTGGATAAGACAGAACCTGGAAAATGATTTAGGCAATCTTTTATTTGTATAGCTCTCTAAATGACTATTTCCTACCCTTGTTTTGCAATCGCTTGCTAGCCCATTGAGCCTTTATGGAGGTATGCTGAATGCGTGCCAGTTTTGTTGTTACACACATTAAAACTATCCCCTCGCCTAAAATGATTTTGGCTTCCCCTTAAAAGAGTGGCCGCTCTAAAACTGATGGATGTACATTTGAACAATTCTTTGGACTATTAAAAAATTGCCTTGATGAGAGCAAGTTCAGACTTTGGAAAGAGGGTTTAGTCATGCATGAAAGGTATGAGCTCAAAAAAAAAAAAAAGAAGCGAAAGCAAAAAGAAGAAAAAGAAAAAGAAAAGCGAAAAATCCAAAAAGAAAAAATGAAAGAAAAATGAAAGAAAAAGAAGCAAAGAAAATGAAAAGAAAAAAAGAAGAATAAAAAAGAGAGCTCAAAATGGTGACCAATTGACTAGTTTCAATGATTGCCCTTTTGATCTCAAGGAGCTAGAATGTTATCGAGCCCAAATTCAAGAATACTTTTGAGCCGAGAACGGTTCATCCATCAGTTGAGAAAATATCGCGGCCATTTTTTTCTAGCGACCTGATCTTTCTTTGACAGCCATCTACCCAAGCCTAACATTACAACCAAATTAAGACCTTTTGATTCTGGGTTCAGTCTTATCCAATTAGCGGAGATGACCTTTTAATAAGGTTTGGTACGTAAGAAGAGGCCTATGGTGTTTCTTGAGCCTCAAGTGAGAAGCCATGAGTGCATTCATGCATTCGAGGTAAGTCTCGTCTCCGACGTTGCTTCTAGAATTTTCGTTCAAAAGATTAAATGAGAGCAGAGAGAAAATATTCAATCATGAGAATCAAAAAGAGAGCAGATTGATAACAGGAGTTTGATGCTTTCAAGATCCATCCCGAGATTGGATGAGGTTTTGTATCTTGAGATTAATGCCAAATAATGATCATATATTATGAAATCAAATTGAAATATGCGCATTTATGCAATGGTATTGATGTAACCAGAGTAGTTCATCTGATGTACAAAAGAAAAAAAAAAGAAAAACAAATAAGAAAAAAAAAAGGCCGTTAGAGATGAAAACCGTAATTGGCTCTCTAAGCAAAAGTTAGGCCAAAGGACGGGGTGAAAACCTGAAAACAGGCAGTCTGTCCTAAAAAAAAGAAAAGAAAAGAAAAAAAAAAGCCGCTGGATTGGGTTGGGTTCATTCCAGGCAAAAAAAATAAGGCACAGGGTCATGTGAAAATCCGAAAGGACGCATTTCCCGCTAAGAAAAGCTAGTGTGAAAATCCACAATGGACGCACTACCTTAAAATAATGACTACAGGTTTCAGACGAGAACCTCGAGATCCCCAAAGAGCATGAAATTTAAAGGCAATTCCAGAAGGCACTGATCTTACTGCAAATTGCAATCAAATTGGCTGTCGCCTCCAAATCCAATTAGAGGAATTTTTATACTGCATTGCTGCATACATACTCATCTCACGTGCATACTCACAAATTTTTCAGTATATCTGCCTTTCTAAGTCTTGCAGAAAAAGAGACTCGATGCGGACACCGGTAGAAACCGAGTGACGACATCATTCCAAACATCAATCAATCCAAGACCTCTCAGGAGGCACAATCAACCCAAGACCTCTCAGGGGGCAGATCTCAACCAAAGACCTCTCAGGGGGCACAAGTAACCCAAGACCTCTCAGGGGGCAGTTCTCAACCCAAGACCTCTCAGGGGGCAGATAATCAACCCAAGACCTCTCAGGGGGCAGTTCTCATCCCAAGACCTCTCAGGGGGCACATAATCAAATCCAAGACCTCTCAGGGGGCAGATCTCAACCAAAGACCTCTCAGGGGGCACAATCAACCCAAGACCTCTCAGGGGGCAGATCTCAACCAAAGACCTCTCAGGGGGCACAATCAACCCAAGACCTCTCAGGGGGCAGATCTCAACCAAAGACCTCTCAGGGGGCACATAATCAAATCCAAGACCTCTCAGGGGGCAGTTCTCAACCCAAGACCTCTCAGGGGGTAGATAATCAACCCAAGACCTCTCAGGGGGCAGATCTCAACCAAAGACCTCTCAGGGGGCAGACAATCAACCCAAGACCTCTCAAGGGGCAGATCTCAACCAAAGACCTCTCAGGGGGCACAATCAACCCAAGACCTCTCAGGGGGCAGATCTCAACCAAAGACCTCTCAGGGGGCACACAATCAATCCAAGACCTCTCAGGGGGCAGATCTCAACCAAAGACCTCTCAGGGGGCAACCACTTCTCAAAGGGCTCATAGATAGCACCACTTCATCATCCAATCGAAGGGTTAGCACGATGGCGGCACTACCACTCTGAGGAGGGTTAGCACGACCACGGCACTACCACTTCGCAACGGTTTACACGATGGCGGCACTACCACTCTAAGGAGGGTTAGCACGACCACGGCAATACCATTTCAAATTTCAGGAGGATTAGCACGATGGCGGCACTACCACTCTAAGGAGAGTTGGCACGACCACGGCACTACCACTTCTAAACGGTTAACACGACCACGCCACTCAACAGAACGGCTAGCACGATGACGGCACTACCACTCCATGGAGGGTTAGCACGATCACGGCACTGCCGCTTCTGCAATCACAACAATAGCACTCAATTCAAGAAGACAGCCGCCTCAGGTAGGTGTCTCTGCATCTCTTTCTCTCTCTGAATTTTGGACTTTCTCCTTTGAATTTTAGCTCACCTAGGTGTCTATGCACTAGCTTCTCCAAAATTGGGGGCAACTGTAGACACCGGGTCCCGAGCTCAACATAAAATGAAAATGGTGATTTTTTGATCCTTGATTATTCCCTCCGAAAAAAAATGAAAAAATAATATATAATAAATATGTGTGTGAAATTAAAAATTAATTAGTTAATGTTGTTAGTTTCTTGAGTAATTAATATTATTGTGTGATTAAAATGCATGTAAAATTAAAGATTAATTAGTTAAAATGTAAAATGTTTAATTAATTAGATAAATTATTTATTAAGTAGATTAATTAATGTTTAAATTGAATATATTAATGTGTAATTGATATATAATGTTTAAATTAATTAATATGTGTTATTTGAATTAAATTAATTAAAGTATAAAATGAAAAAAAAAGAAGAAAAGGAGGAAAATACATTGATGACCCTTAACCCTAATTTGAGGGTGTATAAAAAGAAAAGAATGAGAAAAAAATTATAGGAGGCTCTCGGTTGAAGAACAAAAGAAAAAAGAAAAGAAAGAGGAGGGCTCGGCAGATCAAGAAAGAAGAAGAAAAAGGAAAAGAAAAAAGAAAGAAAAAGAAAAGAAAGAGAGAAGAGAGGGTGGTGGCCGGCCAAGAGAGAGCCAAAGAAAGAAATAGCAAAGAAAGAAAGAAAAGAGAAAGAACACAGAGCAAGAACAAAAGAGGACCAAAAATCAAAAGGAAAACAAAAAGAAAATAAAAGAATAGAAAGGAGAGAGGGAGGAACACACAGACCCACGACGCCAAGAAGAAAAAAGAAAAGAGGAAGAAAGAAAGGAGGCCGCCGGCGCTACCCCCGACGGCGGAAGAGGCCACGCGCGGCGGCGCTGCGTTCGTCGTGGCCGGACGATCAGACCGGCGGTTACCTCCTCCTCCCACTCGCCGGTGGGAAGCACACCGGCGTGAAGAGGATCCGAAGCTTTCGACGGCGTTTCCGGCCAGCTTAGCCGGCGTTTCGGTGCGTGACCCACTCCGGCGGGATCCCGGCGGTCCGATCTCCCTTCCGACATAGGTGGTGTCGACCACCTCTCCTCCGGCGACTTAAATCCGGTAAGCCCCTATTTTCCTTATATTTTATATTATTTTATATATATATATATATATATTTATTTATTTATTTACTTATTTATTTAATTTCTGTTTTTATTTTATTATTATTATTATATATTTAATTAATTTTTGTTATTATTATTATTATTATAATATTATTATTATATTTATTTATTATTCTATTTTATTATTATTTTATTATTTATTATTGTTATTTTTATATTTATGTTAATATTATTATTATTATTATTATAATTATTATAATTATTATTGTATTATATCATTATTGTTATTATTTTAATATGCATTTCATAATTATTATAGTTAATATGTTATTATTATTATTATTATTATTATTATTATTATTATTATCATTATTGATTATTGTTATTATTATTGTTATTTATTTATGCAATTATTTATGTATTCATTTATTTATTTATTTAGAAATATGTAATTACTATCTTATTGCATTTTATGTATTTGTGGTCTGTAATAATAAAATTATTTTCGATCGCTCTTAAAAAAGAACCACCACACAAATGTTGTCTACTAAATGGAATGTTTGCTAAATAAAACTTGGACCAATGTCCTATTTTTACCCAATAAAATCATCACATAAAAATTATTTTCCATAATGAATGCATGCGAGGACCAATGTCCTCATTGTTAATGAATAACCCGTTTTATGCATGTATCGCACATTTACAAACGAGGGTTGTATTCTGCCCTTAGTATTATTGTAAATTTATTTTATGCTTTAATGCTATTTTTATTTTATGCTCTTAAATGAATAAATTGCGCTTTAATCAAACTGCATCGTGTGGAGAGAGAGCGAACTAATAAATTCAAAACTCAATTGTAAACTTAATCAAGGTACGGATAAATGAGAAGTTCTGAACCCTGCTCTGGTCTTTGGGCTCAAGAGGCTAGAGGTTATCCTCCAAGACACCTCTTGTGTCACGAGACTCAGACGTTAATCCTAGGCCTCATGGCCCAATATGGATAAAATGCGCAAGTCTTAGGCTCTCCGAGGCGAGAGAAACTTTCCCAATGTTCTATTGGGTGGCGACTCCATGAAACCTCCTTGTTGCCCAACATAGACGCACTTGCGATTTATCGCAAGCTGTTGACGGACCCATAATTGCCCCGATCGCCCACGTGCGGGCGGTCGAACGGGCGGCCGCGGGGATCCGGCGCGCGTCACACCATCCCACCATCTTTCCTTCTAAATATGGCATTTAAAGGAATTGTCTGAGCGGCTAATCATATCAAATGACAATTGTATGAGCTTTAAAATATTGTCTCAGTTTCTGAGTACACGTGATCAGCGCAGCGATCAGTTGTTCTGCTAGACTTTTCCTTAGTTTTGGCCCTCTCAGCACTTGGCTAAAGTATCAGATCGGTAACTATTGGCTCCCCTCTTCTCTGACCAGGACTGCTGGAACTATTTCTCCAAAGGTAGACAAATAAAAAAAAAGTGTTTTTCCAGGAATTGGTTAGCTCAACAATGGTGGATTGGTAAGGAACTGCTTTAACTCATCAAAGGCCTTTTGGCAATCTGCCTTCTAGCTAAAGACACCATTCTTTCTTAGCATTTTAAAGAAGGGCATACAGCGCTTCGACGAGGAAGTGATGAATCTGCCTAAAGCAGCGATTCTCCTATTCAACTTCTAAATGTCTTTAACACAGCTCGAGTTATATATCCAAAATTGCCTATATTTTTTTCGGGTTAGCTTCGATTCCACTTTGGGAAACCATAAAACCCAAAAATTTGCCTAATAGCACTCTGAAGATACATTTCTATGAGTTAAGCTTCATCTGAAACTTGTTCAGAGTGCTAAATACCTTGATCAGATCGACAACATGTTCCTCTTAGCTTTTGTTCTTCACAATCATGTCGTCAACATAAACTTTAATGTTTTTTTCGTTCTAATCCTTGAAGATCTTGTTCACTAGGCATTGGTAAGTTGCTCTGGCATTTTTCAGATCGAACAACATTACCTTATAGCAAAAGGTTCTGTTGTTTGTAATAAAACTTGTTTTCCCTTGATCCATTAACAACATCAGTCTTTGGTGGTAGCCAACGTAAGCATCGAGTAATGAGTATATCGCATGGCAAGCCATAGCATTTACAAGTTAATCAATACTCGGGAGTGGGTAGTTGTCTTTTAGGCAACCTTTATTGAGATTGGTGAAATCAACACACATCTTTAGCTTCCCTTTCACTAAAAGAATTTAAGGATTTCCCGACGGAAAGCCAAGATTTTCTATCGGGAAATGTAATTGCCGACGGAATGCAATTCCATCGGCAATGTGATCGTAGGCAAAAATTACCGACGGAAATATTGTTCCGTCGGCAATTTTCTCGACGGAATTTAATATTCCGTCCGTTGGTAATTTAAAAAATAAAAATAAAAAAATTTCAGAATTTCCCGACGGAATTTAATATTCCGTCGGTAATTTAAAAAGCACATAAACAAATTAAATAAAACAATAATAACAACAATACAAATTAATAATAATAATAATAATAATAATAATAATAATTAAGGTACAAATTTTACTTATTTTATTTTAATAATAACAAAATATTGAATACTAATAATATGAAGACTACTAATAATAAATTTAATAATAACATTTAAATTAATAAACTCATAAATAAAGAAATATATCTATAAAATACAAAAAAAAAATCCACAAATAAAGTGTTAAGTTTATTATTTTCTAATAATACTAAGAACAATAAATCATATTATTTTATTATTTAACAATATTCCTGCTAAGACTAATAACACTAATAATAAACTACTTGAAAAAATTAATTAAAATAAAATCATAACAAATTATTCTAACAATAACAACATTCCATATTAAAAACAATAATATTAATAAACAACATAATTTTTCAAATATTTGTACTTTATTATTCACCGACAATATTAATACTACTAAAATCCTCAAATAAATTATTAAGTTAATTATTTTCTAATAATACTAATAATAATAAATTGTTCATATCATTATTTAATAATAATCCAATCTAACAAATAACACTAATAATAACATATTTGACACAAATTATTCATAGTATTATTTAACAATAATAAAATATTTAATTAACATAAACAAATAAAATTAATTCTAACAACAACAATTAACTCTAACATAAATATTTACCATAAATATTTATATTTTAATTAAACAATATTTAACAATTTTAACTAACATAAATAATAACAATATTTATTATTTAACTAAAAAAAAAAAACAGAAGAGGAATTTCACTTACCTCACGCCGCCGGAGGAGGAGAGGAGGGAGGAGGAGGAGGGGTGGGGACCAACGCCGGAGCAGCCGCAACCAGCGCCGGAGCAGCAGCAACCAACGCAGGACGAAGATCGGCGCCGCGCGGAGGAGGGAGGCGAGAGCAGCTAGCGAGAAAGAGGGAGGGGAGGGGAGGAGGAGGAGGAGGGGTGGCAGGAAGAGGGGAGGCGCAGATCCGGCCGGAGGAGCGTCGCCGGAGGTGGGCGGCGTGCAGAAATGGAAAACGGGAGGGAGGGGAGAGGGAGGAGAGAGAGAGAGAGAGAGAGAGAGAGAGGAGAGAGGAGAGAGAGGGGGAGAGGCAGATATTTATTTACTTTTAGCGACGAATTTTTATTCCGTCGCTAATTTTGAAAATTAAAATTTATTCACGAAGGACTAAAATAAGCCGTCGGTATTTTTAGCGACAGAAGTTCTGTCCGTCGCTAAAGTTAAAAAATTTACTTTTTAACTACGGTATATTTATTCTATCGCAATTTTTAGCGACGGATTTTTATCCGTCGCTAAATGAATAATTCATTTTTATTTAGCGACGGAAATTTAATTCCGTCGCTAATTTTAGCGACGGATATAAAATTTTCGTCGCTAATTTTAGCGATGGTTATTAAATTCCGTCGCGAAATTAAATTAAATTTTTTTCTAATTTTTTTAGCGACGGAAGATATTTTTCGTCGCTATTTTCAGCGACGGTTTGTAAAAACCGTCGCTAATTTCGGTCGACAATTTTGGCAAAAATTCTTGGTGCCATTTTTGGCGACGGAATTTATTTTCCGTCGCTATTTCCCGACGAAATTTAATTTCCGTCGCTAAATTACGACGGAATGGAAATTTCGTCGCAATTTAGCGACGAAATTAACTCCGTCGCTAAAATTCCGTCGCTATTTTATGATTTTCTTGTAGTGTTTCTTCTTCTTTACAAAGACCACATTGGCGAGCCAATTGGGGTAGTTTACCTGTCTGATAGTCCCAGCTATTAGGAGTTTGTCGACTTCCTTTGAGATAAACCTCAATTTTTCGATCGAGAACATGTCTTTTTTGTCTTTGGTTAATTATAGTGGATGGCTTGGATCGGTATTCAAATTATACGCGATGACTTTTGGGTCAATGCTAGGGATATCTTTCAGCTTCCATCCAAAAGATGTCTGATTAATCATCAGTACTTGTATAACTTACTCTTTCAGCTCCTTGGTCATGCCTAACCCAATTAAGACTTCTTTTCCTTTTGAAAGCTCCTTTTGGTTAGCTCCCCTTCTGGGTCTATCCTAGGCTTTTCAGCCTCTTCTTCTTTTTCTAAGCCGGGCTCTACCATATAAGCCTTCTTTCCCTGCTTAACCATGGAGATGTAAGCTTCCTTGGAGCTTTTATGGTCTCCTCTTAGGATGGCTTCTTCTTTCTCAGTGGGCATTTTCATAAGCATGTACCTGACATTAGTTATGGCTTTAGTCTGGAAGAATAGCGGTCTGCCAAAAATTGCATTATATGCAAAATCCAAATCCATGACCATGAACGTAGTTTTGCATGTGTGGAACACCGCCTCATCTCCAAGTTCCATGAAGAGCTCTACCGATCCAACCACTAGTACAGTGGCATTATTGAGCCCAATCAGTGGGGTGATATTTGGCTTCAGTTCTTTGATCAGAAGCCTTACCCACTTGTATGCTTCTAGAGTCAGGACATTCACAGCATTGCCGTTATCAGTCAGGATCATTTATACAAAGAAATTTTTTATGGCAGTGCGAACAACTAAGGCGTCTTGATGGGGAAATTTCAAATGACCTTCATCTTCAAGAGATAAGGTCACAGGTTGCATTTTCTAGGATTTTACTGAGAAGTACATGCCTTTACCCTTTTTTCTCTTTGAGAAATCTTCTCCGTATGACAATTTTTCGACAATCATGTAGATCACTCCAGCCATTTGTCTTTGCTGCTCAAGGTTTCTCGGCTTTCTACATTCTTCGTCCTCTTCGGGGCTTGTAGGGACTTCTTAGTCTTGGCCCTATAAATCTCTTAAGAGACCCCTTTTTTAAGAGTCTTTCTATCTCTTCATTAAGTAAATTACATCCGTTGGTCATATGACTAACATCTCTGTGGAACTTGCAATGCTTACCCTTATATCTTTTCGAGTATGTCCAGTCGGACATTTTCTTTAGCCAGTTAATGTTGTTGTGTTTGTCTTTAATCCACATCAAGACGTTGGCAGGGCTAGTGTTGAGTGGGGTGTAGGTTTTAGCCGAATTATTGACCTGGCATTTAAACATTCCTTGCTCAAACTCTTTCCTCTTGCCAAAACTTTTGGAGGTGGATGCCTTTTTTGAGCTCTTCGCTTCTCTACTTGCCCATCCGAACTGATATTGTAGTCTACCTACTAACCGACTATACATTCTTTCATTCACACAAATGGCATCATCCAGCTGGATGTATTGATTTGCCCTATCCATTAAGCCGATGAAGTCCGTTGGTGGTCGAGTCATAATGTTTTCGAATAGCGGACAGCTATTTGCACTTTTGGTTAAGGCTTTAGCTACCATATCAGGATGCAGATTCCTGATCTTTGATTCCGGTGTCTAGAACCTATCAATGTAGTCTCAAAGACTTTCATTAGGTTCTTGCCTCAAGTTGCATAAGTCATTGATAGTTTTGGGTGTTTTGATCTGTACGGTGAACCTTGTCATGAAGAGATCATGAATTTATCTAAAAGAAATGATGGATTTCAGAGGCTGATCATAAAACCAATCTAAAGCGTCATTTACCAGGGTTGTAGAGAAAAATTTACAAAAGATTCTATCATCATAGGAGTGCATCTGAATCTGCATCAAATATTCGGAGATGTGGCTTTTGGGGTCGGATTTATCTATATATCTGGACATCCTTATTCCTTTAGATCTGCTAGGTAACTCAGCTTTTCCAGATCATAGAACCAATCTAAAGCGTTATTTACCAGGGTTGTAGAGAAAACTTTACAAAAGATTCTATCATCATAGGAGTGCATCTGAATCTGCATCAAATATTCGGAGATGTGGCTTTTGGGGTCGGATTTATCTATATATCTGGACATCCTTATTCTTTTAGATCTGCTAGGTAACTCAGCTTTTCTAATTTTTTGACAGAATGGAGAGATAGTGTTGCCATCGAAAATGGGCTTTCTAGGATGCCCAAGTCCAAACTTCTTTATTATCTGTAAGAACCACTTATCATCTTTTTATGTTTTGAGACTTCTTCTTTTGTCCTCCTTGAAAGCCTCATCTTAGGAGTACACATGTAGGATAAGTCATCTCCTACAGAGACTGCGGGTGACTTCGACTTCCCTAAAGTGTAGGTGGAATCGTATGTGTCGAAGGTATCATCCTCGACTTCAGAATACATTTTCGCTTTTCCCTTATCTTTTTTACCCATTTAGAAAGGGTCAAAGCGAGTGCCAGATCTTTCATAGCCTATGTCTCCTGGGTCTGATATCATAACTCTTTTATTTCTTTTCTTTTTCCGTTCTCTTTTTTCACTATCAACCTTTAGGTTCCTCATTGAGGCCTGAGGTTGCTTGCCTTTGCAGATGGATTGGATGATGCTTTTGGTGAAGTCTTCAACAATTGCTCTTAGGTCCTTCACGGTGATGGGAGTGTCATTTAGCTGTGCCAGGCACTCTTGGTTGAATACGAGAAGTAGATTATTTCGTATGGGGACTTACGGGATTCCTCTTTTCTATTAGTAGGCTTTCATCTATCTTGATTGTTATCAAATTAATTATCTCCCACATTTTTGAGAATCTCAGTACACTTTGAACCTGCCATAGGCTCTCAATAAAAGCACCAAATGATAAACTCCAAGATGTCGAAGTAGGTGATACCGGATGGTAGTTCTGCACGAGCCGTTCGCATTTGCAGTGTTTGCAAGAAAACAAGCCTGGTCAGACTAGGAAAAAATACTCCAAAGCTTAAGTCAGTAGTGTTTTAAAAGGAGTATTTAGAAAGAGTCTTAAGAGATTAATACCTGAAGAGAAAACCCATTCGAATGGTCTACTCTGGTGTTAGAACAGGTGAGCGGCGATTTGACATTAAGCAGGTAGGATGTATAGGTCTATGGTGTGTGTTAGTGGGCTAGCAAGGGACGTGCGTTGTCCGTCCGATCGGATAGCTAGCGCTGCCATTCTATTGACTCTTTGAGCGCTTGCCTGCCACACGCTTGGGCTTCCCTTATTAGTGGTTATGCCTTAAACCAAATATTTGGACCTTGATGTAATGATTATATTTTTATTTATAGAATAGTTTTCTCCATATTAATATTATTGGCATGTTACATTATTGTAATGTTTATGAATAACTATGTTATTCGTGTTATCTCTAAAGGGCATAAAGATAAATTAAGACTAGTATAGGTTTGATTGATAACCATGAGATGATTATATATGGTGATATAAATCAAATCTGTAGGTACTTGTTAGAGAATAAGGCACTGGATAGACTCGCTATGACAACACTACATAGGTTAGTGTCATAAGTGATCTCATAATAAATATGTTATTGAATCCTTTGACTTGAGGTTATCACAATTTCCTACATAAGGAACACCATGCTTTGAAATAATCAAACGTTATATTTAATCGGATAATTATAAAGGTTATGATTGGGTATGATGAGAATTATGTAAAGGAAAGTGAATAATTGAGATAGAATTTGTCCCTCTCTTATGAGGGAGATATCTACTGATAAGTAGGATTGAGAAATGCATGGTCATGCTCAAAGGAATTGATAGTGTGATTAATGTCATTTGAATTTATCAGTCTACTTAGAGATCGAGAAATTATATATATTTGAACAATGTGAGTATGACATGGACCATGACTTATGTTAAAACAAGATATCGTGTGACAAAAGAATTATAACATGATCTATTGGTTAGGTTAAAATTGAACTGACGATATTCATATTATTTGAGTAGTCATAATGTCTTGCTAGATGCCAATTATGACTTGTGGGCATATAATGGGATTACTGCCAACATAATATAAACCTATTAGGTAGCATATTAAGAACGTAATGAATGAGCTAGGATTTTATTTGAACATTTTGAATTTAAAATATGTTAGATATTAAAATCAAAATATATTTAAAAAAATGGGGAAATATTCCTTATTTTGAATAAGGAATATTCCTTCCTAAATTATCTCCATGTTAACCACTAATTAAGATTATGATTAACGTGACTTTATATATATATATTTGACATGATGCCCTAATTCATTTTAAGAAAAGTGAGCTGCCTTTTAGAAAAAGGATAGAACATGAAAAATTCTTCCTCTGTCACTTTTGCGAAAAGATACAGAGAGAGTAAAAAAAAAAATCCTAGTTGCACGCAAAGGAGCTAGCACTCTTCCCAAATTCGTTTATCCTGCTCGTGTGTGGATACCAGTAGAGGGTGGTCATTCCTTTGGAACAGCACCTGGATTTTGTTTGAACCTAGAAGCAAATCATTTGCGTTCATGTAGGAAGGTTTAATCCGATCGGGATCAAGGTGAAATTTAATCGGTTTTGCGCCTCAATAGGTTGGTAATCATAAACCTTATCTTTCGAATCAATTGGATCGCATGGATCCTGTTTGGGTTTCAATTTATTTCCACTGCGCGATAATTTTGAATTAGTCCGTTGAAACGTACATCCCTTTCCATTGCTCTACTCTCTGTTGGGCTTTTGGGCTGGAGTTATTTTAGGCCCAAATGATAATTGTATTATCAATTCACCTTCTATCTACAATAGATTCTAATTCTTCATTTTTAGGTAACATGATCTATTAAATATTGCTAATAAATACGTATATCTATTGATATCTAATTGGAAAAAAAATGACAATTGCATTTTATCATGATTTGAATTTAATTGCTATTGGAAAATAATGCAAGGGGTGGAAAATATTTTGTTGTATCTGTATGTTATGTTAAATACATGTCTAGATGTTTATTATGTAGGGGTGAGCATGGTCGGTTAACCGGTCCATGAGTCTCAGTCCATTAACCAGTCCATTAATATCGATTTTTTGAAATTCCAGTCCATTAACCAGTCCATTGCCATCGGTTAATCAGTCCATCGGTTTCGGATTTTCGGATCGGTTATCCAATATTTTTCGGTTAACCACTATAATTATAAATATATTCATAAATAAAATTAAAATGTTCAAGATACTTAAAAATTAAAATTTTTTCACTATAATATAACATTATTGTTGATAAAATAAAAATATTTGGTGGATATAAGCAAATTTGTTTTTAAAAATTAATATTTAATAAGTAAATATATTAACTGGTCCATAATCACTTTTAATTAGATAAATTGTTATACTTACAATTAGCCAATTAAAAAAACTTAAAAACTTAAAAATAATTAGTATAATGAAAAAAAGTACATGATCACCTTTAATTAGGATAAATTGTTATAAATTATTAAAAAATCAATAAATTAACTAAAAATTCGGTTTCGGTTCGGTTAACCAGTCACATGAGTCAAAAACATTAACCAGTCCATTAATATCGGTTTTTTGAAAACACTAACCATTAACCAGTCCAGCCCATCGGTTAACCAGCCCATCGGTTCGGTTTCAAATTTTTTTTTCGGTTAACCAAGTCCATCGGTTTTTTTGCTCACCCCTATTATTATGCTTTAAGTGTTACAAGCATATTCCAATCCAATTTTGGAGAGGAACACTGAATAACAATCAAGAATATCCTTAGGTACTTGAAAATAATTAAAGATATGTTCTTGATATACGGAGAATGAAATTTGCAAGTAAGCGAGTAGATACACTGCAAAAAAAACACAAATTGGCGACGAAAATTAGTGACGGACATATTTTCGTCACTAATTAGTGATTATTTCAGAATTAGTCGCAAAAATTCATTTTTTTCAATTTTAGCGACGGAATAGCAACGAAAATAAAAAACAGTCGCTAATTTTTGACAGCAATTGGTGGCACTTTTTTTTTTTTGCGATTGAATTTAGCGACAAAATTTTTTAGTCGCTAATTAGCGATGAATTAGCGACTGTTTTTCAAATGACGTGAACATGCAAATTTTCATCAATTTTAGCAATGAAATATTCCGTCGCTAAAAAGTTTTCAAATTTTTAATTATGAGAAAAATAAATGATAATTTAGAGACGGAATAGCGTGATGCTATTCTGTCGCTATTTTAAAAATTTTAAAATTTCGATTATATTAAGGATTATATTATAATTTAGTGATGAAATAGCGATTAATTTGTGTTGTCGCTAAAAATTTTTTAAATTCACTTAGCGAAAATTTTTTTAAATTCATTTAGCGACAGTCAATTTTAGTCGCTAATTTAGTTGCAATTTGAAAAAAAGTAAAAAAAATATTTCCTAACTGCCCCCTGCTTAAAAATTTTTCTTTCTTTCGGTATTCCAAAATCGTGAAAAACCCCAATTACAAAAACCTAGCTAATTCCCATTCATTGTCGTGTTTCGATCCAGCCACCTCCCAGCCCGTCGCGCCGTCGTCACCGGCAGCTCCCATCCCAGCCCGTCGCGTCACGCCTCCGTCAACTGCGACCCAACAGCAGCTGCGCAGATCCTGTGCATCTCCAGCCAACCGTGAAACTCCACCTCCTCCGACGCAACCCTCCACCAGATCCCCGCTGCTGCTCCTCCGACGCCCAGCCGTTGCTCCCCCCTCTCTCTCTCACGCGCGCGAGCACCAGATCTGTTCCACCCCTCGCCTCTCGCTCACTGATTATTTTAGGCACCCATTATTTTCATTTTCTACCATTATCATAGTCACTCCTCACCACTTTCATCTTTTTATCATCAGAGATAACCACCAAAATGGACCAAAGAGAGAACCACAGTACTGAAGAAAACTCCACCATTAATGATGGTTCAATTTGTGGGTATGATTCCCTCCATCATCTCCTCAGTGCTAATGTCAAGCCTCAACTTTTCAAGGTAATTCATCTCTTTCTCTCCTGTGTGTTTTTTAGAGACTGAATTTTCGTGGGTATCAGCAAGGTGATTTATTTATCTGTTTTATAGTTTCAGTTGATGTGGGTTTTGGGGTTGAAAGTATTTATTTTTTCTTTTTATCCACTTAAAGCAGCAGATGGAATTGTTATTTGAATTTAAATTTGTGGGTCTTTTCTGATGATATGATATGAATAATAATTTTGCAGGAAGTTAGCCGGTTGCTTCTGGGGCTTAATTGTGGAAAGGCACTTGAACCTTTGCCTCTTTCAGATTCTGCGGAAGCTCTTTCTTCACAGCATGACTTTGATCTGTAGACAGTTCTATAGAGAAGTTCGGTATTAGAGAATCTTTGAACAACTAAATTGGCTGTATATAGATACTTATTTCTTCAGATTTTATATATCCTTGGAACATATGATATGATTATTGGTGCTAAATGTTGGTCTTCAAGCTGCTTACTATCATGATATCAAGATTCAAAACTTGGAGCTCACTTGTTGGAATCCTGTGATGACATTCTTTTAAAATTAATTTTAGAATAATGAAACACAAGTTTGGTAATTTTGATTACTGATTACTGAAAGAGCTGTGATTTGATGTGTTTGTGTTGAAGACAAATGGGTCATTAGGTGTTCATGGGGAATTGGGCTGCCTAACACCTGAGAAGGATTTGACAGCTGGGTTAATTTGTTTCAAAACATTATGATCTTCTTTGATGGGGATAAAGCGGATTTTATGCCTAAAACTCTCAAGAACCTTGTTTTCTGAGTAGCGTTAAATGGTTGCACCTTTATTACAATGTTTTGAAATTGGCCTTCAGCTGATATTTCTAGAATCGTTCATGCTTTTCATATTCTGCACAGCTATTTGCATGTCAAAGGGTCTCAATATAGATTGTTCATTGTATTTGGAATGTTGAATAGGTGTTCATTGAACCTGACTTCCTGCTTTTGGATAGAAATTCAGGTATTCTAGCCTATACGGTATCAAGTACAAGTTCCACCTAGAGGTATTGCTTTGTTATAGTTTTTCTTTTATTTGACTTGGGGCTTTCTGTTTGCAGATGTTCCATTTTCTAGGATGGCTGGCATTTGACTTGTATACTGATATCAAATGATTTTTATTAGTCTGTGTGCTGTTATGTGGTTGCTATAGATTTTATAAGCAAAAATAGTGTCTAAATTGTTTCATGTTTTCTTTTCTTGACAACTGTGCTTTTGTTATGCTTTTGCTATTGCAGGATGCTGTTGACTGTCCTGAATGGATTGTCCCTTTCCATATCTTCAAATCATTGGCAGAAGAGGTATAATGTTGTTTTATGGTGTTACAAATGAAGTCTGTAACTTAACTATATTTTTATTGTTTGGAAGCTAATTTATATGATTATTTTTTGCTTTCAAAAGTTGATAATAAATGAACTGTCATTTTTTTTTTTGGAGCAATACACAGCAGATTGGTTACTTAAAGCCTCTAATTTGCTTTCAACTTCTGCAGTATGGTTTGGAGCTGATTTTTGTGAAGAATGCACATGAATTTGCTTTCAACTTCTGCAGTAGGTTTATTTGTTTGCTAATGTTAGATACAAATAAGGCAATCAGTGTTGAAGATACACAACAATTTTTTTTTTAAACTCATAAAATGCTAATTTAATTTTTCACTTTGCCTTCTATGAATTAGTTGCTTTAATTTTATTTTATTTGCTATTTATTGTTAACTTTAATTTTAGTTTTTCTCATAATTTATAAATTAGTTGGTTCGTGAAGTAATTAAAAATTCAAAATGATGGCGTTCCGTGGATGTTTCAAGATTTTATAATATGTTTTTATGTTATAATTTTTAAATATTTTATAATTGTGGATATAAGTTTTTGTATTATTTAATATGGTTTTAATTATATGTAAATTAATTTTTAATTTTATTTTATTAAAGAAATTTGGGTATTTTGAGTTTATGATATTATATTTTTTAAATTAATAGTATTGTTAATAATATTGTATAATTATTATTTACATAAATTAAATTTTTATCTAGTAATAATAATAAAAAATTAATTCAAAATAATAATAAAAAATTAAATTCAAAATAATAAAAAAAAAATTTAGCGACGGAATAACGATGGATTTTCTGTCGCTAATAAATTTTTTAATATTTATGGCGACTAATTTAAAGATTATTTAGCGACTAATATTTTACTGTTAGCGGCGAAATTTTTGGTCACTATTTTTAGCGACGGTTAGTCATGGCGTCGCTAAATGTAATTAGCGACGGAAAATGCTATTTTAGCGATGGAAACGTCCGTCGCTAATTTGCTTTTTTTTTTTTTTTTGTAGTGATAGATGCAAGCTTTCAGTTTAACAAAGACAACTATAAATCCAAGTTCAATTTTGTGTTTATTATCGGTGGAGAAGCAATAAGTTGGAAGAGTTACAAACAAGATATGACCGTTGATTCTACTACTGAGTACATTACAGCTTCATAGGCAACAAATATCATGATTTGAATTTAATTGCTATTGGAAAATAATGCAAGGGGTGGAAAATATTATCAGGGATTTGACTAAATATACAAATGAATTAAAATATCTATTTTACTCTCTATGTTCTTAGATTTAAATCTTGTTATATAAATATCCACATCTATTTAATTTAATAATTTTTTAAATTTAAATTATCACTTTTTTTTTTTATAAATAAATTATCACTTTAAAAAATTCAAATAACAACTTTCAATCATCTAATAATAAATGATGATAATATATTAATTTTTATGCTTTTTTTTTTTCTCCATATGTTGTTTTCTACATTTGCTATATTAGAAAAACTTTTCGAGTAAAATAGCTAAACTGCTTAAATGTAAACTTTGCTTATGGTTTTATGTTTTTTGAATTAGCGACGGTAATTTTCGTCGCTAATAGAGTAAATTCTGTCGCTAATTAATTTTAGCGACACCACGACTGATCGTCGCAAATAACTCAGTCGCTAAGAGTTTGCGACTAAAACATAAAACAGTCGCTAAAAATAGCGATGGTAAAACCGTCGCTATAAACAAAAATTCCGTCGCTAAATAACCCCTAAAATTAGTTGCCATAAATGTTAAAAATTTATTATCTATCGCTATTCCGTCGCTAAAAATTTTAGATTTATTATTATTATTTTCAATTGAATTTATTATTATTATTATTATTACATCCAAAATTTATTTTATGTAAATAATAATTATGCAATATTATTAACAATACTATTAATTTAAAAAAAAATAATATCATAAAAGTATATTAAATTGTACAATAATTAAAAGGCACTTTAAAAAATACTAATTCAAATTAAATTGTGCTACTTAGCATCACTACTAACAAGGTTTCACAATATGCTATAAAAAAAAATTAGAACTTCACAATAACTTTCTAAATTTTTCGTCATTTCTCACAACAAGCAACCAATAATGCCCATAACTTTTATGTTATTGTTATTTTTAGCAGCATTCCATCTAATTTCAGTACTTACAAGTTCCCAATAAAATTTTCAAATTATTAGATACCAAAACATAGGATAAATAATATAATTTTCTATTAATTTCAATTTGATGACCAAGTAGCAACACCACAATTATTAAGGAAAGAAAAAACCTCAGAGAACTACCAGCATTAAATTTTTTTTTTTTTTGGATATCAACATGTCTTATATTATGTTGGAAAATTATCAAAATCATTGTTCATCTGGTCATTTTATGCTTCAAATGATCATTTTCTATCAAGATTCAACTAAAAATCATTGATAAATCATTTGATCAAGACTTAATTCCAAGCACTATCAATTATTTCATCCCCAATTATTCTCAGTTCTTGTTTAAATAGTCTAATCATGCATAATTAATAAGTATTCATTAAAATTCAGACTAAACATCCTAGCCTATATGGTTCGGCCATATTGAAAATCATGACGTTATGCGTTTATTTCTTCCTTATTTCATTCTATATGTCATAATTAACCTAGTCATGATCAATTTAGCAATTATCCACCTATTACATACATGTTTCATATTATATTAAGTTGTTACATAATCTAGAAATGGATGAAATTAAATGGTTTATGTGTCCACTTTAATTCCAACAATGCATTCTCATTTCAAAATTTTATTTGTTAACTTAATTTCATTTTAGCCAAACAAATCCATCAAACAATCCATTAAAAAAACTAATTTAACAGCCAAAACCATATCACACACATACTGTATTTAAAGAGAAGTCTTTAATAAATTTAATTTGTAGAGAAATTGTAAGGAAAAGTAAGTTTGGTAGTCACTTACCTATTTCTATCATTTGGTCCCCTTTTTGCCGATCATCGGAGCTCCACCGGAGACACCACCACTGCAGGAGTGAAGCTCGGGGCACCAGGAATCTCTCGCCATTTGGTCGGAAATGTCGCCGAATCGCTTCGCTCCCCATCTTCGATCTCCCATTTGCCGACGAGTGAGGACGATCAGTTGGTATCGAGAGAAGCGTCTGGTGGCTAGAAGTCCAACGGCGCCATTCGTGTCACCGTTTGCTATTGTTGCTGGCCGAAAAATAGAGAAAATATTCCTGTCATGAGGAGAGAGAAAATGCGAAACTCGGTGCTAGAATTGCCATTGGAGTGTTAGGGAAACACTCTTGTTTCGGATCACTACTCTGTTTTCATATTTATCTTGTAAATATATGTAATTATTTGTATTTATCTCCAACAAGTTCCTGCTGTCATTGTAACTCTATTTTGTTAAACCACTATCAGTTCTATATAAACCTTGGGGGCTGATAGATTTCATGAGTGAATATAAAATAATTATTTTCCATTAATTTATTCCCCTGTCATCAGTTTTCACATGGTATCAGAGCCACTCTCTCCAAATGGCAAATCCTGTGGTTCCCTTCACTTCTTCTACCACTTCCTCTACTGTCTCCTCAAGCCATTCATTCTCTGTCAAGCTAAACACAAAAAATTATTTGGCCTGGAAAACTCAATTCATTCCCATCTTAAACTATCAAGATTTACATAGTATTATTGATGGCTCTTCTTTCCCACCAGCAAAAACTATTCCATCTACTGATGATAACACAATTCAAGTTCCTAATCCCGCCTATGCCTTATGGTTCAAAAAGGATCAGATGCTTCTCTCTTGGTTGTTCTCCTCCCTTACTGAAGATATCTTTCCATATGTTATAGGACTCACATCATCACGTGAGGTCTGGTTGGCACTAGAAAATGCCTTCGGTTCAATATCTCAAAATCGTCAACTTCAGCTCCACATTGAACTTCAGGAACTCAAAAGGAATGACTTGTCTGTCTCCCAATACTTACAAAAGGCCAAAGCTCTTGCAGATGAACTTAAAGCAGCTGGTAAGCCACTTTCTCCTGCTGAATTCAATGCAATTATTTATCGCAACATTGGATCAGAGTTTCATAGCATCATTACTGCTCTTAATCTCCGTACTGAACCTGTTTCCTTTTATGAGTTACATGGACAATTAGTAGCACATGAAATCCTTATCCAGAGTGCCCTTGTTCCTCAAGCAAATATGGTTCTTAAAAACTCCAATCCCATTCTCCCAACACCACCAAACTCCTCTTTTCGTCCAAAGAGTTCAAATGGATTCACTCGTCATCCTAATGGCCATAACCAACGCTCTCGTGGTGGTCCTTGCCAAATATGTGGTTACCGTAACCATACAGCCCTTACTTGTCGTCATCGCTATTCCCCAAAAAATCAAAATCCCTCTGGTCATCAGCCCTTTCCTTCTTACTCGCCTCACCCTTCTCCAACCTCCACTCGTCCTTTCCATCCCATGGCCAATTATACTGTTTTAGATCCCCACCAAAATCATCCCATCAATTGGTATCCTGACACTGCCGCCAACTACCACATTACTCCTGATGTTCAATCTCTTAGTAGTGCCACCGATTACACGGCTAATGATCTGCTTCAAGTAGGTAATGGTCATGGCTTACCAATTACCCACACTGGTACTACTTCATTCTCTTCCTCTCAAGGTCCTTTAAAGTTAAATAATGTTTTATGTGTTCCTTCTATCATAAAAAATCTCTTGTCTGTTAAAAAATTCTCTTCTGACAACTCTTGTTTCTTTGAATTTTGGCCTGATTTTTTCTTGATTAAGGATCAGCGAACAAAGAAGGTGCTGATGCGAGGACCCAGTGAGTCGGGCATGTATACCCTTCGCTCTCCAAAGCAAGCCTTGGTAGCTCAATTACCGACCCTTGATGAATGGCATGTGTGTCTTGGTCATCCCAACCGCAAAACACTTCAACTTTTATCCCAATCAAATTTACTTTCAAGTTCTTCATCTCATTTGTCACCTTGTTCTAGTTGTCTCTTAGGTAAATTGGCTCGCATTCCTCTTGCAGCCGTTGAACATAAAAGCACTGCTCCTTTTGATATTATATATTCTGATGTTTGGGGTCCTGCCCCTGTGCTCTCTCATTATGGACATCGATATTTTGTCTTGTTTATTGATGACTTTACCCGGTTTACTTGGGTATACTTTTTAAAAAATAAAAGTGATGTTTATCATACTTTCTTGCAATTTAAAAAATTAATTGTTCTCCAATTTAATAAGAAAATTCGGGCTTTTCACTCTGATTGGGGTGGGGAGTATCAAAAACTCCATCATTATTTTCGTTCTGTTGGCATTCTTCATCGAATTGCTTGCCCACACACTCATGAACAAAACGGTACTTCCGAAAGAAAAATACGTCATCTTGTTGACACTACTTTAACACTTCTTGCTCATGCCAAACTCCCTCTTAAATTCTGGAATTTTGCTGTTGAACAAAGTGCTTATTTAATTAATCTTTTGCCCAGCCATGTTCTTCACAAAACTTCTCCCTTTCAGCTGTTATTTAAAACAGACCCCAATTTCCTTGCAATCAAACCATTTGGCTGTGCTATTTTCCCACTTCTCCGACCCTATAATGCCCATAAATTTTCCTTTCGCACCACTCCCTGCATCAATTTGGGTCTTAGTCCATCTCATGCTGCATACCGGTGTCTTGATAAGTCTACGGGTCGCATTTACTTGGCTCGTCATGTAAGAATTCTTGATAGTCTTTTTCCTTATTCAGACCCACTTTCTGTTTCATCAAGAGCCGTTGATCCAGCTCCTTGGCTCCACGTCATCACGAGCTCACACTCACCTGTGGTCTCCACTTCAGCACCTTCTCCTGGTATGTCTTCCACTTCCCTTCCATCTCTATCTTTTATTCCTTCTTCATCTATAAATTCTAGCTCATCTAAACCTCTTCCCTCATCCTCATCTTCTCCTTCTGCTCCACATCCTTTACTGCCTCACAGTCCTTCCTCATCCAAAAACTCATCTTTATCCTCATCTTCATTTAACCCCAATCTATCTTCCCCTGCCTCAACCCAACCCATGTCTCCCATTCCAACCAAACCACTGGGCCTTAATCTAGTTGTTGATCTAACCCAATACTCTCTCCCTCCATCTCAGTCCTCTCAATCTTCTCCTTCTCGTCTCCATCAAATGCAACTTCGGCCCACTACTATGTCCAAACGCTAGGCCCATTTAGCTCACACCAAACCCAACTACCTCCTCACTGAACCCAAAACATTCAACCAAGCCAAACCTTTTCCAGAATGGAGGTCTGCAATGACTGATGAGTTAAATGCACTCATTACCAATGGGACTTGGACTTTGGTGCCCCGACCTGCAGACAAAAACATCATTGGAAATAAATGGATATTTCGTATCAAACGAAAAACTGATGGTAGTATTGATAGGTATAAGGCACGCCTGGTGGCAAAGGGGTATGCCCAGCAATCTGGTGTGGATTATTAAGAGACTTTTTCTCCTGTGGTTAAGTTCACCACTGTCCCAACTGTGCTTTCTATTGCCACTGTCCACAAATGGCCTATTCGACAACTTGACATTTCCAATGCCTTCCTTCATGGTTTTCTTGATGATGAAATATACATGGAGCAACCTGCTAGCTACACCCATTCTGTTTTCCTAAATCATGTTTGCAGACTTCACAAGTCCCTTTATGGTCTCAAACAGGCACCTCGCCAATGGTTTACTCGCCTCTCTGAGTTTTTAATTCATCTGGGGTTCATTGCTTCCAAGGCTGATAGCTCACTCTTCATCCTTTGTCAAGGCACCTTCAAGTTCTTTCTTTTGATATATGTTGATGACATCTTAGTGACTTGTTCAGATCCGTCCAAGTTGGATTGGTTTATCAATTGTCTAAGGGAGGTTTTTCCTGTCAAAGACCTTGGGTCCCTTCATTTTTTCTTGGGAATTCAGGTGGTTCCTCATCCCTTTGGCATTTTGCTTACGCAACAAAAATATCTTGAAGGTCTGCTTAATGAAACACATATGCTTCATGCGAAGCCTTGCTCTACGCCCATGGTTACCACTCCCACCCTCAGCAAAGCGACGGGTGTCCCTTTGTCTCAACCTGAGCAGTATCGACAAGTCATTGGTGCTCTTCAATACTTGACACTCACTCGTCCTGATATCTCCTTCTCTGTCAATAAATTGGCTCAGTTTATGCACTGCCCAACAGATGTTCACTGGCAAGCCATCAAGAGACTTCTTCGCTATTTGCATGGCACTTGCTCTCATGGTCTCTTCATCTCTAAAAATACAGATTTGACCCTACACAGCTTCTCTGACAGTGACTGGGCAGGTTGTCCTGATGACCGGCGTTCCACTGGTGGATATCTGGTTTATCTTGGCTCCAATCTCATCTCTTGGTCATCAAAAAAATAGCCCACTGTTGCCCGGTCCTCCACTAAAAGTGAGTACAAGGCCTTAGCAAATGTTACTGCTGAAGTTTTATGGTTGCGTTCATTACTAAGAGAATTGGGCTTCCTCTCTTCAGCTCCTGCTACCCTATGGTGTCATAACATTGGTGCTGTATATTTATCTTCTAATCCTATTTTCCATGGCCGCACTAAGCATGTAGAACTGGATTATCATTTCGTAAGGGAGCAGGTCAAGATGGGTCACTTATCTGTCAAGTACATTTCTTCAGCTGACCAGCTTGCTGATATTTTAACGAAACCTTTGGGTACTGCTGCTTTTCGTTTTCTGCGTGACAAGCTTCGTCTCCAGTCCCTTCCACCATCAGCTTGAGGGGGGGGGGGGGGTGTTAGGGAAACACTCTTGTTTCGGATCACTACTCTGTTTTCATATTTATCTTGTAAATATATGTAATTATTTGTATTTATCTCCAACAAGTTCCTGCTGTCATTGTAACTCTATTTTGTTAAACCACTATCAGTTCTATATAAACCTTGGGGGCTGATAGATTTCATGAGTGAATATAAAATAATTATTTTCCATTAATTTATTCCCCTGTCATCAGTTTTCACATGGAGGAGCGACAGCTGATGAGGTGAGGGCGGTGTTGGGCTTTTTGCCTGCGTTGGTGTGCGGTTGCCGGAGATCGCCGGCTTCTCTCCTCTTTCTTTCTTCCTTCAGTTTCTGCTCTCTCCTTACTCTTTCTCATTTTCCAGTCTTTTCCCCTTTTATCTTTGTTCTTCTTTCTAAATTGGTCTAGATAAATCTAGACTCTTATGATTTTTAGCGACTAAATTAGCTACAAAAATTGTCGTTATATGAAATATGTATTTCAATAAAAATAAATAGAAATAGATTCTTTGTCGGTATTCCGTCACTAAAGTAGCACTTCAATCGGCGACTACATAATCCGTCGCAAAAAAATGCACTATTATTTGCCGCCAATATTTAACAACTGTTTTTTTGACTCCATCATTATTTAGTCTTTAAACTTGGCACCAAATTGAAAATCTACATTTTCACGATGGATTTGGAAAATAGTTGCTAATTAGCGATGGAAAAAATGTCGTCGCAAATTCAAGTTTTCTTTTTTTCTTTTTTTTTTTTTTTTTTCAAGTGTGAAGAGATTGACAAAATAGCATATACAAGTACTTTAGAAACAAATATTTTCATATTGATAGGTTTGGAAGAAATAATATTATTGATATGTAAACATCATATCTATATATAAAAGTATAAAGAGTGACCAACTAGGAATACAACTCTAATTAGGAAAGTAAATCTACATCATTACATAAAAAACGATTATTATCCTTAATTATCACATATAGGCTAAAATTATGAATATATAAAAATAAATAAAATGAAATTTTCGCTTAAAATCCTAAGTTCATAATGAATTAATGATATATCCATTTTTATATGTGATTTTTAGTTTTCCTTAATAGAATTTTATTTAATTTTTTTTTTTTAAGTTGATTAAGTTGATGGAATCCCTAAATGGCTTTGAAGAAATTCTAGCTTTTATTTTATAAAATTTACATAATACATAATTATCTTTATATATAATAAATCATTTTAAAATGTTAAATTTTAGTTAAAGACATTTTTTACTATATATTTTTTGTCCATATTCTTACATGTAGTTTGTACAAATTTTTTGTACACAAATCATTTTCGTATTATCAATTAATATTCGTTTTGATAGGAGAAAAAACATAAAAACTAAAGGAAATGTAATAAATCAATAAATTAATTCACAAATTTAACTAAAAGAAAGGGTGTTAATTACCAAGACAACCATATAAGATTAGTGTGTGTATATATATAATAAAAATAAATGTGAAAATATGACTGGTTAACAGTAACTAGGGGTGTACACGGTTCTGGATTTTCCTGTACCGAACCGAAATACCGAAGAAAAAAATTCAGAACCGAATTGTACCGTTGACTTTTTTTACTAGAACTGAACCGAATTGTACTGTTGACTTTTTTATTAGAACCGAACTGAATTGTACTGGAACCGAATCCAAAACCGTATTGAACCGTACTGAACTGTTCTGTACTGAATTGGACCAAAATAACCGATATTTATTAATTATTATATATAATATTAGTAATTTATATATAAATATTATTTATAATTTCTATTATATCGTTATTATATAAATTTAACTTCATAATTATTTGTATTTTTTTGAAACTTTTATAATTATTTGTATTAAATATTTTAATGTATGAAATTAATATAATAAATAGTTAATAAATTAAAATAAATATTTTGATTATTAATAAGATAAATTTAATTATCATATCTAGATTAATGTACAATTAAAATAACTTGTGTTTAATTTAATTTACGTTTAATGTTACTTAACTACTACATAATTTTTCATTTTGTACAAATATTTATATACACACACAAATATAATTATTATATCAATGAAATTTTACTAATTAATGTAATTATATGAGTATATAATCATCTTACCAATTAATTTCATTTACTTTTAATATCACTCAACTAGTATTTATCTATTGTAAGTTAATAATTTAATTATATATAATTAAATTTTACTAATTAATATAATTATATAAGTATATGATCACTTTACTAATTAACTTCATTTATTCTTAGTATCACTCAACTACTACTCATATATATTTTTTGTACAATACCTATATGAATAATTGAGCATATAAATTAATAATATAATTATATATAATAATTATTGTATATAATGAAATTTACCAATTTAATTCATGTAATTAGATAAATATATAATCACCTTACCAATTAATTTCATTTGTTTTAGTATCACTCAACTAATACTTATCTATTTTGGCACAATACATATATGAGTAATTGAGTTGTAACTTAATAATTTAATTATATATAATTAAATTTTACTAATTCGTATTTAATTTAATTTAACTTTAATGTCACTCAATCAATACTTAATTTTTTTTTGTATAAATATTTATATACACAATCATTTTACCAATTAATTTTATTTATTTTTAATGCTACTTTTACATTCACCCTTATAGTTATTAACTATAATATTAATTAATAATCTTTTAACTATCAAGTCAAATTTAGTGAAATTGAGTATAATAACTGAGTCAAGATAATATATATGGATGAATACTAACCATATAATCAGCTGATACTGTATATATAATTATTTTATCAATTAATTTCATTTATATTTAGTATCACTCAATTAGTAATTATCTATTTTGACACAATATATATTTGAATAATTGATTTATTTTAATAATGTAATTATTGATAATTGAATAATTTATTATATAATCATTTTATCAATTCATTTCATTTGCTTTTAGTGTCACTCGACTAATACTTATCTATTTCTATCACAATACCTATATATGAATATGTAAATTAAAAATAAAATTATATATAATTATTTATAATAAAATTTTAATTTTTTTTATTTTTAGCGTTACTCAACTAATACTCATCTGTATTTAGCACAATATTTATGTGAGTAATTGAAAATATATTTTAATAATATAATTATATACAATTATTATATTAATAAAATTTTATTAATTAATATATAATATAATTATATAAGTATATAATTATCTTATTAATTAAATCTTTTTTAGAGCAAATTAAGAATAAAATTTGAAAAATTTTAGTATAAATATTTTTTTATTTTAAGTTTTGGAGGGAATTAAAATATTTGGAGGGAATTGAAATATTTGGAGGGAATCTAATGCGGACGAGTTGGGTTTTCAGTATTTGGAGCGAGTTGAAAGGGTCAATCGTCATTAATTATTGTTTTGTTATAACTTTTGGTATAGGTGTACGTTTGCTTATTATTATATGTTTTCGGAAAGTTCATTTCAAGCCGGTCGACTTTTCCAAAACTTAATCTCTCATAACAGCCCATTTCGTGTCTCAAAAATAACGTTTGAGTTTCTGTTTTTCAATTTAAAGTTTTATGGGTATTATTGTAATTTTTTTATTTTTTTCATATATATTGTTTGTTACCTTAGTTTGGAGGGGACTTTTCAACTTGGAATAAAATTCTTTCGTTTTGAGGTATTTTTGCTGCGTCAGAATCCGACTGGTTTTATATTTTATTATATATATATATAAGAAAATAAATTAAAAAAAACCTAAATTGTGCCTGCCTCTTTCTTTTTTTTCTCGAAATCGTGTTAAGTCCCACAATTTTTTCTATCTTTTCCGTTGGTTTTAGCTTATACTTGCATTTCCTTCTTCTCGTCGCTGCCACTGTCATTTCCGCGGCTACATCTAAAAGTAAGGATAAGTCACACATAACTTTTAGTTTTGTGGTATTCGTTAGCAATACGTCATTAGTTAGTTAAATTTTGATCAATAGGCTTGTACGTAAGCTTTAATTAGGATGATCATTAGAGATGAATTACCAATTAATTTTATTAAATATTAGGATTTTAGGAAATTTATTTAAGTAATTTATCTCAAATTTAGAATTTCATCTAGTGTGACTATTGTTAAAATATATTTTTCTTTTTTCATAAAGAAGAGGGATAAATTGAATATTTTCTTAAAATTGAATGCAAAATTGTATGTATTTGTTGAGATATTTTAATTATATTTGTATTTATTATTGTGTATATTTATATTGTAAATTTTTAAAAATATTGAATTATCCGAAATACCGTATTGTATTGTCTTGTTTTATTTTGTACCGAAAGAACCGAATAACCGAACTGAACTGTACTGAAAATTATAAGAACCGTACTGAACTGTATCGAAATTAATAAGAACCGAACTATATCGAAATTTATAAGAACCAAAATTTCAATACAATACGGAGATTTGTAAAGAACCGAACTGGACCGAACTGTGTACACCCCTAATAGTAACCAGTAGTTTCTTAGAGGGTTGAAATCGAAACCGTAATAAGTATCCCAAAACTTTATAGCATAAAAAATCGATTTGCCAAATTGATTCAGATAACCACAAAAATTTGTTCAATTTTGAATCAATTTTTCAATTAACCATAAAATCAGTTTTATATCCTCTATGAGTTATCATCCCTCAACGATCAAACAAAATATAACTATTCTATTCTTGTTTACAGTTGTGCACAGAAGGATTGTAAACAATTATCATATATGTATTGTTGTTAAGCCTTGATTATGTGAGTACAAAACAAATCAAGTGAACTTCATCGTATCCTAAACTAAACTACTGTTAGAAACTAGTTAGGCAAATTAACCAGTAAACTAGAGTTAGAAACTAGTGAGGCAAATTAAGCTTAAAGGAAAGTGACAAACATGCCTTGAAGCTTGCACATTTTTTGTTATTACCAATTCTTATTTTGTATTTTTTTTTTAAATTTTAGTTCTTATCATTATTATCTAAATTCTCTTAAGTAATCTAAACTGAGAAATTTTTCTTTATTTGATAAAAATATATATGGAGACAAAATATTCATGGTTACTATTGGACACATTTTAATCTTTTAGGATAAGTTTCCACTTCGTTGTCCTAATTAACAACACACAAGGTTGTGCTAGCTTTGGTCTCATCATGCAGCAGACAGACTCCACACTTCTTCACCTTGCAATTCGTTAAGTTCTCCTCAAAATCTAGAACATAGAAGTCAAAGCAAGCCTCATCAAATTTACTAACACAATCTTCTATACCCATTGCCTTAGCCTTTGAGCAAGGATCATCCCATATAAACAAATGAGTTGACTTAAAGGCTACTGGTTTGTGATACCGCTCAAGCCAATACTTCGCACTGAAAATTAGGTTGATGTATCCACCATGGCTGGTTTTGAAGTGCCATTTGCATCTTACAATTAGACTGCGATCGACATAACAATCCTCGAATTCAACCACAGCACATAAAGCAATTCGTCTAAGCTCACTGTATCTTGAACTAACAAGCTGTATACTAACTGAAGATCCCTTACTTCGAATGTAGAACCACACAGGGACTTCATTTCCAGGCAAATGAATTTTGACTATGCATATTTACAACAGCAATTGTTATACATAAGAAACAGTAGAACAAATATATATATATATATATATGGAGAGAGAGAGAGAGAGAATAATTGGGTATAAAATTGCCAGAAATTAAAAACAAGAATACAAGAAATTAAGTAACAAAGTACCAGAAGATATTATAACTGTTTGCCGCCATTTTCATGAAAGTTTAGCATATCAATTAGGATTTATATTTGAATAGGAATATATTAAAATTTTTTGTAGTGTTCTGTTAAGTGCCTAATGTTGCATGTTTTAGCCTGTTTTTCCTTACTTTCATGCACTTAATTTTAACTTATATTAGTACTTTTTACTTGTTTTGTGATTTTGGTCATTGTAGGATCAAAGTGGTAAAAAAGAAGCAAATTGGAGCTAAATGGAGTGAATTTGGAGCAACCATGAAAGTTCAAAAAAATTGGAAGCAAAGAGCTGATCTTGGGTTTAGCCTTTCCCAAGGCTAAGGGGCAAGGGTAAGGAGCTGCCTTGCCCAAGGCTAACGGCCAAGACGCGACTGCACATATCAGCTTTTATATTTTTAAGCCTGAAGTTGCCCTAGCCGCCAGCTGTGCTTCATCAGATTTTTGGGAATAATTAGACCATAATTTAAGAGATATTAGGCAGTATTTTTAGGAAGATAATATTACATTTAATATTTGTAATTTATTTTCAAAGTTTGGATAGGAATTAATGACATTCCTAACTTATCTAGGTTTTATTCCTATTTAGCTGGGGAAAAATGTGAATAGTGACATCTCTTCTCCTTCTTTTTCATCTGCGTTTTTCTCAAGGCTGTAAGAGGAAGTACTTTTTATTTTATTATTTTATTTTGTGGATTTCTATGGCCATGTGTGGCTAAATTACTTTTGTTTCAGTTAAAGATGAATTCAAAGGCAGGTTTTAATTTTTCGTGAGATTGTAGCACTTATTTATTGTTCTTAATTTCATATAATGTTCATGTTATTTACTGATGTTTAGAGAAAGCATATCTCGATTGTTGTTTATTTTATGTTCAATGAGGCACCATTGTTCATTTAATCAAATAGCATATATAACTAATTGAGATTATCAAATCCGTAATTGTTTGATAAAATCAATAACAAGTGGCAATCAGTGTAGCTTCCTCACAAGGGCTGTTACGTTGAGTAAATGCATGATTTGGTCTAATTCGGTCTCGCGTGAGGTCGGTTGGCTTAGGTTAGGTCTTTTTATTCCTTAATGCTGTCAATAAATTAAATTCTTGCGCATGTTAAGGGTTATTTGTTGGCTAGAATTCAATTACGGTCTTACTTGATTGATTCATGAATACGGAAAGATTAGGTCGGCAGCGCGAAGCCGATGGCTATAACTGACCCATCATTTGATTTTTAGATTTACTCCTTCATCAATGATCGGTTGAACTAATCCTGTTCTACGAATATCTTTAACTTGAATTTATCACATATTGAATTTCTTTTGATCAATTTACTGCTTGTTTGTTTATTTCTTTTAATTCAAGAATTTTAAATTTTTGGTTTACGAAAGCTTCTCCTTTTTATTTTTATTGTTAAAAATCTAGTTATTTAAAATTAATTAGGTGCTAGTCTCTATGGATTCAACCCTTTCTTACCCTATTTACAATTTATTTGATAGGATAATTGAGATAATTATTTTTGGTGGTTTCGACACCCATCAAATTTTGGCGCCGTTGCCGGGGACTAGTCTAACTTGATTTAATTTGTTAATGACCAAGTCTGAAATTCCAGGAGAAATTTTGTTCGATTCGGAGATTGAAAAAATAGCTCGGAGACTAAGGAAGGAGATAAAAATACGCAAGGAACTTGCTGGAACTTCTTCCAAACAGCAGCAAGAGGAAGAGGAAGCTAATTTTACTGAATTTTCAGCTGAAGTAGAAGAGGAAAGAATGGCAGAATAGACTTTAAGAGAGCTTAATGCACCTCCTTTAAACCAGTAGCCCTCGTGCATAACTTATCCAGCTTTGGACACTGCATTTGAACTAAAATCGGGGCTGATTCACTTATTACCCACTTTTCGGGGCTTAGAAAATGAAGATACTCACAAGCATTTGAAAGAATTTCATGTGGTTTGTTCATGTATGAGGCCACAAGGAGTTACTGAAGAACAAGTGAAATTGAGGGCCTTTCCATTTTCATTGGTTGATTCGGCGCAGGAATAGTTATTGAATTTACCATCAAGAACAATCACAATATGGACTGATATGTTGAGAATGTTTTTAGATAAGTTTCTTTTAGCCTCCCGAGCTGCTGTAATTCAGAGAAAAATAATTGGAATTAGACAAAAAGATGTGGAGTCACTTCATGACTATTGGAAAAGATTTAAGAAATTATGTGCAAGCTGCCCCCAACATGGAATTACTGATCAATCCCTTATTCAGTATTTTTATGAAGGTATGTTGAGCATGGAAAGGAGGATGATAGATGCAGCAAGTGGGGGAAGCCTCAATAATAAAACCCCAGCACAAGCACGTGAGTTAATACAAAACATGGCAGCCACTTTCCAATAGTTTGGAAGTATCAAGACCCCCCAAGAAGAGTACATGAGGTAAATTCTTCTTCCATTGAAGATAAACTTAATGCTCTAACTGTTCTTGTGCAAAATATGGCTATAGGTACAACTTCACAAGCAAGGGTGTGTGGAATATGTGCATATACTGGACATCCAACAGATATGCGTCCCACACTTCAAGATGACTCACAAGAGTAAGTAAATGCAATGGGTGGATATTCTGGGCAGCCCTATAGGAAATATGATCCGTATTCCAACACATACAATCCGGGGTGGCGAGATCATCCCAACTTCAGCTATGGAGGGAGGCAACAAAATTCACAATAATAATTTCAACTAAGGCAACCACAACAGCCCTCTCAACCAACTCCTAAACAAGATATGAGTCTTGAAAACATTGTTCATTCTTTAGCTAATAATGTGCAAGATATTCAACAGCATGCAAAGAAATCAGATTCAAGGATTTAGAATTTGGAGACACAAATGAGCCAAATAGCACAATTTTTTAGTAGAATAGAGTCCCAAGGACGTTTTCCCTCATAAACCATAGAAAATCCGAGGCAAAATGCGAGTGCAATCGTTCTAAGGAATGGAAAAGAGCTGGAGCAGCCCCTACCCAAGAGAGAAAATCAGAAAAAGTCAAAGGAAGTAGAGAGAGGCGAAAATTGAGTAGAAAGTGCAGCCCACAGGAAAAAATTCAGAGCAGCCCCCTATTTTAGTTGTGCAGCCCCTATTTCCTGAAATGTTAGCTAAATCTAAAAAGGAAAAAGAGAAAAAAGACATCTTTGAGACATTTCGTAAGGTTGAGGTAAGTATTCCTTTGATTGATGCAATTAAACAAATACCGAAATATGCAAAATTTCTTAAAGAGCTTTGTACTAACAAGAAAAAACAGGTTGGCTATGAGAAAATTACTGTGAATGAAAATGTTTCAGCTGTTATTCAAAGAAAAATGCCCAAAAAATGCAAGGATAAAGGTATGTTTGCTATTTCTTATAAGATTGGTGATTTAATTGTTAAAAGAGCTATGTGTGATTTAGGTGCGTCCATAAATGTCATGCCTAAGTCTATTTATACCTCTTTAAATGCTGGACCCTTAGAAGAAACAAGAATAGTCATTCAATTGGCAAATAGGTCAATAGTTTATCCCGAGGGACTGTTAATTAGAAGATGTGTTGGTTCAGGTTAATGGTTTAATTTTTCATGCTGATTTTTATGTGATCGACATGGATGATGAAGAAAATTCAGGTGATTCGGCTGACATTTTATTAGGTAGGCCATTTCTTAAAATAGCTAGAACTAAAATTGATGTGTATAAAGGTACTCTTACAATGGAATTTGATGGTGAAATAGTGCAATTCAATATGTATGATGCTATGAAATATCCATGTGAGATGGCTTCTGTATGTGGAATTGATGTTATTGAACCATTGACTCAAAAAGTGTTTGAAATGAGTGGTACTGACAAATTACAGGTTGTTTTAAATGAAAATATTCATGGGGACAGGTTTGATGCAGTGGAAGAAGAGCTGAGTATTGAAGATAAGCTGCAAGAAGTAGTGATGGAGTTAGAGGCTTTGAAACCAGTGGTACGTATGTCTAATCTTTTGGAATTAACTAGCACTAACAAAACGCTTCTACCATCTGTGTTGCAGGCACCAGAATTGGAACTTAAGGTGTTGCCCGATCATTTGAAGTATGTTTATTTGGGTGAGGAGAAAACACTTCCAGTGATAATTTCCAATAAGCTGCAGCCTAAGGAAGAGAAGCTACTGATCCAAGTTTTGAGAGAGAATAAGGAGGCAATTTGATGGACCATTGCCGATATAAAAGGCATAGGTCCCTCTACTTGCATGCACAGGATCCATTTAGAAGAATATTAAGCCCAGTAGGCAAGCACAAAGAAGGTTGAACCCACCAATGATGGAAGTGGTAAAGAAGGAAATACAAAAGATGCTGGATACAAGAGTGATATACCCGATTTCGGACAGTAACTGGGTGAGTCCAGTCCAAGTTGTACCTAAAAAGACAGGAATCACGGTTGTGGAGAGCGAAAAAGGAGAAATGGTGCCCACCTGAGTCCAAAACGGGTGGAGGGTTTGTATAAACTACAGGAAATTGAACGCCTCTACTAGAAAAGATCATTTTCCACTTCCTTTTATTGATCAAATGCTAGAAAGACTTGCTGAAAAATCTTTTTACTATTGTCTTGATGGTTATACAGGTTTTTATCAAATACCGGTGGCACCCGAAGACTAGGAAAAAACCACTTTCACCTGCCCCTTTGGCACATTTGCCTACCGAAGGATGCCACTTGGACTTGCAACGCTCCAGCGACTTTCCAACGATGTATGGTAAGCATCTTTTCAGACTATGTCGAGAAAATTATAGAAGTATTTATGGATGATTTTACGGTTTATGGTAATTCATTCCATGAATGGCTGTCTAATTTAATTAAGATTTTGAAGAGATGTTTAGAGTCTAATTTGGTCCTTAATTACGAGAAATGTCATTTCATGGTAGATCAAGGGTTGATTTTGGGTCACATTATGTCTTCAAAAGGTATAGAGGTAGACAAGGCTAAAATGGATGTTATACAATCTCTTCCTTACCCTGCAAGTGTGCGGGAGGTTTGTTCTTTTCTTGGGCATGCAGGATTTTATAGACATTTCATCAAAGATTTCTCCAAAATCACCAATCCGTTGTGTAAATTGTTGCAAAAGGATGTGGCATTCAAATTCGATCAAGCCTGCAAGGATGCATTTGATGCACTAAAAGAAAAACTGATCTCTAATTTTCCCTTTGAAATTATGTGTGACGCCAGTAATCATGCAGTAGGAGCTGTTCTTGGCCAAAGAATTGGGAAAAATCCACATGTGATTTATTATGCTTCAAGAACATTGAATAGTGCCCAGAGCAACTACTCAACAACTAAGAAAGAACTCTTAGCTATTGGTTTTGCTTTAGAAAAATTTAGACAATATTTGTTAGGTACTAAAGTAATTATTTTCTCTGACCATGCAGCTTTGAGATATTTGCTGAAAAAGAAGGAAGCTAAACCACGTTTAATCCGGTGGATTCTCTTACTGCAGGAATTTAATCTGGAAATTAGAGACAAAAAAGGATATAAAAATTTGGTGGCAGATCATCTCAGTAGACTTTTGTTAAATGAGGATGCGTTGCCTATAAATGATGATTTTCCGGATGAACATTTATTTGCCATAGCAACTAATAGCCCCTGGTATGCTGATATCGTGAATTTCTTGGTTACAGGTGCTGTCCCTGTAGACTTTTCCAGATTTGAGAAGGACAAGTTGAAGAGAGATGCCAAATATTATGCTTGGGATGAACCTTACTTGTGGAAATACTGTTCCGATCAAATTATTCGAAGATGTGTTCCTGATAATGAAGTGCAGTCTATCTTGAAATTTTGTCACTCCGAGGCATATGGAGGTCATTTTGGTCCCAAAAGAACAACCAGAAAGGTTTTAGAATGTGGTTTATTTTGGCCTCATTTATTTAAGGACGCTTATTTATACTGTAAGTCTTGTGACAAATGTCAAAGAACAGGTAACCTCGGACACCGAGATCAAATGCCACTTGCACCTATATTAATCTGTGAAATATTTGATGTGTGGGGTATTGATTTCATGGGGCTTTTTCCATCTTCTTTTGGAAATACTTATATTTTACTTGCAGTAGATTATGTTTCTAAATGGGTCGAAGCTAAGGCCACATGGACTGATGATGCCAAAACTGTGGTAAATTTTATCAAAAATCATATATTTTGCAAGTTTGGCACCCCAAGAGTTCTCATAAGTGACAGAGGGACACATTTTTATAATAAAATCATGGATGCATTATTGAAAAAGTATGGAGTTACACATCGATTATCGACTGCCTATCACCCTCAGACCAGTGGACAAGCTGAAATTTCTAACCGGGAGGTCAAATCTATACTCGAAAAGACGGTGAATTCAAATAGAAAGGACTGGAGTTGGAAGCTAGAAGACGCTCTTTGGGCTTATAGGACTGCCTACAAGACACCTATCGATATGTCCCCATATCGACTGGTGTATAGCAAACCATGTCACTTACCTGTAGAGTTGGAGCACAGAGCGTTTTGGGCTATAAAGAGATGCAACATGGAGTGAAATGCAGCAGGTGAGAAATGTAAATTAGAGCTCCAGGAACTAGAAGAATTAAGAAATGAAGCATATGAGAGTTCCAAAATTTACAAGGAGAAAACAAAAAGGTTCCATGACAACATGATTTCTAGGAAAGAATTTCACATAGGACAGAAAGTTTTATTATTTCATTCACGTTTGAAATTATTTCCAGGGAAATTAAGGTCCAGATGGTTAGGACCTTTTATTGTTATTAATATTTTTGCTCATGGTGCAGTTGAAATACAGAGTTTGGAGAATGGAAAATTTTTTAAGGTTAATGGACATCGCCTCAAACCATTTTATGATAGGTTTTTAGCTGAAGGACATGAAGAGACTCAGTTGGCTTTGCCTGTGGAAGAGGTTTGAAACCAGGAACGTCTAGCCAAAGACGTTAAAGAGAGGCGCTTGTGGGAGGCAACCCAATTCTTAGCCTTGTCCAAGGCTAAGCAGTGACTATTTAGATTTAATTTCAGTGTTTTTAATTCTCTGTTTTTCTTTTACTGTCCTCTCCTTCCTCAATTGGCTGGCTAACCTAATTCATTCTTGAATTTATAGGTAATAGTGGTAATTATCCAGCAATTTAGCTTATGGTAGCGTTGCATAATTTTACGGCCAATTGGATTTAATAACTATGGCAATCTCATGTTATTTTTAATCTGAATTAGGCAATTAATGGTGGTTTTAATGGCAAATTAACTGGATCTTGACTTAATTCTTTCAATTGCAGGCTATTTCCATTTTATTTTGGGTTTAATAGGTTGTTGGATTAGGTTGTTTTACTTCATGGGCCTTTATCCCCACATGGGTTTTAATTTTAACTTTTAATTAAATTGTGTTATTTTAATTCAATTAAGTTATTTTTTTAACCCATTTACTATTTTATTTTCTTTTAACCTAATCTTATTTACTACATTTAATTTTACTTCCACAGACCACCAAGAAGCCAACCGCCGCCAACCACAATCCGACCACCACCGAGCCCCTCGCCGTTGCGCCGATCACCACCAGCCCACACTTCACCTCACTGATCTCCCACCTCCCACCTTCGCCTCACCGATCGCAGCCCCACTCCACCAGCCCGACTTCCCTTCCCCACGCCACTAGCTATTGCTCTCCACCACGCGCGTCACCCCTTAGCGCATCAGATCTCCACCGTGCCACCACCGTCACAAGCCCCACCATGGTCCGCTTTAAGAGCCGTGCTCCACCAAAGCCAAGACGCGGCAGCTCCGCGAGCTCCGCCACCCACGACGACGCATCACCACCACCGCCTCCCGATCCACAGCCTGCCGCACTAAGCGATGCAAGTCCCTCACCCACCGTGGCACCGCATCGAGGCAATCGACCCACATCCTCATCAGCAGCTCAGAAGAGATAGGGACCAATTACATATAAATCTCGCCAAATTGAAATTCCTGAATCCAGCAGCGATGAAGATGATGATGTACCCCTGTCACCTACGCAAGCACCTCCAGTAGAGCCAACGGAAGAGGCTAGAGCGGAAGGTTCACCAGTTCGCCCTCAGAAATAGGCTCGAATGGCTCACGGTAAATCTCAATTTCCCCCACCTACACACGAAGTTGGAGGCAATTTGGAGTTCACTGATCAGCAGGACAAAGCCAGGTATTATTTCCTTCAACATCATGATATTGAACCTGCACGTTCTTTTGATGAGGCAGCTTCATATTTTCTTGGCTTGAAAGATGAAGTCTTAGACTTGATAGATAATATTGGCTGGCGTAAATTTTTCATGATTAATTATCCTATTTATGATGCTCTGATCAGTGAATTTTACAACACTTTTATCTTTAAAACCGAGGGACCTAATTTTTGCTTATCTAAGACATTTACCACTAAATTTCATATGTTGGGCGATTACCAATATTACTCTGTTACATCTTTTAATGTTGTCATGGGCTTAATTGATCATGCATATTCTGAAACACCTGAGTATATTAACATATTATGTGATTATCCTGATGATTTTCACACTCAAGATGTTTACAGGGAATTGACTGGAATGCCTGATAGTGTTTTTCAACCGGGTAAATCCAAAGCCCATTTGTTTAAGAGTGCTGCACTTAGGGTCATTCACCGTTTACTTGCCATTAATTATTCTGCTAAAAACAATGATACCACTGTTGTTACAAAAGCTGAATTATTTTTTCTGTGGTGTATGCTTCATTGCAAAAAGGTAAATTTAGGGTATTGGCTTGCATTGAAATTTGCACAATTATGCACAAGGCCTAGGAAATTATTTCTTGGGTCTTTAATCACTCGTTTGGCTGTTAATGCTGGTTTGCTTGACACTAATACAACCATAATGCACATTTCCTGCGAGAACCCCCCATGGATTTACCCCTTTTAGACTAGATGCATTTATTACGCTTTGGGAAAAGCAGAGAAATTTCTTTTGTTGATGCAGGTACTCTATCCACTCCAGACCAGCGTGTATACAGAAAAGCACAGCCTAAAGGAGCTTCCATCTCATCCTCTCACGCCACTACCAAACCTTCTGCTGATCCAGCTCCTGCAGTCATGGAGAGCTTGGACAAATTGGAGAGCACTATCTTCGATCTTACATCCATGATCAAACAGCTATCTTTTGATATCTAGCAGCTCACCAGCGACTTCAAACAGCAACAAACCATTTTATTCCAGCACTCGGGGATCCCTCAGCCCCAACCAACTCAAAAATGACCGCAGATTGCACAACCTTTCCCACAGGGCAGTTTCTTAACTCCCTCTTTTTGTTTATTTTTTGTGCCACTCTTCGCCCCACGTTGTTGTGTCATTCCGCATTGGGGACAATGCGAGAAGAAAGTGTGGGGGAGGGGTTGAATTAGAAGTGCTGTGTGATTGAATTGTAGTATGATTACTAGTTGCTGGTATTGCTATGTGGCCATTTTGATCTGATGCCGCTTTGGTTGATACTTGACTTGGGTTAGACATTTTTGCTGAATTTTTGATATGAATTGATGCTGCTTTGATGTTAATGAACTTAGCTAATTTTGAGCTACTCTTTATTGTTGACATTGCGTTTAATTGGCTAGATTTATGCAAAGATTTCATGAATTTTGTGCTAATTTTTGACAAGTAAAAATTCTGATTTTGGTTAAGCTTTGTGAAAAAAAAAAATTTATGTTGGTTGGTTTGAATGCTTTGCCCTATTGTTTTAATGCTTAACTGTTGAATTCTTATGCTGCAATTCTGTTTGATTGGTTAATTTTGTGCAAACTCTAGATACATCTGCTTCTATGGAGTATTTTTTGTAGCCATCTTGAGCAAAATTGTGCATAAGTTTTGGTTAGAGCTTAATTTGGAATAGTATGACTTTGTCTGGAAATGTTTGGCTTAATTGATGCATTGGGCACGATTCTTGCACACAAAGATTGTCATTTTCATCACAATTTTATCACTTGTCCCCCCTGTTCAATTATACATCCCTCTTGTTCGTTAATATTTATTAAATTTCATTTACAATCCTAGGGAAAAGTATTTGTCTAAAAATCAATTTCAAAATCATTTAGTTGTTGACTCTTTGATTTGTTGGGCAAGTTTGAGTAGTATTCATAATTATTTACCATTTTTTCATACAATTTATGGTAGTCTTAATTACCTTTTGAATTAGAAATATCAAGGTTTAATTTTTAAGGTAAAATATAATTTTTGCATGTTCTAAAAAAATTGATTCTTTGCATTTTAGAAACTTGTTAAAACCTTATTGGACACTTGTTTGATGTTGCAAGTTTTTAGATTGAAGGACTTGGTTATCAGGAATATATATATATATATATATATATATATATATATATATATATATATATATATATATATATAATGAAAAAAAAGGGTGAAATTACAATAAACTTTACTCCACTGTCCGCTTAAAAAGTGGTTATGAGTAGAGCTAGTAGCCGCTTTGAATTGTGTGGTCTGAGTAACCGGGTGTATGCGGGTCAGAACCGGATACCCTCGTGTAAAAAGGATCTCTACATTCATTGTAAGCATTTTGATCTTTCTTAGGCTGGAAAAACCGGGTGTATGCGGGTCAGAACCGGGTACTCTCGCGTCCACTACAGTCTGAGTTAAGTTAAGAAAAAATATATATATGAAATAAATTTCCTGATTTTTCTAGTCCCTTTATCTAATAAGAATGTGAAGTTTGGTGTCTAATTTGGTTTGATAAGTTCTCTTTTATGCATTGATATTAATATTTAAGTGAGACAAAATTCTTGTATGACTTAATGCTTATAAACCTTGCTGTTTCTAGTTTGAAAAGGTAGTTGAGAAACCCATGTTCTGATATGACTTTGTGGGAAATTACTTTTGGACTTCTATCTCTATCTTGCCTTGCATTTTGATTTAGTTGGAACTTATGGGATTGGAATTTGATTTTGGGTGAATTAACTTTTGAATGGATTGTGATTGAGGTATAATTCATGCTTGAGGACAAACATGGGATAAGTATGGGGGAATTTGTTAAGTGCCTAATATTGCATGTTTTAGCCTGTTTTTCCTTACTTTCATGCACTTAATTTTAGCTCATATTAGTACTTTTTACTTGTTTTGTGATTTTGGTCATTGTAGGATCAAAGTGGTAAAAAGGAAGCAAATTGGAGCTAAATGGAGTGAATTTGGAGCAACCATGAAAGTTCAAGAAAATTGGAAGCAAAGAGCTGATTTTGGGTTTAGCTTTGCCCAAGGCTAAGGGGTAAGGGTAAGGAGCTGCCTTGCCCAAGGCTAACGACCAAGACGCGATAGCACATATCAGCTTTTATATTTTTAAGCCTGAAGTTGCCCTAGCCGCTAGCTGTGCTTCATCAGATTTTTGGGGATAATTAAACCATAATTTAAGAGATATTAGGTAGTATTTTTAGGAAGATAATATTACATTTAATATTTGCAATTTATTTTCAAAGTTTGGATAGGAATTAATGACATTCCTAACTTATCTAGGTTTTATTCCTATTTAGCTAGGGAAAAACGTGAATAGTGACATCTCTTCTCCTTCTTCTCCATCTGCGTTTTTCTCAAGGCTATAACAGGAAGTACTTTTTATTTTATTATTTTATTTTGTGGATTTCTTTGGCCATGTGTGGCTAAATTACTTTTGTTTCAGTTAAAGATTAATTCAAAGCTAGGTTTTAATTCTTCGTGAGATTGTAGCACTTATTTATTGTTCTTAATTTCATATAATATTCATGTTATTTACTGATGTTTAGAGAAACCATATCTCGATTGTTGTTTATTTTATGTTCACTTTGTTCATTAAATCAAATAGCATATAGCTAATTGAGATTGCCAAATCCGTAATTGTTTGATAAAATCAATAACAAGTGGCAATCAGTGTAGCTTCCTCACAAGGGCTGTTACATTGAGTAAATGCATGATTTGGTCTAAATAGGTCTCGCGTGAGGTCTGTTGGCTTAGGTTAGGTCTTTCTATTCCTTAATGCTGTCAATAAATTAAATTTTTGCCTATGTGAAGGGTTATTTGTTGGCTAGGAATCAATTACAGTCTTACTTGATTGATTCAAGAATACGGAAAGATTAGGTCGGGAGCGTGAAGCCGATGGCTATAACTGGCCCATTATTTGATTTTCAGATTTACTCTTTCATCAATAATCGGTTGAATTAATTCTGTGCTGCGAATATCTTTAACTAAAATTTATCACATATTGAATTTCTTTTGATCAATTTACTGCTTGTTTGTTTATTTCTTTTAATTCAGCAATTTTAAATTTTGGTTTACGAAAACTCCTCCTTTTTATTTTTATTGTTAAAAATCTTGTTATTTAAAATTAATTTGGTGCTAGTCTCTATGGATTCGACTCTTTCTTGCCTTATTTATAATTTATTTGATAGGATAATTGAGGTAATTATTTTTGGTGGTTTCGACACCCATCATATTCTTGTAGCTTACATGAGCAATAACAATTGAAAATTAATACATATATATATGCTTGCGCTCCCTTTGTTAATTTATGCAGCAAAAAAGAAATAATAAATAAAATAACTACCTATGGACTTGAAAATTGGATCGAGTATCAACTCGCAGCTTATACCAAGGGAGATCTCTAACTCGCAGTTCAATTTTCCTAACTTGTTTCTGGAAACCAAGTAACAAAGACAGCTGTATTCTGTTATTAATCTTCAATTGTTTCATTTTGTTCCTAACAACAATTGGATTAACAAAGCTTATTTGTTACTATCAGATAAATCACTTAACCATGCACTTACTTAACTCACCATAAAACAAAGTAACTAATCAAATTAATAATCATAATACCGAAACACAACAGAAGGCACGTGTTGAATTTTACAGTAGTCTTCTCCACCATCCTCTAGCCTAGTTTTGAATGATTTAAGTTGGGCAGCTTCTCTAGTGTCATGATTGGGTCTTCCTTTAGATACCTGCAGGTTCAACTTGACAAGGTTCAAAGAAAATTGATGCCATTCTTGTAGCTTCTCTATCCGCCCTTCTATTTGTAGCTTATAAAGATGAGGATATCATGTTATAACTTGGATTACTATAGGATCTTCATTCCTTACAAAAGACAAATATTCCAGATTGATGAGTGTAGCACCATAAGATTTGAAGATTAGTCCGAATTTTGGACCGTCTATCACTAGTTTCCAGAGATTTTTCAGACTTAATAGATCTCTTATATGACATTTTTCTGCAGGAAAGTTCAATAGTGTTTGCCGGCTTCTCAACTTAGCTAAATGCCATTTATCAAAATCATCACCACATGACTCAGGAAGATATAAATGCCTCAACCTGAGCATCTTTGATATCACATTTGGTATCTGTATAATTGAATTCCAAGTCAAAAGTTCAAGGGTCTGCAACTACCTCAAGTTTCCTATGGCCCGCAGGCTCAAATATCTTAAGTGGATCAGCCTGCCTATTTCTTTTGGTAACTTCTCATTATGGCCCTGAATTCCTGAAATACCTAAGACACTGAGCAACTGAAAATGGTCAAAAACTGATTTTATTGATCCCCATTTTTCTACATGACATGCTCTTTCATGGAAATACAAAAGAGATCTTAAGCAGGAATTCCTCTAGTATCACAAGGGGATAAATCTCCTAAGATCTCCATCCAAAATCATACCAAGCCTGCAAAGTCTGCCAATTGATCTTGTTTCACCAATTATAAACGAAGGAAGAGAATAGAATGGATGGTCATTTTTGTGCTAATGATAGAAAATCTCAAGGAAATTTTCCTGCTTTGCCTTTGTCAAGCATAGATCTCGCATAAGATCATGCATTTGACAAGTTTTAATCCTTCCAGTTGAACCTCTTTCCACTACCTGAATCCAACGCCATCGCAATCAGCACAATCAAACGTCAGACGCGCCGCCAATCGCTACCGAAAGATTTCTGATTGAAAACTGAGTCAACCCAGCCGAGTCAATCCACTGAGTCAGCCGAGTTAGAGCCATTTGACCAAGCTACCAAGCCTGTTGACCGAGCTATTTTACCAATTGACCGAGCCGCCAAGCCAGTTGACCAAGCCATTGACTTTTTAACAGTTGACTTTGACCAAAAGTTTAACCTTTCGGTCTAAGTTCATCTTAATGTTTTTCGACGTTCCAAATCCATTCATGCAATCAGTTTTTGCAAATTCTTTCTAGTTTTGGAAATATAACAAATAATGTGGCATCCTTCCAAGTACCAACACTCAATAATAACAATTACGACAACTGGAGTATCAAGATGAAGACTCTCCATGGTGCACACGATGTTTTGGATATCGTAGAGAAAGGTTATAATGAGCTAGAAAATGAAGACGTTCTTACATAAGATTAAAAAACAGCCTTGAAGGATTCAAGAAAGAGAGATAAGAAAGCTCTCTATCAATCTATCAAGCCTTAGATGATGATGGCTTTGAAAAGATTTTTGAAGTAAGATCCGTTAAGCAAGCATGGGAGAAGTTGCAAATCTCTTAAAAAGGAGTCAAAAAAGTAAAGAAGGTTCGTCTCTAAACTTTAAGAGGTGAATTTGAATCCTTACACATGAAAACATTTGAAATAATTTTAGATTATTTCTCAAGAGTAGCAACTATTACTAATCAATTAAAAAGAAATGGTGAAAAGTTAGAAGATGTGAGAATTATAAAAAAAGATACTCCGTTCATTAGATCCCAAATTTGAACACATTATCGTAACAATTGAAGAAACCAAAGACCTAGAAGAAATGACAATCAAGCAACTCCAAGGATCTTTGTAAACATATGAAGAGAAGCATGAGAAGAAGCAAGGGATCGCTAAGAAACTCCTCAAGCTACAAGTCAAAGACATGCGTGATACTCAAGGCAATGATAGAAACCAACGTGGCTGAGGTAGAGGTAGAGCTCTTGGACAAGGAGGATAACGTGGTCGAGGACGAGGTTGGAATTACAACAGCAACTCCAACTATGAAAAATGAGAAAGTTCTACAAGAGGTCATGGAATAGGTAATTCTAATTTGAGGTATGACAAATCTCAAATTCAGTGTTATAATTGCAATAAGTATGGCCATTATGCTTCGGAATGTAGAGTTCCAAACAACAAAGTTGAAGAAAAGCCCAACTAGTGGAAGAGAAAATTGAAGAAAAGGCAACTATTTTCCTAGCAAAGAAGGAGAATGATGGTGGCCAAGAGAATTCTTGGTATATTGACACTGGTGCAAGCAATCACATGTGTGGAAAAAGAACCATATTCGTGGAACTTGATGAATCTGTAAGTGGCAATGTCTCATTTAGAGATGATTCCAAAGTTAAAGTAAAAGGGAAAAGTGACATTCTCATCCTTTTAAAAGATGGGAGACATCAATTTAATTCAAATGTTTACTATGTGCCTAACATGAGAAGTAACATTTTGAGTTTTGGACAACTATTGGAGAAAGGCTATGATATTCACATGAAAGGTGATAATCTTTCTATCAAGGATGAGAGGAATATTCTAATCGCTAAAGTGCCAATGATAAAGAATATAATGTTCCTGATCAACATACAAAATGATTTTGCAAAATATCTAAAAGCTTGCTATAAGGACGCATCATGGTTATGGCATCTTCGATTTGGGCATCTCAATTTTGGAGTTTTGGAGTTGCTGTCCAAAAAGAAGATGGTGAGAGGACTACCAAACATCAATCATCCTAATCAACTTTGTGAAGGTTGTCTACTTGGGAAGCAGTTTAGAAAATCATTTCCAAAGCTGTCTAACTCAAGAGCGAAAAGCCACTGGAGCTTATACATGCAGATGTTTGTGGACCGATCAGCCCAAGTTCATTTGGTAAAAGTAATTATTTCCTTCTCTTTATTGATGATTTTTCAAGAAAAATATGGGTTTATTTTTGAAGCAGAAATCAGAAGTTTTTGAAGTATTCAAGAAATTTAAAACTACAGTGGAAAATGAAGCCAAAAGATTAAAGCAATGAGATCTGATCGAGGAGGAGAGTTCACTTTTAAGGAGTTTCACGAATTCTGTGAAGCAAATAGAATTCGAAGACCATTGATAGTCCCAAGGTCCCCCCAACAAAATGGAGTCACAGAAAGGAAAAACACAACTATCCTTGACATGGCACGAAGCATGCTCAAATGAAAGAAAGTGCCAAAAGAGTTTTGGCCTGAAGCTGTGGCAACAGCTGTCTACTTGTCCAACCGATCTCTAATAAGAAGTGTTTGGGGAAAGACACCACAAGAAGCATAGAGTTGAAGAAAACCGGGCATCTCACACCTAAGAGTATTCGGAAGCATAGCTCATGTTCATATACCGGATGAAAGAGTAACCAAGCTTGATGATAAAAGTGAAAGATTCATCTTCATCGGCTATGATGCAAGTTCGAAAGGCTTCAAGCTGTACAATCCAAACAATGGGAAGATCATAATCAGTCGAGATGTCATATTTGATGAATAAGGTGAATGGAAATTCAATTCTCCCACAAAAGACTTCAACTTCTTTCCAATTGATGAAAATGAGCAAGCACCAGTTGAGCAACCAGAAGAATTTCAGCAAGAGGTTGCTACACCACCTACTTCACCAACAGCGACTACCCATGAAGATGAATTAGCTTTATCATCTTCAAGTGGTAGTCCAAATGAAAGAGTTGTGCAACGTATAAGAAGTCTTCAAGATCTATACGAAGTAACTGAACAATTAGATAATCTTACATTATTTTATCTTTTTTCTAATTGTGAACCAGTTAACTTCTAAGAAGCTACACAAGATGAAAAATGGAGAAATGCAATGGATGAAGAAATCAAGGCCATTGAAAAAAATGACACATGGGAACTCACTTCACTTCCAAATGGACACAAGCCAATTGGTGTCAAATGGGTCTACAAAGTGAAGAAGAATGAAAATGGAGAGGTTGAAAGATACAAGGCGAGACTTATTGCAAAAGGATACAGTCAAAGAGCTGGCATTGACTATGATGAGGTATTTGCTCCTGTTGCATGCTTAGAGACTGTTAAACTAATTATTTCTCTAGCAGCTCAAAATAGGTGGAAGATTCACCAGATGGATATGAAGTCTGGTTTTCTGAATGGAGTACTCGAAGAAGAAGTCTACATTGAACAACCGATAGGTTATGTCATGAAAGGACATGAAAATAAAGTTCTAAAGTTGAAGAAGGCTCTTTACGGATTAAAACAAGCACCAAGAGCTTGGAATAGCCGCATCGACAAATACTTTCAATAGAATGGCTTCATCAAATGTCCATATAAACATGCGCTCTACTTTAAAATCAAAGATGGAGATGTCTTAATTGTATACCTGTATGTGGATGATTTAATCTTCACCGGAAGCAACCCCAACATGTTCAAAGATTTCAAGAAATAAATGGCAAAAGAGTTCGAGATGACAGATATTGGACTTATGGCGTACTATCTTGGCATTGAAGTTAAACAACAAGAAGAAGGAATTTTCATCTCACAAGAAAGTTACACAAAGGAGATTCTTAAAAAGTTCAAAATGGAGAATTGCAAACCGATAAGTACGCCAGTAAAATGTGGAGTTAAATTGTCCAAGCATGATGAAGGAGAAAGCGTGGATCCACTATACTTTAAAAGTTTAGTTGGAAGCTTACGCTATCTGACATGCACAAGGCCTAAAATTTTCTATGCAGTTGGATTGGTTAGCCGCTACATGGAATCTCCAACAAAAACTCATCTCAAAGTCGCAAAGAGAATTCTTCGCTACCTCAAAGGTACAATCAACTTTGGGTTGTCCTATTCTATTTCTAATGATTACAAGCTTGTTGGATACAACCACAGTGATTGGAGTGGAGATTTAGATGATAGAAAAAGCATTACAGGATTTGTATTATTTATGGGAGATACTGCTTTCACATGACTGTCAAAGAAATAGCCAATCATCACACTCTCAACTTGTGAAGCTGAGTATGTAGTTGCAACTTCAATTGTTTGTTATGTAGTCTTATTGAGAAACTTATTGAAGGAGCTGAACTTGGTACAAGAAGAACCAAGAAAGATTGGTGTTAATAACAAATCAGCAATTGCTCTGGCAAAGAATCCAGTGTTTCATGATCGATCAAAGCACATAGATACTCAATTACATTACATTAGAGAATGCATTGCAAGAAAGGTTGTACAAATCGAGTATGTTAAGTCACATGATCAAAATGCTGACATCTTCACCAAGCCACTGAAATAGGAAGATTTTGCGAGGATGAGGAATTTGCTTGGTCTCATAAAACAAGTTTAAGGGGGAGTGTTGAATTATAAACTTATTTTAAAAACCTAATTTTAATTAAAACTCAATCCAAATGATGAAGGCCATCTCAAAGAACCTTATAATATTTTTCACATGATGAATTATAGGTCAAGTGTTGGTTAGATGGTTGAAAATGGTGTTACAAATGTATGGTTTTTATGGTATGTGTAAGTCTAAGTTAGGTGTGTTTATGTGGCTTGTATTAATCTTTTGTTAATATAAATACTCCCTCCGTCTCTGCAATGTATGCAAAAAAAAAAAAAAAAAAAAAAAAAAGAGAAAGAAAAATTCAGTAATAAGAATTTGAGAGAGTTGCAGAAATTGTTCTTGAATGTTTTTTGAGTTTTTTTACTTCGATTTTGATACTCATTCTTTTCCAACACAGGGGTAACCCTGTATATTGTTCAACCATTTCCTTCCTTAACTTCTCCATTTGTATGCAAATTCTAGAGTCTGCAGCAAATACTTATAACAATCCATAATTATAATCCTTACAAAGAGAACAATGACAGTAGTATATGAAATGAGTAAAAGAACACTGATGATTGTGATGAAAATCCACTCAATCTCACGTTCTATCCAAAAACATATAGTAAAATCTTGACAAATTAAAATAAAAATACTACATAAAAGTATGTAGAAAAGAATATACAAGACACTCTTATCATGGGTTTGTATTTCATGTTTTGAATATACTGTAACACATAGCTCATTTCCCGTGACACTTCCTGAAAGTTGAAATGTATTTTTTGTTCCAAAGAAAAAAAGAAAAGTAAATCAATTTCGATCAGCAGCCCAATTGCTAGCTGAAAACATTCATGAAGTCATATATATTCCCAATTCCCCAATTATGAGAAATAAATATAGTTATCACCTCCTACACATTTAAATTTGAAGTAACTTGAGCAATGTTTTGTAATATTATGTTTCATGTATTGTTGTGGATTGTGAAACTTTTGCAATTGCTGTAGCTATAATATCAGACTCTGGAAATTAGTACACATAACAATCTACAACTACATTAAAAAATACAGAAAGTTAAAGAATTAAATGAAAAAGACTCATAGGAATAGTGATCAACCAACTTAAAATACCAATGACAATACACTCAAAAATCAGATTATGATGTTGACAATTTAAAAACAGATACTCTTTGTTCAATATATCTGGCTGTGGAACCTAGAAGTGCCTGGAAAAGCCTTCCTTTTAAACAACTCCCAGCTTTCTTCAACATTCAAGTATCTGGGCTGATAAAGAAAACAAGTCGGATCAGGGAGCAATGCAACATCTCTAATTCGAGTAGTGAGCAAGATTTTGTTGCTAGATTTCCCCACTCCCAAGGAAATGCAGGACGCACATTTTTTTGTGTTAAATTCTGACTTTATTGATGTCAGAAACGATAATTTGAACATACATTGAATTCTAATTTGACAAATTAAATAAATAGGACCTCTTCAAACCATTCAAAATATTTTGAACTTAATATATATATGCTAAAATAATTTGTTAGAATTTACTTAAATCACATACTTGATGGAAAAAGAATGCCATTTTTAGGGACCCAAGTGTGCGTTTTACCAATAATGAAGTGGGTCATTATTGCCATTTCTGAATCTGCAACTATGACAACTTGAATGACTCAAATGATAAGAGTAACAAATACATAATTTGAAGTTATTACTTATTAGGTTGTAGAGGGCAAAGAAAAATCATCATCTAAGACTACAAGTTACTTCTTTCAAGCAAAGCTATTTACACTGTCAATCTGCTTATTTTGGAGCAAGCCTACATGGTGTGGAAGATAGAGGCTTGGGAACAACATGCTTTAACAATTTTCTAGTGCTATAAAACATAATTTTATAGACCTACATTATTTATTAAGAAATTACCCGGAACATGTAATCCCTTCTAAGCATCCCATGGCTTTCATGCTATTCGAGCACATGATGAAATGAAAGCATCCATTGAAAAATGGCATCCAAACCAGAAGTAACAAAAGGCAGCAGGGTAAACAGAATTAATCAAATTCAGCCTTTCTAACTATTTTATTTTGGCATGTGTCAATATGTTCCAGTGTATCGACAATTTCTTGCATCGACGGTCGCTATCTTGCCTCATCATTAAGACACCTAATGGCTAGCATTGCAATTTGAGAAGCTTCCTTGTACGGATATTTTCCCTCTAAACGGGAATATATTATGCTGTTCAGCTTTCTCTTATTTGATAGGTATTCTTTCACCTAGTCCATAAGCACTGCTCGATCTTTTGGACTTTTCTTATCAATTTCACGTAAGCCTATTAGCATCTCAACCATCACTACTCCAAAACTGTATACATCATAGAGAAACGCCCTAATCAACCGGTGGAGCATCATTGTCGGGGCAAAGCTTGAAACATCATTTAAATGAATGCTATTAAATGGGTTTTAAGAAACTCAAGTTCCAAAGGATAAAAAAAAAACGTAGCTACAATCTCTGGTGGGAGATAACCTACAATCCCCTTTGCACTTTTTTCAAAATACACATAACCAGCCAATGATGCCAAACGAAAGTCTGAAGCTTTGCATTATATAATTAAAATAAAGCGAAATGTCAAGTGAAAGCCACATTCTGTGGATCCTTGCATGATTTTTTTTTTAAAAAAAAAACTAAGACGAGCAATTTTTATGTGTATTCTTCATTTCAAAGAATGGAAATCCGGATGATAGAACATATTCAGGAAAAATGAAAATCCAGATGATAGCACATATTCAGGAAAAAAAGACAAAGGGGCTGAAATCCTTACCATCCAGAACAAAATAAATCTCTTTCTGGGTGGCAATGTAAAATAGGTAGAGCATTACCTTATCAAGCAGTACATTTTGTCAGATCTTAGAAAGAGAGAAACTGAATTCTATTTTAATGCTTATAATCAAAATATCATAGGTACATATATAAGTACAGAAGATGTCAACTAGGAAACTAAATATACGTTAGCCTAATAATCAGCTCCCTATTAATATGCTAGACTATATAACGAAAGTCAACCTACTGCTCATATATAATCTATATAATATTTATAACACATATATACATTGATATCCCCCTCAAATTGATGTTGGGCGATCTAAAAGCATCAATTTGTTAATAAGAAACTGATGTCAACTATTGAAAAGAGCCTTAGTAAACACATATGCAGTTTGACACTCAGTAGTGATATGTGGAAGAGAAATGACATGTGAATCATATGCCTCATGAATAGAGCGACAATCTAATTCAATATGCTTCATGCACTGATGAAATACTAGGTTACCTATAATCAGAATGGCACTAGTACTATCGGCATGGAGAGGTGTAAGATCAGTTTGGCAGAATCTAAGCTTAGTCAATAGCCCTTGAAGCCAAAGAATCTTTGAACAAGTAGACAACATAGCTCTATACTCATACTTAATGGAGGAATTAGATATACGAACTTGCTTTTTGCTTTTTCAAGAAATCAGTGAAGAACCAAGAAACATGTACCAACCAGTAATGGATCGTCGAGTATCAAAACACCCAGCCCAATCCGCATCACTATAAGCAACAAGATGGACTGGAAAGTAGATTAGAAAGAACAAACCTCGTGCAAAAGTGCCATGCAAATAATAGATGATTCAACGGACAATAACTAAATGAAGATGCCTAGGTGCTTGCATAAATTGACTAACCTATTGAACAGCAAAGAAAATATTTGGACAAGTAATAGTCATTAGTCAAATAGTTTAGGCTACCTACGAGATGCCTATACAAAGAAGGATAAGAAAGAAAGTCACCATAGTCACAACGATATTTAACATTCATTTCTAAGGGAGTATTACCATCTTGAAGACCAGCCAAAGAAATCAGCTCTTGAGTATACTTATATTGATGTAAAAAAATACCAGTAGAGGTAGAGCACACTTTAAGGCCTTAAAAATAGCATAAAACACCCAAGTCTTTCATATGAAAAGCACCTTGAAGCTGCTTCTGAAGCTAAGAAATCAATTCAGAATCAGTTCTACTAATAACAATGTCATCAACATATACTAGAAGTAAGACAATTCCCTTAGGAGTTTACCACAGGAACAAGGACGAATCATACTAACTTTGAACAAAAGATAAGCTAAGAGGAGTAGCACAAAATTTATTTAACCAAGCTCGAGGAGGTTGTTTCAAACTATAGAGTGACCTTTTTAACTTACAAACATTTGAACATAGAGTAGAGAATAGCCCAAATGGTGGAGGAGTTAAGTATACATCTTCCTTAAGATGTCCATGCAAAAAGGCATTTTTAACATCCATTAGTCATAAGGACCACCCCTTGGAAGCAACAATAACGAGAACAAGTCGCACAGTTGTCATCTTTGCTATAGGTGCAAATGTCTCATCGTAGTCTATTCTATCCTCTTGCTTATTACCGAGAACGACCAACCTTGCTTTATATCTGTTAAGTGAGCCATCATATCGTAGCTTAACGAAATTTACCCAGTTATAACCAATGGGCTCAATACCAGCAAGACAAGGAACAAGATCCCATGTATGATTCTCTTGAAGAGCTTGAAGTTCTTTTTGCGTAGCTTTGGCCCAACATGCTTGTTTAGCTGCCTAAGAATAAGAAGTAGGAACTGTAGCATGAGATAAAGTGGCAGAGAAACCATACCTATCTGAAGGACGACAAACATGAGTGCCTCTTCAAGGGACCACTAGAGTTGGCAATGGATTAAGGCCGGGAAGGACATGTGGTAATGAAGGGAGGTTTTCGTCACTAATATACCATACCCGGTTTAAAACGCTCAATTGAGCAAGAAATGCCATCAAAGTAAGGAAAGAGAACACAGTCCCTTTCCTCGGTTCTTCCCTTGAGCAACATAAGCAACATTGACAATTTCAAATGATTCCTTGGATGCACCTATATAAGCCTGTGTAGGTAGCCTCTTATTCCTCACGCAATAATTCACCAAAACATACATCCAATAATGGAATCGGATCTTTATTTAGCAATCCAGCTCAAGCAACTTCAAATTCTGGTCTCAATTTCATCAAGAATCGATCACACTGACTATCTTCATGAATTGCTCGAAGACTGGCTAAAACCTCTCTAGGAACCTTTGCATAAATAATACCATAATATTCATTCCATAAGTTAAGAAATATAGAATAATACTGCTCAATAGAAAGATTACATTGACTAAAGTTGCTAAGCTCAAATTCCAATTGAAATCGATGAGCTGCATTATCTTGATGATATGTACGCTTTAGATAATCCCACATCTCCTTGGCAGTAATAAAAGAACATAAATTGTTCACCATATGAGCTTCAATAGAGCCTATGATCTAAGAAATAACTCGGGCATCCTTTATCTCATATTAACTACATGTTGTATCATCTGTAAGGGCAGGAGAAGACCCGTCAATGTGACCTCAAAGCTCTTTCCCCTTCAAAAACATCTTGAACTAAAACTTTTATGCTGCATTATTCTTTCCTAAAAATCTGATACCTAAGGTTTATAAGGAACCAAAATACACCTTAAACAAATTAAGGCGTGTATAGTGGCTCAATATTTAAAGATTAAATTGGAGAATCGGTAAAAATAATGCAGAAAATTAATCAAAAATAAGATCAATGGTGGAAAATTTTCAATTAAAGGTATGCGCAGCACAGGATTCAATTTTACTGATCACGGATGATAAGTTACTCTAAAATCATGCGATGGATCAGTTATAGTCATCGACTTCGTGCTCCCGACCAATCTTTCCGTATTAATAGGCTAATTAAGTAAGACTATAATTAACACCTAATCAATAAACTGCCCTCTCTCAGCAACATAATTTAATTTATTGACAATTTTATGAATTAAAAAGACCTGAACTAAGTTAACCGATTTCTCCGCGAGATCAATTTAAACCAAATCATGCATTTACTTAACACAACAACACTTCTCAGTTGTTATATTAATTGCTACTTAACATTGATTTTACCAAACAATTACGGATTTGATAATCTTAATTAGCAATATGTTATTTAATTAAATGAACAATGGGCCCTTATTGTACATAAAACAAATGACAATCAAGATGTAGTTCCCCAAATCACAGTAAAATAACACGAACATGGCATGAAGATTAAGGAAATAAATGAAGCAGAGAGATCTCACAGTAATGAAGAATACTAGCTTTGAATTGAATCTTTAACTAGAAATAAAAGTTTAACCAATCATGGCCAAAAAGAATTAAAAATAAAATAAAATAAAAATTGAAAACTAAGAAAATTCCTATCACAGAGATGGAAGAATAGAGGCGGCGGTTGCCAAAGTTATTGTTCATGTCCTTCCCTCTATTCCTTTTAAAAGAAAAAACCTAGAAAATTTAGGAATGGTAGTTGATTCTTATCCAAACTTGAAAAATAAAATAAAAATATTAAATGCAATTTAAACTTCCTAAAATATTGCCTATTATCTCCTAAATAAAAGCCTAAATATTCCTAAAAATCAGATGGAGCACAGTTGGCGGCTAGGGCAACTTCGAATTTAAAACTATAAGGCTGATACTCTGCTGTCGTGACTCCCTTGGGCAAGAAAAAAGCTTTCCCTTACTCCTTAGCCTTGGGCAAGGCAAACTCCAGATTCAGTCCTTGCTTCCAAACTTTCTTGAGTCATCATGGTTGCTCCAAATTCACTCTAATTAACTACAATTTGCTCCCTTCTTACCACTTTGGTCCTACAATGATCAAAATCACAAAACAAGTGAAAAGCACCAAAATAACTAAGAATAAGTGCATAAAAGTATGAGAAAAATATATAATAATGTGTAAAATTAATCACTTAACATTAATTAACTTAAAGGTAAATTATATTAAGGATAATAGGTAGATACCTTTAAGTGGGTGGAATTCACGTGGCTTTTAAAGAATAAGACAATACATAAATTCCATGCATATATAAAAGGGAAATTGAAGTGTAATGGTGAGAGTGAGAGGAAGAGGAAGACAGAAACAAGCTGATTTTATTTGGGAAAAGAAGCAGGGGATTTATATATAAGAAAAATCTGTGCTGTTAAGAGATTGAAAAATGAGAAGAAAATTTTATAGATGAAGAGGAAAAGAAGGAGAACGAACTATCTTGAGCAAGTTTACAGTAATTAACTTACTTCCAGGTTTGGAAATTTTATATATGAATTAAAATGTGATTGATGGTTTTGAATTGATTTATATTAAGTAATAAGCATGATTTTGATGAGAGATTGATTCTATTAAAGGTTTATATAGTTTAGAAATAAATTTTGATATTCAACTCTGTTTTTGGTTCATATGAATAGCCTCTGGTATTTTGAGTATAAATTGCGTTATAGAGCGCCAAATAAGGTAATTCTAGTGGTTATAGATCCTTGCGACATGTATCTTTAATTGTCTAGAGATATAAAAGTCTGATTTTGCCTCTAAGATGTGTGAATATGTAGTTAAATGTCTAAATTGAATTTTGTCCCTACTGTTGGAACAGTTTGTATTCAATTGAGCATAACTCTTTGATTACTTGTCCAATTTGAATTAATTCTATGCCATAATAACCATGAGATACGGTAGAAAATTTGTTATTAAGACCTTGTTGCCTAGAAATGTCATTTGCTTAGTGGAATTCCCTAATTATAGTAGCCCTAAGAATCTATCCAGTATGTAAAATTGTCTGAAAATATTGTTGGAGCAGTCTTTATTTTTTTATCATAACTCTCTAGTCCGATATCTAAATTGGATGATTTTTAAGTCAAAATGACCACAACCGTAGTAAAACAATTATCTAGAAGACATCTCGGCCTAAAAATGCCATTTACCTAGTAAAATTCCTCAATTATAGTAGCCTTAAGTTTCTTTTGTTTGTGGATTTAGTGACAGACTAGAAAACACAGCTGTGATTTCGGCAAATAATATGGTGATCCTTAAGAAATGTATCTTTAATTTTCTACAGATATGAAAGTCTGATTTTGCCTCTAAGAGGTGTGAATATGTTGTTAAATGTCTAAATTGAATTATGTCCCTACTGTTAGAACAGTTCGTATTCAATTGAGCATAACTCTTTGATTACTTGTCCAAATTGAATTAATTCTATGCCATAATAACCATGAGATATGGTAAAACATTTGTTATTAAGACCTTGTTGCCTAGAAATGTCATTTGCTTAATGGAATTCCCAAATTATAATAGCCCTAAGAATCTATCCAGTATGTAAAATTGTCCAAAAATATTGTTAGAGTAGTCTGTATTCTTTTTAGCATAACTCTCTGGTCCGATGTCTAAATTGGATGGTTTTTATGTCAAAATGACCACAAGACGTAGTAAAACAATTGTCTAGAAGACATCTCTGCCTAAAAATGTCGTTTACCTAGTAAAATTATTCCTCAATTATAGTAGCCTTAAGTTTCTTTTGTTTGTGGATTTAGTGATAGACTAGAAAACACAGCTGTGTTTTTGGCAAATAATATGGCAATCTAGTTGGAAAACACAGTTGTGTTTTTTATAGAACACGACTGTATTTTAGAGTAAATTATGCCTTCGTAGAATTAATCTCGTACCTCCATTTTAGCTCCGAAGTGTTTAGAAACGTCTGAAATTTAAATGTTACTTATTTAATAATTAAGCAATGAGGATATGTGATTAAATTACAATAAATAGAGTTTTGAAAAGTGAATATTACAGATCAAATGAATTCTAATTTGAATTAAATGATAATGAAAATTGTCTAATCGCATTAAATGATAAAAAATTAATAGAAAGACTTATGTTCTATGAATTTACATAGAATATTAAAGTGAATATAATGTAATGTGCTAGAATTGTTTATGTAAAAGCCATACTTTGATAAATTGTGTAAATCTAATGTATTTTATATGAACATGTTAAGTGAATATGAGCATGTTAAGTAAATTATTGTATTGATATAACTGATATAAATATATATGTTATAAAGGAATAATTGTATACATGATTATAGTTAATTATGTAGTGATTTGAAAGGATATATAAACGAGTGTAGTGTAAAATGAAATAGTGAGTGAAACTCTATGTTAAGCCTAAATTGTACATGGTCGTGGATAGATAGGTATGCTTATAAGGGATAGTGATTGTAGCTGCTAGCGTTGGCACTGCATCGGTGTCTAGTGATTTGATACCTATTTGGTATCCAGTGTATCGTTTTGAGACCGTTGTGTCTCTAGTGATTGTCATTGTTTACTCAGTATCCAATATTTGATACCTTAGTTGCATCTAGTGTTCCCGTTATCCACTCTAATGAGAATTCAGGTGATAAAAGACTTTTAATGTAATTAAAGTTATAAAGGCATATTAATGAAAATGATTGTGAAACATTGCATTGATAATATATGTATGCATATTGAAATGGACTAATATTTATGAAGCATATGTTTGACTCATATGGTTATAGTATTGACTCTATATTATATGTGTTAACCTAATTATATGTCAACCTAATTATATGTCATTAATCATGTGTAATAAATAATACATGTAGAACTATATGGTTTTGATTTTCAAAATTATGAGGATACGTAGGAAACTTAAAATTTTGTTCCAAGTCGGAACCAAATTATTGAAAACTAATAGCGTATTTAAACTTTAAATAAGTAATAAGTGTATTATGATTGAATCAAATCATAGAGAATTGTTAAATGCATGATAGTTTAAATAGTTATATGAATGAATCCTGACATAAAATTTTGCTTGATTTTGTTTTGTTTTAAGAATGTTAAATGTAGTTTGTAAATGGAATACTGCTAAGCAAGCTAATTGTATGATACAGTGTATTTGAGTTAATTGTGAAGTAAATGAATGACAATTACAATCCAACATGTAAAATAAGATTGATATAAAATGGTATATGATAATTAATTGAGCTTGTTAATTGATTAGTTATGTAATGCCCTCAAAATCAATACTTTCGTGAATATTACTTTCCGGCAGTGAATAGTATCACCCGTAGCCCACCGGGTTCACAAATATTTTCCATCACCATGGGGAAGTACAATTCATGGCAAGTTCGGTGTTATAATTTGAGGTGAAATTGAGGTCAATTGGCCTCCAAAAGTCAAAAATAAAAATAAGCCGTGAGACTGAAAAGGGTTGACCAAAACTTTGACCGGTCCAAAAATAATTCATAGACTTCATAAACTTATTTCGATTGCACCGAGTCACTTAAAATAATGTATATGAATTTTTGAAAGTGAAAAATTAATTTTTGAATAACTTTGAAAATTCAGCTTTTGGACTGGAAAAATGCATTTTCGGGTCAGGTTTTATATCGAAATGACCTTGGATTGATCCAAAATTTTAAACGCATCCTATTTGGTATTTTTAGGTATTTTCGAATTAGTTCTGGTGGAAAATTGACAACAAAAACTTATTGGCCAATCAAGATGTGACAAGTGGCACATTTTCCACCATGAGATGGAATAATCACCCATTTAATTTTGACCATTGGATGTTGAGACCTTTATTAAATCTGAAACCCAGATTTTTCCTCATTTGGTCATCCCTTCTTCCCCATTTGCTGTCCTGTAGCTTGCTTTTCATCATTTCTCCATTGATGAAAACTTCAAGCTTGAGTTTTACTTGTGTTTTCCACCTCAAATCCACTAAAAATCATACTACTAGCTTCTCTCCATCTCATCTTGGCCATAGAAGGGAAAAAGAGCAAGAAAAATCAATGTTTCCAAATGGGTCATATTATGTAAGTTAATGAATTTAAGTTTTTTTCTTTAGATTTTGATTAGAGATGAATTGTGGGCATGATTTTATGTGTTTTTGGATTGATTAATGAAAGAAATTTGATGAAATCTACTATTTAGAATTTCAGCCAAGTGTGATTAAAGAGAAGGATTTGGATGCAAGATTAGGCAAAGGCAAGAATAAGCTCCCTTTGGTGGTTTGAGCTTGAAATAGGTAAGCGAACACATAAACTCCTTAATTTTATACAAAAATTTGAATATGTAATTTAGGGTTCTTTGGATAAAATTGGGGGTTAATGAAATTGATTTTATAATTATTAAATTGGGAGCTAAATAAGATGTATGGCATGTTTAAGTTAATTTTGAGAGGTATAATTTTATAATTCCTACACTTACATACATTATGTTTGAACTTGAGAATTTGATATGTATATTATAATGAATAATTGATGAGACAAAAATTGTTTTGCATGTTATAAGAACATGATTAAGATATTTAATAAAAAAATGGAAAATAAAGAATTATTCCTAAAGTGGTTGAATTATGTGTGGTAGACAATTCATGGTTTAGGTGTTAATTCATGTTTATATGGGTATATTTAATGATTATATACCATGAAAATTTAATTTTAATTATAAAGAGTGAAATTTTATTATTTGAGCTAAAATTAGTAGAACATGAAATAATTATTATGATGCTTGAAAATGATTACAAAGGATTCTAAGTCTTGAATTGGTGAGGACTAAGAAAAATAATGTGAGTTAAATTTAATTATAAAGGAAAGAATGGAAATAATTTTTGATATTTGTACTTAAGAAATGTTATGGGATTATTATATTTTTAAAATAAAATATGAAAATCTATTAGGTATGCCTTTAGTAAAACTAGACAGGAATTGGAGGAATGTGATAAGGTTAGCATGCCAATTAGGTAGTTTAGCAGCACTGGGTATTATAAGTGAAACCGGACTGAATGGCTACCAGAGCTCTGTTCCGGTGTAAGATGTTAAATTGAGTCGTGGACAAAATGGCTCTGAGAGCTCTGTCCATATATGTATTTATTTATATATTTGTATGTAATAATAATATAGTAATTTTAACAATAAAAGAAATATAAATGGAGCGAATGGTTTCGAGAACCGGGTCCCGTATTGAGATCCCGCTTATCTGACTCGACACAATTCTGCTGGATTTTACTGGGAGCAAAATAAAGAAAAATGATGAACTATTATGTAAAATAATAAAAGAGAATGAAAAACAGTGAAAATATATCATAATATTGTAAATTATGGTAGAACAGTGAAAATATTACAAATATTGAAAAATATTGAACTATGACGCAAAACAATGGGAAAAGATGAGATATAATGAAAAACAGTGAAAAAAAGTGGCAAATAGTGAAAAAGGCGAAAATAAGTTAATTTAGGGCAAAAATGGCACTTTGGAAAATTTAGGGACTAAAGTGCAAATTTTTCCTTTAGCGAGAAAATTTAAGTGAAAGGTAGAGAAAAATTGAAAAAGAAAAAGAAAGAAAAACAATTAATAGGGGACTAAATTGAAATTTTGCCCTAAATTTAGTTGATAAAGTATATAAATTAAATTTCTGAAAATATATATATATGAATTATATTTGTTAATTAATTAAATAAAAAGATTATTTGCCTGAAATAACTATTTTGTGAAATTCTGGGGTTCGTGTTCACCACTAAGTATAATTTGTACTTAGCGTGTCGTTTTTGTGTGTCGCGCGCAGGGACAGAGCTAGAGTAAAAAAGGAGAAGAAGTGATCTAGCTTTTTTATTCTTGGCATGTACATATTTGGAAAAAATATATATATATAAGATAACATTGGATATAAATTTTGGGATTATGTATACCTTTGGATGATTGTATTATGCAAATTTTGGTTTTGGTGAATTTGAATGTAATATGGTGGCTTAAATTGATTATGATGTGGAAATGTGAGTGAAACTTGTGGAATTGGAGGTTGTTGGGTTGTTTGAATATTTTGGGGATGTAATTTTCCAATTTTGCAGGAGGACAGATTTTAGATACAGTCGTTATGTTGCGCATATTTCTGCAATTTTACCTAGCAATTGGATATATTTATATTTGAACCTGTAATTTAATTGGTTATTTAAGGTTATTAGAAGGAATTTGTTTAATAAGACATAGGTGTCCATATTATTGGTTTGGTAATATTATACAATAGGTATAGATGAATTGATAAAAAAAATTCAGTTAAACCACCGACCGATGCGATACATGTACTTGGACCAATGTCTAGATATATGGTGTTACAAGTTATCAATATAAGTATAGAGTAACATATCTAGTTCCTTCTACGGTAGATGTTAAAAGGTCTTCGAAGAAGACATGTTTCAAAATGAGATCGGAAACAAGAAGATGGCTGACCAAAAAAAAATCTCAAAGCAAAGAAAAAACCAGGAGCAAAATAACAAAAGAATCAACTATCCACCCTCCAAACAGAGTCAGATGGCCAAGCCGACACCGAAGAACCACCGGAAATAGGAATGCAGCTTCGGAGAAGAAATTGAAAAAGAAATCGCTGTCTCGCGTGCCTCCACTCGCCACATGCGCCTATGAGTGGAATAGTACGCTGCAAGCTGCAGATGGCGAGCTACACTCGTGCAACACTCTGTCGTTGAACTTGGAGAATAGGCCGGAAAGACTCCTGAGCTACTTTCCTGGTGGGCAGTGAGATCCCGATAGAGCTAGAGAAAGATGACCTAAAAAAATTTTCCAAAAGCCATAATTTCAAAACAGGCCAAAAATATCCAGAAACCAGAATTTCAAAACAGCCCAAATAGCTCTGATACCTTGTCAAATCTTAGAAAGATAAACTGAATTCTATTTTTATGCTTATATTTAAGAAATCATAGGTACATATACAAGTACAGAAAATGTCAACTAGGGAACTAAATATACCTTAGCCTAATAATCAGCTGCCTATAAATATACTAGACTATACAAGGAAAGTCAACCTACAGCTCATACATAATCTGTACAATATCTATAACACATATATACACTGATACATTTGAGGTTTTGAAATCTCTCTGAATAATTGGCACATCTGCTGTGTGCAAGTATGCTAGTCCACGAGCCATTCCTAAAGCAATCTGGATCCTTATGTCTCATGGAAGTGGTCGAATTGAACCCTCTGCACATAACGTACAAACTGTTAGCAATTCTTATTCTGTTTGGTGGGATATAAACAGCAGCAGCAGCTCTTGCTTCCGAAAATATGGTAGTGTAAGCTTCCATTTTTCATGAAATCGTAGACAAGGAAGAAGTTGTCATGTTCCATACAGTTTCCCAATAACTTCACAAGGTGAAGGTGAGAAAGACATCCCAAAATATTCACCTCTGCCTGCACTGACATGTGGAAAAAGGTAAGTACAAAATGCACCCTTGAATTTATTTCTTAATCGTCACCACATAGTAACCCAAATATGGTCAAGAACATCCACAAATTTAATGAATCTAGAAATACCCTTTTTTCCTATTTTTATGGTTGCCAAAAGAAGAATGGTGGACAGTGGACAAGCTTTACCGCTATTTTAAAACAACATACATGAAAAAAGAAAAGACAATAACCAATTACTGAAGTATGCCTACTTTTAACACATTAAAAATTCAAACCCACGGAGATAAACTATTGAGAAAGAAAATGTTCATCAGACCACAAAATTTCAAAAAAGAAAAACTAATTAACAAAAAAGCCCACAATTGAAATGCATGAGATTTGAAAGAATATCAGATACAGAGCACATACCAACCACTCCCTTTGCCCTTGCTTGCTGCTGCGATCCAATTGCTTGACAGCAAAGATCAATTTTTTTGTACCCCGAGATGGCATCAATTTTTTGATACCACGAGATGGCAGCTTCTCCTTTAGCCCTCCTTCATAAACTTTGCCAAAACCTCCTCTTCCCACCACCATATCCCTTCTAAAATTGTGGGTGGCAGTCTTCAATTGTGCATATGTGAAAACTCTCAAGTTCTTAGCAGCATTGTGAACAATTGTATGGGAGGTTTGGTTGTTCTCACTGGTAAAACTTCCACTAACTTGAGATGCCCATGTGATATTGGTGCTTGCATCTATTTGCCAACTAGTGTCACCAATAAAAGATGCGTCTGCCAATACAAATACAAAACAAAGAATTGTTAGATCAACACCTATACCCAATTCCTGAATTTTATTCATAGCACCCAAGAACATAAAGATCCATTTATAAAATAAGACTCCCAAAACTTCAATTTTGGACTAAAAATAATTTGCTCAATTCATTTGAAGGTAAGCTATATGCAATGAAATTGAATTTAGTGAGCTTTACATTGCAAATCATCTTCAAGGAAGGTTGGTTAACACATCAATGACAGTAACAACAACAAAAATTTCAATGAATGTTATAAATATGTACAATATTTTGACGGTGTACCTGGGTTCAGATAGTCGACAGTGGATGGAATTGGCAGTGGGTCTGCCTTTGGCTTATCAGGAGGAGAAACCCAGCAATTCCCTATTAATTTCTTCTGAATCTTTTCCTTTCTTCTCTCCCTGTTTTAGAACAGAGAGTAAGGAAAAGAGAAGTCTCCTTTTGACTTTAGATAGGGAGGGAAACACTCCCTCACAATTGTCCTTCCTCGAAATTGCGCCTGTGAATTTTGATTTTCATAAATTGCGGCGTTTTCCCCAGTTCAAAATGCAAATTTGTCTTCAATGTTTGGAAAAAAAAAAAAAAAAAGCTGCTATTTTTGTTTCTTGTTTTCCAGTCTAATATATATTTTAAAGTTGATAAAATTTTAGTGACGCATGTTACTCGAATAAAATGATAATTTTTTTAATTTTAAAATATAAATAATATTATTGTATTAACAAAAATAGTAGGAATAAAATTATTTTTTTATTAAATAATATGGGCAAATTTTTACTTTAAATCTTTTATTTCACTATAAATTATAATTTTTTTGAAGTCAATTTTATCTATAATTATTAAATTTAATCATTTATAACGAAAAGTCAGAAAAAAAATTATAACATACAAACATCTTAAAAAATCATAAACTGACTAAAATTTTACTGTAAGGTATGATTGATATATACCAATAAAATTGATTTACTAATTGATTGCATATTCCGGTGGATTCTAGTTGAGCTCTAGATAAATTGACTCTCTTTAAGTTGAGTATTTATGTGACTTTCTAATTATAAGTGCATAAATTTAATTTCCATGAGTAAAATTAATACAAATTTTCAATTTCTTTATTCATCTTTTTGTTATTTTTTCCAACTTGTTTTGTAATATACACAGTATTGGCAAAAATAAATTATAAAAATAATATATAGATTTTATAAAACACATTTGCGAGTAAAAACTAAATAAACCTTCTTTTTTAACCAAGTAAAAATATAAAAAAACATTCTAGCGAATTTGAAAAAGTTTATCATTTTAATATATCTTTAATTAGATATTATTTTGCTTACAAAAATTGGATATCCGTTATTTCTTAATAAATGTCGAAATTTTCAAAAATGGCAGTATCTAATTAAAAGTTATATTAAAACAATAAATTTTTTCATTTTTAAAGTATTTTATTTATTTATTTTTTAAGAAGAAGATTTAATATATTTTGTATGTATTTTTTACCGTCATATATCACTTTTAAAAATGATAGAAAATTGAGAATTAAAATTAAGCCTTTTTTTTTTTTTTTTAAGAAGACAAAAAAAAAAAATGAAGTTGAGAGGCAAAATGCATAACTAGACAATGAAATCAACAGAAATCAAGGAAACATTTATAGGAAATAGGGATGTGTACCTTCTTGTTAAACCAATTAATGTTGCATTTAGGTCTCCTTTAAGTGGATGTTGCTGATGATTTATTGTTACTTCCAGGAGGTTAGGACTCTTCACTACTAATCCATTTGAGAAAGTCTTCAAACCAATAAGGAATAAGAAACTGAGGCTTTCTAATAATGGAAATTGAAGGGCATAAATCCCACTGTAGAAACATTCAAGATTCGGACAATCTTCAATTTCAATGTGCCATAGTTGAGGGAACACAATTGATTCCTCTTCTTCTTCTTTCTCCCCTTTTGCTACTATTTCCTTCAACTTTCCGCACGATTTTACTTGTAGTTCTTGGAGTTGTAGCATCCAACTTGCCACTGAAACTGAGAATATGTTTCTCAAATTATGGCACCCATAAACTCTTAGATTTCTTAGGTTTTGAAACCCAACAAATTCTTTCGGAATTTTGTTGAATATATGCTTCAGATTATTCAAATATTTCAACTGAATATCTTGAAGATGAGAGAATGTTCTTTCACAATTATTCACTCCTTCATACTCAAATATTTCCTCCAATGATTTACACGACTGGACAATAAGCTTTTCTAGGTTTTGAAGACTTGGCATCAAATTGCAAGGAATTGCATTCAACAATTTAGGACAATATTCAATTTGTAAAGCTAGAAATTTACTTAAATCTTCATCTTCCAGTAGTTGATGATCATGCCCTATTCTCACCAAATCCTCCATCTTATAGATGTGCAATGTTGTTCCCATCTACATTAATTGTTCAAGAAAATAAAAATTTTAAAAATATGTAAAAATATAATAAATATGTAAAAGTTAATGAAATCTTGTTCATTAACCTTAAGCTCCCTACATTTATATTTTTATTAAACATTTATTTCTTTTTATTATATACCTTTATTTTTAGTAAAATTAGGTAAAGACTTGACAGTACATCAATTATAGTTTTGCATTGAAAGGGAGAAAAATAAATGGAATGAGATAAAATATTTGGATTTAAGAAATGGGCAATGCAGTTAATTTTTATTTTTATTTTTTAAAAAATTAAGTTTTTTCAATCATTATATTACTTTTCATGCAGTTAAAGAGAAATGTTTTTATGATTGATTAATGCAAAATAATAGCTTATATCAAAATTAATTAGTATCAATAGGAAAAGTAAATTAGAAAGCATATATAACAATATGTCAAAATTGAATTGAGAGTAAAAATGACTGAGATAAAATTAAGCGTACCACTTTCTTCACTGTTATATTAATATCTTCCATTATTGAATATTTGATTCTGTTTACGTCTACTTTCTTTAGCTTTGGAGTGCTTAGCAAGGACCCATTTGAGAAAGTCTTCATTTGACTGCATCTGTCAACTTTAACAACTTTTAATGAAGGCAATTCCATGGCAACTATCCCATTGTAGAAACTCCTAAGGTTGTGTAAATCAATTAGGCGTATAAACCTTAGTTGAGGAAGTACAATTGATTCCTCTTCTTCTTCTTTCTCGTCTTTCGCTACTATTTCCTTCAACACTATGCACCAATTTACTTGCAGTTCTTGGAGTTGTAGCATCCAACTTGCCACTGAAACTGAGAATATGTTTCTCAAATTATGGCACCCATAAACTCTTAGGTCTCTTAGGTTTTGAAACCCAGCAAGTTCTTTCGGAATTTTGTTGAATATATGCTTCAGATTATTCAAATATTTCAACTGAATTTCTTGAAGATGAGAGAATGTTCCTTCACAATTATTCACTCCTTCATACTGAAATATTTCCTCCAATGATTTACACGACTGGACAATAAGCTTTTCTAGGTTTTGAAGACTCGGCATCAAATTGCAAGGAATTGCATTCAACAATTTAGGACAATATTCAATTTGTAAAGCTAGAAATTTACTTAAATCTTCATCTTCCAGTAGTTGATGATCATGCCCTATTCTCACCAAATCCTCCATCTTATAGATGTGCAATGTTGTTCCCATCTGCATTAATTGTTCAAGAAAATAAAAATTTAATAAATATGTAAAAATAAATTATATATCCATTTCTCTTTAAGAAATTAAGAGTTCATTAATACAAAGTATCAAATTTGCCTTAAGCTCCCTCATTTATATTTTTATTAAACATTTATTTCTTTTTATTATATACCTTTATTTTTAGTAAAATTAGGTAAAGACTTGACAGTACATCAATGCTATTTTTGCATTGAAAGGGAGAAAAATAAATGGAATGAGATAAAATATTTGGATTTAAGAAATTTGCAATTCAGTCAATTTTTATGTTTTTTTAAAAAAATTAAGTTTTTTCAATCATTTTATTAATATTCATGCATTTAAAGAGAAATGTTTTTATGATTGATTAATGCAAAATAATAGCTTTCTAATTAGTTATAATAATTAATATTGATTGAAAAAAACATTAATTTATATCAATAGGAAAAATAAATTAGAAAGTATAGCAAGATATGTCAAAATTGAATTGAGAGTCAAAATGACTGAAGTCAAATCGAGCATACGTACCACTTCCTCCACTTCCTTCACCGTTACATTCAAATCTTCCATTATTGAATATTTGCTTTTGTTTATGTATATATCATTTAGCTTTGTAGTGCTTAAAAAGGACCCATAGGAGAAAGTCTTCATTTGACTGCATCTATCAACTTCAACAACTTCTAATGAAGGCAATTCCATATCAGATATCCCATTGTAGAAACTCCTAAGGTTGTGTAAATCAATTAGGCTTATAAACCTTAGTTGAGGAAGTACAATTGATTCCTCTTCTTCTTCTTTATCCTCTTTTACTACAATTTTCTTCAACTTTCTGCACCATTTTACTTGTAGTTCTTGGAGTTGTAGCATCCAACTTGCCACTGAAACTGAGAATATGTTTCTCAAATTATGGCACCCATAAACTCTTAGGATTCTTAGGTTTTGAAACCCAACAATTTCTTTCGGAATTTTATTGAATATATGCTTTAGATTATTCAAATATTTCAACTGAATTTCTTGAAGATGAGATAATGTTCCTTCACAATTATTCATTCCTTCATACTGAAATACCACTTCCAATGATTCACACTGCTGGACAATAAGCTTTTCTAGGTTTTGAAGACTTGGCATCAAATTGAAAGGAATTGCATTCACCAATTGAGGACAATATTCAATGTGGAAAGCCAGAAATTTACTTAAATTTTCATCTTCCAGTAGTTGATGATCATGTCGTATTCTCACCAAATCCTCCATCTTATAGATGTGCAATGTTGTTTCCATCTGCATTAATTGCTCAAGAAAATAAAAATTAAATAAATATGTAAAAATAAATTATCTATTTCTCTTTAAAAAATTAAGAGATTATTAATACAAAATTTTCAAATTTGCCTTAAGCTCCCTACATTTTTGTATTTATTGAACATTTATTTTTTTTTATTATACCTCTATTTTTAGTAAAAGGTAAAAACTTGACAGTACATCAATTCTAATTTTTGTATTGAAAAGAAGAAAAGTAAATGGAATGAGATAAAATATTTGGATTTAAGAAATGAGAAATTCAGTCAATTTTTATTCTTATTTTTTTAAAAAAGTAAATTTCTCCAATCATTTTATTAATTTTCATGCAGATAAAGAGAAATGTTGTTATGATTGATTAATGCAAAGTAATAGTTTCCTAATTAATTATAATAATTAATGTTGATTGGAAAAAACATTAATTTGTATTGATAGAAAAAAAAAATTAGAAAGCATAACAAGACATTGGATTGGAGTAATTTCACCCATAATCACTAAATTTATACTCAAATAATACAAATATAATGAAAAAATTTTGTTTTCTTAAAAATTACTGAATTTAGAACATATATACAAAAAAAATCACTTTAACTGTTTTCCGACGAATGAATCGCCGAAAAATCCTGTTAGCTCGTATACTTAACACCCATGCACATGTGACTTGACACGTGATATGCCACATGAAAAAATTATATGTAAGCATGTCATGTGGACATTTCAACTTGACACGTGGCATGCTTATATCTCATTTTTTCCAAATGACATGCCACGTGTGCAGTGGGGATACTAAGTGTACGCGCTAACTGAATTTTCTGATAGTTTTTTCGCCAAAAAATGGTTAAAGTATTTTTATTTGTATATATATTCTAAGTTCAGTAATTTTTAAGAAAATAATTTTTTTTTATTATACTAGTGTTATTTTAATATCAGTTCAGTGATCATATGTGATATTTACTCCAAGATATTTTAAAATTGAATTGAGAGTAAAATGACTGAAGTGAAATTGAGCGTACCACTTCTTTCACCGATGCATTTAGATCTTCCATTATTGAATATTTGTTTGTGTTTATGTCCACTTTCTTTAGTTTTGGAGTGCTTAACAAAGACCCATAGGAGAAAGTCTTCATTTGACCGCATCCATTAACTTTAACAACTTCTAATGAAGGCAATTCCATGGCAGATATCCCATTGTAGAAACTCGTAAGGTTGTGTAAATCAATGAGGCGTATAAACCTTAGTTGAGGAAGTACAACTTTGTCCAATCTTGATTCTTCATTCACTTCTCCAACAATTTCTTTTATCTCCCCACATAACTTAACACTTATTGTTTCTAGTTTCACAAAGAGTTTGGCCACATGAGGTGAGAAAAGAAATGTCAAATTGTCACACTTCATCACTTCCAATTGTTGCACATCTAGACACCTTATAAAGTGTGGTGGAATCTTAAACAAAATCTGAATTATAATTTTTAAATTTGTTAGTTAATTACTTGAATTATATTGAAGAAAAAACTATAACTATATATAAATCTGAATGTTTCAGTTTGAGATGTTTTAAATTTTTCATTTCTGTGATCACATTTTTGTGTAATGAGATACAAATTTCAACAAATTGTACTTTTAAGGCTTAATGAATAATTAAAATAAACATTATGGCTAAGACATACATACAATTGTACTATTAAGACTTAATGAATAATTTTTGAAATTTTAAATTAATTATACAGAACATACCTCTTTGTGTTTGGGAAATCAACGTTGATGCTCAAAAATTATTAATTGAAATGTTTAATTAGAAGATACTTTGCATGAGAAATTAAGAAACAAAAATACCTCTTTGTGTTTGAGGGAATCTATTTGATGTTGGGTTTCTATAGCTGGGTTGTCCCTTGGATGACTTTTTTGGTGTGTGTCCCTTCTTCTACATTTTCTTATCAATGCTCTTGGTGTTGGGCGACCTATCATTGCTTCATTATTTGATTCATCAATACTATTTTGATTCAATGTTGATGCCCTTTCAATTGCTTTTTCAATTAATGGCGATGACTTTATTTCGGGACAAAATTCTATCGCAATTTGTTCCAATGAGTCCCAACAATCCAACAAAACATTACTACTATCACCACAGCAAGCCACTAGATCACGTAGAGAAATAAGTCTGATATATCTTAACATAGGGAACACTCTCCTTTGTGTGGGCTTTTCGTCTTCTTCTCTTCCAACAATATATTCCATCTTCCCGCAATAACTTATATGTAAGGTCTTAAGCTTCACCAGCTGCTCAGCAACAGATGGTGAAAATGCCACTTTTAGCCTTTCACATCTTTTCAAGTAAAGGTTTTGTAGAGAAGGAAACAATCTCCTTTGTGTGGGCATTTCTTCTTCTTCTTCTCTTCCAACAATATATTCCATCTTCCTGCAACCATTTATATGCAAGGTCTTGAGCTGCACCAGCTCTTCAGCAACAAATGGTGAAAATGCTACTTTTAGCCTATCACAGCTGTCCAAGAAAAGGTTTTGTAGAGAATAAAAGCGTAGCCAAGGTGATGGAAACAACATAAATGATATCATTTCCATCTGATCACCACTTCTTGAAATTGAATTAATCTGTTGAATCTCATGAGATATACCCGTTTCTTCTGATTTTTCCTATTAAACATAATAACAGGTTACATAAACATTCTTTACATATATTTATTAAAATTTTTCATCATAAAGTAAGTGAACGTCAAATCCAAACAAAATATATATATATATTACGTTTCTTTATAGGAATAGACAAAAAATTTATGCATGCTTTTTAAATCTAAAATTATTAGAAACATTTATCAAATAATTGTTTTTCAACCTAAAGCGTTTTGAATCTAATTACTTTAAATTTAGGTCTTCTCCCCTTCAAACGATAAAACTTTAACCTAATTACTTAAAAATAATACTTAATTTCTTCCATTTTTAGCTATAAATCCCATCTTAATTCAAAAATTTAGAAAATGAATGAAAAACCTTAACTTTATAAAAATTATAAAAATGTATTAGCAATGGACTAAATTGTCATTTCTAATTTCAAATAATCCATTTAAATTTTAAAGACATATAAACTTAACCCTCAAATTTCTCTCAGAATGAAACAAAGTTAAATAATGAGATTGTTAACCTAAAAGTGGGATAAAGAAAGTAATAATTTTCTTTCTAATTTTATTTCTCCTTAATTTTATTAATTATTAATTTTTAGGGTTAATACATATTTTCTCCCTCAAAATTTTCTGAAAAAAATTTGTACACACCTAAACTTTGCAAGCACCTATTACACATCTAAACTTGATAAAAGTGCTCCCATTACCCCCTGAGATGACAAATTAGAGAGCAATGTTTTTGTATAGGGCGCGTAAATAAAATAAACGACACAAATTTTTTTTCTCCTTCTTTTTAGACTTTTTTCATTTTTCTTTATTAAACCTATCTATTTTCATTCTTCATTTTCCTTTTTTTTTCTTAACAATAATAAGTTTAATTATTTAGTATGTATATTTCAAGACTTACATATAGTTTTTTTATCCGAAATAGGTGCATTTTATTAAGTTCGAATGTAATTAAATATAATTTGCAAAATTTAAATATAAAAGTTTTTATTTTATTTTATTTTATTTTTTTTGCATGCTTAAGGTGAATTCTTTTGTTAATTTTGAACTTGTACATACACTTAATATACATTTTCAAAAATAAATATTATATTGTTGTGTGGTGAGACTTTCACAGGAATAAATAAATTGCTAGAAATTATTCATGCATTTAAACGAATACAATGTGTTGTTGACTTTGTAATCAAAAGAAGAAATTAGTTTGGGAAAGAAGATGTCGCAGACATACCATATGATGAGCAGTAGTTGGAGCAGTTGTAGTATCCATCTCTACACACAACCCAGTTAGGTTTGGAAGTGCTGAAAGAGTCAGATCTGTGAGATTAGAAAACTCAATCTCATCACCTGTTATCTTCTCATCATCCACTTCTTTTCTGCACCAAATTCCTTCCATTGCTTTGCAACTTTTTATTGATATGCTCTGGAGTTGTCTCATTCCTCTCACCGTGGACAAAGGAAATACATATTTCAACTTAGATAACTCTTTTAGCTCTAATTTCTCCAACTGAGGGAACCCAATATGCGGAATCTGCTCCATTCTCGCATCAACTATGTACTCTAGTTCAGCACAACCTTCAATCACCAAGATCTTTAACCATTGAAAACATTTGTCTCTCAAGTCAGGGACTAGAGTCTTCAAATTTTGTATTTTTTGCAAAATCAAGCATTCAGTTTTTCCCAACAAAGCACAAATTACGTTCCCTTTAATATTACTTATATCATATCCATTGAGACATAACTTTTTCTCTGAGATATATCCAAAAATTTTATGCCAATTAGGTACGTTGGCGACAAAAATTTGAAACCTTGAAATGTTCCCGAAATTCGATGGTTCATGAAAAATAGAGGGGTCTGGTACCCAAGCTACTAATGTAGTTACTGGAAGAGACTTTAACTCTTTGAGGCTTGCAATGGTCTTCTCTCGATCTACCTCGTCTCTAAAGTTTAAGTGGATATGCAACTCTTCTAGTTTTGTCAAGTGAGATAAAACACCTACCGGAATATATTGACGCTTCAAGTCCAACACCCTCAAATTTCCTAATCTTGCTATTTCTTTCGGCAGCTCTGCTGAACTATAACACAGAATTTCGAGAAACTCAAGATTTGTCAGAGCTCCTATCAAAGATATATCTCTTGATCTAAGACCTATGTTAATACACAAGGTTCGAAGATTCTCCAAGAGATAAAGTGATTTTGGCAGAGATCCTGATATGTTCAAAAATAGGACTTTTAGATCTTTCATCCCTTCAAAAAAATTATCTTGTAAGACTTTTGAATAATTTATGCACTCAAGCAATAAAAGTTGAAGCTTTGGATACACCAAATCAACAGGTCGCTCTTTCATCTCTTTGCACACAAGTGAAATGGCAGTGCAATTTGTCGCTGGCCATTTTTGCATGGCAGCACCATGTAGTACTGCATATTCGCACCTATCCTCAGAGGCAATTGATATGGCGACATCACGTACCACATCATGCATCTTCACAGACTCATACTCCCTTGAATCACCATCAAGCAACAAAAATGATTGTTTTAGCCCACAAATGAGCGCTTCAACTCTATTGCTTGCGTTTTTCAGGTTATCAGAGTCTTCAAACAACTTTAAGCTCATACCACATCTAACCAAAGATGCAACTGGAATATCAAAATCTTCCGGAAACAAGCAACACAGCAAAAAGCATGACCTGGCTTCATCTTGCTGCAAATTGTAACTTGCTTTAATTAGATTAATCACATCTTTCTCCATTCCTGGGATTTTTTTCCACTTCGCATTCTTTAATTGTTCGAGTGCATCTTCCCATATATTTTTTCTCTTGCCTTTCAGTGTTCCAGCAATTATTTTAATGGCAATAGGTAAACCACCACATTGACCTACAATTTCCCTCGCCGTTTGATGCAAATCTGAACTGTCAGCAGTATCCCCTACCATTTCTCTAAACAGATCCCAAGCTTCTCCATCTCTTAAAGCTGCAATACGAAAGTTCTTTTGACTTCCCATAGCATCACACACAGCTTCGAACCGCGAAGTCAGCACAATTTTGCACTCTTTAATATCAGTAGGTGATGGAAGTCCAATTTCATTATTACACTCCTCCCAGACATCATCATATATTAAAAGGATCTTCTTATCACACTCCATGAGCTTCTTATGTAGAATTTTTCTTCTATCACGCTCGCTATCATCAGGACTAAATCGCCATCCAAGATCAGACGCAATTTCACTTCGTATCCTATTGAAGTCAGGATTCTGAGAGAAACTAGTAAGTGAAACCAAATGGTTCTCGCTTTCAACAGCTTTTACAAGCATCTTTGCAATTGTTGTCTTACCCACACCTCCAAGCCCACAAATGCTGATCATGCTCAAATTATCATCTTTCAACGCCTCTAAGATTTCATCCACAAGTGGTCGCCTGGAATCAAAGTCCATCATGCCTGTAAGGTTGATTGTTGTTCCTAATTTTGGAAGTTGAACATCAAGAACCACATCAGAAAATGGTACTTCATTGAGTAGCTTATTGACATTCTCGGCCATCTTGGACGCTTTCCTACTTAGACAATAACGTGACCAAGGGCTTCGATGCCTTCCATCCAAATACGTGTTATTTACTTCAAGTAAGTCCTTGACTTGTTGATTCAGCTTTTTTGAATCCTCAAACCACTTTGATACACTAGGCCCAACTTCTTTAAATCTAGTGTCACCATCATACATAAATCTTTGGGCTTCAACCATCTTGTTTGCTAGTTTATCATTCCCATTTTTCAGATCCTCAATGTTGCGTTTGTAGTCTATCTGTCGTTTGATAGGTTTCGTCATGGATTTTGCAATTTCAACAACAGCAGAACTTCCAATTGCAGTCACACACTCCATCTTTTTTTTTCTTTGAAGTAGTGGAAATGGACGCCTGCACCAAAAAAAAACAAGTATCGGACTATTAAGAGTTAAGTAAAGAATTTTTAATGTCATGAAAAACTTCAAGCATAAGACACTGAATGGAATGCAATAATGCAATCAATTTGTCAATCAAGAAAAAGAAAAAAGAAAAATCAAATGACATGACTCCACATTGCACATTCAATGGTTGAAATTTGCTGACGTATGATACATTGGATGCACCGAATCATCATCCAATATTTGTATAGACGAGATTATTTATAAATGAAATTTAATACATAAACAAAATAAGTCATACACAACAATTTCAATATGTCCTTCATCCTAAAATCTTCATTTTTTTTAGAAGAAATACATTCAAAAGCAAATGTTTGGATTTTTCAAATTAAACGGATTTTTTTTTTTTTATTATTGGAACCCTAATTTTTCAAAATTATTTTTAATAAAATTATTTTCATCGATACTAATTGATATAAAAAAAAAAAAAATTCAACTCAATAGCAAAATATTTAGTTGCATCAAAGATTATTGGAAAAAATGAGGGTCATACATAAATTACAAAGATTAAGAACTCATCTTTGATTTGCTATGCTCACATGCACCTTGGAACTCATAAAGAAAAATTCGAAAATAAAACCTTAAAATCATACAATTGAATGGACCAGTCCGGTTCATAAATTCAATTAATGTGAAACTCAAATTTAAAAACATATATATAATATTATGAATTGGGATACACCATTTTACACTTTGTTGTCTAAAACTTATTACTTTACAATCTAGTCCTTTTAATTTAGTGGCATTTTAATCCTTCCAAAGTTTTTATAACTTATCATTACACCTGGCAAATGGGTCGGATCGAATCGGGCTAATTTTGATCACTTCAGGTCAGTTCTTTTCGATTTCGATTTTTTAGATTATTTTTGAGCTAGGTCATTTATTTTTTGAGTTGATCGAGTTGGGTATTAGATCACAACTAGAATTAAAAATTGAACTGAAAATTAAATCGGTCCTTATCGTATCAAATCATATTGGAAATCGAATCGAACCGGAAACAATTTGATATGTTCAATTTGATTTTGAAATAAAAATTCGATTATATTGATTCAGTTTTTTTTGTTTCTTTTTCTTTTATTTTTTACTTACTGCTTAAAATTTAAATAATTATATATTTGTCTTTCTTTTCAATTAAATTTAATTTTTATAAAATGGAGTAGAAATATTAAGAAAGCGGTATATTATTAATATAATATATGCATATAATATATATGTACACATATAATATTTTTTTAAATTATATATATAATATTAAACAATAATTTATAAATAAATATGACAAAATAAAATTTAATTTGAAAAAAATCGGTGGCTTATGTCGTGTTTCAAGTATTTTCAGATAAATATTTTGGATTTCAAGTTTGGATGAGGTACTCTAAATTTTTTGGATCATTCGGGTTTCTTCCGGATTAGATTTTGAGTTTGAATTAGATTTTTTGGAGGGCTTGGGTCAGATTTTTGGGATGGATCAAAAATTGCCAAGTCTACTTATAATACTAAACTTTTCCGTTAAATATGGTTTATTTACATTATTTCCATATGAATTCAAGCTCTCTTTCGATATATTAGATTTTCCTATACATGCCACAATGACTAATATATTTATCATTAGTTTTTTTATTTTTGATTTAAATTTAACTATGATAAAAAAAAAATAATGTAGTATCTAAACAAAAACATAAACAAAGACCAATATGCTTACAAGTTGCACATGGATAGATCTTTTGCTTTTTCGCAATTTCTCGTCAACATCAAATTAAAGCTACTTTGATTATATCTGATAACTGAAGAATCCTAAAAAAGAATATTGTTTAATTTGGGGTACTACCTAAACAGGAATATAGATTTCTATTTAAACACTACTACATAACTCTATAAATATCCAGAAAATCAGGTATTCATGTCTCTCGAATTCTTTTTGAATTTCATTCATTATTCGTCAATTACTGACTTGACTGTCGGAGTATTAATAAATCTCCACATGTCCTTTATTCTTTCTTACAGGTAACAGATTACGGAACTTTTTTTGACGATGTTATCATTGGTGCGGTGAGCGTGGACAACCACAGCTTTGAATCTTTAACCACCAACCGATCAACAGCCAATTTGACGAATTTTTCATAGGGAAATGGAGATGGAGATTCTTAAATCCAGATGGGAATTTAAACTTTCAACTTCTTAGCATATTGAATTAATACAATTATTGGATTTTTAAATTTTTCTCCTCCAGAAAGAGGAGAAAAAGAGAGTCCAATTTGAATAGTGGATTGTCGTTTTAATTTTTCTATTAGCAAGCAATTCCATTTTGATTATAGTTCATTTATTCAATTAGTACCAATTTGCTAATGCTCTCCAATACTTTGATTTATTGGCAGAAAATAAAATATTAAAAAATGGAATAAAGGAGGGAGGGAGACACGAAAACAGGGGAGCACGGGAGAGAAATCGATAGAAAGAGAGAAAGGGCACGGCGGAGGGCGACGATCGACGGCAGGCAGACCGGCAATCCCGCAGTGTCGTTCAGCTCGCTGGTGCTCCATTTTCTTTCCCCCGTTCACCAAGGCAAGCCCGATTTGAGGGAGGGCGCCAAACTTCCTCTCGCTTGCTCCGGTTATCTCCGGCGACAGGAAGAAGCACGTGCGACAACAGCAAAATCCAAGTGGCCCGGTGAATCACTTGGCGTGCATGTATTGCCTTCAATCGCCGGCGAAGAAGAGATCGGAGGGGAGGTGGGCCGAATCTTCTGAGGAGGATTCCAGTCAAATGGCTCAACGTACAGACGCGTGACCACCGGAAATGGAGTCCTAGCACCGTGGGCTTTAAGCCAGCAGTGGTATCGTCTCCGCTGGATCTCCGGCGAAGCTCCGACAAGTCTCCGTTGATCGGCAACGGGGAACAAAATGGCAGAAAAATTCCAAGTTATGTCAAATCGGTAAATCGTTGCACCTTCCAGGTACCAAAATCTGAATTTTTAGTTCTCCGATCATATGTAATAATCAGCTCTTTGATCATACTGTAGCCTCATTGAAATTTTTGAATTTAGGCTTGATTCATCTTGATGCCTGTGAAATTTTTTATTGCGTTTGGATTCTCATTGATACAATTGAATAGCAAAAGAAAATGGCCCGTATTAGATTTGAGCAAACTGAATAACGTAAATGAGGCCAGTCCACACATATTTATTAATATAAATCAAATGCTTAATTTCAATCATTAATTTGTCTTCTTCTTTGTATGAGAACTGAGCAAGCTCGGTCTGGCTTGGGAGGATTAATATCAGAGTATAAGAATTACAACTCTAAGCTCTGCTTATGAGGTAAGTATGCTGATTTTTGCATTGGAATTTCTAGCTAAGTTCTTATTTGAACTACATGACTATTTTTAAGCATTTCTAAGCTATGTTGCTAGCCTGAGCACTGTCACTTCTAGGCTTCTACTATAGCATAAACTTGTCTAATGTCAAATTATTTTCTCTACAACAAATAAGGCTAAATGCTTCACAAGCTAACATGCCTACTTTTTTATCAATTTCGTGGTGACACTCTGCGTTTTGTATTGGCATAAATCATCAATTATGGGATGGTGCTTGCTCATGTGGTGATTACTGGTAGGTGCTTTCTTATGAGATGTGAGCCCGTAGAGGTTCATCAAATTATGGAGTATTTGGCATTTTCTAATTTTTCAAAATGCAACCCTGCTTTCAATTACATTTTAAGAGTTGTGGACAGAGAAATTGTTGTTACAAATTGAGAAAGTTTTCACAGCTTTAGATATGGTGAATTATAGGGATAACAACTTATACCGACATACCGACAGGGCAATAGATATGTCTGAGCTCAAGAAGAAGCAACTTCATCACAATCCTTATTGTCTAGCAGGGGATTGATTTTGCAGCAATCTTGTTATGGAAGGCTTTTTCTCTTGTTATCGTGACCAATGGCTATATTTTTATTGGATGGTCCCATTAAATGCTTCCGGTTAGCAATCCTAATTCTAGAATTTTTATATATTTAAGCATAATCTACTGCAATGTTATTCCACTCCATTAATTCAAACTGCAAAAATCCACTTTGTGATATAAGCACATAAGATGGATACCCGAGATAAACTAAAATTCATGCAAACTCTGTCCATATGCATTCGACATGCAAAACTGCATCTTCCTCCTCCATGGGGCACATAATGTTCATATTATGGTTAACAGTTAGCCTTTTTGCTAGCATTCTTAGCAACATGTTTATTCACTATGAACATATAATCTTGACACGTATCTAAAAGCAAGATCATGGTGATCAGCTAATGAGGTGTGTATATGTATACACTTGAGGCAAATACACTTATATATGCTATGTGTTTTGATTTAGGTGTTTTTAATGTTCTTATTATGCTCTTTTTATTTGGAAGCTTATTTTGGTTCTATTAAATGTTAAAGCTTTCTTGTATATGCATTTTATCATTTTCTCATTTCTATCAGCTGAATTCTTTAAAAACTCGAAACAATACAAACAAGAACAATAATACACCAAGGCAGCTCTCAGTCTAGATTCGAAGGGACAAGTATGCTTCTTACATGCCTTTTTGCAAGTACATTTCTCTCTCAAGTACATTTTTATTGCACTTTTATATGCATCTCTCAAGTACATGTGATTTTATTATTTATTTTTGTGAAGTCCAACATATTTCTGTTGGCTAAATTTTGGCACATGCAATACAAACCTATTTTCAAAATATAGAGCAAAAACTTATGCAGCTAATCAATTGCCTTACGCAAGTATTTTTACTAAATTTGCATTTTTATGCTACACATATGCTAACTTGTTCGCCCGTGAGGCAGAAGTCAAATTGAAACTTTTTGCAGGTTTAAAAATTAGCTGTCATCACATAAATAAATCGAGTTTTCACTCGGCTTGATTTCAAGGGGGAAAAGCAAAGTGCAGGTTCTGCAGCTAAAAATACAAAATGAGCTAGTTAAGCTCATTCTCTTACGATTCATGCAGTCAAAGTTCCACAATCACTCGGATCTAATTTCTTATCATTCAAGCAATCAATCACTCACTCGTCAGTTTCGCCACGAGTACAGTTTTATTCAATAGCTCGCTCGATAATTTCGTCACGAGCACTCAGTCTCATTTTATTTGCTCACTCAGCAGTTTCGCCACGAGCACTTAATCTCATTATTAGCTCACTCAGGCAGTTACGCCATAAGAGCATTTATTTCATTGTTAGCTCAATCAGGCAAGTTCGCCATTCGAGCATTAAGTTCGGCAATGTCGCCAGTTATCGCTTAATTAGGCAAGTTCGCCATTCGAGTATCAAGTTCGGTAATTTCGCCATTTATTGTTCAAGTTCAACATTATCACCATTTGAATACTTATTCATTGTCAATTGCTCAGTTCGGCTATCAAACACTCAATTGCCTATTCAACACCTAGTTCGGCCATATCGCCAGGTTACTACAAATGAATCCCTCATCATGGCTACAAGTGCCAAATAGCAGCCAGTAAAAAATGTCACCTCAAATGTTGCTGACATAAATGTCGCACACCGTAGGGGGGACTTATGATAACTGAAGAATCCTAAAAATGAATATTGTTTAATTTGGGGTACTACCTAAACAGGAACATAGATTCCTATTCAAACTCTACTACATAACTCTATAAATATCCAGAAAATCAGGTATTCCTGGCTTTCGAATTCTTTTTGAATTTTCATTCATTATTCGTCAATTACTGACTTAACCGTCGGAGTATTCATAAATCTCCACGGATCCTTTATTCTTTCTTGCAGGTAACAAATTATGAAACTTTTCTCGACGATGTTATCAATATCCATAATTGTCTTCTTAATCTATAATTTTGTGGAAAACTAAGATATTTAAGTACTTAACAGATACTTAAATCATTCTAAGTAGTAATTTAATTTAATTTAATAAAATCAAGCTTCTTATTTTATTGGCTAGAGTTGAGTTTTTCTGTTTTTTAATGCAATTATTGGATTAAATTAAATGGAGCATCTCCTACATATGTTTAATAATTAGGGCTAGTAATAGAGCGTTTCTTAGCTAATTTATACTTAAGGAAAGATTGGATGTTAGAAGTGTCTTCAACATCCTTCGATTTACAGAAATTGTATCATATTTGATATTTGAATCCGTGATCGGATATTGGACTGATACGATGATTATGTCTTTGATTGGAAACTACATCTATTAATTCTATTCTTAATTAAATTCAGTTTTTATTTATTTTGCTAATTTAATTTCTATAATTAAAATTTTCATTTTATTTATTTACTAGTTTTCACGAAAAGAATTAATTCGTCTTATTCCCCAAGTCATCTACCCTACTTACCACTACTGCAGATCTGTTTGTTTTAAGTAGATTATTACTTTTTGTTGTTTCGACATCTATCAGTTTGTATATTCAAAGAAGGCAAATCATTCATATATAATGGCTATACAAGTCCACTTCCCTTTATTATCTTTGTATTGGTGCCTCTAAATTGTTTTGTTTAATTTATGTTGATGACATTTTGGTATGGGTTCTAATTCTAGCTTGGTTGCTCGGTTGATTGGTTGCCTGTGATGGATCTTATTTTTGGGTAGGTGTAAACAAACACTAATATAAAGAGAAAAACAAAGTATTTGAATAATGAGTTCTACTTACCAGCCAAGTGCTAACCCAATAAATTTACCACCAAATAAAAATAATAACTGAAAGAAAGGCAAGAACAGACCAATTAGACAATAAAATTTACATTAAACAAATGCAAGAAAATTGTGAACTACATGATTAATAAAACTCCATTTAATTATCCAAGGCGAATGCAGATCTGGTTGCACATGGATAGATCTAGTTGCTTTTTTCGCAATTTCTCGTCAATTTCGGAAACTGAATTAAAGCTAATTTGATAAAGAAATAAGAAAACTTACTAATACAATCCAAAATGGGAGACTTGATATTTCTTCTTGGGTAACACACAAAAAGAGAAATAATATGAAATCTCCTGAAAAAAGGCAAAAAATAACAAAATGTTGAGATAATTAAGAACACACAAATCACTAATTAGTACTATAAAAGCTTAATGATAAGAATTCAAACTTACACAAAATCACTGCCAACAGAGCCAAATGATAAGAATTTAGATGAGAAATAAGAGAGTAGTTGTGGGGATTAAGTATATCATGTAGAATAATTAGGAAAGCAAAAGATAAAGTCTGTCAATAATTTCTTATACTTTTAATAAAGAGGGAAAAGACAACGACTTTCACTTGCCCAATAATTCCTTGCTTTATTTATCACATACTTCCGGTTCCAATTTTTAATTCTAACAAAATATCCCATGATGGCAAAAACGGGTGGATCATATCCAACACAGCAAAAGCAAAAACGTAGGTTCTTGTTTTGCTATCCATTGTTCAAGCACAGTCTTCGGCCCTTTTTTTGTCCATGGATCTCCAAAAAATAAGTCAGTAACTAGAACACTGCAGTACAATTTAACAGACTCAAACATGCAGGCTTATCAACACAATGGTGAGCAAAAAAGAAACCTGTTTAATAGTAAACAGAACACACACCCTAAATCTTCCCGATTTAGTCCAACAAATTAAGAGCACTCAACTATGAATATGAAAAATAGCTCGTTCACTAACTAACCACAGGAAAATTAGGGCAGGCTAGCTTTTCTAACCCACCTTTTCATCTGCTTTAAATTTCTTGTTGTCTATGTGCTTATTTTCCACAGGCATCACCCCTCTCAGTTCTCACACTGTTGCTATGCATTCTACCAATAATTTTAACTTTAGCTCAAATAAGAATAACAAATAAGCTAATATTCACATATCAATAAAGAAAACATCTCATGCTCATATGATTCACGTAATCTTTTAAATACGGTAGCACATGGTTGGGATACATTGTTATTAAAAATAGAGGCTCTGCCATTCTGATTTGCATATCTAATTTTGAACCCAAAAGCAAAAATGTAAAATAGGTCATGATAAATTAAGAATCTTACATTACATGGAGCCATAGAGATCAATGGCGACTTGATTCTTTTCTTAGGGAATTCCTATTTTTTCTTTTATTTTTATTATTACAGTCATTATTATTTTTCGATGTCATACCCATTTTCACTTAACTCTACTACCATATCAAAGGTATAGAAAATACACCAACAGCATAATTAATTTCCTTCACTATAACCTCCAATTGCGGTTCCATTTTTTATTAAACAATTAATAAGATGTAACTATTATTATAATAATTAAAATATCGTTTTAATTTGTTAATTAATTTAAAATATTATTATTTTAATTTCATGCATTAAAATAGAATTAGTAATGAATTCAAGTTTTTATGATAAATTAGAATATAAATTATAAATAATATTATTTATAAATTATTAGTATTATATATAATAAATAACAAACATCAAAATATCGATTCTTTCGATCTAATTTGATTTCAAGAACAATTCGTTATAATTCAATACAGTTCTCATTTCAATTCTAAATGAAAGATCCAGATCGATTTCAAATTAAAGTTCATGGTACAATTCAGTTTGATTCCAATAAAAAAAATCAAAGATATGTATCATTCAATTTTGGATCTCTTTTTTTTTTCCAGTATTTCAATTCCGTTCAGAAAAATTTAAATTCATGTACACTTCTAAGATATAACATAGATATAGACTAAAACCAATAATATTTTAAGAAAATAAAATAAAATAAAATATTTGTACGGTGTTGTAGATAAAACATAAAGTGATAACCATATGAAAAAAAAAAGTCATAATGTTTGAGCCAATTTACAATTAAACCCTATACCTTAAAACGTAACAGTTGAATTTCTAATCTACATTTTAGAGGCGTTTCAGTTAAATTCCTCCATCCATAATTTCGTAAAATTAATTGGAAAATCTACATTTTAATCAAAAAATGATTTTTTCAATTTTTTATTCAATATTCAATATCATTCAAAATTAATAACAAATTTTTATTATTTTTAATAATTAAATTGGACCACTTTCTTTATATTTTGCCAACTAAAAATAAAATCATAATTAATAAATATTAATTAATTGAAAAGTAAGTCTCCAAAATATAAAATTAGTTTTAGAATATATTTAAATATTTTATACAAATTCATTTATATTCTATTCTGTCGCAATAATTAGAATACTATAAAATATTATTTTTAAAAAGTAATATAATATTTTTTATATTTTAGATTTAAAATTGTTAACATGCTGATTGCTATTCATTAAACGAATATAAATTTAACATTGGATTTAAAATAAATTAAAAGATGAGATTCGTGGATCTCGATAGTCGATTTAGTACGCTGTGATGGATCTTATTTTTGGTAGGTGCAAACAAACACTAATATATGTATTCTTGATATTTTACTCATTCATATACAATCAATTTTGAACCGTAAAAAATTCATCATGTTCAATGTAAGTGCACATAAAACTAAAACTCTACTAAAAACAAATGAATTTAATAAAATTTTATAGAATTCATTTATAATTCTTATTTTTTATACTTAAAATAAAAAAAATAAAAAAAATAAAAATATGTTATTACTTTTTGTTTTGAAAAATAAAAAATACCCATTCCCTATGGGATCAACCCTACTTACCACTACAGATTTCTTTGTTTTGAAAAGTATGTTATTACTTTTTGTTGTTTCGACATCCATCAGTTTGTGCATTCAAAGGAGGCAGAGCATGTATACGGACTATACAAGTCCATTTGTGGTCTAGAGGCAGGATCCCATATATGGAAGTGGAACCAATGTCTCATCGATGCAGTTTGGGCCTGGATCAAAACATATTCTTCACTTTGTTATCCTTGCAACTTTAGTGTAACTTAGTAATCTTAACCCAATTAGAATTATGATTTAGTCCTAATCAGTCCTTGTGTAAGCAACTGCTTTAATCCCGACTTACTAATTCTCAAAGCCTTATCTTACTTAAGCTTTTGCACCTAAGACTTCCCTGTGATGGATCTTATTTTTGGGTTGGTGTAAACAAACACTAATATACAATGAATTTTGAAACGTAAAAAATCCATCATGTTTAATGTATGTGCACATAAAACTAATATTGAAGAAAAAGGAAAACAAAGTATTTGAACAGTGAGTTATACTTACCTGCCAAGTGCTAACCCAATAAAACTACCACCAAATAAAAATAATATCAACTGAAAGAAAGGCAAGAAAAGACGAATTAGACAATAAAATTAACATTAAAGAAATGCAAGAAAATGTGAACTACATAATTAATAAAATGTCATTTAATTATCCAAGGCGGGTGCAGATCTGGTTGCACGACAGATCTAGTTACTTTTTTACAATTTCAGGTCAATTTGAGAGCAACAACATCAAATTTGTTCTTCAGAAAACTTACTAGCACAATCCAAAATGGGAGACTGCATTTCTTCTTCAGAAGCACATAAAGAGAGAAATAACAACTGAAAAAAGTGTAAGGATTCAATCAAAATCAGCTGAAAACAGTAAAAAACAACAAATGAAAGAATCAGTGGTTGAGAAAATTAAGAACACACAAATCACTAATTAGTACTATAAAAGCTTACTTTAAACCTACACAAAAATCACTGCCAAATGATAAGAATTTAGATGAGAAATAAGAGAGTAGTTGTGGGAATTAAGTATATCATGTAGAATAGCAGAAAAGCAAAAGATAAAGCCAATATAATTTCTTATACTTTTAATAAAGAGGGAAAAGACAACGACTTTGACTTGTCCAATAATTTCTTGCTTTAATTTTTAATACTAGAAAAATATCCAACGACGACAAAAACGTATAGATCATATACAACGCAGCAAAACCAAAAACGTGTGGATCCCATGATGACAAAAGTTCAGTTTTTCTTTTCTTAATTTCTTTTTGTTCTTTCATGAAGATAAGATGGGAGATGATTAAAATGATTCCATGCACAAACATACATACATACATACTCGGTGGCATAAGCAATGCTTATTACATTACTTTCAACATCAAGTATAAAAATAGGTAACAGTTACAATACTAAAAGGCAGTGCTTATTAATTTACATCACTTTCAACATTCAGATGGATGTTAGTTAACGAGTAATATAATATTATTTTTAAAAAGTAATATAATATTTTTTATATTTTAGATTTAAAATTGTTAACATTCTGATTGCTATTCATTAAACGAATATAAATTTAACATTGGATTTAAAATAAATTAAAAGATGAGATTTGTGGGTCTCGATTTAGTACGCTGTGATGGATCTTATTTTTGGGTAGGTGTTAACAAACACTAATATATGTATTATTGATATTTTACTCATTCATATACAATCAAATTTGAACAGTAAAATATCCATCATGTTCAATGTAAATGCACATAAAACTAAATCTCCGATTGGAACAAATGAATTTCATAAAATTTTATGCAATTCATTTGTAATTCTTATTTTTTATACTTGAAATAAAAAAAAAAATTGAATTCATCCATAAAATTCATCATACTTTCACTAAATTTCACCAAAATAGGTGAAATTTATAAATGAATTTTATATTTTTAAAAGTTAAATTTAAAAAGACTGTAATACTATCTTAATCATTTGTTAAAAATAAATTATACTTATGCAGCTAACGTAATCTGTTATTATCTCTTTCCCACGACTGTTTTTCTTCCTCTCCTACTGCTATTATGCACTGAATGTTAAAATATATATGATTTTTTTTTAAAAAAAATTATATTATCATTAATTCAGTATTTGTCGAAAATTTTAAAATGATGATTAATGATTGTTAAATTTTTTTATTATAAATAATTGGAAGAAAGCATCAAAATTGGCATTGAGGATATTTCAGGAAATAAAATAGAAATGAATTTTTTTTATTCATTTATTTCAAGTATAAAAATAAAGAATTCATTTTTAATTATATATTTTAGTAATTTTATCTCAAGTATAGTAATTCATTTACAAATAAATTTCATATAAAATTCATTTGTAAATGAATTTTATAGTTTAAATTCATTTGTTCCAATCAAAGGCTAATATTAATGAAAAAGAAAAACAAAGTATTTGAATAATGAGTTCTACTTAGCCAAGTGTTAACCCAATAAAATTACCACCAAATAAAAATAATAACAACTGAAAGAAATGAAAGAAAACAAGAATTAGATGATTAAATTTACATTAAAGAAATGCAAGAAAATGTAAACTACATAATTAAAGCTACTTTGATAAAGAAATAAGAAAACTTACTAAAACAATCTAAAATAAGAGACTGGATTTCTTTTTCGGAAGCACACAAAGAGAGAAGTAATATGAAATCTTAGGATAAATAAAAAAAAATAAAAAAAAAAGTAAAGGATTTAACCATAATCAGCTGAAAATGGCAAAAAATAATAAAATAAAAGAATAAATGGATGAGGAAATTAAAAACACATAAATCACTATATTAGTACTATAAAAGCTTAATTCAGACCTGCACAAAAATCACTGCCAATAGAGCCAAATGATAAGAATTTAGATGAGAAATAAGAGAGTAGTTGTGGGGATTAAGAGCCTGTTTGGCATTGCTTTTGGAAGGTTAAAAAGCTGCTTATTTGATAAAAAGCTGATTATGAGACAAAAATAAGTGTTTGGTAAATGCTGATTTTAGAAAAATCAATTTTCTGAAAAGTGAAAAAACCTCCTATTAGAAAAAGCTAGAAATCGGAGCTTTTCATAAAAGCTGATTTTCAACTTTTAAGGGCAGCAGATTTAATATTTTTTTAGACAAAAATATCCTTTGTTTTATTTCATAATGACAATTATATCTAATATAATCTTTTTTTTTGTTTTTTCTCTTATCCTACCACTCAAAATTATTATTTTTTATTTTTTTATTCTAAAAAGCTATTTTTAATCATATTATTTACCAAACAGTTAACAACTATTTTTAATTTTATAAGTCATTTTGAATTTTATTTACCAAACAGTCATCTACTTTTTGACATACAGCTTTTTGTAATACAACTTTTTTCAATTGAAAAAACTGTTTTCATAAGTTTTGCCAAACTGGCCCTAAGTATATCATGTAGAATAATTAGGAAAGCAAAAGATAAAGTCTTGTCAACAATTTCTTATACTTTTAATAAAGAGGGGAAAGACAACGACTTTAATTGTTTAATACTATAAAATAAAAAGGATCGAAGGATGACTTGTTACAAAGTTTGAAAATGTCAAATATCGAGCACTACTTTTAGAATATCGCTAATTATCATTATCATTATCAACAAACTCCATTAAAGAAGACAGAAGGTGTTTTTGGGTCAAAAGTCAACCTTGATCAACCTGCTCCATCCCCAGTATCAGCAGATATAAAATTATAAAACATTTAAAACATAAGACTGTTTAATATAATAAAAGATTGTTTAATTATCACCTACTCCGGGTTCCAATTTTTAATACTAGAAAATTAGCAAAAGCAAAAACGCGTGGATCCCATGATGACAGAAGATCAGTTTTTATTTTCTTAATTCCTTTTTGAACTTTCATGAAGATAAAATGGGAGATGATTGAAATGATTTCGATGCACATAGACATACATACTCAGTGGCATAAGCAGTGCTTATTACATGAATTTCAACATCAAGTATAAAAATAGATAACAGTTGTTGCTACTTTTCGAGAGTATATGAAATCAATTCAAGTAATAAACAGTGAATGAGTTATTGTTCCTATAAGAATTGATGACTATGTACCCAAATTTTGAAATTTTTTTATTATTTAGATAAACAAAACTTAATTGATAGACTAAATAATAATTGTAATAATAAAATCACACGAACAATTGAGAAATTGAAAGAAATTAATAGCTGAGAAGCAAAAATATTTTGAGTTCACTTGAATCTACCATTTTTATTTATAACTATTAGCAATCAAATTTAATTATTTAAACATGGAAAAATAATTCTAAGATGTTTAACATGCTCTTCCAAGTTATGCTAAATATATTCACTAATTTCAATTAACTGTTTATAATAGATACTGATGAATAAAACTAGAATGATAATTATTCTTGACAAATTCCCGCAAGTCAAGTTATATTATTTCCATTCAAACTATGTTCTTGTGTTGTTTACAATGAAAATCCAATCTTACGATTTTGCTTCCGTACTAATCTTAAGAAAATAAATCAATCAATCAATGACCAGTTAATAATTATGAACAATTGCAAAAGTAAAGAAAGCTAATTAGCATAATTCAAAAATAATAAGAATTCAAGTTACATCAAAGATAACCTTTAAAGAAATTTAGTTCAATCTAATCATGTCAAATAATCCAAAATAACATATCAAATTTAATTACATAGTTAAAGCAAACTTGAAACTTGGATTGAGATGAAAATCTTGGTGATTGAAGCTTTCAATCAAGTAGAATTCTTTCTAGATCTCCAAAGCTTGTGCTTGTATCTCTCTTGAGATGGAAAGGCCTTTTTATAGTAGAAAATGTCCTATTATGAATAGGAAAACTTCAAATCTTGTTTTGGAAGGAATAAAAAAGATAGACTAAAAATAGAAAATTTTGTTCAAATCCTAAAACCACCAAAATTAACACAATTAAACCCACATTATGATTAAAAACTAAAAACTAAAAACAACCAAAAAGATAATGAAATTTAATTACAAAACTACCATTCTAATCCAAAAATTGACTTAAAAATGATTTAAATTAACTATATAAAACCTACTGACAAAATACCCACAAACTTAAACTTTGCTCGTCCTCGAGTGAAGAAGAATAGTACATATTTTAGAACAATTCAAACTCAAAATTTCAGATGACAACAACCAATCTTAACCGAGATAAAAAGAAGTATAATTCATAATTTATCACAATTAATTATATGTCATATTTCCCTTTATATCTCCAAATCCAACTAATCACAACTAGGGGTGAGCATGGTCGGTTAACCGGTCCATTAGCCCCAGTCCATTAACCAGTCCATTAATATCGATTTTTTGAAATTTCAATCGATTAACCAGTCCATTACCATCGGTTAACCAGTCCATCGGTTTCGGATTTTCGGATCGGTTACCCAATATTTTTCGGTTAACCACTATAATTATAAATATATTCATAAATAAAATTAAAATGTTCAAGATACTTAAAAATTAAAAATTTTTCACTATAATATAACATTATTGTTGTCAAAATAAAAATATTTGGTGGATATAAGCAAATTTATTTTTAAAAACTAATATTTAATAAGTAAATATATTAAACGGTCCATAATTATTTTTAATTAGTTAAATTGTTATACTTACCAATAACCAATTAAAAAAACTTAAAAATTTTAAAATAATTAGTATAATGAAAAAAAGTACATGATCACCTTTAATTAGGATAAATTGTTATATAAATTATTATAAATTATTAAAAAATTAATAAATTAATTAAAAATTCGGTTTCGGTTCGGTTAACCAGTCACATGAGTCAAAAACCATTAACCAGTCCATTAATATCGGTTTTTTCAAAATACTAACCATTAACCAGTCCATTACAATCGGTTAACCAGTCCACCGGTTCGGTTTCGGATTTTTTTTTTCGGTTAACCAAGTCCATCGGTTTTTTTGCTCACCCCTAATCACAACCTCTTATAAACCATGGCTCAAAAAGTTAAATTGGCTTATAACAAGGATTTAGCATTTCACAATAAATTCTCATCGATTCATACAAAACATAACAATCTCAACCAAATTCTCGAGGGTAAAACATAGTGAGCTCAATATTATGACCACACAGTTAAGTTCTCATAAAAATTAAGCCAATACATAGAGAAACATATAATCAACCTAACGAGATAAATAAAATTCACACAAATTCTTGCAATGAAACTTAGAGAACACAGGAGTCAGGATATTCCATTTTTTTATTCTCTTTTTCTCTCTCTCTCTCTTTTTAAACAAGCTTATATCTGCCCATACGGGTAGGAGTATACTCTCCCAACACTAATTTTCTCCATTCACAAAACTCATTACCAATACTTTGCTTAAGGGAAACAAATCCAAACCACCTGAATCAACCAGCAATAGTGAACTGCCTTTTTTTTGTGGCAGATTTCCAGCTATGAATGGCCCATACGAGATAAAACTCTCCTAACATTAATCTTCTCTATTTATAAGGCTCATTACCGAATCCTTGTTTAAGCGGAACAAATGTTGTACTACTTGAACCGACCAATGTTGGTACACCATTGCTCAAAAGGAAAAACAATTTTTTTTTAATTAATTTTAGTTCCTAGACATCCTATGCCTTTAAAGTCATTGCTCAAAAGTATAAAAACTCATACATATCAAGGCAATGTTAGAATAAAGTTTTCAAATGTATTAACAACTATCTTTTGCAAGCAAATTGAGTTCCTTGATTAAAATTCACACATCCTATACTCGAGAAAAATTATTAAAATTAATCATGTCCAATGCGGAAAAAAATGAGAAAAAAATCTTTTGTGATAGCTTCTTAAAATATATCAATCTAGTTCATTAAACCATGAATTATAAAGGTTATAGAATGACATAATGGATCTTAAACACAAAATAGTCATCCTAATTTTGCTAACATTCAACTATGCACTAGCTTAACTTGGCCTTTAATTAGCTACAATCCTCTAAAATCAAGCTCAAATTCATTCAAGTTCAAAAGCCAAATGAGATTTAAGCAAAAGCTCAAGTTGTACATTTTTTTTCAGAGACAAAATAAGCTAGACACCACCCCCAAACTTAAGACATGCATTGTCCTCAAAGCATTAAAGTGACAGCAAGCAAATAAAACAAAAATAAATTTTGAAAAGAATATGTAACACTTCCCTGGTTTCCGTCTTCAACGATGGGCTGCGGTGGTGTGGGTTTCATCTTGGACGTTTGTCCTTACTTTTGCTGCTTCTCATTGTTTTCTTCCCCTTTGTAGTCGGAATGGCTGTACTCTTCCTTGTCACACCTTCTCTAGCCATGAATTTTCCTCAATTTCTAAAATCCCAAATTGGAATAGAAACCAGGGTTCGTCAAAATTCAAAACGAAACACTTAAAGGAAAGGAGAAGAAGAAGAAAATTTTGATCAATAAAATCAACTCACGGCAAGAAATCGTTACAAGCTCTCTCTGTTTGTTTGTTTTTTTTTCAGTTCCACTGGAAGAACTAGTGGAACTCCCTGCTGCTTTTCAATTAAAAAGGAAAGAGCCCTTATGGTTTTTCTATTTCACGAGGGCAATAGTGGAAGGTACTGTCCACTATTTCACCTTTTGTTTTTTTTCTTTTTGGTATTTTCCCCTTTCTTATATTTTTTTAAAGATTCAAAACCATTGCACGGGTTCATCCCGTGAAACCCACTGCCATCATTTTGCCTTTTTGTCTTTTTTTTTTCGGAATTTTCAAAGCCATTTCATGAGTTCATCCCGTGAAATCCACTGCCCCTATTTCGCCATTTTGTCTTCTTTTGTTTCTAAAGAAATATTTCACGGGATGAACCCGTGAAATGGTTTGCCCACTCAAATTCATTGCCAATTGAAACGTTGTTTTGGCTCTTTTTTTTTTCTGCAAAAGAAAATAAATAAAAAATTAGTAAATAAAATTAAAAAGAAAATTAATAAAAAAAATTTAAGCCTAAAAATTAAAATAAAAATGAAACTTGAAAAAAAACTAAAAATAAAAATTAATAAATAAATAAAATTAAAAAATAAAAAAAATAAAATAAGAGAGTTACTCCCTTTATTCGAGTCAGAAGATTGCAATTGATGAGATAGTATCACCCTCGAAATAAGGTTTCAATTGGTGCCTATTGACTTTAAAAATTCGATCATCGCTTTGAACTTTAATAGCTCCATCTGAAAAAATCTTTGAAATTGTGAATAGACCAGACCAACGGGATCGAAGCTTACTTGGAAAAAGTTTAAGAAGAGAGTTATATAATAAAACCTTTTGTCCAATATGAAAATCTCAACTTATGATATGTTTGTCATGCCATTTCTTAGTACATTCTTTATAAATTTTGGCATTTTCATAAGTTTGAAGGCGAAATTTGTCCATTTCATTAAGTTGTAGCAATCTCTTTCCACCTGTAGCTACTTCATCAAAATTCAATAGCCTCATTGCCCAGTATGCTTTGTGCTCTAATTTCACTGGCAGATGACAGGCTTTTCCATAAACCAACCGATATGGAGACATTCCAAATGGAGTCTTGAATGCCACCCTATATATATCCCCACAATGCATTATCAAGCTTTCGTGCCCAATCTTTCCTAGAGAGGCACTTACGGTTTCTCAAGAATTCATTTTATTTTCCTGTTAGATATTTCAACTTGTCCTCTAGTTTGAGGGTGATACAGTGTACCTACATGATGAGTCACACCATATTTCATTAGTAAGGAATCTAAGTAACGATTGCAAAAATATTTACCTCCATCGCTAATAATAGCTCGTGGGGTTCCAAAGCATGCAAAAATATTTTTTGGGAAGAAATTCATCACATTTTTGGCTTCATTGTTTAGCAAAGCCACTGCTTCCACCCGTTTAGACACATAATCCACTGCCACCACGATATACTAGTTTGAATAGGATCGTGGAAATGGGCCCATGAAGTTGACTATGTTTTGTAGCAGCATCTCATTTTTCTTAGAAAGATTACTTGTTCTTTGACATCTATCACAAGTAGAAACAAAGTGAAAAGCATCTCTAAGTAAGTTAGGCTAATAAAAACCATATTGTAACACCTTAGCAGCTATCTTAGATGGTCCAAAATGACCACCACACTCAAGGGTATGGCAATGTCTCAAAATATCATTTATTTCATATTCATGAACACATCGCCTAATAATCTGATCAGCATATAATCTATACAAGTATGGATCTTTCCAATAATAATTTTTAACATCAAAAAAGAATTTCTTCTTTTGATGATAAGTTAAATCCAAGGTTAAATCCAAGAGAATTATTTCACAAACTAGATAATTAACTATATCAGCATACCATGGTATTTGAAACATCAAGACAACCTACAATTGTTCATCGGGGAAAGATTCATTGATCAAGCACTCATCATCATCATCATCATCAATTCTTTCTAATTCCAATCAAGAGAAATGGTCAACACCACATTCTTAGCACCTTTCTTGTCTCGAATTTCAAAATCAAATTCCTGCAAAAGCAACACCTATCTAATTAGTCTAGGTTTGGCTTCTTTCTTTTGAAGGAGATAGTTAATAACTGAGTGATCAGTGAAGACTATTATTTTATTGCCTATCAAATATGAATGAAATTTATCAAAAGCAAAAACAATAGCTAAAACTTCTTTTTCAGTAGTTTCTTAATTAAGCTTTGACCCATTCAAAGTTTGACTAGCAGAGTAAATAACTTGCAACTTCTTGTCTTTTCTTTGTCCAAGAACTACCCCAACTACAAAATCACCGGCATCATATATATTAGCTTAAATGGTAACTCCCAATCTGATAATGGCAACCAGACACTCTTCATATATAGGTGCTGATGTGAGCTCTTTTTTCAATCTGTTAAAGCAACCAGACACTCTTCATTAAAATTAAAAGGTATATCTTTAACTAACAGATTACAAAGAGGTTTGGTGATTTTAAAGAAGTCTTTAATGAACCGGCGGTAAAATCCCATATGTCTAAGGAAACTTCTCACCCCCCCTAATCGAAGTTGGAGATGGTAGTCTGTCAATCACTTCAATCTTTATCTTATCCACCTCAATGCCATTTGCTGAAATCTTATAGCCTAAAATAATTCCCTCCTGCACTATAAAATGACACTTTTCCCAATTCAAGACTAAATTAATCTCTTCACATCTTTGTAAGACTCGTAAAAAGTTAACGAGATAGTGATCAAAAGAGGAACCAAAAACAGAAAAATCATCCATAAAGATTCGATAAAATCCTTGACCGTATTTAAAAAGATAGCCATCATACACCTTTGAAAAGTTGCCGGTCCATTACACAAACCGATGGGATTCTACTATAACCAAACATACCATATGGACAAGTGAATGTAGTCTTTTCTTAATCCTCTAGTGCAATAGGAATTTGTAGATAACCTGAATATCCATCTAAAAAGCAATATATCATGCAACTCTTTCAATCATTTGATCCACAAAAAGTAAGGAAAAATGGTCTTTACATATTACATTATTAAGTTTCCTAAAATCAATGCAGACATGCCAACCTGTTACTATTATAATTGGTATTAGTTCATTATTTTTCATTGGTTACAACAGTAATTCCCCCTTTCTTAGGTAACTTGTGTAGGACTAATCCAATTACTATCAGATATAGGATAAATAATTCTTACATCTAAAAGCTTGATAACTTCCTTCAAATTAGGATAATCTACGTTGAGGTTCATTGAAGGTTTGTGATTTTCTTCCATTAAAATTTTATACATGCACAAAGTAGGGCTAATACCTTTAATGTCACCTATTGTCCAATCTATAGCTCTAATATGTGATCTTAGAACATGCAATAATTTTTTCTCTTATTCTTCAATCAAATCATCGGCTATGGTTATAGGAAGAGTAGAAGATTCTCCTAAAAAAGCAAACCTGAGATGAGCTGGAAGTTGCTTAAGCTCTAACACATGAGCTTTAACAATGGAAGGTACTGCAGGGGTTGATTCATTTTCAAGCTTCTCAAAGACTTGCTTCATTTCAGTATGAATTCTATCAAAACGTTTCCTTGATCCATTTTTTCTTGACTCTATAACCTGTACTTCATAAATTCCACAAACTCATTAAAACACAAAAATTTGGGTTGATTCAAAGTTTCTTCCATGCATTTATCAATAATATCAACCCAATTACAGTAAGAAAAATCAGAAGGTTATTTAAAAGCATTAAAAACATTAAAAGTTACCTCTTCTTGTCCCACTCTCAATGTCAACTTACCTTGATTTATATCAATAAGTGCGCGTCCTGTGTTGAGAAAATGTCTTCCTAAAATCAATGGTATGTCTCATTCCTCCTCCATGTCAAGGACTACAAAATCAGCAAGAAAGATGAATTTTTCAATTGTGATAAGGCTGCCTTTCACGATAAAAAAAATACAGATTAGTGACAGAAAATAGCGACGGAATTCTATCACTAATTCATATTAGCTACTGAAACTACCGTTGAAAACAAGGCCGTTGCTAAATTTCACACCGAAATTTTTTTGTCGCTAAAATTAAATTTCTCGTCGCTAATTAAGCAACGGAATTAAAGTTTTCATCACTAAATTTATGAAATTTGTATTTATTTATTTTAATTTATTGATTTATTTTTAATTTTTAAATGATAAAATCATCAATAATATAAAAGTTATAAGTGGCAAAAATAATATAATTGAAATGTATTAATTAAAATAGATAATTTTAGTAAAAACGTAACTTTCATAAATGATAATAGAAAAGAACTAACTACTTCACATATCCCTAATCCACATGACACAAGTAATTTATCATCCCAACTAAACTAAACAAAACTAAACTCCCAAGCTAGAAGTAATCCTATAATTTCAGTAGTAATTGACGCTCTTCATCATACAGCATCGCCCTCGTAAAGAAGCATCCGATCGAAGTGCCACACTCCTGCTAACAATATAAAGTGTCATATAATAAAATGATGTCCAAATATATGAAGAGAAATAACTACGCCAAAACACAATGAAAAAAAATATAATTAATGAGAATTGTGACACTTACATTGTCCAATAGTTTTGCTTGATTTATTTGAAGAATAACCCAAACTCATGCATCTGCATCCACCGTTACAAATTGGTAGCTTTCATAATCAGTACAAGCCAGTGCAGAAAAACATCCATAAAATAAAACACAGCAGTATATGGATATAAATACATGCCTTAGAAAAGTAAAGCAGGTGAATTGTCCTTCATGATATCATTTTATCAACGTTTAAAAATGTCACACCATTATGAATCTGAAAACAAAGGCAGGTATATGAATGCATTTTGCACAGTTAACTTATCAATGTATCTTATTGAAAGACATGGTATAATCATTTTCTAATTAAAGTTTCCCTTTATCCTTGTCTTAGATGTTAAACAAAGGGATAAGGTGTGTTTTTGCCTCAAACTATTAGAAACATGGTAAAAATGCCCTCAAACTTTTTTTTGTCAGTTTTTTACCGTAAAGCCACTTAAATGGATGGAAAATGCCCTCATTTTGGACGAAAAATCCAGCTGACAAACGAAGTTAATGGCAGTCAATCACGCATCGACAAGTGTCAACTTGATTCAGGGTTAAAAATCGATAAAACAAAGTTTGAAGGCATTTTCACACCTTTTCCCATAGTTTGAGGGCTAAAAACTCCTTATAGAGTTGACAGGTGTCGACGCGTGATTGGCTGCCATTAACTCCTTTTGCTAGCTGGACTTTCCATCCATCGTGAGGTTATTTTTCAACCATAAAACTGGGTTCAGGGGTAAAAACTGACCCAAAAAAAAGTTTGAAGCATTTTCACCCTATTTTCGATAGTTTGAGGGACACCTCATCCCTTGAATACAAAAGAAAGAAAGAAAGAAAGCAACTACAAAATTGATTAAAGCTCATTTAGCAAATGATAATTATGTTTAGCTAAACTACAGGAAATTAATCAATTTGTGAACTTAAAATATCATATTTCACTAGAAACTCACATTTAATAAGTAGTTCATCAAATATATAACCATGAAGAGTTGGTGATTATTTAGATTTTTATTTCACTTGTAGAAACTTCTGGTGAATGGAATTAATAATTGAGTTTGTTCCCTTACATGAGCACACTAATCCAAATACCAAACTTGCTATATTTGGTTTTATTTGGGAAGCTGTTATAGCTATCATGAAATTATATAGACAATTTAATTTTTTATGGTAGCAACAGCTCATCAAATTTGTCTGTCTAAAAATAATAGAAATTTTATATAGTAAAACAAAATCACCCTTAAATTAAATTATTCACAAACTGAGAAATAATTCAAGATAAAGGTAACAAATCCATTTATCTCTTGTTTTCCATCAAAACTCATTTCATATACAATCAATAAGAAGTTTAAATAGCTACAATTCAACCTCACACCAACCAAATCAACAATTGCACTACAACATCAAAATTATTAGGAATAAAGACATTTCTTGCACCTCAACTACTATTTGAAATTGAACCAATTTAGTTCTAATTTTTTTTAACACTAAAAATAGGAGAAGAAAATAAAGTTTTAGATTGGCAAAATTCAATTTTCTATTAATTGTTGACATTTAAAGCAAAGTATATACAAAGGGGTGGGAGGTTTAAAGTAGAATAATAACAAGATTGCAAATAGGCAAAAGCTGTTCTAAGATGTTATACTTTATTATGTATAGATTTATATAATATGGAAAATTAATGAGAAAAAATAATTATTTAGCAAAATAAAAAATTACTAAAAACATAAAAATAAATGAAAAAATATAGCAAAATAATCCATCAAATTACACTGCAAATAAAAAAATTACTGAAAAAATTAAAAAAAATAGCAAAAAAAGTCTCATTGACCAGCAAATAAAGGAGACGGTAGCAAGGGAAGGGGCCACGGCAGGCGGCAAGCGAAGCAATTGGGACCAGATCCAGGCGAGGTAGCGGCGTCGAGTTGTGCGAGGGAGACTGCTTCGGGTGAGGGAGGGGCTGCGAGGGAAGGGGAGACGCTGAAGGGCCTGATTGGCGAGAAGGGGGACGCTAGGTTAGGGGCGAACGGCGAAACGGCACGATCATCGCGAGGGGGGCAGCGGGGAGCAGATCTAGAGAGGGAGAGAGAGGAAGAGAGAAAAAAATCTTAATTTTTATTTTTATATATGCATGTGTTATTTAGCAACAACTATTTAATTTCCATCGCTAAATTTCACAACGCTAAGTAAAATGAATTGCGACGGACAAAAAAGTTAGTCACTAAAATTCAATATTAGCGATGGAAACTCATTAGCGACAGTAAAAAAACTTTCGTCGCTAATTTCCATAGCAATTTCTACTGTTAATTTTTGGCAACATATTTAGAGACAATTTGGTTTTTCTATCACTAAATCCCATCGGTAAAACCTAGCGAGAATATTTGCCTCCTTTTCAGTGATGGATTTTTTTCGTTGCTATTTTTCCGTCACTAATTTGTAAAATTCTTGTAGTGTTCAATTACATCCAAAGGACGTTTGATCAATTTATCCGCTAATGCAATGACATGGTGGTGGGTTTGACGTCTCCTAATTCGAACTTTTTGAACAAAGAAAAGGGCATTAGATTTATGCTAGTACTAAGATCACATAAAGTTTTACTACTCTCGTTATTCCTATTTTGCAATCAATAATAAAACTTCCTTAATCTTTTAGTTTTTAAGGTAGTTTTTTCTGAATAATGGCACTATATTCAACTATCAAATTCATCGTTTCATATTCTTCTAGCCTTCTTTTCTTGGTAAGAATCTCCTTTAAAATTTTGGCATATGTGGCATTTGTGCTAATGCTTCTATAAAAGGAATGTTAATTTGCAGCTTTTTAAAGATATCTAAAAATTTAAGGAAATTATTAACTTCTTTATGCTTTTGAAGTTGTTGAGGAAAAGGAACTAGTAAAACATAAGGTTTGACTTGCTCGGATTCTTTCTTAGTCCCGCACATCCGATCCGGTAATGCAGTTTCCTTTGAAAATACTAGGGGCAAAATGTCAAATTGAGAAAAAGAATGAACATAAAAAGGACAAATAATAAGATGAAAATAAATTAGTAATATAAGAACAAAATGGTAATAATATGATGAAAATGAGAATTAAAAGATTGAATATTGAATACTGAATGAAAATGAGTTATAAAGAATAAAAAGATTAAGATAAGGGCAAAATAGTAATTCTGGAATAAAATTGAATTTTTAGGACCAAATGGAAATAAAATGTAAAGTTTGGGACAAAACCATAAAATTAAGTATAACATGGAACATCAGGGATAAAAATGAAATTTTGAATAAAAGATGAGATTTTAGGGACCAAATGGTAACTGTGCTAATAAAGTGAAATTTTAGGTATCAAAATGGTAATTTGATAAAAAGACGGAATTTAAGGAGTCAAATTGTAAATATAGTAAAATATGGAACTTTAGTAGCAAGCATGTAAATTGAGATTAATAAAGGAACTTTAGAATAAAAAGTAGTGAATTTAATAAATCATATGACACTTATGTAATAAAAATGGAAATAAGGGGCAAAATGATAAATTTAAGTGATAAGATAATAATTGTTAAATAAATATATAAATGAAAGAGTACGGTAGCAAATATGCAAGGAAATAATACTTGGGGAGCAAAACAGTAAAATTTCAAGTTAAAAAATAAAACTGTAAACAAGCAATAAAATATGAGTTATACTGGCATAACAATAGTAATGAAATAAAATGGTAATTTGAACGACAATTATGTAATATGATTTTCGAGTTAAAGAATAAATTAATAAATACGTGGTAAAATGGAAAATCTAGTGGCAAATTTATAAATACGACTAAAAATGAATTACTACTAATAAAATAACAATTTATTAGACAAAAAGAAAATTATGTGGTAAAGTGTAATTTATGGAAGTATAATGGTAGTGTAGTAACAAAAGGTAAAGTTTAATAGTAATATAGAAATTATGTGATAAAACCTTGAAAGCTAGGGTAAAATAAATATAAAAGGCAAAACGGCATATATGTAGAAAAATTTACATAAATGGATAAAAAGGCGAATTAAATTAGCTAGATAACATGTATGCAGTAAATTTGTCATTTCGAAGGATAAAATGGTAATTCTGGAATAAGAGTGGAGTTAATGACATAATAGCAAATATGCGATAAAATATGGACAGTATGAGTGAAATGATAATAATTACGTGGAGAAAAACAGATAAAAAAGGTAAAATCTTAGTAGAGTAACAATAATTATATGTAAAATGTAGAAGAAAAAGGTGAAACCGAAATTTTATGGTTAAATAAGAATAGCAAGGGTAAATATGTAATTGTGAGACAAAAATGGATTGAATTGGAAAGGCTAAAAGTACATTTTTGCCTCTATCGTTTGCCAAAATAGATAAATTTGTCTCTAACGTTTATTTTGAGGCAAATTTGCCCTTAACGTTTGTAAAATGGGAGATTTTTGCCCTTACTGTCAATTGCTGCTAACTTTGACCGTTAATACGTTAATTGACTGTTAGTGGGACACATGTCATACATCTATTGGACGCGTGAATCAAACGTTTGGGTGCCAAAAGTGTATTTTTGCCCTTAACATTTTTTCAAACGTGCAAATTTGCCCCTAACGTTTGTAAAATAGGAGATTTTTTCCCCTGCCGTTAATTTCCGGTAACTTTGACCGTTAATACGTTAGTTGACCGCTGACGGCAGAGGCAAAATCTCTAATTTTACAAACGTTAGGAGCAAATTTGCCCCAAAATAAACGTCGGGGTAAATTTGTCTATTTTTACAAACGATAGGAGTAAAAATACACCTTTGGCCAATTGAAAAAATAGCAATATATGAGAAATCTTAAGATATAATAGATAGAAGGGCTAAGGTGTAATTTTATCCCTGAACTATTAGAAATTGGGTAATTTTTTCCCTATACTTTTTTTGAGCTCATTTTGCCCATGAACTCGGATTTTTGGTTTATTTTTACCCCTGAATTTAGGTTTAAGGTGTAATTTTGTCTCTATTGTTAACAGAATCGTCATGTGTCTAACGGCACAAATGACAGCCAAATAACACGTGACACATCAGCAAACTCTCTCTCCTAATTATCTGCCACATGTACTTCTCTATCCTAGTCAGCATAATTTTTTAATTTAAAAGTTGATGGCATGGCACCCATATTGAAAATTTTAAAAATAATAATAATAATAAAAATTCGCTTCTCACAAAATAAAATAAAAAAAAGATTAAAAAAAGTGTTTGTTTCCCAAGAAAATATTTTATTCTAAATTTCCAAAGAAAAACTCACCTCTCTTTCTCTCCTTTTTCCTCCTGTTCTTCTCCTTCTTCTTCAAAAATCTCCAGCTCTCAAATATTCAAACAAAAAACCCCAAAAAGATTAAAAATTACAAACAAAAATTAATGGAAAATTTAGAAATTTTACCTCTTAATTGTTTGTTCTTGGTTTTCAAAAGTTAGAAAGAAGAACAAGTAGAGAAATTTTGCCCCTCATATACAACTTCTGTCCAAAGCAAATCGGACAAGGTTAAAATTATCTAAATGCAATCTCCACCGTTCACATTGAAGATCAAGGAGTTCCTAAGATACGCACCAAAAATCAGCCCGATCTAATAGCAAATGACTACTCAATTGTCCAAAAAGATAAAACTGGTCACTGTATACAATACCCAGAAAAATAGTCTGCTTTTTATAATAGAACCTCAACTTATAGATGTCTAAAAATGATCTCCGCCATTCACTTTGAAGATCAAGGAATTCCAACCATACTCACCATAAATCAGCCCGATCTAATGGCAAATGACTATCCAGTCAAAAAAAAAAAAGATAAAACTGGTCACTGTATAAAATATCTAGAAAAACAGTCCGTTTTTTGCACTAAAACCTCAATTTTCAAACCTCCAAAATGATCTGCACCGTTCCAAATGAAGAAATATATGTCTTCTAATTCTCTACCAAAATTCAGCATGATCAGAGTTCCGATAGATATCGAATAGTCTTCTAATTGTCAACCAAAATTCAGCATGATCAGAGTTCCGATAGATATCGAATAGCCAAAAGAAATAGGCCTAGTCAATTCTGGAAAATCCAGGAAGAAGAGGAGAAAGAGAAGGAAGAGAGAGGAGATAGTTCTTTTTTTTTTGCATTTTTGCATTTTTGCCATGTCATCAAAGTGGTTTCCACATGTGTGTCAATGTGTCGCAGTCTCATTGGATGTCGTTAACTCCATTAGACATGTGGCGATTCTGTTAGTAATAGGGCAAAATTATGCCTTAAACCTAAGTTCAGGAATAAAAACAAACCAAAAATCCGAGTTCAGGGGCAAAATGGGCTTAAAAAAAATATAGGCGCAAAATTACCACTTTTCCAATAATTCAGGGGTAAAATTTTAACTTAGCCCTAGATAGAATGAATATTTAAGGTGAAAATAATAAATATATAGAGAAATAAGTTGGATGGATAAATGGTAATTTCTAAAACAAATGTGGAAATAGGTAAGAAAATAGAAAAGTTTATATCTAAGTAGGAATAGGACATAAATCAATCATGTATGTAATATAGTTGTATGAAAGATAAAATTTAGTGATAAATATTATCATATAAGGAGAAACATAGTGATACTGTACAATTAAAGGAATAGATGGAGTATGTGTTAAAATAAGGAATTGTGACAATAAGAATAATAATTAATTTAAGTAATAAGAGTTGAAAGAAATTGAATTATAGATAAAATGTGCATGTGCATGCGTGTTGTGAAAAATGTTAGCAGTGTATCCACCACTAAGCACTAGGTTGCTTAGCGCGTAGTTATTTATTGCATGTAGATACTTGAAGCTAAAGTTGAGACGGAATAGGCAGGTTTAAAGGATTAAAGTCAAAGAAGGTGTTTTGGATATATGTAAAGTTATGAATTTTGATTTATGGCATGTATATATATGTATAATCCAGTGCAACAGTGTGTACATTTGAAAAATAAAGATACAGTTGATATATGTGTATATAGTTATTATAAATATGAATATATTATAGAGAAATAATGTTATTTAAATCATGTATGGATTGACACGTGTTTACCTCATTAAGAATTATTTAGAAATAAAATCTAAGAGAATAAGAATTAAATTGTTTGTAGCATCCACTACTTGCATTAGATCGCAGGTGTAAGGATGTTATAGTTGGGATTTAGACCAGTGCGAAAATTCTACACCAACTTCCAATCTGCTATTCCATAACATTGATGTAACAACCCCAAAAGCCTTAAGTGGAATTGAGTGTGCTACGCTGCACTTATAGCTGGTCATGTGATAAGTTCAACTACTTATTATGAACTATTTTATTTCAATCTTATCGTATATGTTAAGTTACATATTGACATTCACTTATCTTATTCTACATACTTTTCTAATATTACCAGGCAATACATCATTTCTATATAATGTTAAATTACACCATCATTACCCATTTATCACTTACTTTCAATGTTTAATTCTTAATTGTTTTATCACATAATTATACATTTACTACAAGAAAATCGCATTTTAGAGACGAAAAATTAGCGATGGAATCATAAATAGTGATGGCATCCCCCCCTGCATCTCCCCTTTCCTCGCGTCGGCACCCCCTCCCATGCGCAGCTCCACTCCCCCCGGTATCTCTCCTTCCCTCGCATCGGCACCCCTCCCTCGCGCGCGCGAACAATCTCCCTTTCCCTCGCGTAGCTCCACTCCGCCCTGTCGCTACTACTGCCACCTCTCCTGGATCTGCTTCCCGCCACCGCAGATCGATTGTGCATTGTTCCCTCTCTCCCCTGCCACCGTTGTCTCTCTCCCCCTCTCTCTTGCACCACCTTGCAGGGGCGGAGCCAGGACCCCAGGGTCAGAGGGGGCACACAACAGAAACAGAATCAGGACCCCAAGATCAAAAAGGGATACACAATATAATTTTATTAAAAAAATTAAAAATTAAAAATACATAAATTATACCATAAAAACATATCTCATTTAAAATTAAAAAAGAATAATGAATAAAATAAAATAAAAATACAATTTTTACAATTATCCTCTACTCGATTTCATATTTTAAAATCGTTAAATACTCATTGTCAATACTATCAAATACATCTCTTTCTATATAAATGATTAGACAATTATTCATCCAAACATCTCCCATTTCTTGTTGATACAACTGTATAGAAAGCATTTTCTGCAATAAAAATTATCAAGATTCGGTTGCGTAACCAATGAATAAATATATAATGTGCTTTCTAGTTTCAACTAATATTTGGGAAAGGCTACCAATTTCTTGTAAATTAGAAAAGTCTTCACTACTCTGCATATCAAGGGTATATTCTAACTGATTATGAAGAACCATCAAATCAGTAGTTGAGAAATCATGTGAATAAAACTTAGCAAATTGAATCAACTTTTGCTTGTCAAACACAGAAAATGAATTATCAGGAGCTAAGCATGCTAAACAAAGAAGCAATAATTAAAACGATCATTAAAGAATCTTGATCAAAAATTGATTTTCTTTTAAAAAATTTATCCATATCCTATATCCATATCGGTGGCGATAGAAAGCTACTGCAACACGAAGCAAAAATGCAAGAGGAAGGGGAAAAGAATGCCTGGTGTTGTTGCGCGTGGAGAGAGAAAAAAAGGAGGGAGAACCAATGACCAGCGGCGGTAGACGGAGAGGAAGAGGGGGATAGTGGCAAAGTCGGAAGGAGGGGCTGGAATCAATTCACGGGGTAAAAATAGGGGCTGGAATCGAACATAAGGAAGGAAAGAAAAGAGGAAAGAAAGAAAAAGAAGTGCAAATCCAAGAGCAAAGCGACGTAGTTTAGGCATAAGGGGCAGATTTTTTTTTATATATATGTCCAGAAATATAGGATTATTTACCCGCATTATTCGATTAATTGTGTTACAAATATGCTCTATTATAAATAAAAATTTTAATTTAATTTTAGTAACAAAATATTGGAAGCAAAATTTGAGAGGGGCACATAAATTAAATTAGAGGGGTCACTTAAATTAAATTAGAGGGGTCACAAGACTATTATATATATATATATATATATATATATATATATATATATATATATATATATATATATATATATATTTAAAGAAAAAAAATTGAGGGTGTGCATGTGCACACCCTCAAGATAACGTAGCTCCGCCAGTGCCCCGTTGTCCGTGTTTTTATTATTATTATTATTATTATTATTATTATTATTATTTTTTTTTTTTTTTTTCATTTATTTTTTTTTATTTACTTCCTTCTCATCAAGCACATTTTTGTTGTTAGGATTGTCAAATGTCACTTAACTCCACATTAGTATGATATTGTCTGCTTTGGGCCAAGCCCGCACGGATTTGTTTTTGGGTTCCTCCCAAAAGGCCTCATACTAATTGAGTTAGGTGAACACCTTATATTCAAGGCATTTCTCTCTTAATTTTCCAATGTGGGACTTTGGGTTGTAACCCCAACAATCCTCCCCTCAAACTAAGGACCACACAGCTTATGTCCTCCCCTCGAGCGACAATCCATTTGATTTGTCAAATCATCTTGTACCGTCGTTATCAACCAACAGAACACGATGCCTGACTACCACAATATCAGGAAGACTTTCGAGACAAGGCACCAAACACGAATCTCTAACCACTATTCCGAATTGTCACCAAACCATGGCTCTGATACCACTTGTTGGGACTGCCAAACATCACTTAACTCCACATTAGTATGATATTGTCCGCTTTGGACCAAACGCGCATGGATTTATTTTTGGGCTCCTCCAAAAAGGCCTCATACTAATGAAGTTAGGTGAACATCTTATATTCAAGGTATTTCTCTCTTAATTTTTCAATGTGGGACTTTGGGTTGTAACCCCAACATTTGTTTTGGTGCAACCATATTAACAAGAGGTTATATCATGGAGGTTGATATGGTTTTGTGCTGGAGTTTATTACACCTTCGTGTTGATGGGCCTTTATTAATGCTAGTTTTAATGTAACAGGAGCTTTCTGTGGCAGTTCACAACCACTACAAAAGGATATTCCATGCTTCCCAGAAGATAGAGTTAGTCTTTCAAAGTCTTTCTATTGACTGTTCAGTTGCTCAGGGGTGTTAGAGTTATTTTGTTGTTGCTAATGCAATGCATTTCTTAAAAGCACTGTATTTGATACTTTGTTGCCTTTACCTATTACATTTGAGGCACTACTTTTGCTTAAAACCATGCGAAATAAGTCATTACTGTTGTTTGAGTAATCATTACTGCTATTACCATCAGTTCCATGTACAATTCCATGAGGTCTTGTCAAGCGATTGATTTTGTTTTATAGTATTTATGAAGATGGATGTTTGATTATTCTCATTGCCTCATATTAACTTGACATCTTCATTTGAATCCCAGGTCAGGAGTACACTTGAGTTATATTGACATTCAAAATGATGACTATGAACTTATTGAGTTAGACAAGAGTAATGTGTTATTGGTAGGTCCTACTGGCTCAGGTATGTTGGATATTTTTTTCCCTACTGCTTGCAAGGACTTCTTTTTGATTCATTTTCTTTTACCTTTATCATAAGGATAGGGAAGACGTTACTTGCAAAAACACTAGCGCACATTGTGAATGTACCATTTGTCATAACTAATGCTACGTCACTGACACAGGCAAGTGCATTTCTTCATGTGTTTCCATACATCAAGTTACTTCTCTATCACTACAAGAAAATTATCAAATAGCAACGAAAATTAGCAACCGAATTTTTTGAATTAGCAATGGAAAATTCTGTTGCAATTTTGACGGTTGGTATTTTTAGCAACCGAATTTCACTTCCATTGCTAAATCTAACCAATATACGTTTTGGTGAATTGGTCAACATTAACAACCGAATTGATTTTCCATTGCTAAATATATTTTCGGTTGCTATTTTTAGCAACCGAATTCATTTTCGTTGCTATTTGTAGCAACGGAATAAAATTTTCATTGCTATATGTAGCAATGGAATAAAATTTCTGTTGCTATATATAGCAATGGAATCAGAATTTCCGTTGCTATATATAGCAACGGAACGGAATAAAATTTTCGTTGTTATATATAGCAACCAAAAATAAATTCCGTTGCTAAATATAGCAACTGAAACAACCAATGAAAAAGTTTAGCAACCGAGAAGTATTCCGTTGCTAAATATAGCAACGAAATTTCCTTTTCGTTACTAAAAATAGCAACAGAATTTCTCTTTCGTTGCTATTTTCAACATCAGGTACAGGACAATGTTTTAATTTCAATCAAATTTTTTATTTATAAATAAATATAATACAAATTCACAATTTAAGAAAATATTCTTATTAATAATATAATATAAAAATTATAATGCACAACAATTAAAATCCTGAAAATATATTATATTATTGTAAAATAAAAATCTATAAAAACCATCACAAAAACAACATAAAATCAGTATCAAAAACAAAAAATTACAAATCTATGCTATATAGTTGGTGGAGGTGAAGGAGGACGATCTGGCTGCTGAGCACCCTTGATTTCCAAATCTTCTACCCGATTCTTTAGTTGGGTTACAGTATCCATCAACAAGGTGAGTGCAATCTCTAGCTTAACGACTTTCTGAGAAGATTCACACCGCTTACTACAAGCAGATATAGATGATGCAGAGGAATTCAAATGGGAGGTGTTTGCAATTGAACCTAAACCAAAAATCCTTCCACGGTTATTCTTACCACTAACTGCTTCAAGAAATATTCGACTCTCATTAACACTTTCAGAGCTCTGCCAACGTTGAGTGAGTGTCTCTTATATTTGCTCCTATAATTACAATAGTTACAATTAATTAGCTATATTTTCATAAAATAATTAATATTGATGTATAAATTTTACATACATTGAGTTGTCTGCAACGAGTATTGATGAATATCTGACCATCATGCTTTTTTGTGTGGGTGTGCATAAATACTTCAGGATATGTAGGCTTCCTACCCATAAACTTTGCCTGCATAAGAAGCAATATAAGGAAGCATGTTTACTGAGCATGTCCAAAATAATTATTAGAATCTTAGCTCAATTAACAATACTGCCACAAAATTACAGAACTGAGTTTATATGATTACCACATAATATTCCAAGTAAGCATCTAGGTGAAACCCAACTACTTGTTAATCAGTATGGTATTTGAACAAATAGACCAAACTCGGTGATATAATCCAAAAAGAGCATGTCCAACTCAATTATTAGAATTTTACCCCAATTAACCCCCAAAGCCAAATAAACCCATCATTGTACCATGTAAGAATTTTATCTAAACTTCGTTCAGAAATATGACCTTCAGACTTTATGTTCAATATTCGGGCAATGGCAGACAGTTGAGTCATTTTCTCACAGTTTGGCCATAATTCTTGGTCAGCTGACTGTAGTAGTGTAGACACCGGGTCCTGATACAGCTCAGACCAAGGTTACCTAATGATGATAATATTTATTCAAAAATAGACAGAGAATGAAGGCACTTTGGCTCTCTATGGACTGGGGGTTTCAGCAGGGTTTTTTTTAGGCAAATCTTAATAATTTCTAAGAAAAAATAATAGAAAAAAATATAAAAAAAAAATAAAATATAAAAATTAAAAAGTTAAAATTAAAATTAAAATCGGGTTAATTTAATTAACTGGTATTATAGGATAGTTAAATTAAAGAGAAAACAAATTAGAAGGTAAGTAGAGAGATTAATTAATTAGAGTATATGATAATTAATTAGAGTACATAATAACTTAAAATAAAAAAGGGTATTTAGGTAACTTACCGAAAACTAGGCTATAAAAAGAAAACTAACCTAGACCTAAAGGGGGGCGGCAGATAAACAAAAAAAGAGAAAGGAAAAACAATAGGAGAGAGCCGCCAAGAGAGAAAGACCAGAAGAAAAAAGGGAAAAGAGAGGAAAAGAGAGAGAGCATACCCAAGAAAGAACAAACCCGAAAGCAAGAGAAAGAGGAAAAGAGAAGGAGAAATCGGGAGCTAAAAACCAGTTCAAGGAGAGCTGAAAGTGTTTGAATGCTCATGATCTAGAGGCCACAAATCTGAAGGTAACATCAAAAGATTGTAACTAGGACAGTGTAAAAAAGGGGCTCACGTTTACTTGTATATATTTGCATCAGTTGGATATTTAATTTCTTGAATCTGTTTTTTTGTTGTTTGCATTTCTATTGATTTTTAATCCACGAAAACCCATTGAAACCATGCAAAAATAATAGAATAAATGGTTTAAACCGAAAAACATTACTCATCATTCTCAACCATTGTCATCTGCTCTATAAAAAGCCATGTGTGTGGATATTTGAACCTCTGTTTTCTTCGTTGAGTTATTTATTAAGTTTGATTTCATTTGCTTTGATTCCTCAATTGATGATATTACATGTTAATCATTTATACAATTTTATCTTTGATTTATTCAAGGTTTGTAGTGGTTTTCATGGTTTAAAAGATTAGAAACTACAAAAATGACTTTACTGTTCATCTTCTTCGTTTTTTATGTGTTTAAGTTTTTTTTTTCAAAATTCTTGATTCATGGTTCTGTGTGTCATGCCTCAATTTATGTTTTTTTATTTGACAATTATATTGATGGGTTTTATGCGTGAATCTTTTTTTTTACCATTTTTTGGGGTCGAGATCCTATATTGGGCACGTTGTATGGATTGCTGGAAGTGAAAGCTGCTCTGTGTCCTGTTCTATATGCATGGTTTCTGCATTTTTCCTTCATTTTGGGCCAATCTACAGTGATTTTGTCTTTTAGCCTTCCTTTCCACGTGATTCATTTAGTTTATTTATTTTAGTTTTCTTCATTTATGTATATTTTATTCTCTTTTGTTTAATTGTTTTATTTTACTTTATTTCATTATTTTGTTATTTTTATTAGGTTTTGAACATCATCATCATTATTGTTACTTTATATTAATAATGTTTATTATTATTATTATTATTATTATTATTATTAAATCATATTTTTGCATGATTTCTTCTCATAAGTTGGCCACTGTCATTTTTGCATGCATATGTTTTTCTCATTCCATTTATTTATTTTCTTCTTCTCACGTAGGGCCCACCTTTTGTTTTCATCTCATGGCCATTAGCATACATATATTTGCATATTTATTTCTTCCACCTGTTTAATTACTTAATTCATGTGTAATATGCATTTGATATTTAACTTATTTGATTATTAGTTCATGTAATCCATTCATTTATTTGTTTAGATATTATTATTATTATTATTATTATTATTATTATTATTATTTCAAAATAATATATTATTATTGTTATTTTAAATTAATATAATATATTATTATTATTATTATTATTATTATTGTAGTTTGTTAAATTCCTTTTTTTTGCATGGTTTGCCTTCACCTATTTGAGTTCTGCATGTTATTTTACATGGCCTCATTTATTTATTTGTTATTTATTTGTTTACCTTTTGGCCACGTTTCTTGATTTATGTATATATATATATATGCTTACTAATGCATCTGTTACTTTGTTTATTCAATTATTCATTTATTTGTTAAATTTATGTGGAGATTATTATTTTATTATTATTATTATTATTAATAAATTTCTTATTATTATTAGGTTATTGTTATTACTATCATTATTATTATTTCATTATCATTATTATTGTAATTTATTAATTTTCATTTTACATGTATATTTTCATGGCTTGAGCCATTGCTACGGTGCCTTTCTATTATTTTGCATGTGTACTGTTCATGTGGGCCAACATGCACTGTTCATCAATTGCATTTTTATTCCTTCATTTTCCTTGATTTATACACAGTGGCCATCTTTATTCCTTTTTTCCCTTATTTTCCATTCATGCATTCACGTGGGACCAATTTATTTTGTTCACACACACACTTTTGTTCATTCATTCTTACATTTGTTTTTATCCCTTTATTTATTTGATTTACTCACTTGATAGACTTAATTAATATATTTGTTAATTGTATGTATTTAATTTAATTTGGTTCATTATTTTATTTTATGTATTTAATTTAATTTAATTTGATTTATCTATTTATTTATTTTTTTTATTTGATTTGATTTAATTACTAACCTTAATTTTCTTTTCTTTTTTGGCTACAATACTTGTTCTTTTTATTTGAGCATTATCCATAGACGAAAATGGAGAATCAAGGAATTGGGAGCCTCGTTTTGGTTTGCATATTTAAATTCCGCATTTTTCTTTATTTTGATTTATTTGTCGTATTTGTCGCATTTGGATCTTTTTATATAAAATTATTTATTTTTATGCACGATCAATTAAAATCATAAAAATATTTTTATTAATAAGTTCGGGTTTTTCCTAATAAAATGGACCAATGTCCTATTTTATCCAATAAAATTTCACCATCAAAATAGAGAACTAATTTTCATAAAATAGGGATCACTCATCCCGATTTTTCACAATAAATGCTTAAAAAATAGTTCTCTAATTTTCAATTCAATAAAAGGAACTAATGTTCCTAAAATTCAATAAATGACCCGATTTATGTATGATTTATTTTAAAGTGTTCAGTTATTTATGTTGGGCCCTTGTAATTTAAGTATTTGGGGCAAATTCTATTCTTCTAATATAATTTATTCATTCATTTATTTATTTATTTAGACGCTTTCTAATGTGGATGAGTTGCGCTTTAAATTCAATGCATGTTCGTGTGAGGAGAGGAATGGAATCGCGTTTCATTAAAACTCATTTATGACATTTAATTTAACTCATTAATAAAAGTAAAGTTCCGAACATCGTCTTTGGTTTGAGACCATCGAGGCTAGAGACCTCTCCCAAGTTTTTGGGGTGGCGACTCCAACACACCTCAAGGTGCCTTTAGGCGTCACAAGACTAGGTGGCATCTCCCCAATGTCCTATTGGGAGGGATGCACCGATGATGTCTCGTGGTGCCCATGATCCAAAAGACGCGACCGATCCCTCGAGCCCCGAAAGGAGGGCTCAACGTGCTGGGTCTGGGCGCGCATCACAAGTAGGTCAAAAAATCTTTTTGCATTTAGGTTTGGTTCCTCTTCAAGATTCCGCATATTTTCTTTAAAGGAATAACAATCTGCATCATAAACCATTTGTGCGTAAAGATTTTCATTTACATCCACATTATTTAGTCTAATTCCAGCTCCCCCTGCAATCCCATCTATATCTTCGTCTGAATATACTTGATTACCCCTAGAGGTGCTACAGATTATTGGCTCCCCATATCGTGTCCATTCAAAATAATTTGGAACAACCCCTTTTTTTTTAATAAATGTGGATGCACTTCATCAGTAGGGAGAAAACGGATATATTTACACTTTTTACATGAACATCTGATTTTTAGACCATCCATATATGAAGGCTACAAACTTGCATATTTAATGAATGATTGAATTCCATCAGCAAACTCAAGATTAATGAAACCATCTGGCTTTAATCGCCTATACATCCAAGATCTATCAACATTACTCATGCTCGCATAACTGTTATTCAAATAAGGTAATTTCATAATTAGATTTATGAATTAAATAAATAGGAAAGGTTTATCAATGTATACATGTATGCGCGTAACTCATCATAACTCATCATTCATGAAATATTTGGCTATTTTAATCATGTAACAAACACTGCCAACTAATTATCAACCAATTAATATAAATACAATCAGCCATGTTGTATTGTTTTTAAAATAGTAGCAATGAAAGTAATATTAAATATAAAAAAAGTGTACTTGTCATGAACGCAAATAATATTAAATTAAAAAAAAAGATCTCAAACTTAGTACCTTTAGAATGCAAAAAGGGATTGGTCTAAGCCAAGGAGAAATATAACTCCACAATACTATATAAAATGTTAAAGCATGGCATGAAATTAAGTTGCATCAAGGTACGTGGCACTCAACCATGATAACCGAGTTATCCTTTGGAAACCAGTAGCTTGCAGGTCGAATCATTTCAGCCTATATACTTTGATACAATAGTGACACAAACAAAATGCAAGCCAGATTGATTAATGCAATACAAATAGATATGCATCTTGGCATAAGTGCTGGCATGAATGTATATAAAAATGCATTGGCAACCTATGAAATGAGGTTTGGATGAACATTGCATATTCCTCACACGACAGTCCTAACAAAATCAATCTAAAATTTAATGCTACTTACTTGCAATAGTTCCCAAATCAAGAAAGAATGCAATATTGTGCGACAATCATGCACTGACCTAATTTGAAAGCTCACATAGCAACTAAATTCAAATCATGCTTAATAATCATATTTAACAACCAAATGGAAACACTGATAATCAATAGGTTCATGATTGTCTAATTCTATTTTCAACCGGTTCAAGATAAAGAAAGTATTGCTCTGTAAAACTGTAAAGAATATAAAAATAAAAATAAAAAAGCTTACACAGTTAAAATTCATATTCCCCCAAAATTCCATCAGCAAACCACAAAACTAAAATAATAGTAGGTTATTAAAATAAAAATATTGTTTTGAAGCCATACCTATGAGATTCCTCTTCTTTGTTGCTACTGTTGTAATCTGTAATTTTGTTTCATTGATTTTGTAATAAATTTCAGAACTTAACAAAAGAAGTCAGAATTTTCAGCAAACAACCCATATATGCAATTATATAGGCTGAACTTTTATTAGAAAGAAAGCTAGCTAGTAGCCAAAAAAGCTAAGAAACCAGCTAGTAAAATATAGCTATTAAAACATACCAATCCACTTTGAACCAATCAATAACATGCAATGTACTTATATAAAATGTTAAAGCATGGCATGAAATTAAGTTGCATCAAGGTACATGGCACTCAACCATGATATCCGAGTTATCCTTTGGAAACCAGTAGCCCGCAGGTCGAATCGTTTTAGCCTATATACCTTGATACAATAGTGACACAAACAAAATGCAAGCCATATTGATTAATGCAATACAAACAGATATGCATCTTGGCATTAGTGCTGGCATGAATGCATATGAAAATGCATTGGCAACCTATGAAATGAGGTTTGGATGAACATTGCAAATTCCTCAAACGATAGTCCTAACAAAATTAATCTAAAATTTAATGCTACCTACTTGCAAGAGTTCCCAAATCAAGCAAGAATGCAATATTGTGTGATAATATTATCGCAGAGGATTGCTGGTTCGTTAATATATAAGGATTTTATCTCCGCAGAGGATTCTATGGGTAGCATGCATAGGATGATAAAGATGCCATTTTTAATTTACAAGTTAGCTAGGAACAAAACATATATTCACAGGACAGCTTTTAGTTTTCCAGACCAATTAAAAATTGCTGGTTCGTTATGTTACATGTCCCCACGTATAAATTACCAATTAAAACTGCTAAAAAGGACACTACTTTCTAACTTGTTCCATGGGCCAAGGAAGGGATAAGCTTCTTGTCTATTTATTGCTCTAGTTTAGGGATGCTCTAGTTTAGGGATTGAATAGAAGTTGAAAGTTATGGAGAGGTTGTTGCTGACCCTACATTCCATTATCACTTCTTTTTGTTAAGTAAACACACAGCCTCAGCAAAATGAGTACAATATTATTATTTAATGAGATTCATAAATTAATTTTGACTGGTTTTAGTTAGCACTAGCTCCTTGATAAAACTATTGTGACTACTCGCTAGGCTAGCCCTCTATGCACAGACAGACATAAAACAACATGGATAATTATGACACATCCAACAACAGCCCCATAGTTAAGATTTGGTTGACAAAATCAAAGCTATATGTATAGTTACATTATACGCAGGGCATTTGAATTTCTGATGAAAAAGATTTTAAAGTACAATTTACAAGGATATGCCATTGATGAAGCGTAATATTTGATTGTTACAATTAATTCTACAATAATAATAACATTGAGACCATGAGTTTAAATTAAAAATCCAATTAAAATTTTCAGAAATATAAGAGTAGATTTAATTAAGAAAAGTTGAAGCAAACCGGATGGCACGTGTATGATCCAAAGCATGTGGAATAGAGTACGGAGGAGGGGCTAAATTAATAATCTAAAACTGACAGAAAGTGCATCAGAATGAGATGTCATGCTCATATACTTACTGGAAGTATATTATAGTCAACTGAACTGCAGCGGAAAAAAAATAATGCTCATATTTTGTCTTACAATTTTCATGTCTCTTTCTATTACATGCTCCCAAATCTAAGATGAAACTCTAGTTTTAGGATAAAAAATGTTTTAGAAAAATTGAAGAAATTTTCTCTTTGTGCAATAGAAAAACATATATATACATCAAATTATTTTGGACGAATTTAATTTATAAAGAAAAGAAAGAGAAGATAGATGGCATATGATTTGCAGTGAAAAGATTCATCAAAAGATAAATGAAGTGAAAGCTACCTTTATGAATATCAAAATTTTCGTACCTTAAGAGATGTCAAAATACTTTATGAATATATATCATGGTATAGATTCAACATAAAAATAGAGAATAAAAAATTAAAAAGAAAGCTATGCAAAGAAATACAAAAGAAGAAAGAAATACAAAACAAAAGATGGGTTCATTTGGCCATGACTATTCAAATTCTACTCAAATTCATTTACTTCATGATTAAAAAAGTAAATAATTTCTATTAAAAAGTATATAATTTTCATTAAATTTAATCTTGTAAAGTCCTTTAAAATTCACCCTATCCTCTATATTTTTCCTTTTTTTTTTTCTATTTTCTCCTCCTTCTACCTCCATCATCACAAATAGTTTAAAATTCATATCTAAATGGCAAGTCATCAATCTAGTTATAAAATGTTTTCTTAAATTTTGGCATCTCACTCCTTAAAATTCCTGCTTGATCCACCCTTATTATATATAGATATGAGTTGAATTATTCTACTTTCATTTTTCACGCATTAAATTCTCTTTTAGACTTAGTACATTCTATGATAAAATAAATATTTTCTTAATCATAGTACTAAATTGGTGTTTAACAATCAATTAAAAATGTAGAAGGTGATAATTTTATTTTTTTATAATTACATTTATAATTGTAATTTAATCAATACATAATGCCATATGATGAGAAATTTCATGCCTGATATCAAAAGCATAGATGTATCCTTAAACAGCTTACTAGCATTTAGTAATCACATCATCCAATGAAGAATCGCATGTGGGTAAGAAATGTTATAAATGGCACAGATGATGGCAGTTACTAGATTATTAAGAAAATATAACATTCCAAATGTTGTTCTTCATGTAAATTAGATAGCAATTAATGTTGGTCCCAAAGACACACAAGAGGGGGGGGGGGGGGGGGGAGGGGTGAATTGGGTGTCACGAAATTTTTTGCCTGATTTTCTAATGGAACAAATTTGATAAAAAATACAGAATTCTGACTTTAAGAATAGAAATGCAGTGCAAGTAAAGATCAGATTTTTCTAAAATCTTTTACAATAGAAAACTCAAGTAATAACTTTAAAAATGAGTGAATGAAACTTGTTGTGACAATTTTAGAATATTTTCTAAGAAATGATTTTGAAATCACGACAATCAGAATTTTAAAAACAGAGTAGCAGAAATTGCAGAGTATCAAAAAAGAGAGTAGAAAAGCTGACACATAAATTATAGTGGTTCGGCTAACTTGCGTACCTCCACTCCCCAATATATAGTTCTTGAGCTTTTCTCTCAACTCTTAACTCTTTTAAGGGCAAGAGTCAAAGCCAATATACAATCCTAGATTTGTATATCTACCCACAATCTTTTTCCCAAAGTAAAAGATTAAAACACTTACTAGAATTCTTCCTAGGTTTCTAGCCAACCCAACTCACAATATTTTACAATAGAATTTCCTCATACTAAGATTACAACAAAAAAAATATAACCAAATTGAGGAGAATATGTAAAGAATGAAGTGCAAAGATGTGGAAAGTGAGATAAAAAATTTAAGCTTTTCTCTTAAGAGTTAGAATTTCTTTTCAAACTTTTTCTAACCTTCTAATGGGTAGAACATCATCTATTTATACTCAAAAAATCAGTTTTAGGTGCTTAAATAAAAAAACTAGCCGTTTATGGCTGTTGGAGGGCAAAACAGACAAGATAAAATCCAACTAACCGTTATCTAGCCGTTATTTTTGTCTTTTAGTGCGATTCTGAGTTTTGCCCAGAATTCTGATACGAACATAAATTCAGTTAGAAAATGACAGTTAGAAATTCCTTTAGAAATCTGATACACAGAAATTCATTTTCTCAAAGACCAATTTCTGATGAAAGACCAATTTTGATCAAAAGTTAATTTTCTAACTTAAAAACATTTTTGTGCAATTTTAAAATTAAAATGTGCATGCATGAATGAGAATATTTTGCTTCAATTTGATCTTATATTTTAATAACCTAATTTCTAGCAAACTAAGACAATAAATAAATTTACAACTTAAATCCATGCTGTCTTCAAAATTGTGATCCTTTACATCAGACAAACCCATAGAAAAGTTCCTGCAGAAATTTGCTTAGAAAAAAATTCTTAATAGAGTTTATTTAAAGTTTAATAATCATCAAAATCAGAGTGTGACCTTGGGCTAACAATCTCCTCCTTTTTGATGATGACAAAACCTTAATAAACTCTAATTAGAAGTCTATCTAGATTAGTCAAAAAAAAAAATCTCCCCTTGAGTATATGCATGGGGGTAAGAACAATGAAATTACTTAATTATATCCCTTGTACAACAATATAGACAAAACAAACGCATAACCATTTGATCAAAAATTCTCAGTCAACAGGAAGGATCATCAATTTGCAAAATCAACACAATAAGCTCAAAATAGTAACCCAATCCTCACAACAGACAGTAAACCAACATAAATATATGTCAATAGACAGTAACCAAACATATATATCTTCCCCTTTTTGTCATCAGCCAAAAAGGAAAGAACCAGCACCAAAAGCAAAGGCAGTCCATAAGTAATAAGCAGTTCACAGAAATCCCAAAAATAATCACAGAGATCCAACAATATCCAATAAAATTTTACTATCAGTTCTGCATAAAACATATCACGAGTATTCCCAATATATCACATATCACATATTTTCAATATTGTAATTTTTCTCCAATAAAATTCAATTCAATGTATAAACTCATTTTTCAATCAAAATACCAACTCAGTATATCCCAAATTTTCTTCAATAAAAAATCAATTCACATATATCAGCTCAACATATATATCACTATATTTAGCCAATAAGTCAACATATTCCAATTTTTCAAATTTTGATTTTGAACAAAAATCAACAATTTGATTTTTAACAAAAATTAATCAACAGATCGACAAATCAACATATCAAAATTCAATCAACAAATTCAACCTTCTTCTTCCCCATTTTATCATCAGCAAAAGGGAAGAGAAAAAAAAACAACCAATTTATCACAATAATATATAATCAAAAATATTTTCAAGGCAAACCTAACAACAAAATTATTTTTCAAGTCACTGAGATATAATAGAAATTACCTTACGAGAGCAGATTCGGAGAGACTTGAATTTTCTTTTACCAATTTGAATGATGAATCGAATTTCGGTGAAATTTTCCAAAAGCTTATAAAATGATTTTACCAAATTCGGGTAAAATTATATTACCTGAATATTCGAACAACAATTTCCTTCCTTCGAATTCCATCCATAAAATTAATTTTGCAATTGATCAGCTCGATCGACTATTTCGGAGGAAATATGGCAGATATAATTTTGGGTGATGGTTTCGATTAGGGTTTGATTTTGATTTCCACAGGTTGCATTTCTTGGATTTGGGTTTAGAAGAAATGGGTTGTGATCAAAATTGCCATACTTTTGTCTTAAATTTGGGCAAATGGGTAAGGAGGAAATTGGTTTTACAAAGTGGAAATGAAAGTGATGGGAGGATGGAGATGAAGAAATAAACCCACTTTCAAATAAAGTATTAAAATGGAAGAGTATAAAGCAAGTTTGACATTAAATGAAAAGTAACTTGAAAAGACTTTGGAAAAGACAAAAATCAAAAAGTAAAATCCATTTTCCAACGAGATAACAATTGATTTTAAGCTCAAAAATTAAATTGGCCTCATTCTTCACGTTAGCTAAATTCAAAAAACTGATTTTGTTTCCAAGAAGAAGATCAAACCTTTTTTTTTTTACTTTGAAAAAGTAAAAAATAAAATAACTATTTTGTCTTTAGCCAAAAATATAAGCCTTTTATAATAGAACACGGAAGAGAAAGTCACATAAACATATTTTAATATTTAAAACCAGTAAGATAACAAAGAAAAAATTGCATCACGCATTTTCACACTGATTTCAAAATTAACCAGCAGATTTCTTATCAGAATTTCGTTAGAAAACGTACCTCAATAGAAAACTAAATTTCTGATATACCCATTCCTAACTTCCTTCTTAGTTGACAGAATCTATCTTCTTTAAGAGGCTTGGTGAAGACGTCTGCTATCTGATTTTCAGTAGAAACAAATTCTAACAAAATATCTCCTCTTTGCACATGATCACGTATAAAGTGATATCTAATCTCAATGTGCTTTGTTCTTGAATGAAGAATAGGATTCTTTGATAAATTAATAGCACTTGTATTATCACAATATATTATAATATTGTCAAATTCTATCCCGTAATCTTTCAATTGCTGTCTAATCCATAGAATTTGAGCCACACATCCACCAACTGCTATGTACTTTGCCTCTGTTGTAGATAATGCCACAGAATTTTGCTTTCGGCTTGACCATGTGATTAGAGAGTTTCCCAGAAAATGGTAAGCACCAGAAGTACTTTTTCTGTCTATCCTACAACCAGCGTAATCAGCATTTGAATACTTGATGAAATCAAAAGATGTGTTCTTTGATTACCAAAGTCCTAATTCTTGTGTTCCACATAGATATCTCAGAATTCTCTTAACGGAAGACAAATGTGATTCCTTTGGAGCTGATTGAAAACGTGCATAAAGGCAAACACTAAAATGAATGTCAGGTTTACTTGTTGTTAAGTACAGTAGTGACCCAATCATACCTCGATACAACTTTTTTTCAACATTTTTCCCTTTCTCATCCTTGTCAATCTTTATAGTTGAGGTCATAGGAGTGCTAGCAGATTTTGCATCAGACATTTTGAACTTCTTCAGCAATTCCTTAGTATACTTTGATTGACTTATGAATATACCATTTGCACATTGCTTTTTTTTTTATAAGCAGATACTATTATTAGAGAGGAACATCAATACATAGAGACAAATTATATATGACTCCCATCTCCTGGCTATAAACCTATGATTAAACAGCCACTAACCAAGAGTAGAATAGATAGAACCACCAAACCACAAAATAGGGCACCTATCGTGGCCCCCAACCAATCCACCACCAATAATCTGGACCCATCTAAAGGAAAAATAGCCAAAAGGGATAGACTGCTAACCAAACATACAAGAAGAAACAAAAAGACAATAGCATAAATAAGAGAAGCAGCAACCATCCGACTATGTACACTTCCAGGACCACAAAGTCTGCATCAGCTTGTTGCAACAGAGAAGAGAACCAAGAACGACAGCAGCAGAGAGCCTCAAATCATTCCCCAAGCCACCAATTTTTCAGCTGCTTATAAACAGCAATATTCTGATATCTCCTGCCCTCTAACCGCCCATCAGCTTACAGAAAACTAGGTCCTCCAGACACCACATGAGGACCAGGCCAGTTAATTTACCCAAGCTATGAAATCTTCCTCACGATTAGCCCCCTGTTTTGCAAGTGTGTCTGCAAAACAAATTGCCTTCTCTATTCTTATGCAAAAAACAAACCTTAGATAATCTACTCAAAAGGTTTGTAATTTCCAGGGTCGTTCAATTGTAGGATTATTTAGCCATGAGACTGCTGCCTGCGAATCCAACTCAAAAATCACCTGTTTGTTTGCTCTACTAAGAAATCAATGGAAACTTGGAGAGCTTTGAGTACAGCTAGAATTTCAGCAGAAATAGCTTTGTTGTGCCCAATGTTACAAGAGAAAATACATTGGACTGTTCCTGAGGAATCCCTGAGCACACCCTCCGATTCCTGAAGGACCCGAATTCCCCAGAGAGGATCCGTCTGTATTCCACTTCAGAGAGTCCGCGTTTGGGGACTGCCATAAGACCTTAGGACTATATTTGGGATTAACCTTCAACTTTTGATCCTTCTGCCGCAAGACTAAGATCTTGTCCAGCAAGAGAGCATAAATCCTTGTGTGCCTTGGTCCAAAAGAAAGATCTGGCTAGACAAAGGTTGAATAAAGATGTAACATCTAGAACTTTGGAACCGAAAAATACTACAGCATTTCTCTCTAGCCAAATTGACCAGATACAGGCCAACAAATGATGTTCCATACTTTTTTCACCATTGAGCCTTTTGCAAAGAATTGCCATTGATTAACAATATCAGAAAAGCTTCCTGGGATACAGCACTCAAAGCCCCACCACCGAAAAATTTTATACCAGAGGGAGGAAGAGAGGGGGCAAGTAACAAATAGATGATCAGAATTTTCAATAGCTGAGTTGCATAGAGCACAGAAAGAATTTTGTGGCGGTATGATACCTCGGCTGTCTAGAAATGACTTGGTGCTGATCTTATTTAATAAACACATCTAGAGAAAAATCTCAACCTTTGGGGCACTATCTGTAACACCCCGCCATCCCCGTTGGAAGGATACCGGGATACCGAAATGCCACGCGGACAAACATATAAACAATTCAAATACATGCTAATAAAATAAAACAAAACATAACTTGTAAAGAAACTTTTAAATCATTTATAGAAAAACCTTTAACATATACATATATATATATATATCACTATCGATTTACAAAAAGGCTCGTAAGCAAATACATATACAAAAGAATACTATAACTTGTTCCTTTACAAAAGCTTCATTTTGCAATACACAAGCCATATACAAAACTATAGCGGAAGACATCAAAAATATAACAACTTCATCCAAAAAGACTTCTAGTGGCCGACCGCAGATATCAACTCCAAATCGAACTCGCCACCTGCACGGGAAAAGAGCCCGTGCTAAGCGATAACGCTTAGTGGGGAGAAACAAAACAAAATAACAATATACATATAACATATGTGCAACAATACTATAATCAATATACTAGATGCATATCATCAGGGTATACAAGAATTCATGTGCATTATATCCATTTATTCTTGTTATAAACATCTCAACATATACAATACATGTACACATATAGCCTGATTAGTCGGAATAAACTCATTAGAAGTGGATACGGTCAAATGGATACTGATAGAACACAGTATCCCAAGCATATAGAGACATGAGTCTCAACATGTAACTTTCATATAGAGACGAGGTCTCGCTTTATTTCCATATAGATCCCACAGGATCGAAACAAAGATCCAAACGGACCCGCATATAACATTTTATCATATAGCAGCTGCACACACACTCTGACCTAAGTAAGTGCTTACTTATCCACTACTATGACTTATTCAGGCTCAAATGATACAACTCAATAATTCATATATTATATCATGTGAATTGCGATAAATACTAACTTATAGTTCATATTTACACATATATTGATCAAAATCAGAACATTTAAACATATAAATATCAATTACAGGAAATAATAAGAACAAATAGCTCATATTGAAAAAGTCCATGTTAAATAAATTATAAAATGTGTAAATCATGTACATTAATTATTAATCATGTATTCAAAACCCAGTATTATTCAATTATTAAATACAAATCAAATTTTGAATCCAAACATTTATCATGTAATGCAAAAACCCCTTAAAATAGAAGTTAAAACTTTGCTTTAGAAAAACTGGGCAACAGGAAGAGGCTGGTCACGAGACACCCAGGCAGTGGTGTCTCGTGACGCTAACTTCTCGCAAGCGCCACACAGAAAGTTGGCAGTCACGGCGTGACCCTCAGTCACGTCTCGTGACGCAGAAGAGCAAGCAAGAATAGGCAGGCAGCTGGAGGAAGGCTGGTCACGTCGTGACTTCCAGTCATGTCTCGTGACTCCAGCTTCACGCGAGCGCCAAGCAAAGCAGGGCGGTCACGGCGTGACCACTCGTCACGTCTCGTGACGCCAGAGAGGTGAGGGAGAAAGGTCACGAGATGAAATCTCGTGACATGCAGGAAACCAGACGAAGTCGCGAGGCGTGATGCTCCATCACGTCGCGTGACTTCCCAGAGAAGGGGGATCACGGCGTGATGCCCCATCACGTCTCGTGACTTCCCAAAAGTAGGAGGTCACAGCGTGATGCTCCATCACGTCACGTGATCTTCCTCTCACACTCCTCATCTTCTCCAAAACTAATTTTTCAGAAACCCAGAAAACGTGAAAAACCAGAAGATTGCAAAAACAGAGTACTTCCTAAATTCAAAACCCCTTCTTGCTTAAAACCATTTTTCATGCAATAATCATTCAACCACGTACCTTTAGGTCTTCTGAGCACATTTACAGCAATTATAACACAAATAATACATTTTTACACTTAAAACAGAGGCAATGCCAGAATATCAATATTCCAGAATTTCTCATTCAAACTAAGGCTTATTCATCTCATTTACCAATTCATGTTATTCATTTCTACTTAATTCATGTAAACACAATACATTTCTCAAGCATCTACATAAATGAACACGCTTAATTAACATTAACATCAGATAACAACTAGGATCCAGAATTGAGTAAAGACAGACACTCCCAAACCTGATGATGAAGCTCAAAAATGTTCACTGCTCTTCTTCAATCCACAACCTTGCCTTTTCCCTTCTCTTTTCTTTTATCCTCAGAGGCTTGCAAACAAGTAAAACCACAATCAAAACCCAATAACAGATTCTCTATAAACCTTAAGGAGAAAAAGAACCACATGAAGACTAACAGCTCTTACCTTCTGAAACTTCTAACAGACCCAAACTCAAGCTTCACAACAGGAAGAACACACATGCAAATGGAAGGAACAGAATGTGATTTACGTGAGGGAGAGAGAGAGAGCAAGAAAGAGAGAACTTCAAGTCTTCTGTTTCCAGCCAACTGAGTTTCCCTCAGTTTTCTCTTTTCCCTCACCACGTACACACACACTCTCATTCCACTTGGCACACATGCACAGTTACACCATTCACTAATTCCACTAATTCCAATTTACCAAGTAATCCTTGACAAAATTACCTTTTACCCACTTAAAATAAAATTTTGCAATCTAATTACTTTATTAATACTTGCAATTTAATCCTCTTTCCCAATTAAAATACCAAATTGCGCTAAATTGTCCAATTAAAAATTGCTTAATCCAATTAGGCCACTTATGGGGTGTGACAACTCTCCCCTCCTTAAGAAAATTTCGTCCTCGAAATTTCCTTGCTTATCATATAGAACCCAAGTATCAAAACCGAAACAAAGCAAAACTTAACATATAAACACTTACCCGAAGGACCCGCTGCACCAGTCGCATCTCTAGCAATCATAGCATAACCTCTATACTGATTATGATCTTCTGTAGCACCAGGTCGTTGCACTGTCTCTGATGGTGCTCTCGGAGCTCTACTTCCCTCGCGATTGCTTTGGATAACATTGGATCTTCTGCTCTCTTGTTGATTCTGATTCTCTTGTCGATGCGGGCAAAAGGCAAAACGATGCTCCATACTTCCACACTTAAAGCAGGCGCCGGTGATCTTGCGACACGTACCCCAATGGTACCTATGACAATGCTCACATTCTGGTGCTCGATTTCCTTTACTTCCATGTGGGGCTACACTCTCTACCTGTGAAGGTACTTGAACACTCCCTCTAGATCCTTGCTCGGGTGGAGCACCTTTGGACTTCTTGGTACTCTCAACTCCACCATCCGGTGCTCTCCTCTTGCTAACCATTCTCTGCTTGATCTCCTCAGATTCCTCTAACTTCATTGCTGCAGCCACAAGCTGATAATACCCCACTGGTTGCAAAACAATCATCGCAGACAAAGGGCCTCTGAATACCTCACGCAACCCCTCTAGAAAGTGCCTACATCTGAACTCATCTGTCATCAACTGCTCGGGCACATACTTACTCAATCGGTTGAACTCCTTGTCATACTCACTCACAGTCATGCCCCGCTGCTTCAAACTGATGAATTCTCTCCACTTGGCTTCTTGATATGCCTTTGTTATATACTTTTGCTCAAACTCTTGCTTAAAATAATCCCATGTCAGCTCGGCTGGTCGCTGAGGATTCCTCATCACAAGTTCCCACCAATCATATGCTGGTCCTTGAAGCAATGATATTGCACAAGAAGCTCTCTGATCCGCAGGACATCTAATCTCTTGCAAAATCCTACCTACCCTCTTAAGCCAAAACTCTGCCACATCTGATTCATCTAAGGCAGTCCCATGAAAGTCTTCTGCTCCTCTCTTTCTTAACAACTCAGTTGGAGCCTTAGGTGCAGTCAACCTATCAACCACTTGCAATAACCCCTGAACTAACGCTGGATCAAAAGCAACACCTCTATTTGCACCCTCAGCTGGTGCAGGTTCCCGCTCATGTCTATCCTGTCTAACTGGATCATCTCTTCTCACTGGATTCCCTCCACGACTCACATTGGCACTACTCATGGTGTCGCCCATATACTCACTTGGATCCGACTCCATACAAACACTACACAAAACAAGACATATGCGTTAGGCCACTAAACAAAACTAACTCTCATGCATAGACTTGACTCTACACTCAAACAATCACAACATAACCCAGAACCACCAAACCGGGCTCTGATACCAAGCTGTAACACCCCGCCATTCCCGTTGGAAGGATACCGGAATGCCACGCGGACAAACATATAAACAATTCAAATACATGCTAATAAAATAAAAACAAAACATAACTTGTAAAGAAACTTTTAAATCATTTATAGAAAAACCTTTAACATATACATATATATATATATCACTATCGATTTACAAAAAGGCTCGTAAGCAAATACATATACAAAAGAATACTATACTTGTTCCTTTACAAAAGCTTCATTTTGCAATACACAAGCCATATACAAAACTATAGCGGAAGACATAAAAAATATAACAACTTCATCCAAAAAGACTTCTAGTGGCCGACCGCAGATATCAACTCCAAATCGAACTCGCCACCTGCACGGGAAAAGAGCCCGTGCTAAGCGATAACGCTTAGTGGGGAGAAACAAAACAAAATAACAATATACATATAACATATGTGCAACAATACTATAATCAATATACTAGATGCATATCATCAGGGTATACAAGAATTCATGTGCATTATATCCATTTAATCTTGTTATAAACATCTCAACATATACAATACATGTACACATATAGCCTGATTAGTCGGAATAAACTCATTAGAAGTGGATACGGTCAAATGGATACTGATAGAACACAGTATCCCAAGCATATAGAGACATGAGTCTCAACATGTAACTTTCATATAGAGACCGAGGTCTCGCTTTATTTCCATATAGATCCCACAGGATCGAAACAAAGATCCAAACGGACCCGCATATAACATTTTATCATATAGCAGCTGCACACACACTCTGACCTAAGTAAGCGCTTACTTATCCACTACTATGACTTATTCAGGCTCAAATGATACAACTCAATAATTCATATATTATATCATGTGAATTGCGATAAATACTAACTTATAGTTCATATTTACACATATATTGATCAAAATCAGAACATTTAAACATATAAATATCAATTACAGGAAATAAAAAGAACAAATAGCTCATATTGAAAAAGTCCATGTTAAATAAATTATAAAATGTGTAAATCATGTACATTAATTATTAATCATGTATTCAAAACCCAGTATTATTCAATTATTAAATACAAATCAAATTTTGAATCCAAACATTTGTCATGTAATGCAAAAACCCCTTAAAACAGAAGTTAAAACTTTGCTTTAGAAAAACTGGGCAACAGGTAGAGGCTGGTCACGAGACACCCAGGCAGTGGTGTCTCGTGACGCTAACTTCTCGCAAGCGCCACACAGAAAGTTGGCAGTCACGGCGTGACCCTCAGTCACGTCTCGTGACGCAGAAGAGCAAGCAAGAACAGGCAGGCAGCTGGAGGAAGGCTGGTCACGTCGTGACTTCCAGTCATGTCTCGTGACTCCAGCTTCACGCGAGCGCCAAGCAAAGCAGGGCGGTCACGGCGTGACCACTCGTCACGTCTCGTGATGCCAGAGAGGTGAGGGAGAAAGGTCACGTGATGAAATCTCGTGACATGCAGGAAGCCAGACGAAGTCGCCAGGCGTGATGCTCCATCACGTCGCGTGACTTCCCAGAGAAGGGGGATCACGGCGTGATGCCCCATCACGTCTCGTGACTTCCCAAAAGAAGGAGGTCACGGCGTGATGCTCCATCGCGTCACGTGATCTTCCTCTCACACTCCTCATCTTCTCCAAAACTAATTTTTCAGAAACCCAGAAAACGTGAAAAACCAGAAGATTGCAAAAACAGAGTACTTCCTAAATTCAAAACCCCTTCTTGCTTAAAACCATTTTTCATGCAATAATCATTCAACCACGTACCTTTAGGTCTTCTGAGCACATTTACAGCAATTATAACACAAATAATACATTTTTACACTTAAAACAGAGGCAATGCCAGAATATCAATATTCCAGAATTTCTCATTCAAACTAAGGCTTATTCATCTCATTTACCAATTCATGTTATTCATTTCTACTTAATTCATGTAAACACAATACATTTCTCAAGCATCTACATAAATGAACACGCTTAATTAACATTAACATCAGATAACAACTAGGATCCAGAATTGAGTAAAGACAGACACTCCCAAACCTGATGATGAAGCTCAAAAATGTTCACTGCTCTTCTTCAATCCACAACCTTGCCTTTTCCCTTCTCTTTTCTTTTATCCTCAGAGGCTTGCAAACAAGTAAAACCACAATCAAAACCCAATAACAGATTCTCTATAAACCTTAAGGAGAAGAAGAACCACACGAAGACTAACAGCTCTTACCTTCTGAAACTTCTAACAGACCCAAACTCAAGCTTCACAACAGGAAGAACACACATGCAAATGGAAGGAACAGAATGTGATTTACGTGAGGGAGAGAGAGAGAGCAAGAAAGAGAGAACTTCAAGTCTTCTGTTTCCAGCCAACTGAGTTTCCCTCAGTTTTCTCTTTTCCCTCACCACGTATACACACACTCTCATTCCACTTGGCACACATGCACAGTTACACCATTCACTAATTCCACTAATTCCAATTTACCAAGTAATCCTTGACAAAATTACCTTTTACCCACTTAAAATAAAATTCTGCAATCTAATTACACTACAAGAAAAAGGGGTATTAGTGACCAAAATTAATGAAGGTAAAAATTTTCGGTCCCTAAATATATAATTATAGGGACCGCAATTTTTCCCCTTCACGTTGATTCGTTTTAGGGCCAACAAATAGCGAAGGGAAAAGTTTACGGTCGCAAAAACTAAAACATCCGGTCCCTAATTGTGGAGCTATGCGCGGATTAACGCGCGGGAACAAATCCCGCTTTTTCTTTTGCCGTTTAGAAGTACCCTTTCATACAAACACTAAGAAATTAATTGATGAAATCTAATTTCTTAAAAAAGCAAAACCCTAAATCGTGAACTCCAACAGCATGTCGTGAGCTCTGCATCCTCCTCCTGCCGAATTTTCTTTTTCATTTTTCTTGATTTCTCTCTTCCTAATCCACCGAGACTCGTTGCAGTAGCTGCCCAGACGTCACCGTGAAGGCCCTTCAGCGCCAGCAGCCGGCGAAAACTGCTCGCATCAACGCCACCTCTTGAGTTTCATTCTCTGTTTGTTTCGAATCTACGGGCATAAATCTGCTTCAGGCCAAGAAAGGTTTTTTTTTCATCATTTTATATTGTCTCTTTTGGGGTTGGGTCAATGGTGGAGTTCAAAATTTTTATTGCATGGAATTTGATCGCTACTCTGTCCTCCTTACACAGCTGTTAGCTACAGTTCCGAAATTAGAAAAAAAAAAGAAAGTACTGATCGAGTCTTGAATTTTGAGGCATTGAAAATTAGCATAGAAAACCTAATTGGTTATGCATTTTATTTTTACTTTTTAATTCTGGGTTTTGAATTTTCCAATTTTCTGTTTGGAAAGTTGCATTGTTTGCTGCTTTTTCTTTTCAACTGACCAAATTAAATTGGTTTTATAAATCTAAAACCGCAACTTTTGGCAGTTGTGTATCTGTTCTTGCCAACTGACCAAATTGCTTTTTGTTCTGCGAATTTCTGGTCTGGCTACGCTGTATTGAATTTTAATTAACTACTCTTTTAGTTTGGTTGTGTAATGTATAGTGTTGAATTCTAAATACGCAATCTTTAAGTTTAGTTCATGTTTTGTCGACTCAGGTGCTGTACACGATTCTCTCTTGGGGTGAGGTGGCCTGAATTCTGATTTTGCTGTTGCTTACTGCTCAGGTTTTGTACACGATTTTCTCTTGGAGTGATCTAGTCTACTGGTTTTTAGGAGCTGTGCTCTTGCCTTGTATGGTTTTGATCATCCTTCTTTGGTTCTTGCTATTCTGCTCTGTTCTTGGCATGGGCTTTCTTACTGTCTCATAGGGTTTATTCCTGCCTTGTCTTGTCCTTGAAGAATGCAGAAAATTGTTTGAATGTGGCTGCTTCTTGGTCATTTTTGAATGGCTGCTTCTTGGTCATGTTGATTTTGGTAGTTTATAAGGGTAGCGGTGCCTAAGTTTATGCAGTTGAATGTGGGGATTTGCTTAGTGCTGTTTTTTCAAATATGGTATCTGCTGGTTTGATGTACTTGTAGCTAGCTGGGCAGCTTTTGCCACTATGTTCACTATTCTATTTTAATGAAATTCATTGGCTTAACAAAAAAAAAGTTTAGTTCATGTTTACTTAGTTTTAGTTTAAATTTTTTGTCTAAACTTTTAGTTATATATTTGTTTGATTTAAAGAATTCCAAGTTACAAGATTATGATTTGTGACTTGTTTTGTATCAAATTTCATTTTTGTAACTTGAATTCATGGTTACTTGGGTATTAAAGCGGCTTTAGGATGGGCAAGGGTCTTGAGGAATAACTATGAATGGGTTTGGGATGAGTGTGGGTAGTTCAATATTAACAAGTTGGGGATGCATATTCTATACTGCACTAAGAAACCAATCTTATTCTTCGTTTTTAATTTTTTTCCACTTCGCCTCTGTTCGATGCTCTTACCCAAGTTTTTGTTTGTCCAGATCTCCTCCATAGTTGATATAGGGTATCGACCTGTGCAATTCGATCCAATTTTATAGAGATACAGGTTTGCACTCTGTTTTTCTACTTGCTCTGTATTTTTTCAGTTATTCATCTTCTTGATTTAAATATCTGTACTGAATTTTTTTATCTCATGCTTTAGAAATCTTTCCGAATTTGCATACATTTTTTAATTCTCATCATAGAATTGATTCTTTTTTTTTTCTTTGTAACAAAATCGACAAGTGTAAATTTCAGTTGAATAATTTGCATCATTAGAGAAATAATTGATTTTAGGCAATTATGTTGCAGGTTCACTGTCATATAAATTTCATATTAAACATCTAATCTCAATTTATTAATATTGTTAGACCCATTCCAGTAATGTAATCAGCTGTTACCATCCTCATCTTATAATGAACATATGCTTATAAACGTGTTTTTTTCTTTGTAGTTTTTGCTTTCCCTTTATTTGATAGACACAGAATGCACTCTGTTTTTATGGACTCCGTGTCTGATAAACCAGTGCTCTAGTTTTTGCTCTTCACCAGGACATAATTTATGTTGCAAATGCGCACCTGCTTTACTCAAAGTAGAACTGGAAAAAAAATAAATAAAAAAAACTGATATGTCCAAACCGAGTCTAAACCAATAAATATGATTAACTAGGCCAATTGGACTCTGTTATAGTTTTTATTTTTTAAAATAATGGTTAATGGTTTTGGACTTGTTTTCTATCTCTTTAATTGATTCATATTTGTAATAAATTAGTTTTTATATGTATTTTGTCATTCTTATGAATTATTTTTTTTAATTTTTTTAATAATCTAGTACTGAAATCTATGTGAAAATGGGTTTATTGGTGGGTAAATGAAATTACGTGAATTTCAAAACAAACAGTCCAAAATATAAAGTTTGGAGTTGCTAACCCTTAGAATAGCCACCGACTAGTTGCTGTTCTTCGAATTTTGTCACTGGAGCTATTGTTTCATTGGTTGGGATTTCTTTATATGTTGGTTCTTAGTTGAATATATTTCAGCTTTCCTATTCTTGTATTACCATTTCTTTTCCTTATAACATACAAGTCAATTTAGCTAATGAATGGTTCTTAGTTGTATTGCCGTTTATTTTTTGAGGTTAATAAATGTCGGTTTATCACATGTCTACTATCATTTTATGAATTGTTTTAATATTTCCATCAACTTCTTATGTTTACTACCTTTATGTATAGGACTTGGAATGATAAATATTTCCCTTTATTCTAATTATTTGATAGACACAGAAATGAATTTTCTTTGAAATCTGGCTCTATGATTAGTTTTGGGTTTTGTTGTTTACTTGTTATTTAAATTATATTCCAACTTCTACTAGGAGGAGTAGCATTAACTAATAAGATCTATGATTCTTCCTTCACTAGAATCCGTAGCACTCAAATGTTTGCCCAAATTATCAAGTTTATACTTAGGAATTGGCATTTTGGAATGTCCTACGCTGAAACAGATTAGCATAATCAACTGTCCAAACTTAAGAGATTTCATTTTCTTACTGTCAAGGACACAAAATTCTACATATTATGAAGGAAACAAATACAAGAGATCTGCTATTTAATTATGTTTTCAATTATTTGTTTGGTTCAATTTTTGATTTTTTTTTTAATTATGTTTTTAATTATGTGTTCGTTTGATGCTTTCTAAAGAGATAGCTCTTGTCATTTGCCCTCTGATTATGCATTCGACAAGTTTCAAAGGTTGTTTTTCAAAATATTTTTAGCTACTTCCATCATTCTTACTTTATTATGTTCATGAAATAAATTTCCCAATTCTTCTAGTCATTCCATTTTATTAGGCCAGCTAATGTTCCTGAAGGTGCTCATATTCAATGGTAAATTGAGCTACTTGGTTTTGAGATGACAAAGGTAACTGACAGTTATTTTTTAGTAATTTAATAAATTGTTAGGTCTTTTATTTTAGAATCTTAATTAACTTTCTCTTTATCCTTTATGAGTAGCACTCCCATAAATGGCTTGTCAGCAAAATTTGCTTTTGAAAATCATTGGTTTTTCTATCTAGTATTTTTTTAGTGATCATTCTCTATAAATTAGTAATGGAAATTGTTGTTGTAAGTACAGTCTTTTACTCAATTCATCATTGGGTAGCTAGAAATCCTAATTAGGAATGTATCTTTTAGTGAATGATTTTTTTCTTATATCATGATATGTAGAATGGCTAACATGAATAGGATTGGACTGTTATGGATTTTCCAACTATAATGGGTAAAGTAGAGAAAATTAGAAACACAGTATGTACCATTCCTATCTTTGAGAGCATATATTACTGTTTTATCTATATTTACCTATGGTCTATCCATGTTTGCTATTTTTTATTGTTATATAGGGAAATAGGCTTCTCAAAGAGGGAAAGTTTGAACGCTACTGAATTATTTTGCTTTCTGCACTTTTTGTATTTCTAATTTTTTCTTTCTTTTATGGTTCATGTCAGGGGATTTGAGCTTTTTTTTGGCTTGTTTGTGCGTTGGCTGGGTAGTTTGAATTAATTGAGTCCAATAACAAGCTATTTTTAGTTCCACATAGACTTTGAATGCAAAGGACAAGTACTTTTGTGACAAGTGCTGCAGGTACGGATTTGTACTAGTTGGATTAAATTAATTTTTATGTTGTTTTCTAATAGCTTGTTTTGTACCTTAAATTAAAGTAAATAATATATGATTACTAATATGGGTTCATGTTAAATAAATTAATTTCTCTTGCAATTTTAAGATTTGATGTTTTTTTAATCTATTAAAATATAAATAATAAGGTTATGGCACCCAACAAGGAGTGGATGCAATTTGTTGATGATCAGCTTGGTGAAACATATTCGATTGGAGTGCAAAAATTTTTAGACTATGCTTTTAAAAGAACAGGAGAACAAAATGAAATACGATGTCCATGTGTAAAATGTTGTAACACAACATTAGGAACACGTGAGACGGTTGAGTCACATTTGAGCGTCCATGGAATAATTCAAAATTATACCTTTTGGTATCATCATGGGGAAGTGTTAGGTGAAATAGAATCAGATTGTGAAGATGAAGGTGATAATGATTTAGGAAAGGATGACAGTGAGGATGAAATTGAAGTGATTTTGAGAGACATGTATCCAGATTTTGATGTAGACATAATCAATAGTAGCAATGATGATTTAGTTGAAGAGGAACTAAATGGTGAAGCAAAGAAATTTTACAGGCTTTTGAGGGATTTTGAGGAGCCATTGTATCCGAATTCAAAGTGTTCCAAGCTTTCTACTTTGATTAAATTACTTCACATTAAAAGTCTTGGTAATTGGAGTAATGAGTCATTTACAATGTTACTACAAATGTTGAAGGAAGAGTTGTTGCCTAATGGATCCAATTTGCCAGATTCATATTATGAGACAAAAAGGATTATTCGAGATCTCGGGCTATCTTACAATAAAATTGATGCTTGCATAAATGATTGCATGTTGTATTGGAAAGAAGACAAATTCCTCGACTCATGTAAAGTTTGCGGTGCATCTAGATGGAAAATAAAGAAAGATAGTGGAGAACTTAAGTATAAGAATGGTAAGAAAAAACCTTCAAAGACTTTACGCTATTTCCCTCTAAAGCCTAGGCTTCAAAGGTTATTTATGTCTACAAAGACTTCTTCTTTAATGAGATGGCATCAAGATAAAAGAGTAGATGATGGTTTAATGAGGCACCCGGCTGATTCAATGGCATGGAAGTCTTTTGATGAACTACACCCATCATTTGGTACTGAGCCTCGTAATGTTCGACTTGGACTTGCTAGTGATGGATTTCAACCATTTGGAAACTCAAGGTCTCCACATAGCATTTGGCCAGTGATACTTATTCCTTATAACTTACCTCCTTGGTTATGCATGAAACAAGAAAATTTCATTTTGTCAATGATTATTCCTGGTCCACATAGTCCGGGAGATGCAATTGATGTTTATCTTCAACCATTAATAGAAGAGTTAAGGGAGTTATGGGAAATTGGTATCGAGACATATGATGCATCAACTAGAAAGAATTTTAAGTTGCATGCATCATTATTATGGACCATTAATGACTTTCCAGCATATGGAAATTTATCTGGATGGAGTACAAAAGGAAAATTGGCATGTCCATGTTGCAATAAAGATACTTGCTCAATTCGATTAGCCAATGGCAAGAAGCAGTGTTATTTAGGCCATCGACGTTACCTTCTTCTTAATCACAAATGGAGGAATGATAAAAAGTCATTTGATGGCACTATTGAGCGAAGGTTATCTCCAAAAATGCGTTCTGGTGTTGAGATACTTGGTCAAGTACAAGACCTTGATGGAATGAAGCTGACAAAGGATCCTAAGAAGAGAATTAAGATATCACATTATGATCGAAATGATAATTGGAATAAAAAGAGTATTTTTTTTGATCTTCCTTATTGGAAAACTCTCTTGTTGCGTCATAATTTAGATGTGATGCATATTGAGAAGAATATATGTGATAATATCTTTGGTACAATCTTGAATACGAAGGGAAAGACGAAGGACACCATCAAAACTCGACTAGATTTGCAAGCAATGAATATTAGGCCGGAATTGCACCCAATTAAAAAGGGAGATAAATATGAATTGCCTGCTGCACCTTACACATTGTCACATGAGGAGAAGCACAAATTATGTCATTTCTTAAAGAATTTAAAGGTCCCAGATGGATTTTCATCCAATATTTCTCAATGTGTAAATGTTAAAGATCAAAAGATTTCTGGTTTAAAGAGTCATGATTGCCATGTGCTTCTACAACATTTGCTCCCTATTGCTCTACGTGGTATGATGTGTAAATCAGTGTGTGAGCCACTTATTGAATTGTCTTATTTTTTTAATATGCTTGGGGCAAAGGTGTTAAGTATGGATGCTTTAGAACAAATTGAAGCACAAATTCCTATAACTCTTTGCAAGTTAGAAAAGGTCTTCCCTCCTTCATTTTTTGATGTCATGGTGCACTTGCCTATCCATTTAGCTAATGAAGCAAAGATTGGTGGTCCTGTTCATTATCGGTGGATGTATCCTGTGGAGCGATGGTTGCATTTTTTAAAATCTCTCATTGGTAATAGGGCATGTCCAGAGGGTTCTATTGCAGAGGGTTACATTGCCAACGAATGTATGACCTTATGTTCAAGATATTTACATAAAATGGATACAAAGTTCAATCGACCTAAACGAAATTATGATGGTGGTGAAAAGTATTATGATGGAGGTTTATCTTTATTTAATCAACCTGGAAGAGTCTTGGGAGCTAGAAAGCATTTTGATATGCAAGCTAATGAATGGGATCAGGCGCATATATATATTTTGAAGAATTGCGATGAAGTTCTACCATTTTTAGAGTATGCATTTATTTGTTTTATTCATTAATGATTTAACTTTCTTTTTGATTATTTTTAGCTTTACATGACGTGTGATTTGCTTTGATTTGTTAGAGATTTTTCAAAAATTCATGTTGATACTTTTGAATTCCTTTCTGATGCGGAATGGAATAAACAATTCATTGAATGGTTTAAAGTTAAGGTAAGTACCAAGTAGATTTTAATATGTGAATTAGGTGTTTTAGTGATCCTTTTAATGTCTTTAAGATAATTGTTATAGGCTACAGAATTGCATGAAGAGACTGGTAGTCGAACAACGGAATATTTGCTCTCCCTGTCACTTGGTCCTACCCAATATGCCTCTCATTTCAATGGATACATTGTGAATGGATATAGGTTTCATGTTGAAGAATATGATAATGGTTTAAGAACCCAAAATTGTGGAGTTGTAGTAGTTGGTGAGAATGACAAAGAAAGTGGGAACATTGATTACTATGGAGTTCTAACTGATATCATTGAATTACAGTTTCTCATGGGTAAAAGAGTTGTTTTGTTTCAATGTAAATGGTTTGATGTATATGATGAAATAAAAGGAATTAAAAGAGATGAATATGACATTATAAGTGTTAATTGGGGGCGATTTTTAAAAACAAATGAGCCTTTTGTATTAGTGGAACAAGCCTCACAGGTATTTTATGCTAATGATAATGTCAATAAAGGCTGGCGTGTGGTGAGAAAGGTGCAACCACGTGATTCCTATGAGATCATGCAAACAAAGGATGATGGTATCGATGAAGTAGAAAATACAACTCAATTTAAAAGAAAAAGAATTGATGGAGGTAGTGGTAACCATTATTATAATTTTTGCTGTATATTCAGATTATGAAAATCCATGACACAATGTTTTAATTTCTTATTCAATTTGTCCCCTCAATCAATCCTTATTCACTTATCATGATTTCCTTCTATTTTTCACTTATTTTTTTAGATTGAATATGAAGTCAACGACTGGAAATGGGATGGCATCAAATTAAAAGTATATTTACAGGTTAGGAATTTATCAACTCTTGCATTTTTAGTGACCGTATTGCACCTTTTAAACACCTTTTCAAGGGAGTGACTAGTATATTAAAAGTATATTTACAGGTTAGGAATTTATCAACTCTTGCATTTTTAGTTATATAGAAGAATAAAACTCAAATTTTTATTATTCAGAATTTGTTGTGTGGGATTTTGCATGTTGATAGGGAATTTTATGATCGTATGCTTGCTATTTTGTTTTATTTTGTGGAACCAAGATTTTTATTTGTAAAAGTAGGATTTTAAGTTTGATGTTGGCTAGGAGAGAACTGTTTTGACACTCCTGAACTGATAATTCTTGATGTTGGCTTTACAAGTTGTATGATAATTCTTGATTTGTGCCAACTACCAAATCAAATCTTAGTTAATTAATTAACTTAATACCATAATATGAAGGAGAAAAAGCTATATATGAATGTTTGATTGAAGATTTGGCAATCATGAATGTTATTTCACATGATTTTGGAGGTAGCAAAGCTTATTTTTGGTTGATAGATGTGAGTATGCATGATTAGAAAAAACTCTATGCCGAACTTCTGATAATTACTTGAATGAAGTTAAAATCCAAAATTGGTGCCCTTCATTTCTGTTTATGATTATTGATTAAAAAAACATCAAATATCTATTTCGGGGCAGAATTGATGTGTTTATAGTTTATATGGAATACACTTTGACTCCTGCGATCTGGAGAGTTTCGGAATGCAATTATTAGGAATACTGCAGATGCTAAAGGTCCAAAGAACAAGACTTTTTTTATTATTATTATTCAATTTTACTTGTTAATCCAAATTTGCATTAACTTAATAAATTGATACGCCTCAGCCATATTTAATTGCATATTTTCTTTTATGTATATGTGTGTAGATTTACATGTTGTTTGACATTCTCTTAGTTTGGTTCTTTAAGATTTATATAATTTAATGCTAATTGCCAGTGATTTATCAATTGTATACTTGCAGTGATAATTTTCAAATTTATAATTAGAAATTTAGTTATTGTATTTAGGGACAGCTACTGAAAAAATTATAATGTTTGAAAAAATTTATAATTAGAATTTTGATGATTGCTCAAAAGGTAATTAATTTTTTTATGTATATAATTCTTAAAAACTAATTTATGCTCTCGTATCTTGCAGCCCCTATCATATATGCTGACTTTTTGAAGTGTATATAGCTACACTTGGTGGAATTACAATTTTTTGAGGTTGATATGCTGAGTTTTTGAAGTGAATACAGTTAAACTTGATGGAATTAGAATTTTTTTTGAGGTTTGTCCTTAAATCACTTATAGTTTCAGTCAATTATTTATAGCATATCTATATATTTTTTTTGACATAATAATTTTTATTTATTTTTTTATTTTTTTTTGCAGTTTTTAGTATGAACAAAATATCGGTTTGATAAACATTGACTGTGAAGACTTGAAGAAATATTGAAATGTTGGCTAGATAGAGATTTTTTGTTTTTTCTTAGAACGGGGCTGTATAAACAATACATATCTTTTTTGAATGCTAATTCTATATTTGTAATGAATTACAAATTTTCTATAAAAGTATGATATTATTTATTTTGTATTCTTTTATTGTATGTTTAAAAATACAGGGTAAAAATATGGTCTAATTATTCTTAGGGACCATATTAATTTCTGCTTTATATTATGTTTTTAGGAATTAATTTTATGGTTCTTAATATAATATATATTCAAATGGATATTATTTTTAAGGATGAGAATTTTTTCACCATTATTATGATTTTAATATTGTTGAGGATGAGAATTCTGGTCTTTAATACTTTTTAGGAATAGGTTTTTTTGGTCATTAAAAGTTTTTAAGGACCAAATTTTTGGTACCTAATAACCAGTTGTTATATTTTAATAAAGATGGTAAAAACGGTCCTTAATAATTTTTAGCGACCAGTATTTGGTCAGTCCTTAAAATATTTTTAGTGACCGTATTGCACCTTTTAAGGACCAAGTTTTTGGTCATTATCATAGACTATTAAGGACAGTAAATCTGGTCCTTAATAATTTTTAGCGACCAGTATTTGGTCGGTCCTTAAAATAGTTTTAGTGACCGTATTGCACCTTTTAAGGACCAAGTTTTTGGTCATTATTATATACTATTAAGGACAGTAAATCTGGTCCTTAATTGTTTTTTGGGGACCGTATTTACTATCGGTCCCTAAAAGATTTTAGCGACCGGATGTTATACCGTCCTTTTTAGTCATTAGCGGCGGAGCCTGTAGCGACCGTATAGCGACCGGGTTGTCCGGTCTCTATTGACTTTTAGGGACCGGATTTTTACTTTTAGAGACCGGATTTCCCCTCCTTATAGGCCTTTTTTCTTGTAGTGTTACTTTATTAATACTTGCAATTTAATCCTCTTTCCCAATTAAAATACCAAATTGCGCTAAATTGTCCAATTAAAAATTGCTTAATCCAATTAGGCCACTTATGGGGTGTGACACTATCTTTTTCCAAAGGATAAAAGAAAAATCACACAAGCCAGATGGGGATAATGTGTTGCCCAAGAGATTGCAAGCAGATTTAACTGAGAATTTACCACCTTGTTCGTGTATCCACACTTTCCTGTCCATACGTCTGGGTGTGAGGGAGAAGCAATTGAGGTTATGCATAAGATCATCGACAAGGGCAGATTCCCAAACCATGAGGCATCTTCTCCAGCTCAGATTCCACACCCACTTTCCACTATCCCTAAAACCAAATGTTGAAACCATGGCATTTGGATATGTAGAAATGCTATATAACCGAGGATATTTCAGCTTGATGGGAATCTCAAAAAGCCATGGATCATGCCAGAAAAGACAAGATTGACCATTCCCTACATTTATTGCTAGGCTCTTTGAGAACGTAGGATGGGACCCGGCTCTGTCTATATCTTTCCACAGTGAAGAGGAGCGGTTATCAGAGATGATATCTGGGATTAGAGAGTTGGTAAGCTTGTATTTTCTGTAGACCAGGTCTTGCCAGAGAGAGTTATTGTTTGGGTTCAGCTTCCAATACCATTTGAATAACAAACTCAGGTTTCTATGATGCAACGAACTAATTCCCAACCCACCAAATCTCATATCCTGTTCTAAAAGAGACCATCTGATTTTACAGAGAGCTTTGTTGCCATCAGCCCCATTCCAAAAGAAATTTCTCATGATGGATTGTAGAGATCTGAGCACACCAGTTGGCACTTTGAAGAGGGATATGTAATAGACAGGAAGGCTCATTAGGGTGGCCTTGATTAAAGTGAGACGTCCCGCCAAGGATAAGTGCCTACCTTTCCATCCAGCAAGTTTTCTTCGAAAGTTATTTACGATTGGGCTCCAGGCGTCTTTTTTCCTTGGATTTGCACCTAAAGGGAGACCAAGGTAGGTGCAGGGGAGTTGCTGCACCAAACATCTCGCAGCTTCAGCCCAATTTAGCAACCGATCTTGACTTACATTAATCCCAATAAGAAAGCTTTTATGGAAATTGACTGCAAGACCCGAGATAGATTCGAAGATTCTAAGTATTCTTTTCAATTGTAAGATGTACTGAAGATCGGGTTCAAGAAAGAAAATTGTGTCATCAGCATATTGTAAATGAGATAAAGATAAGTCGGAGCAGTTCTTGATTGGCGTGATGCCCTTGATCAAATGAAGGTTGATTGCTTTATTGACAAGGACTGATAGACCTTCAGCAGCAATTAGGAAGAGAAAAGGTGAGAGGGATCCCCTTGTCTCAGTCCACGGGACATTTTGATTTCCGGAGTTGGAGATCCATTGATAAGAATCGAAACCTTAGCAGAACTCAAGCATTTTTTAATCCAAAATCTCCATTTCGAACCAAAATTCATCTGCTTCATCACAGAATCTAAGTAGTTCCAGTTGACCGAATCGAAAGCTTTATGAAAATCAGCTTTGAAAATAATGCCACACAGATTGTTCGATTTTAAGGAGTGTATGACCTCATTAGCCACCATAACATCATCTAGAATTTGTCTATTCTTTATAAAGGCACATTGCTCCTTAGAAACAACTTCCCCCAGAACTATCTTGAGTCTGTTAGCCAGTAATTTGGCAATGATTTTGTATAGACATCCAGTAAGACTGGTTGGTCGAAAATCTTTAAGCTTCGTGGCACCAGCAATTTTGGGAATTAAGGTAATGAAAGAAGAGCTGATACCTGTAGGGAGTAACCCATCATTAAAGAATTTCTCCACAAGCCTGGTGATGTCTACTCCAATGATTTTCCAAGCTCCCTTAATAAATGCAAAGTTGAATCCATCAGGACCTGGCGCTTTGGATCCTTCACAGCTCCATACAGTGTCTCTGATTTCTTTTGCCGAAACTGGGGCTTCAAGGGAAAGTTGAGCAGAGTTGGATAGTCTTTTGGAGGAATTAGCAGGGAAGGATGGGCGGCTAACAGAGCTTTCAGAGAATAATTCTTTATAGAAGTTGAAGATCTCCCTTTTAATGAGGTCCGGTTCAGTGATCATATTGGAGTCCGAGAAAAAATGTTAACTCACCCATCATGCTCATTTCGAATTCCTTTTTCATAATAGCTTCAAACTCTTTACACAAGGAAATGTTAGTAGAACCAAAAAACAATATCATCTACATAAATTTGAATAATCAGAATATGGGATGATTTATGCTTTATAAAAAGAGTAGTGTCTACTTTTCCTCTATTAAAACGATGAGCAAGCAAAAAGCAACTTAATTATTCATACCAAGCTCTAGGAGCTTGTTTCAAACCATATAAAGCCTTTTTAAGTTTGTAAACAAAATTTGGATGTTCAGAATTTTCAAAACCTGGAGGTTGTTCAACGTAAACTTCCTCATTTAATAAACCATTTAGAAAAGCACTTAAAATTTTTGAAACATGCAAATGCACACAAAATTCTAATTGCTTCTAATCTAGCAACAGGTGCAAAAGTTTCATCAAAATCTATACCTTCCTCTTGATTGTAGCCTTGGGCCACCAATCTACCTTTATTTCTGACAACATTACCTTGCTCATCCAACTTATTTCTAAACACCCATTTTGTTCCAATAACAGAACAATTTGAGGGTCTAGGAACTAAATTCCAGACTCTGTTTCTTTCAAACTGACTTAGCTCTTCTTACATTGCAATGATCCAATTCTCATCATTTTGAGCATCAGTATAACTTTTACGTTCAAGTTGAGAGACAAAGGCAACATTACCACAATATTCACGTAAGGCTCTTCTTGTCATAATTTTCTGAGAGGGATCAATTAACAGATTGTCCTTTGGATGGTATTTATGGAATCTCCAATCTTTTGGCAATTCAGTTGATTGCTCAGATTGCTGCTCTGCCTGATTTTCTTGTTCATTTTCTGTCTGAAGTTCTGAATTATTTTCACCATCTTCAATTTGTTCCAGAATTTTGTCATATGAATCTGTTTGTTGCTTTGTTGATTTCTCTGTTTCAGCACTTTGTCCTAATTTATCTTTTTCTTTCTCAAAACCTGTTTCATCATCAGATAAACTCCTTTCTCCAGAATTTATGTTAGTAAAATCAAATTTAACATTTATTTATTCTTCTACTTTATTTGTTCTTCTATTAAAAACTCTGTACGCTTTAGAATTTAAAAAATATCCTAAAAATATACCTTTATCAGACTTTGTATCAAATTTGGCTAAATTACTTTTATCATTAAAAATGAAACACTTACAGCCAAATGGTTGAAAGTAGCTGATGTTGGGTTTTCTCCCTCTTCATAGCTCATATGGAGTCTTTTCCAGCACAGACCTGATCAAAATTCTATTCAAAATATAACAAGCCGTGTTAATAGCTTCAGCCTAGAAATACTTAGGTAGATTGTTCTCGTTGAGCATAGTTCTGGCCATGTCTTAAAGAGTTTTATTCTTCCTTTCTACTACATCATTCTGCTGAGGTGTTCTTGGAGCAGAAAATGTGTGATTAATACCAGAATTACTGCAAAATTCTTCAAACTTTTTGTTCTCAAATTCTCCACCGTGATCACTTCTGATATTTGCAATCTTATACCCCTTTTCATTTTAAATCTTCTTGCTTAACTTTTTAAATGCTTCAAAAGCATCATCCTTATGAGCAAGAAATAAAACCCACATGTATCTCGTATAATCATCCACCACATTCAGAACATAAGACTTTCCACCAATACTTGAAGGATTAATTGGACCAAATAAATCCATGTGGAGCAGCTCTAATGCTTTCTCAGTAGACACACCAGATTTGGATTTGTGGAAACTCCTGGTTTGCTTCCCAAGCTGACACGCATTACACAAATGGTCTTTATCAATTTTCATATTTGGAATGCCCCTCATCAGATCTTTTCTCATCAGCTTCTCAATCACGTGAAAACTTACATGCCCCAATTTTCTATGCCATAAAATACTTAAGTCTTCTTTTGAGATCAAACATTTTGCTTCACTTTTCTTGATGTCTTCTAGGCTTACTAGATATATATTCCCTGATCTTTGACCCTTTAAAACAGATTTTCTTGTTTCAACATCTTCAACTCTACAATGATCCACTTCAAAAATTACTCTTCTCTTCTTATCACACAATTAACTGATACTTAATAAATTATAATTCAGACCTTCAACAAGAGAAACGTCTTCAATAACAGGATTAGTACCAATTGATCCAGTTCCAATAATTTTTCCTTTTCGATTGTCACCAAAACTAACAGAACCACCAGTAGATTTAATCAATTTTGAAAACTTGGTTTTGTCCCACGTCATATGCCTGGAGCAGCCACTGTCCATATACCATTTTTCTGTTTTGGTGCTCCTTAGGCAGACCTGCAATAAATTTAAGCATTTTTAGGTACCCAATCCTTCTTAGGTCCTACAGGGTTAGCAGTAACTGTTCCAGAATTTTTAATCACCCATTTTTGTTTGATAAAATTAGCATTCTTCGTATAAAAATAGAATTTTGAAATATGCCCTTTTCTACAGCAATAAAAGCATGTAGCAGAAGAATTAGTTGCTAATTTACCATAAGATACAACCTTATCAACCTTTTTTGGAAAATAATTTTTCTTATTAAAATTCTTTGATGAGCTTGCATGAACAGATTTCACATTTTCAACAGTATTGCCATTGCACACGCAGATTTGTTTTCCTTTGCATTTTTCATGTAAAGATGCATATTTTCTTTTTAAATCAGAATAATTATTTTTTAATTTAGTTTCTGATTTACTAACACTTTCATGTTCCAATTTTAATGCATCAAATTTCTTTTTCATTTCAACATGCATCTTCTTAAGCAAACAATATTTATGATACAGTTCTTCAAAACAATCAAGCATTCTTTCATATTCATTACCATCAGAATTGGAGTTTGAATCACTTACCTCAAAATTTTCTGAGTTATCAGCTGTGGCTTTTACTTCTTCATCATCAGATGAATTCCGTTCTTCATCATCAGAGACTGCCATCAGAATGATTTCATCAGAATTTCTAGATTCTCCTTCACTCGTGCTTGATTCTTCATTGTCACTCCACGTAGCCTTCATAGCCTTCTTCTTAAATCTTTTCTCCTTTCTTTTCAAGTTTGGACATTTGGATTTGATATGGCCTGGTTTGTTGCATTCGTAGCATATAACTTCACCAGCAAATTTTGAGGAATTTTCTCCCTTGTGATGAGGAAATTTTTATTTTCTGTAGGATTTCTTCCCTTTTCTGTATAGCTTTCTAAATTTCTTGGTAATCAATGCCATATCATCATCACCTGTAGAGTAATCACTCCCAAATTCTGCTTTGAGAGTAATAGCCTTCAATTTCCTGTCTTTTTCCTTATCTGCATCTTGAGACTTAATATATAGCTCATGTGAAATAAGGGATCCACATACATTATCAAAATTAAGTGTGCTAAGATCCTTATCTAATAGAATTGAGGCTTTTGATTCCCACCGAGGAGTGAGACCTCTAACAAGCTTTGCTATTTTATCATGCTCATCTAATTTTTTACCCAGTGCTTTAATATCACTGGTTAATTTTATATACTTGTTTATTACCTCAGAAATTGATTCCTCTGGTTTCATTTTGAACCCTTCATAATCAACCATGAGTACATGAAGCTTGGTGTCCATTACTTTATTTGTACCTTCATATGTAGCTTGAAGTTTGTCCAACATTTCCTTAGCTGTGTCACACCCAGAGACTCTGTTAAACTCATTAGTTTGTAATGAGAAAACCAAAATACTCATTGCCTTGGAGGTTAGCTGCACTAATTTTTTCTCAGCTTCGGTAAACTCTTTCCTTGTTTTTAACACAGTGGTGGTGCCATAAGCTTTTGCTTCAGTTGTTGGTTTTCTAGGATGCTCATATCCATCTTCAATAATGTCCCAGTAATCCATGTCTTGCGACTGAATGAAATGCCTCATTACAACTTTCTAAAAAGGATAATTCTCACCACTGAACATAGGAGGACGATGAATAGAATGCCCTTTGATAGGTGTATAATTAAAGTATTATTTAGTATATATTTTGTGTAAACTATAAAGTTAAATATGTAATTATTTATATTTTTATGTTATTTGTGTTATTTTATGTGTTTATGTGTTTTGTAGGCTGATTTAGGAGAAAAGGGAAGAAAATAGTATGAATATTAAAGAATTGAATGAAAAGAGGAAGAGCTGTGAAAATGGACTGACGATGCACAACTCGTGAAAAGAGGTTACGAATCGTGATGGGTTAATTAAGCAAACTGAAGATACAAAGAAGGAAATAGAAATAGAAGAGCAAAAAAATAGGGTTACGACTCGTGAAGCTAGATCACGAGTCGTGAGTGGCAAGGAAGAAAGCACGAAATATAGCAGAAGCAAGAAGAGAAGAAGAAGAAGAAAAGAAAGAGAGTAGGGTCACGAGTCGTGAACCTCAATCACGACTCGTGACGATTGTGACGCGCGCCGGAAGTACCCAGCAAGGGCCCTCGCTTTGAATCCACCTTCGGGATTCGAGGTATTGGTTTACGTCTTTTGATCATGGGCGCCATGAGACATCATCGGTGTATTCCTCCCAGTAGAATATTGGGGAGAACAACCTAGTCTAATGACACCTAAAGGCACCATTGAGGCATTTGGAGTCGCCACCCAATTTGCAAGAAATTGAAAAAAAGTCTCTCACCTCTAACGGTCTAAACCAGAGATTCGGTGTTCGGAACTTTCCTCTTATTTATGCTTTGGTTAATTATAAATGAGTTTTTAATCTCTCAAAATTATATCTCTCATCTCACGCGATCAATGCATTTGAATTTAAAGACCGCATTGCAAGCATATAAAGAAAAGCGATAAAAAGCGATAAATGAAATAAATAAAGAAAACGGTAAATGAAAGCGATAAACACGCAAGCACACAATTACAAGATAAATCGAGGCGGAATACAACCCCATTGAAAGGAATTGAAGATATAAATGGGACGGAATACAATCCCCAAAAATAAATAAAATTGCCCCAAAATTAATTGCAAGGGGCCTAAAAAGAAATGAATGTAAAATTAAAACAGTCAAACAAAATCAATAATAAATAAAAACATACATAAATTGGGTTCCTTCGCGCTTATTCGAATTTTAGGAACATTGGTTCCTTCGCGTTTATTTGAAGAGGGATCGAAGAGTCGTTTTGATTGTTTGAATTGGAAAAATCAGGATGAGTGATCTCATTTTTGGAGAAAAATTGACTCTTCGTTTTATTTGTAATGTTTTTATTATTTGGCTAAAACAAGGGACATTAGTCCCAATTTTATTAGTGAAAAACTCAATTTAATTATAAAAGTGTTTTTGTGACTTTTTATCTCACGCGTGCATAAATAAAATAATTATTTACAAATAATCACAACATGAAGAGAGGGATTGAAAAGATCTCACCCAAACTGGAGAGTACGTCCACGCGTTGCGACCCATCCGGGGAGTCGCGGGGCGCTCACATAGCCCGACTCAAATTAAATCTCATACAAAAATTAATATCAAAGAATATTAGGCACAATAACAAATAATGACGATAAAAATAATAATAATATTGATGCAATACAACACAATAATAATAATAGTAGAGATGATAATAATAAACATGAAAATGAAAGCAACGGGAACATGATAAGAATGAAAATAATAATAATAATAATAATAATAATAATAATAATAATAATAATAATAATAATAATAATAATGGACAACAACTATAAACAGTAACAAATATGAAATAAGCAAACAATAAATTAATAATAATAATAATAATAATAATAATAATAATAATAAACATAAGCACAAATATAATAATAATAATAATAATAATAATAATAATAATAATAATAATAATAATAATGATAATAATAACAACAATAATAGTAGTATTAGCATAAAAATACCAATAATAAATAAATAAGGCAACAATAATGACGCATAATATTGAGTGACAAACAATAATAACATTATAAAATAAATAAAAATAACATAATAATAGTAATAACGAAAATAATAATGAATAATAACAATAATAATGATAATAATAGCAAAAATAATATTAACAACAACAAGCAATATACAGGAAAAAAAATAAATGAGAACGGGTCCAAAAATGTTTACCCTCAGAATTATTAGATCGAAGAAGCGGTGTCTCGATTTATTTTCCTTGTCGAACTTGTGGTGATGAATTTTTGAAGAAAAGTGTAGAAATTGATATTTCAAAATAAATTAAGAGAATTTTTTTTTGATAGAAAATATTTTTTGGTGGACGATTGAGCAAAGGAAATTAATTTTTCAAGCTCAAATCACCCAAGAAAATAGGTTATATTCTTTGAAGAGAAGTAAATAGATTAAAGCTTGAGGAAAGGAAAAAAAGGAACTTAAGAATATTTTTGAAGAATAAAATCGAAGGAGAAACCAGTTGCTGGAGAGGAAAAAACTAGAGAGAAAGCTCAGAAAAATCCTTTTGAATAAAAGTTGCTGTCCTCAAAAAATGAGTATCCCATCCTCATTTGATTAGCTGGGCTTTACCAAAATGGAGAAGGATAGATAATCCTTTAATTTTCTGTTGATCGAAAATAACACAAAACGGTGAAAAAATCGGAAAAATCGGACAGAAAATCAGTCTGAAAATAGCAGAATAGAGTGAAAACAACGGCGGCCGCGTGGAGAGGGGTGAAACACGCGTGCCAGGGACAATTGCGCGCGCGGTGCAGGGGCACCACGCGCGCCTGCGCGGGACAGCACGGAGGGACATGCGTGGTGTCCCTCATACGCGCGCCAACGGCAGGTGGCCGCGCGATGGCCAAGTTGCCACCACGCGGCCACCAACAAAATGTACCAAGTTTTTAAAATTAATTAAATTTTTTTTTAAATCTTTTAAATTCTTTTTCTTAAATTTTTTTTCCAATTAAATTAATTAACTAATTTAATTAATTTAATTCAACTAAATTAATTAACTAATTTAATTTTTCTTTTCAATTAATTCACTTAATTAATTTAATTTAATTCAATTAAACTAATTAACTAATTTAATTCCACCTTTTTTTCTTTTTTTTTAAGAAAACAAAACAACACTCCCCAATAATATTATTTTGGAATTAATTTAATTAATTAATTAATATATTTTTATTTAAAAATAACGAGGGTCTCAATAAGGGAAACATTATTTTCGACACCTCTGCCTATAAGCCAATATCATTCTCATCATCGGGTAATTCTGATCTTGGACCGCCTCGGAACCTGGTGTCTACAACGATGCAGAGAGAGAGTCAGGTGAAGCGACGAAAGAAAAGAGAAAGACGAGAAAGAGGCGAGACGTGAGCCAAAGTCACGACTCACACACAAGGCTCACGACTCGTGAAAGGCCATCACGAGTCGTGAGTGGCCAGAGAGAAGAGGAAAAGCAAGGGAGAAAAGAAGAGGAAAGGAAGGGCATCCGTGTTCTGTAGCGAGCGCGGCAGTCTCGCGATCGCGACAGAACTAGCCGTTGGACAGTTTTTCCCTGAAAAGTTATCTGAAAAGGCACATTCTTCCATCAAACATTGCAACTATCTGGAAGGACATCTCCAAGGGACACAATCTTTAGAATTTTATAAATATCAATTGTTAACTGTAATTTAGGAGGGATGAAAGATATAGAATTTTTATTAAGTAGTTTTTCTGTAGTTTTGAAGAACAGTTTCTTTTAGTTAAATTTCTTAGTTAGTTTTTATGTTTTGAAGAAGAAGATCAAGGAGAAGAAAATCTATTACAAGAGTTTGGGAAAAGGGTTGAGAGATTTCTTTCTTATACTCTTATCTTTTATTTCTTCTCTGTAAATTAAATGAACATTTCTTTAATGAATTTGAATGTTATTATTATTATTTACTTCCATCAATTTTAAGAGTCTTTGAATGCAGAATTTCTATTAGTACAATTGCATGGTTTTTATAAGTTAAGAGAGAGTCGAGAGATCATCTTAATTTAAATCTAATAGAAATTCATTATCAAAACATAACTAGAGAGATCAGTATGTTGAGATAGTTGTTATAGGTTGATTAAATAATCTTAAAGCATATAATTAGAGTTAACTAGTTCACTAATGAGAATTAGGAGTTAGTGCTTTAAATGTATACTTTGGGCATTCTAATTCATGTCGAGAGAATGAGTTAGAAATATATTCCAACTTGACTTGCATGAAAAGATAATTATTATTAATTGGATTGATGGATCAAGTTCATTATTTTTTGTTCTTTATTATATGTTTTATCTTCTTCCATTAACATGAAATAGGTTTAATTAGTTTATTTAATAAGAGTAGTTTAGATTTAACCAACAAATTATTGATTATTGTAAACAAGATTAAAACCAAGTAGTAATAGTGAGTAAAAATTGCATTTCTTATGGGATCGATATCTTCTGTGTACTATTTCGGTACACTGTATGCTTGCGAAAAATTAGCAATTATAAAGTATGCTAACAAGTTTTTGGTGCCGTTGCCGAGGAATGAATGATTTTTACAATTGTGAATCTTGATTTATGATTTTGGATTACAATAATTTATTTTTGTATTTGTTTGTTTGTTTTATTTGACTTGTTTTGTTTTGTTTTTATTTACACAGGATTTGATAGTTCATACCGAGTACAAGAAGCTCTCAAGAAGATCTTGAACCATTGAATCCTGAAATCGAAAGATTTTTGTCAAGTAACCGCAAATCTAACAAGAAGAAGAATAAGCATAAGAGACATATCATGGCTGAAGAAGGAAATCCACCAAGATTAATGGACTTTGCCACACCTGCATTGAGTGGTGCTCAACAAGGTGTGGTACGACCTACGGTAAACGCTAATCAATTTGAAATTAAGCCTTCTCTCTTACAAATGATTCAAAATAGCATATAATTTTATGGATTGGCAAATGAGGATTCTAATGCCCATTTGGCAAACTTTTTAGAGATTTGTGATACCTTTAAGATTAATGGGGTTTCGACTGATGCAATTAAGCTTATGCTTTTTCCTTTCACTTTGAAGGATAAACCAAAGCTTGGTTGAATTCACTTACAAGGGGATCTATAACCACTTGGGACCAATTGGCCCAAGCATTTCTATCAAAATATTTTCCCTTAGCCAAAACTGCCAAAATTATAAAGGTTATCACCACTTTTGTGCAAAATGATAATGAGTCTTTGTATGAAGCATGGGAAAGGTTTAAGGAATTGCAACGAATATGTCCACGTCATAACCTTCCAAGGGAGCTATTCATGCAAACATTTTACAATGGAGTTAATCCTACCACAAGAGGTACTATAGATGCTGCGGCTGGTGGCTCTTTAATGAGAAAAACAACTGAGGCAGCATTTGAGTTGTTGGAGGAAATGTCAATGAACAATTGCATGTGGCCTACTGAAAGAGTAAGGGAGTCTAATTCTTCTAATGCTAGGGGGGTCCATTCAATAGATTCTATGGTTGCATTACAAGCTCAAATTGAAGCTTTGACTCATAGAGTTAATAGCTTAAGCATGGGTGGTAATTCATCAAATGCATGAAATATTTGTGGTCAACAAGGGCATGTTAGTGGTAATTGCAATTTGGTAATAGCTCATAAGGAGGAACAAGTTAATTTTGTCCAAGGCCAAGGGCGTGGGAACGCTTATTCCAATACTTATAATCCTGGTTGGAGGAGCCATCCTAATTTATCATGGGGAAATAATAATAACAACCAAAATAGGAATGTGGGATACCAACAACCACCAGATAGGTTTGGAGCATTTAAAGGAAAGATTGATAAATTTATTGAAGAGATTAATTTTAAGATGAGTTCTCAAGATGAAAATCACAAGAAACTTGAAGCTAAAATTGACCAAATCACTAAAAATCATGCTTCATCTATTCATAATCTTGAGGTTCAATTGGGGTAATTAGCAAGTTCCTTGCCATCTAGAAGTTTAGGATGTCTTCCAAGTAACACTGAGGAAAATCCTAAAGGGCACAGTAAACCATGATATTTTCTAGTCTCTTATTTAGGTTGCTTAATTATATTTTCTTTCTATATGTGTTTTATGTTATTTTAAGTTATTGTATTTTTTTATTATGCATTTTTCTATTATTAACACATTTTGTTTTAATTTTACAGGTTATATTAGTAAGATTAGGCATTGTTTTATTGATGGTTAATACATTAAAAAAATTGACATTTTGCAGACGTGAAATTTTACCGCGAGCGCGACAGAAATGCGCTTGAGGTTCTGTCGCGATCGCGACAGAAGGGAGTTTTGGCAAGGCTCATGACTCGTGATGTTATTTCACGAGTCGTGAGATGGTCGCTTTGTAAAGAAGCAGCTTTACGAGTCGTGAAGATGCCTCACGACTCGTGAAGCCCATCAGGTAAGTTTTTCTTTTATTTTGTTTTATTTCATTTTCTTATCATTTTTATTTTAAATTGAATTAATTTTATTTCTAATTAGAGTAATATGCTTTGCTTTTAACTACATTGATTTACATTAACCCTAACCCAAACTCACCCAATCATAAATTAAAAGAGGGAAAATGTAATTTTAAAACCCTAAAAACGTGACTTTTCGTTTTCTTCTTTTTTATATTATTTCATTTAGCTTCTAACTATTCCCTCTTCGTGTTATTTTCCTCTAGCGTATTTTTCGTCACGAGTCGAACACCCTCGATAGATATTTCATCTTCCTTATTTCTTCTTCTTCCATAAAGAATCTTCACACATTCATACTTTGTTTTTCCTTCGTTGTTCTCGTTCTTCATTCCAGCATTCTGTTTCTATTCATTATCTTCCATGTTCTTAGGGTTTACGGGATTTTAATGCTTTTCAATTTCGGTATCACAAACATACCATTTTCTTTTTGTCGTAAGTTTGCTTCTCTGCCATATTCGGGTTCGTAAATTTATTTTCACGTTTCTTTATTTCATTTTCATTGTCATTTCTCTTTTCACCTAAATTACCTACAATCGGTTTCAAACTTCGGTGGCCATTTTTTTTATTTTTACTCTTTGTTTACATTACATCTCTGTTTTAACGCATAAATATGGTGAGAACCAAAAATCTATCTTCCTCACGTACTGAACCAGCAAGCCTGGAAGCCCCAGAGGGCGACATTGCTGCTCATTTTGGTGCTCTGTTTCCTATATTTTTCATAGATGAAGGTAGTAGGTATGTAACACTCCGTGATAGACATTTGTTACAATGTAAGTATTTTCCTGATTCTTTGCTTACACAAATTGGCATGTTAGATGTTGTAAATGAAATGTTGAGATTCTGTTGCTTGTTGAAATTTGCAACTATGCATGAAGATGTTCATCCTGATTTAGTTTTGGAGTTTTACACCTCATTGAAAAAGAATGAAGATCATGAGAATTGGTTAGATTTTAGGATGGCTGGTAAACCTCATACTTTAACCTATTTTATGATGAATAGGATGTTTAGATTTTCACAAACTGGTTTAATTGACCCACCTAAATCTTTTAAGCCTAATGCATTTTGGAACTTTTTAACTGATTTGCCAACACCTTATAGAGCTAGAGATGCTATTTGAAATATTGGATTTTGCATAAGGTTTTAGCTTCTGTAGTTTTTAATAGGTCTGAATTTAACAGAGTTTCACATCATGAATTATTTTTGATGTGGTGTATACATAAACGTAAGGATGTATGTTAGCCTTATTGGGTTTTTACTCAATTGTTGCAATGTGTTAATAAACATGATTCACCTCTTACTCATGAGCATGTCATTTCTAGTATTGCCAGGAATTTAAATGTGGATTTTAGTGCCTATTAACGAGTTTTTCCCTAACTTTATTTTACTAAGCATCTATTGGTGCGTGGAGAGGTTTTTAGTAATAATTTTCATGAAATTTCACATCGTGCTCGATCATGTTGGAGGGATATTCCTTGATTTTCTGAGCCACAAGAAGAGGTACAAGAAGCCGAGGTTGGTGATGAGAGGGCAAGTGAAGATGAAGCTATGCCTGATGTTCCAGCAGATGTGGCTGCAGCACCAGATGTTGGATCATCTAGTCATACCATACCCGATGTGCTTGACCAGATTTTACAAACCCAACTGACTATACAGGATCAGCTTTTATCTATGTCAAGAAGACAAAGGCGGTTGGAGTATAGGATGGATTATTTTATTGCTCAATCGGGATTTGAGGTTCCATCGCCTCCACCTTCACCATGAGCAGGGAGTTTTTCTTCTCTTTGTTTTATTTATTCCTTTTAATTGTTTATTTTGTTTCATTTCTTCACATTGTGAACAATGTGTGTTCTAAGTGTGGGGGAGTGAGTGTGTTGGGTTATTTTGTATGTTTTATATGTTAATTGCATGTTTGTTTGTATGTGTTTATTGTGCAATTAGGTTTTTTTTAGTAAATTTTATTATAAAGTATTGTTCAAGTGGTATGTTATATAGGTTGTTAGACATTTATCTTTTATGATCATTTTTACTAGTTTTTTAAAAATTTTGGTAGGTGTTTTAACTTTTTCAAGTTATTTTCTTTTACTTCTTTCAATATTATAGATTATTTAGTCTTTTTATTAACCATGTTTGTAAAGTTAGAATTTGCTCATTTATTTAAAAATGATAAGTTTCTAGTTGCTTAGAGGAAACTATAGCCATAATACTTCTCTTATATCTTTTCAATAATGGATGAGGACTCAAAAAGAAAAAAATAAAGTGGGATGGAGCATAAAATGCACCCATAATTTTTAAAAATAATTAAAAATAATTAGCAAGATATATCCAAAATTGCAAAAAATATGGGATGGAGCGTAAAACGCACCCATATTACTTTATCTTGCTGTTCATGGGATAAAATGAAAGAAAATATACCCATGATTCAAAACAAAAAGAAAAATCAAAAGAAAAGAAAAAAGAAAAGTCTAAAAATACCATGAGATTGGATTAAGGGTAAGTGAGCTTAAAACTGTCCCAAATCAAGCTAGCAACTTTAGAATTTTTTTACTTTATGATCAAATTTCTCTCTTTAAATCATGTTTAGTTTTTTGAGACTTATACTCTTGATGTTGGAATTAGTAAAGTTAACTTTTTGAGACTTATACTCTTGATGTTTAAATTAGTAAAGTTAACTGACTTGTTAAAATTTTAATACATGCTTTGAAATTTGATTTACTAATATTTTTGAGTGTTTGAGATATTTGATCTTTTCAATTCTATTATATATGCTGAATGGACAATGTTGTATAATAACATTTACTGATTGTTGAGTTTTTCTATTTCTTCTATCTTGCTTGAGGACAAGTAAGGTTTAAATGTGGGGGAATTTGATAGGTGTATAATTAAAGTATTATTTAGTATATATTTTATGTAAACTATAAAGTTAAATATGTAATTATTTATATTTTTATGTTATTTGTGTTAGTTTATGTGTTTATGTGTTTTGTAGGTTGATTTAGGAGAAAAGGGAAGAAAATAGTATGAATATTAAAGAATTGAATGAAAAGAGGAAGAGCTGTGAAAATGGACTGACGATGCACAACTCGTGAAAAGAGGTTACGAGTCGTGATGGGTTAATTAAGCAAACTGAAGATACAAAGAAGGAAATAGAAATAGAAGAGTAAAGAAATAGGGTTACGACTCGTGAAGCTAGATCACGAGTCGTGAGTGGCAAGGAAGAAAGCACGAAATAAAGCATAAGCAAGAAGGGAAGAAGAAGAAGAAGAAGAAGAAGAAGAAAGAGAGTAGGGTCTCAAGTCGTGAACCTCAATCACGACTCGTGACGATGTAGAGAGAGAGTCAGGTGAAGCAAGGAAAGAAAAGAGAAAGAGGAGAAAGAGGCGAGACGTGAGCCAAAGTCACGACTCACACACAAGGCTCACGACTCGTGAAAGGCCATCACGAGTCGTGAGTGGCTAGAGAGAAGAGGAAAAGCAAGGGAGAAAAGAAGAGGAAATGAAAGGCATCCGTGTTCTGTCGTGAGCGCGGCAGTCTCGCGATCACGACAGAACTAGCCGTTGGACAGTTTTTCCCTGAAAAGTTATCTGAAAAGGCACCTTCTTCCATCAAAGATTGCAACTATCTGTAAGGACATCTCTAAGGGACACAATCTTTAGAATTAGGAGGGATGAAAGATATAGAATTTTTATTAAGTAGTTTTTCTGTAGTTTTGAAGAACAGTTTGTTTTAGTTAAATTTCTTAGTTAGTTTTTATATTTTGAAGAAGAAGATCAAGGAGAAGAAAATCTATTACAAGAGTTTGGGAAAAGGGTTGAGAGATTTCTTTCTTATACTCTTATCTTTTATTTCTTCTCTGTAAATTAAATGAACATTTCTTCAATGAATTTGAATGTTATTATTATTCTTTACTTCCATCTATTTTAAGAGTCTTTGAATACATAATTTCTATTAGTACAATTCATGATTTTTATAAGTTAAGAGAGAGTCGAGAGATCATCTTAATTTAAATTTAATAGAATTTCATTATCAAAACATAACTAGAGAGATCAGTATATTGAGATAGTTGTGCAATTTTAAAATTAAAATGTGTATGCATGAGTGAGAATATTTTGCCTCAATTTGATCTTACATTTTAATAACCTAATTTCTAGCAAACTAAGACAATAAATAAATTTACAACTTAAATCCATACTGTCTTCAGAATTGTGATCCTTTACATCAGACAAACCCATAAAAAAGTTCCTGCAGAAATTTGGTTAGAAAAGAATTCTTAATAGAGTTTATTTAAGGTTTGATAATCATCAAAATCAGAGTGTGACCTTGAGCCAACAATTAAGAGCTTCTCTAGAGAAAACTCAGAACATTTTAAAACTTGATGTTAGGAACTAGGTTAAAACTAAAGTTTTCATATATAAAACCAAGAAGACGTTAGAAACTAGGTTAATTGACACCAGTCCAGCTCATTAAATATTGGTACGACCTGAAGGTAGTAGTGAAGAAAGGAATACATAAATGCAATTGGCCAAAATTGCAGACAAGGAAGAACAGAGAGAGAAGACAAAGACTGCAACAAAGCATAGACTAGGCAGAAAATTGAGAATAAAGAAAGGGAAAGAAAGAGAGGGAAGCAAGGAAGAGTAAGAAAGGGAGAGAGGGTGTAGCGAGAAAGACTGAGCTGGAGAAAGAAAAGAATCAGTTATATTATAGTTCAAATATGAATATATTCAATATAATGCTTTTTTAATTTAATAAACTTACAGAGAAGCTAGCTAAATTAGTAGACCAAAACTTCACAATTTGATAATTCATATTACACATCATCAATGAAGTGAAAAAACTAGTTTAGTATACAAAAATGATGAGATTGTACCTTGCTCGAACTGTAAATGGGGTTTTATAAACAGTAAGCTTGGCTTTACTGGAGCAATCAGCAGATAAAAGACACAGATCAGTGGGCTTCAAAGAAGAACCTAGCAATTGAATAATTAGCAATAATTAGACAAACATCAAAAGAAAATTATAAACCAAATAGAGAAAAAAAGTAAAAGTAGAATACAAGTTTAACTGTCATTTTACTGAGAAGAAGATAAAGCCTCGAAGGAGAAAAAAAAAACAACTTCGTTCTGGAACTATTGGTGGTCGCCGGAGAAAGTTGTACACGTATTATCAAATATCAAACAAGTTTAAATTTTTTAAAATGATTCCTCAATTTTTCTCCAAACAACAAGATGGATATTAAAGATCAAAATGAAAAATCTGAAATTTCAAATAAGAGTTTCCACATATAATTGGCAACACTAATTAGGAAGAAAGAAACTAAATGTTTATTCAATCAATCAGAGAAGAGAGCAACCAAGAAATAGAAAAATCCTGAAGAAATAAGTACTTACAAAGATGCCAAAACGAAATCAGTAGTAGTAACATTTCTACGTCATTGAAAAGTTATGCTTCAAACCAAAATCCCCACCATAGCTGAACAATTTACTTCTTTTTTAGACAGAAAATTGCAGATTTGCTTTTAAATAAGGTTTTATTCAACTAATAGCTGAAAAAGAGAAGGTAATTCTGATTGCTATAAACAAAAGAGACTGTGTTTGGTTATATAATTATCTAACTATTGAGGACATAAAGGAAAGAACTGAGGAAACCGAAAACGAGAAGATGAGGGAAGGCAGACGGCGGGAGCGACGGCAAGGGCGAGGGAGAGGGAAGGTAGACGGCGGGAGCGATGGCGAGGGCGAGGGAGAGGGGGAGGGAATGCATACGGCGAGGGAGAGGGAGAGGGAAGGCAGATGGTGAGGGCGAGGAAAGAAAAATAAAGGAAGTATTTATACCTAGGGCAAATTGAACAATACCAACGGACATTTTCATCAGTTGCTAAACTAACAACCGAAATATCATCCCGTTGGTAATTCTTTGGCTGAATTGAACAATACCAACAGAAAAATCGGTTGCTAATATAGCAACCGAAAAAATATTCCGTTGGTAATAATTAGGCCAAATTGGACACTACCAACGGAAACATACTTCGATTGCTACTCTACCAACTGAAATAACAATCCGTTGGTAATCCTTGTGGCAATTTGAACAGTACCAATGGAAAATCCTTTGGTTGCTAATGTAGCAACCGATATAACTTTTTGTTGGTAATCCTTGGGTCAAATTGAACAATACCAACGGAATATTTTTACGGTTGCTAGTAAATTTTCCGTTAGTAATCCTTGGGACAAAACTACCAACGAAGGAACTTTCCGTTGCAATTTTAGCAACGTCATCAAATTCTGTTGTTATTTTTGGACCCAAAATTTTTCCAATACATGGCACCCAATATACCAACGGATTTCAACACTACAAGAAATTTGACTTTTTGTGACAAATTTTTTAATGACGCATAAAATTTCGTCACTAATTATAACTTACGACGATGAATTTTTTAAAACGTCACCATACTATTTATTACTATGACGAAATTATCTTGCATCATTTTATATTTTAATTATCGTCACTAAAAGATTAATTTTGTGACCAAAAATATATTTCGTCATGGTTTTTTTAGGAGAGAAAAATTCCCACCTTTTTTTTGGAGGGAAAAAAATTTAATGACAAAATAATAACTTATTGCAACGTATAAAATTGTCACAAAATATTTATTTTTTGTGACGAATTATTTATGTCATAATTAAATAAATTAGTGACAATAAAATCATTTTGTCACAAATAAGATATCGATATAAAAAAAATTATAATTATTTTTTTCGAAAATTTTTTGTTTAAAAAATAATTTTATTTATGACAAGTAAATGTGTTATAAAAAAATGAATATATTGTGACGAGGTATAGTTTCGTCATCTTTGATATGAAGGAAAAAATTTCAACTTTTTTCTTTTGGTGGAAAAAAATATAACGAAAAAAATAACTATTTGCGACACATAAATTCATCGTGAAATACTTATTTTTTTGTGACATGAATTATATTTGTCACAATTTAATGAATTAGTGACGATAAAATTATTTCGTCACAATAATTTTTTTATGACAAATAAATATGTCACAAAAAAGTAATATATTATGACGAAATATAATTTCATCACCAATACAATTAATTTATAATAATAATAATTTTCCATAACAGTTGATTGTAATGCTATATGACAACTAAATTATGTTAGAAATTTTTGACAAAAATAAGTCCATTCTTTATGTCAGAATAAAGTCATTTTGCCCATAGGAGATTGCCAAAAATGATACCCTTTTCTTTCTTTTTTTTTTCTTTCTTTCTCTCTTTCCTTATTGTCGGTTCTATCAGCTTCATTAGTCCTCATCCACCTACACTTCGTCTTTTCTGTCTCCTCTTCCTGTAATACTCTGAAAATTTTAATATTGTGAATAATATTTCGGTAAATTGAAAAGTTATTGAATTTTAACTTTTTTACCTGAAATAGTAAAATATTAATTTTGATTAAGAAGTTAAGTCATAAATAAATAACCGAAGATAAAAGTTCCATAATTAAAAATAAAGCATAAAATTTAAATGGATGTAAGAATAATAAATTGCAAATATTTATAAAATAAAGGACATAAAATAAAATAAGTAAATAAACAAATAGATAAATAATATGTAAACCTAGATTGGTGTAGAAAAATAAAGAAAAAGAAAGAAAGGGGATAAACAGAAGAATCAAGAAAACTCCACAATAAATAAAAAGGGAAAACGGGGAAAAATTAGAAGGGAAGGAAAAAAAGGAAAAAGAAAAAAAGGAAGAACGAAACAGGGGAGATCCGAGAGAGGAAAAAGAAGGAGAGAGAGAGGGCACGACGAAGGGCAACATCGGCGACGACCGACGGTGGCGAATCGCCAGTCCCCGCAGCGCCGGCCAGTCCAGCCGACTTTGCCCTCCTTCCACGACGTCAGTCCTGATTTTTTAGAGAAAGAAGCGGAAACTCTTATGCCATTTTCTCCAAAGTTTCCTTCAAAAAAAATTCAATCCAAGAAATAAATATTCCAAGGGAGAAAGTGAGGAATGGAAAAGAACGATTAATCATTGGTAGATTGGTAGAAATAAGATGAAAAGCAACTAGTTGGAGAGAGGAGTAGCAAGTTCAACCATCTATGGAGGTAAGTGATTTCAAATCTCTCTTTTCCAATTGGTTTCTGAAGTGAATTGAAGAGATCAGTTGATTATTGAGTAAATTTGTGAATTAATTTGGCTTGAGATTCCTATAGAAGACTTACGGGTTATTAGTGGGGGATGCGAATTTGATATTTTTCTTGTAATACATGAATTTAAATGATAATTAACTTTGAAATAAATGTGGTATGATGCTATGAAGTTACTTGTTGAATTGGCAAAATTGAAATCAGAAGCGGGACTAGAGAAGTATGCGGGTTGTAAGTGATTGATTAAGCAAACCAGAAAAATAACAATAATTTCTGTTTTGGCATTCCAATATAAAAACTAATGGAGTGAATTTAGGATAATAAAATATTAATTGAGATGTGAAGAAAAGTTAAGAGAAAACTTATATATGTTTCGTGTTCCTTAACTTTTCTAGGAATTGCTTGACTTTGTCATTTGTATAAGTTAAAACAAGAAGCGAACAGTGAGTTTATTGGCATATGATAAGGTCCAAAGTGACTATTTATAAGTGCATGATGATATTCTTGATAAATAGGAGCTGTTTGTGTAATAAATTCAAGAAAATATATGTATGAACATATATTGCACTAATTTGATCAATTAGGGGGCTGTTTATGTAACTAATTAAATAGAATTATTAACAGCTATTAAATAGCCTAATTCTCATTAAAATTGAAAGTATTTAGTTAGTGTAATGAGTGTAAATATGAATCTAATTTAAAGTAAGTATTCTATTAATTTCTTTTTCTCAATTTGGATGTGTTATGTTTGATTGGGGCAAAATTGTAAGTATGATTCTAGATCAGTTGGATTTGAGCAGTAATTGGAAGTTGAAGTTTCTAAATTTAAATGAATGCATTTAAATATGAGGAACTGCGTGTAGCATTAATTTACACGAGATAAATTATTCAATGTGATAAACTTGATCTTTAATAAAGAAGTAGGTCATTTGATTATGAAAAGTCTTTATTTGGCACCAAGATATAATTTTGGGTTGCATTTAAATTTTTGAGTATAGACATTGGAAATGTTTGTTTGTTAATAGTATTTAAGAATATAGAAATATGCCAAATTAGATGTAGTTAGAAAAATGGTTATTGGAATGTGAAATTGGAAATTGATAATCAATTTCTTATGCTTTTTAACATTTATCTATAGTGAGCTATTTAATGTGAATGTTTAAGAAAGTAAATTATGCTATGAAACTTGAAGTTATGAGTATAGGCTAATGTGATATGAGTTTAAGCTAATTTGATAACTAGTCTCTATATTCGTATTAATTCTATAAGGATGACATGCTACTCTTATCTCTTGTTTCTTGAGATGCTGTTGGAATCGAATTGAATCATTACAAAATGTTTGGATATGATACTTGTTAGTGTTACCTTGATTTGACTTGGAAAGCTTGAGGAGCAATTAACATATATGTAGCACTTAAATTCTTGATTATAGAGCATGTGTGTTGCTGCCTTCTGAGGATTTCTGAACTATTTGTTGTATGCAAGTCTACAGTGAAGAGATTTGAATAGTGTGGCTGAATTTTGTTGATGTTTTTGGTTTGGCTATTTTGGAATTTTGAGGCGAATTTGATGAGCTGCTGATATGTGATAAAAGCTAGGAAATTTGGTTAATTAATTATGTAGACACAATAAGTTTGGTTAGAAGGAAAGTATGAGTATGAGTTACAGATTTATAAGACCTGGTTTTTAGCTTTGAACCAAGTTAATGTATTAGAAAGTTTCAGTAATATTTAATCTTTGAATTTTGGTTGCAACTTATTAAAAATGGTTTGAGTATAATGCTCTATATTACAATTTTTGTCAAGTGAAGATATTATTTGCAGTTTAAATTCTTGAATTAGACTGAAATGTAGATAAAATGGAGCTAATTGTAAATTTGGAACTGTGTTATATGCATTGTTCAGCCAAGAGTATTGATGTGAAGTAAGCTGGGTTAGTTTATTAAGAATGGAAAAGCCATTGTAAGGGTTCAGCTGTGAATGTTTAGGCCACAAACTTGAACTCTTTTACGCTGTGTCAGAATTTAGTTAATTAATGGCATTTAAATTGTTAATACGGTATGTTAAATGGTAATTGATTGGTTGATTGGGCTTGAAGAATTTATATTTTTAATTTGAATACATTAAGTTTAAATGGTAAGTTTGAGGAAATGTTTGATTTAATTGACTAATTAATATGATAAACATGAATATAAATTTATAAAGAAAAAAATAAATAAATTGTTTAATTGAACAAAAATTGGAGATTGGTGATGATTTTATAACTTTGGGTTGAGTTTTAGGAATCTTTGAAAATGATTTTAATTCGGTAGTTTTTATTAAGATTGATTTAAATGGCTTTTATTCTAGAATGATATTATACGATGTATGCTTAAAAAGGAAAATAAGGTAATTTAATAGAATGTCAATTTGTTATAGTTAGGTTGACTTGTGTGCTTATAACCCTATAGGAACTTTTGTACGCTTTAAATTTCATAATCTATTTAGATTGGCCGGGAGTTGATGCATTTAATATTTTTGATTCTACTTGATTCGAAGTTGAGCAAGTATGATGGCATGTTATATGGGTTTGTTAAATATGCTTGAGCACATATGTGAAACTAAAATGTATAATGTGCTTAATGGCCTACGTGAAAATTATGTCATGTTTAGAAATAAATACCTGTTGAATGTGAGTAATATACATGTACTGTATATGCATTTGTTAACTTTTCTGCTGTAATTTATATGTACTTTTGCATTTAGTTTTTACTTTTAGTTTAATATTTAAAGATAGTTGCAATTTTTTACATTGATTATTATGTTTTGTTGTTTTATTGTTCCAATCTTTTGGAACATGTGATATTCTTGCGTCTTACTATTATATTCTTCTTGTTCTAATGTTTTGGATATAATTTGTAACATCTTAAATCTATACACACACTACGGTTCCAACGTTACTGCATGATTACTTGATTGTTTATATATATATATAGCTGAAAAATTAAAAAATGCATATTAATATTTTAAATTATTTATAACTGATAGTTTTGATGTATTAATATTGTACCTTTGCATTTTGTATAATTGAATTGAGAATTGAAAGTGTATGATATAAGTATATTATAATATATGGTGTGTGTGAGATTGGACCTAAATTGGAGGATGGGCAAACTTGTGTTGGAGTTTGAATTGAAGCGGGTGAATGAATATATGATTATTTGAAGTGTAAAGATTTTATTGTTTACAAGGAGATAGGCAATATTATAGAGGGAATTCTGTCGAAATTTCGGTAGAATTAAGTGACATATTTGTATTTTGATTGAATGAATAGTAAAACTAAATAGGTATAGGGCAGATGGGTATAATGAAAGGATAAAAAAAAATAATTACTCGGATTTCGCAACAATTTTAAGTGTAGTTTAAAACGATAAAGTAATTGTGCAGTAACGTTGGAAGCATAGTATGTGTATAGATTAAGAGTGTTACATGATTGAGTTTTTTTTTTATCTAATATATGTTTTTTTTTTGTACGAACATGATGCAAATTTTGAAGTTTCAAGAGATTTTATTTCTGAATTAGGATGCAAATTTAATTTTTTGCATTAGGTAGTATGTTTTTATTTAACCTTTTATTTGAATAAATACATTATATTAGATTTTCTTTAGAAATTTAACTGATTGTATAACATTAAATTTAAAATGTGCCATTTTTAATACAACGCATATATGACAAGTATATTTGTCATAATTTGTTGACTTGTTAGTTCATAAATTACGATATAATGTTTACAATTACGATATTAATATTGTAATAAAAAATATAATTTAATGACAATAAAAAATTGTCACTAAAACTATTTTTTGTGACAATTATTTTTATCCGTATTTATGTCACTAATTTATAAAATAATATGACGATTTATATTCATTATTAATATACATTAATTTAATGACGAAATCATTTTTCGTCACTTAAAGTATTAGATTTAATGACGACATTAAATATTTTATGACGATAATTATATTTATTTGTGACGATAATTACGTAACCAATACTTAATAGTTTTAACTAAAACAGAGTTTCGTTATTAAAAATATTTTATTTCGTGACGAATTTTAAATTTGTCATAAAAAATGCTAATCTTTTGTGACGAAATATAATTTTATTTGTGACATAATTTTTGTCATGAAAAGTAAGAAATAAAAATGACAATAATTATTTTCGTCACAAAAAATATACTTACGGTGACAAATAATTAAATTGTCCCGTAAACTTTTATGTTATGCGCCTATCGTTACGTTCTATGTGACAATAAAAATTCGTCACCTTATTTTTTCAGCGACGAAAAATGAATTTTTCATGACAATTTTTTACGTCATAAAAGGTATAATTTCTTGTAGTCAATTTGGTTACTAAAAGCATAATATTTCCGTTGCAATTTTATGAACCAATTCTTTAATGCTAATTATTTAGCAATTGAATAAGATATCCATTGCTAAATTATCTAAATTAGCAACCGAACATACAATCCGTTGCTAAATGATCAATGGAATAAGATATCCGTTGCTAAATTATCTAAATTAGCAACCGAACATACAATCCGTTGCTAAATGAGCAACGGACTCTTTTTCACCATCAGCTAGCGCCTTATTTAGCAATGGGCTATGTATTCCGTTGCTATCTTTTCGTGCTAAAAATTTCCTCCAATTTTAGCGACGGAAGATAACGAAAAATAGTTCCGTTATGCAAATTTTAACCAATTTTAGCAACAGAACTGCTTTTCTGTTGCTAAATTAGCAACGGAATAAATATTCTTGTAGTGAACTGCTAAATTAGCAACGGAACTGCTTTTCCGTTGCTAAATTTTTGTTGCTATTTTTCCGTTGCTATTTTCACATTTTCTTGTAGTGAATGTTGTTTGTCCATATGCCATTATATAAAGATTGCTATTTTGTTATTTTCCATTTAATTAAGTTATTTTGATGTTTTATTTTTAACATTGCCAACGGAATATTGATGAAAAATTCAGTCGTAAAATAAAAAAAAAATTGAAAATTTACCCATGGAGATGTAATTTCCGTCGGTAAATTTACTAATGGATTCCTTTTACCCAACATTTTCAGGCAGCCAATCAAGGTGTCCTTACAATAAAGCTCAAAACCAGAAACCCCATAAAAATCCAGTTATTTCCTGATTGTTTTGTCTGGATCTATGCTTTTGGATCAGAACTTCCAGGAAAAGATCTTGTTTTCGGATTTGATGCTTATTGCAAATTACCTCATCTCAGAATAAAACCCAATGGTCTTCAACACAAAAAATCTTTCCAGCCTTACACTACTACCCATTCTCTTTTCCCTGTCTTCAACCCAGGACCCTTTGCTCAAATTCAAAATGACCTTGAAACCCATTGTTGTGCAATGTCTCATACTGATTTTCTCTCAAAAAATCCAAATCCTTTGTGGACCAGACCAGAATTCTTCATTACCCTTCCTTTCAAAAAGTCTGAAGATATCAATCCTACTAAAGCTACTCATCCAGGAATGTCACCAGATGATTTTGCTTTAGCCCAGAATGAATGTTCTCAGCTTTTAGCCCAGAACTTGATTGAGCCTACCCAATCTAATTGGGCTTGTCAAGCTTTCTATGTTAACAAACACTCTGAACAAGTCCGAGGCAAGAAGAGACTTGTTATTGACTATACCCCACTCAACCCTTTTCTTAAAGATAACAAATACCCTTTACCAAACATTTTCTCTCTTTTTCCTTACCTTCATAATGCCCAAATTTTCTCCAAGTTTGACCTCAAAGCAGATTTTTGGCAACTTGGAATAATTCCAGGTGATAGACCTCAAACAGCCTTCTGTATTCCAAACTTCCATTATCAATGGACTGTTATGCCCTTTGGACTCAAAACTGCACCTTCCATTTTTCAACAGTCTATGATCAAGGTTTATCAGTCAATCCTTTCTTTTGCACTTATCTATATTGATGATGTGTTAATATTTTCTCCAGATGTTCCTACACACCAAACTCATTTACACTAATTCATCTCACTTACAAAGGAACATGGAATCATGCTTTCACCATCAAAGATGATACTTGCACAAAAAGAAATTGATTTCCTTGGCATGCATTTTGCTAATGGATCTTATCAACCTCAGCCACATCTTGCAAAAGAATTACTCAACTTTCCAGATCACCAGCTTTCTCAAAAGCAGGTCCAGCAGTTCCTTGGAATAGCCAACTACATCAGACAGTTTATCCATCACTTTAGCCACCTGTCCAAACCATTAATCCAGCTTTTGAAAAAGAATCCTCCTGCTTGGTCAGATATCCACTCCAGATCAGTCCAACAAATTAAAGCAGTGACCCAGAATTTGCCACCTCTTTATATTCCCTCCACTGGCAAAAGGATATTGCAAACTGACGCAAGTGATGAGTGTTGGGGAGCAATACTTTTAGAAGAAAAAGACAAAATCCACAGTATTTGTGGATATGCAAGTGGTCAGTTCAAAAAGTCAGAATGTCACTACCACTCAACCTTTAAAGAAATCCTAGCTGTAAAGTATGGAATCAAAAGGTTTGAGTTCCACTTGATTGGACACCACTTCACTGTCATAATGGATTGCTCTTCTTTCCCTAAGATACTTAACTTCAAAGGGAAGTCAGTGCCACATCACCAACTTTTAAGATGGGCAGAATGGTTTAGCAAATACAACTTCCAAGTCGAACATATAAAAGGGGATAAGAACCTTATTCCTGATTATCTTTCACGACTTGCTCATAAACCTACTCTCCCATTGCAATCTCCAATCCTTCCATCTCCAATCCTTCCATCACTCTTCTCCATGGATAGGTTTCGTCCTAATCCAAGCCCACGAAAATCTCAAGTTCCTACCCTGCACATGCCAGCACTGAGAAAAGAAAATCATCCACCAAATTGCTCTTTGAAAACCCCTTCTCAGATCAAAGCTTATGCTACCCGTCATTTGTTTTACTTTCTTCATCTCTTCTGTCTTAAGAAGAACCTCACCAAGAATTACTTCAATCTTGAAAAACCTTGGAGTATTCTATTCAAAATCTACCCAAATGCACCCTTTTGTGATGAAGAATTATGGTTTTTATGGTGTTTATCTGTTTTACATACTCATGCAGTCATCTTCCCACTTGTTGATGTTTTTGATCTTCTCACAGAACCATCCAGACAAGGTTCCTATATTTAGCAATTCTTAGAATGGTACGCACCTCTGTCATGGTGGCGTAATGAATTTCTTCGCCAAATTCAAGCAAGAAAAATATGGCAGAAAGACCTTGAACAAGCAAAAAAGTTATCTGTTGTCTATTTTTTCCATAGGCCTTATATTTGGAATCCTACTAGTAACTCTATCTGGACTCAACCACAAGCCTGGTGTTGGGAAGTACTTGATGACTTTGATGACTGTCGACATCCTCTTTGGAAGAAAAATCTTCAAAATACCCTCTGTGAATTAAATAATGTTGAACCAGCTTCACTCAATCCTCCCACATATGATACAGCAGAATCCTCTCTCCGGCCAAACTTCATGGATTCACTTTTTCAAGATTCACAGGATCCATATCTTGATCTTAATGTCAATCTCTTTGATGATGAAGAATTATTAAGAGATACAATGATGGCACAAAACTTTCTCCTGAACAGCATTTGCCCACACATGAGCAACAAAGGCCAAATGAAGATCTTGAATGGACCCCACAAAATAATGACACAGATCCTGAAGATATGAATATGTCGCCATCACATGAGCCTATCAAGAATAAATAAAGTATCTTTATTAAAGTATCTTTATTAAAGTAACTTTGTAAAAGAGGAATATATTCCTTTATTTTCCTAAAGTAGCTTTAATTGCTTTTATCTTTTGTAAAGAGATTTCTCCTTATCTTGGGAGTAATCATATGTATTAGTTTGTATTCTATGTGTGTGTAAGCCCCTAAAAAGGCTATAAATATGTATCTTAATCCTTTTGAGGATCAAGCGGTTGAAAAGCAATAAAAATCCTTTTGTTCTATCATGAGTTTCTAAAGTTTTCTTCTTCTCTTTCATTAAAATATTCTTATTATTATTCTGGGGATCCTTTTATCTAAAACTCCTTGGTATGTATAATAGATTTTCCTATCTGTGTTGTTAGTCAGACAGGACAGTCCATCAGTTGGCCAAGAAGAGCCGTTTCAGGATAGTCATACTTGACTAGGCACTCTTTCGATTGTCTGTTTTGCATACTTCGGGGCCTATTTGGTATCAGCGAATAGAAACTAAAGTTGATCATGTTTCTACTCGTGTAGATACGCTTAATTCCCATATTACAAGTCAAAATGCTGCTACATATCAACTTCTAGCTAAATTACAAAATCAAGTTGCTGAGCTAGACAGGCAATTGATGACATCCATCAATCAACGGACATATGATGCCACTTTCAAAGCAAAAGCTCTTGAAGCTACAAGATTGAAATCAGAGATTGAAACAATTAAAATAGATCTAGCTAAACCACAACCTTCTCCAGTACCATCTTTACCCTTTTACCATTCAACTTTTATGCCTTTTACCCATCAGCCTTCAGTACAAATTCCTCCATATTCTGAACCTTTACAAGAAGACCTTGAAGCATTAGGATATTCTCATGAGATGTTCATGAGAAAGAACTTTGCTAATATTGTTACACTACCCAAACCATTAACTCCTACAATCCCTATATCCAATACTACCAATACATCTTCCACATCTGATGTAACACCCACTATTCCTTCTTCAGATCTCAAACAAAAAGGTGTTGTAATCTCTGAGCCACCAACATCTCATATGATCCAACAACCCTCATACCCAAATCCCATAATCCAAACACTGAAACAAAAAGCTTTGCAGACTTTACCTGCTATCTCATCTACCACTGTTGATGATTCTTCTGATACCACAGAAACAGATAAAAGTGATACTAGTTCTACCTCTGATGATGAACTAGATCCAAAGCATTTTCCTTTATTCATGGCAGACCCTCCACCTGCAGAAAGCACTACTACTCAATATGAAGCAGAAGAGCCAGAAGAAGAAATGGCTGATACAACTCCACTTCCTGCTGACTCCAGACCAATAGGTGGTCCATGGTTCCAATTTGAAGATATCCCTAGTGATCAATGCCGTGATCGTCTTCAAGAATTCTATGCTTGGCTTGATTTAAAATCACGAACACGACCACAAGGAGTTACTACATTGCAGCACATTCTTGATGAATTCCAATGTAGATTCACAGGCAGATTAAGAGATTGGTTTACTCGTCTTGATGAATACTCAAAAATCCAATTTGTCAGATCTGAATCTATCACTTATGTACTCCAGAAAATTCATGCTGAGTTCATTGGTGATGTCCGAGATTTTGAGAATACCTCCAGAGACAAATTCTTCAAAATGAAATGTTGTTCTCTTCTTCCAAAGGATCTCAATAAGCATTATAAGAGGATGTCTAAACTCTTTTATATGCTTAATGGAGCAAATGATCCAAATCTAAAACAAGGATTCTTATCCTCCATTCCTGAACAACTTTCTGAAAGTACAATGTTCTATCTTCGAGAACAAGGTATTCAACTCAATTCTCTCTCATTGGGACAAATTTATCAAAGGGTTCTCATGGCTCTTGAACGCCTCTGTGCTTCTCAAAAAATGATCAAGAACACTTTCTTAAAAGGAAAAGATCCTCAGATCAAAGCAGCTTGCAAACAACCTGATTTGGAAATCAAATGTTTTCCTAAAAAAGATTGTTCATGTTCTCCTTATAAGAAGCATAAAAGATTCAAGTTTAAGAAGAAGAAATTCTACAAGCATCGACTTCCTTATCAAGGAAAGAAAGTTCATTTTTTCAGACGAAAAAGACACAAACCTAAAGGAGACAGATGTTTTGTTTGTGGCCAAAAAGGTCACTTTGCAAAGAAATGTCCTAAAAGGAAAAAGTCTCAACAACTTCTTCAACAAATTCAACAAACTTCTCCCATCAATATCCAAGATGATGACATTGAATCACTCTTCTTAGAAAGTGATGAACCAGACCCATATACTCTATTTTCAATTGAGTATACTGATTCTGATCTCTCAGAACTTGATGATGATTCCTCAGATGATGATATCTCTGAAATCTCAACCATTGAACCATTCCCTTCTCCAACCAAATCCATACTATCCACTCATCCAATCCCATTGGTCCCAGCAAAAATATTTCCTGATAAATATGCTAATCCTATTAGCATAATAGCCTTCATAGACACTGGAGCCCATAATACCTTGTAGAAACATGATCAACTTTAGTTTCTATTCGTTGTAATACCTTATTCTGTGCAAGTGAGTTCTCAGATTGCCAATTGAGTACTGCTTCTGCTGGTGATACAGATCTGGGAGTTCCTTCAGTAGAAATGCCAGGAGATTTGACATATGGAATTGTTCGAACCTTTGTAGTAGGGTGAACAGTCTCAGAAAGAGAAGGAAATTCATCTGTATATTGACCAGTAGGATGATACATACAAACAGAGGGGAGAGGAGTTTGCTGTATTTTGGGTTGCCAATTAAGAGAAGATGTGGAACATGGTTTTGATGAAGGTTTGTGAGGCTTAGATAAAGGTTTGCATTTTCCTGGAGTAGGAGTTGGTTTTGTAGGGGGCTTGTACCAAGATGGAAGAGTATAGCTAACAGCATAGTCATATTTACCAGAAGGTTGGCCAAGCATACCAACTGTAGGATCATCATCTTCATCTAAATGATCTTGAAATCGTGCCTCTGACGAAAAGTTCCTTTTTGATTTTCGTCTTTGTCGTCGGAGATCTTCATCATCAAGTTCTGCTTCCATATAATCTTGATGGCAATCATCACAATTACAAAAATCCCAATAACAATGACCATTTCTTTTGTATGCATAAATGGGACGGCCATCATTGTCAAAAGCTTCAATTGGAATTCCATCTTCTTGTGGATAAGGCTGCATCATAAACTGTGTAGAAAAAACAGGAGCTGTTGTGGAATCAGCCGAATCTGCTTCAGGTGGAATGAAATGAGTTTCAATCATACCATCCGATTTCTTAAGAAAGATAGGAGTAGTAGACTGAACTGGCTATTTTTGTTCATGAAGAATCTCATAGCTCGTAAGCCATGACTTTGGGAAATATGCAAGCAATTCTTCTTTTGTTAATTGCTTTGGAATCTGAACACAGGTAGGGACCTGGTTAGAATCAGCAGAGATGAGTAAAGCATCATTGGATCCTGGAAGAGAAATGTCTATAGCATGATTTTGAACTCTATAGATCATTTTATAATGAAGTGTAGCAACTTCAGTTGTTTTCACCTGATCTGCTCCAGTAATCTGAATCTGTACTTTCAAATTATCAAGGATATGAGGATCATTCAACCTCATACAGAAGTTAGGATAGAAGGTGAACATAACTGTTCCAGCATTCAAGGAGGTCTGTACAGTACCAATGACAGCTTGTGAATATGTAAGATACCTAGTATCAAGTAGAGCAATTCTTGCAAAGACAGGAAGTCCTTTGCGTCCATGGTATGTAACAGCAATTCGAACAGCACCAAAATGGAGATGAGACAATCCTTGATTAGTCCAATATGGAATGGACTCAGAAGGAATATCAAGGGGTATGAATTGTTCTTGCCCAGTGGCTTTAATGGGATGCTGTCTGAAAGAAGAGGACTGAATATACTCTTTAACATGAGATTTGGGTTGTCGAATAAGTGTCTTAATGTTGGATAGAACATTGGATCTGGGTGTTTTGGTAAAGGCATCATAAGGATTAAGGAAAGGTAGATGAGAGTCTTGGATCTTTTGGGATTCATCTAAAAAATTAAGCTCATAAAGATAATCAAAGTTTTTTACTGTTGAAGGAGAGAGAGGAAAAGAAGATCTTGTAGAAGAAGAAGAAGAAGAAGAAGAAGAAGAAGATAAAGATAAACTGCTAAGAGAAGCCATGAATATGAAGATTATGAAAGTTCCCTTTCATTAAAATACCTTAAAATTAAACTGGAAGGCTCTGATACCAAAAAGGCCCCGAAGTATGCAAAACAGACAATCGAAAGAGTGCCTAGTCAAGTATGACTATCCTGAAACGGCTCTTCTTGGCCAACTGATGGACTGTCCTGTCTGACTAACAGCACAGATAGGAAAATCTATTATACATACCAAGGAGTTTTAGATAAAAGGATCCCCAAAATAATAATAAGAATATTTTAATGAAAGAGAAGAAGAAAACTTTAGAAACTCATGATAGAACAAAAGGATTTTTATTGCTTTTCAACCGCTTGATCCTCAAAAGGATTAAGATACATATTTATAGCCTTTTTAGGGGCTTACACACACATAGAATACAAACTAATACATATGATTACTCCCAAGATAAGGAGAAATCTCTTTACAAAAGATAAAAGCAATTAAAGCTACTTTAGGAAAATAAAGGAATATATTCCTCTTTTACAAAGTTACTTTAATAAAGATACTTTAATAAAGATACTTTATTTATTCTTGATAGGCTCATGTGATGGCGACATATTCATATCTTCAGGATCTGTGTCATTATTTTGTGGGGTCCATTCAAGATCTTCATTTGGCCTTTGTTGCTCAGGTGTGGGCAAATGCTGTTCAGGAGATGACATAAAGTTTTGTGCCATCATTGTATCTCTTAATAATTCTTCATCATCAAAGAGATTGACATTAAGATCAAGATATGGATCCTGTGAATCTTGAAAAAGTGAATCCATGAAGTTTGGCCGGAGAGAGGATTCTGCTGTATCATATGTGGGAGGATTGAGTGAAGCTGGTTCAACATTATTTAATTCACAGAGGGTATTTTGAAGATTTTTCTTCCAAAGAGGATGTCGACAGTCATCAAAGTCATCAAGTACTTCCCAACACCAGGCTTGTGGTTGAGTCCAGATAGAGTTACTAGTAGGATTCCAAATATAAGGCCTATGGAAAAAATAGACAACAGATAACTTTTTTGCTTTTTCAAGGTCTTTCTGCCATATTTTCCTTGCTTGAATTTGGCAAAGAAATTCATTACGCCACCATGACAGAGGTGCGTACCATTCTAAGAATTGTCAAATATAGGAACCTTGTCTGGATAGTTCTGTGAGAAGATCAAAAACATCAACAAGTGGGAAGATGACTGCATGAGTATGTAAAACAGATAAACACCATAAAAACCATAATTCTTCATCACAAAAGGGTGCATTTGGGTAGATTTTGAATAGAATACTCCAAGGTTTTTCAAGATTGAAGTAATTCTTGGTGAGGTTCTTCTTAAGACAGAAGAGATGAAGAAAGTAAAACAAATGACGGGTAGCATAAGCTTTGATCTGAGAAGGGGTTTTCAAAGAGCAATTTGGTGGATGATTTTCTTTTCTCAGTGCTGGCATGTGCAGGGTAGGAACTTGAGATTTTCGTGGGCTTGGATTAGGACGAAACATATCCATGGAGAAGAGTGATGGAAGGATTGGAGATTGCAATGGGAGAGTAGGTTTATGAGCAAGTCGTGAAAGATAATCAGGAATAAGGTTCTTATCCCCTTTTATATGTTCGACTTGGAAGTTGTATTTGCTAAACCATTCTGCCCATCTTAAAAGTTGGTGATGTGGCACTGACTTCCCTTTGAAGTTAAGTATCTTAGGGAAAGAAGAGCAATCCATTATGACAGTGAAGTGGTGTCCAATCAAGTGGAACTCAAACCTTTTGATTCCATACTTTACAGCTAGGATTTCTTTAAAGGTTGAGTGGTAGTGACATTCTGACTTTTTGAACTGACCACTTGCATATCCACAAATACTGTGGATTTTGTCTTTTTCTTCTAAAAGTATTGCTCCCCAACACTCATCACTTGCGTCAGTTTGCAATATCCTTTTGCCAGTGGAGGGAATATGAAGAGGTGGCAAATTCTGGGTCACTGCTTTAATTTGTTGGACTGATTTGGAGTGGATATCTGACCAAGTAGGAGGATTCTTTTTCAAAAGCTGGGTTAATGGTTTGGACAGGTGGCTAAAGTGATGGATAAACTGTCTGATGTAGTTGGCTATTCCAAGGAACTGCTGGACCTGCTTTTGAGAAAGCTGGTGATCTGGAAAGTTGAGCAATTCTTTTGCAAGATGTGGCTGAGGTTGATAAGATCCATTAGCAAAATGCATGCCAAGGAAATCAATTTCTTTTTGTGCAAGTATCATCTTTGATGGTGAAAGCATGATTCCATGTTCCTTTGTAAGTGAGATGAATTGGTGTAAATGAGTTTGGTGTGCAGGAACATCTGGAGAAAATATTAACACATCATCAATATAGATAAGTGCAAAAGAAAGGATTGACTGATAAACCTTGATCATAGACTGTTGAAAAATGGAAGGTGCAGTTTTGAGTCCAAAGGGCATAACAGTCCATTGATAATGGAAGTTTGGAATACAGAAGGCTGTTTTAGGTCTATCACCTGGAATTATTCCGAGTTGCCAAAAACCTGCTTTGAGGTCAAACTTGGAGAAAATTTGGGCATTATGAAGGTAAGGAAAAAGAGAGGAAATGTTTGGTAAAGGGTATTTGTTATCTTTAAGAAAAGGGTTGAGTGGGGTATAGTCAATAACAAGTCTCTTCTTGCCTCGAACTTGTTCAGAGTGTTTGTTAACATAAAAAGCTTGACAAGACCAATTAGATTGGGTAGGCTCAATCAAGTTCTAGGCTAAAAGCTGAGAACATTCATTCTGGGCTAAAGCAAAATCATCTGGTGACATTCCTGGATGAGTAGCTTTAGTAGGATTGATATCTTCAGACTTTTTGAAAGGAAGGGTAATGAAGAATTCTGGTCTGGTCCACAAAGGATTTGGATTTTTTGAGAGAAAATCAGTATGAGACATTGCACAACAATGGGTTTCAAGGTCATTTTGAATTTGAGCAAAGGGTCCTGGGTTGAAGACAGGGAAAAGAGAATGGGTAGTAGTATAAGGCTGGAAAGATTTTTTGTGTTGAAGACCATTGGGTTTTATTCTGAGATCAGGTAATTTGCAATAAGCATCAAATCCGAAAACAAGATCTTTTCCTGGAAGTTCTGATTCAAAAGCATGGATCCAGACAAAACAATCAGGAAATAACTGGATTTTTATGGGGTTTCTGGTTTTGAGCTTTATTGTAAGGACACCTTGATTGGCTGCCTGAAAATGTTGGGTAAAAGGAATCCAACAAGAGGAAGGAAGAATTTTTGGATTTAGGATGGTGTTTACCAATGGAAAGTAAAATGTGTCGCAATTTATTACCGACAGAATTGTTCCGTTGGCAAATTCTGTTGGGAATTTGTTTTGCCGACGGAAATTGTGGCTTTTCCGTTTGTAAATTCCATTGGGAAAGCCACAATTCCTTCTTGTGATATCATTCATATTACTATTTAAAACTATCATGCACTTATTACATTACAAGAAAATGCGAAATTAGCGACGAAAAAAATACCGTCTCCAAATTACACAAGTTTTAGCAACGAAAATTAGCAATGGTTTGACATTACTGTCGCTAAATGTGGCGACAAATATTCGTGGCGAATTTTGCTACGAAATTAGCAACGAAAACCATGTTTTCGTCACTAAATATTAGCAACGGAATATGCTTTCCGTTGCTAATTAGCGACGAAATATGCTTTCCATCGCTAAATGTAAGATGGCAGAGGTTTCTCCGGTATTAGCGATGGAAATATTGTGTCCGTCGCTAAATATTAGCGATAGAAAACATATGCCGTCTCTAATTAGCAACGGTTTTTAATTTTCGTCGTTAAAAATCACACGTAAAAACAAAAAAACCCTACTTTTTTTTCCCTCTCTCTCCTACACTTTTTTTTTTGTCTCTCTCTCCCTCTCCCTCCCCTTCCCCCTTCTCTTTCTCTCCCGATCTGTGGATTTGGTGCGTCACCGCACGCTTACCTCACCACTCCTCGCTCCCCCTGCCGCTGTAAGCTCCCCCAGCCCACCGTGCGCTTGTCCCCCCCAGCCATCGCGCATTGTTTCCCTATCGCGCACCTCCTTTCTCTCCCGCTCCCTCTTGCGCACAGCTCGCCGCTCCCCCCCCCCCCCCCCCCAACGATGCTATCTCCCTCGCGCTAGATCTGCTCGCTGACGCCACTCTCCACCCCTCCGCCGCCAGTTGCCGGTTAGTGCCCCACTCTCTTTCTTTCTTTTTTTCATTTATTATTTTATTTTTTATGTATTTTTTTAATTATTTTATATGTATAATTTTTTGTATTTTTTGTTCTTTATGTATTTTTTTATTATTCTTTTTTTTTTTGATAAACCAAAAAGTTGTATTGAAGAAGAACAAAATTAGTCCAGTTACAAACCCAGAACCCCCAAAAACAACAAACCTACACTCTGTCCCACACCAATAAAAACACATTCTGTGTAATAAAAAAAAACCCAGCAAAAAAACATATTATCCCTTCAATATTAACTTCCGCCTTCAATTTCAAGGATGCATCCTCTGATCAACAACGGCTTCTAATGTGACCCAGCGATCAATATGAGAGAGATCAACAGAACAATCACAAGGCATAATCCATAGAAACAGAGAAGATGAGACCCAATTAACACCTATAGATTAGATAACCCAAGCCACAAGAATATTGGAACCAGTAAATCCCCCTTGTTTGAAAAAGCAATCGTTTAGAGAATCAAAGCAACAGCAAGTCTTCCAGAAATCCTGTAAATTCCAGACCAAAATCGAAGAGCTCCAAGGCAGGCAGATCTACAAACCCTTTGTACGGAACCAATCACTTCAGTTGTTACCGAGAAAGCCAAGATGAAAACTTCAAAACCCGGATAATCCCACAGCAATCCTAGAATCTAGTAGCGATATCCCAGCCATAGCAAGAACTCAACAACCAGCATCCAAGACCGCAGTGCATCGACCTCGGATTAAAGAAGTGGTTTCCACCGCCATTCTATTTCACAAGAAGCCCCAACTTACAATTAAGAGAACAATCCCCAAAAAACGCATTAAGACTAATAAAAGACATATAGTGCCCTCAAAATATCCCAGCCCACCTCCACACAGGCCCACGAGCTTGCACATAGCACTCCATATCCACTAAGCACCCTATCCATTGCCAAGACAAAATCAAGCCATCATCCGGTTAGAAGCGACAATCCTCAACAGGATCACCTTATGTTCCCCCATGCCCACTAAACCATCACATCTAGAAGGAAACGATGGCCATTCCAATTCCACAAAAAAACAGAGTTAGGAAGATACAGGGCATGGTCAAATTCATGTGTATGGTTAATGGCATCCCCTTTTCCAACATTCCAAATACAGTAAGATTGACAAAGCCAAACACATGTGTATCATATAAGCCATGCAGAGAGGTTGGAATTTTTTGAAGCTCCCTACTTAGCAAGACTATCTGCAACAGAGTTACTTTCTCTTACCTTATGATGGAAAAACACGTTATGTAGAGAAAACAAAAAATTATCAATTCTGTTGAAAATGTCAAAATGTTTCCAAGGCCTTAGATGCATATCTGCTATCATCCAATTGTATACCACCAGAGAGTCCATTTTAAAGATAATACCTGAGCAAGAGACTTTATCCGATAGTTGCTCAGCAGAGATTTTTAGAGCCCTTTCAACAGCTAAAAGTTCTGCCAAATTGGAGTCTGCAGTGCCCACAGAACAAGAAAATAAGAACAAGAACTCTCCTCTATGATTTCTTAGCACTCCATCAATTCCCGCTGGTCCTGGATTTCCAAGAGAGGATCCATCAGTATTCCATTTAAGGAAAGAGACATCTGGTGGGCACCAAAGTACAGGAGGTCTAGTTTTTTTAAGGTTGTAGCTGAGTTTGATGGCATCATTAGCTAGACAAAGATTTTGGCCTTTGAGAAAAGCAAGTTCCTTGACATTGTTAATCCAAAATGCCAATCTGGCCAAAATGACGTGAAAGAGTGAATCTTTATTAGTTCCTCTTCCCTCAAAAACTAACGCATTTCTTTCAAGCCAAATAGACCAAATAGAGGCTAGGAAAATCATCTGCCATACTTTCTTTTGGATTTTGCCCCGCACCAAATTAAACCATTGGATAACAAAATCATTGAAAGAGCAAGGTAAACAAAAGGAGATACCCCACCATCCAGCAATTTTGTACCAAATAGAAGAAGAGAAGGGACAAAGAAGCAACAAGTGGTCAACAGACTCCACCCCCTTAAGGCATAACGGACAGGATATTGCACTAGTAGGGAGGATACCCAGTTTGCATAGAAAATCTTTAGTGCATAACCTGTTTAGAAGTGCTCTCCAAAAAAATAGATCAACTTTAGGGGGGACAAGGTTGCTCCAGAGGAAAGAGGAATGCATCAGAAGAGGATGGGAACAAACCTGGAGTTCTTGGGATATAGAGCATGCTGACTTCACTGAAAAGGAGCCCTTACTATCATATATCCAAACTCTTCTGTCACTCCGAACTTTAGAGATAGACACTGAGCCCAGAGTCTCTAAAAGAGCTACTTCTGCTTCTTTTTCCCAAACCCTTAGATGTCTTCTCCACTTCAATTCCCAAACCCATACCCCAAGCTGCCAAGATCCAAATTCATGAACAAGTGAGTCCTGGTTGGTAGATATTGCATACAACCGTGGGAACTGGGATTTCAGAGTGGTTTGACCGATCCAAACATCCAGCCAGAATCTGCATAAGTCCCCTTTACCCACACAAATTCTGATCCCATTAGAGAAAGGTGGACAAGAGGACACTTTGTAGATACCCTTCCATACCGTGGAGAGCTTAGTTGAAGGTGGAAGCTCAAGGGGATTAATAAACATACCTAGACCGTATTTCTTTCGCACAATAACTTGCCAAGGGGCAGAACTAGAATGGTCAAGGCGCCACAACCACTTAAAAAGAAGTCCTTTGTTTCTTAGGCCAATGGAGCCTAGTCCGAGCCCCCCAAATAATTTAGCTCTTTGTATTAAGTCCCAACTAATGGCACAGAGTTTCCTTTTATCCTCAGACCTTCCCCACAGGAAATTTCGCATCAAAGTACTGATAGTTTTCAAGACACCAACAGGAACCTTGAAGAGGGACATAAAGTATAAAGGGAGGTTAGAGATAGAAGCTTTCAAGAGAGTAACTCTCCCTGCCATAGACAGTAATTTGCCTTTCCATCCGGCCAGTTTAGACTTCAGTCTCTCGATAACTGGGTTCCAAGTGGCTACTTTGTTGGGATTTGCACCCAAAGGAAGCCCCAAATAGGAGCCAGGTAGATTCTGCATCCGGCATCTCACCAACTTTGAACATGTTGAGAGCCAGGAATGCTCCACATTAATAGCAGTCAATGAACTCTTGGGAAAGTTAATTTGTAGACCAGAGGATAAAGCAAAGACTCTCAAGACCCTTTTAACATTCAGGAGCATATTCGCATCAGCTTTTAGTAGGATGAGAGTATCATCCGCGAATTGCAAATGGGATAGAATATGAGGTCGTTGTGACTCCTTTAAGCAATTAATTCCAGTAAATAGGCCAAGATCAGAAGCTTTATACAGCAACCTTGATAAACCTTCAGCTGCAATGATAAATAAAAAGGGAGAAAGGGGATCCCCTTGTCTCAGCCCTCTAGACATGGTGATTTCCTCAGAGGGGCAACCATTAATAAGCACAGAAACTCTAGCAGTAGACACGCACTCCTTGATCCAGATCCTCCATGTAGCACCGAACCCCATTTGCTTCATAACAGACTCCAAATAGTCCCATGAAACTGAGTCAAAAGCCTTGTAAAAATCAATCTTAAGCAATATTCCACTGCGTTTAGAGCTTTGAAGAGAGTGAATAATCTCATTTGCAACCATTACACTGTCAAGAATATGACGGCCTTTGACAAAAGCACTTTGTTCATCAGAGATAATTTCTCCAAGGACCCCTTTCAATCGATTTGCAAGGATCTTCGCAATGATCTTGTACAAGCAGCCAATTAGACTTATTGGGCGAAAGTCCTTTACCGTTGCAGCTCTAGGGGATTTAGGAATGAGAGTAATGAAGGAAGAATTGATCCCCTTCGGTAGTTTACCAGATTTCCAAAAGTCTTGGACCATGTCGAAGATATCCAATCCAATAACATGCCAGGCAGCCTTAATGAACCCGAAGTTAAAGCCATCAGGTCCAGGAGCTTTAGAGCCATTACAATCCCAGACTGCCCTTTTAACCTCTTCCATCGTGAAAGGCCTTTCGAGCAGTTGAGCAGACTCACCAGAGAGCTTTTTAAAGAGGTTGGAGGGAATTAAGGGTCTACTGTAGTTTTTCTCTTTAAAAAGGTTTCCAAAAAAAATCACAATTTCATTCTTGATAGACTCCTGGTCTGATACCAATCCCCTCGAAGTGTGGAGGTTTCCAATAAAATTTTTGGACTTTCTGCGAGAAGCTGCCACATGAAAGAAATGAGTATTCTTGTCCCCCTCTTTGAGCCATCTGATTCTAGATTTTTGTTTCCAAATGGACTCCCTACATTTGAGCTTTCCCCAGAGCAAATTTAACAGTGAATTCCTTTTTTCCCGCATAAAGCCTTTGATAACCTCATGCAAATCTTCATTTTCCAGGTCAATATCCAGAGCTTCTATATCATTCTCAAGTTTTTCAATGGCAACATTAACATTACCAAATATAGACTTATTCCAGCCCCTAAGATTTTGTCTAAGAGCCTTAAGTTTTGAGACCAAGTTGCTACCAGGGTGATTAGTTGCAGTCCACCATTTGTTGATGTCATGAAGAAAATTTGGCTCATCAAGCCAACAATTAAGAAATCTAAAAGGCTTGGGACCAGAGCATAACGACGGCTTTGATAGCAAAATATGAGAGTGGTCTGAAATACCTTTTGGAAGACCAGATTGTACGGCTTGTGGCATGACAGACATCCAGAGGGGACTCACTAAAAAACGATCCAGCCTGCTCTTGCTAATGGAGTTACTCCAAGTGAACCGCCTCCCAGATAAAGGCAAATCTATAAGCCCCGTTTTATTGACAAAATCAATGAATGCTTGATCTTTTACTGATAAGCTCCTGTTCCATCTATCCTCAGGATTAAGAACTGCATTGAAGTCACCAGCAACCAAGACAGGCAGAGAATCATTAATCAAGGCCTCAAGTTCAACCCATAGACGGCACTGTAGATCAAAAGAGGATGGAGAGTAAACGTTTATGAAGAGACATTCTGTACTACATGAGGGTAGGAAGCCTCTCATGGCTACCCAGTGATCACCGAAACACCAGTTTTTTCTAACAAAGAAGTCGCAGCTCCAGATAGTTAATAAACCACCCTGACTCCCAACGGAGTTTACACAGACACAGTCAAAATCATTTGGGCCCCACACTTGTTTTGCTATAGAATCAGAAGAACCACTAAGTTTAGTTTCTTGAATCATGACTAAATCTACTTTTTTCTTAGCTATCCAATCTGACACAACCCTTTGTTTAATTACCGAGTTTAGGCCTCTAACATTCCAAGATAAGAGATTCATAGTAAGATGTAAAAACAGGACCCTCAACACATTATTTTGCACTGATTAGAGTAGCGGTTCAACCTCAACTGTACCACAGAACTTCCCATCATCAGCTTTGTCCCAGGCCAATGACTCATTCCTTTCTACGGTTGCCAATCTACTAATAAAATCTTCCTTCTCTTCTGGTATAGTAAAACCCATGAGATGTGCAACCTCATATACGTTTATAGCTTCCAGTAGAGAGGGGTCCTTGTCAGCCTCATTATCTAGACCACCCATAATGGAATTTCTATTCTGAATACACCCATCTGAAATAGAGGCATCCGCAATTGGGCTCGATTGCTCTTGTGTGTCTTCAACAAGAACTATAGGTTGAGATAGAACCCGTGAAACTTTCTTACGTCCACCCTTTCTTCTTTTGCCTTTCAAAAGAGATGAACGTTGCTTCATTGACTTTTGTAAGTCAAGAGCATAACAACCCATGAGCTTTTTTGATTTCTTGGATCTGTATGTTCTTTGGGCTTCATAACCTTCCACCTTACCATTTGACCCAAAGATGACAAGAGCACTATTAGGATCAATAGACTCAACATCATGGGGGCCCATGGAGGGGGCAGGAGAGGTAGGCCCAATTAAGGCCGAAGCATGATAAGGAGCCTCAGGAGCAAAATGTGGGGGACAGCTGTGAGAAGTAAGAAAAGAGACTTTTGGAGTGCCTTCTTGAGCCGCCATATTTGCATCGAAACTCACCTTCTTAATAATTAAGGATGGGTTTCCCAATGAGGATCCAACAGAGCGAGCTACAGATGACTGACAGGTATGTTTGCTAGCAGATTTCTCCGACGAGAAGAAGGAAGAAGATGACGCCGGCATACCGTCGGGGACTCGCTTGCACTCTACATCTGGGGGAAAGATAATACATGGCTCTTCAGCGAGTCTAACTGGATAGATTTGGCCCCCAATACGGACCTTAATAAGTTCATTAATGGTTTCAGAGGAGGAAGTAGCAATTAAAATCCTCGCCAAGTCCAATCTTGATTTATTCCTGGTGCTTTCATCCAAAGAGATGAAATTCCCGTAGAGAACTGCCACTTTGCTGAAAAATGCAGCATTCCATGCATGGAGAGGAACCCCTTCACATCGAATCCAAGCAAACCTTTTGGTACAAATGTCTTTTGGCTCCCAAGGCTTTACAAAATCAAACCATTCAGCCAACCACTTCATCCCGCATTCCAGCATATGCGTTCTTTCCTCCGAGGAGCAGAAGGTTAAAAGAATCAGGTTCCCACCCATAGGACGACACTTGACATTCATATACCCCCAACTTAGTAGACTATCCTGAATATTGAAAGCATTTTCAGGGTGGTAAAGCCACCCAACGAGACTTCTCTCCAGCCAATCAATGTCCTCTATTGCTGCTTCATACTGGAAGTTCACTGCCCCAGCTCTGTCATCGATGGTTAAATCCTCTCTCTGCCCTTGGGGGTTGGATTTGCTGAATTTAACTATATCTGCATAGGTTCTCTTATCCCTAACATTCAACTTCCCAGCTCTGTTCTGAATCGGGGGGGACCTGAACTTGCCTTTAGAGTCATTTGGTTCAAAGGGACCGCCTTGGTATCTTTCAAGGTTCACTCTAATCTATTTATTTCCCAACCACGAACCATTCAGCCTTCGGATCACATTGTCGATATTTTTTACCCCTTCAATAGACACAAATCCAAATCTAGTGCCTCTCCTGCTAGTTTTCTTAGCCACAAAAACTCTGCTCACGGTTCCATACCAGGAGAAAATCTTCCGGAGTCCAAAGGATGGCCATCCGTTTGGAAGATTATCCACAAACACCTTGAAGCATCCGGGTTCCATTGAGAAAGTTGCTTACTAGATAATTCCGAACCTTTACAGTTAGAAAAGTTATTCTGTATTTATTTTTTTAGTATTATTCTGTATGTATGTAATTTTTTAATTATAGTAGAGTCAAATAAAAAAAATTCATTAAATTTTCATGAGTATATAAGTGAGTTAAAATTTAATTTTATTATACACATAAAAATTGATCTGCAAGTCAAAAATAAATTGAAATTATAACTTTGACGATGAATTGCTAAATATATGAATATAAATATATTTAAGTTGAAAAATGTAATAGATCTACTGACTAGTTGGTGATTAATGTCATTTAAAAAAAAAATTGTTTATAATTGTAACATTCCAACTTTTTAACTTAATAATTAGCGTGATTAAAAGTCGTAATTGGTGAAGGATATTAGGTGGGAATTAATAGTTTGTTCTTAATTGAAGAGAAATAAAATAGAAAGAAAGTAATTGAAACTTATTAAAGTTAATGAGGCTTAAATTAGTTGACAAATTGCAGCCATGCACATATAAGTCTCTCCTATATGAAAAGCAAGAGATAGAGAAGAGAAAAAATTCATTTTCTCCATTTCTTCATCTCTTTACCTGTCGGCTGAAATTTCCACCACCACCTAAAGGGAAACTTGCTTCAACTATATGGAAATTTAAGGATGGAAAGTGAAGACTTATGAGTATTGAAAGAATTAATGAAAAGAAGATTTAATGAGGTAAGTAAAACTAGTAATTTGCTAGTGCATGATCACGTTTTCTTATCCATCTTTTTATTTTTGAATTTGAGTTAATAATGAGACATGAAATTGGTCTTGAGTTCTTGATTTGTTGTCTTAATAGAAGAAGAAAAGAGGAAACTTAGATAAAGTGAAGGGAAAAGCTATGGTTGGGCTAGCTGCCTCTGCCTGCCTCTGCTTCTCAAAATTAAACTGTAATTTTTTTTATATTTCCGATTTATGATATATAGCCTTATTTACTGTGACTCTCTTGGGATATTGTTTCCACTTTAATTTAGGTACATTTTTTACATTGGTTAAATATATATAGTTTCTGCTTTTTCATGTTCAATTGTCACCTTATTTACTATTTTATGGCCGTCTTTTAGCTTGATTAATTAAATTTATGTTTATATTTGCTTGTTTATCTTTGATTGTAGTTGTTGATGTGTATGGGGTGCTGTTATTTGACTCCATGTCCATATTCATTGGGCAAGCAGCATAGTTAGAGTTTTTTTAAAAAAAAAATTTACTATTTGTAATACATTTTATTTATAATATATTATTGCTACATTATTTTATTTTAATAAATACATTTTCAATTATATTATTTGTGTCAATTATAATTTTTATAATATTGATAATTATATCATTTAAAATTAATAAATATAAAAAAATTAAATTAAAATAAATAAATAAATAAAAATCTATTAAATTACCTACAGAATTTTGTGCCCCATCGCTAAAATTAGCGACGGACTGAGCATTTCCGTTTCTAATTTAGCGACGGTCTAGGCTTCCATCACTAAACTTAGCGACTTTCATGCTATTTTCCGTCGCTAAATTTAGCGACGGAACTGTTAATTATGTCTCTAAATTTAGCGATGAAAAATTTTCGTCGCTAAATTTAGAAACGAACGATTTAGCGATGAAATTTGACTGTCGCTAAATTCCGTCACTATTCTTGCATTTTCTTATAGTGTTAATTCTCTATGATTTGGTTCGGACTTATAATAATATTCTAAACTTCCTACGTATTACAAAAGTTGGGAATCAAAACCATGTAGTTCTACATGCTATATTACTTTACACAAAGTCATTTACATATCAAGTTAATTAATACATAACATAATATCAATATAATGCGAACATATACTTCATAAACATCAGTTCACTTCGATATGCTTTCATACATTAACAATCTAATAATTCACATCATTTCATTAACATGCTTTTATATCTTTAATCACATTAAAAGCCTTTTTATCACATGAATTCTTAAAGTGGATAACGGGAATACTAGATATCAAAAGTTGTATAAAACACTGGATACTGAGTAAACAATATCAATCACTAGAGACAGTACGATGGCCTCGATACACTAGAAACCAAACAGGTATCAAAACACTGGACACCATGCGGTGTCATTACTAGCAGCTACAATTATTATCCTTATAAGTATACCTATCTATCCACGACTAAGTATAATTCAGGCATAAGATAAAGACTTCACTCAATATTTCATTTTACATATCACTCATTCATGTATCTTTTGAAATCACTGCACTATCAACTATCATGTATACTTTTTATATACAGATTCCCATTCTCAATACATTATTTAATTAAACATCTATACACATAATTTCATTATACACATTCAATATAACATACCATGCTATTTTCATTTATCAATATGTCTTTGCTTATGTATTCACATTAAACATGCAAATTTTATTAAAACATAGCCTTTACATATAGAATTATAATGCCTTTCTTTGGATTCACATTATTCTATCTAAATTCATGTAATATAGGTCTTTTAGTTAATTTCTTAACATTTGATGATATTAGGTAAGTTTCATTATTATTTTACTACAAATCGGAATTCATTTGATCAATAATTTCACTTTTTAAAACTTTACTCATTAGAAATCATACGGCGGACAGGATGGTTACACGGCGGGTAGGAATTCCTAACAGCCGTGTAAACAAAAAAACTAGGCACAAATTGAATTTCAGAATGCATTTACACGGCAAGCAACAATTTCACACGGTGGGCAGACACGGCTACACAGCAGGTAGACTTTCTTAACCGCCTCCTAAAGTGAAATATAGGCAAATTTAAATATTTCAGTAGCAGTTTACACATTGGGCACAAATCCTTGACCGCTATGTAACTAGGCAAAAACAGACAGTAAGTTCTGCAGATTTTCTTATTAAACTTACTTAACACAATTCACTTGTCAACATGTCATTTTTAAGCCACACATCCTTCACAACAAATGTTTATATGCCTCTTAAATTTATCATAATACATTATGCATTCAATTTAGACCACTCGTGAAAGAATTATACTCAATGAACCACACACTGGTTCTGTAATAGGGACAAAACTTAATTAAATCAACTGTTCTATCTCAATTTTGCCTATCTTAGGGGCATAATTAGACTCTTAACTTCTTTTAGACATTTGTAGATATGTCTCTTATGAAACTATAGCATTTGGAATTAACTCATCTAAAGCTCTATAAACTGAATAATACTCAAATTACCATAACCTGTTCATTGACATCTAAAACGGAGTACCAGCCTCTCTAATTCCAGAATTCAATATAGCTTCAACTCAATTAATTTTCCTCAAACCAGTGTTTTTCTCATCATTTTCATGCTCATTACAAAACCACAACTCTATTCAATGCCATCATGCAAACACAAAAGTTCACGTAAATAAAAATCCCAAACGTGAATTGAGCCGATTCCTCAAGCTTTAAACTTCAGTTTTCTGCCTTTTCTTTCCTTTCTTATTCTTATTATCTTCTTCTATTATCTACAGATTTTCCTATCACTTCCCAATCTCTTATGATCACATATACACACATAACTGAGTCCCATTCTTTCTTCTTAAACCAAACAAAATCAGATTCATTCTCTACCCTCTTCTCTTTCTTCCATCTCTTATATATGCATGTAAAACCTTTGTTGGTTTTCCCTTGGTGTAACGCATGAATCCCACTTACTTTTTTTACCTGCCTCATTTCCTTAATATAATCTATGTTTAAGCTAATTAGTTGCTTACTTACATTTCACACTTCAACTACTTAACTATTTTATTTCCTCAACTGAATCCTTACACTACAAGAAATTTATGTTTTAGCAACAGACATTTAGCTACTGAAGTGATTTCCATCGCTAATAGTTAAGAATTTTTTTTTGGGGGCATATTTCCGTCACTAAAAATGGAAGAAACTATTCCTGCAAGTCTATTCCCACGGAAAATTGCATCCGTCGCTAAATATGACGCCAAGGATTGGTGCTATATTTTTCTACGGTTTTTAGCTACTATACCAGCTTTCTGTCACTAAAGTTTTGCAGTAGAAAGTTTTTTCCGTCGCTAAATTATAAAATTAGTAATGAAAATAAAACTAACCATCATTAAAAAAATTAACAACAAAATGTTTTTATTTTCAGCGACGGAAAAAAATTCCGTTGCGAAAAAATTATATTTACCGATAGAAATTTTAAGCCATATGTAATTGAAGGATTTACCGACGGAAAATTATTGCCGTTGGTAAAAGTGAACTTTAACAATGGATAAGAATATATGTCACTAAAATTCACATATATATAAAAAAATATAAAAAAATAAATAAAAACTAAAAACAACCGAAAAGATAATGAAATTTAATCACAAAACTACCATTCTAATCTAAAAATTGACTTAAAAAATATCTAAATTAACTATATAAAACCTACTAACAACATTTACAATACTAAAAGGCAATGCTTATTAATTTACATGACTTTCAACATTCACAGGGATGTTAATTAAGGAGTGATAACCAAAATGTGAAGCTTAACTAATTAGACACATCTAATTGGTGTTTTGTTTAAAGTATAACTCAACGATATATGTCATGATGAATTAAGAGTCCTACATTACAGGAAGCCATAGAGATCAATGGCAACTTGATTCTTTTCTTAGGGAATTCCTATTTTTTCTTTTATTTTTATTGTTATAGTCATTATTATTTTTCGATGTCATACCCCCTTTTCACATAACTCTACTACCATATCAAAGGTGTAGAAAAGACACCAATAGCATAATTAATTTCCTTCATAGTTAAATTAACAGTAAGAAGCAATCTTTCTAAACAGCATTGAATCAAGACTTAGCTCAAATTGCTCCAGTTCTCTACAATGCAAAAATCCGTAACTAACCACATAAAAGATGAATCCATGTGCATTTTTGAAAGTTGATGGGACAACATTTTAGGTGATACATTTGTTTTTATTATTGATGCTATTCGATTCTCTGTCTATTCACTTCGGTCTAAAACCAAACCAGACCGACCAAATGAACAGCCCTAAGGGATCTCAGAGTAAATAATTTGGGGTTAAATTAAATAAGCTATAAGACTTATGGGCTTAATTGAAAAAAAAAAATGCATATTCTATCAATTTCATCAGAGAAGGAAAGTAGAGTACGGAAATGGAATTGAAGTCATCACTTTTCAATGAGCAGAGGTATAAGAAAAATTAAAAAAAGTTGCTATGGTAGACCATGTTAAAGATAAGAATTGATTAGAAATATATATTTTGTTGCATTACATGTAAAGAGCAATGGGCAAGGCATTTTTTGTGGGCCACATTGGCAATATTAAGTGCGTACAATATGACAATTATGCTAGTTAACATTATCCTAACATAAACAACAAGCTGAATAATGAGATAATAAGTGATTTAAGCTCAAATAATGCTAATATTTAATGTCCTAGACATTGAATTTTTTGAGAAATAATGATGCAATTTTGTGTTTCATATTTTGAGGATTAGTAAATGAATCGTCATGCCTAAAGAGAAAGCATATTGTACGTGAAAAATTGAGATAGACATTGAGGAGAGTCCTTGAGATATAATTAGTTGACTTCATGAATTCTTCATTTATGTCCTTCCATGCAATTTCACTCATTTTCTGTAGCTCTTCAATAGCCTCCTTTTGACATACACCTCTTTCTTTCATGTAGCACTTGATGCATGAAACATTTTCCCCACTGTCTTTTTCATCCTTCATATATTATTTAACAACAATAAATATAATATGTAAAATAGTTTTAGAAAAGAAAATAAAGGTTAGCAGATATAGTATAGCACATATACCTGTATGTCATCTTTCAAACGGCATAACAAATTCATATAGTAATTTATTTTTGAATTATTTCGCAGCCATTGGTATTCTTCAATCTCTGCTATATTTTCCATTCCAAGGAATGATGATAATGGAAATACACCAATGCTAATTGTGACTATTGAATTTTGTAGGTACTCATCAAGTGTTGGAATATAGCCATCAACGAACCACCTTTTCTCCAGGAAATCGCATCTCACCAATTCTATCAACTATCATATTGAAAAAGTTAATTAATACACAGATATATATGGTTTAATGACAAAAATAATTGTAGAATTCAGTCTAAGTCTATAAACCATGAATCATAGAATTAAATCTTACTTTCTCTTTAACAAATGAGGTTCTGATAGACATTTGTTGGTTGCCAACGTTTTGTGTTTCATTGTAAAGATCTAAGATGGCCTTGTAAAGAACTTTCATATATTCTGGTAGCTGATCAATAGCATCCACAGCGCCACTGAATATTTTGATAGGAAAAAAAATAGTTATAATTGTAAAAGAAATAATTATCATTTTCACAATGGGTTGAGCAAAAGATATAAAACCTTTCCATTGCAGAAGTAAAATGTTTGAGTTCATCGATTTTAGCATATGAGTCGTACGTATCATCTACCACTGTAACCAATGCTGTATATTTAGCAGTTAGTAGCCGAGATAAAGCAAATTCAGGCTCAAAATGGGCTCCCAGTGCCCAAAAATAGCATTCCACAATTCTATCTCTTGCATAAGGATACTTTTCAACAAGATTCAATTCATTCCACCACCTGATTTCAAGTAGCATTATGTTAAATTTGCTCATCTCATAATAATTCAAAAACATGTAAATAGCAAGTGTTTAATAGATAGAACTTTCCCTTTTTCTCTGTCTTTCATGGATGCATTGAACAAGTGAGAATTTACCTTGAGAGTAAGGCTAGCTCTTGTTTGTAAAGCAATTGCAGGCGATTGAAATCCAACTTTGCAAAGTTGAGGAGAATTTCATTTGGGAACTCTTCTTCCTCGTACAAGAATATAAATTGTTGAACTTGTACTCTATTAACATTATGGTGAAATGGTAAAAACAGAGCATTCCTTATGTGTTTTCCAAGAGGAGAGTTTGATTTCTTTAAGAGAAAGATTTCAAGTTGTTTCCTTGCAAAAGAATAGGCTTCATCTAATACATCTTCTCCTCGCACACTCAAAAAGCTTGCTTCGTATAACTTAAGAATTCCTTTTACATCACTAGCTATGCTTTTTTTGAACTCTCCTTTGCTGTTCTTGAATTTCTTGAACACATCTATTTCATATATATATATACACACACACACACAAAAATTCATCAAAAGGAGACCTAATATGTGTCAAAATAATAGCATACTAATTATTTTTTTTCTAAATCCAGTCTAAGCAAATTTTATGAATCAAACTAATAAAATGTTACCATTTATGTAAAGTTGGTTGGAAAATTAACAAAGTGGTGATTAACATGTATAGGTGTCAATACACTATTGATTCGGTTCATAAAACTTACCTACACCGAATTTAGGCAAGAATTTTCCTTTTTTTATATGACTTACTAAAAGAGAATAAAGATTAAAGAATTCAATAAATAAAAATGCTAAAATTTAGGTACCAAAAGTACTTGCTGCCTACTAGCTGCAAGACTAAATCAATTTTGTCTAATATTTTTCTTATATATATATATATATATCACTCTAAGCAGATATTACTAATTTCTATAACAAATAATAAGTTGAGTCAATTAATTAGAACCAAGTGTAGTTTTGAGTAGTAATAAACTTCTAAAGAGATACTTACCACAAGACATTTTATATCCATGTTGTCTTAAAATTTGAAATAGAAGTGCCGACATGTAGAGGTTATAGTCATTATAATCCAATAAAACATGAAGGAAGTCGAAAATCTGATTTAACTGCTGCTCAATTTCAGTCTTGAAATGATAAGAAATACCAAGACGGCACAACAAATTGATAAATTCGATATTTTGGCATACTTCTGTGGATTCTATTAACATATGCTTCACTTTTTCTTTCAATAATTCCGCCTCCTTTGTTAATGATTGGAATTCCTGTATCAATATCGGATACTAATTAATAAGCATCATGAAAAACGTTTTGATATTATAATTTTGTTGCAGTATTCAAAATAGATAATCGAAACCGAACTACAATTAAAAGAGGATCAAGGTTCCATTACCATATCCGATTTGTTTTGCATCAAATATAAATCAAAAAAATATATATATTGGAAGAAATGCATTAAAATTATAAATGGAAGAGATTTACCAAATCGAAGTAGGAAAATGAAGTAAAAGTAGAACCCCACAAGCTAGGGGAGAAATTGGCCAATGGACGACCAAATTCTTGCTCCTGTTCTGCTGATAAATTTGCATGCTTTGCCATTTTCGGTAATTGTGCTATGTATTGAATGCATAAAATAATGCTAACTCCAGTGATATTTATAGAAAGAATCGCATCAATTATTTGTTTCTAACACCAACCATTCAAGGTCAACAATTCTATTTATTCTCTGCTGGCTGATGGGAGTTGTCTGATCTCCTGGCCCAATTGCAGGAGAGCCAAATTCATGAACCCATTTCAAGTTGTTAGATTTATTAATTAATTGCATCCCAATGTCTGAAGTGATCAGCAGCCAAACGTGAAAGCCGCCATGCTTTGACAATACATTATTACGTGAGTGCATTTTCAAGTTGTTTCCAAACTATCTCCAAGAATTTTTTTAAAGAAAAGAAAATGCCAACAATGTAACCAGCGATAGTTTAACTCACAGTGAATCCCACTTTATATAATGTCCTTTAAGATAAATTTATAGCAAATTTTTTTGCATAAATTATGAAAATTAAATTTGTCAAACTAGTAGGCATGGTAGCAGATCAGATTTTTTTAAGATATCTGATCCACTCCATCCCGTTTATTGAGGATATGGGTTGTTAATCCCAAATATATACTCTGAAAGAGGGTAAATACTAATAGAGCATTATAAAATTTTCAATAACGGAAACAAATTAGAACAAATACAGTTTTAGAAATAGAGTTTGAAGATCATAATGAGTCAATTTCATGCATTTAAAGTAAAACATTTTTACTCAAATCTTTTTTCAATGATTAATATATGCATGGACAAAATTATTTATGAGCAAAAATCAAATTAATACTTGCAAGAATAATTTATGCAAAAATTCAATTGTATCCCATGATAGAACACAAAATGATTATGAATTTGTTCAGTAAAACACATAACAAATATAGAACAAATAGATACAACACAGCACAAATATATATAGAGCACGAATTTAAAAATAGTACAAGATAGAGATATTTGACACCGCAATTTATATAGATGCAGCCACTGTTTACATTCTATTCGTAAGATAACCTTAAAACAAACTTTTCTTAACAACTTCTCTCTTCTAACATGACTATTTAGAGAGCAAAAGTTTAAAGCCTTTTACAAATAGCTAACCAAGTTTTTTTTTTCAAGTAAAAAACTCACAAACACTTAACTCATTTTACAAATTAAATGACTCCCAAACACTTAGTTTTTTTTTCAAAGTAAAAAGATCTAAATACTTGCTAACTTGCTAGTTTATTTTCTTAGACTCTAGCAATATTATCTCATATTATTTGACAAATCTCGCTAACATAATTACAATATAAACTGTAATCATTTTGAGAAAATATAATCATGTTAGTTTATAATGGAATGAAAACTTACAAACATATTAAAACTTAAATTGAAAATATATTTTCAAGCACATGTTAAAACACTTCAACATAATACTCTTTTATAGCACAAATAAAATAATTGTTGAGTGAAAATATTTTCAAAAACATTTCATAAGTAAAAGAGATTTGATTTTGTTTTCTTAGATAAAATTTAATTGCTAGAAAATATTCCAAAAAATACCTTTCCTTTTTCAAAGGTGTATATATGGAAAACTTAAATTTAAAAAAAATAATAAATTTAAATATGTCAATATATGATTTTAGAAAATCTTTTAATGCAATGAATGAGGTACAAGAGAGTGAGTGAATCTTAAAAATGATATTACAATTATTTATTAAAGAGTCTTGATTTTCAAGAACACCACAGACCATCAGGTCTCATTAAAAATATAAAAGTTGAACATATTTAGTCTGTTCTGATCGGGATAGAACACCTAATATTAACATTACTCAATTTGAACCTGTAATATATAAACTTTAAAAAGCCCAAAACTTAATTGATTTGAAAGTTTTTGTTATTCATCAAAATTCAAGATTAAGTAATAGCCTTTTAAGCCAACAATTCCTCCCTTTTTAATAATGACAAAATATTCATTGATTTAATTTTGCTATGTTAGAGCACCCCCTGAATATATGCTTTAACACAAATTAAGATCAAGTTCTAAATACACATATTCATCAACTATTCATCAAATATTCAGATTTATGCATTTATCATCATAACCACAAATATACATATCAAAACTTAATATATCATCATATTTTCAGCTCATTTCTCCCCCTTTTTGTCATCAACAAAAAGTGAAATTATTTCAGCAATACAAACTCAACCTGCCCATAGCATAAGATAAGTAGCCTATTCATAGGCAAAATATCCAAACAGTTAGATAGCATCAACAAACATCTCCAAAATATTCATCAAAACTAACCTATCAAAGAGGCACGTAACAGAAAAATTATACGAAAATATAAAACAGAAAATGCATCATGCAGCAAATCACTCTATATCTTCCGAGTTGGTGCTGCTGCCAATTTGTCCAAGTTTTGGTGTAGGTTTGAACTTATGCTTTGTAACTAACCGCATGGACTTTCGCAATGCAACAGAGGACAAGTTTGCAGTAGGTTCATGAGCAGGCGAGGGTGGAGAAGAAACAGGGCCTGCTCTCGGGCTGCTGTGAGAATCAAATTCTGAAGCAAACATCTCTTAACTCCACTGTGTAAGCTGACCCAAAGTAGAAATTAGATCCCCTAAAATGGTCCATAACTTAAGCAATCCAGTTTCTGTTCTGTTTTTACCTGCTGTTCTGAAACCTATTTTGGCTCCTGTTCCAAGATCTGCTCTATTTGTTCTTTCTGCTCTGCTTCTTTCTGTTCCGAAATCTGTTCTGGCTCTCTTTCTTTAGATTTTTCTTCCATACTCTGAGCTATTTCCTCTCCTGCATCCGCATATTTCTCCTCACTTTCTGCACTAAGTTCTTTATCTTCCTCCATGTCTTTCTTATCTTCATCATCAGCTTCTTCTTCACTTAAACTATCTCTAGATGACTCCCCCTTGTTAATGCTAGGATCTTCATCAACTAGTTCTAGTTCTTACTTCTCTCCTTGATTACTAATGAATTAAAAGGATTTTTCATCAATTTCTTAATCAACTTCCTAAGAGTTTCATCTACTCTGATTTTTTTCCCCCCTCCTTTTCTGTTCTGCAAATTCAGTTATTGGTCTTTCACCAGATTTTTGAAGTCTAATATTAGACATCTTGTAAAAGTCCTAGCCAATTCTAAATTTGTTATTAAAAAATTCATACTCAGCATCTTTAAGAGGCAATTTCCAATAAGCAAATACAGCACTTAAGATCATTGCAAAAGGAAAGCATTGATTCTCCTTAACAGATTTCATATGATGAATTAAAAAATAAGGCAGATTGATAGGAAAGCCACTATATATATGCCACATAATTCCTAGATCAGTATCAGTCACATGGTCGGCACTTCCAGCCTTAGGCATTAAAATTTCCACCAAAAATTTATGTAAAACTCTGAACTTATCATTTGAACTTTAAAGAAGGGGTGGCTAATATGGTTGTGTACATTGCATTTTTTTGGTTCTAAATGACTGGAATGGCAGAGACTGGGCGTTTTTATCTGGTCTGCTACTAATTTGGTGAGGATTTGTGCTATAAGGGGAAGAAAATGCATTCTAACGATCCTACTAAAACATCATTAAGTTCCACCGATAATTGGCTTTCCATGATATTTGCCAACCTCTTGTTTTATCTTTTGCCCTCCATAGATCATAGGCAACAAAATAACAAATCACTAAGCTTGGCCAATCTCTTTGAGGAGAATGAAAGCAACAAATTCACATAATGACTTGATAGCAAACTTAAAATTTGAAAAGCAGAATAAACAATTTGAAAAATGTGAAATTTCAAATGAGAAGTGCATTTAGGAAGGAAAAGAAGAAGAAGAAGAAGAAGAACACATACCAATTTATAGTGCTGTCAAGCAAATCATCATCGAAAAGAAAGAGAATTCCAGCATATACAAGATGTAGCACTGCTAGTGTTACCTTCAACCTAAATGAATATCTCCTGACTAAAGGTGAAAAACAGAAAATCAATCAGAAAAATAAAGTATATAAAAAAAATGAAAAGCATTGATGAACAGAATTAATTGCAAAAATAAGAGTTTGAGAAAGAGAAAGGAACCGGGATATGCGAGACAAGGGAAAAGACAATAGCAGCGATCAAAACCTCCATTGAGGAATGGCAAATGGTCTATTCACCTCCAAAACTATGGGGGGGTTTCTCTTCAAGCATTCCCTCTCCTCTTCTATTTTTCAATGGCGCTGGAGAATGGCAGATGGGTTCCAAGCTCACATTTCCTCCATTTTATGAACTGATACACCCACAGAGAAAGAAATTGCAAAGCAATAAAGCTTAAAACTGAGAGAGAATCAGAAAGATGTTTACTCACCTCCAACAAATTTGAGGGGAAAGGAGCGGGATTTTGTTAAATTGCAGATTTTTTGTAACCTAAAATTGAGAGAAAATGAGGGATTTTGTTTGCTCCTTCTTTTCCTTCAAAATTCCTACAGCTTATTCGTTTTTTATTTAATTTTTCTCATAGAAGTTCGCGCCAGACACTCTTTCGGAAGCAGCAACAAATTTAGACGGCAAATGTCGTCGCTCAACATTCCATTTTTTTTATATAAATACTCGGTGGTTTTCAATTATAAGTTATTTTCTTTATTTTTATTAAAATTAAATAATATTAATTAAACTTAAATTTATGATAAAATTAAATATTTTAATATATAAAATTAAATATAATTGACTAATTTATATTAAAAAATAAAATTAAATTAAAAAAAATTAAATTATATTAAAAATTTAAAAATGATAAATAAATAAAATTTTATTTTTTAAAAAATTAATGAATAAAAAGAAACGAAAATAGTATAAGAGTCCATTTTTTATTTTATTTTTATTTCTAATAAATATATATTTAAAAAAAATAATATAACTATAAATTATTTTTTATATTAATTTTGATTTAATAAATAATTATTGTATATTAAAAAGTACAATATTTTATAAAAGGTTAATTTAGTAAATTATTAAATTAATTAATGATAATGAAATTTGATTTTTTTAAAAAAATAACAGATAAAAAAAATGGAGGTAGTATAAGAGTCCATTTTTTATTTTATTTTTATTTCTAATAAAAATATATTTAAAAAAATAATATAATTATAAATTATTTTTTATATTAATTTTGATTTAATAAATAATTATTGTATATTAAAAAGTACAATATTTTATAAAAGGTTAATTTAGTAAATTATTATCTATATTTAACTTTTATGGATTTTATTCATTTTATTTACTCCATTAAATGCTACATTTGACCATCTTCAAATGTCACCCATTAAGACAACACCGCTATTATTTGATTACATTCATTGAGCGATAATATTGTATAAATAGTAGATGCATATTGTCATTTTGAACTCATATGACTCTCATTTGACATATAAAAAAGAGATAAGTCCTCATAATTGACCTTTATTTCACATCTTCCTTAATCTTTAATAAGAAATAATTCTGTCCACAATATATGTGTTGCAATTATAGATTTGTCTACTTCATAGTCTACTTGATCATTTTGATGCTACGTTTTTACCATGTCAATGCTATTGCACAGATAAATAAATAACACTACAAGAAAAAACACAATTAACACTACAAGAAAAAGCACAATTAGCGACGGAATTTTTGTCGCTATTTAGTGATAGAAAAACAATTCCGTCGCCATTTTGGTAGCAAATAATCTACTTTAGCAACGGAATGAATATACTGTTGCTAAAAGTGGCAAGACTGATTTTGCCCTATTTTTAGTGATAGAAAATATTCGGTCGCTAAAGTGGGGGACAACCTCACTTGCCGATCAGATCTGGGCCAGTAGAGGCGTCGGCCGCCATCACTGGTCTTTCCCTCTGCTCCACCGCCTATCTCCTACATTTGGCTTCGCCTGCCCACCCCAAGGTTGTTCACGCACACGTCTTCTTTCTCCTATTCCCTACTGGCAGCCTCTCTTGGTGTCCGCCTGCGTTATTGCCACTACCACCGCCGACGCTCCCTCTTCCGCAGGCTGCTCCACCAAAAGTCAATTTTCTTTTTTTTTTCATTTATTTTTTTATTATTTATATTAAATTTATTTTGTTAATAATAAGTATATATTTTTATTATTGTTTTAATTTATTATATATTTTATTATTGTATATTAAATTTATTTTTTTATTGTTTTAATTTTGTAATTTTGTGTGTATATTTATTATCTTGGGTATATATTTTGTATTATAATTGTTATTATATTTATAATTTTTTTAAAATTGTGGCATATTTGTTATTATATGTGTAATTGTTTTAATTTGGTGTTTTATTTGTGTATAGATTTATTTTTTTGTGTACATATTTTGTATTATAATTGTTATTATATTTATATTTTTTTAAAATTTGTGGCATATTTGTTATTATATGTGTTATTGTTTTAATTTTGTATTATATTTGTGTGTATATTTATCATTTTTTAAGTTTGTATTATATTTTTGTATTTATTGTCCAGTGAGAACGAAATTTGTAGAATTAATTAGAAATTTGAAGAAATGTGCCATAGAATTGACTTTAAATTAAATATGAAATTTCAATTACCATGACAAATTAGTGCTTTAGAAAACAGTAGTGCATTAGAAAATGTAGACACATGATGGTCCTCATAGGAATTCCACAGTGATAAATTAATTTTTTAGGCTTTTTTTAAGCGTCAATTATCGCTTCAATTTGTATGTTATAAAGATTTTCACGTTACAGTTCATCAATTGTTATCTAGTTGTGTCTAATTATGTTATAATGATTTTAGCATTATAGTATAGCAATAATGAGTAATTTAGATAGAACTTGGATGTATAAAAGAATAACACATGATGGTTCCTTGAACCTTGAGTTTGTTGAAGGAGTTTTAGGTTTTATTGAACATGCAAGTTCTCAACTTGTATATATGGACGGAGCGAAAATCCGATATCCATGCAAAAAATGCAAACACGGGTATTATCTTCACTGATGAAGTGCACCTTCATTTGCTAAAAAAAAGATTTATACTCAATTATTTTGAGTGGACACGACATAAAAAGCCAATAATTTATAGCACATCTAGAAGTAATGAAGTTAGATCGTCAATAAATGTGTTTGAATTTCAGGGGGGACAAATTTATGACAAGCAATGTTTGTCCAACTGAAAATCCATATGCCCAAATGGTTTTTGATGCAGTGGGAAATTCATTTCAACCAAATTTACATAATGTCGAAGCAGAACCCAACCCAACTGTTTAGTCAGTATTTTTACTATTTTTACTACATTTAGTTGTAGTATTGTTAATTATATGTTAAGTTAATACATTATTATTACATTTATATGTTAAGATAATACATATATATTATTACATTTTTATCAAATTTACTTTTTTTAATTAGTACTTTTTTCATTATATTAATTTTGCCAATTACAATTTTTATATTATTTATTATTATATATTTAAAAATAATAAAAAAACATTTTACATTTAGCAATGCAATACTGTCGCTAAAAATAGCGACGGCCTTTAGCTACACTGTGTCCGTCGCTATTTTTAGCGACAGAATACTCTGTCCGTTGCTATTTTTAGCCACGGCATGGTGGTTACCTTCGCTATTTTTGGCGTCCATTTATTATTTTGGTCTTCGAAAATAGCAACGGTTTTTTATTCTACCACTTAGTAAAATTTTGAAATGGCCGGCCTAAATAGCGACGGAATATGTTGGTCGCAAAATTCCAGAAATCTGTAGCTAAATTGCTTTTTCCTTGCAGTGTAAATAAAGATCAAACTTAATTGTTTGCGCTTAACAGGAGCTCATTCGCTTTGATTTCGCAACTCAAAGGGTAAAATTGTTCAGCATCGCAACACATGTCAATCATACAAGAAAAATATCCCTGTTCTAGTCAATAAATGAAAAAAAATAGTCAAATTTAATATATCATTTGAGTAGGGAATTATCTCCTTCAATTTTGCAATTTAAGAGAAAAAATTACTCCAATTTAACAATTTAAGGGGTAGAATTGATTTTGCTATTTAAGAGTTAACATTACTCCAATTTTACAATTTAAGAGGTAAAGTTGCTTTAATTTAAAATACATGGACAATATTGCACTTTCCGAATGAAGTGGAATTCCTTCTAATAATATTAGCTAGTTTTGTGTTCTCGTTGAGGGTTCTTGTTATGCTATTGATTTGAGACACCTTGGTAATTTATTTGTTATATTTTTTTTTTAAAATGAGGAGTCAGACTAGGATTCAAATTTTGGCTCTATGCATTATGGATCTCCTTATTAGTTCTTAGTAGGGGTGGCAAAATCAGCCCAAACCCAAAAATCCTGTCCAACCCGTCCAAAAAAAATTAACTCAAACCCAACCCAAACCAATAGCTATCCACTTGGGCCAACACTAAAATCAGCCCCTTAAAATTTTGACCCGTTTGGACATGTTCCAAGCGCCCAACGGGTCAAATGCAAATGCTGAGATGGGTTTTTATAGAGAGAATAAGGCAATTTTTTACAAATGCAAATGTTGAGGTGGGTTTGCCAATTTCATTTTTTTTAGTTTACAATTTTCAGTTTTTCACTCAATCTTTCATACGTCTCTCTCTCTCTCTCTCTCTTTTTTCCAATCAAATTAAATAGGTCCAACTCTCAAAAATACTTTGTAAAAGGATTCAATCAATGCAGATACCATTTTGACAAACAAATGAAAAATCCAATTTAAAACAAAAGCTTTTGATTTCTCTAAAGATTAAAAGCAATAGCAATTTTTGTGAGTTTAATTTTTTGAAAAAAATAATTATAAACTATTTATATATCCAATATTTTTATTAGATTAATTTTTTAGTATCCCAATATCACATTGAGAATTATTTTTTATTAAAAAATAGCTTAAATGTGTTGATCCACATTTTGGCCGATTTAGGCCACCATTCGACCCATCCGACACATGTGGACCAAAATTTTTATAGTAGCCATTTTAGTATCCCGTTATTATATCGAAAATTATTTTTCGTTAAAAATGGATCGACCCACATTTTTAGCCCATGTATCGACCCAATTCACCCACCCCATTTGGACATTTGACCTATTTATGATCCAAAAATTTTGGCTCATTTATGATCCGCCCACTTATGACCCAACCCAAACTCACCCAACCCGCCCAATTTGCTACCTCTAGTCTTAGACCCTTTAATTATGGTTATAAGGGAGGAGAAAATTATGTTTTGATATTTCAAATTAAAATTAAAGAATTAATTTCCAATAAAGATTATTACTCAAGTGTTTTTTTCTTTTGGGAAAAAGCTATTAAAGGAAATGTAAACAAATATATTTAAAGGTCAAATGGTTATTTTAAAGAGGTTAGGTGGCGGACTATTTTGAAGTCAACTACAACTATTCATTTCCAAATTAATAAATAGAACAAATATCTATACCATTTTGTTATATTATATAAGGAAAATTACACATAGTCTTGATCCAAAAATAGGTGGAGTCCTTTATAAAAGATGGAAACATGGAAAATAAAATGAACAAAGAAGATTGAAAATCAAATTACACAATCAATCAAGAATTAAAGATAAATTAAACATGAAAGTGAGAGAAGTGGCACTTGCAATCTTGATTGTGATGGCTGTGACATCAAGTGAGCAAGTACAAGCTTGGGATTTATTAGGACTGTTCTGGTCAACACCCACAATTAACACCCAATGTTACGATGATTGCATGAGGCAATGTATGTCATTTGATTCAACCTCCTGGCGTAAATGTGATGCTACATGTAAAGCTTCATGTAAAGGGATCAAGCAAGGTTTCGAAGTGCAAACTTAGAGGGCATATTACATTTCTAAACACTTTAAATTGAGCATATTTTGAAGTGCTTAAAATTTTAGGTGTTTATAGATGTAGTAGGCCAAAAAAAAAACAAAAAAAAAATACTCATTTTGATGCATATTTTTTCTTTATCATGTAATTTTTTGGTGTGACGTATAATACTATGAACATATAAAAAGTGTTTTAGGGGCTAGGTTACTCTCGCTTTTCTTTTCTCTCTCTGAATTCAAAGACTTCCATTATTCTTGATCTCAATTAGGGACTGCCATCAATCCTTTTATAGGCGGCAGCCCCTCTCCCCTCCTCTTTCACTCTGTTTTTCTTTTTTCCTTAACTTTTTATTTGTGTTTTTCAATTTTTGTGTATTTTTTCATTTTTCCAATCGTCTCTATAATTTATTTTAGATCAGTATAGATCTGAAAATTTAATTCTATCAGTTTATTTTTTATTTGTATTTGTTTTTTTTTGTGCTTTTTATTACAATAAATTCAGATCTAAAATTCACGAGTACTATTTAAATGTACTTTTTATCCTATTAATAAAAGTTTAATTTGCATTTAAAAAAAATATTATGAATATATATATTTTTTGTTTTATATATAATCTCATTTTTATCATGGAAAAAAAATAAAGGAATTCCAAGAAATGTATTAAAAAGAAATAAAGCAATATTGTACTTTATTATTATTTTTTGAACTACGCAATTCTTTACCGGAGCATAATTAATTTATTATATTTAACATTGTGAAATAATATTCAGGAAAAATACTTATTTACTCTTCTTTTCTCCTTTTTACACTCATTAACGTTTCTCATTTTTTATTTTTCGTTTTGAAAACTTACTATAACTAAATGTGTAAAGCGCATTGTTCACGATTGCACAGTGGAAAGTGGTTTAGTAAAATTAACTTCACGATTGCACATAAAAAAGGAGATGACAACTTGATTTCTTATCTAAACCAAAAACCATTAATCTCATCACTTCCATTGGTAATTTACGGCTAGCTCTAGCAATTCTTCCTTCGACTTCATAATCGTAACAAATAACAATCCAAGCCTCATACTTGCCAAGAAAAAAACCCCATTGCCATAAAAACTTGGGCAAGAAACCACATTTTCTATTACCTTTCAAACCTCCAACACAAATTTCCTATTACATTCTCCATGACGAAAAGTGTAATTCATCCTTCCATTGGCAATTTTTGGAATGGTATTTCCACTGTCTTGATGGAGACAACAGTTTTTAAAACTCACTAATCAAGAGAATCTCCGGAACAAACCTAATGCTGAACATTTCCAATATACTGCAATCTTCATCTTTTACGAGCCCTATTTTTATAATCCACATCGACAACTTCTCTAGACTCAGAATCAAGCCTATCATTGAAGGACATTTTCCAATCCTTTCCCACTCAAGGAACCAACATGAGCAAAGGCTAACCTTAGGAGTTTTCTTTGTGAACTCAATAACTTTGATTCTCGATCAAGAATTGCTCCTATTTTTTGCACATCCCTTGCCCCAAAGCAAAACTGGAATCACAAATTAATCCCACAAACCTCAATTCAGCCTACTCGACCTGTTGTTGAATTCTTCATTGAAGATCCATTTCAAGATTCTCAAGACATATGGGCCACTTAAGACCACAAGCCTAGTCCACATGATGATGATCCAGAGGATATGAATCTCTTTCGATCCCATGAGCCCATCAAAAAGTAAAACGTGAACCGTTAAAAATAAGATAAGATTAGATAACGTAATAATATTGTGTGTACTATGTAATGATAAAATTCTTTATTTTTAGGATAAGAAATCTTATTTGATAAAATTTCTGTTGGTCATCATGTTGGCCATAACTATGCCTTTCCCATTTATAAATAGTTTGTATTTAAGCATGTAGAGGCAAAAGTAGTCTACAGACACTGCCTTTTCTTGTGAAATAAAATATGTTTGTGTAAAACACTCTCTATATCATTTAGTTTATTGTTTTGATTAAATTATTTGGAGTTTTAATTCAATCCTAGAAACTACTACGATCCATTATAAAGGAATATTAGTGCTAAGAGGGCAGGCTCCTTTCCTGGCTTTTGTTTGTTGAACTAACCATACCTACAAAATATTCTTTCATAGGGACTCTTAACGCGTTACTGGTATCAAAGCCTGAGTTTTAAGTCATTTATTCATTTAGTTACTAAATGATAGGGTTATTCTGATGTCTGAATCTTAATCTACTTCACTTGTTACCCTTCCTACCATACTTTATCTCCATCCCCTCCTCAAAAACTATACTTTCTTTATGAACTTTCTTTTCTTCTTGATACTCAAAAAATACAAAGTACTGAAATATCTTTTCTCAATCTTTATGATGCTTTTTCTAAGCAGAAGTCATCTTTTGCTCAGTCCATTAAAGCCATTTCAGACAGCCTCCTAGTCTTATTAAAGAGTATGTCCAATCTTCTCATTTTGATCAATGTCCCTTTGCTGCCATTAGTGCAGAATAATTTACTACTCTTGAAATTCCATCCGAGTTTCCCTCTCACTGGATCCATCAGGGATTCACTCATATCCAGGACCATTCTCATAGCTCTTTCTAATCATGGCGGAAAAGAACTTCCAATCTTTGCACAGATTACTTTACTGGATACCCTTTATCTGCAATACCAACATGCAGTTATCAACACAGTCCGGACATCCCTAAATGCTAGCACAGTTCTTTTTACATTTTAACCTAATTTTAATATGAGACTTAAAAACCCTCATGTTCTTTCTTCTTTAAAAGTTCATATTCACATTTCTGGTTCTGAAAAGATTTCTACCATAGATGCTGCTACTCTCCACTATCAACTCGCTCATCTATAGAGTACAGAATTATGCAATGGATCTGTTTCTACCCGCTTCATCAAATCTCTTTTAATCATAGCTGATACTAATCAAGTTCCTACTTGTGTCTAAATACCAAAGCAGCGCAATAGAAATGATCTTTTGACTATGTTTTCAGAATCTTGGATTACAAACTATGAGAAGCCACATGTCCAATCTCAGCTCGTGCAATCTACAGAGCCATTGTTTATTCAAAGAAATGATGGCACTGTTGAAACTTGGTTTTCCAAACCTTTTGAAGATAGTAAAAATTCTTCGTTCTCTTCTCTTTTTGCTATGCAGTTTATGATGTAGTCATGTCTAGCTCAAGAGGGGTCCCATTCCCTGAAGCTTTTACGGCCTCTGGAGATCCCAACTATGCATATAAACGAAATGGCCACTGCTATTTTGACATTTGTGATTGTGATGATTGTTATAAAGCTTGTTTTAAGAATGACTATTATGATGATCAGAAAAATACGAAGAAAGCCTAGACCTAGTACTTCTGACGATAATTTCTATGATCATTTTGATCAAGGAGGTCCTTTCGTTAGGTTACTTAAGATAACCATATAGGAGGTATGACTATGTTGTCAGTTATACACCTGTACTGTCTTTTATCCTTTCATCATCTATTACCCCTAGTAAAACTTGATCCAAAACTTCCAAAACCTAAGCCAAAATCCCCTCCTTTACCTTCTTACAAACAAGCCTTAAACCCTGCATAGACAACCTGTGACGTGCACCGCCTCAACCAGACTATTTTATCTAAATCGATCCCACTTTTAGGGACGGCTAGGTGAAGGTTTCCAGTTCGTGGTGGTCAGTCGCTTCAAATGGTTCAGGAATTTGACCCCAATTAGTTAAGTCTCGAGCCTTGAAAAGGCGTGAGATTAGGGGTGAGCAAAATTCGTATAAAACCGAACAATCGAACCAAACTGACCGATTTTTTAATTTGATTTGATTTTTCAGTTTGATTTTAGAATTCGGTTAATTCAATTTGATTCGATTTCGAAAGGCAAAAAACGAATCGACCAAAATTTTAATATTATATGTTATTTTATCCAATTTTTAAATAAAAAATTTATTTTTGTATTTTTTGATCAATTTAAGGAGCTTAAACTCAAATTATATTTGTACAGTTTTCAATTTGGATGTTTTTATTTTAATTTTATGATTTGTAATTTTGTATAATTTTTAGATAATTTTTTTTAATTATAATTTTCGATTTTAGATTTTATCAGTTAATCGAAGCAAACCGACTGAAAATTTCGATTCGATTTTAGTTCAATTTTCATATAATTTCAGTTCGGTTTATATAAATTCTAATATTTCAATTTTCAGTTCGGTTATTAAACCGAACCCCTCCTCTATGTGAAATAGCATTTCAGGATACTCATATCTCACCGTTGGCAATCAACCTCGAGATTTGTCTTTGACCACCACAAGTTAGCTGTGATTAAGTTGGTACCCAATATAAGATTGAAAAATGGTGTTTCATCCTTATGAGGCCAAAATCAAGAGAATGATCTGGAACCTCACTCCTGTTCATACTTTTAGTTAATGTAATATAATTGGACATTCTAGATTCATGGTCTTATCTCTCTCCTCACATATATATCAGGGCGATAGCAAGCGCATTCAATCAAATCAAAAAGTTATAAATCATGGCATAGACATACACATTAAATTAAATAAACATCCACAAGCAGGCTATTTATTGAATTTATCTGGATAAGGACTTTGATCCTCTCACACGCGCGCGCGCACGCACGCACGCATGTGTATATATGTATACATAAATATACATACATATATATATGTGTGTGTGTGTGTGTATACACATATGTATATACATATGTATATATGTGTATATATATGTGTGTATATATATATATACACACACACACACATATATAGACACACACACACAATGTTTCATTTAATTTTTTTTTTAACTTTATATATATAAAAAAAATATTATATTTATATAAAACCGATCGGTTAACCGAAAATCGAAACCAAAAATACATGTAAAAAATTGTCTAAAACCGATCAGTTAACTGAAAGCGAAATATATATAATTATATAAAATCGGTCGGATAACCGAAACCGACGGTTTTTGTAACCAAAAAATGAAATCGAAATTCAATTAAACTACTAACCATTAACAATAAAAATCGGTTCGGTTAACCTATTTTTCGAATCAATTTCGACTTGGTTTATTATTAACCAAATCCATCAGTTTTTTTTAACACTCCTACCTTTCCATCCATTAAAACTAATGAAAATATGATTTTTTTTGTTAAAAATTATTTATAATTTTTAAATTATTATTTATTAATTTATAACTCAAGTTTAAAAATCAAGTTTAATAAATTTTTTTTTTTGTTGATTCACTAACTAAATTAATTGGGTCACTTTCTTTAACTTTGCTACTTTTGTCCAAATAAAAAATAGCGGGTACCTTTTTAGAAAGGCCATGAAATATAAATTGTTATTTTACGTGAATTTTTCTAATGTGATATTTATAATGATGAATGTTAATTATGATTATTTAAGACATATCCAATTAAAATTTAATATATACTAAGTGATAAAACCTAGATTGTCTTTATCTAGAAAAGAGAGAAGCTGGTTAGAAGTTTCAAGTAGTAGAGAGTGAGAGTCGATCGGATGGTTGAGACCTGCAATAAAGAGTGTCCGGTCGGACCAGGCTTAAGCACTCCGAAACTTAAGTTAGTAGCTTTCTAGAGAGATAATGCTTAGAGAGAGAGTCTCAGAAATTTAATATCTGGTGCCACTGTTTGTTGGGCTATTTATATGAGATATGAGAGGTGCAGTTGAGTGCCTGTGGAGTGATAACTGGCAGTCAGAGTAGGTGAGCGGCGAAGCGACAGGGAGCATGTGAAGGGCATGGCGTTGCCTTGTGTCAGTGGGCTGATTGGACGTGTTGTCACATCAGTCCGATCGAACGTGGCGTTGCCTTCAAGCTCAGACTTTATGCTCTTTTCTGATGGGCCTTGGGTCCTGCCAAGCGGATTGGACCGACTGGATTGGCCTCTTTGGGTATATCATTTATGGTGTTATCACTTGTCCCCCCTCAAAAAGGGTCTAATCGGGCATAAATTTGCCTTGAGTTACTCCGCTCAGGGAGAGTTAATTTTGAGTTGTGCTGATCGGGAGACATCCGTTGGCGGAATTTTTGAATTTTGAAAGGCGCTTATCTGAAGAGACGCGCCTGTTGAGACAGTTGTCTCATTTAATGCCGTTGCGCGTGCACCGAGGGTGACGCTTCGTTCTTCGTACAGCAATGATGCTCTTAGGACACGTGGCGAGCATCCTGTGGTGAGACGTTTGACGTTCCCGAGAAGCTTTCGTCTATAAAAAGGTAACTTCTGGGCATTTTTTCCTCACTTTACTGCAATCCTTAGAGGAACTCTACCGAATTTTCTTCTCGCCTCTTCCATACTTCGACGATTCTTGCTTCCCATTCTTCGAAATTTTTCAAAGTACCTACAACCTTCAATCAAGTAAGTACTCCTTTCTTGCTTGCATTTAATTTTTCCTCTCTTTCTTTCTATTGCATCATTGCATTCAACTCACTTCACCCCATTAGAAGTTAGGGTTATTGTGTTGAAAATGGCTTCCAGTAGCGGCCGATCAATAAATAGGAGCTTCATGGAGGATTATAAGGATAAACCGGCAGTTGAGCGTTGCTCGAGGTTGAGCCCTAGCGAGGTGGCTGAAATCCCCTCTAAATATGGCCTTCCCGATGACGTCTTCGTGATGCTCTGCCCTGATTCCATGTCGGTGACGGATGGGCCTTTCGGTCATCAAGAGAACGAGTGGTTTGTGTGCCACCTTTGGAGCCTGGATGCAGGACTGGCTCCCGCTTGGCGCCTTTGAGATGGCGATACTGGAAAGTTATGCGATTGCTCCAAATCAATTGCATCCGAACCGGTGGAAATCGGTGGCCTGCTTCAAGATTTTCTGTAAAATAGAGGGGGTGGCTCCGACTCTATACCTCTTCACCCATTTCTTTTACATATCGGGTCGGAGCGATGGGACAGAGTATTTCTTCACTAGCTGACCGAAGAGAAAACTTGTCCATATCCCCATCTCAATAAAAGGGTACAAGGAGAGGTACTTCCTAGTGGGGATGATCGATGGTTTTGGTGTGCGTCTTACCCGATCGGGTGGAGCCACCATCTTGAAGGACCTAACTGCTGGTCAGCCCATGTATGAGGCCGACATCAAGAAACTGATGGACGCCGTGGCAAGACAAAGAGAACCCTACAAGTCCAGCTTTCTCCTGACCACGTTGTTCGGTTCTTCTAGCTCCGAAACTGCCGAAAATGCAGAACGTGAGCATTAGGATTGTAGTGGAGAGAGCATCATGAGTTGATAATCATGCATTGCATGTGCATTGAACATATATTTTTCGGAGAAGGATACTTATCTTGTTTGTCTTTGTGATGTAGTTGCGATGGCTGGAGGGGATGACATGACGAGACAACTCGCCGTTCGGGTTAAAGCCAAGAGAGACGCCGAGCGGGCAGCGAGGGAGCAGAGGAAGAAAAGGAAAATCCTGCCCGCTTCGGAAGTGCATGCCGCTCGGGCTCCGGTGGATGCTCCTCATCCCGTTGTCCCAGTTGCTGCTATCGCCCTTGTCGCTCGTCTAGCCTTGGTCATCTCTGGGCCTGCAGACCCCTAAATTAGTGCTGAGGATCGGCCTCGACGCAGGCGGATGCTCTTAGAGGAGTCCGAGTCTGATGAAGCACAGTCAGCCGCCATTCCTCCCAACATCCAAGAGCTGAGGGAGGTTGCCAAGAAAAAGGCTGCGGAGGTGGTAGCTGCCTCAGACGCCCGAGTGGCAGAGAAAGGCAAGGCGCCGCTCTGAAACGCGAGTCGACCCGGCGAGCTGTTGGGGTAGCCCTTGAGAGGCGAATGGTGCCTTTGAAGGATGTGCTGAGGGAGAACTTCGGCAATGACTGGTCGGCAAGCAACAAGGTAGTCGCTAGTTATCTTTGCCGGGGTATTCTTCAGGATGATGACTTCAAGGTCATGGGAGATCCCAGCTCGCTCGCCCGGGAGCTCAATATGTTCAACCAGCAAAGCCTAGAGGTGAGATTCGTTCTCCTGATTTTTGTTGCCTGGAAGTTGGCAAAGCCCTCCTTTGCTAATGTGCTTGTTTTCTTCTTCTTATAGCTGATCAAGAGGGGTCAGCGCATGCACGGCGTGGCCAGCTATTTGGAGGCAAGGTCAAAAGATGCTGGCAAGGCAAAGGGGGAGGCAATTGCTCAACGCGATGCTGCCCAAAAAGAAAACTCTGCCCTTCACTTGGAGGTGTCGGATCTGCAAAAGGAGACCTCTGCTCTTCGTGGAGAGGTGGTAGATGCAAGGAAGGAGGCATCTCGGCACGCCCAGGAGCTAAAGTCTCGGCTAGGCGAGGTTGATAGGCTAAAGGGTGAGGTCTCACGTCTAATAGCTAACAGTGCTCAATGCCACAAATTTGAAGAGGCGACCAGACTGAGCGCCGAGTGCAAGCTCCTAAGCACTGAGAAGGGTAAGGCCTTGGCAGAGTGCGACAAACTCCGAGCCGAGCGGGATTCGCTGAAGGCTGCTTTGGAGGACAAGGAAACCTACTGAGGAAGAAGCTTGAAGAGGAGCTTACCTCTCAAAAGGAGCAGCTTCTTGATCAACTGGGAGAGACTCAAGGGAAGTTGTCTTCTCGGCTAATCTATGAGGCCGGGAGGCGCTTCCCTGGGGTTAATCTTGACTGGATGGAAGATCTCAGCATTTTGCCCGATCCGCCATCTAGTGACGATGAAGAGGAGGCTCCCAGAGAGGAGGCGACCGATAGAGCGACATCACCCACGGAAGATCCTTTGCCGACCGAAGTTCAGCCAGACGTGCCCCCCGGAGTTGAGGTTGGCGCTTCTTTGACGGCAGAGCCAATGCCTGAGGTGGCTGCCGAGCCTTCTGAGCCTGCTACCCTCCAAACTGCAGAGCCTGCTGCCGAGCCGAGCGTGGAGACAGCTGCTGATCTAGTCCCGACTCTAGCTGATGTAAAAATTGTAGACATAGAGACATAGATTAGATTAGGATTTTCCATTGCATACTTTATATATTTTTTTTGTACTGATCCTTGTAAATTGTACAGTATACAATTTCCTCAATAAATGACATCTTTTGCGTAAATTGCAAATTTTCATAGTTATGAATTGGCATTCTTCTATAACTTGTAAAACCGCATATATCTTGCTAAAATCGCATATAACTTGCTAGTGTGATAGACTGATTAATCATAAATACTTCCTGAATTGGAATTAATAACCTTCAAGACCAGCGTATGACTTCTTAGCCTCGCATAAACTTGGAATTAGATGAGTAGTTTCATACATCAAGTTAGCGTTTTTAGTTTGTCTTTCAATCCGTGATTGTTGGACAACACTTAACTTGGGAAAAACTTTTGCTATAACTTGACCTCGAATCTTTGGTTCGAGATTGGCGTCGAACCTAGCAAATGAGTTAGCGGAGATTAGGCGTTTTCCGTATTTTCGGATCGGGAATATCGTCGATCCTAACGGTTAGACCATCGGGCGCTTGGCCATTTCAGTATCTTTGGATCGGTAGTGTCGTCGATCCTAACGGTTGAATTAGAGTTGTTCCGTATTTTCGGATCGAGAATAACATCGATCCTAACGGATGAATTGTACCTGCAAAAAAATAGGTTCCAACTTTCGCGTTTTCGGCTTGAGATGGGCATCAAGCCTAGCGTATAAGTTGCATCATACATGTCTTTCATAGAGATGAAAAAGAACTTCTTTATTGATTGAATATTTGTTGTTTCCAGATACATTATTGCAAGTTACACTTTTTGAGCACTTCGACGTTCCAGCTCCTGGGGATGTCCTGCCTTTCCATTGTTCGGAGCTTGTATGTGCTCGGGCTTAAGATTTTGGAGACCTCATAAGGCCCTTCCCAGTTTGGCATTAGCTTCCCAACTCCTGCATTTCCCAAACCTATGTCCGCCTTTCTGAGTACTAGGTCACCCACATTGAAAGCTTTAGACTTTACCTTGATGTTGTGATATCTGGCGACCCTTTGTTTGTAGGCAACGATTTTGACACAGGCGTCCTCTCTCCTTTCTTCTATCAGATCTAGGTCCTAGCGTCTTTCCTGGATGTTCGTCTGCTTGGAATAGAACGCCAATCGGTAGGATGGGAGGCCGATCTCTACAGGTATCATTACTTCGGAGCCGTAGACAAAAGAGAATGACGTTTGATGAGTGTCTGTCCTTGGCGAAGTTCTATATGACCACAGGACACTCTGCAGTTCTTCAGTCCAGTTGCCTTTCGCCTCACCCAGCCGCTTCTTCAACCCTTCCAGGATGGTCCTATTAGAGACCGCCGTCATCCCGTTGCTTTGAGGGTGAGTGACTGAGGTGAATCTCAGGTTGATATTTAGGCCTTGGCAAAAATTTCTGAAGATGGAGCTGTAGAACTGCTTGCCATTATCTGTAATGAAAACGTTACGTAAGCCATACCTGCAGATGATGTTCTTCCACGCGAAGTTCTTGACCCTCTCTGCCGTGATCGTTGCTAGAGGCTCTGCTTCGATCCATTTGGAGAAGTGGTCAACTGCCACAATGAGAAACTTCATCTGCCTTTTGCCTTGGGGAAAAGGTCCTAGGATATCCAGGCCCCATTGATCAAATGGCCACGTGACCCCGATCGGCTGTTGGTCTGCTCCGTGCTGTCTTATGAGCCTTCCATGAACCTGGCACTGCGGGCATCTCCTTACTTTCTCCTAAGCATCTCTGAAAATGCTTGGCCAAAAGTATCCTGTCTGGAGTACCTTGCCATGGCTCTGCCCGCTTCGTGTGCCCCACAGATGCCTTCATGGACTTCCCTAAGGATGTAATCCCCTTCTTCCTCCGTCAAGCATTTGAGCCAAGGATGGCTGAAAACTTTTTTTTACAGATCACCGTTAATTATGGAGTAATTAATGGATTTACGTGATACCTTTCGAGCTTCGATTTTGTCCTTCGGCAGCTGTCCCGTCTGCAGGTATTGCTTGATCGAGCTCATCCAGGTTTCATCCTCTTGATCAATCTCCATCATTTCCGGCTCGTCTAAGGAGGAGGAGGTTTGATCGACGACAGTGATAATTTCTTCTATTACTCCTTGTTCGGAAGCAGACATCTTTGCAAGCCGATCGGCTTAAGATGTTTGATCTCTCGGCACCTTCTGAAGGTTTCATTTTGATCCAAATTCTTCAAGTATTCTGATAGCGGCCTTGACCTTTGCCAGATACTGGATCATGCTGGTTTCCCTGGCTTCGAAGGTGCCCATCACTTGGCTTGTCATGAGCTGAGAGGCGCTTTTGATGGTTACTGACTCCGGCCGGATGGCATAGAGCAGTTTCAATCCTTGAAGAAGCGTCTCGTACTCTACCACATTATTAGAAGCTTTAAAGCTAAGTTTTATTGCATACCTTATTGCAATGCCCACGGGGCCTGTTATTACGATACGCACGCCGCCTCGGGTGTCGCATGCTGCGCCCTCCACAATCATTTCCCATTTTTGATGTTTGGGCTAACTGTCGATGTCTTCAGCGGCAAACTCAGCAACAAAATCTACCAGAGATTGAGCCTTTATTGCGGTCCTAAGCTCGCACCTCACATCCATGACTGTAACTTAATTGCCCATCCTACCATTTTGCCCTCCAGGTCGGGGGTCTGAAAATTTTTTGACTGGATGACCCGACCGGACCACTATCGTGTGCGCCTCGAAGTATTGTCTTAACTTTCTTACGCACATCATAAGGGCAATTATGAGTTGCTCGACCGGTCCTTTTTTTAAGTCCGCACCCCTGAGTACCTGACTCACGTATTACACGGGCAGCTGTTGGATCCCTTCTTCTCTCACCAGGACACCTGCAACGGCCTCACCAGAGGTGGACAAATAAAGGTACAAATTTTCACCTGAGATCGATCGGCTGAGCAGTGGCAGGTTAATGAGGAACTTCTTCAACTCTTCGAAAGCTTGCTGGCAATCTTCCCCCCAATTGAAAGTCTCACTTTTCCTTAACGTTTTGAAGAATGGAGTACATCGCTTGGATTAGGAAGAGATGAATCATCCTAGGGCAGTAATTCTCCCATTCAGCTTCTGGACGTCCTTTATACTCCTGGGGGGTTGCATCTCGAGGATGGCTTTTATTTTCTCCGGATTGGCTTCAATCCCTCTCTAAGAAACCATGAAGCCCAAAAATTTTTCTGAGAGGACCCCGAAAATGCACTTTTCGGGATTGAGCTTCATCCGAAATTTGTTTAATGTACAAAAAACTTTTGCTAGATCGGCAGGATGTTCCTCAGGGCTCTTGCTTTTGACGATCATGTCGTCCACATATACCTTCATATTCTGGCCAATCTGGTTTTTAAAAATTTTATTCATGAGACGCTGATACATGGCACCAGCATTTTCTAGACCGAACGGCATCGCCTTGTAGCAAAAAGTTCCGTCGTCTGTGATGAAACTGGTCTTTTCCTGGTCTGCAAGCCACATCAGGATCTGGTGGTAACCAACGTATGCGTCGAGGAGGGAGTAAATCGCATGACCTGCAGTGGCGTCCACCAATTGGTCTATGCTTGGCAGGGGGTAGCTGTCTTTTGGACATGCTTTATTGAGGTCTGTCAAATCCACGCACATCCGCAGCTTCCCCGATTTCTTCTTCACTAAGACCACATTGGCAAGCCACTCGGGATAGTCTACCTCTCGGATTGTTCCGATCTTAAGCAGCCTATCAACCTCCTCAGATATGAACTTCCTCCGATTGGGTGCATGCCTGCGAAGCCTCTGCCTGACCAGAGGGTGAGTTGGGTCCACATTCAATTTGTGGGTGATCACTTTTGGATCTACGCCAGGAATATCCTCTGGCTTCCAGGCGAATGACGCTTGGTTGATCATCAAGACCTGCATGATGGCATCCTCTGTTTCTGCGTTCATGCTGGTCCCGACTTGGACGCTTTTGCCCTTTGACAACGCCCTTGTCTTCACCTTTTCAGCAGAATCCATTCTTGGCCTCTCTGCCTACTCAGACCGCTCCAGGCCTGGCTCCACTACCATGGCTTCCCTCTGCTGCTTTATCATGGTGACGTACGCTTCACGTGACGCCTTTTGATCGCCCGTCAGGATGGCGACGCCCCCTCTGGTGGGGATTTTCATCATCATGTACCGTATGCTTGTAACAGCTCCGGTTTGAAAAAGCAGTGGCCTGCCAAAAATGGCATTGTATGCAAAAATCATATCAATCACCATAAATGTTACCTTACAAACGTGGACGATTGACTCTTGGCCAAGCTCGATAAAGAGTTCAACAGACCCCACTACCGGGACAGTGGCGTTGCCGAGCCCGATCAAAGGGGTGGCATTCGGCTTCAACTCTTTGACCAGGAGTCCCATGGCTCAGTAGGTTTGAAGGGTGAGCACGTTGACAGCACAACCATTGTCCACCAAGATTCTTTTAACATTGAAATTGTTAATCCGAGCTCTTACAATAAGAGCGTCCTCATGTGGGAACATTACGTCTCGTGCGTCTTTGCTGGATATGGTGACAGGGGCCATCTGCTCGGCCTGGTGAGAGAGGCAGACACCCTTTTCCTTCCTTTTCTTGGAAATGTCCTCTCTATAGGATGATCCTCTAGTGATCATGTTTATTACCCCGGCATACGGTCTGCACGGGTCGGCATTCCTCGAATTTCTGTGCTCGTCATCATCGTCATCTGAGCCAGAGTTATCCTTCGTGGGGTCCGGCCGTCTACATGGACTGTCCCCTCTAGCCGGACCTATGAACTTTTTGAGGGACCCCTTTCGAATCAAACGTTCAATCTCCTTTCTCAACGAGGTGCACTCGTCAGTCAGGTGACCAACGTCTCTGTGAAACTCGCAATATTTCTTGGGGTCCCTTACAGTTCTGCTCCGCTCGGACAGCCTTCTGGGCCAGTTGACCTGGCTGTGTTTTGCCTTGATCCACATCAACACCTGAGCCGGGTTGGTGTTGAGTGGGGTAAATGTTCTGAGCAGCCGTTCGTCCGAGCGTTCGGCTCTATCCCGTCCGGACTCTTTTCGCTTTCCCAAATTTCTTGAGGTTGCGGCTCTGTCTGGGCTCCTCGCTATCCGTTCGGATGCAGGAGCTCTATTGAATGACCGTCCGTCTAGATGCTGCAACCGATCCATGACATTGGTCCTTCTTCCCCTGTTGGCCCTCAGGGCGTCATCCAGTTGGATGTGCTGCCTCGCCCTTTCCATCAGATCAGAGAAATTGACTGGGGGTGTAGTTATTGATTCAAACAGTGGGCGACCCGTGATGCCCCCAGCCAAGGCGTTACTCGCCATTTCCACACTTATTCCTCACTTCAGACATGGTAGCTTGGAACCTATCGATGTAGTCTCTAAGACTTTTATCGGATCTCTGGTAGAGATTGCATAGGTCGTTCACCGATTTTGGTGCGCATGTCTACATGATGAATTTTGTGGTGAACAACTCCTTGAGTTGTCTGAATGAGGTGATTGATTCCTGTGGCAGTTCATGGAACCAATTCAAAGCATCGCCTCCCAAAGTGGTGGAAAAGATTCTGCAGGCTATCCTCTCATCGTAGGTGTAGACCTGCACTTTTGTCAAATATTCCGCTAGATGAGTGGTGGAGTCAGTTTTACCTGTATATTTATCCATCACCACATCTCTCCACCTGGGAGGCAGCTCGAAGTCCGTTATTTCCCTACAGAATGGGGAGGCAGTGTTTCTGTAGGTGTTCCCTTCGAATATGGCTTTTTTAGGGCCGGTGAACCCGAACTGCCTGAGCTTTTGCTTAAGCCATTTGTCTTCCCTGCTCATGGCCGTAGAGATAGACTCGTTTCGCGGCCTTCTGAAGTGGGTGCGGTTTGGCGTGCACATAAAGGACAGGTCATCCCTAATGGACGGGGTGGAAGATCTGCTAGGCAGATAAGTAGAGTCCCTACTCGAGGACATTGTCCTTTTCCCTTTATCGTATCTTCTCGGGGTCCTGGTAATGCCCCTTCCACTGTAATGAACCCTTGGCTCGTTGATGGAAATGCCCTTATTTCTTCTCCTTTCGAAGTCTTCGTCCATGAAGTCCTCTTCATGGTCTCTTTCGGAGGTTCTGGGCATCTTGCCCTTTCTGATAGTTTGGACTATACTCTTAGTGAAGTCACTAAGGAGGGCTCGCATGTCCCTGAATGTAATGGAAGTGTTCTCCGGTTGCCGTAGAATGGCATCATTAAATTCTGGGAGAAGGTTCCCCCTAACTGGTGACCTGAGAGATCTTTCTCTTCTCTCCGAGGGCCTAAATCTGCCCTGGCTATTGCCATTGTGATTGTGCTCTCCAGAATTCTCGTTTGATCTTGAACTTGCCATATCTCTCAACAAAAGCACTAAATGATAAAGCCTGGATTGTCTTTATCTAGAAAATAGAGAAGCTGGTTGGAAGTTTCAAGGAGTAGAGAGTGAGAGCCGATCGGATGGTTGAGACCTGCAATAAAGAGTGCCCGGTCGGACCAGGTGTAAGCACTCCGAAACTTAAGTTAGTAGCTTTATAGAGAGAGAATGCTTAGAGAGTCTCAGAGATTTGATACCTGGCGCCACTATTTGTTGGGCTATTTATATGAGATAGGAGAGGTGCACTTGAGTGCCTAGGGAGTGATAACTGGCAGTCAGAGTAGGTGAGCGGCGAAGCGACAGGGAGCAAGTGAAGGGCATGGCATTGCCTTGTGTCAGTGGGCTGATTGGACGTGTTGTCACATCAGTCCGATCGGACGTGGCGCTGCCTTCAAGCTCAAGCTTTGTGCTATTTTCTGATGGGTCTTGGGCCCTGCCAAGTGGATTGGGCCGACTGGATGGGTCTCTTTGGGTATGTTATTTATGGTGTTATCACTAAGTTTTTAAAGGTAATGGTGAACTAAATTAAATTAGGCCATGGCAAGCTCACTGATCCAAGCTAGAATTGGGCAAGTTCCACAATAATCCTCTCTAAAACAAGGACAATAATGTGGACATTAGGCAGTAGGACCTCGTGGTTCGAGAGATAGTCTGATGATGAAACACCTTCATCAAAGGAGGTGAGGGGTCAACCTTTAGAGGTGAAATTCCATATTCAATAATAAAACATAAATTGAAGAGAGTGCGAGTTAAAGTCCTAGTCTAGGTCAAATCCAACCAGACTTGCTATAAGTCCCTTCCGACTAGCATTCAGACTTATGCCTTAGGTCCGTGTGGACCTAGTGTTTGTGCATCTGGACCTGGTCGTTTGATCTATTCGCACCTACTTCCTTGAAAGGAGGAGCGACATGTGTCCCCACCTCCTTGCACCACCTTAATCCGGGCTTTCGGGGGGCCAATAAAATGATTTTCAAGCCTATATAAATACGCCAAAAATGGAGGGAATAAGGTTCCCTCATACACCCTATGACCCTAAAATCCTTGCATAACCCCAAACACTCAATCAACTAACAAGCAAGAGTATTTTGGATATGGAAATTCGTCTTTAGAGCTTAGCTGCTACTACCTCTGCATCTTAGGGGTAAATCTAAGGCCCAACCCATAAGGAGAGAGAGAGAGGTCTGTCTTTTTATTTTGAAGGTTACTAGCTCCAGTTGAAAATGCCTTGAGAGATGCAAAGCTTTCCCTCCGAGATATAGATGAAGCAATCCTGCTTGACCAACAGCGAGTTCACAATTGCAGTGAAGTTTGATATTGATGCCAATGGAATCCTCAGTCAAAGACTCAAGGCAATTAACAAAGAAACAGTAAAGAAGCAAGATATCACCATAACTGGGGCTAGCATTCTGCCTAATGATAAGGTATTCATTACTAATCTGTTCAACCATTAGTTCAAGAAAGTACACTTTATAACTAAACAGGAATAACTTAGTGTTTTTCGTCTTGGGAAAAAATTGCTGCAGGTGGAGAGGATAGTGAGGGAAGCAGAAAAATTGCAAGGGAGGGCAGAGAGAAAGGGGATGCCGTGGACGCTAAGAATGAAGCTGATGACAAAAGGGATGCCATGCACGCTAAGAACGAAGCTGACTTTGTTATCTACCAGATTCTATTGTCGTACTCGACCAGAATCAGAACCAAGTTCATAGACCCATCAGGTACTTTCTGAATTGATTTGGGTTGGTACCAGTTGGGTCAGACAAAAGAAACCAGACTGGAACCGCGTAAAATACAGTAAAAACAAGGATCACTGCATTTAGTAAGAGAATGAGATGCTATGCCAGTTAGAAGTTGTTTTGATAAATTATTTAGTAAGAGTTTCAAGGTCAAGTTGCTCAGGTAGATGAGGAATTGAAATTGATATCTCAGCGTAGCATTTTAGATGGCACGCAAGTTATAACTAATGGATGCCAACATTTAACTTTTGAGGGTCAAGAGTGGAGAGGGGCAGAGAACGAGCACCAATGAAATTGATCATCTCCAGTACCACAAAATAAAAATAAAAAATTTCAACTGTTTTATTTAGCATATTCTGATTCACTACTATTATAACAAAGGAGACATTGGTTTGGTTGACCTACATGAGAGGCACTGTGGAGCAAGCATCTTGACGGCTTGCCAAATTGAAGATGGAAATAAATGGCTGTATAGAAAATTAGTTCACAATCTCAATGCCCATCCAAGGAGTGCCTGCATGATATTGAAGTGCAACATCTCCAACAACCTGTAATTATAAAATGGCATTTAGCAGAGTGTACAGGAATATTTTAAAACAGCAATGACTAAAGAAGTTGCATGTGGTCATTAGAAATAATAATAATAATAATAATAATAATTCTTTCAGGGGAACAAATTTTTGTCATAAATAAAATTTTTTTGGTAATATCTCAACATTCCTTGGGCAAGTAATAATAGACTTCTTGATTACATACAGTAGGTTGGCTCACATATAGTTCTAATAAAGTACAGATAAAAGAGAGAGAGAGAGAGAGAGGGAGAGAGAATTTAATCCTGTTTCTGCAGAATAAATTTATAATTACACTGATTGGACTAATAAAAACCACAGTGGATTATGTCTCCTTTCTAGACTAGAAAATTTCTAATCCTTCCAAGTGTAGAGCTATTATGCTTTGACGTTTCTTGTACTACAGGTAGTACCTAAACCATAATGCTTTGAAGTTTCTTGTACTACTGGTGGTGCCTAAACCAGATTACGTTTCTAGTTATATATTGTCGGTAAATGTGGCACTTGCTACAGTAATTCAGACACACAGCTAGTAGCAAACAAAATTCTTTGAGATAGGGACATTTTCGCTAGAATTGTGTGTTAGGGTCATGTAACTGACACGAGTGTTTTATATCAATCTAAGGGTACATTTTAAGCATCATCGTTTCTGAAATAAGATCATAATCTAATCTGTATAAGAAAAAAAGTCTGAAGGGAAATTCCAAAAACCTATGTGGTTCAAAAGTGAAACCACCCACCCAGAACTCAAAGTCCATAAAATTTTAGCAAAGAAATTCCCCTCTGAATTATTATGCTTTTCTTCATCAACATATTTTCACGTCACCATTTGTAGTGTTCTTAACACTTAGCCAGATTACAGCTCTGATAAATGGGCAAAAAAAGTAAATAAATAATGGTCAATAATGCAAACATTAGAATTGAAGGCTTATCAATTGATGGGCAGCTCAAATGTTCCAAAATATGCAAGACCGTATGTTAAACCATAATCAAAACCAGATTATTCATTATCGCAGTTTACAAGAGATCTTTAAGGATTCATACCTTAGCCATGGATCTGTAAGAATGTTCTGTCACACCAGCAACATGAGGAGTGATTAAAACATTATCAAACTTCAGAATCGGATCATCAGGATCAAATGGCTCACTCCAAGCAACATCAGTTCCTAGGCCTCCCAAGTGGCCAGAGATAAGGTGATGCAGAACAGCGTCATAATCAAGGAGACCCCCTCGAGCAATATTTATCAAAAGGGCACCCTGAGACAATACACCAAGAGTATATTAAATTTACTAGATGCTGTTCTCTAACAAACATAATTGCTCATTCAAGATGGCATAACATATCAAAAAGCTTCAATTGTATCACAGGAATGTAATGCAAATTCCGTCCATCGCTGCTTTTAGAGCTTTAAATTTCTCAGTAACCACAATTCTATTTTTTTTTCCTCATCTTAAAAGTTAAAGGGCATCTTCCATCCAGCCCCAGCAATAGGCCCATTATGTTGTCATGATAAATACACATTTATAATTTAAGACAGAGCACTATCACCAATTTCTTTCTTAATCTGTCTTTTACTCAATATTAACAGGAAACATTATAGGGAGACACATTATACAAGAGTCTTAGGGTATAGAAGAAAGTGATTCATACTACTGCTCAGTTCCATGAATCTTTCTGTGCAATTCCGATACATGCAAGAGTATTTCTCGACCAGGTATTCTTTCTAGACAAAATTAGAGTAATCCAGGAGCTATAACATATAACCCCATTTTTGGACCTTTGCTCTAGAAAACTCTATGTTTGGCATCCTTACAAAATTATGAGCGCAAAAGACAAGAAGTGTTTTGTATTATGACCTTGGAGCTTAAGAATGATGAAATCCTAAAGTGAAAAAAAGAGTAGCTTTCTTGGCTGCAACTTCACATTTACTTGCCAAGCTAAAACTATTTAAAAAGCAAAACAAAGCTGCTTCTTAATTCTTATATGTGCTTCAGGAAGGATAATGCAGCAACTCATCTAAGACTGAAGTACAAGATTTCATGGTTCTCATCACCTAGAACATTGTAAAACAATCATTTAATGGAACGGTCACCTCTAACATTTCAATAATAGCATATTTGATTTTAGCCAATGATAGCCATACTCTAAACAAGAAATCCAGCATTGCGCTCATATGACATTAAGAAGAGTTAAAGGGATTGTTGTTCTTTGAGCTTTATAATTTCCAAGAGAGAGAGTTTGTGTGTGTTTACATAGCAGCAAAAGCAGAAATTGTTGCCCAATGTTAATTTCACTAACATTCAAATGTCATTTCTAGCAAATAAGCTTCATGAGACTTGCCACCAATAAATTAAAGACGTACAGAAGACGCTCCCCCAACAAAAGAAAGCAACTACTCAGATCATCCAACATAAGCAATCTAGTAAATAATCATTTAACTCAAAGTAATTTGATACATATATATATATATATATATATATATATATATATATATATATATATATATATATATATAAATATTTTGCCCACACCTTCTAGAAGAGCATTTATATTTTAGAGAGCAGAAGAGACAACACTACAAATAAAAGACAAATTAGTAGCTCATACAAAACAAACCTTTCTCATTGTAGAGATGAATGATTTATTTACAATACCTGCCTGAAAGTTAAAATATAAAAGATTATGGGTTAGATAAAGAATCTTTCAGCACAAATACATAGGAATGACAATAAAACAGCGCAAAAGCAAAGAGGTGGTTTTTTCAGCAGCACATCTTGTAAAAAAATCAGAACTTTGTGTAATGTTCTGCTTCTGAAGGCCATCTTGACATATAAAAAGCTTTAAGATACAACATTTATGGTCTATATTGATTCAGGCACTTTTCTTGTAGCTTTATTTATGACCCTTATTTTCTCCTAGTAGAATATCGCATGTTCTCCATTCTCCTACAAATATTTCCCTTTCCTTTGCACCAAATTCTCCTTTTGTTGGTTGAAGTAGTTAAAAAAACAAAAAACACAAAAAAAAGAAAGAAAAATTAAAAAGCGATGTGCGCACAACAAACATACTGAACAAGAGAACTTAGCAGCATAATATCATCCTCACGCTATTTTAATAACCTAAATTCAAAAACTCTTTTAACAGATGGTTTTTTGTTCTCTATATCTAGTGTAAAGAACATAATAAATCAGCTTGATAGAAATCTAAACCTCCAAAAGATAGATTTTGTTGCCATGCACTCAGAATTACAATATTTTATCAATAATCCATTTCATTGACACTGAAATATGAGTATATTCCACATGTACTGCACATGTCTTCAATGTTGACCACTCATAGATGTGTCTAGGACATCCCATAGGATCATGTGCCATTGAGGTAGCAGCAAGAATTGAATGTAAGGAAGAAAATGATTCTTACTGTTTCTTTATTCATACTCAAGCAGCAAACAACAATATCAGCTTTTCCAGCAAACTCATAAATATCCTCATGACAGCCCTTCTCATCAACCATGTCGTCAATGACACAATTCTGAACATGGGATCCTGGAAGAGAGCTAGATGGATGACCTCCAGAAATGGATCATTTATGTTAAAATGAGTAGATACATACCATTTGGTTGATGAGAAACTTGTAAATGGGATCTCCAACTTCTTTTTGTGGCAATAATTTTCACACCAAATGGTTGCAAGCGCTTTGCCAATTCTATCCCTATGTTTCCAAACCCCAAAATGAATATCTGCACATGATAGAGTAACTAATCAATTCATGTTGATAGGACAATAGTTCTGATATGGTAACTAATCTGTAACTGGATGTCCCTATCCCTTTTTATATATTATATTACCTGCTCTTCCTGTCACCCCCCAATCCAAAACAAAGGATGGAAATAGAAACATAGGGATATTTATGAGATTACAATATATAAGGTTACTCTATCATTCTTACTGTGTCTTCAGATTGTTATGAAGCTTTATATATCTGCTTGCCAATTATAAGGTTACTCAAAATTCTAAACGCGCATATGAGGACTTCTATTACCTAATATATTCATTGGCATTCTTACCATTATAAAAAATCATACAAGAAAAAAGACACATCATTAATCATACAAGAAAAAAGACACATCATTTAATACATATGGATATGCTTAAGAGTGTAAAAACAAAGAGAACTGCTCCATCAAAAGAATGTAAGAAAATTTGCACTAACTGTCTTGCCGAGCAGTGTTTCACCAATTGGTTCTCCAAGCTTCTTCTGCTTCACAGAGACTTGAAGCTCATTCTGCAACCGTAATCCAACTCAGCACCACAACATAAAAAGTTGCAGATTTGCATGGAAATAGTAAAAACTAAATAATGATAGCAATTTGGAGGGTAGGTATCTGAAAGAACATTGACATGATGCACAGCCAAAGTTAAATCTATTTATGGAAAAACAGTGATATACAAACTATCTTGAAAAACTGCAGTTTACATCCATAGGTATGATAAAAATGATGTTCCTAGTGGGGAAGAAACCACAATTTTGAGGTGAGGAAACATGATGATACAGGCAGGGGGGAAACATTGAAATGGCAGAACCTTTGTACCGGCAACATTCTGTCACCTTTTTAAAATTTTAGCAAGAACAAAGGCAATGGTTCAAGCAGTAATCATTAAATCACAAGCAGAGCTACAGTCAGGGCTATACATCAGCTTTCAATTGAATCCTAGTATAATTCATCAGAAGACTTGATAAATGGACTTCCCTGGAAAACATGGTCATTATGTCCAGGAAAACAATAGAACCATACCATCACACAAGTTTTAAAATTGAACAGCAAAAGCTGAAAAATCAGATTACAATGCCAAAAATCTGATGTGGATAATAAGCATGTCCAACAAAGCATAATTCTTTTTCATTTTCTTTCAACTGACATAGCAATGTCCACTAATATAGAAAGCTCAAAAAAATTACAGCATGTGCTTGATTTCATTGTCTGTTTTAATTGATCTTGGCAGATACAACCACCCAATACTGCAAAAACAAAATCTCAAAGTTTTACCCTTTACAAGATCAAGCAAACAAACCTGCTTCCGGAGAAGGCCCAGCATAAGATATATAGCCATTTCAGCACAAGATGCCGCATTTCCGGTCATATCACCTGGAATTCTCGCAACTTTGATCCCACACTTTGTAGCAGCATTAATATCAATACCTTTATATAGAGTTTTTATGGAAGGAAATCAAGTTCATTAATACAAAGAAAAGAATGAAAACGAAGAAACATCAAACCAAAATCTGAATACGATCCATTAAAGCCACAAATAAACAAATACCTTCAAGGCCAACACCAAATTGCATGATAAGCTTCATCTTGGTAGCATGAGATATGATACTAGAATCAATCCGCATGGTTTTGGAAACACAAATGTGGTAATTTTCTATAACATCAGCCACATCACTAAGGGGAACATCATCAACCTACAATAACTTGAAATTCAATACCTTAATACATGAAACTCACTATCTTGAAGGCCGTTGTTCTTATTTTGAAATGCAGAAAAGTAAAATACCTGGATAAAAGGATAGTCTTTCAAGTATTCTTTGGTGTAATTATGGGAAGGGGGGAAATATGGCCCACAAAATAGAACGCGGGTAATGTTCTTGTGATTCTCACCTGCCATTTACACACTAATCTCTGCAACAGAATTCACAATTTCACAAAATTTTACATTGCCATAAAAATATATTTTTTTTTTTTTTAAAAAAAAAGGAAAGACAATTCAAGATAGTGATAGGCAGTATGACCACTTACCCGAGTCCAGGAGAAAGAGGTTACAGAAAGCAAAGGGAGAAATTGTGACACAGATCACTGTTGTCTGCCTTGAAAGCGGCTGTTCTTTTTTCTTTCTTTCTTTCGTTTTCTTTTTCCCCCTAGTATGCGACAAATAGTTCCCAAATTTAGTGCCTCTGAAAAGATTCGCGGGATTAAAATAATCTAGTTCAGGAGAAAAAGACTGCTGAACTAGTAAAACTAGTCGAACTTTCTCAATTAGCGATTATACAGTAAATAACTTATTATTGTTAAATAATCATTGTTTTTGTTAAATTTTATTGAGCATATTAAAATGCAACTTTTGATTTAAATTATTATATATGAAAGTAAAGTTAAAAATAATATATTAAATGTTATTTTAAATTTATTAAGATAATAATTTGGTAGAATAAATTTTTTTATAAAAAATGAGAATTTAGTGGCACGGAGCTAGTGAATACTATTTTGATTAATATTTAGTATTTATATATAAATTATTAAATACAATTTTGATTTTTTTTAGTAATAATATGTTAATTGATATAAAGTATAAACATAATAAACATATATTGGATTCTAATTATAGTATGATTGAAATGCGAATTCAAGAAATAAAAATATTAGTAATAGTAAATTTTGAGTTCACAATTAGTTTGGTAGTTTCTTTTTTGTCAAAATTATGCAATTGTAAATTACAAAGCACACTGTTTTTCTGCAAGCTTTCTAGATTTTTCTTTTTTTCAAGCAAGATTTCTAATTGATAAAAAGGATTTACATATATTTAATTTTTGCAAGCTTGACAAAAAAGATTTATAGACATTTACGCCATGTTTGGATTGGGGTTAAGGGAGTGTGAGGGGGGTTTAGGCAGATGTTTGGAGAGAAGATAGTTCCATCTCCCATAGGGTAGAAGAGGGTAAATCAAGGGTTACTCAACCCTTGATTTTTGCAAAAAATTTAACACCTCAAAATGAGAGGTCAACTTTAGCAATTATAACGATATGTTCAATATTTTACAATTTGTAACAAAAAATATACTCTTACTATTATTTTATAATAGAAAAGTCATAAAAGGCCAAAAAATACGTATTTCAGTAATCGGCGTGTGTATTTCACATTCACCCACATGTTCATGTCATTTCAGTTGCCATGTTAGCCACTGAATGAATCACACATGACAGTAAGTTAAAAAAGTAAAAAAAAAAAAAAAAACAACTTCAAATTTTCTCCTCTATCCCTTTACGATGTCTCTCTCTCTCTCTTTAAACTTCTTCATCTCTCTCTCTCTCTCTTCAATCTCTCTCTCTCGATCTCATCTTTCATCTCCTCTAAATATAGCTTAGGAGTACGAGTGGAAAATTTCTCGCTCAACTTTTTATCAACAAAAAAAACCTTTTTTAAAGTCTCGCTCAACTTTTTATGAACAAAAAAAAAACCTTTTTTGAAGTCTGAGACAAAAGCATCTTTTTTGTCTATGTCTAGTAGTTGAAGTAGAGTAAAGAAAAAAAAAATGAAAAGCATAGAAAAAGAAAGATGGTCCATCCTACTCGAAAACCTCAAGACACGAAGCCACCAAAATATGTATGTAAAGCTTTAAATTTCAATACACTACAAGAAAACAGCGAAATAAAGACGAAAATTTAGAGACCGAAAAATTTTTGTTTTTAAATAGAGACCGAATTCGATTTTCATCTCTAAATAGAGACGAAAATTGTATTTAGAGACGAAAATCAAATTTGGTCTCTATTTTGAGACGAAAATTTTTCCGTCTCTAATGTTGGTCGCTAATTATGGCGAGATTGTTTTCCACCAAAATATGAGACCATATTTAGAGACGGAATTGTTGTTCCGTCTCTAAATAGAGACGGGTATATTTTTCCGTCTCTAAATAGAGACGGAAAACTTAACCGTCTCTAAATAGAGACCTACAAAATATTTCGTCTCAATTTTTAGAGACTGAATTGTAATTCGGTCTCAATTTTTAGAGACCGAATTACAATTCGGTCTCTAAATAGAGACCGAAAGGAAATTCGGTCTCTAAATAGAGACCGAAATGGTTTTCGGTCTCTAAAAATAGAGACCGAATTGCATTTCGGTCTCTAAATAGAGACCGAAATCGTATTCGGTCTCTAATTTAGAGACCGATTATGAATACGGTCTCTATTTTTAGAGACCGAATACATATTTGGTCTCTAATTTTCGGGATTTAATTAAATCCCTGTGCCCTCTTCTTTACTTTTTTACCTTCTCTTTCTTTTTCCCCTTCCCGCCCCCATCTCGGATTCGCCGCCTCCCCACTCCGGTGCCACAGCTGTCCGGTCTTCCTGCCGCCGTCGTTGCCCAGCTCCGTCCGCCGCCTCCCCTCCCCTCCGGCCCCCCTCCGCTCCCCTCCTTCCTCCCTTCTCTCCTTCTTCCCCCTCCCTTTCTTCCCTGGGATCGTTGTGCTCCCTGCCAGAGCACCGCTTCCTCCTCGCCGGCAGCCAGTCCTTCTTTCTCCCCCTTTGACGCCGCTGCTCCCCCCCCCCCCCCCCCCAACGTCGTCGCCGGCCAGATCTGAGGTAATTTTTTTTCTGCCATTTTTTTTTATTTTCGTTTGGTATTTTATTTATGTGTATTTGTTAATTTATTTTTTTGGTAAATATTGTTTTAAATTTTTTATTATTCTATTTAATTAATTATTAAACTAGAATTATAGAGGATGTTAATTTGAATTATTAAACTAGAGATCTTAATTTGAATTATGAGAGGATCTTAATTTGAATTTGAATTATTAAACTAGAGATTTTATTTGAATTATTATTCTATGTAATTTGATTACATAGCCAGTCACATTGAATTTAAAGCAAAATAGAAAAAAAGATTATTGACAATAGAATAATTAAATAATAATTATCACAAACCAACCATTTCATTACTTCTTCTTTTACTACTACTTGTATCTGATGACCACTTCTTCTCAATAAATTATCCTTTTAACTAAACTAATACTATAGGTTCATAACTAATTAACTGTCTTCCAATTATAGCTAGAATGTTGATGACTAGGTCTAAGGCTATGTACTGAGATTTATTTAACCTGCTTTACCTGCTGATTCCGATTGATATTCTCCTTCTTTTCTTTCTTTTTTTTCTGAAAAAAAATGTATTTCGCATCCAAAAAAGTAAATAAAAATATAATTAAATTCGATATATATATACTTTAATGAAATTAATGATAAGATATTAAAATGCATCACTCAATCCACTACCATAATTATGGACCCCATCTTAATAAGAAATTATCAAAAAATAATGGTAAAAAGATATTGGTTTCAGTTTATTTGAGATTTAGCATAGATATTTCTTTGCAAATCAAATTTAATTTGATTAGGCTTTTATATGAAACCTTGAAAAGCTTGCAAATAAATAGGAATAAAATAAGAATAATTTGATGCAGTTTTAGATTTTATTTGATAATATATATATGTTGGGGTTAATTGGGCTAATTATTAGCTAGTTGCTGAGAAATGGTCAAAGATATGCACAGTAAAAGTTGGTTTCGTAAAATTTGACAAATAATGAAAAAGCAAGCATTGATGTATATATGCCTTGGTTGGCACTAGAAAATAAATAGATAAAAATAAAAAAGTATGGAAAAAGGTTTTAAGTTTTTAAATTATAATGCAAATTGTAGTTAGTTTACATTAGACATTTTCATATTTGCTTACTTTACCATTATATAAATGTTTTATATATATAAACTAATTTTAGCTAATTTGAAATCCTATGCTTACTTTACCATTATAATGCAAATTGTTATTGGAAAGCCTATGCTTCTGCTTCTTTTAATTATATTGCAAATTCTAGTTAGTTTACAATAGACATTTTCATGATTTGCTTACTTTACCATTATATAAATGTTTTATATATATATAAACTAATTTGAACTAATTTGAAATCCTATGCTTACTCATTATATAAATGTTTTATTATATGTATTGATATTTGACCTTATGATTAATTTTGTTTAATTTTTTTCGATAATATAAATGTAATTTATATTTTCAAGTTGTGTCATACTTGAGAAAAATGAAATGTATATAAATTATGATTTATTTGTCATTGCATGTACCTATGACAACTGTGCTTGGGTCGGCGTTAACCTATTGTACGTGCTGAACATGCGCAACTTACCGACAGTTTTGCTCGAGGTAAGTGTGTTATGTATTAAAAATATATTTTCGGAAATGTTAAAAACTTGGTTATAAATTTTTAATGGCATCTACATGTTTGAGATGTGTTGTTTTAATGAGATAAAGATGTGTAAGTCATTGTCATGTTGTAATTCGACATTAACAACTATACAATTATTCATGATACCGTAATAATAGCATATGACTTTGAGGGATAATTTCATAACTGTTGATGAAGTTATCCGTTAAATTTCGATGATTGAGGTGGATGAAAAAATTTCTTATTGCATTGATTTTGTTTTGGAGTTGCGATTGGTTGACATTTTATCGAAGTGTTTAATTTGCTACTGTTTGGCAGGGGGATATGGACCCGTATAGGGAAAACTCTGTCCGTTTTTTTACAAAATTTTTATGAAATTAATTTGGAAAAATGAATGAATGTCAGTATTAATTGAATTTCATGTACAAATAATGATCGATGGGCCGATTTTTTATTCGATACGTGCCTCTTGATGGTTCTGTGTATATAAATGTTACGATTTCTATAACATGCATATTATTTATCATGCTAGTAATTATATAACACTAATTATGGATTAAAGTCAAATAGTAGGTTGGAGAATTAAGTTGAAATAAAATACAATAATTGACACGTGATAGTACTAACTTCGACCTTATGATGCTTGCTAAGCAGTTCAACATTAATGAGCAATATGGACAGAAGTTGGATGTATAGAAGAATAACACCAGATGGGTATATTAATTTAGAGTTTGCTGAAGGAGTTCGGCACTTTATTGAATACGCAAGCTCCCAACCTGCATACATGGACGGTTTAAAAATTAGATATCCATGCAAGAAGTGCAAACACAGGGGCTATCTTCCAACAAATGAGGTGCATCTCCATTTACTAAAAAAGGGATTTGTGCCCAATTATTTTGAATGGACAAGGCATGGAGAGCCATTAATTAGTAGAACGTCTAGAAGTGCGGAAGTGGCATCTGGTGTTGTTGGATCGGGTGTTGTTGGATCAGAAGTTCAAGGGGGCCATATGTTATGAATACCAATATTTGTGACACAGAGAATCCATATGTGAAAATGGTTTTTGACGCAGCCGGAACTTCATTTCAGCCCAATTTAGGCAGTGTGGAAGAGGAACCCAACCCAGATGCCAGTAATTTTTTTAATTTACTTAATACAGCTGACCAGAAATTATAGCCCGGATGTGATAATATGACACAACTTGGATCAGTTGCTCGAATTTTAAACATTAAATCCGAAGGTCATATTTTCGATCAAAGTTTGAATGAAATCCTATCGTGGTACAATGACTCCTTACCGACGGACAATAATATGGTTGACAGTTTCTATGAAATGAAGAAGTTACTTCGGGGTCTTGGTTTGCCAGTTGAAAAAATTGATTGTTGTCGGCTAGGATGTATGATTTTCTAGGGGGATGACGTGGAATTAAGGAGTTGCAAATTTTGCAATCAACCGAGATTCAAGCCAGCCAATTCTAATAGGAAGCATAAATTAGTGCCATGGAAACGGATGTATTATTTTCCTATTACTCTAAGACTTCAGAGGCTGTATTCATCAGATGTGACAGCATCTCACATGAGGTGGCATAATGAACATGAACAGATAGATGGAGTAATGACCCATCCATCGGACGCCGTTGCATGGAAACATTTTGACGACATTCACCCAGATTTTGCTTCTGAAAGTAGAAATGTGCGGCTGGGTTTAAGTACAGATGGTTTTCAACCTTTGGACAATCAGGCTAACAATACTCATCATGGCCAATCATATTAATTCCGTATAATTTGCCTCCGTGGATGTGCATAAAAGAGGCTTACATGTTTTTTACAGTAATTGTGCCGGGTCCTAAGAATCCAAAGCAAGGGATTGATGTCTTCCTCCAACCATTAATTTTCGAATTGCTTCAATTATGGGAAGTCAGTGTGCTCACATATGACGTGTCCCTCAAACAAAATTTCATGATGAGAGCAGCTTTGATGTGGACTGTTAGCGATTTTCCTGCATATGCTATGCTGTCAGGTTGAAGCACGGCTGGGAAATTGGCTTGCCCTTACTGTAGCAATGATTCCGATGCGTTTTATCTTACTAATGGGTGTAAAATATCGTGATTTGATAATCACAGAAAATTTCTCCCTCCAAATCACCCATTTAGACGTAATAAACAGAGATTTCTTAAGAATAAAGTTGTCCTCGCCTCTCCTCCATGTAATAGATCTGGTGAGGAAATTTTGCAAGAGATTGAGGAATTAGGGTTGATGAAAGTGACAGAAGTTGAAGCTGAAGAAGTCAATAGTAGCATTTCGAAAAATTTTGGGTGGAGGAAACGTAGTATATTTTGGGATTTGCCGTATTAGAAGACAAATATAATAAGACATAATCTAGACGTGATTCATATAGAAAAAAATGTTTTCAACAATGTTTTCAATACGATAATGAATATTGAAGGGAGGAGTAAAGACAATGCAAAGTCACGGGCAGATTTGAAATTATACTGCAAAAGAAACGAGTTAGATAGGGATTTCGGGTAAATATCCAAAGGCCTGTTATACTTTGGACAGAAGACAAAAAGAAGTGTTATGTGATTGGTTGAGAGATATAAAATTCCCGGATGGATATGTTTCAAACTTAGCGAGGTGTGTTGATATGAGAAAGTTCAAATTGTTCGGAATGAAAAGCCATGATTGCCACGTATTCATGCAAAGGCTGATGCCGGTTGCTTTTCGTGAATTGCTGCCTCCTAAAGTTTGGGAGGCAATAACTGAAGTAAGCTTATTTTTTAAAAGCTTGACTTCCAATGAGATAACGATAGCTGATATGGAAAAACCGGAAGGAGAAATTCAGGTAATCATTTGCAAGTTAGAAGGAATATTTCCACCGAGCTTTTTTGACATAATGGAGCATTTACCGATACATTTAGCACATGAGGCCAAACTGGCAGGACCCGTTCAGTATAGATGGATGCATCTATTTGAAAGGTAAATGCCGTCTCTATTGAATTATATATACATTGAGGTTCATAATTTGTTAGACTGTTGTTAACGTGATTACCACTTTGGATATGTAGGTATTTGTATCATTTGAAAAAAAATGTTAAGAATAAAGCTCGAGTTGAAGGTTCAATATGCAATGCGTACTTAGTTGAAGAAGCAAGTACATTTTGTTCTCATTACTTTGAGCCGCATGTTAGCACAAGACGCCGAAAACTTCCTCGTAATGACGATGGTGGCGAAACAAGTGCCAATGATGGAAACTTACGGATATTCACGTATCCTGGTCGATTGTATGGACGTGCTACCAGAAGAATGCTTACAGATGATGAACTAGATGCTGCCTATGGTTATATCTTACTGAATTGCGAAGAAATTCAACCATTTATGCAGTAAGTGTAATTGCGTTTTTGATGTTGATAATTTGTTCATTGCAACGAAAATGGATATATATTTACTATTGTGGTTAGATGCAGTTTCTATGAGGAATGGTTACGGGAGCTTATGCCGCATATAACGCAAAATGATATCAACAAGGAAGTTGATAAGCACTTCCATTCGTGGTTCAAGACATATGTAAGTTTTGATTGCAACTATGAATTACCTCCCTTACAAATTATATTACGTAAATGGATTAAATGACAAGTTACAATTTCGTTCTGTAGGCGTCACAACATCCAATTGAAAATAATTTCATCTCCGATGTTGCTAAAGGACCTCTGCGGACTGTTAAATCTTACCCGATTTATTTTGTCAACGGCTTCAAATACCATACACAATCGCACGGTTGCAATAGGGCAACTAAAAATAGTGGAGTTTGCATTAAGGGAGAATTGATGGACTATTATGGTGACATTACAGAGATCCTTGAAATTGAATATCCTGCTTTGCCAATAAAACATTGTGTGCTATTTAAGTGTGAGTGGTATGATCCTACACCCAATGTCAGAATCAGAGTGCAAGCCGCCTACAACTTAGTCGAAATTAATAAAAGAAGACGACTTGCTAATTTTGAGCCTTTCGTGTTGGCCATGCAAGCCGTTCAGGTGTATTACCTCCCTTTTCCTAGCCTTAGACGGGATAAAATGGATTGGTTGGCAGTTTGCAAGGTTAAACCCAGGGGCATATATGAGATGAAAGCAACAAGACAAAATAAACGAATTGACAGCGAGGCCTTTCAGGAAGAGGAAGTGAAGGGTCATGAAATAAATGAAAGCTTGCCATATAGGGATAATGAACCTTTGAATAGTGTGGACAATGAATTTGTTGACATTGGATCGGATGAGGAATCCAATTCCACATCGGAATTAGAAAGCGAATTTGATTCTAATTATTCGGAAAATGAAGATAATGATGATAATAATGCAGATGATAGCGAATAATTATTCGCCCGTGTGAGTAAAACCCATAATTTTAATATAATTAGTTAATTTATGTTTCAATTAACTTACATATGGTAGACATTTGCATTATTGACTGTGTTAATCATGTATACGTAATAATTTAATTGCTAATTATGATTGTGAATATTTTCAGGACAAAACATGAATAATAAGAGGCGGGCGGGATCGATGCCACCTCCCAGGGCCAGGATACGCATGTCCACATTAGGAGCAGACAGTCAAGGGGAGAGATCATCTCCTACATCAGCACCTCCCCATGTGGGCATGTCATCTTCGTCGCCAGTGCATCCAGCCACGCAATCAATGGCTGCTACCACGTCTACCGAGGTGCCTAGTTCGGATAATCAGTCCGAGCCATCGCAGCGATCGCCTGACACTATTGAAGGTCCATTGCCTGGTTCGGTTGGCGCTGACGGGCGGACGTATATTGTCATTGCTGGAAAACAGTGAGTTACTAAATTTTCTATTTCATATTTACTCTGTAATAGTAAAATTCATCACACAATTACATTTTCATTGTAATCCAGATTTATTCCCTCTGGTATATGCTCCCGCACGATGACTGGTGCATTCAAGGAAAGGTTTGAATTTAATGGGTATTTGTGAAAAAATATATTACAGGAGATGAAGATGTTCTACTTCCAAGAGTTTAAGGTAAATAACTTATTTAAATTATTTCGACTGTGTGTATCTCTAATATTTTATAATTTAAATTGTATAGTAATATTGGGAATATATATATATCATGTTTAACCGTTTTTTCTTTTAAATCCTGTAGAAAGCTATTTATTGGAATTCTTCCATCGATCACCTCGTTTACGGCGTGTGGGAGGGACGAGCGCGTGTTCGTTATAAGGGTTATCTTAATAAGTTACACGCAAAAGGTGAACACCCAAGGTATATAAGTGAAGAGACTTGGGCAAACTGGATGCAGTACTGGTCATCATCCAAAGCCATTACCATCGCCGATCGGAATTCCACTAATAGGAGGGGAGGACCAGAGGGGCCTAGTGTTTCCTTACACACTGGAGGAACATTATCTCATCGTGAGCATGCTGACAGACTTGTAAGTACTCAAATATTATTAGCTACTTACTGCATTAAGAATTTATTCACTGCAATAGTTGCAATAGTTGATAATAATCATATAGTTTGATTGAATGAAGGAGGATGGGCAATAAATTGTGTAAGGAGTTTGATATGGATTGTTGTGGGTGATAATATAAATGTAAATGTATTTTCTTGATGTTTGAACAGGTGGTTTGTTAAATATTTAGGGGAAATTCTGCCGAAATTTTATTAAATTATAGACAATTGTTATAGTGTCACGAATCATAATTGTATTATGTCTATTGCAACTCTTAATAATAATGATATAGTTTGATTGAATGAAGGAGGATGGGCAATAAATTGTGTAAGGAGTTTAAAATGTATGGGTAAATGTATTTTCTTGATGTTTGAACAGGAAGTTTGTTAAATATTTAGGGAAAACTCTGTCGAAAATTTATTAAATTATAGACAAGTGTTATAGTGTTACGAATCATAATTGTATTATGTCAGCGTTAAAATAATAATACATATCCCTATGTATTCTTGTTATGCATTAGGTTTGATACAAACTTACAGACAAATCTGTCAATTAGTTTTTAACTTAAAAGTTGTTTACATGAGTCTACTATGGGCCGGCGACCTTATCCTCATGAGTTATTTTTACACACTCATACTCGGAAGCATGACGGTGTGACATTCGTCAGCGATCGTGCCAGACAAGTTCATGTATGCTAATTTCAAAACTTAATATTCAGTTTCGTATAACCTATTAGTTTTATTTTACTATTACATAACATTCGAACAATTTTAATTACAGGAGTGAGTAGTTGAGAGTCTTCAGAGTCAGCAGACGGACGACGACAATGTTGATCATGCTCGAGTATATTATGAGGTTGTTGGTGGTCGGGATCGCCGTGGACCGGTATTTGGTTTGGGTTCCTACGCGAATGTTTGTTATTCGCATGCGTCATCCTCCTCCACGTCTACAGCTAGTAGGCTTGCGACAACTACAAATGAGGTCATTGAGCTTCGTGGCACGGTCGACGTACTGATGGACCGTATTAATAGGTTAGAGGATTTCATTAGTCGTAGATTACCTGCTGACCCGCCATCTACTGATCGTCCGCAGACTCCTCCACCTTAGTTATTATTTGTGCACTTGTGTTTTTTTTAATTTGTAATGTCACAAATTCTTTTTATATACTATTAATACATTATAAAATACAATATTTTTAAATCTATTTATTGTTTATTAAATTTTTTTCCATTACATAAAATTAAGGAATTTTTAAATTTAACATTATTTATTCATTTTTCACATATTTAAAAAAAAAACTATAAATTAGAGACGAAAAATAGTTTTTCGTCTCTAAAAATAGAGACCGAATAGCAATTTTTGTCTCTATTTTTAGAGACGGAAAGTATCGTCCCGTCTCTATTTTTAGAGATGAAAAACAAAAAACTATAAATTAGAGACGGGAAACAGTTTTCAGTCTCTAAAAATAGAGGCCGAATAGCAATTTCCGTCTCTATTTTTAGAGACGAAAAACAGATTTTCGTCTCTAAAATAGAGATCGAAATGTTCTTCCGTCTCTATTTTTAGAGACGGAATGACGCTTTCCGTCTCTAAAAATAGAGACGGAAATTCTATTCCGTCTCTATTTTTAGAGATGGAAAACAGTTTTCCGTCTCTAAAAATAGAGACAAAAAACAGTTCGGTCTCTATTTTTGGAGACAAAAAATAGATTTTCGTCTCTAAAAATAGAGACCAAACTATTCTTCCATCTCTATTTTTAGAGACGAAAAACTATTTTTCGTCTCTAAAAATAGAGACGGAGCATTTTGGTCTCTAATTTTTAGAGACCGTCGAAATAGAGATGGAAATTTTTCGTCTCTATTTCCGTCTCTATTTTCGATTAGAGACGAAATTCCGTCTCTATTTTGCTTTTTTCTTGTGGTGATATTTAACTGATGAGTTTTTATTTGATACCAATAGCTTAATGAATTGCAGTTGGGTATGTTTGTAATTTCCTTGTTTAAATGTATAAATTATATTTCATAATCAATTTCACTTTTAGGGTTTCCCTAGTGGTTATATTTTATTTGACGTTTTTGGGGATTATGGGTTTCTGATTGGGTTTAAGAGTGTGTAATTTTTAGAGATATAGATTATGTCTAGGGTATTATGAAACAGATGCTCATAAGGACTACTTTACTATCATCTTTCATTATAAGAGAGTTATTTGCATGAATGGGTATTATAGTGGTGAAGTTACGTATTTTGACTGCTGTGATATTAATTCCATTAGTCTTAATGCAATAGATAAATATATGCAAAGACTATGTGTTGATGGATATGTGAGAAACTATTACAAGCCTCCTGGATATGTTTATAAGAGGTCTTTGATGCCATTATATAGGGATAGTGAGGTTTTTGAAATGTGTTTAATAGTTAATAAGAAGAACAGAGATATAGATATGTATGTCAATAATTTCACAGAAGATATGCTACTAGATTTAGTGGAGAATAGAACACCTTATAGGAATTGTATACTTATGCATAGTGCAACCAAGGATGAAAGCTAGCCAGCTTGGGTTGCATTGGGAGATTATGTTGACAATCAATCTCCTATAAGGGTTAGGGTAGAGGAGAATCAAAATAAGACTAACCTGAGGGATATAAGGGAAGAAATGGATAGGATTTTTGCTTTAATAAATAAAAATGTTGAAGCAAGTCCCTCTTTTATTCCCAGTTCTGATGGTAGTTCTGATAATAGTGAAAGTGGAGATGAGGATGGAGGAAAAAATGATGTTGAGCTGATGAGGTAGGAGAAAAAGATGGTGAAATAGATACTAATGTTCCAGTATGTGATACTGATGTCCTAATAGTGGATGAAGATGTTCCAATAGTTGATAATAAAAAAAGGGTGGTAGATATTGATGTTGAAATGAATGAAGTACAAGTTGAAGATGGTGATGTTCCAGTAGGTAAGGAGTAGGTTAAACTAGAAAATGAAATGTTTAATGATCCTGATTACAATATTCTAGCTGATGGTCATGACTTTTAAAATGCTATAAGTGAACAAAAAAAAGACATTTAGAGGGGCAAGCCAATTGGCAGTGCATCTAGCCAATATAGAACTGAAATTCACATAGTCGAGGTAGATTTTAAAGATGAATCTGAATACTATGACTATAAAGAAATGGACTTAGGAGTTGATAGTGATGAGAAAGCAGGAGAAAAGATCAACTACCCTAAATTTAATGAAGAAAAACAAATGGACAAGTCTGTTATACTTTATGGAATGAAATTCAGGAATTTTGAACAATTCAAAAGGGTTTGTAGAAATTGGGGTATAAATAATAGGTAGAATTTGTGGTTTCACTATAGTCTATATGTGTATGCACATGCTCACATTGTAATGACTTGAAATGCACTCTAGTCAGATTCGTAAGAGTTTGGAGTATAAAAGTGATTAAAATGTGTAATTGATTAGTTAGAATAGTTAAATGTAGTTGAGGATGCATTTGGTATTAATCGAAAGATTGAGGGCAAATGTAATGGCCCAAAATTGACCCTAGAAGTATTGAGTGTGATTAATGTAATGAAGTGAGTGTTAATTAGGGTTTTCGGTTTAGACTAAATTAAAAATGAGAATTTAGGGACTTAATTGTAAGAAATTAAAGTATTATAGTGACCAAAGTGATATTGTGCATGATTAGTGTTAAGTGAGATTAATTAACTTAAGTTGGATTAATTAACCTTAATCAATTTTAGTGAGATCCAAGTGTCTTAATCTAGAGCTGCCACCTAACTTTGGGTTAATGCATGGTTGACACCTTGCATATGACATGCATATAAGTAGTGTGGATAGTGGGCAAAATCGGTCCATTATTCTTCTCTTTGGTTCGGCCTCCCTCAAGTTGCTCTCACTTTCTTTTGTTCTTCGTCTCTTTGCTCTTTCATCCTCTTTATTGAATGCTAAGTTAGGTCCACGTAAAGTTGGAGAAGCTAGTAGGAAAGCTAAGGGTAAAGAGAAGATCACCTAGCTTGTGAAAGTTGGAGGAGTGCTTCAAGAGGTTTGGGATTCTACTTGAAATCTATGTATATTTGTATGTGTGATTTGTTAGGGAACACGTGGGATTTGAAGGGTTCAATGGCTCTTTTAAATTATGGGTTAAGTATGGTATGATGAATAGATGAAATTCTATTGACTATTGAAATGTGTTCTGTTTTATAACAAGCACGATATTAGTTTAGTGTAAAAGCTATGATTGTGAAGGTAATAATTATATATGTTAAGGAGACTTGAGTATGTGACTAGTTGCAAGTATGGGTAGATGGTATGAAGTATGTGGATGAATTGCTTGGAGTGCATGTAAAGTGTGTAGTGTAACCAAGTGTTGAAGGTGGCATGTGAAATTGAGATGGATGCATATTATGTGTTCTGTCGCGAGCGCGATAATAGTCGCGGGCGCGACAGAATGCTCCGTTTAATGACTAATGTTGAATTGTGCACCATTACGAGCGTGATAATGGGTGCGAGCATGACAATAATGTTTGTGCTATTTTGTCGCGAGCGCAAGCTATGCTGCGAGCATGACAGAAGAGGTATCTGTAGACACCGGGTCCCGAGGCGGTCTAAGATCAGAATTACCCAATGATGAAAATGATTGCTTGTTCGTAGACGAATATGTTAGAACTGATATTTCCCTTGTCAAGAATTTCCTATTTTAAAATAAAAATTCTATTTTGGAAAAAATCTTTATTTTTATTTTTATTTTTAGTTTTGGGGCTTTCGGTGGCTTGCGACCACACGATGGCGCGGCGAACGAGAAATGTGGGGCCTACTGGCGGGGTGCGAGGTACCGCGTGCGCCACGACATGAGGAGGCCGCACGTCGCGACCTCCACGTGCGGGCTCCAGCGTGGCCTCCCGCAAGGAGACCGCACGTCGTGGCCTCCGCGTACCACACGTCGCGGCCTCTACGTGCGGGCTCCTGCGAGGAGGCCGCACCTCGCAGCTTTCGCATGCGGTCTCCAGGCCGTACCTCGCGAGGTGTGGCCACCCACTTGCAGGTCGTTTCCCTTGCCGTCCTTTCTCTTTTTCACCTGCGAAAAATCTGGTTTTTTGGGACTGTCAAAACTATTTTTTTCATATTTTAGTGATTTTTTGATAAGTGACCATTAGAAAGTGGTTTTTGTCTTTTCCATTATGAGAGACGGAGAAGATAAAAAGGAAAAGTGTCTTCATTTTGAAAAAAAGAAGAGATACTGTCTTCTTGAGAGAGGAGGTCTTCTTCCTGGAAAGGGAGGCAGGCGAGGGAGCAAGAAAAAGAGAGAAGAGCATTTCTAAAAAATTGGGTTTTGATTCTTCTTAAACTTCTGAAGATTTTTGTTCTTGGATTATCCTGAGCAAGGAAAACTAATTTCCTCAACTCGGACATTCCATCAAAAATTATTTTTTTGTTTTATTTTCTTGAGTTTTTTTTGCTAAAAACTAGAGTTTTCTTGAATATTTCTGGTGTTCATCACTACAAAACTTGACAAGAGAGACGGATTGAGACATCCTATTTCCATTCTAAAAATTCTGAAGGTAAATATTTTTGAATCTATTTTTACCACTTCGTTCCATTTTGTCTGCATTTACTATTAATATTATTTTTGCTATCATTGCTTATTATTCTTGCTACTGTCATCAATATTATCATAATTACTTCTTTTATTCTCGTTGTTATTTTTATCATCATTGTTGTTATTATTATTATTATTATTAATCTCATTGTTATAGTTAATGTTATTATGGTTATTATCATATTGTTGGGTTGTTGTTATGATTATTTTTATTTTGATTAATATTGTTTCGACTGTTATTAATGTTTTATTATGATTACTAGCAGTGTTATTATTATCAATGTTATTATGTGTCTGTGTTGGTCATCATTATTATCCTATTATTATCATTATTATTATTATTATTATTATTATTATTATTATTATTATTATTATTATTATTATTTTATTTTTTTTTTGACCATTATATTTGTTACTATTGTTATGTTTTTGCACGATTAATTTTTCTTTATTTTTATCTTATCTTTATATTTATGTGTTTAATGTTAGATTTATTACTAATGTTTTTATTATTGTTTTTTTCGTGTTTGGGTAAAATGTGATGTCGCTCGCTTGAGCATCGCCGTGACCGAATGGAGGACGCATAGGAAACCTTTTTTGGTGAGATCTTACACGTCTTTTATTTATGCGACTGTGTTTTTCTTTACAAACAAAATAGTTTTATTTTGTACGCGTGCAGGATAAAAAATCATGAGAACATTTTTATAACTAAATTGGAATTTTTACTAATAAATTAGGACCAATGTCCTCGATTTTAGCCAAGGAGTGCAAAATATCACGGATTAAAATGAAGAGTTAATTCTCTTAAAAATGGGATCACTCAACCCGGTTTTCAGACCAATAGCCGAAATAACTCTTCGATCCCTCTTTAAGTGAGCGTGAGCGAACCAATGTTTCCAAACCGAATAAATATCCCTATTTATGTATGTCTACTCTTTTGATTAATTTGGCTTGATTATTTAGATTTATGTTTTATATCTTGTGGGCCCTTATAATTAATTATTTTTGTGGCAATTTTATTAAGCTTTTTTTTCATTTGGGGATTGTGTTCCGTCCTAATTTTCATCTTAATTTTGTTTAGCCTTTTTGGGGGATTGTATTTTTCCAATTTTTTCTTTGTAAATGGCGTGTTGTGTGTTTACTGTTTTATTTATCGCTTTATTTACTGCTTTATTTATAGCTTTTATTTATCGCTTTCTTAGTGCTTGAAGTGTCCTTTTAATAAATTGCATTAATCGTGTGAGAAAAGAGATGAAATTTTTTAAATCTAAAAACTCACTTATAATTAACCAAAGCATAAATAAGAGTGGAGTTCTGAACACCTTCTCTGGTTTAGACCGTAGAAGTTAGATGACCTTTCCCAATTTCTTGTAAATTGGGTGGCGACTCCAAAATACCTCAAAGGTGCCTAAAGATTTCATGAGACTAGATGAACTTCCCCAATGTTCTATTGGGAGAGAATTCCAAAATGTGTCATGTTACCCAAGATCAAATGGCGCGAACCAATCCATCAAGCCCTAAAAGCGGGCCTCCCTAAAGAAGGCCTTCCCAGTTCGGCACGCGTCACAGTGCTGACTCCAATGGAGACTTTGTGACTTGGCTCTGAAGGTGCCTTGGTTAAAATATAATTGAGTTTTTAAAACCTAAAATTCTATCTCTTTTCGAAAAATTGCATTGCAACATTTTAGAGCCTTAGAATTATGCTAGTTTGTACCCTTATTCTACCCGGGTGCATTCCTGAAGCACAACCCTATGTTCACTCAATGTGAGGAAGTGTTAAAGACAATCACCAGCCTAAGCCTAGTACCTTTTGGTATATCAAATGGAGACCCGATCGGTCGTTATGCTCATGATGAGTTAGACCCATTGGCAGGGACCATGCTTAGATAGCCCTAAAATATCATCACCTTGACCAAAGCTCATGTAATAACAATAGATACTTCCCCTAGGTGAGACGAACCGTAATACAATGCTTGTGATGTAAGCCATCACGTATTGAACAAAATCAAACAAGCTAATAGGTCTTCTATCAAAGGCTTTCAAGCCCTCGTAGGTTCACCTTAATTTGATTGAAATGCTTAAATAAATAATGGCCGAGACTCATATGTATGCGTATTTTAAGAGACATTATGCTGTCGGCTTTTCCCCGTGCACTACACGCATTCATAGGGTCCCCTGTTGACCCATGGATTAAGCCCACCTAGGAAGAGACTAATTGACCTTGTGTGCGAGAGTCAAAAGGTTGGAAGGATCTACTTGCTTGTATATGGTTATGAATGTTGCATAACTCACGATCATGCATCGTATATGTCATTCATGCATCATTCTAACAATCTGAGTCTTTCAGCCATCATAGATTCATCTAAGTGGACTAAAAGTTCTGACGGTCAGTTAGTGAGGACAAACCTGCTCTTTGAATTGCCGGAATCAGTGTCTGATTGGAATTTTGAGTCACTCTCAATGACCAGTGAATCACCTTTAGAATCATCAACGGAAGAAGAAATCGGTGCTTTAACCACTCAGGACCTTACTAAGAGACTAAGGACCTTACTAAGAGACTAGAGGATTTTGAGTGGAGGGTGTTTGAAATAATGGCGCCATGGCCGAAAGGATTGCTCCTCCTCCTACTGTACAACCACCTGTTGCTCTACAACCACCGGTAGTCCTTCCTCAGGGGCAAGTTAAACTGCCTGCTGGTGAAGAGGTCCTTATTGTGGGTAATGCTGCTCACCAACCTATCAATGAGTATAATGCTGCACCCATCAAGCTAAGAAGGGCAAGGATCCCTAATCTTGACGAGGATGAGGTTAAGGAGCTAATAGCCCATCAAGCTGTGAGGGGTAGAGCACCCAAGGTAGAGGATGAGGCCATGAGAGGAATGAGGCAATAGATTGAGGCAATCACCCGCATGTTGTCAGCTGAAAAGGGAATCAACCTCGAAGATAGAGATCTGGGGGATGAAGTGATGCTGCCCCAAAGGTTTAAGATGCCTGAGCCGCCGAAGTTCGACGGTACTTCGGACCCATCTGCACACATTAAGCAGTATACCCTGGTGATGAAGGGCACAGGGTTGACCAAGAAGCAGAAGGTGAAATATTTCTGTTTTAGTCTGGTAGGTCCGATAGTAGACTGGTATCACAGGCTGGACAGGAGATCCAAGGAAGACTGAGACCTTTTGACTGAAGAGTTCATAAAGTAGTATGACTGCAGCACTAGAATAGAGGTCACCCTAAAGGATCTCGAGCTTTTATAGCAAAGGAGTGACGAGTCATTCCATAAATACCTCACCAGGTGGAGGAATAGGGTCATGGAGATAAAGCAGAAGCCTGACACTGCAGACCAGATTAGGTTATTTATCAGGAACTCCTGCCCTTACTTGAGAGACTTTCTCAGATTTAAGGGGCTCAGAGATTGGGAGTCACTTAAGGATATTGTTGTAGAGGCTGAGGGGGCTTACCTAGCAAAGAAAGCAAGCCAAAACAACTTTGCTAGGAAAAGTTTTGGGAACCAGTTAGGGTACAGATTAGGCGGTGCTGGAAGCAGTAATAGTAGAAATGTTAATGTAGACACCGGGGTCCTGAGGCGGTTCAAGATCAGAATTACCCGATGATGAAAGTGATACCGGCTTACAGGTGGAGGTGTTAAAAATGATATTTTCCTTGTCGAGACTCTCGTTATTTTCTAAATAAAATAAATAAATATATATAAAAAATATATTATCATAAAGAAAAAAATAAAATTAATTAAATTAATTCTAAAAATAATATTATTGGAAAAGTGTTATTTTTGATATTTAAAGAGGGGGGGGCGGCGGAATTAAATTAGTCATTTAATTGAATTGAATTAAATTAATTAATTGATTTAATTGAAAATGAGGAATTGAATTAGTTAATTAATTTAATTGGAAAAAAAGATTTAAGAGAAAAATAATTTAAAAGTTTTTTTTTTAAAAAAAAAATAATATACATATGTGGGATTTAAGTGGTGGCTATGGATGGCCACTTTATAAGTGGCCATCCACGGCCACATTCCTCAAGTGGCCATCACGCGTGATGGTCACTTAAATGGCCATCACGCGGCCACTTGAGTGGCCGCGCGTGCGCCCCCTTGCACGCGTAATCTCTTTTTCACGCAGGGCAATTTTGACCCGCTCTGTTGCCCCCTCCGCGCGGTCACTGTCCCTTTTTTCTGCGTTTTCAGTCTGTGTTTCAATCTGATTTTCCGTTTTTTTTACCATTTTATGCTGTTTTTGATTAACTAAAAATTAAAGCTATTTTGTCCCTTCCTTTTTTTGGCCAAGACTCAAAATTAAGAAGGGGAATATCCCTTCATTTTAGAGGACGACAACCATTATTAAAAAAAAAAAAGGATTTTCATTTTTCTCTCTAGTCTTTCTTCTCTCCAGCAGGTTCTTCTTCAATTTTTCTTCAAAATATTCGGAGGTTCTTCTCTTCTTTTTCTCAAACTTTAATTTATTTACTTTTCTTCAAAAATATAATCCATTTCTTGAGTGGTTTGAGTTTGGAAAATTAATTTCTTTTGTTCAAATCATCCACCAAAAATATTTTTTTTATCAAAATACTCTCTTAATTTATTTTAAAACATCAATTTCTACATTTTCTTCAAATACTCATCACCACAAATTCGACAAGGAAAACAAATCGAGACACCGCTTCTCCGATCAAAAAAATTCTGAGGGTAAATATTTTTGGATTTGTTCTCATTTATTTTTTTTGTATATTATTTATTATTGTTAATATTATTTTTTGCTATTATTATCATGTCTATTATTTACTTTTAGCTTTTTAATGTGTTAATATCACTATTAATATATTATTTGTTTGCTTTAATTTGATTTTTATGTTCATTCACTATTATTATTATTATTATTATTATTATTATTATTATTATTATTGTCGTCTCATTATTATCATTATTATTATTATTATTATTATTATTATTATTAGTACTATTATTGTTCTGCTAACATTATTACTATTATTATTATTATTATCAGTATTTTGTCTCAAGCATTCATAATCATTTGTGTTATTATTATTACTTTTATTATTTTGTCACTATTATTACATGCTTATTTTATGTGTATTATTATTATTATTATGAATTAACTTGCCTAATATTTATTTCGTTTTTATTTGATTAATTTTTAGAACCATTACTAATATTTTTGATGTTAATTTTTGTCTGAGATTTCACTTGAGTCAGGTCATTTGGGCATCCCCGCGACTCCCCGGATCGGTCGCGATACGTGGAGAGTCACACCGGTTTTGGTGAGATCTTTCTCAACTCTCTCTTTATGTTGTGTTATTTGTAAATAATTATTTTATCTGTGCACGCGTGCGATAAAAAGACACAAAAATATTTCTGATTAGATTGAAATTTTTACTAATAAAATTGGGACCAATGTCCCTTGTTTTAGCCAAATTACAAAAAATATCACATTTAAAACGAAGAGTCAATTTTCTCCAAAATGGGATCACTCATCCCGATTTTCATCCAAATAACTAAAACGACTTTTCGAACCCTCTTTAAATAAACACGAAGGAACCAATGTTTCCTAAATTTCGAACAAGGGCGAAGGAACCAATGTTCCTAAAATAATGCCCCGATTTATGTATGTTTTTTTTATTTTGATCTTATGTGAGTGTTTTAAATTCAAGTTCATTTCTTTTTAGGCGCTTGTAATTAATTTTGGGGCAACTTTATTTATTTTTGGGGGATTGTATTCCGTCCCCATTCATATCTTTAATTTCCTTTTATTGGGGTTGTATTCCGCCCCGATTTCTCTTATAATTGTGTGCTTGCGTGTTTACCGCTTCCATTTATCGCTTTCTTTATCGCTTTTATTGCTTTCCTTTATTTTCTTTACGTGCTTTCAATGCGTCTTTAAATTTAAATGCATTAATCGTGTGAGATGAGAGGTATAATTTTAAGAGATTAAAAACCCATTTATAATTAACCAAAGCATAAATAAGAGGGAAGTTCCGGACACCATATCTCTGGTTTAGACCGTTAGAGGTGAGAGACTTTTTTTCAATTTCTTGCAAATTGGGTGGCGACTCCAAATGCCTCAAAGGTGCCTTTAGGTGTCATTAAACTAGGTTGTTCTCCCCAATGTTCTATTGGGAGGAATACACCGATGATGTCTCATGACGCTCATGATCAAAAGACGCAAATCAATTCATCGAATCCCAAAGGCGGATTCAAAGCGAGGGCCCTTGCTGGGTACTCCGGCGCGCGTCACAGTGGCGACTCCACTGGGGACTTTGTGTTTGAGACTTTGCTCCGAAAGTGCTTTGGTTAAAATATATAATTTGGTTTTTAAAACTTAAAATTCTATCTCTTTTCAAAAATTTGCATTACATTTTAGAGCCTTAGACTTACGCTAGTTGGTCCCTATCTTACATCAGTGCGTTCCCAAAGCACGACCCTACTTTCACTCATTGTAGGGAAGTGTTAGGGATAATCACCAGCACAAGCCTCATACCATTAACGGTATATCAAATGGAGACCCAATCGGTCGTCATGCTCGCGATGAGATAGACCCGTTGGCAGGGACCATGCTTGGGTAGCCTTAAAATTTCATCACCTTGACCAAAGCCCATATAATGGCAAATAGAAACTTCCCCTAGAGGGCATGCTCCTTAATACAATGCTTGTGATATGGGGCGTCACGTATTAAACAAAATCAAGCAAATTAAGTGGTCTGTTATCAAAGGCTTTCGTGCCCCGGTAAGCCCCTCTTGATTTGATTGAATCGCCTAAATACGCAATGGCCAAAACTCATACGTATGTTCATTAGGTTAAGAGTGTTATGCTGCCGATTTTTCGCCGTGTACCATGCGCGTCCAATGGATTTCCTGTTAACCATTGGATAAAGCCCACCTAGGAAAGAGACGGCATCACCTCGTGTGTGGGAGAAATAAGGTCGGAAGGATCTATTTGCTTGTATGTGGTTGCGAAATGCTACATAACTCACGATCATGCGTTATAACTGTCATCCATGCATCACGCTAACCATTTGAGCTTTTCAGCCATTATAAATTCATCCAAGTGGACTAGGAGTTCTGACGGCCGGCTAGTGAGAACAGACTTGCCCTTCGAATTGCTACATTTAGTGCCTTTTTGGGATTCTGAGTCATTCTCAACAAGTAGCGAATCATCCTCAATGGCAGAAGAAACCGAAAACCTGACCACTCAAGACCTCGCTAGGAGGCTAGAGGAGTTTGAACGGCGTATGATGGACGTGGTAGGGGCCATGGCCGAAAGATTTGCTCAGCTCCCTGCTCCCCAAGCACCAGTTGCTCCACAACCACCGGTAGCCCCTCCTTGGGGGCAAGCCAAACCGCCTGCTGGTGGGGAGGCTCCCCTCATTGGAGGTATTTCCCATCAACCTGTAGAAGAGCCTAAAGTTGCTGCTGTGCCTGTTGAGCCAAGAAGGGCAAAGGTCCCTGACCCCAATGAGGATTTTCTGATGGAAGAGGAGGTTGAAGAAATAACAGCCCATCAAGTCGTGAGGGGTAGAGCACCCAGGGCAGAAAATGAAGCCATGAGAGGGATGAGGCAACAAATTGAGGCAATCACTTGCCTATTATCAGCTGGTAAGGGAATCAACCCCGAGGACAGAGATTTGGGGGATGAGGAGCTACTGCCCCAGAGGTTCAGGATGCCCGAACTGCCAAAATTTGACGGAAAATCAAACCCGTCCGTACATATCAAGTAATACACCCTGGTGATGAAGGGCATAGGGCTGACCAAGAGGCAAAAGGTGGACTATTTCTGCCTCAGCCTGGTGGGTCCGGCGGTTGACTGGTATCATGGCCTTGATAGGAGATCGAAGGAGGACTGGGACCTCCTGACTGATGAATTCATGAGACAATATGACTACAGCACCAGGATGGAGGTCACTCTAAAGGACCTCGAGCTTCTTCAACAGAAACATGATGAATCATTCCACGAGTACCTCACCAGATGGAGGAACCGAGTTATGGAAATGAAGCGTAAGCCCGACACTGCCGATCAAATCAGACTGTTCATCAGGAACTCCTGCCCCTACTTGGGGGATTTGCTTAGCTTCAAAGGGCTCAGGGATTGGGAGTCCCTCAAGGACATTGCTGTAGAAGCCAAGGCGGCCTACCTAGCAAGGAAAGCCAGCCAAATCAACTTCGCTGGGAGAAACTTTGGAAACCAGTCAGGCTACAGGTCAGGAGGAGTCAGGGGTAGCAGTAGCAGAAATGGCAAGACAGTCGAGGTCTCAGCCACTGGAGTAGAACAGGGCCAGCGGTACTTCTCTAACTTAGGTCGACCTCTATCCTGGGAGTTAGAAAGGCTAATGAAAGAGGGCAAGTTACAACCATTGTCGCCCAGACCAGCTTTGAGCCAGGGACAGCCGGGGCACAAAACTGATCAATACTGCGCCTACCACCAACACACTGGGCATCTGATTGACAATTGCCGAATCTTGATGGGCAAGATCTAGGACCTCATCGACTCCAAGCAGATCACGGACCCTGAGAAGAGGAGGAAGAAGAAGAAGACGGGCTACAATACCATTCCTCCACCAGAGATGTGATCGGGTCAATCCACTTGAGCGGCATGTTCCTCCAAAGCCACCAGAAGGAGATTATATTTTTCTAGATGTTTTATTGCTTTTTAATTCCAAAACTCCTTTATGACAATTTGGTTATTTCAATATGATGGACAATTTTTTGCTTATTTGTATGATGTTTCTAATAATTTCATTTCTCATGATCACAATGCATTCATTCATTTTGACATTAATTCAATTAATAATACGGCTCTACGGAACTTTGGGAAAATCCAAATAAAATCTTAGTAGCATCTGGTATAACTCCTGAAGCGAGGATAATTTTTAGAGATGTAAATAAAAAAAAAGCCTTTGCCTGGACCTGGTGTGACATGTCGAAAGTTGACAAGGACATTCTAAATGCCATATTACTTCCCCGTGCCAACGTGACGACAAGCGGAATTTCGAAACCCATTCCTTTGCACCCGCAATACCTGAGTCGCATATAGTGCGGCCAAATAAAATAAAGCTCCAAGATCTGCATCAGAAATTGGGCGAGTGAAACTCAAAACCACCACGAAGAATATACAACCCATCAAAACCAAGCCATATAGCCTTTTTCCTCTCGACCCCTTTGAAATGTGCACCCTCAAAATCGATTATGATTAACCCTTGACCATCCAGAACCCTTATAGCCAAGTTTCTTGCTAAAACCCAATGCCTGACTAGATTGAACCACAAAGGTCCCAGTGGTTAAGATGAAAAGTGCATGTATGTGTAACTTAATGACTTGAACGAAACTTGCCAAGAGAAGGAAAATTGGGGTGCAAAAAAAAAAATTGAAGAAAAGAAAAAAAAATTAGAAGAGAAGAAAAGAAAAGAAAATATTTTAAAAGAAAAGAAAAGAAAAAATTTAAAAAAAAAAGAGAGAGAGAAGAAAAGAGAGAATTGATCAGGGGACAAGGGAATGCTATTTAGGGGCAAGTTTTGTTCAAATCCCGTTGATCTACACATGCCTGCACATTGCCATTCTTCTTCTGCCACTGAGAAGGACCTAAAAGGCTAATTCACAAACCATCCATCCAACCCCGCCCGTTGAAAGGCCATTCCAGGGTTTAAACCACCAAAACTGATAAAAGTATCCCATATCGTCCAAGCCCAACCTGTCACCCTATCCCAACCATTGAAGGGCCATTCCAGGGTTCGAGCCGCCAAAGCCAATAAAGGCCAAACGTAAAACTTCATATTCAAGCCCCAAATAAGAAATCCATCACTTCAACCAGTCTGTACAAAGGCTAAAACCAAGACTTTGATACCAAGAGGAGCGACTCTCAGAAGCAGCAGTCCCCCCGGCTGACAAAGACGAAAACAAATTCAATCTACACCGACGGACTGAAAGAGGGTCCATGGCAAAGGCTAAAAAAAAGAGAGAGAAAATATTCAATCAAGAAAACCCGTAAGGGCTGATTGATAACAGGAGTTTGATGCTCTCAACATCTATCTCGAGTCTCATATTTTTCGAGTTAGTGCCAAATAGTGATCATGTGTTATGACATCAGATTGAAATATATGCATTTATGCAAAGATGTATTGGTATGACCAGAGAGTTCGTCTTGCACACTCAAAGTTGTCTGAGCCCGGCATAAAACTAGCACATTGTTACCAACTACCCCCTACCATTCTCGCTACTCAAGCACTTCAGTCGACTCATCTTGCTACCCACTGTGAAGCCAACCCTACAGCCCCTTCCCGATAAAGAACCAAGCTCATATAACCAAATCTGAGATATAAGCACATGCCAGTCATACCCGAAAGACCTTTCGCAATAACTCCAACTTCTCTCTCGCAAAAAAAAATAATAATAAATAAAGGCCGTTGAGATGAAAACCGTGACTGGTGCTCTAAGCAAAAGTTAGGCCAAAGGGCAGGGTGAAAACCTGGCAACAGGCAGTCTGCCCTACAAAAAATGAAATAAATAAAAGCCGCTGGATTGGGTTGGGTCAATTCCAGGCAAAAAATAAGGCACAGGGTTATGTGAAAATTCAATAAGGACGCATCTCCCACTAAAAAAAGCTAGTGTGAAAATCCACGAGGAACGCACTACCTTCAAAAAAATGACTACAGGTATCGGAAGAGAACCTCATAATCCCCCAGAGGCATGAAGCTCAAAAGCAATTCCAGAGGGCACCGATCCTACTGCAAATTACGACTAAACCAGCTGTCGCCTCCAAAATCCACTTAGACGAATTTTTGTCCTGCATTCCTGCATACATATGCATCTCACATGCATGCTCACAACTTTTCCTGCATATTTTGCTTTCTAAGTCTTGCAGAAAGAAAGAATCAAAGCCAACGCCAACGAAAGGGCAAGCGACAATATCGATCAAAACATCAATTCAATCCAAGTCGATCAACCGAAGACCTCTCAGGGGGCAGCTATCCGAAGACCTCTCAAGGGGCAGTTATCCGAAGACCTCTCAGGGGGCAGCTATCCGAAGACCTCTCAGGGGGCAGTTATCCGAAGACCTCTCAGGGGGCGATCAACCAAAGACTTCTCAGGGAGCATCTAACCGAAGACCTCTCAAGGGGCGATCAACCGAAGACTTCTCAGGGAACGGCTAACCGAAGACCTTTCAGGGGGCGATCAACCGAAGACTTTTCAGGGAGCGGCTAACAGAAGATCTCTCAGGGGGCGATCAATCGCAGACTTCTCAGGGAGCGGCTAACCGAAGACCTCTCAGGGGGTGATCAACCGAAGACTTCTCAGGGAGCAGCTAACCGAAGACCTCTCAGGGGCCGATCAACCGAAGACTTCTCAGGGAGCAGCTAACCGAAGACCTCTCAGGGGGCGATCAACCTAAGACTTCTCAGGGAGCAGCTAATCGAAGACCTCTCAGGGGGCGATTAACCGAAGACTTCTCAGGGAGCAGCTAACCGAAGACTTCTCAGGGAGCAGCTAACCGAAGACTTCTCAGGGAGCGATCAACCGAAGACTTCTCAGGAAGTAGCTAACCGAAGACCTCTCAGGGGGCAATCAACCGAAGACTTCTCAGGGAGCAGCTAACCGAAGACCTCTCAAGGGGCGATCAACTGAAGACTTCTCAGGGAGCAGCTAATCGAAGACCTCTCAGGGGGCAGTCAATTGAAGACCTCTCAGGGGGCACCAGCCAGTCAAAGACCTCTCAAGGGGCGCCGATCAGCCAAAGACCTCCCAGGGGGCATCACCTCAGAAAGTATAACACACCAACAATCTCTTCCAGTCTGGGAAAGCGACCGCCTCAGGTACGTGTCTCTTCCCTTCTTTTCTGAATTTTTGCTCACTTAGGCACATAGGTTCTAAGTTCCCCAAAATTGGGGGCAACTGTAGACACCGGGGTCCCGAGACGGTCCAAGATTAGAATTACTTGATAATGAAAGTGATACCGGCTTACAGGTGGAGGTGTTAAAAATGATATTTTTCTTGTCGAGACTCTCGTTATTTTCTAAATAAAATAAATAAATATATATAAAAAATATATTGTCATAAAGAAAAAAATAAAATTAATTAAATTAATTCTAAAAATAATATTATTGGAAAAGTGTTATTGTTGATATTTAAAAAAGGGGGGGGGGGGGAATTAAATTAGTCATTTAATTTAATTGAATTAAATTAATTAATTGATTTAACTGAAAATGAGGAATTAAATTAGTTAATTAATTTAATTGGAAAAAAAGATTTAAAAGAAAAAGAATTTAAAACTTTTTTTTAAAAAAAAAAAAATACATATGTGGGATTTAAGTGGCCATGGATGGCCACTTTATAAGTGGCCATCACGCGGCCACTGCGCCCCCGTACGCGCGCAGTCCCTTTTTCACGCGGGGCAATTTTGTCCCGCGCTGTTGCCCCCTCCGCGCGGTCACTGTCCATTTTTTCTGCGTTTTCAGTCTGTTTTTCAGTTTGATTTTTACGTTTTTTTCACCATGTTATGCTATTTTTGATTAACTAAAAATTAAAGCTATTTTGTCCTTTTCTTTTTTTCACCAAGACTCAAAATTAAGAAGGGGAATTTCCCTTCATTTTAGAGGACGACAACCATTATTAAAAAAAAAAAAGGATTTTCATTTTTCTCTCTAGTCTTTCTTCTCTCCAGCAGGTTCTTCTTCAATTTTTCTTCAAAATATTCAGGGGTTCTTCTCTTCTTTTTCTCAAACTTTAATTTAGTTACTTTTCTTAAAAAATATAATCATTTCTTGAGTGGTTTGAGTTTGGAAAATTAATTTACTTTGTTCAAATCATCCACCAAAAATATTTTTTTATCAAAATACCCTCTTAATTTATTTTAAAACATCAATTTATACATTTTCTTCAAATACTCATCACCACAAATTCGACAAGAAAAACAAATCGAGACACCGCTTCTCCGATCAAAAAAATTGTGAGGGTAAACATTTTTGGACTTGTTCTCATTTACTTTTTTTGTATATTATTTATTGTTGTTAATATTATTTTTTGCTATTGTTATCATGTCTATTATTTACTTTTAGTATTTTAATGTGTTAATATCACTATTAATATATTATTTATTTGCTTTAATTTGATTTCTATGTTCATTCACTATTATTATTATTATTTTTTATTATTATTATTATTATTAATGTCGTCTCATTATTATCATTATTATTATTATTATTAGTACTATTATTGTTCTGCTAACATTATTATTATTATTATTAATATTATTATTATTATTATTATTATTATTATTATTATTATTATTATTATTATTATTATTATTATTATTATCAGTATTTTGTCTCAAGCATTCATAATCATTTGTGTTATTATTATTACATTTATTATTTTGTCACTATTATTACATGCTTATTTTATGTGTATTATTATTATTATTATTATGAATTGACTTGCCTAATATTTATTTCATTTTTATTTGATTAATTTTTAGAACCATTACTAATATTTTTGATGTTAATTTTTGTCTGAAATTTAACTTGAGTCGGGTCATTTGGGCATCCCCGCGACTCCCCGGATGGGTCACTACACGTGGAGGGTCACACCGGTTTTGGTGAGATCTTTCTCAACTCTCTCTTTATGTTGTGTTATTTGTAAATAATTATTTTATCTGTGCACGCGTGCGATAAAAAATACAAAAATATTTCTATGATTAGATTGAAATTTTTACTAATAAAATTGGGACCAATGTCCCTTGTTTTAGCCAATTACAAAAAATATCACATTTAAAATGAAGAGTCAATTTTCTCCAAAATGGGATCACTCATCCCGATTTTCATCCAAATAACCAAAACGACTCTTCGAACCCTCTTTAAATAAACACGAAGGAACCAATGTTTCCTAAATTTCGAACAAGGGCGAAGGAACCAATGTTCCTAAAATAATGACCCGATTTATGTATGTTTTTTTTATTTTGATCTTGTGTGAGTGTTTTAAATTCAAGTTCATTTCTTTTTGGACCCTTGTAATTAATTTTGTGGCAACTTTATTTATTTTTGGGGGATTGTATTCCGTCCCCATTCATATCTTTAATTTCCTTTTATTGGGATTGTATTCCGCCCCGATTTCTCTTGTAATTGTGTGCTTGCGTGTTTACCGCTTCTATTTATCGCTTTCTTTATCGCTTTTATTGCTTTCCTTTATTTTCTTTACGTGCTTTCAATGCGCTTTTAAATTTAAATGCATTAATCGTGTGAGATGTGAGGTATAATTTTAAGAGATTAAAAATTCATTTATAATTAACCAAAGCATAAATAAGAGGGAAGTTCCGAATACCATATCTATGGTTTAGACCATTAGAGGTGAGAGACTTTTTTCCAATTTCTTGTAAATTGGGTGGCGACTCCAAATGCCTTAAAGGGGCCTTTAGGTGTCATTAGACTAGGTTGTTCTTCCCAATGTTCTATTGGGAGGAATACACCGATAAAGTCTCATGGCGCCCATGATCAAAAGACGCAAACCAATTCCTCTAATCCCAAAGGCGGATTCAAAGCGAGGGCCTTGCTGGGTACTCCGGCGCGCATCACAGGTAAGACGGCCGAGGTTTCAGCTACCAAAGTGGGACAAGGCCAGAGGCACTTTTCTAATTTGGGCCGCTCTCTATATTGGGTATTGGAGAGGTTAATGAAGGAGGGCAAGCTGCAACCATTGCCACCTAGGGCAGCTATAAATCAGGGATAGCCAGGGCATAGAGGTGATCAGTACTGCACCTACCATCAGCACACTGAGCACCTAATAGATTATTATCGAACTTTGAGGAACAAGATCCAAGATCTTATCGACTCCAAGCAGATTATAGATCCTGAAAAGAGAGAGAAGAAGAATAAGGAGGGCTATAATGTAGTCCCCCCACCGTATACATGATCAGGTCTGGTCTACCCGAGTGGCATGTTTTGCAAGAGCTGTAGGAAGATGAATACGTCGCTGTCACCCGTTAGGAGATGATTGAAGAAGGGATCCCCGTGGCGGCGGTTGATTGATAATCCACTAGTGAGAGTGGAGAAGAAGTTAATGTTACTTCTTTTTAGATGCTTTGTTATCTTTATTTCATGAACTTCTTATGACAATGTTGTTTATTTTAATGTGATGAATGATTTTTGCTTATTTGTATGGTATTTCTAATGATTTCATTTCTTATGATCACGATGCATTCATTTTGACATTAATTCAATTAATACGAACTATATCTAATCTCGGGACTTTAGAAAATCCAAACAAAATCTTGATAGCATCTGATATAACTCATGAAGAGAGGAAGATTCTGAGAGATTCATAAAAATAAAAAAGAGAGCCTTTGCCTGGACCTGGAACGATATGTTGAAAATTGACAAGGACATTATTGGGACAACGCTGTTTCAACATGCCAACATGACGACGAGTAAAATTTCAAAAGCCATCCCTTTGCCTTCTCAAGGTCTAGGACGCATGCAGTGCAGCCAAACAAGATCAAACTCCGTGGGCTACATCAGGAGCTAGACGAATGAAACTCTAGACCTTCACAAGAAATATATAACTCATTAGAACCAAGCCTTATGACTCCTTTCCTTCCAACCATTTGAGGTGTGTTCCCCAAAGCCAATCAAGAGTGACCTTTAACTATCTGAGACCAATATAAGTAAAGCATGGGCCCTTATAGCTAAACTTAGAAGGATAACTCAGTACCTTTTAAAAAAAAATCGAAAGAAAGAAAAACAAAAGAAAAAAATCAAATAAAAATAAAATAAAATCAAAAAATCAAAAATAAAAAAAAAATAAAAAAAGAGCAAAAAGAAGAGAAGAAAAACCATAGTTTTGTCCTAAACCACCTGAGGCTAACTTGTAATCCAATCTCAACCATTGAAGGGCACTTCAGAAATTGAGCCGCCAAAGCTAAAAAAAAAGGGATACAGATTGTCACGGTCAAGATTTAAACGAAGAAACTCACCTCAGCCAGTTTGCACAAGGGTCAAGGGAAAGTCTTTGATGCTAAAAAAAAAAAGAACGAACACCGTCAGAAGAAGCAGCCTTTTCGACCAACGAAGATGAAAGCAAATTCAATCAACATCGACAGACTGAAGGAGGTCCCATGGCAAATGCTAAAAAAAAATTAAAAAAAATAAAAGGGAGAGAAGAAAAACGAGGGCTAAGAGAAAATCTTCAATCATGAAAATCCGAGAGGACTGATTGATAACAGGAGTTTGATGCTTTTAGGATTTATCCCAAAATTAGATGAGGTCTTTTATTTCTCGAGTTGACGTCAGATGATGATCATGTGTCATGAAATCAAATTGAAATATATGCATTTATACAATGATATTGATGTGATCAGAATAGTTCATTTTGCACACTCAAGGTTGTCTAGTTCCGGTATAAAATTGGCACATTGTTACTATCTACCCTCTGCTACTCTCACTACTCAAATGCTTCGGCCGATTCATCCTGTTATCAACTGTGAAGCCAATTCTATAGCACTTTCATAATAAGAATCAAGCTCATACAACCATGCTCTAAGACGTAGGTACATGCTGATCATGCTTGAAAGGTCTTTGGCAACAGCTTCAGCCTTTCTTACAATCTGCAAAAAAAAAAAAAGACCGTTAGAGATGAAAACCGTGACGGGCTCTCTAAGCAAAAGTTAGGCCAAAAGGTAGGGTGAAAACTTGAAAATAGGCAGTCTGTCCTACAAAGAGATGAAATGAATAAAAGCCGCTGGATTGGGTTGGGTATATTCCAGGCAAAAAATAAGGCACAGGGTTATGTGAAAATCCGAAAAGGACACATTTTTCACTGAGAAAAGCTAGTGTGAAAATTCACAAGGGGCGCACTACCTTCAAAGAAGGACTATAGGTTTCAGATGAGAACCTCGCAACCCCAAAGGCATGAAATTCAAAAGCCACTTCAAAGGGCATCGATCCTACTGCAAATTGTGACCAAATTGACTGTCGCCTCCAAATCCACTTAGATGAGTTCTTGTCCTGCATTGCTGCATGACACATACATTTCACGTGCATGTTCACCAATTTTTCTGCTTATTTAGCTTTCCAAGTTTTTACAGAAAGAGAGATTCGATGCGCACACCGACAAAAGGTGAGAGACGACATCAATCAAAACACCAATCCAAGCGATCAACCAAAGACCTCTCAGGAGGCAATCAGCCAAAGACATCTTAGGGGGCAATTAGCCAAAAACCTCTCAGGAGGCGATCAACCAAAGACCTCTTAGGGGGCAATCAACCAAAGACCTCTCAGGGGGAGATCAGCCAAAGACCTCTCATAGGGCAATCAGCCAAAGACTAATCTCTCAGGAGGCAATCAGCCAAATACCTCTCAGTGAGCGATCAACCAAAGACCTCTCAGGGGGTAATCAGCCAAAGACCTCTAGGAGGCGATCAACCAAAGACCTCTCAGGGGGCAATTAGCTAAAGACCTCTCAAGGGGCGATCAACAAAAGACCTCTTAGGGAGCAATTAGCCAAAGACCTCTCAGGGGGCGATCAGTCAAAGACCTCTCAGGGGGCACTACCACTTCAGAAAGGTTAGCATGATGACGGCACTACCACTTCACGAAGGATTAGCACGATCACAGCACAACTGCTTCAACAAAGGATAACACACCGATAATATGGCGACAACCACCCCAACAATAGCATCCAGTTCGAAAAGACGACCGCTTTAGGTATGCGCTTCTTTCCTTTTTCTGAAATTTAGCTAACCTAGGCACCCATATACTAGCTTCCCTAAAATTAAGGGAAACTGTAGATACCAGGTCACGAGGCAGTCCAAGATCATAATTATCCCATGATGAAATGATTGCTTGTTTACAGGCGAAGATGTTAGAATTGATGTTTCCCTTGTTAAGCATTTCCTTTCTTAAAATAAAAATTCTATTTTGGAAAAAATATTTATTTTTATTTTTATTTTTAGTTTTGGGGCTTTCGGTGGCTTGGGACCACGCGGCGAATGTGAAACGTGGGGCCTACTGGTGGGGTGTGAGGTACCGCATGCACCACGACGCGAGGAGGCCGCACATCGTAGCCTCCACATGCGGGCTCCCGCATGGCCTCTCGTGAGGAGGCCGCATGTGACGGCCTCCGACTACCGGCTCCCGCGAGGAGGCCGCAACGTACGGCCTCTAGGCAGCACGTCGTCTCTCGCGAGGAGGCCGCACGTCGTGGCCTTCCCGTGCGGGCTCTTGCAAGGAGGCTACACCTCGCGGCTTTCGCATGCAGCCTCCAGGCCGCACTTCGGCCACTTGCGGGCCGTTTCTCTTGACGTCCTGTCTCTTTTCCACCTGCGAAAAATCTAATTTTTTGGGACTGTAAAAGTTGTTTTTTTCATGTTTTAGTAATTTTTGGATAAGTGAGCATTAGAAAGTGGTTTTTGTCTTTTCTATTATGGGAGACGGAGAAGATAAAAAGGAAAAGTGTCTTCATTTTGAAAAAAAGAAGAGATACTGTCTTCATGAGAGAGGAGGTCTTCTTCTTGGAAAGGGAGGCATGCGAGGGAGCAAGAAAAAGAGAGAAGGGCATTTCTAAAAAATTGGGTTTTGATTCTTCTTAAAGTTCTGAAGATTTTTGTTCTTGGATTATCCTGAACAAGGAAAACTAATTTCCTTGGCTTGGGCATTCCATCAAAATTCATCTTTTTGTTTTATTTTCTTGAGTTTTTTTTGGTAAAAACTAGAGTTTTCTTGAATATTTTTGGTGTTCATCACTATAAAAATTGACAAGGGAGACGGATTGAGACATCCTATTTCCATTATAAAAATTTTGAGAGTAAACATTCTTGGATCCATTTTTACCACTCCGTTCCATTTTGTCTGCGTTTACTGTTAATATTATTTTTGCTATCATTGCTCATTATTCTTGCTACTGTCATCAATATTATCATCATTACTTCTTTTATTCTCGTTGTTATTTTTATCATCATCATCATTATTATTAGTATTATTCTCATTGTTATAGTTAATGTTGTTATGGTTATTATCATATTGTTGGGTTGTTATTTATTATTATTTTGATTAATATTGTTTCCACTGTTATCAATGTTTTATTATGATTACTAGCAGTATTATTATTATCAATGTTATTATGTGTCTGTGTTGGTCATCATCATCATCATCATCATCATTATTATTATTATTATTATTATTATTATTATTATTATTATTATTATTATTATTATTATTCCAGACCATTATATTTGTTACTATTGTTATGTTTTTGCACGATTAATTTTTTTTATTTTTATCTTGTCTTTATATTTATGTGTTTAATGTTAGATTTATTACTAATGTTTTTATTATTATTCTTTTCGTGTTTGGGTAAAATGTGATGTCGCTCGCTTGAGCATCGTTGTGACCAAATGGAGGGGTGACGATCCGTAGGAAACCTTTTTTGGTGAGATCTTAAATGTCTTTTATTTATGTGACTGTGTTTTGCTTTACAAACAAAATAGTTTTATTTTGTACGCGTGTAGGATAAAAAATTATGAGAACATTTTTATAACTAAATTGGGATTTTTACTAATAAATTAGGATCAATGTCCTCGATTTTAGTCAAGAAATGTAAAATGTCACTGATTAAAATGAAGAGTTAAGTTCTCTTAAAAATGGGATTACTCATCCCGGTTTTCAGGCCAATAGCCGAAATAACTTTTCAATCCCTCTTTAAATGTGCGTGAGGGAACCAATGTTCTCAAACCGAATAAATATTCCGATTTACGTATGTCTTCTCTTTTAATTAATTTTGCTTGATTGTTTAGATTTATGTTTTATATCTTGTGGGCCCTTATAATTAATTATTTTTGGGGTAATTTTATTAAGCTTTCTTTCATTTGGGGATTGTATTTCGTCCCAATTTTTATCTTAATTTTGTTTAGCCTTTTTTGGGGATTGTATTTTTCCAATTTTTCCTTTGTAAATGGCGTGTTGTGTGTTTGCTGCTTTATTTATCGCTTTATTTACTACTTTATTTATCGCTTTATTTACTGCTTTATTTACAGTTTTTATTTATCGCTTTTTTAGTGCTTGAAGTGTGCGTTTAATAAATTATATTAATCGTGTGAGAAAAGAGATGAAATTTTTTAAATTTAAAAACTCACTTATAATTAACCAAGGCATAAATAAGAGTAGAGTTCCGAACACCTTCTCTAATTTAGACCGTAAAAGTTAGATGACCTTTCCCAATTTATTATAAATTGGGTGGCGACTCCAAAATAGCTCAAAGGTGCCTAAATGTTTCATGAGGCTAGATGAACATTCCCAATGTTCTATTAGGAGGGAATTCCAAAATATCTCATGTTAGCCAAGATTAAATGACACGAACTAATCTCTCGAGCCTTAAAAGCGGGCCTCCCTAAAGAGGACATTCCCGGTTCGGTGCGCGTCACAATATTCCTGCTCTATCACGAGCGCGACATTTTTGGAGTTTTCAAAATGCGAATCTTTTATTTAAATTCTTATGAATTATATTATACGATAATGTTATGCATAAGGGATTAATATGCGTATTATACATGAGAACAAAGACATTTATGTTTGACTATACATTAAGTAATGATAATGTATGTATATAAGTGAACTTTAAGTGAAATGAATAATGGCCTGTAATTGAGTCATGGATAGATAAGCATGCTTATAAAGGGCTAGTGATTCGCGGCTGCCAGTGTGACACCGACAGGTGTCTAGTGTTTGATATCAATAGGTATCCAGTGATCTAATGCTAAAATACTTAAGTATATAGTGTACCCGTATCCACTTCCGTACAATTTAGGCTATCGGGCTATCTATATGGAAACGATAAATGTATTGGTGATGATAATAATGTATACATGTTCATACAACAAGATTGTGCTTATAGTGATTAATGGTAGTGTTAGCTATGCCATATTGAGTGATATCAATGCTTTGTTACATGATGATATTAGTTGTGATTTGATGACATTGAAGCCTTCCGCTGGCATTGTGTATTGAATATTGATATTGTAAAGTATGAATTATCGAATGTTAGCATGTTATTGAGTTATTGTCTGAATTGCTATTGCATGGTATATTATTTAATTAAAACATGTCATATTATTATATGCTAATTCGTAAATACTTGTATTAGTCTGGTTGTGTTTACATCCCCACTAAGCGTTATTGCTTAGTACGGGTGCTTGTCTCCCTTGTAGGTTTGAAGTGTGAAGCTCAAGTTTTGCATGAAGTATCTACAGCCCACTAGGAGAAGTCTTTAGTGAGGTCTTCCAGTTAGGTTAATTTGTAATGTAAAGATATTGCTATAAGTTTTTGTGTAAACATAATATATATTGAAGCATGTAAAGGAATATGTAATTTTATAACCTACGTGGTAAACTATAATGAACTAGTGTTAGTGAATGATTTATTAAGGATTAAGGTAGTTGATAATGGGAACTAGTGATCTTGAGTGATTAAGTATTGTTTAGCATTGCGTAGCGTCCCTATATCCTTCCAAGGGGTATTGGGGAGTTACAACAAATTAGTAATTTGATATTTATAGACTTTAAGGCAAGAAATGATATTTTGGATCTCCAAAAAATAATATGAAAATAAAGACACGCTCATATTAATGAGGAGAATCATATGGTAAAGAAAAATTAATTTTACGGTGACATAAGAATTTGGGTTATCGGACCTGTATAGGTAAATCGGACTGAAAAACAATTTCTGATTGACTTGAAAATATTTTTGTAAGATAATTAATATATTTTGAGAATTTTAGAATCATTTTTATAAGGAATTGAGCCTGAGAAGAGGGAAAAATAAAAGTCAAGGGTAATTTGGTAAATTAACATGTAAGGATCTAAAGTGAATAAATTAAGTAATTATGTGGGCTAATGTATGAGGAGGGATTGATTAATAGGTGAATGTATGAAAGAACCAAAGAGGAAGGATTAAATTAGATTTTTGGCATAAAAATCTCAAATGGACCAATAGGAATTTGAAACCTTGCATGAAGGATAAGCATGAAAGAAAAGGGGAGGATAAACTTGGTTGACCATGTTTAAGCCATTTTGTTTGGCTTATGTGAGGAGTTTTGGCCAGCCATTAGGAGAGGAAGGAGGGTAGCAAATTTCCTTCAATTGTCCACCAAAAATTTATCTCTTTTGTGCATGGAAAAATCAATGAAAAAAAGGATGAGTACAAGACTAGTGTAAATTATGCAAGGTAAGGAAAATAATTGAGTTTAAATTCTCTCCATCTTAGATGTTTTAAAGTTAAGATTACAGTTCTATATATGTATTAAGATGAGTTTATGATATGGATATTATGAGGAAAAACCAATGGAGGCCTAAGTAAGAAAATAAGGAAGAAAGAAAGGAAAGTGGAGCAAAGAGGAGCAAAAGTAAAGATGAAGGAGCCATCAAATGAGATTTGTATAATTGTATTATTGCTAATTTGTATAATTGTATATTTGTATGGATGAATATGTGAAATTGAGTTGAGTTGGGATAATTATTGATGTGGAAATGTTTAGTTTGAAGTGATGTGATGAAAAAGGAGAATTCTATTTTAAGTTCAACTAACCTTTGAGGACTATTTTGGCCATAGGTTGAGTTTCAGAAATCCAAATTAAGTGATTCTAGTGCTGTTAGAACCATGATGTCCATACCTACAAAAATTTTAAAAATGACCATAAGAAAATTCTAGCTCTAAAACCCTCAAAAGTGGCCAAAACAGAAGGGTTAATATTTTGGCCCAGTGAATGGAACCAGTTCTGTTTTTGGTGTTATTTGACCTCAGTCCGATTTTTAGACTATAAATTGAGTCTAAATTGGGTGACTCTAGAGGCATTTAGACTATAAATTCCGTGTCTACAAATGTCCTAAAAATAGCCATAATTTATTTCTGGCTCTAAGATCCCCAAAAGTGTCTAAAATATTAGCTTTTTTCATGGAACAGGGCTTTGGAACAGTCTATGTTTCTGATGCCATATCTCCTAGGTTACATCTTCAAATGACCTGAAGTTTGTGCCATTAGAAATTTAACATTTTGGGGATCATTTTTCAAGAGACCAATTTAGTTAAAAATGGTGTTTGCATGATGTTTCAGACTGAACAAGTTAGGGTTAAGTTATGTTTTGGTAATAGGGTATTCTATTTGGAAAGCCATTCTGATAGGCAACGCTCGTCGGTGATCGATTAAATTTTGCACCAGTCTATTAATGTCCGTTTATCGATCAAACCCGTCCATTTATGACTGCCCGCCGGTCAGTGTCAAGCCTGTCAGTCAGGCATGATTGCCACGTGTCATACCTGTCCATCTGCCATTGTGGGCATGGCCTTCGGACAAGTGGCAGGCTGTTGGTTACTCTTATTTTATCTATATGGTTTGTTTTGATTCCAAATTGAACTGGAACCTTACAGGTTTCATTTAATACATATTTAAAGCAATATAACGGGTATTTAAGTAATTCATGTACGGAATGTAATTATAAGCAAGGTAATTGATGTGATATAACGTGTGTTAATATTATGTGAAATAATAATGCGAAAATGTTTGGATAACAATACATGGATACATTTTTGAAGAATGCTAAATGATGAATTTATGTATATTTGGTGAATATGAACGTGAAAAGTATGCTTGAATGCCAATGTCTTATTGAGACTGTAATATAATTGAAATAATATTGTACTCATATAACATTGTTAAATGGATATAATAAGTGATAAAATATGATATATGCATGATATGTAACATGGAAGTAAAGAATATAAGTTATATGTGATGTATGTAAAATTGTAAATATAAGAATAGTGCAAATAATGTTAATAATAATAACAGGAACGAAAACTATATTATTAATAACAGGAATAAAAGAATAATAGTAACAATGAGAAATAAATGTGGAGTGAAAATATGATATGAAAAAGTAAAATAATGTGTATATAATGATAGTCCGAAATGGTTACGAATGTGAATGTGAACATATGTATATAAAGTGAAATGTGTAAATGCAAAATGTATAGTGTAAAATAAACAACAAATATTGAAAGAAACTAAGTGCATAAGTGAATAAGTGCAAAGTGACATAAGTGAAAAGTGTACTCTGCCCTTAGTAGTCTGGTAGTCAAATCTAGTTCAGAATATAATTGGCTAGCCATAAGGACACCTTTACCATGGTAGCGAGTCATAGCGACTCGCATTGGTAGGCCAATGACGGTCTACCGTAATGATACAGTGTATACAGTGCTCAGTGATACTGATATGGGTGGTCTGTCGGGGTCACTTTTCAGTGATAATGATACGTTCCGTGTATCAGGTTCAGATATTTCTACCGAATATTACTAGGGCCAAAATAATAAATTTCGAGCATGAAATAATAAACTTAAATGACAAAATAGTGATTATAAATTAAATGTATAATTTAGAAGATGAAATAGTAAAAGAATCTCCTAATTAAATATATGTCTTTATATAATTTATGATTTACAAGTTAAAATGAAGTAGGCACTTCATATAAATGATCTGAAAGTGATTAGTTCCTAAGATAATGAGTAAGCCTTTAATGATTATCCGACTTAGGGGCCAAGAGTAATGAAATGTTAATTGCATAAGCATAAAATTATGAATTTAAACTATCATATGTATAAGAACAATGATAGATGGTATGTGTCAATTGGAAAGGGGTTATAGAATCGTGAAATGTTTAAAGAGGTATGGTTAACGATATAACTGGATAAAGGTGCGAGGATTTAAATAAGTAAATACTTATACGTGTTAATTGTATGTGCAAATACCTGTTAAATGTTATGAATATGAGATGTATACTATCGAAAATGTCTATGCTATTGATTGAAGTAAGATTATAGATCTGCTATAAGTATTTGATCAAATGAATGTTTATGCTGACGACTACTATGAGTGGTCGTTTATATTATGTTTATGTGTTCCCCACTAAGCTTTAAACTTAGCATGGTGTTTCATCCGTGCAGGTTTGAAGTGTCGCAAGGGATATTCCACAGCAATCAAGGCCAATGAGTCTGTAGGAGTACTTTAAATAGATTTTGTAATTGGTATTATAATGTAATTAGCTACTATTTCTGTAGTAAATGATCTGTATGTAATATGATTAGTGTGAGGTAACTCACCAGTGATGTATATGAAAGTATTTTGATTTGAAAAAAAATTTATAATTCTGCTTTTCGTTATGTGATATTACTTCTATTATGTTTTATCTTGTGGCATCCTTCACTCGTCGTCGTATACAGACTATGTTATCATACAGTTTGCTATGTATAGGTAAGGGGTGTTACACACATACATATACATACTCATGTATAGTTGTACCATACATTCCCATCCTCAGTTATTTTATATAGTACAGTGCATGCGTTTACTTATATATAGTCTTATAAGAGAAATTCTAGTGGTACTTGGAAATTTTGTTTGGGACAATTAAGTTTTACACCTTGGTTGTGAAAATGATTGAATTATTTGAAAATGCATTTTATGATATTATCCATTTGAATAATTTGCAATATCAGGTGTCATGATGAGTGCACCAAAGTCAACAAGCCAATCACTGTTTCAGTTGGATTTTCTAGCAAACACTATAAGAAAATTGACTTTTAACGACTAAAATTTAGCGAAGGGATAAAAATTCGGTCGTAAAAAGATACAAACAACGAAGAAAATTTAATTCGGTCGTTAGTACTCAAAGTTTACCGAGGGGTTTAAATCCGGACGCTAAAAGGCTCCAAATCCGGTCGTTGAAGGGTTAAAACAAAATGGTTGGACTTCCATTTACCTCTAAATATAACTAAAATCACAAAATCCATTTTCCCACTACCTTCTTCAACTCTCCATGCCTCTCTCTTACGTCGCCCCATCCATTGCGCCTCCCCACCCTTGCGAGCCACCAGGCACCAGATCTAGCGTCACCCTCGACTCTGTCGCCGCTCGCTCCCACCCTGCCGTCTCAGATCTGGTCTTGCCACTGCTGCTGCCTTTAGAGCCGTCTCCCTCGCGTGCTGTCAGATTGCTGCCATCGCCCGTCGCAGCTCAACTTTCGTCGCCATCTCTACTCATCTCTTGCCCTCGTTGCTGCTCTTTCCTCGTCTATTGCTTGCCGGTGACTCTGCCCTGTTCTTCACGTTCTTGTTCTCAAGCCAGTTTAAGCTCAGAGGAGGTTTATGTCTAGGTTTCCTAAGGTTTAGAATGCAATGCAGCTTTAGTAATTTTTATTTTGGTAAACACGGCAGGTGATCAAAGCCAAGAATCGAAGACTCACCCGTGCACAGAAGACAATAGGGGATTATTGTTTGTTGGCAGGATCACCTATTGATGCCAATAATCACTGTTCCACTGCTTTAGAACTAGCTAGATTGACTGATGATTTCTTCTAGTATGCTGGGGCTTTGGAGGGTAGCATTTGTGCTTTGCTGGTATGCCTACATTTTGAGCTATAATATTCAGTCATGTAAACTTTTAGCTCTTTTTGGCCTTTACTTGTGTTAAGGCTTGAGAAACTTGAATTGGAACCGTGTATAGATTCATACAGAATGTTGCTCGACATACCATGGCAATAAAATTATCAGCATTAGTTGAGTCTAATTTGTGAATTCTATTTTATTATGTTTTGAGTTGTGTATTGTATGATTTCCATGGTTATCCTGAAAATAACCGGACCAATTTATGACCGCACATCTCTTTTGTTGGTGGGAATCTTATCATTCAAGATATGCGGGATATTTGCATAGAATTTTAATGTGTATTCTTCAACAATGTCGTTTAATTTTTATGTCAATCACCATAAAATTGTTTAATTAGTTATTGTACCATTTCTCTTGCTATCAGATAGACCAAACGGGCCAAAAGGATGCAATATATCAAGCCAAGGGCCTTTTAAGATCAGGGCTCTGCATTGATGGAAGAGTGGCTCAAACTATTTAAAAACCACAGTTGGTCTACTTCACTGATGGTGTGGTTCATGTGCCAATGTACATGCAGCATATCAAGGCTGTGCTTTCTATTTTTGGGTGTTCCTTACTAATCTTTTCAAAGTGGAACTTTCTCAGTATAGGCAAGTGGTAATAAATGGTCAGTATTCTTGAACATTGTTGTTACAGAAGGTCAGAGTGTTGCAATTGAAATTGTGATATGCTTTACATCCATGGAGTTGTGTTTATATGCTTGAATAGTTATACTATATTCTAGAGATACAAATCAGAAATGATGTACACTGCTTGAGCTATTCATATTAAGCTTTACTATATGCAATATATGGATGTTAAAAACCAACTTTATGTAACAACAAGAAATTCATGTTGCTAGATGAAAAAGAAAATTTAGTGTATGTATAAAATATAGCAATATACTTATCATTTATGTCCAAGATATAAAAGTTATTTACATACTTTAATTAAATCTAATAAAATGGTCTTTGGAACTTGTTAACATTATTCCGGTTTTGAAGTACAAATCCAAGATCCTATTTGCTCTTATGCCGTGGTTTCTATATGCAACTTTCGAAAAGACCAAATGGTAATGAGTGGATGATTGCGTTATTTGGCTTTATTTTCTTTTTTTTTCTTTTAGAATCTTACTATACGGTTGTTATTATAGATTAGAGACATGCCAATTGATTTCTTGCAATTAATTTGGCTACCCATAGGATGTGATTGTTCTCCCTTGCTACCTGTATTGTTTGTTCTTGTAAACATGGGTTTCAATATCTCATTGCTGCATCTACTTAAGATCTCTTTAGCTGTTTTATCTTCTCTTGCTTCCACAATTTCAGGTATGCCATTTTACCCATCAAAAGAACTTCCTTGTAAAACCATTAAGTATATTAATTACTTACCCTAAATGCCTCTGAAAGATTGCTTTAAATAATGGCCATTGCTGCATCTAGGTCCCTTGTGGGCGGCATATTTTATCAATTTGCAGTTTGACCTCTTACTAAGTCTGAAATTATCAATTCTGTTGTCTTAATAAATGACCTTGGCAGGAACAAACATGATATTGAATGAAAATAATAAGATCTGTGCCTTTTGTCAATATTACCTTTCCCTGGATTGTATTTTCTTATGAAGATGAGATTATGTTACATGTTGCATCCTTGATATGAACTATTCTAGAAAGGGTTAGTGGCGTCATTCATTGAACCCTAATTCTTGTTTAACACTTTATATCTTTGTTTGAAGCACCTTAAGGATGCTTTTTATAATTATGTAGCTTAATTATTGTTGACCGTTTTTATAAATTGTAGGTTGCTAGCATCTTCCTTGATCCTGCATGAAAGGCAGAAAAAGTTCCTGATGATCTGAATTTGGGAGCAAATAAGGGGAAAATGATGGATTTTAAGTTGATTCCATTAACAAAGCCTATTTGGAGAAATAATAGGAGGCAGTGGACTGATGAACTTCATGCAAGGTTCTGCTAGTGCTTCATATGCTAGGAGGACCTGAAGGTAATTAGATCTTATAATTATTATATTATAAGTTTATTCATTGTGAATTTGATTTATATTTGAGTCTAATTTCCATTTTATTGCATTTTCTCTCATTGAATGCATACCTCTTCTTGCAGCTTCATTCTCCTGTTTATTATAATTTTTTTGGCATGTAACAATTTATTATTTGTTGTGTTTGGTTTAAAGTAAATGCTATTTCAGATTAAAAATATTAAATTATTTTGCCATTTGTTTTACTGAATTTGTGCATGAATATTAATTATAATTTTATGTTTTAAATTCTACAGGTCTTCAAAACAATGGACAATGAAGATATAAGGTTAATTATGCATTCTTCTAAATATTTTAAGGGAATAGAAAATGGTATAGATAGGGGCTATTTTTGTAAACAAATTTGTACGTGACAAATAGAATGTCAAACAATTACGAAATATTGATATATTTTGTAACTGCTATTTTGTAATCTATGAAAATACTATTTATTATAATTTTGGATATATATGTGTATGTAAATGATGCATACAGGTAATATTCAAATAAAATATTTTATTTATTTTGAAAATTTATTATTAATGACTGAATTTCCTTTTAACGAAGAAAAATCCAGTTGCTAAAATGACTCTTTAACAACTAGAATTTCCTTTCCTTCGTTGAAAGTCAACATAATTAGTGAACGAAAAATTCGGTCGCTAAAAGGTATCTTCAACGACCAGAATTCCTTTCGGTGAAAGTAAACACAATCAGCGAAGGGAAAATTTGGTTGCGAAAAGATATTTTCAATGACCGAACTTCCCTTCGTTGAAAGTTTGAATACAATCAACGAAAGGAAAATTCGGTTGCTAAAATATATCTTCAACGACCGAAAATATTTCGGTCGTTAAAGATATTAACGACCGGATTCAAAATCCGGTCTTCTATTAACAAAGGGGCTTTTACCGGTCTTTAACAACCGAATTTTGACTTTTAACGACCGGATTTTCCTTCGTTAAAGGCCATTTTTCTTATAGTAAAACTAAACTCGATTGGCTTTAGGACCATAATAGGATTTGTCAAACCTTTTTCTGCAAGTGGCAACAATATGATTAGTGTAGGCACATATATGATATTTAGATTTGAAGCATTTTTGCCCCTGTTGATTTTGTTAAGAATTATGCTATTGTTTTTCAGAGTTGATAGAAAATTGTTGTTGTCATCCATGAGTCCATATTGTTAAATCACTATTATTATAGCTAGAATTTTCTAATATTAAACCATAATATATCTTTAACTATATTGCCTTATTTAATCTTTTATTGTTTATGAAGGTACATTTTAGAAAAGAGGGATGTGCCAATTATCACAATGTTAGAAATGATCAAATCTAAGTTAATGAAGAGATTGTATAAGAAAAGTGAATGGATTAAAAAATATAATGGTAAAATATGTCCAAAGGTTGAAAAGAAGTTTAAGAAAATAAGAGAAGCCGCTGGTTACTTTAAGGTTGAGAAATCAAGTGGTGCAAAAGTCCAAGTGAATGGTTTAGGGGGGCCTTATATAGTTGACCTAGTTTCTTTGACTTATACTTTTAAAAAGTGTGAGTTGACACTGGTGCCATTGCAAATAATGATGATCATTATAATTATGTTAATGAGTACTACAGTGTTGATACATTCAAGAAAGTCTGCTCCCATTTCATTACCCAACTAACCCTCAAGACCATTGGATTGAAGTATCCGATGGCACTGATATTATCCCCTTAAGTCTAAGAAAAAGAAAAAAGGAAGAAAGCCTAAGTCTAGGAAAAAGGAGCCTGAGGAACTGGAGCAGCTAAGAGATAAAAAGGTCCAGCAAAGAAAAACTATGAGCACCAATGAAAATGCTAGTACCCAAAAATTATCCAAAAAGGATAGTATTGTAATTACCCAAAGAGTACACTAGAAGGATTTGTAGTGTTAATTGCACTATGACGGTACAAGAGTATTTGTGTAAGTGTGAGTTTATAGGTTAATGAGGATGTAATTGAAAAGACGAATTAAGTTGAGCGACTAAGCGGGAGTTGGCCAAGGATTTTTGTCAAGAGCTTGACATGTGGCATGAGGGGGAAGTGGAACCTAAGCAACCACATGCAAATAAAAGGCCGAGTGGAGGCAAGTTGTCTCATTTTTTCTACATGTTGGTCGGGTCACTTCCCATTTCTACCTTCTCTCTCTTTGTTCTTCATTTTGTTTCATCTTCTTCTTGCTTCTTCTTCTCTGTTTGATTTTCCTGAGATTTGACCTTGGATTGGTTTGAAGAGTTAAGTGATAAATTGGAAAGGTAAGCGTAAGTTGAAGTTGAAGTTATCTTCTCCTACCTTATTCTTGTTGTGACTTTGAGTTGGTTTGGTTCAAGGATTAATGTGTTTTTCTTAGGTTTGTGCAAGAAGTTTTGGGCAAGAGAAGAGACAAAGGCAAAGACAAGGTTTGAACTATAAGAGAGAGTTGGTCAAGATTCATTTTGAGGTTTGGGATTTTAATTTCTAATAGATGCATGTTTGATCAAGTTAAAAAATTGTGGGCTTTGAAAGAGTTTAATAGCTCTTTTAGTTGTCAATTTGTGTTTGGGATTTTTTCTTTAGATGCATGTTTGATTTAGTTGGAATATTATGGGTTTTCGAAGAGTTTAATATCTCTTCCAGTTGTTAAATTGCATGTGGTTAATATTGTTGATTGATGATGTTTTATTGTCAACTTGAAGTTGTATAGAGTTTTGACTATTTGCATGATGATTTCGTGTTTGTTACAAATTGTGCATGAGAAGTTACTTGCATGTGATTACTTGTTTAGAGGCCAGTTTGATTGGAAATGTGTATGTGAATATAGTAAAGTGTTTGTGTATGTGAAGATAGTAAAGTATATGAAGAGAGGTATGTGCTTTGAGAGTTTGAACATGCAGTTCAGGCTCTGTCGCAAGCGCGATAAGGGTCGCGAGGGCGACATAGTGCTCCGTAGGCAAAGATTGCCAGAACATGCTCTATCACGAGCATGAGATTTATTGCGAGTGCGATAGAAGTGTTTTGGTGTTCCATTACGTGCGCGAGCGTGACAAAAGGTATATCTGTGGTCTGTCGCGAGCGCAACATAGTTAAAGTGCATGAATGCAAGTTAGCTATCCTAATTTGTGTGTAATGTTGCATTAGATTATGAATGAAGTTTTTATGTTAAGCCTGAAGGATTCATTGTAGTGGATAGATAGGCATGCCTATAAAGGGTTAAAGTTTGCAGCTGCCAGAGTGGCACTGAATTAGTGTCTAGAGTTTGGTACATTTTGGTATCCAGATGTTTGAGATTTAAGTCTCCAGATGTTTGAGACTTCAATCTCCAGATGTTTGATACTGCTTGTCAGTATCCAGAGTACTCGTATCCACCATCGATGTGAATTCAGGCTATGAAAGCTGTGAAAACTATTATGTGTCATTGACTGTATAAGAAATGCTATGGTATGTTTATATGTATATGAATACATATTAGATGTATTGAAATGTTATCGCCTGTCTTTACGATGTTGCTTAAGTTAGAGGATTTATATATGTTGAGATGAATGTAAATGATAAAGGCATGTTGATATCACGTTCATTGAAAGTAATCATTAATGAATGTTATCGTGTGATCAGTGCTGGGTATTGATTACATGTTGTGTGATATTTTGTGACTTCGTTAGAAGTTTATTTGCTTTGTTTATCCCCACTGAGCCTTCGCTCAGCACAGGTGTTTTCACGTGTAGATATGCAGGTTTGGTATAGAGAGTTGTGCATCTGCAGGAGTTGAAGCTTGGAGTTTCTTTTTGTATATGAAATTATTTCCTTTGTAATGTTTAGTATAGTGAACATGTAAAGAATTTTGTATATTAAGTGTAAACTTTTTAAAGGATGTTTATGTAATATAAGAATTAAAATTTGTATAGCATGTACGACTTGATTTTTATCAATGATATTTCGATTAATTTTTATCTAAGTAATATGCTAGCATGTGTTTGAATTGGTTTGTTGGTTGGTTATGCGTGCGTAGCAATCCGATATCCTCTAGGGGGTATTGGGGCGCTACAAGTATCACCATCAAGTGAGAGGTATGTGCGTACTGAGGTTGGGCATAATTCTAGAAGACATAGTGTTCAACATAAGAATTCAAGATCAACAGCTGTTGGTCTTGGAATCCAACTTGATTCAATAGGTGAAGCAAATCCCAAACTTGATTCAGCAATTGATGCATCCAATATTAGCACTCAAGTAATGAAGTTAAATATTTGGTTTATTGTTTATTTTATATTTTTTTGATTCATTTTGTATAACATATATCAATTGCTTCTATTTGTTGTAAGAAATTGTGTCTCAACCAATAAAGTAAAATGTTGATTTAAGTGATTCTAATGAATCAGTTAGAAAGAGAAAAATGAATATAAGCAAACCTAAAAGTGTGAAGAAGGACAAAGTTGTTCCATCAAGGTACAAAAGACAAGGTTCAACCGAAAATCAGAATTCGACACATGGAAACTCTACATACTAAAGATCAAAAGTTGATGATTTTGTCATTTGTTGTTTTTGTTTTTGTTTTTTTGTTGACTTGAACTACTATAAATGTGTTACACAGCTGTGTTTGTTGACTTAAACTACTATAAATGTGTTACACAGCTGTGTTTGTTGACTTTAATTACTGTAAATGTGTTACACAACTGTGTTTGTTGACTTTAATTACTGTAAATGTGTTACACTGCTGTGTTTTACTTTTTGTGTTGTTCATGCAATTGTAAATGAAATTATTTTTGCCTTTTTGAACTGCTGTATATTATGCAATAGTGTTTGGAATTGCACTGAATATAATTTGCTGCAGATTTTGTACAGAAAACATTGACATCAATGAATTGATATCAACTTTTATTTATTTTTTTATGTTATTGCGATATCACCATCAGTGTTATTTAGTTTATTTAGTTCACATCAAGTTCATATTTGTTATTGCACTGATATTTAGTTTCTTCAGTATGTAAATAACTCATTATTCAGTATAATGTTTTCTGATATACTTGATCACACCACTACAAGAAAAATGCCCTTTAACAAAGGGAAATTCGGTCGTTAAAAGTTAAAATTCGGTCGTTAAAAACCTATAACGACCGGAAAATTCGGTCGGTAAAAGCCCCTTCGTTAAAGGTATAGACGACCGGATTTTGAAACCGGTCGTTAATGCCTTTCACGACCGGAACATTTCCGGACGTTGAATACTGATTTTTAATGACCGGATTTTCCCTTCGTTGATTGCATTTACTTTCAGCGAAGGGAATTTTGGTCGTTGAAAATACCTTTTAGCGATCGCATTTTCCCTTTGTTGATTGTGTGTACTTTCAACGAAGGGAATTCCGGTTGTTAAAGATTTCTTTTAGCGATCGAATTTTCCCTTCGCTGATTGTGTACACTTTCAACGAAAAAAATTTCGGTCGTTAAATATTTCTTTTAGCGACTGGATTTTTCTTTCACTGATTGTGTGCACTTTCAAAGAAGAAAATTTCGGTCGTTAAAGATTTTTTTTAGCAATCGAATTTTTCCTTTGCTAAAAGTGTTCACAGCTAACAATCACCAATATACTATGCCCTCTGATTTATCATATTACACCAGACATGAATACTAGAAAGGTATTTTAAAATATAAACTATTTTATAATATTACATGTAGGTACTTATCATTCACATATATTTTATACAAAAATACAATAAACTCTTTTCATATATTAAAAAAGAAAAATTACAAAGTATAGTCAAATTTACAAATTAAATAGCATTCTATTTGTCACAACTTCAAATAAAATAAAAACTATCAATGACATTTAAGTTCAAGAAAACAACTCCTCTCTATACTAATTTTTATTCAAAAGATTTTTGAGAAAAATATGAAAAGTAAACCTCCTAACTTCGCTGTCCAAAATTTTCTAGACCTGCAAAATGTATAACAAAAGCTAAAATTAATATTTACAAGCACAAATAAAAATATCAGATAAAAATATAAATAATAAAAAGTATGGGCAAATAATGACCTCCTAGGTGCTATAGTGACCATAAAGTTGACAAGTGATAATAAGTATGTTGAATTTGGTTGCAGTACTGCAAATCGATGGTTTACACTATGAATTGTGGTATGGCATATGGTCAAGCAGCAATGCTTCTATCTCTTAGAGCCAAAGGTTATCGCGCTGTACAGCCAAACTCATCCAGTAAGATACTAATTTTCTTCTCTCTAAAACAATTAGATTATGTATGACTTCTTGTGGAGGGTAAATATTCTTAACATAAATTCAAATGAAGAATCTGGAACTTAAACTCGTTACTCTTATTCACCTAGAAAATAAACAATTCATTCCAGTCACAATTATATGTTCTTAACATAAATTCAATCACCAATGTGAATATATAGCACAGATTGAACCGCTGCACTAAAAATAGTTCTTTCTCAAAAATAAGCTTCTATAGTATACATAAAATTCTTTAATTCTGTCCAACCCTTTTCTCTATGAAGATCATATATTAAGCCCAGTAGAGCAAAATTCCATTAAAAAGTATTTAACTAAACTAAAGCTCTAAGCTTTGCATTCAATGACTGAAGCGAAAAGAAAGCATGACACTGTTAAAAGGGTTCAACGCCAGATCTTCCAATGAAGGTTACCATCCTATAGCACCACCACATTCCCCACATATTATCTTGTTCTCTATAAAAGACTAGACTGCGACAGAAACTATGGCTAATCTAAAGACAGACAGCCGCATTACTTATGCCTCCAGATTCATTAGTTTACAGACTCTAAACGCAATTAAATACATTGCAAAACCAGAACATCATTTATTTTATATCAAAGTATTTTAAAGAGTGGATGAGAAGTACCATCAAACATGATTCCAGTAAGGTTAAGTTGCTAAAGTACCAAAAACAACATGGGAAAAAAAAATTGGAATCTGATTTAAAATTAAATAAAATAAAAAGGCTACTTTTTTTCTAAAAACCATAAGAAGTCAGATTTTTTTTAATAATCCATTCCCACTACTCAACATTATCTCCCAAACTCTAAATTAAAAGCAGAGATGTGGATTCAAGAGGAATACAAGATTTTAAAGCTAAATGAGACAATAATTTCTATTTATTTACCTGATTTGAAGAACACTTTGCGGTTTTCAATTAGACTTGACAGTGAGGTCGAGAGAAAGGATTAGAACTCGGCGCTAGATAGAGGTGAAATTCGGCAGTGGGTGGGGGACACAGAGGTGAACACTAACAGGTGCGAAAGAGGGCGGAGTCACCGATGAGCAAGAGACGAGGGGCGAGCGGCGACGGCGGCCAGAGGCAACTTGCGACGGGCGACGGCGAGATCGAATTTGCGACGTCAGAGTGGGGGCGAGCGGCGGCAGGGTGGGGGGCAACACCGGATCTGGCGCTTGGTGGCTCACGAGGGAGGGGACTCGTGATGGAGGGGGCGACGCAAGGGAGGCATGGAGAGTTGAAGACTTGAAGTTAGGAAAATACATTTTGTGATTTTAGGTTTTTTTTTTTTTTTTTGGAGGTAAATGGTTTATTTTGTTTTAAGTCAATAACGACCGAATTTTGAGACTTTTAACGACCAAAAATATATTCTTGTTAAATAATAATAAAATTTGAGTTTTAACGACCGAATTAAATTCCTTTCATTACTTTTATCTTTTTACGACTGGATTTTGAAACTTTTAACGACCGAAAATATACCCCTCGTTAAATAATACTAAAATTTGAGTTTTAACGACCGGATTAAATTCCTTTCGTTACTTTTATCTTTTTACGACCGAATTTTTATCCCTTCGCTAAATTTTGGTTGTTAAAACTCAATTTTCTTGTAATAACACCAGCCAAGCAAACATCCATTAATTCAACATAATCTTGTATTATTTTCCACAAATACAGAATTCTAATTGATTTGCCACTAATTGATTACAAAATTCTCAATTTCATTCTCCATTATTCTAGTACTAGATAAGAAATATTACTACCATAAACAGAAGAAAAACAACAATGCTCTAGCAGATACTGCACTTGCAATGTCTCCTCTGATTCTTCGTAGCCAACTCCTCCAATTTTTCTTAGCAAACCATATATTATATGATTTATCCTATTAGATAATGGAACATCATACCATCTAAAAACCCCACTGCCTCCATTATCCTAAAACAGAGAAAACCCATTTAAATGACAGTGATAGATAGAAAATGAATGAAAAATCAAGTTTAAGGATTCTTAGTATAAAGTTTACCTGAATAAGATGACAAATAAAAAATCTCCTGATTGGATTATCTCAGTCATAGAAGTCTTCATTACGACTTTAACTTGACAACCACAATAAGGTATAACAATTCCTCTTATTTAGTTGTGACTATAATGGTTTTCAATTTCTGATGTAGCAGAATAATAGGCCATGAAAAAAGAGCTAAAGATGAGGAAGTGAAGATGAGATCGAGAGAGATGGAGAGATTGAAGAGAGAGAGAGATGAATAAGTTTACATAGAGAGATCGAAAAGAGAGAGTAAAAAATCTGAATTTTTATTTTTATTTTTTTAACTTACTGTCATGTGAGTTCCATTCAGTGGCTGATGTGGCAACTGGAATGACGTGGATAGGTGGATAAATGTGATTTACATATGCTGATTACCAGAATATATATTTTTCGGTCTCTATGACTTTTTTTTTATTACAAGAATACATATTTTTCGGTCTCTATGACTTTTTTTTTATTATAAAATGATGGTGCAATTATTTTTTCATTACAGTTATAAAATAGTGGCAACATCGTTACAATCGCCAAATTTGAGTGATCACAGATGAAATTAACGTCAAAAAATTTGAGTGATCACAGATGAAATTAACGTTAAAATGAGACGTTAACGGGTGTAAAATGTATAATTTGTCTATTTTATCCCTATCTCAAATATTTTAATACCAAAATACCCTTGATATATATATATATATTGCCTTTCTCTATCTCTAGATGGGTCCTCCGCTATTGCTCCATGTAGACTTCTTCCACTGAAGTCGATGTGGGTTCTTGGGGGAAGACTAGCGAATTTTTCGCAAGTGGACGACAGTTTCATCCGTTTGAAAGAGGAGAAATATGCAAAAGGTAGGTAATCAAAGAACTAGTAATTTTTTGTAGGAGTCTATTTTCATTTTTTTTTTCCGCCAATCTATTCATTATGTTTTCTTTGCACTTCCATTTGCATTTGAAAAGCTTGAGCAATATGAAAGTTAAACTTGAAGTTGCAAAGTAGCAGGTCTGTTTTCTTTATAGTTAGGCTTAAATATCAATGATTTTGCTTTTCCATTTGGATATAATTTTGATTATGCATATATATAAGAATAAAGATGCACTTGCCTAATTATCATTATATTTGTATCTGTTATGATATTTTTGATATTAATTTGTGACTGAAATCATTTTAGATGGGTGAAAATATTAGAATTTACAAAAATCACAATGCATGCTTAAATATGGAGCACTAGCTGTATCAGTTGTAGTTTATTGGCATTGGAGACGTAGATGTCGTTTTAGAAGTGCAAGGACTATGATCACACATTAGGCTTGAAAAGGATATAGATAGATGTGAATATACCTTTGTCGTAGTATAATACGAATGAGTCCAATGGCTTTCACAGAATTATGTCAAATATTAGTGGAGGGTGGTCTAAAACAAACAATTCGGATAACTGTAAAGGAACAAGTTGCAAAGACACTTCAGTTGTTAGGACATGGTACCACTAACCGTGAGCTGTCTTTCGATTTTCTCCGTTTTGGTGAGTCTAGTAGTCATTTTCGTAATGTCTTGCAAGCTATAATTGAATTAGAAGATAAAATTTTCAAGCAACCTGATAGATCACAAGTTTCATTTGAAATAGCAAGCAATCATAAATTTTACTCATATTTCAAGGTGATTGATTTTTATATGTTCAATGTCTAGAATATTAATTACTGGTGTAATGGCAGTTGAAATGATATTAACTCATATTTATTTTTTATTTATATTACGTCAGATATTCTATGGATACAAACTGTTTAATGCCCCATGCTCTTATTTTTTTGATTCTGGACTGCGTATTGATTGTCCAAGTGTTCATTAAAAACAAAAATAATATCAGAATTGTATTGGAACTATTGATGAAACACATATTCATGTGAAAGTTTCAATAAAGAAGCTCCTATATATCATTGGAGGAAAGAATATCCAACATAAAATGTATTAGCTGCACTGCATGCACCTTTGATTTGAAATTTATTTATGTCTTACATATGTCTTACTTGGGTGGGAAGGAACAGCCTTTGATTTGAGAATAATAAAAGATGCATTAACTAGATAGTATCCATTAATATTTCCAAAAGGTAATCATCAAATTAAAGTTTTTTAGGCATTTATATGTAAAGAACAATTAATTGATGACTTTTATATCGCTAGGAAAATATTATCTTATAGATGTTGGGTTCATGTTGAGAGGAGGGCTAATTACATCATAGAGTGGTGAGCACTAACACTTGAAAGAATACTCGAGAAATTCCCCATGCAATCCATGTGAACTATTTAATATTTGACATTCATTATTCCGAAATACAATTGAAAGGGCATTTTGAGTATTAAAAAAGCGATTCCCTATAATTGCAAGCTCATCAGGACCATAATTTCGCTTTAAAACACAAGAAAATTATTATTGCATGTACTATTTTGCACAATTATTTAGTGGGTGTAGATCCAAATGAGCAAATGCTTGCATAGGTTGATGATGAAATTCTTAACCAAGATATTTCGCAACAGGAGGATCCCCTTAATAGGGAAAACAATAATGAAACTACTAGAGGGGAGTTATCGGGTCACATGTTTGATTACATCAGATGGTTTCGGATCACAAGATATTTCGGATCGAATCAAAAATTTTCAAGTCTAATTAAATATCGAAATTTAAGAGTGTTATTAAAAGCTTTTTGCTGAACATGAAAAGTGTACTTGGCAAAGTAAAAAGAAAGAAAATAAAGTTGCTAGGGAGAGGTGAGAAGAGCATAAGAAGACCAATTTTTGTAAAAATTAGATCGGATTGAGTGAATGGATTTATGCTCCAACCGGTTGGTTTTTTTCATTTTAACTTTTGCTTAAAGAGTTTTATAATTTGTCAAAATCAAATTCAGGTCCGGTTCTCAATTTTCCATTGGCTAATTCATTTCGATTTTGTTATTCATTTAGCAATTAATAGAAAACTATAAGGTAAAGTATAAATTTTATAACTAATTGCTTATTGTAATTTTAAGACCAAATATATAAATTGACACTCAAACTTGGCCTCATTTTTCATTTAAACACGTAAACTAAGTAAATGGCATAACAAATACCTAAATTCAGAAAAAATTATATATTCAAACCATTATGGAAGCAAACATACCAAATAAAAGGAGCGTATGTTTCAAATGCGGTGATATCCAATAGAATATTTACACGTGTATTTCAACACACAAATTATGTTTAATTACCCTGTCATTATTTTCTCTCTCTCTGTCTCCCCCCTTCTCTCCTCGCTGCCCTTTCATTCTTGTTCTCTCTCAAGATGCTCTGCCTCGCCTTCCTCCTATGCCGATCTCCCAGGACGAATTGGGCGATTCCGACTTTATGAACATGAAGCATAGATAAGATGAGGGTTCAGCGATTGGGACGAGTTCTTCCTTCCTCTCTTTTCTTCTCCTTCGTCTCTATTTCGATAGATTCGCGAAACCCACTGTGACATGCCGAAACCCATTCATGTTTCCCGGAGGGCCTGCTTTTACCGAAAATAGTTTGCGTCTAGATTTTGAATAATATGAGATATTTTAGAATCACTTCCCAATAGAATATTGGAGAAGTTCATCTAATCTTATAAAACTTTTAGGCACTTTTGAGATATTTTGGAGTTACCACCCAATTTACAAGAAATTAAAAAAATTCGTCTAATTTCGGAGGTTTAAACCAGAAAGTGGTTCGAAACTTCACTTTTATTAATGTCTTGGTTAAATTAGAAGTGAGTTTTTAGCAATTAATTTTTCATTTCTTTTCTCACATGTCATGCAAATTAATTTAAGCACACATCAAGTATTGAAGAAAGCGGTAAAAAGCGATAAATAAAATAACAAAATAAATTACAAAAAATAAATTAAAAGATAAAATTGGGAAAGCAATACAATCTACCAAAATATAAAATTAAAATAAATAAATAAATGACAAAAAATAAACAAGCATATATAAATCGGGATATTTATTTGGAGTAGGACGTTGGTTCCTTCATACATACTTAAAAATGTAGAACTATTTTAGGCATTTAGTGAGAAAATCGGGATAAGTGATCCCATTTTATGAAAATTAACTCTCCTTTTGAAAATGACATTTTATTAGTTGAAATTAGAACATTGGTCCCATTTTATTAGAAAAAATTTTCAATTTATTAATATAAATATTTTTGTGATTTTTTAATTAAACATGCATAAAATAAATAAATTTATTACTAATTACATGACAAATAAATTAAAAAGATAAATAAGAAAAATAATACAAATAACAAAAATGATAAATCAACACAAATCCCCGGATCTCCTCCTTCGCATGCAAATGTGCTCAATCATGATAAAAATAAATATTGAAACAAAAATAAATACAAAAATTTAATGTTAGTAATTAAATCTAGAAAATTAATTAAATACATAAAATAATAAATAACATATTAAAATAGATAAAAAAATGCATCATGGATGATTAATAAATTAAATAATGTATTAAAATAAATAGATTAACATATTAATAGATTAATACATAAAAATATTAAATAATAATAATAATAATAATGATGATGATGACGACGATGATGACGACGATGACGACGACGATGATGATAAAAACGATGATATAATAATAACAATAATAATAATAATAATAATAATAATAATAATAGAAAGGAAGAATAACTAATCAAGTAAAAAAAATATCAAAAGATGTTAAATTTATATCTAAGATTACATAAAATAAATAATGGATCAAAAGATGTACATGATGACTAATTAAATATAAACAAAAAATAAATAAAATAAAATAAAAAATAAGGAATCGAGCCTAAAATATTTACTCTTAGATTTTGTATTTGATAGAATGTGGGAAGATAATTAATTTTCCTTACTTTGATTTACAAAATATTAGATAAAAAAATAATCTAAAAACTTTTCTCTAAAAATATTGTAAAAATTTTATTTTTACAAAATCAAAGAAAAAATCACCCTCTTTGTCTCAAAATCAATTATTCTTCCAAAAATCAATGTAGAGTTTTTGAAGAAATTTAATTAAACAGAAAACTGATTAGAAAATATAACAAGTGAGAAAATTAGATTTTTAAAAATAAAAAATTGTCTTATTTGTCTCAAAATCGATTGTTCTTCAATAAAATTCAATCTAAAATATTTAAAAGAAATTTTATTGAAGTAAAAGAAAAAAAAAATCAAAAAAGAAGAACAAAAATGTCAAACTCAAAAAAAGAGAAGAAAAATTGCTCCAAAAGAAATTCGACCTTTTTTCCTTCCCATAATTTTCTAAAATAGAAAACCTCATTAATTAAGTACGAAAATTGAAGTTTTTATCAAATTTCCCTTAATTTAGGTTCAAAAATGGGAATTATCATTAAAAATTTCGGAAAATATGGTGAAAAGTTAAAAAAAATAAAGAAAATCCGAAAAGGGGGCAAAAAACGTGTTTCGGCAGCCTGGGGACGATTGACGCCCGTCGTGGCGAGCAACCCGCATCGGCCGCGCTTGTCCTGCGCGCTGGCAGGACGCACGCTTCCCGCGCGCATGCTGGCGTCGCTCGCCCCCGCGCGCGCGAGTGGCGTCCCGCACGTCACTCATGCGCGGGCGAGTGACTCCCCCGTGCGCGCTGCCTGTCGCGCGGAGGCGTCTCACCTTGAGCCAGAGCGCGCACGAAGGCCAGGCCCTCCCGCGAGCCGGCTGTTGCAAACGCCCGAATTTTTTTAAAAAAATAATTTTGACTAAAACACTATAATTTCTAAACTCATTTTTTTATTTTTATTTTTATTTTAAAAATTTGTTTATATTTTTTCTCTAAAGAGCAAATTTCACAAGAAAATCATCACTTCCAACTTTTTTTTGCTCATGAACGGGCCTTTAATCGTAATTGGGTAACCCTGATCTAGGTTGCCTAGGGACCTGGTGTCCACAGTTGCCTCCAGTTTTGGGGAAGCTAATGCATGGGTTTTTAGGTGAGCCAAAACTCAGAGAAAAAAAGGAAAGAGGCACGTACTTGAGGCAGCCGTCTTTTCGAACTGGGTGATGCTGTTGGGGTGGTTGTCGCCATGTTGTTGGCGTGTTATTCTTTGTTGAAGTGATACTGCCGTGATCGTGCTAACCCTCCGTGGAGTGGTAGTGTTATCATCGTGCTAACCCTTCTGAAGTAGTAGTGTCGGGGTCGTGCTAACCTTCTGCAGTATGGTAGTGCTGCCATCATGCTAACCCTTCTGAGATTTGAAGTAGTAGTGTCGTGATTGTGTTAACCCTCTGTAGAGTGATAGTGCCGCCATCGTACTAACCCTTCTGAGATGTGAAATGGTAGTGCCGTGATCGTGTTAACCCTCCGTAAAGTGGTAGTGTCATCATCGTACTAACCCTTCTAAAGTGGTAGTGCCATGGTCGTGCTAACCTTCCGTAAAATTGTAGAGCCGCCATCCTTCTAACCCTTCTGAGATGTGAAGTGGTAGTGCCGTGATCGTGCTAACCCTCTGTAGATTGGTAGTACCATCATTGTGCTAACCCTTCTGAAGTGGTAATGCCATGGTCGTGCTAACCTTTTGTAAAATGGTAGTATCGCCATCGCGCTAACCCTTCTGAGATGTGAAGTGGTAGTGCCGTGATCTTGCTAACCCTCCGTAGAGTGGTAGTGTTGTCATCGTGCTAACCCTTCGGAAATGGCAGTGCCGTGATCGTGCTAACCTTCCATAGAATGGTAGTGTCGCTATCGTGCTAACCTTCTGAGATGTGAAGTGGTAGTGCCGTGATCGTGCTAACCCTCCGTAGAGTGGTAGTGCTGTCATTGTGCTAACCTTTCTGAAGTAGTAATGTCGTGGTCGTGCTAACCTTCCGTAGAATGGTAGTGCCGCTATCGTGCTAACCTTTTTGAGATGTGAAGTGGTAGTGCCGTGATCATGCTAACCCTCCATAGAGTGGTAGTGTCGTCATTGTGCTAACCCTTTTGAAGTGGTAGTACCATGGTCGTGCTAACTTTTCGTAGAATGGTAGTGCCATCATCGTGCTAACCCTTCTGAGATGTGAAGTGGTAGTGTCGTGATCGTGCTAACCTTGCGTAGAGTGGTAGTGCTGTCATCGTGCTAACCCTTCTGAAGTGGTAGTGCCGTGGTGGTACTAACCTTCAGTAGAATGGTAGTGCCGCCATCGTGCTAACCCTTCTGAGATGTGAAGTGGTAGTGATGTGATCGTGCTAACCCTCTGTAGAGTGGTAGTACCGTCATCGTGCTAACCCTTCTGGAGTGGTAGTGTCGTGATGGTGATAACCTTCTATAGAATGGTAGTGCCGCCCTCGTGCTAACCCTTTTGAGATGTGAAGTGGTAGTGTTGTGATCGTGCTAACCCTCCATAGAGTGGTAGTGCCGTCATCGTGCTAACCCTTTTTGAGATGTGAAGTGGTAGTGCCATGATCGTGCTAATCCTTCTAAAGTGGTAGTGACGTAGTCGTGCTAACCTTCCATAAAGTGGTAGTGTCGCTATCGTGCTAACCCTTCTGAGATTTAAAGCGATGGTGCCATGATTTTGCTAACCCTTCGTGGAGTGGTAGTGCCATCATCATGCTAACCCTTCTGAGATGTGAAGTGCTAGTGCCGCCATCGTGCTAACCCTTCTGTGATTTGAAGCGGTGCTCCCTAAGAGGTCTTTGGCTGATTGCCCCCTGAGAGGTCTTTGGTTGATTGCCCCCTGAGAGGTCTTTGGTTGATTGTTTGGATTGATGTTTGGACTGATGTCGTCACTCGGCTTTTGTTGGTATCTACATTGAATCTCTCTTACTGCAAAATTGGAAAACCAAATATGAGAGAAAAATAGTAAGCATGCAAGTGAAATGCATGGGTCATGCAGAAATGTAAGACAAGAATTCATTTAAGTGAGTTTGGAGGCGATAGCCGGGCTGGGCTCAATTTGCAGTAGGATCGATGCCCTTTGGAATTGCTTTTGGATTTCGTATCTTTGGGGTTACGAGGTTCTCAACTGATACTTATAGTCATTTTCTCAAGGTAGTCCGTTCCTTGTAGTTTTTCACACTAGCTTTTCTTAGTAGGAAATGCATCTCTTGCGGATTTTCACATAACCCTGTGCCTTATTTTTACCTGAAATGGACCCAACCCAATCCAGCGATTTTTTTTTGTGAAAGACAGACTGCCTGTTTTCAGGTTTTCACCCTATCCTTTTGCCTAACTTTTGCTTAGAGAGCCAATTACGGTTTTCATCTCTAACGGCTTTTTTTTTTTTTGCAGGTTGTAAGAGAGGTTGAAACTATTACCAAAGATCTTTCAAGGGTGATCGACATGTACTTACGCCATAAATCGTAGTCGTAGGAGCTTGATTCTTCTCATGATGGTACTGTAGAATTGCCTTCACATTTGATAGTAGAATGAGTCGGTTAAAGGACCCAAGTGGTGAGAGTAGCAGAGGGTAGATAGTAACAATGTGCTATACAACTTTGAGTATAATAAATGAACTGCTCTGGTCATGTCAATATATCATTGCATAAATGCATATATTTCAATTTGATTTCATAACACATGATCCTTATTTGACGTCAACTCAAAAAATAGAGGACCTCATCTAATCTCGGGATAAATTCTAAAAGCATCAAACTCCTGTCATCAATCAGCTCTCTCAAGTTTTCATGATTGAAGATTTTCTCTCTGCCCTTAATTTTTGGCCAAGATGCCTTCTCTTCTTTTTTTTTTTTTACCCTGGCAGGGTGCCAATTTTAGCAAGGTCGCCTCTTTTCAGTTTTCAATCCACAGGGCATTTATTTTTATTATTTTTTTTAGCCTTTGCCATGGAACCTCCCTCAGTTTGTTGGCATATATGTAGTTCCTTTGAATTTACTTCCATCATTGTTATTCGGGATGGCTGCTCCTTTTGACAATGCCTTTTTTTTTCTTTAGCACCAAAAGCTTCTTCTTAACCCTTGTGTAAACTGGCTACGGTAACGAGTTTCTTCGCTTGAATCTTGACCGTGAAAGTCTGTGTCTTCTTTTGTCGGCTTTGGTGGTTTAATTTTTGAAGTACCCTTTAATGGTTGAGATTGGGTTACAAGTTAGCCTCAGGTGGTTTATGGCAAAAATAGTTTTTTCTCTCTTTTTTTTGATAAAGATAGTGAGTTGTCCTTCTTTTGGCTATAAGGGTCTATGATTTATTTATCTTTATCTCGGATGGTTAAAGGTCACTCTTGATTGGTTTTGGAGTAAACACCTCGAATGGTTAGGAGGAAAGGAATTCTAAGGGTTGGTCCTAATGAGCTATATATTTCTTGTGAAGGCCATTACTCGTCGTCATGTTGGCATCTTAAATCAGTGGTGTACCAACAATACCCTTGTCATTCCAGGTCCAAGCAAAGGCTTTTTTTATTTCTTTTTTTTATTTTTTATTTTTTTGAATTATTATTTTTTTCTAATCTCTCAAAATCTTCCTCTCTTTAGGAGTTATTTCAGATGCTATTCATATTTTCTTTGAGTTTTTTAAAATTTCAAGATTAAATACAGTCATATTAGTTGAATTAATATCAAAAAGTGAATGCATCGTAATCATGAGAAATAAAATCAGTAGAAATACTGTACAAATAAGCAAAATTATTCATCTTATTAAAATAATCAACATTGCAAATATTGTCATAAAAAGAAGGTTCTTGGAATAATAACAAAAACTGAAAAAAGAACATAATCTTCCTTGTTTTCATCTCCACTCTCACTAGTGGATTAACAAACTACCGTCGCCATGGAAATCCCTTTTTCACTCGCCTCTCGACGGGTGATAGCGATATACTCTTCTCCATATAGTTCTTATAATGCACGCCACTCGGGTGGACTAGACCCGATCATATACATGGTGGAGGGGACTGCATTACAGCCTACCTTTTTCTTTTTCCCTCTCTTCTCAGGATTCGTGATCTGTTCGGAGTCAATAAGATCTTGGATTTTGTTCCTTAAAGTTCGGCCATAATCTGTTAGGTGCCCAGTGTGCTGATGGTAGGTGCAGTATTGATCACCTCTATGCCATGGTTGCCCCTGGTCGGTGTTAAACAAGTGTACTGAATCGACAAGTAATATAGCGAGTATAATTAAGACCCGTGAATATCGAACCCAAGGGAATAGTGAATTAAGAATCAATTTGTTAAAATTATGAGGGTCATCTACAATTAGCCTCAGATTCTAGATTAAACTTCTCTAAATTATGCACCTACCATTCCGGATTCAGCATATAACTTAGCTTTAAATAGGTCTTAAATCCTAAACTTAGATAATCTTACCATTCCTGGATTAAGACATCTAAGCCCAATTATCCCCTTCCATTCTGAACTTATTAAAATAGATGTCTACAGGTTAAAATGCCGTTCCAGATTCATTAAACAAGCAGAAAACTAAAAGAAATAGAACAGAGCATATGTAAGTTGAATGAATCAAATACAATCAATAGATCGTCACACTAAATTAACCTAAATCTTGCATCAGAATCAATCATATACAGATAAGCTTAGAGAAGATAAAACTGAAGCATATGCAGAAATTAATCAAAATAGAGTGTTTACATGGTTATTGGGGATTCAAGGCATCCCTCAACTAGAAAAAGAACTACTCACTCATTATTGAAATAAAAACTGAATTAAATGAAGAGAAATTGATATTACCCATTTTAGATCTGAAAATAAAATTATCACCGAAATATATGGATATTCTTCAATCCAAATCCTCTATTATAACTCTAAATGTAAAGAGAGATATAGAATCTGAAGCTATTTATTGAAATCAATAAAAATTGAGTATAAAAATTGCTAAAACTGAAAACCTAGATCTAAGTTACAGAGAAAATTGAATATCAAAGGTGCCAGGAAAAGAGCTCCATTTAAAGAAATTTTCGCCCTTATTTATCAGTTAAGGTTACACGGCAGTATGAAAACCCATTACCGCCGTGTAGATCATGTTCACAACTGAAGGTTGAAGGTTACACGGCGGTATGAAAATACCTTACCACCGTGTAACTACCTACTGGAATATAACTCTGCAAGTTGGTTGGTTTACACGGCGGTATGAAACACCCTTACCACCGTGTAAACACCAACTGGAATGTAGTTGAATTCTTCTAGATTTACACGGGGGTAAGGTCATTTTTGCCCACCATGTAAAACTCCGTCAATCTCGGGATAATCCTATTTACACGGTGGTATGAAACACCCTTACGGCCGTGTAAACTCATATGTGCGCAATTCCTGACGTTTATTGTTACACGACTGTATGAAACTCCTTACCGCCATGTAAAGTACCTAAAATTTTGACAAAAATACAATAAAAGTTCAATTTAGTCCATTTAAAGATTTAAGATTATTTTAAACAAAAATGACCTAAAATAATAACTACTTAACTCAAAATCAACCTAAAAATTAACATAAATAAAGCATAGAATTTCACTTATCAATTACCCCACACTTAGCTTTTGCTCGTCCTCGAGTAAAATACCTTATCCATTCCAATTTGAAGAAACTTTCAAACAAGAATACAAATAAGGTGTTTTACCTTATCCATTCCAATTTTTTTAACTTTCAAACAAGAATACAGATAAGGGCAGTTTCTTCAAATTTTCTTTCCTCGACTTAACTTACTAAAATATTCAGTCTATCTTACTCCCTTGCCAATTAAGGTGCAACTTATTCACACAACCCCTTTGAAACTAACTCTCCTAAAATTCCAACAGCAAACCTCACATTCCTAGAGTGGCCAGCTTTCCCACGAGGGTAAGCTAAAGGCATTTGAAGATTATAGGAACAATAAGTTGTGTACACAAGGAAGTTCTTGGATTATGCATTTAGCATACTCAATTAAGCTCAAAATTGGTTGACAAGGGTAATTAATGCAATAGGTAGGAGAAAGTTTATTTAAAGTGACTCAAAAAGAAATGACTAAATCATGTCAAAATTCATGCCGCAATTGTTATATTGTTTCGAAGGGCAATGAGGAAGGTTCTGGTGCTCCAAAAATTTTCTGATCAAAAGATTTCATGAACTGGTTTTTCTAATCAAGTTATCAAAACGGGCCTTTGTGCAAAATTTTGGAAATTTATATGTATCCTACTAATTTAAATAATGTTAAAAATAAAAACTCTTAAACAAAAAATCGCTCTCTTGCTAACTAAATATTTTAAATAACCAATTCGAGAGTGAAGTTAGGTTGGAATATCAAAGTAAGTGCTAACTAAGCTAAGCATAAAATAATTCATAAGTTATAATTAAACACAACACATCTTAACTAAACGAAAAAATAGAACATAGACTTAATTCAGATAAAGTGAAATGAAGTGCATAAACATAATTCTAACAAAACATGACATAATTCCAAAACACGACTAAAGTACTTAAGATTGATCAAAGTGCTCAAAACTAAAATCTAAAACAGTCAGAGGTCAAAGTATTCTTCAATAATTACTAACCCCCACCCCACACTTAAAACATTGTTGTCCTCAGCAATTAAACCTGTTCATGAAAAAAAAAAGATTTAGTCAATAAATAAGTTCATCAAAATGTAAGTGCAGAGAACTCCCAGAAAAATGTCACTCCTGTGGACGTGGTGGTGGAAATCTGTCCATAATACTCCTATAAAAGTGCTCTGACTCTTGTCTTGAAAGTTCCATCGAGCACTCAAGTCGTGCTAAACTCTGTGCCTACAGTGCCAACTGCTGCTCGTGAATATCCAGTCGTCCCATCATCTGAACACGCTTAGAGTGCGCATCCTTCATGAAGTGCATCATCTGGTCCAGTTTGGAATTAATATGTGCCCGACCAGTCTGTAGAGTCTCAAAATGGGCAATAAAATCTGACATGTAAGGGGTTTGCATAGGTGGAACAGCCCCTGCAACAGCAGCATCAACATCCACCTCTGCTCCCGCTTCTGCTTCAGCTCCTTCAACTGGCAATTGAACTCTGCCTCTTTCTACTAGCCTCAAGTACTCCTCCCTAGTGGACAGTCTGACTTGATAAAAATTATGAGGGTCATCTACAATTAGCCTCAGATTCTTCAACATCTTAAAGTCCATGAGAGGACTGTCTCCCAAGTCGGGTCCTAATGGTTTGTGGCCTACTCTCTTGGCTAAAATCGTGACAATCCACCCTATAGATATCTTCTTGACCTTGGTGGGATTGCCCTGTAAATCTTCAAATTTCTTCCATAAGAAGTACGCTCTGTTTAATTTGATGCGGTGGATCATGCAGTGTAGGAAGAGAGCCTCAGCTTGGTTTACAACTCTGGCAGCTTCAATGTGGCCATAGAATGATAGGGTGAAGAACCGATGTAGGATCCTAAGCACGTGGCTCCGTAAATGGTGCACCTTTGATAGCCCTGTAATATACTGGGTTGCGGAGACTGGATCACGAATGGAAGCCCAAGTCGTGTGCTTGTTCAAGTTTGGAAGATGACGGGCACCATCAATAGGAAAACCAAGTGCTTCTGAAAAGTCATTGAAGGTCATTCTGTATTTCTGCTTTTTCAACCAAAAAGTCACTACCCCAGGATCTTCCAGGTCATCCTTATCAATTCTGCAATTTACCGTTGTAAGGAAGTCCCTGATCAGTTTTGGATGGACTGACTCCATTTTCTGAAAAAATTCTGTCCACCCTATTCCCTAAATCAGTTCATCAATCTCTGCCCTCATCCCTAGCCTCTATAACGAATCAAAGTTAAGAAATGTGGAAGGGAGGTATGTTGCCGCATCGAAGCCTTTGTAGTTGCTCTGAAAGATGTGTGGGACCCAAGAGGGCACAGAACTATCCCTCTCCTGAGATGCGGCAGCAGGCTGTGTAGATGACAATCCTTCATCAGTTTTAGATCTCTTTGGAGCCACTGTATAGCCAAAATAAAACACAATCAGAGTAGTGAAGACAATGTGGCTTACATACTAATTGACAAAAGGATGCTCATATGTAAGGTTGAAAGTGAAAAAGGACGAGTATTGCTTAAACATGTGCAAAGCTGAGTATATCAAAACATTAGACTAATCACAAATTGATCTAGAAGCCTTAATCTTAAACATGAAGTGCAACTAATTGTAAATCCAATGCTAGATTGAAATACTTCAAGAAATAGTAATACCACCACTTAGAACAGGAATGAAAATTCAGTTCTCTTTCAACAGCAAATCGAACACAAAGAAGTATAATGGCAAGATGTTAAACAAGTTCTCATTTCATTGCAGTTCTCACATCCTATTCAAGTTAAAACACCCATTCAAAGGTTATCAAAAACTGAGGGATGAACAAAATTTATAGCACATAGAGGGTAAATAACTCAACAATCTTGACAAACATGATGAGTGTCAAGGAAAAATAGTAAGAAAATTATGCACAGACTCATTAAAGTAAAACATCAAATACTTGGTGGGTAGCAATTTTGACATACAAAATGAACATTCTCACACAACTTAAACACCCATTTCATCCAAAATCACACAAAACAACTGAATATTTGAGCATAAATCAAATATATGGCATCCAATTATCACCAAAAAATTATAAGCTAAAAAGGAAATGGAAAGACCTAGGAGCTGTAAACTAAAGAAAAAGAAAGAAAAAATAAGAACTTACTTGATTTGTAAGATTGCTGACGAAAAATACAAGAGATGCACTTGAAAATGTGATGCAAGCAAACAAGAATGAGCAAGATGCAAATATTTGGAAATGGGGTAGAGAGGGATGCGATGAAGAGAAATGCAGCGTGTTGGAGAAAAAAAAATACGCGAGGAAATGGAAAGGATTGGCCTTTAAAACTGACAATTTTTCATTTTACACGGCAGTATGAATATACCTTACCGCCGTGTAAAACGATTCTGGACTGAAGATTCTTAAATTTATAGGATTTACACGGCGGTATGAAAATACCTTACCGCCGTGTAAAACGCTACTGGAATACTTCGAAAATTATTTTTAGAATTACAAGGTGGTATGAAAATGTGTTACCGCCGTGTAAAATGCTTTGCAAAATATCAACCTGAAGTTAAAGCAATTTTTTCACTATAAGCAAGTCCAAAACATTCTACACTTCTCCCAAATTATATTTGACCTCTAATTGAACACAAAACTAACATAAAACTGAAAATTACTCAAGCTATAAAATTAAAATAAAGGAAGATAAGGTTAGAAATTGTTTTAGTTTTGATTTTAAAGTCTCAGCTAGACTTTGAACTCACCTCATTCCTCATCTAAGTTAATGACCACCGCTGCAAGTTCAGCGTGGTATTTAAAATATGGTTTCGGACAATGTCCGTTTACCTTAAATTCTTCACTCCCAGCTTGCTTCCAAATTGTGACCACTCCAAAATCAATCACACTTACAATTTCAAATGGGCCTACCCATCGCGACTTTAACTTTTGAAGAAATAACCCTAATCGACTATTATATAAAAGAACTTTCATACCTAGAATGAACTCTTTCCTAACCAGTTTCTTGTCGTGCCATTTTTTCGTGTTTTTCTTATATTTCTCTGCTTGTTGATATGACCAAAAGCGTATCTCTTCTAGCTCATTCACCTGAAGAAGTCTCTTCTCACCTGCACTCTTGACATTAAAATTAAGAAACTTGGTTGCCCAATAAGCTTTGTGTTCTAATTCAACAGGGAGATGGCATGACTTACCATAGACAAGCTTAAATGGGGATAATACTATAGGTGTTTTAAATGCAGTTCTATAAGCCCATAAAACTTCATCCAACCTCCAATACCAATCCTTTCTAGATGAATTTACAGTCTTTTCTAGGATAGATTTGAGTTCTCTATTAGATACCTCAACTTGTCCATTGGCTTGAGCATAATATGGGGTGGTGATTTTGTGCTTCACACCAAATTTCTTCAAAAGGGTAGTGAACTGATGATTGAAAAATGTTTGCCCTCATCATTAATTATGGCTTTTGGTGCGCCGAATCTAGTAAAAATGTTCCTCCTAAAAAATTCTAGCACAATTTTAGCATAACAAGTCCTAGTAGCTACGACTTCTACTCATTTGCTCACATAGTCTATTGCCACTAGTATATACTCGAACCCATAGGATATCGAAAAAGGTCCCATAAAATCTATCCCTCATAGATCAAATAACTCTACTTCAAGCATATTTGTTAAAGGCATTTCATCCCTCCTGGAAATATTTCCTACCCTTTGGAATCTATCACAAGTTTGGACATATGATTTAACACCATTGAACATTGTAGGCCAACAAAAACCAGAAGAGAGAATTTTTGATGCTGTTTTATTTGGCCCATGATGTCCACCGGCTTCCCCGCTGTGACATGCCTTTATGATTTCCCCTGTTTCTTCATTTGGAATGCATCTTCTCAACACTTGATCAGCACACAGGCAAAAAAGATAGGGGTCATCCCAAATGTAGTGCCTTGCATCTGCTTTTAGCTTCTTTCTCTGTTGCCATGTGAATTCCTTTGGCATATAGCCCCCTGCAAGAAAATTGGCCACATTAGCGAACCAAGGCACAACAACTTCACACATAAATAAGGCACAAATACGCTCATCAGGAAACAAATCTAAAATTTCCCCTTTTTCAATGTGATTGTGCTCCAATCTTGATAAGTGATCCGCCACAAGGTTTTCTGCCCCCTTCTTATCTTTAATCTCCAAGTTAAACTCTTGCTAAAGGAGCACCCATCTAATCAATCTTAGCTTTAACTCATTTTTTGCAAATAGATGTCTTAAGGCTGCATGGTCGGGCCACACCACAATTTTTGCACCTAGCAAATATGGCCTAAATTTCTCAAAAGCAAAGACAATTGCGAGGAGTTCCTTCTCGGTTGTGGTGTAGTTCACCTACACTCCAGTAAAGGTATGGCTTGCGTAATAAATAATGTGAAACACCTTATCTTTTCGCTGTCAAAGCACAACTCCTACTTTATAGTCACTTGCATCGCACATGAGTTCGAAAGGTAAACTCTAATCCGGTGACAGAATAATCGGGGTTGAGATCAATTTCTGCTTCAGTAGCTCAAATACCTGCAAACACTCAGATGAAAAATTAAAAGCAGTGTCTTTCATCAATAAATTTGACAAGGGTTTTGCTATCTTTGAAAAATCCTTGATAAACCTACTGTAAAAACCAGCATGCCCGAGGAAACTTCTTACTCCTTTCACACTTGTTGGGGGTGGAAGCTTTTCTATCACATCCACTTTAGCTTTATCCACTTCAATCCCTTTTTCAGAAACTTTATGCCCCAAAACTATACCCTCTTTTACCATAAAATGGCATTTTTCCCAGTTCAGAACTAGATTGGTTTCCTCAGACCTCTTAAGAACTAATGCTAAATTGGCTAAGCAAGTTTCAAATTCCCTAAATTGTAAAGTCATCCATAAATACTTACATAAATTTCTCAATGAAATAATGAAAAACAGCTATCACACACCTCTGAAATGTGGCTGGTGCATTACACAACCCAAATGGCATCCGTCTATAGGAAAATATACCGTAGGGACAAGTGAATGTTGTTTTCTCTTGGTCCTCCACTGCAATCGGTATTTGGAGATAACCCGAATAGCCATCTAAGAAATAATAAAATCTATTACCAGCTAGCCTTTCTAACATTTGATCTATGAAGGGTAATGGAAAATGATCCTTTCGGGTAGCGTTGTTAAGTCTCCTATAGTCTATGCATACCCTCCAGCCTGTAATCGTCCGAGTAGGGATTAATTCATTGTTCTGGTTTTTCACTACAGTCATTCCCCCTTTTTAGGTACACATTGTACAGGACTAATCCACTTACTATCTGAAATAGGGTAGATTATACCTGCATCTAGTAGCCTTAATACCTCCTTTTTTACCACTTTTTGCAGGGTTGGATTCAACCTCCTTTGAGGTTGCACAACTAGTTTAACATCATCCTCCATGAGAATTCCATGCATGCATATACTTGGGCTCACGCCCTTCAAATCTGATGTTTTCCAGCCTACTGCTTTTTTATGTCTCTTCAAAATAGAAATCAGCATCTCTTCTTCCTCACCTGTCAAAACAAAAGAAATTATCACTGGTTTACCATTTTCTTCCAAAAATATATATTTTAAATTGTCAGGGAGAGGCTTAAGTTCAAAAAATTTTTCATCCGTTGAATGACATAAAGTATCCTCCTTTTCTTCTTCTTCCATCTCAGCATCTAGCTCTACATTCATAGCTCTACAGTCCTCTACTTCCATTGAATGCATAAGACAACTTTGCAAAGGATCATCTAACAATATCCCCTCTTGTTTTTCTACTAAATATTCATCAATGCAGTTCACAAAGCATATAGATTCTTCAAAATCTCCAGTGGGGTGCTTCATTACTTTATGCATATCAAAACTCATCTCTTCATTATTGAAACGTAGAGTAACTTTTTGCCCATTCACATCTATAAGCAATTTTGTAGTATTCAAAAATGATCGTCCTACAATAAGAGGCACTTTTCGATCCTCTTCCATGTCTATCACCACAAAGTCAACATGCAAAATGAAATTTCCCACCTTAACAAGCAGGTCCTCTATAATGCCCATTGGTTTTTTCATGGATCTATCGGCTAGTTGAAGAGTCATTCTTGTCTCCTTGATGTCACCCAAATTCAACTTCCTGCATAATGAGTAAGGCATTAAATTTATGCTTGCCCCTAAGTTACATAAAGCTTGACCCATGAAACTCCTTCCAAATTCACATGGTAATGTAAAACTACCAGGATCTTCTAATTTAGCAGGAATTTTATTCAAAATAATTGCACTACAATTTTCAGACAATTGTACTGTGCCACACCCCTCTAGCTTCTTTTTATTAGAACACAGCTCTTTCATAAATTTTGCATATTTAGGCATATGTAACAAAGTTTCAGCAAATGGCAAATTAATATGCAATTTTTTAAACATTTCAATGAAATTGGAGAATTGTTCATTATTTTTATCTTTCTTAGCTAGAGATGGATAAGGTAGCAGACTTTCATCAATTTCATGCATAGCTTTCTTAGCTTTTTCCATAACTTTTGGTGCAACTCTTACTAAAATAGGGTCAGATTTTCTTACCTCAACTGTAGGTTCCATCTCATTTGTTACCTCATCTTTTCTTGTCTCGACCTCCTTACCATTCCTCAATGAGATTGCTTTTGCCTCCTCCTTCGGATTACAATCCACATTTGCAGGAAATGTGCCTTGAGTTCTATTGGAGAGTGAGTTGGCAAGTTGCCCAACTTGAGTTTCTAAATTTCTGATTAAGGCATCTTGATTCCTTGTCCAGCCATCTTGTGATTTCCACCTTGCTTCTTGACTAGCCATAAACTGTTGTTGGCTATTCATAAAGCTAGCAAACATGTCTTCAAGGTTCGGTTTTTTCTCTTGATTAGGTGGTCTTGGTTGAAATCCCGGTGGATTATATGCTTGGGGTTGATTTGAGCCTTGTCCTTGATGTTGGGATGAGGGGTATGGTGTTTGGAAGTGTGTTTGATGATAAGCTTGGTTATGGGTTGGCTGGTAGTTGTTATTTTGGTAAAAGGGGGCTCTCGGTTGACTGTGAGAAGTTGAAGCTTAATTTCCATCCCTCCAGGAAAAATTTGGATGATTCCTCCATCCCGGGTTATAACTGTTGTTGAATGGATCACTCCTCCGGTAATCGTGAAGAGCATTTACGTTATTCACTAATTGATTTCCAACGTCTCCACCTTTAGTATCATGCAAAATATGACCTCCTTCAAAATGTTCACCTCCTTGAGACAACGAGGAAACATTTTGTACTTTCAACCCATTCATCTCCTTTCTCATAAGTTCTACTTGAGCCTTCAACATTGCTACCTCATCTATATTGTGTATTCCGTGTCCTTGCTTCTTGTGCATTATCTTTACACTAGCCCATTGAGCTTCATTTGTGGCCATCTCATCAAGAAGTGAGAAATCTTCCTCCGGAACCTTATTCATAAAACGTCCACCTGAGGCTGCATCCAAGAGAGATCGAGTTGTTGAATTGACACTCGCATAAAATGTAGACATCAATTGATGCATAACGATTTCATGATAAGGGCAACTTCTCAAAAGTCTTCTGAATCTCTCCCACGCCTTATGAAATGATTCCTCATAAAGCTGCTTGAAATTATAGATATGATTTCTGATGTTGGTTGTTTTTATTGGTAGGAAAAACCTTACTAAAAACTTTTCTTGCATTTGCTCCCAAGATCTTATAGATTGGTTTGGCAACATTTGCAGCCATTCACGTACCTTTCCTAAGAGTGTGAATGGGAAAAGCTTAAGTCGAATAGCATCTATTGAGACATTTGAAATTTGAACTGTGTCACTAATCTCCAAGAAAATGTCCAAATGTTGCGCTGGACCTTCACTATCTAACCCTGAGAATTGATTTCTTTATACCATAGTGATTATAGCTGGTTTAAGCTCAAAATAGTTGGCTTGAGGTAATATGATAGTCCTTTAATCCTCATTCCACCGTGGGGTAGCATATTCTCTAATGGTTCTTGGTCTTTGATCATCTCTTATATTCTACTCTTGCCTTTCTCTTTGTTGTTTCTCGAGTGGCCCATCATTATTAGGTGGATTGATATTCATATTTTGATTTGCTCCTTTCTCCCTCCTCCTATGATGAAAAGTCCGCTCGATTTCAGGGTCAAATGGAATTAATTGTTGAAGCTTTCGTCTGCTCATACACCATTAACACCTGAAAAGAATAAAATAAAAATTAATAAAACATAAACACATAAAATTAACAAACAAAATCTTTAAAACGCCTTATGTTCCCCGGCAACGGCGCCAAAAACTTGGTCGATGCTTAGTAAGTGTACTGAAGTGACAAGTAATATAGCGAGTATAATTAAGACCCGCGAATATCGAACCCAAGGGAATAGTGAATTAAGAATCAATTTGTTAAAATTATGCTAAAGAAAATCCCAAGTTGTTGTTTGAGTTTTTGGCTTTAAGAAATTAAATGATGAAATTACTAAATCGAGTGACTACCAATTAAACAAAAATTAGTAAAACTATAATTAAATTAAATGAAGGCCTTGCCAAAGAATACCTATTCTCCCCAATAATACCATGCAATTACTCTCACTAAACAAATACATATGCCAATTCAGTGAACAACCTAGCCTACGCCCTAGCCTACCATTCTGGATTAAACTTCTCTAAATTATGCACCTACCATTCGGGATTCAACACATAACTTAGCTTTAAACAGGTCTTAAATCCTAAACTTAGATAATCCTACTATTCCTGGATTAAGACATCTAAGCCCAATTATCCCCTTCCATTCTGAACCTATTAAAAGAGATGTCTACAGGTTAAACTGCCGTTCTGGATTCATTAAACAAGTAGAAAACTAAAACAAATAGAATAGAGCATATGTAAGTTGAATGAATCAAATACAATCAATAGATCGTCACACCGAATCAACCTAAATCTTGCATCAGAATCAATCATATACAGATAAGCTTAGAGAAGATAAAACTGAAGCATATGCAGAAATTAATCAAAATAGAGTGTTTACATGGTTATTGGGGATTCAAGGCATCACTCAACAAGAAAAAGAACTACCCACTCATTATTAAAATAAAAACTGAATTAAATGAAGAGAAATTGATATTACCCATTTTAGATCTGAAAATAAAATTATCACCGAAATATATAGATGTTCTTCAATGCAAATCCTCTATTACAACTCTAAATGTAAAGAGAGATATAGAATCTGAAGCTATTTATTGAAATTAATAAAAACTGAGTATAAAAATTGCTAAAAATGGAAACCTAGATCTAAGTTACAGAGAAAATTGAATATCAAATGTGCCAGGAAAAGAGCTCTGTTTAAAGAAATTTTTGCCCTTATTTATCAGTTAAGGTTACATGGCGGTATGAAAACCCATTACCGTCGTGTAGATCATGTTCACAACTGAAGGTTGAAGGTTACACGGCTGTATGAAAATACCTCGCCGCCGTGTAACTACCTACTGGAATGTAACTCTGCAAGTTGTTTGGTTTACACGGCGGTATGAAACACCCTTTCGTGTAACACCTACTGGAATGCAGTTAAATTCTTCTATATTTACACGGGGGTAAGGTCATTTTTGCCCACCGTGTAAAACTCCGTCAATCTCGGGATAATCCTGTTTACACGGTGGTATGAAACACCCTTACTGCCATGTAAACTCATATGTGTGCAATTCCTGACGTTTATTGTCACACTGTGGTATGAAACTCCTTACCGCCGTGTAAAATTTTGACAAAAACACAATAAAATTTCAATTTAGTCCATTTAAAGATTTAAGATTATTTTAAACAAAAATAACCTAAAATAATAACTACTTAACTCAAAATCAACCTAAAAATTGACATAAAAAAAAGCATAGAATTTCACTTATCAGTCCCTGATTCATAGCTGGACTCCTTTGTCAGTCTCTCCAATATCCAGGATAGAGAATGGCCTAAGTTAGAGTAATACCTCTGACCTTGTCCAATCTCAGTAGCCACAACCTTGGCCGCTTTTCCATTTCTATTATTACTGCTTCCAGTACCGCCTGATCTATATACTAATTGGTTCCCAAAATATTTCCCAGCAAAGTTATTTTAGCTTGCTTTCTTTGTTAGGTAAGCCCCCTTAGCCTCTACAACAATGTCTTTAAGTGACTCCCAATCTCTAAACCCCTTAAAGCTAAGCAAGTCCCTCAATTAAGGGCTGGAATTCCTGATAAATAACCTGATCTGGTCAGCAGTGTCAGGCTTTCACTTTATCTCCATAACCCTATTCCTCTATCTGGTTAGGTATTCATGGAATAACTCATCACTCCTTTGCTGTAAGAGCTCGAGGTCTTTTAAGGTGACCTCCATTCTGGTGCTGCAGTCATACTGTTTTATAAACCCTTCAGTCAAAAGTTTCCAATCCTGCTTTGACCTCCTGTCCAATCTGTGATACCAGTTTACTACCAGACCCACCAGACTAAGGTAAAAATATTTCACCTTCTTCTTCTTGGTCAAACCTATGCCCTTTATCATCAGGGTATACTGCTTAATGTGTGCAGATGGATTCGAAGTACTGAACTTCGGCAGCACAGGCATCTTGAACCTTTGGGGCAGCAGCTCTTCATCTCCCAAATCTCTATCTTCGGGGTTGATCCCCTTTCTAGCTGACAATATACGGGTGATCACCTCAATCTGCTGTTTCAACCCTTTCATTACTTCATCTTCTACCCTAGGTGCTCTGGCCCTCATAGCTTGATGGACTATTGGTTTCTCATCTCCATCCTCCATCATGAAATCATCATCGGGATTAGGGATCCTTGCCCTTCTTGGTTCCATAGGCGCCACAGGTCTATGCTCATTAACCAGTTGGCGGGCAACAATACCAACTAGTGGAGCCTCCCTGCTAGCAGGCAGTTTAACTTGCCCCCGAGGAGGGACTACCGGTAGTTGTAGAGCGATAGGTGGTTATGCAGCAGGAGGATGAGCAATCCTTTCAACCATAGCGCCCATCATCTCCAACATTCTCCACTTAAAATCCTCTAATCTCCTAGCAAGGTCTTGAGTGGTCAATGCCCTGGCTTTTTCTGCCATTGATGATTCTAAGGATGATTCATTGGTCATTGAGAATGACTCAAAATCCCAATCAGACACTAATTCTGGCAACTCAAAGAGCAAATTTTTCCTTACTAGCCGACCATAAGAACCTCTAGTCCACTTAGATAAATTTATGATGGCTGAAAGATTCAAACTATTTGAATGATGCTTGAATGATATATACAATGCATGATCATATGTTATGTGACATTCACAACCACATACAAGCAAATAGATCCTTCAAACCTTATTTGTAACACCCCGAAATATACCCTAGAAGGATTTGTGTTTAATGAAGGTTAGTAGTGAACAAAATTATGCAAGTGTAGTGTTGGGTGTGCTGAATGGACAAGTTTGGAATTAGTGTAAAAGTTTCGGCAAGTGCGGCCAATTATATAATTGTGGAGTATAGGATTAGGACTTGATTGAAAGAATAAAATTAATTATGTGGGCCAATGTGAAGGATTATAAAGTATAGATATCAATGCATGAGGATTAGAGAGAGTTGAAGGATTGATAGGGGAATTTGACACAAATATCTAATTTGGACCTATGGCAGGGTGACAAGTGGCAATAGGTGAGAAGAGGTATAAAAGGAGAGAGAGAAGGAGAGAGAGGGCAGAAAATCTGCTCTTCCCCTCTCTCGTTCTCCCATGCTTCCTCTCTTCTTCTTCTTCTTCTTCTTCTTCTTCTTCTTCTTCTTTTTCTTCTTCTTCTTCTTCTTCTTTTCTTTGTGTTTCACTGCCATCTACTCTCTCTCTTAAATTAAAGTCCAATATTTAGATGATGAAGTTTGTAAGATCAAATTATTTAAGTGAAGAATTTGTTAGAAAGGTAAGTTATAAGTTTTGACTTATGTTGTTATTTCTTATTTAGCAAAAACCCTAGATACATGTTTTGTATATTTGTGTGTGTATTTTGATGAGGGTTTTGGATGGGTTTTGGAACAAGAATATTCAACCAAGAAAAGCTATTAGGAGCAAAGGAGTTGAGGTATGGGAATTTAGGTTTTGGTGTATTATTTGATTGTGTTGATCTTTGGTTGATTTTCTGGATAATTATGAATTTAAAGTTATTGAAGTATGTTTGAATGTTATGGATTTTTGATAATTTATGTTTAGATGTTTTGATTGTGAGTTTTGAACCAAGGTAAGGAATTGAGTGAGTTTTTGCAGTAAAAACTACTAGTTTTTTTAATTGGGGATTTTAATGATGTTAATAGTATAATTTAATTGTGTTTAATGGTATGAAATTTTGTGTTAATTATGAGGTTTTGAATGAATAATTTGTGTTGTGTTAAAATTTTGAATTGAATGGGAGTTTTGTGTATGAGTTTTGGATGAAAGGATTGGTGAAGTCTCGCTAGAGATTTGGAAAATGCAACTCTATCGCAAGCGAGACATTATTGTGAGCACGACATAGCCGGGTAATTCCAGCATCTCCCGAGCAGTCAAGCTATTAGCGGAGGAATGCACGAGTCATGTCAAGCTTCACGACTCGACATGAGAATCCTGCTCGGCAAGAGAGCCCGCTCAGCATGAGGATCCCACTCGGTATGAGAGTCTGTCGTAATAAGAGCACGACTCGGCATGGAGAGCATGACTCGTGCTAAGACTCCATTTAGCATGAGAGCCCATTCGGCGTGGGGAGCACGACTCATGCTGAGAGCCCGTTCGGCGTGAGGAGCACGACCCGTGCTGGGAAGCACGACTTGTGCTGGCTAGCATGAGTCGTGACAACTTTTGCCCCTATTCCTGCTTATCTCTATTCTTTTGTTATGCTTTAAGGGGTTTGCCTTCACGAGTCGTGACAGTAAGCACGACTCGTGATCGCTTCTTGGGACTCGTCTGTCTCGAGCGCGACAGACCCCTTTGCCTAAAATGTTTTCGAAAGATTTCTTCCTTGCATGGTTTTCCACTAATGTTTTGCTTATATGTTTTAAAATGTGGATCTTTTGATGTGTTCCCATGCATAGTATTTTGTGAAATATGAGAATTTAATTTACCATTATTTTATTATAAATGTATATGTGTAATGTAAGGTAAACTTATCTGTTAAGTTTAAGTGAGTGTATGATAAATGAAATTAGTACACATGGTAGGTATATACATATATTGATACATGTGTCTAAGTGATCATAAAAGAATGATGCGAGGATTTGATGGAATAGGTATTTATATGTGTAAAATGTTAAGAATTTAATAATGATATGGAGATTTAGCCTACGTTAGTCGAGTCATGGATAGATAGGCATGCCTATAGAGTTCTATTAGCTGCAGCCCCTTTGGTTTTGGACCCTGATCAGGTCCCCGTTCGGGTCCTCGCGATCCTCAATGTGTTTGGATCTTATTTAAAATCCCCCAATGTGAAAATATTTTGAAATGAAAAGAAAAGAATGATTTTAATATCTTCGAATATCCATACGTTATGAAAGAATTGTTGGTACCTTTAGGTATCTATATGTTTACTCGTTTATCCACCCCTTTGACTTAGCAGGCAACTAAAAGAATGAAAGAATGTGATTAATTGATAAGTTCTGTATTGATTGAAAAAAGATATGTGAATGAGCATCGAATGTGTTTGTTAACATATATATATATATATATATATCTTATAAGATTGTGCTTTACGCACTTATATGTTCTGGACCCTTTTTAGACACCTATGTGGAAATGTGTGGTACCTTCGGGTACCTATGTGTTTTGTATAATAAGTCAATGTCTGTAAATGAAAAAAGATATAATGAATAATGTTTGTTCAAATAGGCTTGTCTGAATGAATCCTGATTGCATAAGAATTTGTATGTGAAAATGTATGTTATTAATCTGTTTAAAAGTTATGGGTATGAGTGCCGATATGATGTCTTGGTAGAGACTTACTGAAGTATTGGATACGCATATCTGCTATAATTAATTTGTCTACAAATGAAATGTTTTAACTTAAGTAGTAACACTATAATCTGCATGATTTTGGAACTATTAGTAATAACAGGAGTTGGTAAGACTTAATATTTTCTGACTAGAAAAATGTATTTTTGGTAACCAATGAGGTATAACTATTAATATGGTTAATTAATTATTTAGACAAATAACGAGTATGTGTAAGGTATGTATATTAAAAAAAGTAATAAAGTATTTTCTGTTTTTGGTAAATAAGATGTACGTACATATAAAATAGCTTTTGTTTTCAAATGAAGATAATAATGTAATCTGTGCTAACTCTAGCCGGCACCTTTATGCTTACGTATATATATTGCTTATGCATGTGTTCGTATCACCGAACACTATGATTGGTGGGTTATTACTTTCTTGTTTTCCCTACTAAGCATTATCGCTTAGCACGGTATTTTTCTGTGCAGGTTAGGAGTCTGAAGTTTGGTTCGAGCGGTCCACTGTGATTTTTGCTAACGAGTCAGATGGAAGTTTTATAGGAAATTCGTTATTGATTTTCGAAATGTAATTAAGTTTTATTTATTATCTTTTGTTATGAGTTGTAATATTCTTTAGTGCGAATTATGGTGCGTGTCTGTCGTTGAGGTTCTAGATGTTAGAAATTTTATAATTCCGTTTTTGGTATCTGTTTCTCATGTAAGTATGTTTAATTATGTTTTTATCACGTAACATCCTTCACCTGTCGTGATAGGTTGCTACGTACGGGTAAGGGGTGTTATATTTAGTGGTATCAGAGCATAGATTTAGTCGGTTCTGGTCGACTAGGTTTTCGAAGTGTGTCTGTATAGTTTAGCATTGGCCAAAGCGAATGATCTTGTTTTTCAGGTTTAATTTGGGAATGAGAACCTCCCGCTCAGATAAAGTGTTTAGTTAAGTGTTGGCTCGGTAGATTACGATCTACCTGTCTTGGATTGTTATGTGTGTGTATAAATTTGGAATGTGTTTGTCAGGTGAGTTGCTAAAGATTTTGCTAGGATTTCGCTTTGATGATATGTGGTTTTAGAGAGAAGAGTTTGTGGAAGTTCTTGAGTGTATTAATATACGGCTACCTTGTGGGAATAGATAATTTGGTGTTTCAAAATGGATGAGTGTTTCTGGTAATGTTTTGTGTGCTTGTCAGCTATCTTCCAAAAATTATTTGAATATGGACATATTGAACCATGGGGATGGGAAAAGTGCATTATTATAGCATCAATTGCATTTCTGCATCATCTTGCATACATGAACCATCACATCCTCATTGCATCATCATCCTTTGATCACACATGAGAAGCATTTGTGTATGTATTTTAGAAGGAGAGAAAGCTGACAGGGTGTGCATTGAGTATTTGATATTAAGATTAGGTTTGTGATTTAAAAGCTTACTAGTTGTTAAGGAAAAAGCACAGCGTAATAGTCAGAGTTAAGTAGAAAGAGTATTTTGGAATCTTACATAAGTGAATGTAAAGAGATTTTCAAGTAAGATGAGAGGGTTATTTGGAATGAAAGTAACATGTGTGTCAGATATTTTAAAGTATTAAGGAATTGTGTAGCAAGATGTTGTAAGTTAAATGGTCTATATATGAGGTGTATATGTTTTGGTTTCTAATTTGTGGTTACGGTAATAATTATTTTGATGAATATGATTGATTTGAATGTAAGTCAATGAGAGGAGGATTATGAGTTTGAGTTGAGTTGTGAAAAAGAGAAAGTTATGATTTGTATAGTTATTATGATTAAAAAGGAAATTGTTAGAGAGTATAGTGATGGGATTAAGTAAAAGCAGGTAAGTATGTTAAGAATGAAGTGTATAGGAACGAGTGTATTGTAAGTGTAAAACGTATGTGTTACATGATGATATAGAAATAATCTGTATGAATGATAGTGAATTGAAGTATGGTTTTTGGATTTTTTTGGATGTAAGTGAATTTCGAGGATGAAATTCTTTTAGGATGGAAGATTTGTAACACCCCGAAATATACCTTAGAAGGATTTGTGGTTAATGAAGGTTAGTAGTGAACAAAATTATGCAATTGTAGTGTTGGGTGTGCTGAATGGACAAGTTTGAAATTAGTGTAAAAGTTTCAGCAAGTGCGGCCAATTATATAATTGTGGAGTATAGGATTAGGACTTGATTGAAAGAATAAAATTAATTATATGGGCCAATGTGAAGGATTATAAAGTATACATATCAATGCATGAGGATTAGAGAGAGTTGAAGGATTGATAGGGGAATTTGACACAAATATCTAATTTGAACCTATGGCAGGGTGACAAGTGGCAAGAGGTGAGAAGAGGTATAAAAGGAGAGAGAGAAGGAGAAAGAGTGCAGAAAATCTGCTCTTCCCCTCTCTTGTTCTCCCGTGCTTCCTCTCTTCTTCTTCTTCTTCTTCTTCTTTTTCTTTTTCTTCTTCTTTTCTTCTTGTTTCACTGCCATCTACTCTCTCTCTTAGATTAAAGTCCAAGATTTAGATGATGACGTTTGTAAGATCAAATGATTTAAGTGAAGATTTTGTTAGAAAGGTAAGTTATAAGTTTTGACTTATGTTGTTATTTCTTATTTAGCAAAAACCCTAGATATATGTTTTGTATATTTGTGTGTGTGTTTTGATAAGGGTTTTGGATGGATTTTAGAACAAGAATATTCAACCAAGAAAAGTTATTAGGAGCAAAGGAGTTGAGGTATGGGAATTTAGGTTTTCGTGTATTATTTGATTGTGTTGATCTTTCGTTGATTTTCTGGATAATTATGAATTTAAAGTTGTTGAAGTATGTTTGAATGTTATGGGTTTTGGATAATTTGTGTTTAGATGTTTTGATTGTGAGTTTTGAACCAAGGTAAGGAATTGAGTGAGTTTTTGCAGCAAAAACTACTGGTTTTTTTAATTGGGGATTTTAATGATATTAATAGTATGATTTAATTGTGTTTAATGGTATGAAAGTTGGGTTTTGTGTTAATTATGAGGTTTTGAATGAATGAATTATGTTGTGTTAAAGTTTTGAATTGAATGGGAGTTTTGGGTATGAGTTTTGGATGAAAGGATTGGTGCACTCTCGCTAGAGATTTCGAAAATGCGACTCTGTCGCGAGCGCAACAGGGCCGAGTAATTCCAGCATCTCTCGAGCAGTCGAGTTATCAGCGGAGGAATGCACGAGTCGTGTCAAGCTTCACGGCTCGGCATGAGGATCCCGCTCGACATGAGGATCCCACTCAGTATGAGAGTCCGCTCGGAATGAGAGCACGACTCGGCATGGAGAGCACGACTGGTGCTGAGAGTCCGTTTGGCATGAGAGCCCGTTCAGTATCGGGAGCATGACTCGAGCTGGGAAGCACGACTCATACTGAGAGCCCATTCGGCATGGGGAGCACGACTCGTGCTGGCTAGCACGAGTCGTGAGAACTTTCACCCCTATTCCTGCTTGTCTCTGTTCTTTTGTTATGCTTTGAGGGGTTTGCCTTCATGAATCGTGACAGTAAGCACGACTCGTGATCGCTTCCTGGGACTCGTCTGTCGCGAGCGCGATAGACCCCTTTGCCTAAAACATTTTCGAAAGATTTCTTCCTTGCATGGTTTTCCACTAATGTTCTACTTATATGTTTTAAAATGTGGATCTTTCGATGTGTTCCCATGCATAGTATTTTGTGAAATATGAGAATTTAATTTACCATTATTGTGTTATAAATGTATATATGTAATGTAAGGTAAACTTATCTGTTAAGTTTAAGTGAGTGTATGATAAATGAAATTAGTACACATGGTAGGTATATACATATATTGATACATGTGTCTATGTAATCATAAAAGAATGATGCAAGGATTTGATGGAATGGGTGTATATATATGTAAAATGTTAAGAATTTAATAATGATATGCAGATTTAATCTGCGTTAGTCGAGTTGTGGATAGATAGGCATACCTATAGAGTTCTATTAGCTGCAGGCCCTTTGGTTTTGGACCCTAATCAAGTCCCTGTTCGGGTCCTCACGATCCTCAATGTGTTTGGATCTTGATTAAGATCTCCCAATGCGAAAATATTTTGAAATGAAAAGAAAAGAATGATTTTGATATCTTCGGATATCCATGTGTTATGAAAGAATTGTTCGTACCTTCAGGTATCTATGCGTTTACTCACTTATCCACCCCTTTGACATAGCAGGCAACTAAAAGAATGAAAGAATGTGATTAATTGATAAGTTCTGTAATGATTGCAAAAAGATATGTGAATGAGCATCGAATGTGTTTGTTGACATATATATATATATATATATATATCTTATGAGATTGTGCTTTACGCACTTATATGTTATGGACCCTTTTTGGACACCTATGTGGAAATGTGTGGTACTTTCGAGTACCTATGTGTTTTGTATAATAAGCCAATGTCTGTAAATGAAAACAGATATAACGAATAATGTTTGTTCAAATAGGCTTGTCTGAATGAATCCTGATTGCATAAGAATTTGTATGTGAAAATATATGTTATTAATCTGTTTAAAAGTTATGGGTATGAGTGCCTATATGATGTCTTGGTAGAGACTTACTGAAGTATTGGATATGCATATCTGCTATAATTGATTTGTCTACAAATGAAATGTTTTGATATAAGTAGTAACACTATAATCTGCATGATTTTGGAACTATTAGTAATAATGGGAGTTGGTAAGACTTAATATTTTCTAAATAGTAAAACGTATTTTTGGTAACCAATGAGGTATAACCCATTAATATGGTTAATTAATGATTTAGATAAATAACGAGTATGTGTAAGGTATGTATAGTAAAAAAAGTAATAAAGTATTTTCTGTTTTTGGTAAATAAGATGTACGTGCATATAAAATAGCTTCTATTTTCAAATGAATATAATAATGTAATTTGTGCTAACTCTAGCCGGTACCTTTATGCTTACATATATATATTGCTTATGCATGTGTTCGTATCACCAATCACTGTGATTGGTGGGTTATTACTTTCTTGTTTTTCCTACTAAGCGTTATCGCTTAGCACGGTATTTTTCCATCCAGGTTAGGAGTTTGAAGTTTGATTCGAGTGGTCCGCTGTGAGTTTGGCCAACGAGTCAGATGGAAGTTTTATAGGAAATTCGTTATTGATTTTCAGAATGTAATTAAGTTTTATTTATTAGCTTTTGTTATGAGTTGTAATATTTTTAGTGCAAATTATGGTGTGTGTCTGTCACTGAGGTTCTAGATGTTAGAAATTTTATAATTCCGTTTTTGGCATCTGTTTCTTATGTAAGTATGTTTAATTATGTTTTTGTCGTGTAACATCCTTCACCTATCGTGGTAGGTTACTACGTACGGGTAAGGAGTGTTACATTTAGTGGTATCAGAGTATACATTTAGTCGGTTTTGGTCGACTAGGTGTTTCGAAGTGTGTCTATATAGTTCAGCGTTGGCCAAAGTGGATGATCTTGTTTTTCAGGTTAGAGTTGGGAATGAGAAGCTCCCGCTCAGATAAAGTATTTAGTTAAGTGTTGGCTCGGTAGATTACGATCTGTCTATCCTGGATTGTTATGTGTGTGTATAAATTTGGAATGTGTTTGTTAGGTGAGTTGCTAAAGATTTTGTTAGGATTTCGCTTTGACGATTAGTGGTTTTAGAGAGAAGATTTTGTGGAAGTTCTTGAGTGTATTGATATATGGCTACCTTGAGGGAATAGATAATTTGGTGTTTCAAAATGATAGAATTTTAATTTTAAAAACTCAATTATATTTATTAACCAAGACACTTTCGAAGCAAAGTCTCAAAGTTCCCAGCGGAGTCGCTACTGTGACATGCCAAAATCCACTCATATTTCCCGGAGGGCCCGCTTTTAGGGTCCGAGAAGGGTTTGCGTCTAGATTTTTGGTAACATGAGGTATTTTGGAATCCCTTCTCAATAGAAAATTGGGAAAGTTCATCTGATCTCATGAAACCTTTAGGCACCTTGAGGTATTTTGGAGTCACCACCCAATTTACAAGAAATTAGAAAAGTTTGTCTAATTTTGGAGGTCTAAACTAGAGAGTGGTTCATAAATTAACTCTTATTAATATCTTGGTTAAGTTATAAGTGAGTTTTTAACAATTAAATTTTTATCTTTTTTCTCACACATCATACAAATTAATTTAAGCGCACACCAAGCATTGAAGAAAGCGGTAAAACACGATAAATAAAATAACAAAATAAATTACAAAATTAAATTGGAACAAAAAATACAATCCCTCAAACTGTAAAATTAAAATAAATAAATAAATGACAAAATAAAATAAACAAACAAACATACATAAATTGGAATATTTATTTGGAGTAGGAACGTTGGTTCCTTCATGCATACTTAAAAATGGAGAACTATTTTAGGCAATTAGTGAGAAAATTGGAATGAGTGATCTCATTTTATGAAAATTAATTTTTCTTTTGAAAGTGACATTTTATTGGTTGAAATTAGGACATTGCTCCTATTTTATTAGAAAAATTCCAATTTATTAATATAAATATTTTTTGTAATTTTTTAATTAAGCATGTATAAAATAAATAATTTTATTACTAATTATATGATAAATAAATTAAAAAGACAAATAAAGAAAAATAATACAAATAACAAAAATGATAAATCAACCAAAATCCCCAGATCTCATTCTTCGCGTGCAAAAGTGCTCAATCATAACAAAAATAAATATTGAAACAAAAATAAACACAAAAATTTAATATTAGTAATTAAATCAAGAAAACCAATTAAATACATAAAATAATAAATAACATATTAAAATAGATAAAAAAAAATGCATCATGGATGATTAATAAATTAAATGACGTATTAAAACAAATAGATTAACATATTAATAAATTAATACATAAAAATATGAAATAATAATAATAATAATAATAATAATGATAAAAACGATGACAAAATAATAATAATAATAATAATAATAATAATGATGATGATGATGATGATGATGATGATGATGATGATAATAACAATAATAATAACAATAATAATAGTAATAATAAAAATAAAGAATAAACAATCAAGTAAAAAAAACAATAAAAAAATATAAAAAGATGTTAAATTTATACCCAAGATTACATAAAATAAATAAATAAATAATGGATCAAAAGATCTACATGATAACTAATTAAATATGAACAAAAAATAAATAAAAAAATAAAAAATAAGAAATCGAATCTAAAATGTTTACGCTCAGATTTCGTATTTGATAGAATGTGTAAGATGATTGATTTTTCCTATTTTAATTCACAAAATATTAGATAAAAAAAATAATCTAAAAACTTTTCTCTAAAAAAATTGTAAAAATCTTATTTTTACAAAATTAAAGAAAAAATTAAATTTTAAGAACAAATGATTACTCTTTTTGTCTCAAAAATCAAAATCAATTATTTTTCCAAAAATTAATGTAGAGTTTTTGAAAAAATTTAATTGAAGAGAAAATTGATTAAAAAAATAACAAGTGAGAAAATTAAATTTTTAAAAACAAAGAATTTTTTTTTGTTTCAAAATTAATTATTTTTCAATAGAATTCAATCTAAAATGTTTAAAAAAAATTATTGAAGTAAAAGAAAAAAAGAATTGAAATAAAAGAACAAAAATGCCAAACTCAAGAAAAGAGAAGACAAAATGCCCCAAAAGAAATTTCACTTTTTTTTCCTTCCCATAATTTTCTATTTATATCAATAAAAATGGAAAACTTCATTAATTAAGGAAGAAAAATGAATTTTTATCAAAATCTCCTTAATTTAGGTTCAAAAATAGAAATTATCATTAAAAATCCCGGAAAATATGGTGAAAAGTAAAAAAAAATCAAGAAAATTCGAAAAAGGGGGCGAAAAATGCGTTTCGGCAGCCTAGGGGGCGAGCAACGGACGTCGGCCGCACGCGCTAGTGACGTCCCCCACGTCACTCGTGCGCAGGCGAGCGACTCCCTCCGCGTGCTACGTGCTGCGCGAAGGCCAGGCCCTCCCCCGTGCCGGCTGCCGTAAACGCCCGAAATTTTTATTTGTTATTTAAAAAATTATTTTGACTAAAATACTATAATTTCCAAATTCACTTTTTTATTTTTATTTTTATTTTTATTTTAATTTTAATTTTTTTTATTTTTTTTCTCTAAAGAGCAAATTCGCAAGAAAATTATCACTTTCAACCTTTTTATGGCCGTGAACGGGCATCTAATTATCATCGGATAACCCTGATCTAAACTACCTCGGGACCCCGTGTCTACACCCACTTCCTCCGTCATCTCCTCCATCCTAAAGCAGCCGCCGTTGGTAATTCCTATTGGAGTACAACCCAAGTCGCACATTGGAAAATTAAGGAAGAAGCACCATGAATATAAAGTGTTCACCTAACTCCATTAGTATGAGACCTATTGGGAGAAACCCAAAATTAAATTCGTGCGGACTTGGTCCAAAACGGACAATATCATACTAATGTAGAGTTAAGCAATGTTTGGCAGTCCTAACAATTGGTATCAGAGCCATGGTTTGGAAATAGTTCGGAATAGTGGACAACGTTATATAGGAGGCTCCCGGTACGACCTCGCTATTGGAGATTCGTGTTTGGTGCCTTATGTCGAAAGTCTTCCTGATATTGTGGTGGTCAAGCGGCATGTCCCGTTGGTTGATAATGGCAGTGCAAGATGATTTGACGAATCAAATGGATTATCGCTCGAGGGAAGGACATAAGTTGTGCAACTGTAGATTCATATTTGGTGCCTTGTGTCGAAAATCTTCCTGATATTGTGGTGGTCAGGCAGTGTGTCCCGTTGGTTGATAACGGCGATGTAAGATGATTTGATGAATCTAATGGATTATCGCTCAAGGGGAGGATATAAGCTGTGTGGTCCTTGGTTTGAGGGGAGGATTGTTGGGGTACAACCCAAGTCTCATATTGGAAAATTAAGGAAAAAATACCTTGAATATAAAGTGTTTACCTAACTCCATTGGTATGAGACTTTTTGGGAAGAAGCCAAAAACAAATTCGTGCGGTTTGGCCCAAAACGGACAATATCATACTAATGTGGAGTTAAGTAATGTTTGACAGTCCTAACAATTCCTTCTTCTTTCTCTTTCTTTTCTTTCAATTTCAACCACTAACATGCACTCTCTGATTTTCCACTTCGTTCCCATCCACAGATTCAAGTAGCGATCTAGATGAGCAGATCTCTCAACTCATGCAGTGCAAACCAATATTGAAGACCCAGGTTTAATCTCGCATTCTGCTTGCTTCTAGAGAGAAAAGTGCAAAAATTTTGATATTAGTTTTCTAATTTTGGCAATTCATTTTATTTCTGTTTGTTAAATTAATTATGTTTGGATTGATTTTCTCTTTAATTTGTTTTGTCAGGTCAAAAAAGGTGTGCCCAAATTGAAAAAATACTTCTTGTGATTATACCCTGCAAATTACTTTTCTTATTTATTGTAAAGCTTTTCATTTATTGGTTTGTTACTTTGGCTGTAGCAAGCGTTTTATACTAATTTTTGTAGATGATTGTGGAAAATTGGTTTAGCTTATTATTTTGATTTCTTTTATTTCTTGCAGGTTAGATCATTATGTGATAAAAAGCTTAGATTATTATGGATCAGATCAATGAAGAGAAAGAGGAAGATGAAGGCAGTGTTGGTGGTGGAAAGAAGTTGGCGAAAATGACATCAAAGTTGTATACCAGAAGCAATTGGTCTTTCTTTTGGGTTTGCTTTTATATTGTTCACGCACTCCATTTTACGTGAGAAGTACACACTGTACCATATCAGCATAGAGAGTTTATCTTATATAATTTTGAAAAGTCTAGATGTTTAATCGGTTATGTATTTAATTGAGGTGTCTAAATGAAAATGAAGCCAAATTGGAGGGTCAGATTATGTATTTGTCCTAATTTTAATGTCTTAAAAGGCGAATCATCTTCTTTTTCTGTTTTTGAATTTTTTTTAATATATAATTTTACTATAATCACCCATTATATATACACACACACACACATATATATATATATATATATATATATATATATAAAGTAGGTGAAAACTTTCTTACACAATTATATCATCTTATTTTTACATTATTAACATAAATAATTAGGTTAAGAGTTTAAGTAGAAAACAACTATTTAAAAATATATAATTAAATTAAGAGTTTAAATAGAAAACAACTATTAATAAATATAATTAACTAAAATATTTTGATATAGGTCAAATATAACTGAGTTGGGTTTCTATTAGAATTAATTTATTTTCAAATTTTTTTTATAGTATAGGAGACCTTTGTCAGTTTTTCAAAGTAAATTTTATATTAATCTCTTCACTTTTACATATTGATACCTTAATTTATTATTTTTGTAATTTATTTCTTTATATTTATCAATTATTAAATTTCAGTTTATAAATATTAAATATTATTATATTTTAAGTTATAATTATATTTAATATAATTATATATATATATATATTTTATTTTATTTATATATTCAATAAAAATGAAAATTTAAAAAAGTTAAAATAGATATTAATACACTTTGAAACAAAATTATATATATATATATATATATATATATATATAGGTTGTGCAAAACCCCACCCGACCCGAATTACCCAAATAAACCGACTCAAAATATTCATTCAGGTGGGGTCGTTCGGATTATATGAGTCGGGTCGGTTATGGATATTTAGGATATTTCGGGTCAGTTAGGTTAAAACCTTGCTCAACCCAAACTCGACCGATATACTATAAATACCTTTTATTTTATTTTTTCATTTTTACCCATACCCACCAATCTACATCTCACGCTCTCCTTCTCTGTCTTTCCTTCTCAAGCAATTCTCTTCCTCTTCCTTTCAAGCATATCGATCTCAAGCAAATCTCTCCATGTCCCTCTCAAGCAAGTCTTTTTCTCTCAAGCAAATCTCTTTCTCTCAAGCAAATCTCTCTCCCTCTGTGAACAAAATATCTCTCTCTGTGAACCAAATCTCTCGATCGAGATCGAGATCGAGATCGATCTACTGTTCCGGCATTCTCCTAGCAGCGAGAAGCAGAGAAATAAGCCAATCTCGATCTTCTACTAGCAGATCTGTTTTTTCTCTCTCTTTTTTTTAGATCTGTTTTTGCTTTAGTTAAATTAGTTTATGATATTTCATATTTTGCTTGATGATGCTTTTGGGATGGACTTTGATATTTTTTTGGCATTGAATCTTTGTTGTGTGTTGGATGTTAATGGTGGGATGAATTCTAAATTTTTTCTTAGTATTGAATCTGTGTTGGGTGTGAATGGTTTTTGAATTTTGGGTTGATCGGGTTTTTTGGTTAGAGCCCCGATATTTTTTGAGTTTTTCAGTTCAGGCCCCTGCTAGTAGTTAGGGTCGGTTTGGGGTTGGATTTTATGCATATTTCGGGTGTCGGGTTATTCAGGTTCAGGTTGGCTAGAGCCTGCCCGATGCACACCCCTAATATAAATATACATATATATATGTATATATATATATACATACATACATATATGTATATATACATACATACATACATACATATATGTATGTATGTATGTATGTATAGATACATACATACATATATATACATATATATATATATATATATATATGTATATATATATATGTATGTATGTATATATATGTATGTATGTGTATATATGTATGTATATGTATATATATATACATACATACATATATGTATATATACATACATACATACATACATATATGTATGTATGTATGTATGTATAGATACATACATACATATATATACATATATATATATATATATATATATATATATATATATATATATATATATATATATATATATATATATATATATATATATGTATATATATATATGTATGTATGTATATATATGTATGTATGTGTATATATGTATGTATATGTATATATATATACATACATACATGTATATATGTATCTATATATACATACATGCATGTATGTATGTATCTATATATACATACATGCATGTATCTATGTATCTATATGTATTTATATAGATACGTACATACATATATATACATACATACATACATACATACATACATACATACATACATACATACATACATACATACATATATATATATATATATATATATATATATATATATATATATATATATATATATATATATATATATATATATATATATTGATGACAATCCAAATTTTCTGAGCTGACAGTTTAAAATAGTCACCTGGAAATAAAGAATTTTGGCGGGTTTTCGATTTAGGATATTTCGACGGTCAATTTAGGAAAATTGAAGATAATATTGTGTAATATTTGTAAAAGAAATCAAGAAGAAAAACATACCTGGATTTCCCCTTTTATAAAGTTAAGAATCGGTGGTGGAGTAGGAATCCTTTTCTGCGTGGGACAGGTATTCCAAGTAAAGCTAGAGCTGGGAGTCCTAACTGGAGTAGGACTCGGATTCTGAATAGATAAGAATGCCTCTTAGTCAGATAAGGATAACTCTCATTTGGATAATGTTGAATTACTGATTAGATAAGGTTGATTGCATAGAAAATGTGTTATAAGGTAATGGAAGGCCTTGAGGAATCCTAACAATCCTGATGGTCTCGAAAAATGAGTTCTTTCCAAGCTTATGGATGCTACCGAGCTCTTATTAAGAGATTTCATATCAACTCGGTTGTCCGGGCTCGAGAGCAAGGCGCAACTGAACCCTACGAAGGGTAATAGGGTAAAGCCGAACTTGTTGAATAAGTCAGGACCGAACACCTTATGGGGTGTCCGATTATCATAAGTCTCTCGCCTCCCACCCCCCCCCCCCCTCCCCCACCCCCCTAAGTATATGACATTTATGTCATTTGGGCGGTAAACTAAAAATTTGAAAATTTACTGGTCAGGCATGTGAGGCGTTAAAAACTAAAAAGATAGCGCCTTATGTCACGCGAAAGATGCCTCGCTTCTAGCGAAGTGACGGCTAGGGTAGTTACATGCTATCATTGTGGTGCTTTGATACCCACGCCTGCCTTAATGACCACTAACACAACCATTTAGTGCTTGCCACTTGTCACTTTACCACTGGATCACCTGGCCTATATATTTCATTTCGTTTTAGGGATTTGGCTTCCTTTTCACTCTTTTGATTTTCATTTTACTGTTATTCTCTCTTAGATTTTTCATCCTCTTCATCTTCTTCGCTTCAGATATGCATTTTCTCCCCTACCTTTCCCAGATTCGCCGCTCTTGCAAGCGATCATCTCCAGGCATCTTCTGATCTAGCTACATCCAGATTTACTTTGAAACCTTTGTCTGAGATTTCCTGAGATTTTCATGTAATAACCCCAATACCGGGTTAGTCGTAAATAGTATGTTTCTAGAGTGAATTGTATTTTCGGGGTGAATAGTACTTTTCAAAAACAAAAAATATTTTATTGGACCATTGGATAGAGCTCGTCAATACGAGTCCGTAGCTAAAAATTTCGTGTCAATCGGAGGTCAAACGAGTCCAGAATGGCCAAAACAGTAAGTAAAAGTATTTACTTCAGTAAAAAGTGGGCTCAGGTGGATCCACTGAAAAGTGAAAAGTTGGCCTAGGAGGGACCCACTGAACGGTAAAAGTGGGCCCAGATGGGACCTATTGTATAGTAAAAGTGGGATCAGGTGGGGTTCACTGAATAGTATGGGACCATGATGACATCAGCGATGACATCAGCAATGTCAGGATGATGAATAGTAACTATGTTCCCTAAAGTATAACATCATCATTTGGTTAGGAATATCATCATTTGATTAGTAAGATCATCATTGCTTGGGTCCCATTAAATAGTGACAGCATTTTTGACTAGTCTTTAAATAGTAACTATGGGTCCGTGAATAGTAACTGTGGGGCCAACAAAATAGTGACTCCAGGATGAATAGTACCCGAAAATATTTTTTTCACCATCAGAAAGAGAATGAAAAATTTAGTATAATGGTGTAATTTTGGTGTAAAAACAAAATCAAATAGACTTCCGAAATTCAGTCTGAAGTTTCTCTGGTTCGGTTCAATTGAACAAAGGTTTGATTGAACTTTGACCGAATTTTTATAAATAGTTAGAGTGAATAAAATGGTCTACTGTAAGAGGATAAAATGCTTAGAATAATTTTTAAAAATTTTTGACAGTATTAGAATTGTATTTTACGGCAGTACTGGATTGAACCGAATTAGACCGGTTTAAGTGAGCTGGACCCAAAACGGACTCCGATTGAGCTAAAATTTTGTAGAGAGACTAATTTTAATATTATAATAATTATGGAATTTTTTGGGAGTGAAAATTAATTTGGGAACATTAAATTTCACCAAAACAGTGAAAAATGACCCGAAAAATAAAAATCGGACCAAATCGGCTCAACCACTTTGGTTGGATTTGGTTGGGTCCGATTGGACCCATTTAAATAGACTTAAATTTCTGGAAATCCCTTGGATTCCCTTTTATTTCAGCCTCCCTCTTCTTCCTCTCTTGGCCGAATGATTTTTCCTCTCTTTCTCACCATTTTTCTTTCATTTTTTCTTCATCTCACCTCAAGATCAAACCTCTCTAACATAATAAAGCCCTCTAGAACCCATTGGTGGTCTCAAAATTTCGTTTGGAGGTGTAAATTTGGGTGAAATCTAGACTTGAAGTTTAGGTGTAAAATTAAGGTAAGTGATTTAAGTGATTTTAATTTGGTTTTAAGGTTCCTAAGGGTACTTCAGGATGTTAATAAGATGTTTATGAGGTTTGATTTTTGAAAGGAACCTTGGATTTGATTAAATCTAAATTTTTGTGTTTGGACATAATTATGTCCAATGGGTGAAGGAACCTCTAAGCAAGCTAAAGGCAAGGAAAAGGTTAATTGAGAAGTATAATACACGGATTTGAGGTTTGTGATTGCAAATTTCATTTAATTCCATGGTAAAAGCATGAATATAGGTTACATTTGTGAAGAAAGTATGTGATTTATGCTTGTTTAATTAAAATTAACATGATATTCATGCTTAGGGATGTTGAAAATGATGGTATGGATGATTAAATTGAAGGAATAAATTTTGTGTGAAAAGTTCCTTCTTTGGCCGAATGGTATTCATGTGAATTTTATGTGTTTACATGATGTTTTATGTATAATTATGATGGATCTATGGTATTTGGCATGTGAAATAATGAATGGTATGTGTTGTAGCATGTGAAAACATCATATGGTATGTGATGTATGTATGGCCGAATGTATATCATATGTAAAGTCATGATTTTGATGTGTTGTCATGGTAATTGATGGTATGGTGATGTTATACATCATGAAATTGGCCTAAATAAATGATAAAATTGATAAAAATAATTAATGTGAATAAATTGGTATGTGGGTCGTATGCATGTATGTATGTATGCATGTGTACCATGATGAAATAATAAGTTTACATGACATGTGATGATGTAATGATGATTGTTGAGCATTTTCTATTGATGTTATATACCGCAAGTATACGGTGTACCGCAATAGTACTTGAAATGTCGATCCCACAAGGAACGTGTTTACACACTATTACTAATTGATTTTAATCTTGTTTACAATGATAATAAATTTGATGGTTAACTTTAAACTACTTTATTATACTAATTAATTAAACCTAATTTATGTTTATCATAAGAAGATAATTGATATATGAATGAAGAACTAAACATAATGAATTTGATCCATCCTTTTGATTAACAATTATTCATCTTTCATGCAAGCCAAGTTGAACTAAAGTTCTAATTTACTCTCTCGACATAAATTAAAATGCCTAAAACATGCAACTAAAATTCTAACTCACAACTTTCATTAATGAATTAGAGGTTTCTAATTACATATTTTAAGAATAATCACCAACCTATAGCAATTATCTCAATATACCGATTTCTCAAAATATATCTTGATAATGAAACTCTATTAGATGTCAGATAAAGTAAACTTTCGAATTACTTTAACTTATAAAGATTATGCAAAAGATACTAATAGAGAATCTACATTCAAAGACTCTAAAAGTAGATGGAAATAGAAAGAATTATAACATGCAAATTCATTAAAATAATATTCATAGAAATATTGGAGAAGAATTAAAAATAAGAGAATAAAATAGAAGTTCTTCAACCCTTTTCTTAATCTCTTGAAATAGATTTTCTTCTCCTTGATCTTCTTCTTCAAAACATAAAACTAACTAAGAAAATAAAACTAAAAGAAAAACTGTTTACAAAATACAGAAAATCACTTATATCATCTCATGTCATATATCTAAAATTACAGTTAAATTACATATTTATAGACAATAATTAAAAGTTTGTGTCTCTTGAAATGACCCTTGAGAATGGTTGCAAAGTTTGGTGAAAGAAGGTGATTTTTCAAGTGACTTTTGGACAAAAACCGCCCAACGGTCGTCTCTGTCGCGCTCGCAACGGTGTCGCGATCGCGACAGAACGCGCTTGCCCATTTTCTTCCTTCTCTCCTTCTTTCGGTTTTCTCTTCCCTCTCTGGCCAGTCACGTCGCGTTACTCCCCATCACGGCGTGTCTTATTCGCGTGTGGCGTGACTGGCGCTCACGTCTCGCGACCTCTCCCCTTCTTTCTCTTCTCTTTCCTTTCTTTCCTTTCTTTCCTGGCCTCTCGTTACGTCGCGTGACCGTTGCTCACGGCGTGACTCGTCTCTTGTAGCTCCTCTTCTTTTCCTCCTTCCTCTTCCTTCCTCTTGATCCAGTCACGTCACGTTACCTCTGGCCACGTCGTGATCTGCTCCTCTATCGTGATCCTCTCATTCTATTTACTTCTTCTCTTCATTTCTTCACCTAAAAACACAAATAACAACATAAACACTCAACTGATACAAATAAACATAGTCTAACATATCACATCAAATTTTACAAACTATTACATGATTAATTACATAAACTCACACAAAATAAATACTAAATTATACTTTAATTTAGCTCCTATCAATGATAATCACATGTGAAATGATGAAATGGTATGAAAAAGAATAATATATTATGGTGATATACCATGAAAAAAAATATGTATATCACATTAATAATATGAAAAATAAAATAATATTGCCCTGTGTAGTAATCTGGTAGTCAAGTGTAGTTCAGGATACGTTGGCATGCCATAAGGATATAAGACCGCGGGTGTGAGCATGGCGTCTCACTTTTTAGTAGGCCAATGATGGTCCTACTTCTGTATCTGAATATCTGTATCTGAATATTTGAAGTGTATTGTTCTGTATTAAAAGATAGTGGTGGTCCCACAGGACTCCGCTGGTATTTCTGTGTGAACTTCTGGAGTTCACGTCTCGTTTATCCTGTATATAGAGTCTGCCAGTGTGTTACAGGGGCATAATTGTAAAAAATAAGATTAAAATGTGATTAAAATAATATTTATGTGAAAAAAGGACATAAATATTATTATATAAAAAGTTTGAGGGCAAAATTGTAATTTTGTGCATATGTGTGTTAGGAATATTTTTTTTAGGGTAATAATGTAATTTGGCATGAAAATAATAATTGGAGGGTAAAACTGTAATTTGGCATGTAATTTAATGATAAAATGGAAATATTGTTGAATTAAAAAATAAATTAGTGGCATAATTGTAATATTATTGAAATTAGAATGAACTAGTGGCATAATGGTAATATAATGAAATTAGAATGAACTAATGGCATGAATGTAATTATGGTAAAGTATAATTGAACTAATGGCATTTTTGTCATTTTGAAAAAGTTTAAGGGTATAAATGAAATATTAACATAAGTAAATGATAAAATGGTAATTAAAATGATTTATGTGCATTAATTGTGTAATTGCACAAATTATGTGATTTAAGAATAATTAAATAAAATATTGCATGAATAATTGATAATTAAATCAATTATGTTTAATTATGAATATTTAAATGATATTATTTATTGAATATCATTCATGCATGAAAAATTAATTTAAGTGGAAATTTATAGAATTGCAATCACCACTGAGGATATTTAATGCTCAGCACGTAATTTTATTTGACTGCATGTAGGTACTCCGTAGGAGTTTGGGAGCAAAGCATACCTCACACTTGGAAAGTGGTATTGAAGAGTATTATTTGGAATAATTAAGTATGTTAAGATTTTGGCATGTATGTGTCTTATAATATTACTACTTTTGGGTTTTGGTATGTAATAAACTATTAAAACTGTCTCTAGTATATTGTGATTGGCATGCCTAATAATTGGTAGAAATTAAATTAATACCATTGGTAAAATAAAAATATAGATTTTCAAGTTAAAGAAAAATTGACTAAATAAATAGTAATTTAGACAGTTCTAGATCAATCGGCATAGTTAATAATGAATTAAAAATAGTAAATATTAAGTTTGATAATTAATTAATAAGTATTAATAGACTTAAGTAAGTTGACTATTCATACAGTATTATACATACGGTACTATTCATACATACGATACTATTCACGTATATAGTACTATTTATGTATACGGTACTATTCAAAAAAAGTAACCGGTTTTAATTAATTGTCTATTTAATAACCTGATTAGTCTTAATTAGGTTAACCGGATTAAAATGAACAGTTAAGTAATCGGAATGTAAAGTATTAGAGTGTATGTCAGTTCAGTGTTGTAGCATCCGGTATCCGTATCACATACGGGTATAGGGCGCTACATTCCAGGTTTGTATTATTTTCTTCATCTCTTTTTACCAGGAGTGCTTTTGAGAGTTCTGCCGAAAGATTAAGGGTATAAGAAGGGCTTACTGCACCAAATCCTCTCGATTCTCCCAGCACTAGCCAACGAAGACTAGACGGGAGAAAAGAGCCATGGAGGCTTCCCAGGGTAGGGAGCATAAGCTCCATTTTGACACCCAGCGATATGAGCACACTAAGGGAGAAGCTTGGTATTCCCTATGAGTAAAAGATGCATGCTGCCGGCGCTTCTTTAAGGGCCAATGCCAAATTCCAAGGAAACAGGATAATAGTCGTATATGAAGCAGATTTCAAAGTTCGAGTGAACCGTCCCTTGACGACCTTCGAGCTTGAATTTCTAAACTTCTATGATATGACCATTGGTCAGTTACATCCTAATGCCTGGCGCACTCCCTCAGCACTGCAAATATGGTCTGACAAGCACGATATAGATCTCATTGTCCGGCTCTTTCGGCTACCCACAATGTCAGGCTTCGGGCTAACGGTGAAGATTATAATTACATACAAGCCCAACCTATATATGAGGTATTTACCAGGAACCCCAGGTCTCTAAAGAAATGGAAGGACCGATTCTTTATTGTAGAAAGCGAGTCAGATTTCCCCTTTCGAACTCAGTGGGGTTAGTTTGTAAATAGGAATGACAACCCGCTACTTCTCAGTGATGAAGAGGAGCGAACTTTGGCTCGGTGGAGGGAACTGGTCAAAGAGAAGGTCGATATAAACTTGCAGATCCAGTGCGGCATACCTCTACCACCTCCGAAACCGAGCTCCAAGAAAAAGGGTAAACTTCACTTCTATTTCTTGGGTTCTGATTTGTTTCTTATTGTTTGCTTTTTTACAGCCATGAAGAGAGACTCCAATCCTAGCATAGCCGAGCTAATAAGATCCAAGAGGCAAAAATCTGGGAGAAGCCCTTCTGCCGCTGCAAGGACGAAGGCCATCCGGCAGCGGGTTCTCCCATGACATCTCCAAGCTTGAACCCTTCAGCTCGGAGCCCGGTATCTCCAATAGTGGTGCCTGATCACTCCCACCTACTTGCTACCTCTTCCTAGCATCCTTACGAAGGCAGGGAAAAAGCATATGCCGCCGACCCGAGGCCATGGGACGAGGAATTTAGAACTCTGGCTGATAATGCGCAAAATTACTGGCAGTGACACGGGTAGTCCTGGTTAAAAGACAACTCGAATTTCAACACCTTTGCTCATCTGATGGCATGCGTTCCTTCTGAGACCACACTGCTGTTGCAGCTTAGTGCTGAATAACTACTCCACGCCATGAAGAGGCACGAAATGGAGGTAAGGCATAAAACTCGGTAACTATTATATGCTCAGTCTAATATCAACATTCAATCACCAACTGTGCTTCCAAGGTAGCATACTGCTAGGGGCTGCCATCGGTAAAATGAACAAGCTCATCAATCTCTGAAATAAGGCAAAAAAAGAGACGACCCAGCTCCATTACCAGCTCGGTGAGGCAAAGGCCAACATAGAGGCAACGGAGAAGTAGGCTTTGAATGCTGAGAAGAAAATGCTCCCACAGGCGAGCAAAGTAGCTGAAGCCAAGGAAAAAGCCGCAACAGCCGAGGCTCGCCTAACCCAGGAAAAGGAGAAGAGCGGGGTTTTTGAATCGAGCTTAGAGGAGGCGCAATGAGAGCAAGAAGCTTCGAACAAAGGAAAACCCGAGCTGGAACAAAGGTGTTCGGAGCTCGAGTACCAAGCAGCTGACATGGTGGCCAACAAATGTATTTCATTTGGGGGTAAACTGATTCAATTAGTGAAGGACCGATATCCAAACATGAATTGGTTCTGGCTGGATGAAGTTTACCCTGAAGATTAAAAGCCAAACTGCCTCTTTTAATTTTGTAACTCTGAACTTTTATTGAATATAAATAGAACTGAGTTTTTCTTCTGAACTGTATAAGACTGCATTAGTAATTTCGCATGCTCGGATAACAATACAGTTACCGCAGGTGTAACTTCATAATTCAACAAGTATCAAAAAGATCCGAAAATTGATTGAATGCTCTTGGCGATATTGCCGAACTGAGCTTTTCATTGATAATAAGCTGTGCTCAGATAGGCGACTTAGCCGTACCAAGCTTACAATAATTAAAAAATAAATGCTCGTAGCGAACCTGCCGAACTGAGCTTATAAAGAATAAAAATGCTCTTGGCGAACCTGCCGAAATGAGCTTATAAATAATAAAAATGCTCATGGCGAACCTACCGAAATGAGCTTACAAATAATAAAAATGCTTATGGCCAACCTGCCGAAATGAGCTTACTTATTGAAAATATAATTTCAGGTTAGAAATATTGGAAGAATGAGGGAGTGGCTTCCCTGAGAGATCCTTCAGTCTGTAAGAACCACCTTTGGCTTCATGCACAATATAAGGACCTTCCCAATTTGAGCTTAGCTTTTCGACCCCGGAGGCCGCGTGAGCTGCGATAACTTTTTTGAGGATGAGTTGACTAACTCGAAAAGACTGGGATTTAATGTTCTGATCATGGTACAATGACATTTTTTGTTTATATATAGCTGATTGCAGCTAGATAGACTCTCTGATTTCTTCCAACCGATTCAGGTGATATAAGAGATTTGCCCCATTTTGATCAACATCATACGACAAAGTTCGAACATTTGGCATGTCGATCTCACACGAGATAATAGCTTCTGACCCATATGTCAATGAAAAAGGAGTAAGGCCCGCGGCTGCTCTTGGGGAAGTTCGATATGCCCAGAGAACATTATTGAGCTCGTTAACCCAAAGACCCTTCGCATCATCCAGCCTCTTCTTAAACCCAGTCAAAATAGTTCGATTTGTTATCTCAGTCATACCTTTTGATTGGGCATGGTATACTAAGGTGAAATAGAGTTGGATGTTTAGATCCGCACAATAACTCTTAAAGGAAGAGCAATCAAATTGCTTGCCATTCCCAGAAATGATTGTGTGCGGAATTCTGAACCTTATGATTATAGCCTTTTGCACAAACTTTATGATGTTTGCCAGAGTAATTGTAGCCAAGGACTCTACCTCCACCCATTTTGTAAAATAATCAACCGCCACTACTAGAAACTTCCTCTGTCCAATGGCCAATGGAAAAAGGCCGAGGATATCAATTTCCCACTGACCAAATGGCCATGGACTATGAATGGGCACTTGCGGGGTAGATTTTTGGTGCAACATGTTGCCGAACCGTTGGCATTTATCACATTTCTGAACGAACTCTTTAGCATCTTTCTCCATCGTGGGCCAATAGTACCCCTGCAATAAAGCTTTTCGAGCTATTACTTGTGCGCCTTCATGCGAGCCACAAATGCCTTAATGAATTTCTCAGAGTACATAGTCACCATCTTCGGTGCTCAGATATAAAGTCTAGGGATGCGAGAATGATAACCTATACAACTTATCATCTAACATGGCATACCGGTTCGACTGCTGAACTATTTTTGAGCCTCGACCTGGTTATCTGGGAGAACTCCCGAACTCAGATACTGATAAATGGGAAGACGCCAACCATCCATTGGCTCATTCAACTAAACTTTGTATGTCTCATACGTTAGTGTCGTTATGACTGACCATACTATGTCCGCCGAGGATATTCTGCCCTGATAAGAGGCTTGTTTGGCTAAGGCATCTTCCCTTATTCTCTATCCGAGGTATCTGCTCGATCAACCATACACCCCCGTTTTCTCTAACTAGAACAGTAGCTGGGCCACGAGCTCTTTGTACTGAACCATGGTGTTTTTCTTAGCCTTAAATTTACCTAGTAACTGGCTTACAACCAATTACGAGTCAGTAAAAATCGCCAATGAATCAGGCTTTACCTCAATGGCGAGCTGAAATCTAAAACAGAGAACCCCGTATTCTACTGCATTGTTGGAGCCCGGGAATGCTATGTGAGCCATTCCTTTAATGTTTATCTTTTCTGGTCTAATAAGGACTACCCCGGCACCAGCTCCTTCAGAAGAGCGGGCTCCATCTACAAATAACCTCCAAGAGCGGGTTCTAGGCTCGGGAGGTGGAACATGTAACTCAGTAACGAAATCAGCCAAAACTTGAGCTTTCATCGACTGGCGGGCCTCATACCAAACATCTAATTCCCCCGAATGAGCTGCCTATTCTGTGAGCCTTTCAGATGCTTTTGGCTTTTGGAGCACTTTTTTGAGATTGGAATTTGTCCGGACTACCACAGTATGTGCCTAAAAATAGGGCCGAATCTTGATGGATGATGTGACCAGTGACAAATCTAACTACTCTAGAATGGGGTAATTGAGTTTGGCCCCTCTTAGCACATTGCTTGTATAATAAATTGGGAACTGTTGACTGCCTTCCTCTCTGATTAAAACCGAACCAACAGCTCTAGAAGAGACCACAAGATACAAATACAAGACTTCGCCTTCCTGAGGCCTACTTAGCAATCGTGGTGTGCTAAGAAATTGTTTTAGCTCCTCGAAAGCTTTCTGGCATTTCGAGGTCCATTAAAACTTCTTCAGGTTTTTGAGTGCCCTATAAAATGGAAGACATCATTTAGCCGAACAAGAGATAAACTTGCCTAGGGCTGTTACCTTGCCATCGAGTTTTTGCACTTCTCTAATAGACTTTGTGGGTTCCATCTCCGTGATGGCTTGAATTTTGGTCGGATTAGCTTCTATACCCCTCTTTGAAATCATAAACCCTAAGAACTTCTCGAGCTACACGCCAAATGCACACTTCTCCGGATTGAGCTTCAAACCGAACTTCCTGAGAGTCTAAAAAGTTTCTGTAAGTTCGGTTGGCAGATCACTGGAAGCCTTGCTCTTAACTATCATGTCATCTACATAGACCTCCATATTTTTCCCGAGCTGATTAGTAAACAGCTTATTCATTAACCTTTGATATGTAGTCCTTGCATTTTTTAACCCAAATGGCATAACTCGGTAGCAGTAAGTAGCTTGATGAGTAATGAATGTTGTCTTCTCCTCATCTTCCAGGTTCATTGGAATTTGGTGGTAACCAGACGAGGCATCCAGGAAAGCATATTCTTCAAAACCTGCTATTGAATCAACTAGGAGGTCGATATTCGGTAATGGGTAGCTGTCGTTTGGGCAAGCCTTATTCAGGTCCGTGAAATCTACACACATTCTCCACTTGTTATTAGCTTTCTTTACCAAAACTACCTTGGACAACCAGTCCGGATATAAGACCTCCTGGATAAATCCATTCTCGATCAGTGTATCTATTTCTTTCGACATTGCTATCTGCCTTTCTGGGGCATGGTTTTGCTTTTTCTGTTTGATGGACTTAGAGTCCAGTTTGATATTCAGCGAGTGGCATATAACATCAGTAAATATCCCTTTAATGTATGAGAGCTTTCAGGCGAACACATCTGCAAACTCCTGTAAAACTGCTATAAGGGCTGAAACTTCTTCCCCTTTTTTTTGCCCCAATCTTTACTGCTTTGCCCGGTGCTATCTCGACTTCCAGTAATGAATTTACTGGCTCTACTCTCCGAGCCTCACTAGCGAAAACATCCAAGGAATCCTGCAAAAGGGCCTGATTTGCTTCTTTCAGCATCATGACATATGTTTCCCGATCCACCTTGTGATTCCTCTACAACACCGTAATGCCTCTAGAAGCAGGGACCTTAAGCAATAGCTTTCACATGGAGATGTATGCATCTACCCCCGCTAGCAATGGTCTTCCGAAAATGGCATTGTAAGCCAATGGAATATCAACGACCATAAAACAGCTAATGCAAGTTCGGACCACTTCATCATCCCCAAGCTCTATAGACAATTTAATCTATCCTTTTACCTTGACCGGCTGACCAGATATCCCGATTAAAGGGGCAGACACTGGTTCCAAAACATTGCTTGACATTTTCAAGGCCGTAAACGCCTGTAAAATGATGAGGTTGACCGCACTACCCCTATCTACCAGAATGTGCTAGACTAAGTAATCCTGAATTAAGGCCTCCACCACCAAAGAGTCCATGTACGGTTATTTGACATGATCACCATCCACATCTGAGAACCTCACTTCGTAACTCATCATAGGGGGGTTGGAATCCAAGGAGAACACCTCCTTTGCCTTTCTCTTTCAGGAATCATAAAAAATATCATAATGCTTTTCCCCCGCAGTGACATGTATGACCCCGGTTGGAGCTCTCTTACTCGTACTGGCCCTATTGTCTTGCTTCTAAGGTGAACGAGACCGATCTTTGCCTTTATCACTTTTAACGAATTGGGCGAGCTTCCTTTTCCGAACTAAGAATTCGATCTCCCTCTTGAGCTGATTATAGTCTTTCATCTCATGACCCTTGTCCTTATAGAAAGCACAATAGAGGCTCTGATCTCTATTAGAGCTATCCCTCATGGGTCTTGGCCAATTCACCCTGTCATTCTCCTTCATCCACTTCAAAATTTACGTCCTCTAGGCATTCAAAAGTGTCCACTTCCCATCACTCTGATCCCCAGACCTTGATGAGACTACATAAGCATGATTGGAGCTGCTAAACCCTTGATTTCTCGACTCGGTTCTTCCACTGTCCCTCTACTGTCTCGACCTATATGAATCCCTGCCCGTATCTTCATACAGGGTGCTATTATGGATGCGTCGAGCCTCGTCCATCCTTATATATTTGTGAGCTTGGGACATAAGTTCAGTAAAATCCCCAGGTGGTTTCTTGCTCAAAGAATCACTGAAATCCTAACACCTGGTGTTACGTATTAGGGGATTGTTAGCCACCTCTAGGTTTAGATTCTGAATATCCATTACCACAGTGTTGAATCTTTCCGCATATGCACACAATGTCTCCCCTTTATCCTGCCAAACTAGGTTGAGGTCGGCTAAGACTTTCGTTGGATGAATAGCTGTGTCACACCCCATAAGTGGCCTAATTGGATTTAGCAATTTTTAATTGGACAATTAAGGGCAATTTAGTATTTTATTTGAGGTAAGTGGATTTAATTGTAAGAATTATATGTAATTGGATGGAAGATTTTATTTTGGTGAGTAAAGGGTTATTTGTCAAGGACTAAATGGTAAAAGAAGAGTAAGTGAGTTTGTGTAATTGTGCATGTGTGCCAAGTGGAGAGTGGGTGTGTGTGCACGTGGGTGAGGAGAAAAGAAGTCTGTATGTCTTTAGTTTCCTGGAAGCCATAGACATGAGTTTTTCTTCTCTTTTGCTCTCTCTCACGTTAGCCATCTCTTCCCTCTCCATTTGCTGCTCTTTTCTCATTTGCATGTGTGCTCTGTCATTGTGGAACTAGGGTTTGAGATTGGAAAAGAAGTTACAGAAGGTAAGTGGCTTTTGATTTTCATGTAGTTCTTCTTCTTGTTTGGGTTTAAAGAGATTCTATTCTTGGACTCTGATTGTGGTTTTAACTGTATGCAAGCATCTGAAGTTAAGAGGATAGAGAAGGGAAAAGATAAAGTGGTGGACTAAGAGTACAGTGGGCGTCTTAGGGACTTCATTTCAGGTTTGGGAGTGTGTCTGTCTTTCCTCATTCTGGATTCGGTTTGCAGTTCTGTTGCTAATGTGTTAATGTGTGTTTGTATATTGAAATGCATGAGATATGTAATGTTGTATACATGATTTTAGTAGAAAAGAATCGATGAGGTATATGCAAATGAGTTAGTTAAACATGTATATGAATGTGAAATTCTGGGTTGTGACTCTCTCTGTTTATTTACTGTGATTGTATGAGAATGTGAATAATATGAGTGTAATTGCTGTAAATGTGCTCAGAAGGCCTAAAGGTACGTGTTTGCATAATTATTGCATGAAAAATGGATTTGGACAAATTGAGACTTGGAGTTTTGGTGTACTCTGTTTTTACGTTTTCTGGGTTTTTTTACGATTTCTGGAAAAATTGGAAGAGTTTGGAGAAGGAGAAGCAATTGTGAGAGAAAGATCACGTGACGTGATGGTACATCACGCCGTGACCTCCCTCTGTGGGAAGTCACGTGGCGTGATGAAGCATCACGCCGTGACCTTCCTCCCTTTGGGAAGTCGCGACGTGATGGAGCATCACGCCTCGCGACCTCTTGCTGGTCTTCCCTGCGTGTCACGAGGCAGGATCTCGTGCTTCTTCCCTCTCCTCACAGGCGTCACGAGACGTGACCGATGGTCACGCCGTGACTGCCTGTTCTTGCTTGCTTTTCGGCTTGGCACTCGCGTGAAGCCTGCGTCACGAGACGTGCCTGGAGGTCACGACGTGACCAGCCTTCCCATGCTGCCCTATTTTTCTAAAATGAAGTTTTAACTTCTGTTTTCAAGAGTTTTTGCACTACATAACAAGTGTTTGGGTTTAATATCCGGATTGTAATTAATAATTGCTTAGTATTGAGTTGTATACCTGATTAAATAATTATTGTACATAATTTACTAGTTTATATTTTACATGAACATAACTTGTCTTGAATGTGAACTATTTATACTTCTGCCTCCAATAATTGATACTGGATGTATTTAAATAAACTGATCTAGACATATGTATACGTGAAATATATATATTTGTAGTTATTTGTATTCTTTTAGCCTGAATAAGTCATAGTAGTGGATAAGTAAGCGCTTACTTAGGTCAGAGTGTGTGTGCAGCTGCTATACGATAAAATGTTATATGCGGGTCCGTTTGGATCCTTGTTTCGATCCTGTTGGATCTATATGGGAATATAGTGAGACTTTGGTCTCTATACGAAAATTACATGTTTGAGATTCATGTCTCTATATGCTTGGGATACTGTGTTCTATCAGTATCCATTGGACCGTATCCACTTCTAATGAGTTTATTCCGACTAATCAGGCTATATGTGTATATGTATTGAATATGTTGAGATGTTAATTGACATGATTAAATGTATATCATGCACATGAATTCCTGTATAACTTGATGATATGCACCTTGTATATTGATTATAGTATTATTGCACATCTGTTATATGTATATTATTATTTTGTTTTGTTCCTCCCCACTAAGCGTTATCGCTTAGCACGGGCTCTTTTCCCGTGCAGGTGGCGAGTTTAGCTTGGAGTCAGATATCTGCAGGTCGGCCACTAGGAGTCTTTTTGAATGAAGTTATTTGAAGTCTTCCGCTGTAATTTTTGTATATGGCTTGTGTATAGCAAAGTAAATTTTTGTAAAGGAACAAGTATATTTTTTGTATATGTTTTGGCTTATAAGCCCTTTTTGTAAAACGATATTGTTATATGTTATATGTAAAAAGGGTTTACTGCTTTATAATTAAAAGTTTCTTTACATCTCATTTGGTTTTAGTTTATACATGTGTATATGGATTAGTTTATATGTGTTTGCCTGCGTGGCACTCCGGTATCCTTCCAACGGGGATGGCGGGGTGTTACAAGCTGCCATAAACTTTGCGATGAACATATCGCTGAACTATTCGAAACTGGCAATGGAGTGCTCGGGCAAATTTCAAAACCAAATCTGAGTGGAATTAGTGAGTGTTTGAGGGAAGATTTTACACATAGCGGCATTATCCAAGGTGTGGACGAGCATAGTATGGTGAAATTGAACCAGATGAGCCCGAGGATCTGTACTGCCATTGTACTTGGGCAAGTTCGGTAGTCTGATCTTTGGGAATGGTGTAGCAAAAATCTCCCTGGCTAGTGGTGATCGAAAATTACTTTGGTATTGCAAAGTGTTCCGGTTCTGGTACTTTTGCATTCATTCCTCAAAGAGTCTCTCAAACTAATCTGAGGTAAGGGTTATGGTCGAGCCCAGGGCCAATGTGGGTGGGAAAACTGGCGGAACAGGTGTGAAAGCTTGTGAAGCTGGGGGAAAAATTATGTGGGAGCTTGAGGGATAGGTGTTTGGGCGAGTGGTTGAGGGGCAGGTGCTTGAGCCGCCATTGTATTTAGGGTAGCCAAAAAGTCTTGAGCTGTTTGGGGAGTGAGGCCATGAATGGCAGGAATGGGAATAGTTTGGGGAGCTGGATTTTGTACGTGGTAGTAAGGTTGAGGGGCTGGTAGCAGTGGGACTGGCTCATATTGAACCTGTGAGGGTTGTATTATTTGTCCAAATAATTGGACGGGAGGTGGCTGGATTAATTGGGGTTGGATTTGTGGAGGTTGAATTTGTGGGGGCTGGCTGGTCGGAGGGGCGGCAGCAGCCGTCAAATCAGGGAAGAGATCCATTGAAAAACTTGAAAGTCCACGCTCACTGCACCAAATGATGACAGTCCAATTTTTTTGAGCTGACAGCTTGAAACAGTCACCTGAAAATAAGGAATTTCGGCAGGTTTTCGATTTAGGATATTCCGACAGTCAAGTTAAGAAGATTGACGATAATATGGTATAATATTTGTAAAAGAAATCAAGAAGAAAAACATACCTGAATTTTCCCTTTTATAGAGTTAAGAATCAGTGGTGGAGTAGGAATCTTTTTTCGCGTGGGACAGGTATTCCAAGTAAAGCTGGAGCTGTGAGTTCTAACTGGAGTAAGACTTGAATTCTGAATAGATCAGAACGTCTCTTAGTCAGATAAGGATAACTCTCATTTAGATAAAATTGAATTACTGATTAGATAAGGTTGATTACGTAGAAAATACGTTATAAGGTAATGAAAGTCCTTGACGAATTCCAACAATCCTGATGGTCTTAGAGGACGAACTCTTTCTAAACTTATGTATGCTACCGAACTGTTATTGAGAGATTTCAAATCAATTCGGCTGACCGGACTCGAGAGCAAGGTGCAACCGAATCCTACGAAATGTGATAGGCTAAAGCCGAACTTATTGAATAAGTCGGAACCGAACACCTTGTGGGGTGTTCGGTTATTTTATATATATATATATATATATATATATATATATATATCTATCCGTACATAATAATGAACGGAGGGTGGGCCGGCAATGGAATAAAACCCTGCTAATTCTTTCTTCGAAACTAGTGAGTCAAGTCACTGGCGACATAGAGGTCAATTCCAATTTCCAATAGAGATCAACCATCTTTGTTTTTTTCTTTCTGTCTTGCCTTAAAATAAGAATCCAACAATGCAATTCACATATTTCTTTCTCCAATGGACCTTTCTGATTCAGAATCAAGAAACCACGGCTTTGGTTTCTTAAACCCAAAAGCCCCTTTTCAAGTATGCTATCTGCCGCTATTTTCATCTTTCTTTGATCGATCGAATGTTCTTTTTGTTGATTTAGTTTTCTTGGTATCTAATTCTTATTTTATTTGTTTGATCAGTGATCATGATTGAAAAGGGTTATATCATAATCGCTCTGCTTAATCGGATTTTGTGATTACTTTAAATTTGTGATTACTTGATTAGATAATTGGTAAGTGGGTAGTTTTATAGGTTAATTAATCAAATTATTGCTCTGGTTCACTTTCTGCGTTTTTGTTCCTTTTTCTCATCTTCTTGCTTTCGTTTTTTTTTTACACGACTAGAGATCTCTTTCTTTTCCTACTTTTCTTTAGTCATTAATTAAGGACCTCGAAGACATGTTAGATGATTAAGATTATATGTTGCCAGCTTCGTTGGAAATTGTAGATGCTAAATTATCAGACGCCTTTTCTAAATGGTACAATTCTTTTTATCTGAGATATAGTTGCAGCGTAGTAATGTTGGAATTCTTGTTTTCATTTGAAGGAAACGTTTTATCATATATCTGTTTAGCCCTTTTCTCATTTCAGTGTGATCTTTAGATGTTGGAACATTGCAAGTGTTCTGATACATTCAGATTTTATTTGGTACTGTTTGTAATGCCTTCTTTATGACATTTATACTACTAGTGTGATGATCAAGTTGTTTTGGAGGAAGTAGAGCACGCACGCACTTGATTCTGTTATCCAGTGCTAGGTCAGTTTGTGTGATGTTTCCGAAAAACTAGAGGGAACTTTTTGGCCATTTCATTTGGTCATTCTTGGAAAAAGAAAGAGAAATGAGGCTAAATGTAACTAGACTTCGTTTTAGATTAAATGAAAGATGCAGATCCTATATATACTACTAGGTTTCATAGTATAAAATCCTTTCATATCATATGTAACAGCTAGTTAGTAGCTACAATGAAATTTAGTTATTATTTGTAAACTAGTTAAATATCAAAACGAGAATTAGCATAAATAAAGATCAAGTAGTCGTGAGACTTGCATTAATTCCTGAATGATAGGAGGTTCTGGTTTTGATCATAAGGCACTCGTAGATTACTTCAGTGTTTATTAGACATTGCTACCTTTCTAATTAAGTGCAGTACTTTTGTATTAAGTGCAGTTATAGTGAGTAGTAAGAAGGTACGATGGCCAAATCATTGGGAAACAAGAATGTGGAGTTCTGGAAATCTGTAGAAGAGAGAGCTCTGTACAAGAAATTAGAAGAACAACAAAAGAGGCAAAATGTCGCTTATCTTGATAAAGATTGCATCTCAAATATTCTTATTAGGCTTCCCCTTGAGTCTCTTCAAAGCTTAAGGTTTGTTTGTAAGCCGTGGTACAGTATAATTAACAGCCCTGTTTTCATTGATGCCCACTTTTGTCGCTCTGAATCTGTGTTGATCTATCTGAAACCAATCGCAAATGCAAGCCGATATCCATTTTTCTCGACGTCCTTGCCACCAGAGCAACCAAAAAACTTCTCAGTTGAAGCAAGTTTTCATCAATCGGAACCAGTCCCCATCTTTTGGCAACCAACTATGAAGATAGCACCAAAATTTAGCATCCAATTCCTTAAATTCAATGATGGAAAGAGTGAGATAGGAGAGTATAATGTGAGCTGCCAGGGGCATATAAGAGCAACATGCAATGGTCTAATTTTGCTGGATAATGAACTGAAGAAAGGAGGATTGATAGTCATGAATCCTGTGACGAGGAAGCTTATGGCACTACCTTTAGGTACTATATATCCTCCACATGACGAGTCTTATGGTTTTGCATATAATGATGCTACTGGAGAATATAAAGTGGTGCACTTGTTTCGTGATGCATTGGGTTATGTGAGTTGTGAGACATTAAATCTTGGGACGAGAGTGTGGAGGGAAGTGAATGGTCCTTCCTTTGGTCTTTTTACTTGGTTTGGTTACGAACCGATTTCAGCAATTGGAGCTTTGCATTGGATGCCTAAAATTGATCATAATGATTACATAGTGTCTATGGGAGTGGATAGCGAAAAGTTTCATACTGTACCGCTACCAAAGAGTTGCAGAACCTATGATAGGATTGTGGAGATGGGTGGTTTGTTATGTTTTGTAACCCATGAAGACTTGAACATAGATATTTGGAAGTTGGAGAGCTTATGCAGTGATATATGGACAAAGCATTATAGCATATCTACGGGTTGTGTTATCGACATGGTTCCTGTGTTCAGTTTGAGAATGAGTGGAGATATGATATTCAAGAGAGATGAAGATGGTTTTCTTTATGCTTATGATTTCGAATTGAAGGAGATGAAAAAAGTTGAGATGGATGATAAGCTCTTGCGATTCTCTAGCACATACCTACCTCATGTAAACAGCCTTATCTCCTGGGTGAAACCGCAGGCTTCCTGTGATTGAATCTTTTCCATCCGTCTTACATGTCATTTGGTTAGAAAATTTCATAGCTCTCTATAATTCTGCATTAGTTGTGAGGTTTGGGTTTATGTTAATGTGAGCAGTAGATGTGTAAAAGTTAATAAATGAAAGACAAACTCATGTGTCAAGCACGCGATCGACAGTACACAGCGCATGGTGCATAAATCATCGCCAGTACACTAATATTTGTATATAAAATCATCGCCACTCTTCGATAAAAATAAAAATTTATTAATTTTTATTAAATGGTTCATATTCATGTGCATAGTTAACATTACTTAGCATTCTAACACCCAAATCTTTTTCATATTTTATATATAATTAATTTCCCATCCTATTTTAAGGGTTTGTTCGGATTATAGTTTGCAATGGAATGAGATGGTATGGTTTAATATGTTGATTATGTTATCTTATGATTTTATTTTGTTCAAATTTTTAAACCATTGGTAATTTTGTGTGATTTTTTTTATATTTTGTTTTCTCTTACCACATTTGTTGAATTTTTCTTCAAATGAATTTTATTTTATTTATTTTTTACAATAGAGGTATATTGTCTAATAATAAAGATGTTAATTTTTGATAGTTATTTTTTATTTAATTTTAACTCTAATCTTTTATCTTTTTTATCTAAATTATTTTTTATTTAATTTTAATAATTCCTTTTATATTCTAATATAACTCTAATTTTTTATCTTTTTATCAAAATTAATTTAATTTTTAAAATTTTTCTCTTATCAAAAATTTATTAAATCATAGCATTATACCATACCTTGAAGTTAACAATTTCAACTTCATGTGATATTATGCCGCACGAAACTAATTTTAAGTGGTGAATTTCACTTTAATGTGAAAATTAAGAAAATAATTAAAAAATTTTAATTTTATAAAAATATATTAGTAATTGTTTAAATTACAATTTTAAATATATATTTTATTTAATTTTTAATTAATCAAAACTAATAATAAATATAAATAAATATGTAAATTTTATAAAAAAACACAGACAAATGAAATGGCGAGATTCATAATTTTAAATGTGACTAAGGAGTAATATTTTTGTTTCCAAAATTCCAAACTACAACAAATGCTGCTGCTGCCGGTAAACCCACGGAATCAGAGAACTTCAGACTATCCGAACAAACTTCAATGCCCATATCGTTTTCTTCTCTGTAGTCATCCGTTTCAGCTATTCCCAACGCAGGTCCCTCTCTATCCTTCTCAAAGATTGCATTGATGTCCCGTTTGGCTACTGAGAAATCAAAGGGAAAAGAGGCGCGAGCTATTATTTTCTCGGCAACCAAACGGAACTTTTGAATTAATAAAGCTTTCTTTGTTTCCTTCTAGCTGGCTGAATTTTTCAATTCACTGTCTGTTTGTATTTCTGTTTCTATCGTTATGCTCGCAAAGGTTATTTGTCCCAAATCTGAGGTCTAATTCTGCAATAGTTTCCATTTTGCGTGATTCTATTTGGATCTGTGTTTGCTGATTTCTTTTCTTCTCATGTGCGCTGCAGTGAAGGTGACGACCTATCTACACAAATGGTTTCCTTTGAAATGAATGACCGGAAAAGTAAGCAAAATTGGCTTATGCTTTTCATTGGCGTTTATTCTTAATTGATTCTAATTTATGAATAATTATGTGTACATTTGCTTACAGAATCTGGAAATTAGTTTCGTCCTTTAAATCTTGGATATAAATGTTGTAGTTTGTGAATGAGATACTGATATCAATAAATTCAAGCTTTCATTATTAATGGGAGACAAACACCTAATCTTTTGAATTCGGTTTTGTTTCATTCACTAAGTGTAGTGATGTGTTGCATGAGAGAATAACTAAAAATGCGGTGGGCAGGAGCTAGAGGTGAAATGGTCCAATCTTATTTTTGAGGGAAGTTCCATAATCTTGTTCATTGATCAAATAATCAAGAATCAAACAAATCATGATCCGTTCAGCCCTAGGTTTTAACTAAACACTTGTCCTTTTAGGATTTGGCTGGACGGTTTAGCCCATAAATACTAAAAAAATAATTGAGTTGAAGGCATTTATTATGTCAATGTCTGTTTATCATTTTGTTGGCCTTTTTTTTAATTAGTTAAACTTTTAGTTATAAGTATAATTAAGATTGTTCTAGAAGATAATATTGCAGTGCGGTTTTTTACATTCTTATAGTGCTAGCTGAGCAAATGCCATGTAAAGTTGCAAATAAGTGTTGTGTACTGAAGTACCCTTTAATTATTGAAGTAATGCATCTTAATATGTTAAAACTCTTAAAAAAATTTATTGAAAGGGAGATCCATAAACTATTTGCTGTAAATTATCCTTAGTATGGACCCTTAATAGTCCTATATTAAACAGTTGGATAGAGCCTGTTTAAGATTTATCATTATGAATATCATAGTGTATGCAAACTTGCAATGGTGGTTCTCATTTCTATATCTGCATTTGTTCTATTACTTGATGAATGAAAATATCTTGTCCAATTGTTTCATGATAGTTATGGAGTAGGGATGGTTGTGAAAACCCTTGAAATGCTTCTACTGATTTCACTGAAATGCCATCAATCAGGGTATCATAGTCTATTGTGTGCTTGATGAAAATATAAGACTCTGATATTTGTTAAGGGCAATATCACTAGAAAGACTTGGTTCTTTGAATTTGAACTACTTCAAGAACGATAACATGATTTTCTTCGAAAAAGGTTTTGACAGTTTTTTGCATTAAGTATTATTCCCATTAAGTTCACTATTTAGCCATTAAGATTTTCATTCATTAATTCCTTTCTGTCATGTAACTTGCTCTTGCTAATTCCATTACTTATATCAAATGGCAACAAATTGCATTATGAGGTGTAGCATTGTTTCTTCTTCCCTTTTTTTTTTAGTAAGTTAGTATTTGTGCTACTACATTAGTCAAACTTTTTTTTTTTTTGAATCATTATAGGATTTTACTAGATTGATTAATTCTAACATGAAGTTTCCCATATTAAAATTGTGTCTTAAAAATCCAAACATTCATATTCCATTCTTTCACTGTTGATTATTGTGAAATTCAACAGAAATCGGGCTAGGCCTGACAGGATTTGGAATATTTTTCTCATTTCTGGGAGTGATCTTCTTCTTTGACAAGGGATTACTTGCTATGGGAAATGTAAGACCCTTTTATTTTTCCTCATTTAAACATTTTTATTTTTCCTCATTTAAACATTCTGTTTTGGTTAGCATGCCACTATCATAGTCTAATGCTGGCTTCTTTATCTGTGGTATTCAATCAGATCCTATTCCTCTCAGGGGTGAGTCTAACCATTGGACTGAAGTCAACCATGCAATTTTTCATGAAACGCCAAAATTTTAAGGTAAAAATTATTTATGTCAATTTGTGCAACTAATGGCCAAGTTCATATTGGTGCACCTATTTTACACCACTTGTGCTCTGTTACCTACAGGGATCCATTTCATTTGGTGCTGGATTCTTTTTAATTGTAATAGGATGGCCAATTATAGGCATGATTTTGGAGGCATATGGCTTCATAATTCTTTTCAGGTATGTCAAATTTTCTTGGCATGGTTTTCTAGTAATCCATTTGTTTTGAAATGCTGGAGTTGCTGATGGAGATTTTGTGCAGTGGCTTCTGGCCAACCCTGGCAGTCTTTATGCAGAAGATACCTATTCTTGGCTGGATATTCCAACAACCATTTTTCAGATCTGTATGTGTATCCTCTAGCTCAAACTTTCTCTTTAGTATTATTTTAATTTTCTTCAAGTGCAAACTACATCATTGCATGCCAGTTATACTTGCATCTCTAGAAGACATTTTCTGTCAAGAGTGCGTACCATAATTAAATTTTTGGCATGACTTGTCATTTTGAATGTATTGCATCACATACATGTAAGGCTTGTTATAGAGAACTTTTTAGATTAATTACATGCAGATATCCAAGCACATGTTATAAAATTAAAAAAAAAAAAATAGTAAATAAGGTGCAATATTATTTCATAGACAAAATAGGAACTCAATAATCTGATCCTAAAGTTGTGTGTGTGTGTGGGTGTTTTTTTTTTTTTTAAACTAAATGGTTGTGTGTGTGGGGGTGGGTGGGGGTTGTGTTGAGCTATGAAATCACTTATATGGCTAAAATTAGTTCACTATCAAAATACTAAGAACTATGCAGCCTAAAGGAGATCAATTGCTGATTGGCGCTCTACTAGTGTCAATATGTGGTGATGACTCAATCGCTAAATCTTCTTGAGCTTTTTGGACATGTTATATTTGACTAAGGTGAGAAGCGGAGGGGTGGACAGGATGATCTGGATGACATTCTAAACTAAAATGACTAACATAAAATATGTTCTTAGATGTGGAAAGGTGCTATGTTGACTTTGTGTGGGGAGGAAGATTCCTGCCAAATTAGGTTTTTAAAGAGGACAACTGTCTTCCAGAAGATCTTTAGTAGGAGATGATCCTAATATGCAAAGGTAATTGTGAATTTTATTACTTGTGCAACTGCGGTGGAGAGTCAGTAAGCAGTTGATTACTATCTTTCTAGGCTGCAAGTGGCTATTGGGTTATTTAATTGACTAAAAGCAAGAGGAAATGATTGAGATGCTATATAGTTGGTTGGGGAGTTTTTGAAATCATAGAGACAGGCTGATGGGCATATGTTCTGGCCTGTGGGCTTAGTTATCAAGCATTTGCTTATTGGTTTGTAACTAAAATACTACCTTAGGGATCTATGTCTTGAGAAATATATCAGCAGTAAGTCATTAATAGATGTATAGGAACTGAGGAAGGAGAAATCTATAGGGAGAAAGGTTCATGGAAATATATAGAATATGGTGATTGTTGGGCTATAGCGAAATTGTACTTTGAGGTCATGTAAGTGTGAACGAATGAAGTGAAAAATCAGGATATGAACTGGATCTTTGAATCTGGGATGAAGAAATATTGAGCATCTGCATGACTTGTTTGTTATTTGAAAGATAGGGCTTGATGTATGTTGTAACCTTTTGTTATTCTGAAAATACCCAGGGAAGTATAATTAACTACTTTGTTATTTGAAAAATATTATTGGTGTTATGGTGAAATTTGCTGATATGGAAATGAGCTTTACAAATTACACATTTATGAAGTTTGCATCTGGCTCAGATCCCAATAATTTCTTGAGAGAAAATGTGAAAAAAAAAACTTAAGAGGTCTGGAATTCTTTTCTCCTCCTTTATTTTATTTTTTATTATTTGTTTTTTTTCCCCTATCTGTTGCTAAAGTATGTTGCAGTAACATCAGTGAGCATTTAGTGGACCATGTGCAAAGCTAGAAACTATAAAGTTGATGGTTATAGAGCATTAGTTGCAGTATTTGTCCATTTTATTTAGTTAATTAAGTTTAGCTGTAACAAAAAACATGCAAGGGATGCTTGAAAGTATATTTGATCTCTTAGAGAAGAGCACGCTAGGATTTATTTTTGTCAAAAAATTCCCTGAGATCTGGAATTGACCCACAGTTTAGATTTGCTAATGTTGTGTGTGTAGAAATTCGAAATTGCTGCAAACATTGAAAGCATGATAAGGTTTACATGATGCTTTGTTAAATGTTGAAGAGGTTTAGGCATTGATCTTAACTTGGTTTATTTCAGCTCGGGGAATGTACGGGCATGTCGTATAGTAACTGAATTCAGTTATTGTTTAGGTTTGCTTCCATTTAGTCCAAATATACTATGGACTATAGCATTATTAGTGTTGAATATTTTGAAGGGGAAGCTGAATCAAGTACGATGAAGCGACTTGAACCGCAATTAAAGTCTATTCCATAAGTAAATTGCCAAAGAGATGAAAGATTTTGCTACATAACATTGTTGTTGTCGTTGAAGAAAAATTAGGTTGATTAGCAATGAAGTGCCCCTCATGGAATATCTTCTGGCAGGCCCTAGTGCTGTGAAGTAAATTATTAAAATTGAAATCAGGAATGATACTTATAGATGTTAATGGCTGTGTCCTTCTTGTGGGATTCACAAGATCATTGGATGTGAGCTGGCCCTACAGTGTATAAGCAGCTATTTTTTATGTGAAATAGGTGGCCATTTTTGAATTGGTCAAAAGAGGCTATATATTAGTCCAAACACTAAACTTAAGGATTTACTGATATCAATGTATCCTATCTGCATTTTGTCACTAATAGATGGCATTTCTTTATGTACTGAACATGAAAGGGTGACAAATTCAAAGTGATAACTTCTAAAGGAATAGTTGAAGAGATGCTTAGTTTTATATATTGGTGAAAACAAATTGTCTGTAAGTATAGCATGAATATGCTTTAGGGGTAGGTGTTAGTGAATTGGTGAATTTATGAGACCTTTCTGCTCTTTATTATAAGTATTATCATTCTCTTTAAGTGGATTCAAATTTATTCTCAGCCTTTTGGGGCTTAAAATGTGGTCTGGAATGAATTTTTCTAGGGTGTGAAAAAAGGTTTTGAATATTGTGTGATGCATACTGATGAATGGATCATTGCTAAGGGAAAAACAGAGACCATTCTCATGAAAACTACTTGTGTCTGGGGAATTAATGAGTGATTCACTTATGCAAGATGAGCTGTATCTGAAACTAAATCCATAGTATATTTGTGCATGTAAGAGAGAGGGGGAAGATAGGAGGGAGGGGTGGAAGTAAAAATATAATTATTTATGCAATTTTTATAGTCTTGCATAAAAATATCATTATTTGTGCAATTTTTAGTCTTGCATCAATTCTTTTGTAGTCTCGGATGTTGAACTGTGTTATGTTTACCGTAATTCAATATCACAGAAATGCCAAAATCAATTTGATGTATCACTTTCATACAATATAATTTTGTGCAGTTTTTTGATCGGTACCGAGGCAGGCGGGTGCCAGTGTAGTTCCAGAAATTGTAGCAATTGCAACAAGCCTGCAGGTTGGCTCACTTTTTTGAAGTCACCATAGCGTATTGACTGGTCAAATGCCATTAGTTTTGGTTACTCCATTAAGATGAAAATGTAAGAAATCATTCCAATTTGATAACAAGCTCTACCTTAATTGAAAGAATGAAAAATGATTTGAAAGTAATGTGTTTCTTTCAATCAATGATGGCGGCATGGTAAAAAAAAAGTTATTTTGGTTCAATTATTATAATATTGAAAAACACATCTCAAGGTACCTTAACTTTAGCTTTTTTCTACATTAATTTATGTGCTTTTAAAAGTCCACATTAGGTCCAATTTAGCTGAAACCCGGTAGAATAAAAACAAATGCTATTTTTATTTTGCACAAGCTCAATTTAAAATAACTGTTGAAAACAAATGCTATTTTTATTTTACTTAAGCTCAATTTAAAATAACTGTTGGGTCCACTAAAATATAAAAATTAAAGAAAAAGGCAGTTTATTACTTTCTGCATCTATGAAATTATTGTATATATCATCAATATTTTTTATATGTTTTGGTGGATTTAATAATCATTTTTAAATTAATTTCATGCAATATTAGCAAAGTGTATTTTTCTATTTCGCCGATTCCATTTAAGTTAAACTTAATACAAATGATTCGAATTGTACATAAATTCTTAAAAGTATAAAAACTTAATATAAAAAAAATTAAAGTTCAGGGATCCGGAATGCATTTTCCCTTAGAATTTTGTGCGTTTCAATTAGTATTCATCAGATTTGCTCTTTAAAATGCCAATGGAAAATACTCTGAAATTCACTTATAAAACTGTACGCAATCATTTATAATAATTATCTAAAATAGCAAACTCGGCACATTTTTTTTAATAAATACTGTATATAATACTTACTGGACAAACGAATATGATATATCAAAGTCATTAAAATTTCATTTCTAAAAATATTAGGAAAATGAAATCTAAAGTTGCATAGAGTTCCAACAGAAGAAAAAAATGAAGATTACAAATTAATATGAAATAGTTTTGCTTGCTTGAGGCTCTCTAACATGCCTGCAATTGAACCTATTCCTGCAATAAGACTCACAATTAAACAAAATATGCTCAAAGCTTGAAAACTTATCCACCTAAAACTCCAGACTTTGATCTTTGATTGCTCTGTGTACATCCTCAATGGGAAGTAAACTGATAATGGCCAAAATGATAGAGCTCCAAGAAGGCCCAGAATTGCATTGAAAAAAGGAAACATCATTGCTATTCCAGTCGTCAAAATCACGAAAAATGTGCGAAGAAGTAGCTTATTTAGGGTGAAGCTAAATACAGATTTGTTTGTCCATGGCAGTTTAATGGTGTAAATTGTAGTGAAAGATGATGCTGGAAATCTTGACGCAATCAGCTTCTCGTTGATAGCAAAAATTGGTTGGGCAAATACCTGACAGTAATTTTGGGACAAAATTAGATAGGAAATTTCATCAAGTATCCAAAATTCTGAAAAAATAAATTAAAAAAAAAAAGGTGCAAATTTACCCATAATATTTGATTAAAAAATGCAATTTTATATTTAATTTTTTCAATTGGTGCAACTTTTGACATGTGACACAAAAAAAGGTAATTTCTTTCAATTTTAAAATATAAAGGATAACATTACACCAACTGAAACATTAAGGTTAAATTATTATTTTTGTCAAATATTAGGGGCAGATTTGCACCTCAATTTCAATTGGGCTGTAATCAAACTTCAATATATAATTGATTGGTAGTGCTCATTTGAGAGAGAAAAGGAGAGAGAGGAAACCTGATAAGCTCCAACTAAATGTATAATAACAGAAAGGTTGGCGATGTGAACAAGCCAAAATGGTTCATAAAATCCAGCAAGAATATTTCCAGGAACATTATTGCCAAATGCTGCATAACCTATGCATCCCAAAGATACATAAAACAATGTTGTTCCACTAATGGCATACATTGTTACTTTCTTCATTACTTTGTTTTCTGGTGGATGCGACTTTAAGGTATCCTACAACAATGTTCACGAATAATTGTTGTTAGAACCCACGTTGAAACATAAGGACCTGATTAATACATAAGCAGACATCTAAGCTTGACACGAAAAATTATTTAATCACTTGAAAAATCGTATGAACACTAGAACATAGTAGATCATTCTACACAACGTTAATGAGTTAGTCAGACATGAAAAACTAAAGTGAAGAATTACCTGAATTTCCAGCAATAACATGGCGAAAGTGTAGGCAAGACCAATATTGCCAAAAGCTTGAAAAACATGCCAGAGTTTGGTTGATGTAGGATCAGGAATTTTGGAATTAGACAAGGCTAGCATAAGACTTCCTTTGAACTCATGAGTTGAGGAAAGTTTAGCAATGCATAGACATAATGCAATAGATGCATAAGAGAGTGATGTAGCAGATGCAATTACTGAAAGGAAAGCCACTTTTTCCAAGTTTGGACACTGAGATAAAATTATTTGCAATGCTCCAAATATAAGCATGTATAAATTTCCTGATACCCCACAATGTGCTTTTTCTCCCTTTGAATGAAAACATGCTGTTCTCTTCACCGCCCTAAGGAAAGATAGAAAAAGAATATGTTTGAGATAATTTAATACCCAACTATTAATCTAATGCATAGCCATGGAAGAATCTAGGGTGAGAGCAATGGAGCACTTGTCTCCACTATCTCATTAAATTTAGATGGATTTTACTCTTTATTTTTATCCTTGTTCCCATTGAAAAATAAAATAAAAAATTCTTTAACTGCTTTCATAAAAGGTAAGTATGGAAATTTATGTCTTTAAAATTATATTTATTACCTAAATATCACACTAAAATTTCAATTAAATCAATGTATTTATTGCTCCCTTTCATAAAACATTACCTCCACAACTCTTACACATATAAGCTGTACAAAATTGGCCCTCCTAAAATTTTGTTTTAGATTCGCCCTTTGCCCTTGTAGTATAGCCACTTAAAGTAGAGGTGGTGGTTAAATTTGCCTTCAAAATATTGAAACTAAAGCTTTTTTTTTTAAAGTAGATAAAACAGTACATATTTAACTACCACCTCTACTTATTGATATCAAGTGTAAATCTTCTTATTGATGGCAAATATGTAAAAAGGGTCTATATTTGCATTTAAAGTATTGAAAATAGTTTATATTTGTCCCTCAATGCATTAAGGCAAATATATATTATTTTCAATAATTTAAGAGTATTTTTTAAAAAATACAAATTTTAAAAATAAATTTGTACTATTTTCAATACTTTGGGATAAATTTAGCTCTTATCTCATTAAATTAATTTGGCTTAATATATAAAAAGCTCTCTAAATGTTAAAAAATTTCAAAGTTCATATTTGCATATATTTAATTTACTACATGAACTTTTGATAACCTTTATAAATTACCACATGCGGATCACAATTTGCTGATATGAACAAGAGTTTTACACTCAAGTATAATAAAAGCATGATTAAGAACATAATTAACCGTTACTAAGTGAAAAAATAAATTAAATTAATATAGTTCATTGGTTTGTAATTATATTAGTTAGAATTTAAATTATTTTTTTTACTTAATAATTCTTAATCACGCTCTTATTATACATGAGTATCAAATTCATGTTAACATTAATATATTGTGATTCGCTGTTGATAATTTATAAAAGTTTTCAAAAGTTCATGAGGTGATGAATTAAATATATGTAAAATTAAAGTATAAATTTTGAGAATTTTTTAAAGTTTAGATGGTTTTTCATATATTAAGCCAATTAATTTAGTAAATTTTGTAAATCAACTTACGCTACACTAATAGCAGTTGTAACTGTGTAGCCAATCATAGTGCCCCATAGGAGAGTATACTGCAATGTGCCACAAATGAGTTCATTTCTTGGGCCTGCATAAGCAAATGAGTTCAATTAAGTAGCATGGATATGATGTCTAAGTAATTGTAAAAGGAGAAGAGAAAACGACAATAAATACCTAAGAGTGATCTGACAGCATCAATGTAAGTATAGTTTCTTTTACCAGTAAGAGGATGAGGAGTTCTGTAGCAATCACATAAAAGAATAGCTGTGTAATAAGTGATGTAAGCGAAAGAGAGAAGAACAAAGGAACCAAGTATCCAACCCAGTTGGGCCACACTCCATGGCAATGCCAATATGCCGGCACCAACTATTGCTGTAAATGCATGTGCTGTTGCTGTTCCCATGCTTCCTAAAATCACAAACTCACTGTCACTCTTTCAAATTTTCAACCTTGGAAATGCTCAAACTATAGCTTCATTCTTTCTTCAGCTTAAGTGCCAAATACCCTCTTTGAATTAAGCAGCAAATAATCTTGTTATGTTGTTTCAGCAAAATGAATTGAGCAGCAAAGGAAGTAAATTAAAAGATGAAAAAGAGAAATCGAAGTAAAAAAGTAGTACCAGTTCTAATGCGTCCATCATCTCCACCATCCACAACATCCCTTTCCATTGAACTTCCAAGCAATGAATGAAATAAAGGATAATAGAGAGATTTAATTTTGAGTTGGAAATATAATATAATATATAGAACAATGAAGGGAGATACTGGAGACTATTACTGTGATCTAAATAGATATGGAAATGAGACAAATGGCAACAAAATATATCCTGAAATTGGTAAGTAAGCCCTTGTTTTAGTTATTAATTTGGCATTTTGTCAATTATTTTATTACCAGCAGCACGGATTTCTCGTTGCTGGTTTTCGTTAAATTACACGTCAGCAATTGTTAATTTATTTTCTTTTTAATTATGAATCAGCTAAAATTTCATTTAAACAGCTGAAGCCAACATCAGCAGGCAAATATAGCCACTGGAGATAGGAGTGAGCATAAACACCGATGCACTTGATTAATCGAAAAAAAAAAAAATCGAAACCGAACCGATAGACTGATTAACCGATTGTAATAAACTAATTAATGATTAGTGTTTTGAAAAAACCGATATTAATGAACTGATTAATGGTTTTTGACTTATGTGACCGGTTAACCAAACCGAAATCGAATTTTTAGTTAATTTATTAATTGTTTAATATGTCCATATTTATTATTTTTTATTATTTCTTGATTTATCAAATTTTCAATAATGAAAATCAGAATATATTCGAAAAGTTATATAATAATTTATCCTAATTAAAGGTGATCATGTAATTTTTTTTTATTATAGTAATTATTTTAAAGTTTTTAAGTTTTTTTAATTGGCTATTAGTAAGTATAACAATTTATCTAATTAAAAGTGATTATGGACCGGTTAATTTATTTACTTATTAAATATTAATTTTTAAAAATAAATTTGCTTATATCCACATAATATTTTTATTTTAACAACAATAATGTTATATTATAGTGAAAAAATTTTAATTTTTAAGTATATTGAACATTTTAATTTTATTTATAAATACATTTTATAATTATAGTGGTTAACCGAAAAATATTGGATAATCGGTCCAAAAATCCGAAACCGATAGATTTGTTAATCGATAGTAATAGACTGATTAATGGTTAGTGTTTTGAAAAAACCGATATTAATGAACTGATTTTTTTTTGGTTCATGGATCGGTTAACCTGTCTATGCTCACCCCACTTTTTTCTAGCAATTCAGAAATTAATGCTATGAGTATAAATAAAATTCGAGTTCGATTTCCGAGAATGAAGAATATTTAAATATTTAAAAAATAATATTTTTCTTTCTTTTTTTTCTTTTTTCGAAATTATCTAGAATTAATTAGTCCCTCACTAAGTTATAAAAAAACAAAACACAAAACTGTGCTGCTATCCTGTGAAATACAAAACATACCCAAAACAAAAGCTATATAAAACTTATGTCAGCGATGTCATCTTTTACAGCTTTAACCTTGTCTTATAGAGTCACATAGTAGAATACCAAATTTCCTTAAATTATTTTACTTTGGTGGAAAAGTTATAAAATAAAATTTTTGAATAGAAAAATATTTGAATTTAAAATAACATAAAAAAAAATACTTTGGCCAAATTTTGAGAGAAAGTCTAATAAAATTTTTTATTGGAATACCATATTATCTATCTCATCCAAATGTATGACACATAAATCATCATATCAATATGCCACTCTTATCAGCCATCATATCACAACCAATGAGTAGATGGCACGTGTAAATTTTAAAAAAAAAATCATAAAATTTTTATGTGTCATTTTCTCATTGATCGTGATGTGACAGTTAATATGACACTCATTTTATGTGATAGGTTGACGTGGCAGCTAACAAAAATTTCCAATAGATTTCCTTCCAAAATTCAATCAAAATAACTTTTTTTAAATTTTTCGATAAAAAAAATTATTTTATGATTTTTCGGTTAAAAATAAAAAGTTCAATGTTAAAATTAATCTATAAAATTACTTGTGATGACCACAAAGTAAGAAACACCCACTGACATTGTGCCTCTAATACGGAGTAAACCTACAGTACTGTGCAACTGATTTTACGGTACAAGAAAGGTTTCAGCCGTTGATTGTTTTATGGTACAGTTAATCAACCGTGGAAAATTGAACAAAACAGACGATGAAGAAAACATCTCTTCTATTTAATTACAAAGAAATATTACAGATGATGAACTGCTTCAAGCGAGCGAACTTCCCGTATTTATACAGAATAATTGCCATGAGAATTTCTAATAACAAGAAGAAAGTATAGGCATGTTATATATGTTTTGATGCTATTCTTTATTGTCTCTTAGAGCTCACTTTTAGGGTAGCAATGGGATATAACATATATACAAGGTATTTAAAGATAGTTGAGTGGTGAACATAAAACTCAAATTAATTCTAATAAAATGAGAGTATATCATGATCTCTCGTAAGAAGTTATTATTTTGGGAATGAGAGTTGACTCAAGGTCTATACTTGGAACTGAATGAAATAGAGTATGATGAAATGAGTTTATTGCACAGGGAGGTTGAAGTCAAGCCACACACTATTCTAAATACATGGCGGGTTGCTAAATGCCAATCTCGATCTACTCGATGTAAAATAATTAACTAGCCACATTGGTGAAATCCAGACCTGGGCATAGGCCGAATATTGGCAGAGCATTTGTGCTTTTTTAAGCATATTTTTGTGTCCAAGTCCAATCCATTGCCTAGGTCTAGTGCAAACCTAGTTGGACTGGATTAATTATTACTAGCCACATTGGTGGAATCCTAGATTACTAGTGGGGGCGGAACTAAGGCAAGCTTCAGGCCTCTTCAAATTTTGTGGATCATCACCAATTCTGATCTTATGAAATATTTTAAATTTGTAGTTTAACCCCTTAAATTTTTTTGGTTCCATGTATATTATATTTCAACCCAGTTTCCTCTATATCCTACGTCCCTAATTAATAGCCACATTAGTGAAATTCTAGTTGGACTAATATTCCTAGTCACATTAAGCTGCAAAGGTTTCAATTCTTAGTTCGGCTTAAATCGGTCGGCCACTCTTATACAAACCAAAGCCCCTTGAAGTAGTATCCTAACAAGAACACTTGTGCTAACGTTTTAATTCTTGTCTGCTTTTGACAGTAACATCTCTTTCCACCCTAGAAGCTTAGCCCAAAGATGATCTTTTATATATTCACGTGGGCAAACCCAAGTATAAAGCGTGATTAATGCTAAATTCATTCTTAGTGAGATGATTGAATTTGGAATATCATCAGTAGGCATATACTTATGTAGAATTAGACTAACCGTTTTTGCTACATCAATAGAAGCATAAGAGAAAATAATATTGTCGTAAGTAAAGAAAGGGTAATAAATTAATGGAGCGCACACCATTAAGGTCACCTTGGCTAACGACATTGTTGATTAGGCCAGCAAGACTCTCTAAATACATAATGTACAGTAGTGACGGAGGTTGACCATTCTCTTTGGAGGGTGACATGATGATTTAAGTAACTGAATAAAATATACAATTCGATACCAAAAAGAAAAGTTTATAAATGGCAATTTCTCTTAGGAGTGCTCAATAAAAGAAAGGGTCAAAACTTGATCACATAATATGCTACCGAGTAACCGATTTGGCATTATTTAAAGGCAAAATATAGTTTTAAATTTCTAACTTTTAAAAATTTCTAGATTGGATCCTTTTAAAAAAATAAAAAATTTATTTATTAGATTTATATAGTTTAATATAAGGTAATATGCAGTTATTTATAAATGATACTAACGTGTGTGTATTTTAATCGCCATTAACGGCGCATTATGCTAGTAAAATTCTTTCTCAATTTGATTTTTAAATTTTTAAAATTGAATTCCTAAACTTTTAAAATTTATTTCATTGAGTCATTTTGAAAAAAATAACGCACTTTTTAACGGAGATTGAAACACTTGTTTATTAGTTCTATTTATAAGAAATTGCGTGTTATTTTATATCAAAATATATGAACTTAATGAACATTTTTTTTTATATAATAAGACCCAATATGTAAAAATTTTAAAACTACAGAGATTTAAACATGAATTTTACCTCATTTAAAGTGTTAGCAACAAGATACAATAACAACCCAAATTAGTTCAAATAGCATCCTTTATTTTATTTAATTTTATTTAAACTTTTGTCTATAAATTCAAGGATGCAAAATATGACTACAACGATCAAAATAGAATCACAATAATGAATAAAAAATTACCTAAAAACAAACCCCTAAATGACACCTAAAACATAAGATAAATCTGGATTGGTTTTGACGTTATAGAATAAAAAAATTGGTACCTTTATATCATAATAAGTCCTTTGTCTCTCTCAAATAATTTCCCTGGTAAATTCCCACCATTACTGCTTCCTATGCACTAATTATGCCATGAATGAATTTAGAGATTTTAGAGTGTTGAAAAAATCCCACTTTTTATTGGACAAAGATTTATATAGGGCATTTTGAAAAAATATTTTTCAAATTAGGATAGTTTTAACACTATTTCTATAAATAAGGTTTTTTTTTCAATCACTACAAAAAAAAAAGTCAATTAGCGACGGAAAATTCCGTCGCTAATTGGGCTATTGTAGTCGCTAATGACTTTTAGCGACGCGACGACTAAATGTCGCTATTGGCACCGTCACAAAAATTTTGCGACTAATCCAGAAAGCCGTCGCTAAAATTAGCGACGAAAAATTCCGTCGCTAAAAATAAAATTTCAGTCGCTAAATAATCTTAAAATTTGTCGTATAAATATTTATTAGCGACAGATTATTCCGTCGCTATTATATTTTTTAATATTATTTTTAATTTAATTTTTAATTACAATTTTTGATTTTTAATTAAAATTTTTGATTTAATTTTTGATTATTATTATTATTATTACATCCAAAATTTAATTTAATTTATGTAAATAATAATTATAAATATTACTATTAATTTAAAAAATATAATATCAAAAAGTAAATTAAACTATATAATATTTAAAAAATACCAATTCAAATTAAATTGTGCTATTTAGCAATATACAAACGTTTATAATAACTTTGTACAATAAATTTACAATAATTCAAATATAATAAAAGTACATTAAATTATACAATACTTAAATTAAAAGTACATGCTCTTATTAAATTTAGTAGCTTCCATCCAGTTCCGGTACCTACAAGTTACCAATAAAATTTTCAAATTAATATATACCAAAATTAATGAATTAAAAATCGAAATAAAAAAGATTGATTGTAATTCATAGATTTCAAGGCATGAGCTACCAATTCATGTATCCAAATTTAACTATCATAGAATTATTTTCCATTTAAATTGAAACATACAAATTAAGAGAATAAAAAATAAATTTAGACTTTCCTCCAAACTTAGACATATTTTGCTTAAATACAAAGTTTTAGACCTCATAAAAAATAAATTTGGTTTCTATGAGTGGGAACTACAATTGGGAATAACATTAGCTCAAGCCTGAGAGATGTACAATGAAGTGCATATAATTTCCACCATCCAATAGCTTTTTTTTTTTCAAGAAAGTTTTCATTACGGCTACTGACCCCAGTCAATTCTATTCAATACCATATAATCCCAACAAATAGAGTTTACACATTCCCATAACCTCTCATTCCATCAAGAAATTATAGTCCATTTTCACATATATGCTATGGTACAAAGACGAGCACACATCATAATCCGAAATTATTAACCATACATACTAAATTTCATATCCAAACACTCTAAATGTTGGACCCATTAATGGTTTAACTTCAATATAGCAGAATTAAGAATCCTTTACTTCACCTAACAGAGACCCTATAATATGATGGTTTGCTAGAAAAGTTAAAAAGATTTATTTATAATTCAACTATTAAGGAAAAAAAAAAGATATCAATTATTAATAAGAATGTAATATGACTGTTATGGGAGAACTTGGTACCCAAAAAGAGCATTGAACTGATTAAATGACATGAAAAATTTATACTCATTAACAACCAGAAATTCCTCTGTTTCCCATGCTAATACTCCTCTCCAAACTTTATATGCAACCAAACAGGGGATAAACCAAAAACAATAATAGAACTCAACTTCCACATAATCAAAATCAAGCATCTGTTTGGACCCGAAGATTGCAATTTTTCTTTTTACCTTAATATATATTAATAAATTCTGAAATAGAAACCATTACCTTATTGACATTGAGGTTAGGAGGCCAATAATGGAGGAAAGTGTAGAAATACTCAAACATCTCCACCGATGACCCGAAACTCTTGGGACCCAAACTAACCAGACCCGACTTCTCCTCCCCTTTATTTTCTTCTTCATTCTCCTCTCCCTCTCCCTGTCCCTCTCCCTCTCCTTCTCCTTCAAGCTTCTGCAGTCTCTCCTCCTCCACTGACTTGCCGACCTTTCTCTTGTCAGGTGCTCACATGGTGCACAAACAAAAATAAAGCTATCATCCGAATTATAATAGAGGAATATAGAATAATTAAGGAAAAAAGTGAGTGATCATACCTGCCAACGAGAAAAAAAAATAGAATTTCAGTTCAGTTTTTATCAGTTCAGTTTTATCACAGACTATACTATACTATACACGCATAGCTTTTATCAGTTCAGTTTTATCAAGTTTCTATTGTTATACTATGCTCATTATGCTAAAATGAAAATCTGGTTTGAATTAATAGCAAAAGCAGGCATACGCAATCTAATCCCAACCACCAACTTCAAAAAGAAACGAACTTCCATAACAATATTCATTCAAACAAATCCCAAAAAACAGAGAGCAGTATTACACACACAATAAAATCCAAATTCCTAAAACTGAATTTTGAAATCCCTAATTTTTTTTTGAATCTGCCCCTAATACATTTCTCCTAAATTTCGGGTTAGTAGCTATTGTAACTTACCTATAGCCGTCGATTGAAGAGGAGGGAGCTAGCCGTGTTTCAGGTGGTCGGCGGTGAGAGGAGGCATCGGGGTGGAGACTGCAATCCGAACGAAAACACGCAGGGAGGAGGAGGAGAGCTGCTGCCGTCGCGAAGAGAGAGGACCGGCGACAGCAGCGGCGGACGAAGGGGGCGGTGATGGCTGAGACGGCGACGCAAACGGAGAACGGCGAATAGGGGACTGGTTCAACGGGAAGAAGAAAGGAAAAACGAGGGAAGAAAAAGAAAGGAAGAGAGAAAGAAGACAGGGTCCTTAGGGCTTTTTTTTTTTTCTAATGTAGAAAGTATTAAAACTTTTAGCGACTGAAATATCAGTCGCTATTCCGTCGCTAATTCGAGTGTGTTTAGCGACAATTATTTAGTCGCTAAATCAGTCGCAAATTAAATCGCTACAAATTTAGCGACAGATATATTCCGTCGCTATTTTAGCGACTAAATTTTAGTCGCTAAATTAGTCGCAAAAATTAGTGACGGATTATTTAGTCGCTAAATTGGTCGCAAAATAGGCGCCAAAAATTACCGCCATAAATTAGTGACTATTTCTTTTTTCCGTCGCTATTCCGTCGCTAAATTTGAAAAAAAATAGTCTTTCACGACTAATTTTTAATTCTGTCGCAAAATAGTCGCTAATTAGCGACGGATAAATTTTCGTCGCTAATTTTAGTCGCTAATTTAGATTTTTTTTGTAGTGAATGCTGCGGCGGCATTGAAAGAGCAGCACCTGCTGCTCTGACGCAGTAGGTGCTGCTCTTTTTTTATTATTTTTTTTAATCAAATGCAGCTGCGGCATTTGATTCTTTAATTAAAATTGGCCTTTTATTTTTATTTTTTTATAAAATATATTTTTAATAAATAATTAAATATGATATATAATTATATAAAATAATTAAATATGTATTTTTTATATAATTACGGTTAAATAAGTATTTATTTTTATGTAGATTAATTTAATTTTATTTGAATACGGCATATTTTTATCCATAAAAGCCAAAGTCTGAAAAATAAAAAATGACTTTAAATATTCATTTTATATTTATTAAATTTTAAGCATTCAGTATATTTTTTTAATTTGTAATTTTATATTAAAAAAAAAGAAAGAAAACAACTTCTTACTTTTAAAAAAAAAAATAATTTGGACCATCAAATTCACATCTATGTGCTTTAAAATTAATTTGGACCTGTCACTATTTTATTTACACTGCATTATGGAACTGAACTATTTAATTTTAATTTTGTTTCAATATACTGATTATCATTTAAGTTTTAACAAACTTTTTTTGATGGTAACAATTTTTTGTCCCCTATAAAATTAAAATCTATAAATCAAAATAGGCAAAGACAACTTCATGGGCCTTATGGGCTGAACCGTTTTCCTCTCGTTTCAGCCCATAATTATTTTTCACTAAGGCCTTCTATAACGTTATAGCCTATCTATGTTGATCATGTGACTGTTTTGACGAAAATTAGAGAAAAATTGCAAAGTAAGATTTGATTACATGTTATTACATTTTATTTTAAAATTAAAGTACATAAATGTGAATTTGATGATCCAAATTATTTTTTTTTAAAAAAAGTAAGAAGTTATTTTCTTTATTTTTTTAATACAAAATTACAAATTAAAAAAATATATTGAATGCTTAAAATTTAATAAATATAAAATGAATATTTAAAGTTACTTTTATTTTTTAGACTTTAGTTTTTATGGATAAAAATCTACAGTGTTCAAATAAAATTAAATTAATTTACATAAAAATAAATATTTATTTAATCGTAATTATATAAAAAAAATATATATTTAATTATTTTATATAATTATATATCATACTTAATTATTTATTAAAAATATATTTTATAAAAAATTAAAAATAAATTTTAATTAAAGAATCAAATGCCGCAGTTCATAGCAGCAGGTACTGCGGCATTGAAAAAAACTTTATTTATAGAAATAGTGTTAAAAGTATTCTAATTTGAAAAATATTTTTTTCAAAATACTCTGTATAAATCTCTAATCTCTGTCCCACTTTTTCTTGGGGAAGTCATAGCAGCCAATCAGCCATAATATTTCAACAGATCAGTGGATCTGTTTCTTCAATTTGTTAACAACATGCCATTGCAGGCATGTGGTGACGGTTGAAGTCTAAGTTGGGCTGCTGGCTGTTCATTTTTTATCTTAAACGATATTTTTAATGTCGCCTCCATCTAATTAATTGACTTTATTGTGAACCTCATTTTGACATATACATATAAATTAATCAACAGAAACTATATAAATATAATTGATTTTCCACACAAATATATAAAAAACAAAAATCATCTCAATTTGGTAGGCGAAAATGCAAGAAATTTTAATTTCGATTTCTTTAAGTGGCATTTTTATAATTCAGTATTATGATTTTTTTGAAAAAAATAAAAGCCACAAAAATAAAATTATAACATTATTTTTACGCCTTGAATTTTAAATTTTAAATTTTTCTATTTAAATATAACCGGCGCTAAACTTAATTATTGAATATAATAACAATTTGAGAAATAATTATTTTTTTTTAAAAAAAAAAGAAAATAAATAAATGAGGAATCACAAAACTCCAGCAAATTTAAAATATATATTTATGCCTACAATCTATAAGTATTCATTTGGAGTCGATACTCGATAATCACATCCACCTCTGTATTTCTTTGACCACTACATAGAGAGGGGGGAGAGAGAGAGAGAGAGAGGGAGGGAGGTTGAGAAAGAGAGAGACAAAAATGGCAGCTATAAGCTACTGCGGTGTAAATTTGAGAGTGGGAGGGAAGTCGCAACCGCAGCCGCCGCCGTCTTCTTCCTTGTCTCCGCCTTCATCTTCATCTACACTGTCCTCCAAACTAATATTCTCCTCCCAATTCTCATTTGTTTCTTATAATTCTTCCCTTTCTTACCGTTCCCGTAAGTCGCCACTCCTCCCTCGCCTTGCGAAGACCGCCAATCCTGCTCTGGTAAGCCTATAAATTTTCGTAATTGAATGGAATTTGAATCTGTGAATTGTTTCTTTACCTTGTATTTTCGGGTATGAGCAGGTTGTAGCTTCAGCTAAGCCAGAACCTCTGAAAATAATGATATCGGGTGCTCCTGCTTCTGGTAAGGGTACCCAATGTGAGCTTATTACTAAAAAAGTAAGCTTTTTTATTTTATATTTATTTTTGGTTAGTTACTATTATTTCTGGTTCATTGTGATAAAATTTTCAGAAATTGTGATTTCTGGTCCGTTATTCGCTTTTATTTCTTTGTTACATGAAGGAATGATGTCTTGAAGCCTTCTTTTTTTTTTTTGGCAGCTGCAATTTTTTTTTTCACAAAAAAATTGAGTTATCTTTATTTGGATTCAAATACTTATTCAGTTTCTTAATTGGGTATTTTACTTAATTAGCATTCTAGAGAGAAACAGCTCCTACTAGCAAAGACACATTGAGAATCCCAACAAACAAATACAGAGTTGTGCATGGACCAAGCTGAGTTGAGCAGTTTGGCTTAGTTGCATGAGTCGAGAAAAACCTCTTCGATTAGATGTGTATTCCATTGAATTTTGAACGTTGGCTCACTTGCTGTGCTCTAATCTTAAACAATCTCAAAACTCTTTTCTTTTTTTTTTGGTCTTATTGTCATATTTAAAAAGTTAACTTCATCTGCCAGTCGTTGTATTGTTTTGCAAATTTTTTGACTTGAAAAGATGAGAATTTTAAAGTTTAATTTTTCATTTTAATATTGCTCCAGAACATAGAGACGCACAGTTCACAATTGAACTAATTTCCTCAGCACAGTCTTTCTCCTCGAGCCTTGAGGCAAGAAAGGAATGCAACTCAGTAGCATAGGAAAAATGTGCTCTTGCATCGATATGTTTATTCGCTCACAATAACTTCTTTCAAGTAGAAGATGTTGATGATGATGCACTTGCTAATATTAGTGCTTGAGATATTGATAGCAATTCTCAAGCAAAAAAGATATTAGAGCCTGTAAGTTTGCCTTGGTGGGTTTGATAAAGTCTTGAGAGGGCCATATCACAATCTGAGATCGAGTAATTAGCATTTTGTTTACAACCCTCTGCATAGTGGTCATATCATGAGCACTATCCTACACTTACTGATCAAGCCTTCAAAAGGGTCCATCACAAGCTGAGCACATGTAATTGGTATTTTGTTTTTCAAGGATAGTTATTAGTTGTATAAGCATAATTTTTTTTTTTGGTCTAGATTTTAGGTTATGTATCTTATTCCAGATTTTAGGTTATGTATCTTATTCCATCCCAATGGCTCTTTGTGATTGCTGGTTTTAGTTACTACATTTACTGCATGATCTCATATTTTGTAATTGCCGCTGAAGAAAAACAGATTGAATCAAGTCATCCTGATGAATGCAGTATGGTTTGGTACACGTTGCTGCTGGAGATCTGTTGAGAGAAGAAATTGCTTCTGGGAGTGAAAATGGGAAGCGGGCTAAGGAATACATGGAAAAAGGGCAACTGGTCCCGAATGAAATTGTTGTCATGGTAGGGGATGATGCTTTATTTCTTCATTTCCTCTCTCTCTCTCTTTCTCTCCCTCTCTGTGTCTGTCTGTCTGTCTCTCTCTCTCTCTCTCTGTGCGCGTGCGCGTTTATTGTTTTATGTTTATGAAAACATTAGCCTTGAGCATTATTAATTGCTAGTTTTCAATGGTGTAGATGGTGAAGGATCGTCTGTTGCAGCCAGATGCTCAAGAAAATGGTTGGCTTCTGGATGGATACCCTAGGAGCTTTTCACAAGCAAATGCTTTCAGGGAATTTGACTTCAAGCCTGATCTCTTTATTCTCTTAGATGTAAGCGTGTACTGTCAATTAAGCTCCACTCTGAGGAAGAGCAATGTATGAATTAAATTCTGATATCAGCTTCTGGTTAATTTATTGATTTTATGTTTATAATGTGCTGTTAACAGCAGAAAAGCCAAAAAGAAAACAGGAGTAACAATCTTTTAGGTTTCTTGATATTCCCTTAATATTATTTGGATTGTCAACATTTTGAACTAATGGTGACCTTCCTGCCCTGTTTTCATGCACCTTCATCTGCAGGTCCCCGAAGAGATTCTTGTAGAGAGAGTGGTTGGACGTAGGTTAGATCCTGTTACTGGGAGGATATACCACTTGAAGTATTCTCCCCCAGAAAATGAAGAAGTTGCTGCTAGACTGACCCAACGTTTTGATGATACAGAAGAGAAGGCAAGTCCTAAAGCAATATGTGCAGTTTGAAAAATTTGAGTTCATAAAAAAATTGTTTCGCTGTTTTCTTCATGGAAATTGACATCATTTGGTGACAATATATACTCTTTTTTTTTTTTATTAATCTCAACTTTTATTGGCTATATTTAGGTGAAGTTGCGGTTGCAGACACATAATCAGAATGTGGAGGCCGTGCTTTCAATATATGAAGATGTTACACTAAAGGTAAATAATCTCTCTCTTTCCTAACTAGAGCATATATGAGAATGAATAGTGAATTAATTTCTAGCTTTCAAGGCCTGTTATCTCTATCTCTGCTGTGAACTAAATGATCTTAAGAATGTGATTCTGATGGATGAATTTTCTGAATAGAGTTTTTAGTGATACGACCTATTGAGTTTTGAAAATTTAAGTTAACCTTGGATCAGCTGGATTTAGAAAAATTTTGAGTGGAGCTGCTTCAAAGAGATGAAAATCTTGACAGAAATAATTTTTAGAGAAAGAGAAGAGAGAGTGTGTATTGATGCTGTTGCCCAATATGTATTATACCTTGGTTTAGGTGCAAAATAATTCTTTCTTATCAGTCTCACCTTATTTTTCGTTGCTAACTTGATATGGGCGACATTACAAAATATATTCTTAACTTAAATAATTCTGATTTGTTGATAACTTTTCCATTCAATTTATTGTACAAGTTAAATGAGGAAGTTGTATTTTTGGGTGCTATAAGCATGGATATTACAGGCATGCCTCAAGCTCAAGGCTTGCAGGCCTCCATCCTCAGAGCCTCATAGCGCAAGGGCAGGCTCAATTGACACTAAAGTGCATTCCTTAAAATCAGAAGGCACAGTATAGATGTGCCTAGTTAACATTGTCCTTATAGCTTACCATGCTTCTGTCAACATCATAATATAATCAGAAGAACTTGACAAATGAAAAAATAAAAAGTACAAAAAGAAAAAGAAAAGAAAAGGAAAAAGCAAGTTTTTGATCTTCTTGTGCTTCTAAAGCATAACAACTGCTCTTAGCTCCTCTCTCTCTCTCTCTCTCTCTCTTTCTTTTTTCATATCTTCTCATGCTTCTTAGATGATACTGTCCCCAACAGTCAAGTATTGATGCATTGTGTTGCTGTAACACATAGAGATGATAGTATGATTGATGGGTAACATAAATTCATATTATGATCAAAAGGACAAATCATTGTTTGACGATGAATATCTAACATGAGATGCTGTTGCAAGAGCTGGTGACATTGAAGTGGCTGTTTTTCATACTTGATCCTTTAAAGGGAAATATATCATAATCCCTTCCACCTCATAGGTTAACTTAAGCCAATACAGAAGGCAGAATATCTTCTCAGAATGAGGACTAATACTCTTTTATTACATAGACAGGAGGAAGTGATGGATTTGAATGTGACGATAATATGATGAAATGGTGCAAACCTTGATGTAATGTATCATATACTTAGAGTTTTGACCAAAAAAGGAAGAAGTCACTTTAGAAATTCTAGCTATCAGGCAGGAGAGGTTTTCATTTTAAGCGACTTCTATTTGGATTTAGAAAACATTAATGCTAAGTCTATGTTATGTTATGAATATTATTAGACTAGTTATATAACATTAGTTGTCTTCATTATAAGCCTAGTCTTAACTTTAAATATTTTTATCCTTACCTTTTTAATAATTTTGCATCTTACGTCTATCGGGTGTATGCCTGCCCCTCCTAGTCGTCAGCAGTTTTCGAACAAGTACTAACCCCTATATCCTGCCTGTCAAGCATATGCGGGTTTGATAAATTTTGATTGTCTTTCGTGGTTGAAGTTTCCCGGTATATGAAATTGAAGCTCTAGTGAGGGAGACAGATTAAAAAAAAAAAAACCTTCATATTTCTCGTTTGAGCTTGGGGGAATCCTACTAATTGCTCAATGCTAATCCAAGAAATGTAAGCCTTAGTTTTCCAGCATATCTTTTAATATAGGCGAAAGATTTTGCTATTGATATGGTATGATATATCTCCATTTTAGAAGAAGCAAGAGAAGAGTTTTGAAATCCAACTAAAGTAGTAGTTATGTTGATTTCAGGTCAGAGGAGACGTATCCAAGGAAGAAGTGTTTGGCCAAATTGACAGTGCTTTGACAAAATTACTTGAGGATAGAAAGGCAACTTCAGGATCTCTGGCTGCATAGTTATATGTGAAAGGATTCAATTACAGATGTATGACAACAAATGCCATGATGTTTGTTCCTGTACTTTTCTGTAATATTTCAATATTATGTACCCTCATTTTAATTATTCGTTTCTTCGATAACAGCAATGGCATGCTTAAATTTCTTATTGTTCAAACATTATTATTCTTCTAAGTATGGCATTGTAAATTTCATTGGAAACAAATAAAAATAGGAATAAAGTATTATCAAGCTCATTAACTTTTCAAGTTTTTGTTATTAAATCTCTCTACTCTTTATTTGGCAATATTGAATTTTTGAACTTTTATTATTTTACACATTCTTAAGAGACAGAAAATATAAAATTAAACAATACATTTTGTCTCACGGGCTTTTGGTAGTTGAGCCTCAATTTCAATTCGATTTGCTGGGGTTAATACTTTTATCAATTTGAGATTGAAGTATTAATTGAAAATGTTGTTTAATTTAAAATTGACAAAGAATATGTAAGAGTCCATTAAATTAAAATTATGATCTAGATATTAAAAGTATGTTAAATATGACGCATAATTTAATTTAATTTAATTTTTTTGTACTTAATGTGTAAAAAATTAAAAATTCAGGAATTTAATGTTGTTAAATAAAAATGTAGGAGTTAAATGTCAAAAATTGTAAAAGTTTAGGAGGTTAAGAATGTGTTTTATTTAGGCATAAAAATAAAACCAATAGAAATTTGTCAAATAACTTAGGGACAGAATGGAACTACCCTCCTCCCTGAATTTAAATAATTAAATTTCAAAAACTCAATTACTATAAATCTCAAAAGATATTACCAACTGATTGGCGACAATTATTTGTCGCTTTAGTTTTCAGATATAATTATCAAACTTATTAAACTAAACAATCCAAAAAACATACAGATCAGTCACAAACTATTCCGTCATTATATTTTTCAATAGAAAAAATTACGACTTACTAAATGGATACATGTGTTTTGTACTTTTACACTCGTTTTTATCATGGTTTTTAATCGGTGGCATGCAGTGGTATGATTTGACGGCTTGTTTGAAAAAACGAGCTTCTTTTTATAGATAGAGGCTTTCATGATTAATCCACGAATTTATTTTGTCCAAGTTTTAAAACCACCAAACTTGGTAATTTTACATAATTTTTTAAAATTTTTTTATTACCATCTCATTTTAATTTTAATAACTTCATTTATATTTTAATACAATTCTAATCTTTTATTATTTTTATTAAAATTATTTTTTTATGACAACTACGAAATTTCGGCGCTGGAAGCCTGAATGTGTCACCTAAAATCAAAGAATTCTGGCGGATTTCCGTTTTAGGATACTCTGACGGTCAAGTCAGTAATTGAGTTGTTCTTTAGTAAAATATATTGTAGAGAGATCCATTTTAGGGATTGAATATACTTTTTTATAGCCTTCTATCTTCTACATAACTGCTGCTCTCTTAATGGACTTTCATTAGGTAACGGCTATCTTAATGGTAGACTTTTATTGAGTAACGGATGCCCTCATGATGAGTTTTTAATGAGTAACGGCTACTTTAATAACGGAGGCCGAGCTACATATACACCGAGCTTACCTTTGGGAACCAAACTTAGAGACATGGGTAACTCGAACTTCAATGGGCGAGCGATAACCGAACTGGGTGATGACAATAGCTTCGTTATCATAAGTCCCCCCCCCCCCCCCCAAAGCATGACATTTATGTCATTTAGGGCAACTGATAATAGCAATCCAGAAAGTAACCGTGAGGCATGAGAAACGGGGAAAATGACGCTTCGTTCAGTGCGAAATGACAGCCAGGATGTCTGCACGCCATCATTGTGACGCTTTGATACCCGCGCTTGCCTTAATAGCGCCTGACACTACCCTTCATCAACTGCCACGTGTCCTCCATCTATTGGTTTACTTCGTCTATAAATGGTCTTTAGCCTTTAGGGATTTCGCTCTCTTCTGCATTTTTAACCTCCTGATTCTCCTGTTCATCTCCTTCCTCTTTTATCTTCCATTTTCTCAATTAGGATTTTCTTCGCTATTTAGATTCAGATACGTACCTTTCCAATCCCTCTGTTCTTCGCTGGTGACCATTCTTCGGTGTCTTCTCCTCAAGATTCATTTTCAGAACTAGCCTTTCAGAGTTTCCAGGTTTGTTTCTTCTCTCACCTTCTCCATCATGAGTGCTTCTGAGAGCTCTACTGAGAGAGCGAGGGTAGAAGAAGGGCTTGCTGCCCAGAGTCTTTCCAATTCTCCTGGCCCCAGCCAATAACAAATGGAAGGGAGCCACGACAGTTTCTCAGGGTGGGCAGCATAAGTTCCACCCTGAAATCCATTGATATGGCCCCGCTGCGGGAAAGGCTTGAAATTTCCTATGAATATAAAGTTTGTGCTGCTGGTGCCTCTCTCAGGGCCAATGCTAAATTCCAGGGAAAGAAGACAATAGTTGTTTATGAGGCGGACTTCGAGGCCGGAGTGAATCTTTCGTTGACGGCCTTCGAGTTAGAAGTCTTGAACTATTACGACATGACATTCGGTCAACTCCACCCGAATGCTTGGCGCACACTCTCCGCACTATAGATATGGTCTGCCGAGCATGATATAGATCTCACCCTTAGACTCTTTCGGGCTACTCACAACGTTGGACTCCGAGCCAACGGAGAGGATCATAACTACATACAGTCTCAATCTGGCTATGGGGTATTTGTTGGGAATCCCGAGTCACTGAAGAAGTGGAAAGATCGATTCTTTGTAATAGAGGGTGAAAAGGACTTCCCTTTCCGAACTCAATGGGGTCGGTTCATGAATAGGAATGACAATCCTTTGCTGCTCAGCGAGGATGAGGAACGAACTCTAGCTCGGTGGAGGGAATTAGCCAAGGAGAAAGTTGATATAAACCTGCAGCTCCAATGCGGCATACCTCCAATACCCCAAAGACCGAGCTCAAAAAGAAAGGATAAACTTCACTTCTTTTCCTTGGATGCTGATCTGTCTCTTATTGTTTGCTTTTTTGCAGCCATGAAGACCTCAAACCCAAGTGTAGCTGAGCTAATTCGAGCTAAGAAGAAGCAAAAGACTGGAGGCGCCGGCGTCTCTACGACCGCTCCAAGCACCACCCCGAGCGAAGGTACCCCGAACACTGCCTCTGCTGAGCCTAGCAAAGTTCCTCCAGCAACCACTACTCCGGGCCCGAGCGATCCGACCCAGAGTCCATTGCCCATGGCACCGCCAGCTTCACCAACAATGGTGTTTGATGCCTCTCCCCCTCCCTCAACGTCTGTCGAACACCCTGGCACAAGCCGAGAGAGAGCACTTGGTCCGAACCCGAAATTGTGGGTCGAAGAGTTGAAGGCCTTGTCTAATAATGCACGGCAATTCTGGCAATGACAGGGGAGAGCTTGGTTAAAGGACAATCCAGATGTTAACACGTTTGCTCATTTAATGTCTTGGGTTCCTGCCGAGACGGCCCCATTACTACATCTCGGGGCTGATCAACTGAGCAATGTAATAAAGAGACACAAAGTAGACGTAAGCTTAATACTTAATGCTCATGGATTGGAATTTGAAAGCCCGGGGTTAATTGGTTTTTTTGCACTTGCAGGGGAGCATGATAATGGGAGCCGCTATCGGCAAGATGAATGCGCTGATTAGCCTGCGTAATAAGGCTGAAAAGGAAACAACTAGGGTCAAGCACGAGCTCGGAACGATGAAAGCAAAGCTGGAGAGTGCTGAGAAGCGAGCGAGGGAGGCCGAGCGTAAAATGCTTGCCCAGTCTGAGGAGGTGACCGAGGCTAAGGAAAGAGCTGCAGTAGCTGAAGCTCTCCTAACACAAGAGAAGGAGAAAAGATGTGCTGCCGAAGCTAGCCTGGCCGAAGTTCAGCACGCTCAAGAGACATTGCAAAAATAAAAGACCGAGTTGAAGCAGAAGTGTTTTGACCTTGAATACCGAGTAGCCGACATGGCTGCTGATAAATGGCTTTTGGGAGTAAACTGCTTCATTCAGTTATGGATCGGCATCCGAACATGGACTGGTCCTGGCTGGATGAGGTTTATCCCGATGATTGAAAGCCAAACTTTTTTTCTTTTTTTGCTCTTGTAATTTTGCATCCATATATAAAAGAGGATTTTTCGGATTATATAATTGCATACTTGTATGTTCAGCCTTATTAAACCAAATAGCATGTATTTGAATATAATTGTCAAATCTCCGAGGCTATGTTCGTCAAACAACCTCTTTATTGATGATGTAGCTGTACCCAGCTTATAGAAAAATACACATGCTCGTGGCGACCATGCTAAAATGAGCTTACAAGCAATAATAAGAATAAATGCTCATGGTTATAATGCCAAAACGAGCTGAATTACTGAAAATACCTTTTAAGATTGGAGATATTCCAAGAGTGGGGAAGCAATTTTTCCGAGAGGTCTTTCAGCCTATAAGTGGTCCCATGTGCTTTATGTATTATGTACGGACCTTCCCAGTTCGGACTCAGCTTTCCTACCCCTGATGCAGAATGAGCTGCGACCACTTTCCTAAGAACAAGCTGTCCAACCCGGAGGGATCGAGCCTTGAGGTTTCAATCATGGTGTGACGACATCCTCTGCTTATATATGGTCGATTGCAATTGGGAAGACTCTCTGATTTCTTCCGACCGATCCAGGTGATATAAAAGAGAAGCTTCATTCTTGCCGACATCATATGAAGAAGTTCGGATATTCGGTATGCCGATCTCACAGGGGATGACAGCTTCCGTCCCATATGTTAATGAGAAAGGGGTGTGGCCGGTAGCTACTCTCGGGGAGGTCCGGTACGCTCAGAGTACATGATGAAGTTCGTTGACCCAAAGGCCTTTTACTTCGTCAAGCCTTTTCTTTAATTCGGCCAAGATAGTTCGATTCGTGACCTCGGTCATTCCATTTGATTGAGGATGATACACCGATGTAAAACACACCTGAATATTCAAATATGTGCGGTGCTTTTTGAAGGAAGCACAATCAAACTGCTTTCCATTGTCAAAAATGATTATGTGCGGAATGCCGAACCTGGTAACTATAGATCTCTGGACGAACTTGATGATATTTGAAGGAGTGATTGTAGCTAGGGGCTCTGCTTCTACCCATTTTGTAAAGTGATCTACTGCTACTACTAGGAATTTTCTCTATCCTGTGGCCAATGGAAAAGGCTTAAGGATATCAATTCCCCACTGAGCGAATGGCCAAGGATTGTGAATGGGAACTTGCGGGGCCACCCGCTGATGCAATATATTTCCGAAGCGCTGGCACTTGTCACATTTCTGGACGAGCTCTCTTGCATTTTTCTCCATTGTGGGCCAATAGTACCCCTGTAACAGAGCCTTACGAGCTATTGTCTGTGCTCCTTCGTGAGCGCCGCAAATACCTTTATGAATTCTCGAAGCACATAATCACCCTCTTTAACACTTACCCAGAGGGTCCATGGATGTGAAAATGATCGCCGATACAACTTCCCTTCCAAAATGGCGTACATATTGGACCTCCGGACTATCTTCCGTTCAAGCTTCACCCTGATGATCTGGAAGCATACCTGAACTAAGATACTGATAGATCGGTAAATGCCAGCCATCCATCGGCTCGTTTATTTGAACTTTGTAGGTGTCGTATGCTGGTGATTCCATGACCGACCACACGACGTCTGGTGAAGATATCCTGTCTTGAATGGAGGCCTGCTTTGCCAATGCATCTGCTCCCTGATTCTCTGCCCGAGGAATCTGTTCAATTGTCCAAACGCATCCCCCCTTTTCCAATTAAAACAATAGTATGGCTACTAACTCCTTGTACCAGACCTTGGTGCTCTCTTTAGTTTCGAATTTTTCGAGCAGTTGGCTTACTACCAACTGCAAATATGAAAAGATCGCCAGAGAATCAGGTTTTACCTCAATGGCAAGCTGCAACCCGAAACACACAACCTCGTATTCAGCCACATTGTTGGAGGTCGGGAATGCTATGTGGGCCATCCCTCTGATACTGATTCGCCTAGGTTTGATAAGCACTACCCCGACTCCTGCTCCTCCAGATGAGGAAGCTCTATCCACAAACAATCTCCAAGCCCTGGCAGCTGGCTCGGATGGAGTGGCATGCAGTTTTGCCACGAAATCTGCCAAGACCTGAGCCTTCATGGCCGAGCGTGCTTTATACCGAACATCGAGCTCCCCCAAGCGCGCTGCCTATTCGGTGAGTCTTCCAGATGCCTCCGGTCTCTGGAGCACTTTTCAGAGATTAGAATGCGTTCGGACCACTACGGTGTGCGCTTGGAAATAAGGCGAAGTTTAATTGCTATTATAATCAGTGAAAACGCTAACTGCTCCAATATTGGATAATTGAGTTCGGCACCCCTTAGGACCTTGCCGACGTAGTAAATGGGGAACTGTTGGCTTCCTTCCTCTCGAATTAAGATCGATCCCACTGTTCCAGGAGTCACGGTAAGATATAGGTACAAGACTTCCCCTAGCTATGGCCGGCTCAGCAATGGAGGCGTACTAAGAAACTGCTTGAGTTCTTCAAATGCCTGCTGGCACTCAGAGGTCCGTTCAAATTGCTTCAAATTTTTGAGCATCTTGTAAAAGGGGAGGCAACGTCTAGCAAAATAAGAGATAAACCTGCCTAGAGCTGTCACCTTGCCGTTAAGCTTCTGCACTTCTCTAATGGACTTCGGGGGTTCCATATCCAGAATTACCTGAATTTTGGCCCGATTAGCCTCTATGCCACTCGTTGAAATCATGAATCCTAAAAACTTGCCAGACTTCACGCCAAAGGCGCATTTTTCTGGGTTAAGCTTCAGGCCAAACTTTCGCAGGGTTTGGAAGGTTTCCCTAAGCTTAATAAGGAGATCTCGAGGAGACTTACCCTTGACAATCATGTCATCCAAATAGACTTCCATTTTTCTGCCGATTTAATTAGCGAACAATTTGTTCATTAACCTTCAGGCATCACTCGGTAGCAATAAGTGGCCTGGTGAGTTATGAACGCCGTCTTTTCTTCGTCCTCCGGGTTCATTGGGATCTGGTGATACCCGGAGGATGCATCCAGGAAGGCATATTCTTCAAATCCTGCTGTGGAATCTACTAAGAGGTTAATGTTCGGCAACGGATAGCTGTCCTTGGGGCAAGGCCGGTTCAGATCTGTGAAATCCACACACATCCTCCACTTACCATTGGATTTTTTTACTAACACGACATTGTAAAGCCAGTCCGGATAAAAAACTTCCCTAATGAACCCATTTTTGAGTAGGACCTCTGTTTCTTTCACCATGGCTATTTGTCTCTCTAGAGCGTGGTTCCGCTTCTTCTGCTTGACGGGCTTATTACCTGGCCCGATATTTAGGGAATGGCACATGACGTCTGCGAGGATCCCTTTGATGTTTGAAGGTTCCCAAGCAAACACATCTGCGAACTCTTGTAAAACTGTGACAAGCGCCTTAACCTCATTCCCTTTTTTGGTTGCCCCGATCTTCACCATTCGGCCCAATACCAACTCTACATCCTCCAATGACTTTACTGGCTCCGCTCTTCGAGCCTCGCCAGTGTCGACATTCAAAGAATCCAGCGGGAGGGCTTGATTTGCATCCTTCAATATGGTGACATATGTCTCCCGAGCTAACTTCTGGCTTCCCCTCAGTATCGGTATGCCTCAAGAGGTAGGGATTTTTAGCTTCAACTTCCGCATAAAGATGTACGCATCAACCCCCACGAGCAATGGCCTCCCAAAAATGACATTATAAGGCAATAGGATATCCACAACCATGAAGCAACTAGTGCAGGTCTGGGTCACTTCGTCGTCTCTGAGCTCCAAAGACAGCTTCACCGATCCTTCCACCTTGACCGGCTGACCTTATATTCCAATCAATGGCGTGGACACTGGCTCCAAGATGTTGCTTGACATCTTCAAGGCTCTGTACGCCTGCAGGGTGATGAGATTGACCGCACTACCCGTATCCACCAGGATGCGCTGGACTAAATAATTTTGAATTAGTGCCTCCACAACCAGAGAGTCCGTGTGTGGCTGTTTGACATGGTCGCCATCTGACTCAGAGAAGTTCACTACATAGCCTGCCGTGGGAGAAGTGGACTCTAGGGAAAACACCTCTTTCGCTTTCCTCTTTCGATAATCTTCAAAAACGTCATAATGCTTTCCTCCTGCAATAACATGTATGACACCAGCTGGGGCCCTCTTGCTGGTACTAGGCCGGTTATTGTCATGTTGCCGAGGCGATCGGGACCTGTCTCAAGCTCGGTTATCTTTGACAAACTGGGCGAGCTTTCCCTTCCGGATTAAGAACTCAATTTCTCTCTTGAGTTGATTGCAGTCATTGGTCTCATGGCCTTTGTCCCTGTGAAAGGCACAATAAAGGTTCTGATCTCTGCCAGAACCTTCCCTCATGGGTCTGGGCCAGTTCACCCTATCATTCTCCTTTAGCCATTTCATAATATGCGCTCTCGAAGTGTTCAGCGGCGTCCACCTCTCTTTCTTCCGATCTGCTAGCCGTGACTAGACCACGTAAGCCCTGTGTGAGCTTCCCGAGCCTCAATTGTGCATCTCTCCTCTCCCTGTGCCCCTTTTCAGTGTCGATTTATACGAATCACGGCGCGTATCTTCATACACGGTGATGTTTCGGAGCCGCCGAGCTTCATCCATCCTTATGTACTTGTGTGCTCGGGACATGAGCTTGGTAAAGTCACCCGGTGGCTTCTTGCTGAAGGAGTCGCTGAAATCTTGGCACCGAGTATTGCGTATCAAGGCATTGTTTGCCACCTCCAGGTTCAAGTCCTGAATATCCATTGCCACTGCATTAAATCTCTCAACGTAGACTCGCAATGTCTCACCCTTATCCTGCCGAACCAAGTTGAGGTCTGCGGAGACTTTGGTGGGCCGGATTGCTGCCACAAATTTGACAATGAACATATCACTAAACTGTGCGAAACTGGCAATGGAATGTTCGGGTAAATTTTGAAACCAAATCTGGGCTGACTCTGTGAGCGTCTGGGGAAAGATCTTGCACATGGCAGCGTCGTTAGTGGTATGAACGAGCATTGTATGATGAAACTGGTCCAGATGAGCCTGAGGGTCCGCGCTGCCATTATACTTGGGCAGGTTCGGCAGCCTGATACTTGGGAATAGGGCGGCTAGTATCGCTCTCGATAGAGGCAATCGAAAATTACTCTGATACTGCAATGTGCTCCTATTTTGATACTTCTGCATGCATTCTTCAAAGAGCTTCTCAAATTGGTCCACAGTAAGAGTTATAGTGGAACCCGGGGCCACAGCCGTCGGGAAAATCGGAGGAGCATGTGTGGAAGGCTGTGGAGCTGGGGGAAGGTACTGTGTGAGAGCTGGGGGTTGAACGGGTGGTGCCTGAGCTGCCATGGCGGTCAATGAGGCTAGGAAAGCCTGAGCTGTCTGCAGGGTAAGATTAGGAATGATTGGGTAAGGCGCAGGTTGTTGGGGTTGTATTTGTTGATCAAATAGTTGGATAGGGAGCTGTTGATTTTGGGGAAGTGGAGGCGGAGTTTGTGAAGGCAGAGCATGTGATGGACTTGCTGAAGTCGCAGCAACATTTAAATCAGGGAAAAGTTCCATTGAAAATTGCTGTATTTTATCCACGCTCACCGTACCAAATGATGAAAACTCCGAAATTCCGGTGCTGGAAGCCTGAATGTGTCACCTGGAATCAAAGAACTCCGGCGGGTTTCCGTTTTAGGATACTCCGACGGTCAAGTCAGTAATTGAATTATTTTTTAGTAAAATATATTGTAGAGAGATTCATTTTAGGGATTGAACATACCTTTTTATAGCCTTCTATCTTCTACATAACTGCTGCTCTCTTAATGGACTTTCATTAGGTAACGACTGTCTTAATGGTAGACTTTTATTGAGTAACGAACGCCCTCATGATGAGCTTTTAATGAGCAACGACTACTTTAATAACAGAGGCTGAGCTACCCTTCACGTCCGAGCTACATATATACCGAGCTTACCTTTGGGAATCAAACTTAGAGACATGAGTAACCCGAATTTCAATGGGCGGGCGATAACCGAACTGGGTGATTACGATAGCTCGGTTATCATTTTTATTTTTTATATTTTTGAACTTTTTGTTCTATCAAAAATCTATTAACCATACCGTACTACACCATTTTTTCAAATACACTAGCAAATATTACCATATCACTTAATCCTATACCATACCATGAACTATTTAATCCAAATATAGTATTAATATATAGTATTAATGACAGATTTATAGGGGACGAAATTTGTCTTGTTGAGAATCCATTGTTTATAGCAATGTATTTTGTACTTTTAGCAACAGTTTTTCTTGTCTCATTTACAAATTTTTTTTTTGCCATTTCACCCCTAAAGTGATCCAACTTAACCCAATTTGTTTTGTGACACATAAGACCTGGCACATTATATGATCTACTTGTTGTACGTTTATATTATTTATAATTTTAGAACTTAATTTTTAGAATGTAAATATAAAAAGAATTTTTATTTATACATTATAAATGCATATCAATTTTATTTCAGATGCTTTGTTGGCGCCTGTAACAAAAAAAGAAAAAAAAATCCAGTTGAGTAACAAGAAGCGAAGTGGGGTGAACCAAACACGCGACCAACGCTCTTTCCAAACTATTTACATCTTCGAGCATTGATGGCCTATCTCGGCCTTCAAGGAAGTGGTGTTGCTGGAAGCCCTCTTGAATCCAACACTCTATGAATTTAACCTTGGACTATATAATGCAATACAAAGTCCACCGCATTTCTGGGTAACCCATTTTCATTTTTATGTATGTTTTTGTAGTCCGATAATAATTCTAGCAACGCTACTCAAACTATACAAATCGCTTTTTGAGATGAATTATTATAGTATGTAATATTAAAAGTAGTTGAAATTTATTGTCATTGAAAAAAAAATTAATATAAATAAAATTTTGATTTAATAATTCGAAAATTAATCAATCGATACGATATTGTAAAAAAAAATGTAAATTTGATCAAATTGAGTCCCTATATTTATTTTGAATTGAATCAGGTGAAATTTTTTCCTCTTAAATTTCAGATTTTGAATTAATTGGATCTGAGTCTGATTTTATTTTTATGTAGCCTACCCTTAGTTAAAATTGTGAATCTTACTCTTATCATCATTTCATAGTTAAAAATGTATATTACTTTGTGTGTATAATAAAGTAGAAGTGAAATAAATGTACTTATATAAAATTTTCATAATTATAATTATGAAATTATATATTTTAAGTAATTGAAAATATTTTATCCAATAAATAATTGAAAGTTGATATTCAAAATAAAGGGACTTTTTTATAAATAACATTTTTTAAATAAAATAATTTAAAGTTTAGAATGTTTTGAAAATTATTTAGCTATCTGGAGTGTTTTACAATTTCGCAACGTGAAGTTGAAGGATTTGAATCCAATTCCACAGCTGCTGCGGAATCGAATTTATTTTTTTGTGGAAAGCTGCTGCTTTCCAGGCAGCTTTTCCATTTTTTGGAAAAAACTACCGGACATTTTTTTTTTGATTAGAATGAGAAAATTAAAATTTAATATTGCCATTCCTTTTATTAATATGGAAAGAAATATTTTTTTTTTACTCAATTTGATAAACAAGAAAAAAAAATTGTAGGTTAATAATACATATATGTGTGCGCGCGCGCACGCATGTGTTGGATTCAATCGGATTCTAAAATTATTTTTTGATTTTAAAATATTCACAAAAATAAAATTGGCTTATAGTTATTTTTTTTATTATTTATATATATTTCATATACTTTTTTTTTTTAAAAAAAAATTACTAGTATGAAATTTAAAGGATAAATTTTATTAAATCCGATTGAATCCAACACGCGCGCGTGCGTGGGCTCACACACAATTATATATATATATATATATATATATATATATATATATATATATATATATATATATATATATATATATATATATATATATATAAAATTTAAAAAAATATTATTTAATTTTGATGGTATATATAATGAATGTACTATTTTTATTTTGAGTTATTTTTATTTCACAAAATATTGCTGATAGAGTTGGGATACGCCCATGACTCTATAAAGGATTGAGTTCCTATCAAGATTAAATTGAGTTATTTAATCTAAATTAAATTACCAAATATTATCTCAGAAAGAGTCTGAGTTAAACTAGAGTTAGGTCTCTAGCCATTAGGACCTCTATAAATAGAGGTGAGGTCCTCATAATTTGGTAACGAGAAAACGTATACGCCACAAGGCTGCTCGTTCCCACTCACAGTTTTCTGTCTTATTTTCAGGGGCATTTAGATTGTGATCTAGCTGCTCTTACCCCGAGTGGGTAAAAGCCAGACCAGTGACCAAAACAAACGAGATCTTGGTAGACGCTTCCGCAACTAGTTTCTGCGCTACAAGAGGTAGGTACATTTATTTAATGTTACCTCCGCATGTTAAATTATATTTGTTATAATTTTTCCCAACATTGGTATCAGAGCCGCGATTTTTGTGTCCTGGCATGTGGCTAAATAGATCTAAAAAATTTTATGTGTAAAATTATTAGATCTGGGATCATTAATCACAACAAAAATTTTTTTTTTGTGTGAAAAATATATATGCGTGTATATTTCGGCTCGATTTCGTGTATGTGTACACCGAAACCCGAGGGGACAAACATAAGTGTTCTAAACGGCTAACTAGAAGTCGGGATTTTTTAATTTTGACCTCACCATTGGATTCACAGACCCTGAAAACCCCCCACCGGCCGGAACCGGAGAGTCAGAATCGGTCGGCAAGGCGGCGCGTGGACTACACGCGCCTAAACTCGTTCGGCGCGTGCGCGTGGGCGGTGGCCCACACGCGCGTGCCACGTGTCAGCAGTATTGCGTCACTGCTGACACGTGGCCCAATAGCCGAGCGCCACGTGGATGACAGAGGCCATGCCACGTGGCACAACGTGGGGCGGACACGTGGCTGACCGAGGTCGTGCCACGTGTCATGATGACGTGTCATAGAGCTGACACGTGGCCCAATCGAGGAGAGACACGTGGACCAATGAGGCGGTGCCACGTGTCATGCCATGTGTCATTGATGACGTGGCATCAATGACACGTGGCCCAATCAAGGGTCGCCACGTGTCAGACCGAGGTCTGCCACGTGGCAAAGCTGACGTGTCATGCGTGACACGTGGACCAATGAGACACCGACACGTGGCACCAGCTGGACCAATGGCATTCGGACACGTGGCGTGACTGGATTCGGACACGTGGCACGCTGTGGATGTGACACGTGTCTAGCCAAGTGGGAGGACGCGCGTGTAGCGCGTGAAGGCGCGTGAGCGCGTTTCCCTCCCTCTGTTCGGCGCGTGTGGGCGCGTGCGGTGACCTCCGACCACCTTTTCAGCTCCGATTTTTGTCAAATAATTTTTAAAAATTATTTCTGATTTTTTGGTCATGTTTTAAAAATTTTTTAATGACCAGAAAATATATTTTGTAATTTTTGAAATTTAAATGTGTTTAATTTCAAAATAAAATATTAAAATTTGTAGAAAATGTGTTTTCTGCTTTCGAAAATTTTTTAAAAATATTTTGAAAATTTTTTGAGGTGCTGTCCTTATTTATTGATTGAAATGTGTTTCAATTATGTGTATTTATACATGAGTGTATAAATTTTACCTGTAATATGTTACAGAAAAATTAAATAAGGGTACTGGTACTTCCTTATGAAACGCATTGGTTATTTTAAGAATTGCAAGGGTGCAATCAATAAGTAACATGAAAATGCGAAGGAAGTTTTGAGCTGATAACATTGATGCAACAGTGCATCATAAAAATACATATGTGAGAACAAATGCAAGAGTGCATTTGAACTGGTGGTCTGAGTATGAAAATAAAATTTTGGTTCGAGTTACCAAAAGGGCAAGTGTTGAAAAGTAACACTAAAATTCTGTGATGGTGTTGAGAAATGGACAGAGCGTGCATTGTCCATGACTTCATCAATGGACTTATGAGTCACTTGATGAATTGATTAAATCGGTCAAAGATATAATCCTAATAACTAAAAAGATTTTATGAAATCTGGTCTTCTAAAATAGTTGACATAAGTGTCAATTTGAGTTAGCGTTTATTTTTGTTAAATAGGATTTATGTTTCCTATTAATATTTGACATGAGTGTCTTATTTTGGAATTATTGGATTTTAATTATTGGTTAAATAAATGTGTTTATTTACTTATTATGATGGCATTTAATGTTATAATAAATGAGTTTATTTTAATTGTTAATTGCCTTGCGATATTTTATGAGTAAAATAATTGCATGTTTATTAAGTAAAGGCTTAATAAAGATCCCCTCATAAGTTTGAGAACTTGATAATCCAATAATTCAGATTTATTATGCATGAAATCTTAACTTATAAGGTTGGACATTAGGACTTAGAGGGTAATTGGATACTATAAGTAGCCTTTTCGAATTTGAGCCTAATAGAAAATTTTACTAGGTTACTATTTCAGGTGCATAATAAATTGCATGTGTTGCCTTATCTCTTTTAAAATGTGCAATATTGATCCATTTGAGATCAGAGGATCTTAATGGATAATGCTTCCAAGTCAACTGTCGCCCTTAATATAGATATTAAGATGAATGTTGACAATTATAAAATCTGGAATACAAAGATCCAGCATGTGCTTAAAGAGCAAGAGGCTCTTAAATCTTCAAGTTCGGTTATGGCTGAACTTGAGGATGACACTATATCACAGTATAAGCAGGACCAGGATGCCTATGTGGCATCACATCACTAAGTAATTTCGCAAGTATCAAAATGCTATTGATCTGTGGATCATTTTGCAAGAGAAATTTAGAGATGTGACTCTGAATAAGCTCCGATCATTGATGATCAAATTTGATACATATCAGAAAATGTCTGATTATTCGATGCGAAAACATCTAAGAGAGATGGAAAGGAAAGTGAGCTTAGTGATCTTAGTCATAAGTGACTGATGAGCAGTAGGTCCAAACTGTTATCCGTTCTTTACCCAAGAGTTGGTAGCATGTGAGGATGCAACTAATTTACATGGATAGGCATATAGACATTTGAGGATGTTGCTTGTCATTTGAAGCTTAAAAGGGACCGGCTGACAATGATTAAGGTCAATGTCATAGTGCATATGGCACAGTCCTGTTCTAATAGAATGAGTTCTCATTAGAACAAGATAATAAGCTTCATTAATAGGGATAAAGAAAAGGCTTGAGAGCCTGAAAAGTAAAAGGAATAGAATCATGAAAGGTCCAAAGGCAAATGGGTGGTAAACAATTCAAGAGTGAAATGTTTCAATTGCCTAAAAGGATACTATGCAAAGAGACTGCATTGTGTCTTTAAAAATACACTATTTTGACTCAAGAGTGAGCAAAAATTTATGTATCTAGTTCTGAATTTTATCCTTTGTGGGTGGTAAATTTAGAACCAATGGACCATATAACAAGGGATTGAGATAACTTTGTTATGAAATTTAGATTCTGTTCTTTCTTTATTGAAGTTTGTTTTTCAATTTACATTTTGAGGATAACAGTGTATACTTATGCTTGAATGATTTTATTGTTATGGATGTGGACCATAACTATTTGAGTAAAACTAATTTTTCCTTTAATTGATTCTTATTCTTCACATAGTTATGAGAACAATGTGAAATTAAGGCATGCTATAATAAACCATATTGGACAAAACCGAATGAGTTGGTTAGTCAAATAAGGTTTAGTAGGCGATTTAAATAAGGTTGAATTACCTACATTTAAGCATTGCTTAAAGGAAAAACTAGTTAGAAAATCATTCGGATAAGGAACTAAAGCGAATTTCCATTGCAGTTAGTCTATTCTGACGAATGTGGTCAAATGAATGTGAGGGTAAGGCATGAGGCCTACTATTTCATCACATATGACTGTACTAGGTATGGTCATGTCTATTTGATTTCTCACAAGTCAGAAGTATTGTGTTGCTTCACGACTTATATGAGTATAGCTGAGAATCAATTAGATAAAAAGATCAAAACTTTAAGAACTGACAGAGGTCAGTAATATCTTACAGATAAACTTAAAGTTTCATGTGATAAAAGAGGATTGAATATCAGTTGTTCATTCCTTGAAATCCACAACAAAACGGTGTTGAGGAAAGGAGAAATAAGACTCTCCTACATATGGTTATATCTATGATGGCAGAGACAAATTTGCTCATCTCCTATTGGGGAGATGCATTATTGACTACCACATACGTTCTGAACTATATGCCCTCCAAATCTGTCATTACCACAACTTATGAGTTGTGAAATGGTCGACAAGTTGACCTAAGCCATTTATAACTTTTGGGTTATAATGCTTACGTCCATGATACCTCAATTTGGTAAATATGAGACCAAGAGGCAGAAGAGTATCTATGTGAGATATTCTGAAGTATCAAGAGGATACATTTTCGTGGGTAAGTAAGAAAATGGCATAATGACAGAATTTGAATCACTAGACGTTATATTCTTAAGAGAATACATTTTCTAAGTTGGGCGAAGTGAATTGAGATTTCACTTTCTATTAATTTCAGGTAGAGGAACAATCAGGATCACTCCATCCGAGTGGGAGGGAGTTAGAGGAAGAAGGTTAAGACCTTTATCCTCCAAACGATTCGGATGTTCGAGACCTGATTCGAGTGGGAGCATTCTTAACTCCAGTGGGAGACAAAGAATGAAGTATTCCTGACTCCAGTGGGAGTATGGAACATGGTCCCAGTGGGAGCATTATGAATCACGATAAATATATGAGACATGTTTATCAAGATTCAGAACTGCAAAAATCTAAAAGGATAAGTGTTTCATGCCGACAATTTAAAATTGAAAGCCTGAACGAAGCCCTTTTGGTTATCCCACAAGACTAGAAAGAGCATAAAACCTATTCAAAAAGCTCTTTCATGCCCATTTAAGAGAAAAATGGACTAAAGCAATGGAAAAGGAAATTGGCATCCATAGATCAAACCATGTTTGAGAACTAGTTGATCTACTGGAAGGACACAAATTGAGAATAAATGTATTCTCAAAGTAAAGTGAAAGGCTGAAAGAGGTATCGAAAGATATAAGGCTCGGCTAGTCGCTATGGGGTTCATACAATAGGAAGAGATTGACTATGAGTAGACTTTCTCATCCTATTGTAAAATTTACGTGCATAAGGTTCATTCTAGCCACAGTGGCGAGTTTGAAAGTAGAGCTTCATCAAGTGGATGAAAAGACTGTTTTTCTCAATGGAGAAATGGATGAAACAATTTACAAGTTTCATCGAAAAATGCAGCAAACATAAGGTTTGCTGATTGATGTGTTCAATCTATTGCCTTAAACAGTCTTCAACACAATAGTGCTTGAGACTTCATCATATAATCATGTCGAATGTGTTCAACATGATTGATGAAGATAATTGTGTTTATAGTAAAAGCTCTGAAAATGAATTCATCATTTTGGCATTGTATGTAGACGACATACTTAAAGCTGACAATGATAAATGGTACGTAAATAAAATCAAAGATTTGTTATCGTCCAACTTTGAGACAATGAATATGAGTTGTGCATATCACATTCTTGAAGTCAAGATTTCAAGAGATCATTCAAGAAGATTGTTGTCTATTTCTTGAGAGAAATATATCAACAAAGACCTTGAGCGATTTAATATACAATACTGTAAACTCATAAATTACCCCATTGCCAAGAATCAGTTTTTTAGCAAAGATGTGTGTCCTATGAAGTCAGAAAAAATTGAACGTATGAGGAGCGTTCTATATATGACAGTGCCTTGGGGTAGTCTTATGTATACAGTGTTGTATACAAGACATGATATATACTATGCAGTGAGCATGGTTAATAAATATCAATTTAACCCAGGCAAAGCACATTGGAAGCAATTAAAAGGATACTTATATACCTTAGAGGTACTGCAGCCTATTCTCTCTATTATTAAGAAAATGATCTGCATTGAGAGAATACAGAGACGTTGATTGGGCAGGAGATGTGGATGAGAAGGCATCCACCTCAGGTTTAAATTCTTGTTTGGCAAGAGTGCCATCTCGAGGAGTAACAAGAATTAAACCCGTGAAGCCTTATCAATAGTGGAAGTTGAATTTGTCACTTCCTCAATTGCAGTACAGGAGACAGTTTTGTTAAAATGGTTTATGAGCCATTTAAGAGTAACTGTCTTAGAGGTATTAATGACAGTCTTTAGTGGCAGTCAGTCGTTGATAGCTTATAGTGGAGCTAAGCGTATCGGCATTAAGTATCAATACGCGATAGATATTGTTGCACAAGGAGAGATGTGAACTTACAGTACGTTTCTACGCACGCAGATCCGTTGAGTAAACCTATGACGAGAGATGTGTTTTGAGAGATACATTAGATCTCGAGGTTTGCGTAGAATTTAATTGGTACTGTTATACTTAATATAATCCCTTAACGTTATTATTTGTGAATAATAACTAAAGTTCATTGTTGGCAATACATGAGTGTGAATGTTTATGTGTAAACATTTACTGTTATTGATATGAGATTGAGCATGTTGGACAGAGAAGTAGCCCACTCACAAGGGTGTTTACCTTAGTTTTGTCAATGAGTTGGCAAAGACTAAGATGAGGCGATTTTTTGAACATATAAGAATGCTCGAGAGCCTGTTCAAAATAAAAGTGCCGTCTTGTAGAAATTACAAGATGAGTCTTGTTAAGGTGCGAGATAAAGACATACATGAAGTTGTATGCTTTGGATTGAGATCCAAATAAAGGATTATACGAAATCCGATGGTAAGTTAAATGTAACTACCATATTCTGTCTAAAAAGCCAGAAGTAGTTCTTAAGTAAGCGGACTAAAGTTGGGTGCTTCGGTGCATCGCAACCTTACGCTTCTGTATGGTGTTTGAGATACACATTATCAAAATGTGAGACATGCGCTCCTTTAAGGGAAGGAAAGAACACCATAACACATGTTTTATACCGTGTGTGCTTATGTGACCACAGGGATGGGAATTTAATAATATTGCTGATCTCAACTTTCCCTATTGTGAGACCCTATATATTTATATTTCGACCCTTAGAACCCTTAACTTATCCCTGAAATATGGTTCAATGTGGCTAGCTTAATTAGTTTCCAAGAGGTCCGGGAAAAATTTAGGCCTGGCGGATCTAACTAGAAAAGTGAGTTGAATCATGATGGATGGCATAGAGTAAGAGGGGAAGATAGCCTTCTGATCACTTTCATAAGGTTTCGTGGTTCACTGACCGGTCTATTATAGTTTCTATGAGTAGAAATATAATAGTGAACACGAAAATTGTTTTATGAGATCATGAGTTAAAACAGTGAATGTGAGAAGGCAATCTAGGGTTAGGCATACGTGAAGAAGAGGATCTTGTTTTCCGAGACGCTATATATCCCTAACAGGTGTATAGCACTAGTGCTCTCGAGGTATGCTGGTCACACAATCTATTTGCCAGTATAACTGAAAATTAAGACTGGAATGCGTTCCGTCATGTGCGAGTGGGAGATGATAGAGTTGGGATACGCCCATGACTCTATAAAGGATTGAGTTCCTATCAAGATTAAATTGAGTTATTTAATCTAAATTAAATTACCAAATATTATCTCAGAAAGAGTCTGAGTTAAACTAGAGTTAGGTCTCTAGCCATTAGGACCTCTATAAATAGAGGTGAGGTCCTCATAATTTGGTAACGAGAAAACGTATACGCCGCAAGGCTGCTCGTTCCCACTCACAGTTTTCTGTCTTATTTTCAGGGGCATTTAGATTGTGATCTAGCTGCTCTTACCCCGAGTGGGTAAAAGCCAGACCAGTGACCAAAACAAACGAGATCTTGGTAGACGCTTCCGCAACTAGTTTCTGCGCTACAAGAGGTAGGTACATTTATTTAATGTTACCTCCGCATGTTAAATTATATTTGTTATAATTTTTCCCAACAATTGCTAATTTCATATTTTAATAAATTATTATTAACCTACAATTTTTTTATTATGTTTATCAAATTAAATAAAATTTTTTTTTTTTCATATTAATAAAAGCAATGGCAATATTCAATTTTAATTTCTTCATCTTAAGAAAAAAAAGAAAAAAAAAATCTGATAGTTTTTTCAAAAAAAAAAAAATTAAAGCAACAGCTTTTCATAAAAAAAATTTAAATAAATTCAATTTCACAGCGTGGAATTGGATTCAAATTCTGCAACTTCATGTTGCAGAATTATAAAACACTCCAAATATCTAAATAATTTTTAAAATATTGTAAAATTTAAGTTATTTATTTAAAAAATATTATTTATAAAAAGTTCCCAAAACAAATGCCTACCGTTCTTTATAAAGTGATTGGAAAAAATCATTAAACACAAAAAAAAAAAAATTACTGATTTACGGGGGAAGCACGGGAAGAGGGAAAAACAGTGAGCGGTCTCACGTGAGTTGCACGTGTTAGGATTTTGGCCAGGGCATAAACCCTAATTAAGCTAGCAGCGACCACTAGGAAGTATAAGATTTGTATGGTTTCGGGCCTTTCTTCCGGCGACAAGAACTCAATCTCTCCCATTTTCATTCCGTCAGAACTAGGCAAACAAAATGGTCGCTGGGAAGAAAACCGTAAGCCCTTCTCTACTTCTTTCTGTTTCTCTTTTCAAATTAGATTTCAGATTTGATGATTGTTTTTCTTAAATATTATAGAAGAAGACCCATGAGAGCATCAATAACAGGCTAGCTCTTGTGATGAAGAGTGGAAAATACACTCTTGGTTACAAAACTGTTCTTCGATCTCTCCGCACCTCCAAAGGTTAATTTTCTTTTTTTAAAAAAAGCTAACAATTCATTCTTCCTAATTCGTTTTTTCGACTAATTTTTGGATTGGATTTGGATATAATTGGCTTTATTTTTCTCTTATGGTTTCTTTGGCAGGAAAATTGATTATAATTTCAAACAATTGTCCACCTCTAAGGAAATCTGAGATTGAGTATTATGCCATGCTTGGAAAGATTGGAGTCCATCATTATAGTGGAAGTAAGTATCTTTATTGTTCAAATATTTATAGTACTTGTTTTGAAGTTTATTGTTCTTGCACCATCACAATTTTACGTGTTTTGATTTGTATTTGTATACTTGTATGCAAGTGGGGTTTCTTTATCTGCCCCCCCGACAGATCTATTCAATTGAATAGTGAGCTTTAACAAACTTGTGGTGATGTTGCATGACTCATTCACACTTTAACCTGGCAAATATCTGTCTGATGGAATTTTCTCCCTTTTTTATGAGTCTGGGAGAATAAGAGAGTGGCCTGCATGCTGACTATTCTTTGAAATGGCTCATCGAGCTGTAATCAGAGCATATAAAGTAGTTAGGACGTCTGTGTTTGAATCCATTTATCTAATACTTGCTGTTCTGTATCTGTAGCCATATTCCATAAAAGATTGCAAGACTTGGATTTTTGATTTAGGTTGAAGTTGGCTCAGTTCTTATTGTTAGTGGGTGAAAGCAAGATCTGAAATGAAAGAACTCTTTACTCACAAGCTCTTAGAAACCTACATGTTTTTTATAGCATTCTGATGACACTTTTAACCAAGGGATTGACTCCTTGTTTCCCAAACTAACCTTGACCTCAAGAATACTGGATCTAATCTCAACTGCAGTTTATCGACATTAAATGTTAGAATTGCATCGTATCAAAGAGAAGTTCATTATCTTCCTCTAATAACAACTTGGAAAAAAGAAAAGAAAAATCTTCCTTATATGACCTTTGCTAGCATCGTACCTATCACTTCAGCTAACGAATTCAGCAATGGGGGATAGAACGCTATCATGCTGAAGAATGTGGCTGCAGATAACTATTAGTGCCTAAAGTGCATCTCTTCTCCCCTTATTTCTGAAGATTTGTGTACAATGAATTTTGTTCCTTTCAACAACTGCATTTTAGTTTTTCCATGCAACATTTGCATTTACCTTTTCCTTCATCTCAATATTGTGGTTATTGTCCATATTTATGGCATATTTGTGCAAAGGATGAACTTTTTAAATTGGTTATTGCATATCTTCAAGATAGCTGGCTGATCTTGAGTTTCGCATGTTTGTATCTGCAGATTTATCTTTCGTGGTAATTATGATTGTAACTGATTTTCATTTAAATATGTTTTGCCAGACAATGTTGACTTGGGGACTGCTTGTGGAAAGTATTTCCGTGTGTCTTGTCTGAGCATCATTGATCCAGGTAAAATATACTTATGGAAACAGTGAATTAAATTTTGTGTCGGATGATGATGATCAATTCCACCTATGTATTATATTCCTGTTGTGCAGGTGATTCTGATATCATCAAAACCCTACCTGGTGATCATTGAACAGATTGCATAATGCAATAATCAGGTGTTATTTGCTGAAGAATTTTGCCTATGTCATTCATAGCAAATTATGCACAAATCAACTTTTGCTTCTACATCTAGTGAGGGAAAATTTAATTTCTTAGATTCACTTCAGTTCATCACTGTTATATTTTGAGAATTGATTAGAAGGGTTTAGTTGGCATTTGCTGAATGTTTTCTACTGGAGCAAGGTGTTATTTTATTTTGAGCAGAACCATACCTCCAACTGCTGAATCGGTCCCTAGTTAGATCTCCATTCGAATCCCTAGTTAAAAGAGTAACATCTTTTATCTCTCTTTATTGTTTGGTAGTTGGGTCTTTTCAAGTGTGGTGATTTTGTGCATGTATACAAGTTTGGTTTGCACGTGATAAAATATTTTTATCAATATAACTCACGTACCTTCACTGATTTGTAGGTTATCTCACAAAATCGATAAAATTTTATCAAATTTGCATAATTCTTTTGAGTTTTTTTTTTCCAGAAGTTTTTAAGTTATGATTAATAACAATTTAAACGTTAAAAATAATTAATTGAGGTGAAAAAATTACTTTAGCCATTAACAATACTGATTTCTCTTTTTTTAAGAATATACTTGTGAAAATTGGATGTAGACAAACTTAAATAACAGCTTCCAAAATATTTTCAAAATAAATAAATAATAAAACACAGTAAAATAATATGTAACTTTAAATAAAAAAAATTAAAATTTAAAATACTCTATACCTAAAAATGACATATTGGATTTATTAACTTAATTGCTTACTTCATGAAACTAAATAAAATTATAATTTAACACTTTTTCTGTTACATCTGTTAGTGGAATAAGATCTATAGCGTCATGTAAAATAATCTGTACATAGTATTGCTCAGGTTCCTGCAAAAATCCTTTCGCCACAAGGCGAGCTTTATATTTATCAAGTGAACCATCAGCTTTCCGTTTGATACGAAAAACCCACTTGCAACCGATAGGAACATGAGTGGATCGAGGAACTAACTCCCAAGTGCCATTTTGTAAAAGGGCATTGAACTCATTATCCATCGCTTTGCGCCATAAGGGGTCTTTGATAGCCTGGGTAACAGTGGAAGGTTCAACTGTAGAAGGAAGTGGATGCTTGGTGGTAATATTGATAAATTTGTCACTAGTATTTGGGGTTGAGCTTTCTGATCCGTGTAGGGCGAGGTGGAGGTGAAGGTAAATTTTGTAATGAAGGCGAAAGCGTAGGTGAAGGAGAAGTTTGTAATGAAGGCGGAGAGGAAGAGTGGTCCAAGGTGGAAAAGGACAAAGGACTGGGAAGAGGACTGGTGGGCAAAAAAATTGGAGGTTGAGAAGTGATCGTGGTGGGCTGAGATTGGACTTCCACATGTGTAGAACCTGCAAGACAAGCATCTTGAACCGGGTTTGAAAATTCATGAGATTTATTGAGAACTTTATTTGGGAAAACATCCTCAACGAATTTCACATGACGGGATAGATACAATCGATTTGTAGTTGGATCAAAGACACTTGTAGGCAGACTGAGTGGAAGAGTAACCAAGAAAAAGACAAGGGGCAGATCGGGGTTAATTTCTTCGATGATCACTCAACTTTTTGCTTGTAACGATTTGGTTACTAAACTTTAATTTATAACAAAAAAATAATTTATCTATTATTTTGTAACGAAAAAATCGTAATAACCGAAAATCGCATTCGCCGGCAACCGGCGCGTGATCGGTACGGTAAAGCCCAATGACACGTCAAAAATTTGGTCACGTCAGATTAGAGTTAATTTCTGTATTGGTCACTAAACTTTGTGCCTTGTAACGATATAGTCATTAAACTTCAACTTTGTGCCGTGCAGATTATGAGCCGTTACCGGCGAGTACAATTTCCGATTATTGTGATTTTTTTGTTACAAAATAATAGATGAATTATTTTTTCGTTACAAATTGAAGTTTAGTGACCAAATCGTTACAAGCGAAAAGTTGAGTGACCACCGAAGAAATTAACCCGGGCAGACCGTGGGTGAAGTTTGGATGGGGAATAGGGCCGAAGCCAAGAATAACACAGACACCCAAAGGTTTTGAGATATGTATAATTGGGGTATCTATGAAAGAGCATTTCGAAAAGAGTTTTAAAATTTAAGACAGGTGTAGGTAGGCGATTGATTAGGTAGACTGTTGTTTGGAAGGCAGACGACCAAAAATGCAATGGCAAGGAGGCAAAGTGAAGTAAGGAAAGACCCGTTTCAATAACATGTCTATGATGCGCTCAGCAGTGCCATTATGCTTAGGCGTGTGTGGAGGAGTAGTGAAGTGAGAAATACCATATGAATTAAAAAGAGAAATTAGTTTTTGATACTCTCCACCATTATCAGAAAAAATAGAGCAAATTTTGGTTTCAAAATAGTTTTCAACTAGCTGCTTGAACTGAGGAAAGATACTAAAGGTTTCAGATTTCTTTTTCATGGGATAGAGCCATATGTATTTGGTGAAATGATCAATAAAAATAATATAATATGAATAACCATCAAGAGATTTGGTTATTGGTCCCCAAACATTAGTATAAATAAGTTCCAGAGGTCTAGAACTAGTAAGAGAGTTATCCGAAAAGGGCAACTTATGACTTTTATTAGGGGTGTGCAAAAACCGAACCGACCCACCCGAATAACCCGAACCGAAATATAAATTCGGGTGAGGTTATTTGGATAATTCGGTTCAGTTCGGATGTGAGAATATGGGAAATTCCGGGTTCGGGTCGATTCAGGTGAAAATGAAGGTAAACCCGAACCGCCCGAACCAACCGAATATAACCCCTCTTTAATAGAATAAACCCGGTCTGGCTCTGTCCCTCATTTAGTCATTTTCCCCTTTTTAGTTTGATTAACTAAATCCCTAGAATCCCTTTCTTGTTCTGCCCCGTCGCTCCTCTTCTCCATCGCTCGTCGCCGCTCGTCCCTTTCCTTGCTGTTGCCACTCGTCGTCGCCGCTTCTCTTCGCCGCCGGTAGCCTCCACGAAGGTAATTTCTTCTTCTTCTTCTTCTTCTTTTGATAGTAATTCTGATTTGGTCACTGGTCGATGGAAGATGTACTTCAACTCTCAGTCTCAGTTAACTCACCGTTAACTTTATGGATTTGAATTGTACAATATAATCAAGAAATGAAATTATCTTTTTGGGTTGAAGAAAATACATACTGTGTTTTAGGAAAATAAAAATGTTAAATGAATCCTTGGACAGAATCAGAGCGTGATTGTAATTTTCCTTTTACTTTTTCGTTTGGATATGTGGATTTGCTGATTTGTTGTGTGCCTTGTTACTGGTTTGTTGATAGTAATACTGATTTGTTCTTGCTGATTTGCTCTTGCTGATTTGAATTGTTACTGATTTGCTGTGTGCCTTGTTAATGATTTGCTCTTGCTGATAGTATCAAAAAAATACATTAATGATTTGCTCTTGCTGATAGTATCAAAAAAATACATTAATGATTTGCTCTTGTATTTAATTATGTATTTTTCATGTTATATGGTGACTATGCTAATTAGATATTCAATATGTTATGTTAATTATGTATTTAATAGTTTATAATTAGGTTTAATAAAAAAATAAAATAAAATTCGGGTTATTCGGTTCGGGGCTCGAAATATTTCGGGTTATTCGGTTCGGGGCCCTACAAGAAGTTAGGGTCGGTTCGGGTGTAGAATTTCATGTAAAATCGGGTTCGGGTTGACCCGAACCCGACCGATGCACAGGCCTAACTTTTATTGATGGAACAAGAGTTACAATGAAAATTTGAAGTGGACAAGGAATTTGTAATTAAACCAGAATTTTTAAGAACAGTACGAAGAACTTTATTTTAAGGATGACTAAGTTTGTGATGCCAATCAGACAAGGAGACTTTGGTGGTGACATTAAGTTGAGGATGAGATGGCAAAATTGCACAATAAACATCATCAATGTTCTCCCCCCGCATTAGAGACGCCCCTGTGCGAAGATCCTTCACAAGGAAATGAGTTGAGAAAAATTCAACAGAAACATGATTAGAATTACATAACTTTGCTATGGAAATCAAATTATGGCGTAAATGGGGAACACATAAAACATTAGAAAGAGAAAGTGTATGTTGAGGTGTGTGAATGTGGGAGCAGCCAATATGTGAAATAGGAAGATTGTTACCATCACCCAAGAAAATTTCATCTGGCCCATAGTCAGAGTAGGAATGCAATGCTGATACATTTGAAGTTGCATGATGAGAAGCAGCACTGTCAAAAAGCCAAGGGTGGTGCATACCAGGAGATTTCATAAAGGTTGTGGCATTAGCTACTGGACTGGAAGGAGGAGGAACGGTAGGCGAGGTAGTGACATAAATGTTGTTATCTTTAAGAACTTAACAAGTTTCCTGCAGTCCCTGGTATCATGGCCTGGAATTTCATAGTAATGACAAAATAAATGTGATCGGTGGGTCCGATTGTTGGGCAAATTTTGCCAGGAGCGAGAACTGGATCCATTATAGCCTCCACGAGATCTACGAGGGTATGAGTGATTGGTGGATCCCTGATATGATGAATGAAATTGTTGTCCCTTGGGGCTTTGTTTTTGAGTGACGTTAGCTGTAGCAAGAACAGGGGAAGATGTCGTGTCACTGTCTTTCAGCATTCTCTCATGATCAGTTAACTTGTCAAAAAGTTCAAAATAACTAATTGGAGATTCATGAGCTTTAATGGCAGCATCAATGGTGTTGAACTCATCTCCTAGTTGAGGAAGAATATGAACAATGAGGTCTTCTTCACTTATTGGATTTTGAGTGAGAGCCAATTCATCTGCAATGGATCGCATTTCATTGAGAAATTCAGCAACTGATTTGGTGCCTTTTGGATTTTTAGCAAGTTTGGTTTTGAGAGAAATGATTCTGGATCGAGACGAGTTTGCATAGCTGTGAACAAGTCGTTCCCAAGTTTCTTTGGAAGAGTCAGCCAAAGAAATTATGGGTTGAATTGCTTCTGTACAGTTACCAAGAATTGCACTGAGAAGAATTTGATCTTGTCTAAACCAGGTGGTATAAGCTGGATTGATATCTTTTCCTGCAGTATCGAGAAACTGGGATGGTGTAGGTAAAGTACCATCAATATATTCCAAGAGGTTAAGGCCAATAAGAGTGGACTGGATCTGCTTTCTCCAAATAGGGAAATTTGTAGGAGTAAGTTTAATGGGAAAATGAGTAGGTGCAGTTAATTGCACAATAGTTAGGGTAGCAGTGGTGTTAGGCATAGTGAAGAAAGTGGATCGGGACTCGTTGGAGTGTTTTAAAGCTCTGATACCATATAGAGATATTTGGTTTTATGTATCTTTTATTCACTGTTGCAATTACAATTTATACCTAGATTGACAAAGTGCAGGAGATAAAATAGGCGCTAGTTACAACAAAACAGAGAGATAATAGGAAGTTGTTACAGATAGTAATCCCGTAACTAATCTACTAACCAAGAGATAGTCTTTAGACTTCTCCTTTACAATCATTTGGAGTGAATTGAGAATATTTACATGCATTTTCAATTGCCTAGAAACAATTAATAGCATATATTTACATAATATAATAAATTGTAATCTATATTAGTAAAAAACAAAAAAAACTACATGTACATATTTTAAGAATTATATCAGACCAGTTCTGAAACAAATTCTATAACATAAGAAAGAAGAAGAAGAAAAAAAAAAGGTTAGTATATATATACTGTCAACTTTAACTTCACTGGTTATTATTAGTACTTTAGTACCTGTCTAAAGTATCCAACAACAATTAAAATATAGCTCATTTAGTAAAAAAAATTAAAATTAAAATTAATTTTATTCTAAAAATATTTAGGCAAATAATTAAAATACATAAGAATATTATTGTCTAAACATTTTTATTTTTCATAAATAGATTGGATTATAGTAACAGTCATTAGAAAATAAGTAGTAGCTAATTTAAAAATAGGACAATCACCAATTGCTTTATTTTATCAATAAATTTCTTTAGAACACGAAAAAGATTTACAACCTCTTGATTAGTTCAGAAATCAAGTAATATATCAGAAATCATTAAAATTAGACTGAAGAGTGAAGACAAATGTTAAAACAATAAAATATATTAATTGAATTTTTATTCCTAATAAAATAAATAATTTGACTCAATTTCCAATACCTGTAGTTTGATTATGGTAAATTTGTGGGTAATTAGAATTTATAAAATAGCAATTTTGCTTTAAGTTAAAATAGCAAGTTTGCCTTAAGTTTGTACATATTATTAGTATAAAACATATCTTGTGTGTTGTGACTATATGTATAGTGAGTTAATAAGTAAATATAATAAACTTAGTTTTTTCTTTTAGGAAATAAACTTAGTTAAATACTATATATATATGTACCTTACGTTTGTTTATATTATTAGAATAAAATATATCTTATGTCCATATATATAATAAGTTAATAAGTAATATATAAATATAATAAACTTATAAGGTTATTTATTTTTGTCTAAAAAAGTTTTTTTTTTCCTTATTCTCACTTTTATATACAGTATAGATCATTAGCAGGACCTACGAATGCACCATCCTACTCGGCACATATATCTAGTAATGGCACAAGAGTTTAGTAACAAACAGTACAGTAATAATGTATGAGTTAATAAAATAATAGAAAATTTAAGAAAATGAGAATAGAATAATAAGGTGATAAAATTGAATAATTGAAGAAGAAAAGAGAAAATTTCATAAAATATTCCGAATATTATCTAAATTGCAATGAGCAACTTAAAAATAAAGTATCTATAGCAAACGGGTCGAGTTCCTAGTGATTCTAATGTAGCATTATTTTTCTAAATATTTATAAAATTTATTCCGTTTTAAAAAACTTCCAATTGTCCCGAATCTCACTTTTTAGTGTTGCATGCAGCACACAAAGTGAGATTTGGTACAAAATGAGACTTGCTCTTTCAACCCCCATATAAATTTTTTATTAGAAAAAAACAGAAATTAATACATTTATAAATTTTTCTAATTATTTTTTTTGTAGAATTTCTTATCAAGATAAATAAATAAATAAATATGCAGTAAACTTTCAAATAATAATTTTATTACCCATTGTCCCAAAGCAGTAAAGAACAATAAAATTTGACTTCCAAATTCATCAAAGTTAAGCACATTTGAATTGTTGCCCATTAGCCTTATTAGCCTTTCTATTTACAGGAGATGGAAAGGTGTGTTGTGTATTATATCCGTATGCATACCAGCATGCTAAATCGAGACCCACGTATCTCATCTTTTAATTTGTCTTATAAATCAAGCAGTGGAAAACACATTCAACGTTATTTACTCTATTTTTCATCTAAGAACAATGTCATTTATAACTGCCACGCATTTTAATTTTCTTCAAGTATTTTAATTGTATTTATATATATTATATGTATATTTGTTTGTTTCACAAATTTTTATATAAAAAAAATGTTCTATTAAGTAAGATGTATATTTTATATGTGAATTTTGAAATATTTTTAGAGCATGATAAATATTCATTAATTAAGTTAAAGTTATATTTTTATAAGTTGATTAATTTAATATATATATATATATACACACATATATATATATAGTTAAGTTAAATTGTCAAATTATGTTAGTTAAATTTTTATGATAACATGATATATTTTATTTCATTTTTTTTTTAAAAAAACTGGATTATAAGAAATATTATATTGTTTTGTATTATATTAACTAGTATTGAAAGAATCAAAAAATCATATTGACCTGTCCTAAATTTTTGAAAATTTTGTATCGTGTTGTGCCGAATTTTTAAGATAATAATAAAATTTAATTTTAAAAATATTAGGACTTTCAAGACAATATTGAAGATTTGCAAATACTCATATTATACCCAACCATATATACTTCTATATAGGGGTGTTCAATATTGAAGAAGTTCTATATCTTAATGATTGAATTACGGTGACATTCTATTTAAGCTTAAATAACACTTTGTATCTCAATATTATAGACTAAACTAATATTTTTATTATTCTATTCTTTTTTTATTAGATAAATTTTTCTTGATTGTGATAGATGTTTAATAGAATCTAAATTTCAATTAATGAGTTGAATTAAGAGTTGGTAAATAACGAAGTACCATTTTAAAGCAATTATTTTATTTTCGTATTTCTTTTTTTTTTTTTTTTTTTTTTTTTTTTAAATAGCATATTTTAGGGAAAAAAAGCCATTTGCAAAGGATAAGGTTTGTTTTATGGGTGTGCAAAATCTGACCCAATTTCAAAGAACTCAACCCGAAATTTGTATTCAAGTAGAGTTGTTAAGGTCGATTGGGTGAAGGATTTTGATGTTGTTCAGGTCGGATGAAAACCTTGCCTAATCCGACCAAAACCTATATATATTATGCGTGATGTTTAATATAAGCTTGAGAGTTTTGGCCTAACGGTGGAAACAAGAGCCTATAATTTGTTTACTTGAGTTCATTTCCTAGGCTACACAATTTTTTTTAACGATTTTTTATTCTTTTCTCTCTTTCTTTTACCATTATTTCTTTATTTACTTTACTATTTTTTTTGCTATTCCAGAATCCTTTCCTCTCTCTGCTCTTTCTTCTCTCATACTCATATCAAAGAAATCAAAATCCTTAAATCATTTCTCCTCAAATAAATTTATGCACGTTTGCCTCTAACAATCGTTGTCGTTCTCCTCCATTGTTTGCTGCCTCCATTTGATTTTGATTTTTTTTTCGTTAAACTTTTGATTTTTCTCCTTGGATGCTTGCACTTTTCCTCTTATACAAGAATAAGTGCTTTATTCAAGAATCCTCTCATCTCTCTGCTTTTTCTCTCTCTCATATCCATATCAAAGAAATCAAAATCCCTAAATTCCCTTCTTAAATCATTTCTCCTTGGCTGAATTTATGTACATTTGCCTCTGACAGTCGTTGCCATTCACCCAACATCTAATATTACACTGTTTGAAGTTGGTATAATTTTTGAAAATATGTACCAGTTTAGGGAAGCTGTTAGAAACTATGCTATAGAAAGGGGAGTGGATGTAACGCCCCACTAGGTACCTGCACGCAGTCAAATAAACTACGTGCCGAACATTAAATATGCTCAGTGGTGATTACAAATCTATTAATTTTCCATGCTAACTTACGAACACATACATGCATAAAAAAATACACTATACTTAATCAATTTCTTAGTTTCTTTCAAATCACTCACTATCAATTGGGTTAATGCCGATTTACACTATAATCTTTTATTTGCCTCTTTTATTGGCAAATTACCGTTTAATCTCTATGGGTTCAATACTTATCAAATAACTCTTTCATTTAACTAAATCACCATTTTTCCATTCCAATTGCATTTACTTACATTTCTCACTCTTATTTACTTAATGGCACCTAAATTGTCATATTACCATTTAGTCTTCAAATTTTCGTTTTAGTTCTTATTAGCTTATCACTTCACTCATTTCACCACATATATATTACTATATTTTTCTATTCTCACACTAACACTATTATTTGTACACTTCTTTACATTTGATGTGTAAAATTACATTTTAATCACTGACTTATTACTTTCATGTACATTTTACATATTAGTTAATTTTAAGCTTTTACTTTGCATTTAAATCCATTAATCACTCGTTTTATTATTTTTATTCATTTAACTTATCATTTTATATACAAATTACCATTTAGTCCTTATTTTATCAATTTCAGGACAAATTACATTTTTGCCATTCTTTTGACGTTATTTACAGATTTACCATTAGTTTATTTCTCTTTTCATTTTGAATCATTATTTGGCTTACAAATTACATATTAGTCCTTGTTTTAGCATTTTCATGTAAAATTACAATTTAATCCCTGAACTTGGACTCTTAACATATTTGTCATTTTAACTTCATATTTCACTTACATATTACTTATTACTATACTTTCACATATGATTACGGTTTTGCCCCTGAACTTTAGGCAAATTACAATTTGGTCCTTCATTTAACGTTTACCTATACTTTGTCATTTATTCACATTTGTTCACTTATGAGCTTATAATTTATCAATTAGCCTCACGACTAATTGCTTTACGGTAAGTTACATTTTGGTCCTTAAACTTTTCATGTTATTTCAAATAAGTTCTTTTTCATTTAATTTCTTATTTTCACTATACTTTTTACATTTTCAGGTCATTTTCATTATTATGACCCTTTTGGCTTATAATTTGGATAAATTACCATTTTGATCCAAAACTTTTATTTTCTTACAATTAGGTCTTTTTCCATATAACTACTTATTTTCATGTTACTTTTCACATTTCAAGACATTTTACTTAATGTCATTTTACTTTTGACAGAATCATGTCATTTTACAATTATGTCCTTTACACTTAGGATTTTTATACATGATGCTTTTAATCATTATAATCATATTACATTATGGCTTGTTACATGTTATACTTTAGCATATTACGCTTTTACATATTACACCTTTACATATTGGCATATTACATTATATATTATGTCTTATTACACTTATATCATATTACATTTGATCATCTTACTTTTGCATTTTCGAATCATTTTATAATCATGCCACTTTTATGCCCTAGTACAATCCCGACAGAAAATTTGCAAACTGGATATACGGGACGTGGGCCCCAAAGTCCTACTGTAATACATTGAGGAATGACCACGAAGGGCCACTCAATCACTTTCATATAACATATAACGTATGACGTATGGCATGTAATATATAACAGAAGCTATGGGAGAACATTGCAAATCTTGCCATAGCAAAGCAAGTCGTCATGACTTGCACCACGGTAACAGAAGTCCCTATGGCTAGCCAAACATATCCTGAACTAGATTAAACCGCCAGACACTATTAGGGGCAACACTTTCCAAAAGACTTTCAAATCCACTTTGTTATGCTTAACACTTTCATTTTATATATATCATATTACATATTACGTATGACTTATCAATGCATTTTCATTTCAGTCACTCTATTTCCATTACTTTCACTTCATTATCCTTTCAATAACCTAATCGATCACTATTCAGATCAATTAGGCACAATTCTCATTATATACTTATTTCACAAAATAAGTATACAGAAGCCATTTAATGGCTAAAAATTCATTTCAAAACCGATTTCATTCTTTTCTTGTCATTTCAAATTTAATTATTCAATGATTATCATTATTTTCACTTTGAGCATAATGGAATATCATACTCAAAATATTCATATATATTCCATAAATTCCAAATAAATTTATGGACACTTGTTTTCATGTCTAAATTCAGTTTAGGTCATTACACTTCAATTATACTTAAAATATACCCTAGTATGTACTAGGGTACCATTCGGCCAAGGTGCTCATTTCACCTCACAAATTCTTTTAGTTTTATTTTAGCATTTCATTTGTCATATTAAAGTCTCTTAATCATTTTTCTAAACTTATTATTCATTTACACATGCTTTAACACAAATTCACTTAGGTCACTCATTCTATTTTCATGCATTTCTTTTCATTACTCTCCTTTTCACCTCTAATTCATTCACTTATTCAATTTCCTATCTCATATAACATGTATATCATGTAACATATCATGTTCTTATTCTCAAACCATTCGGCCCTACTTAGGGTTCCACTCTAACATTTTACTTTTCATGCATATATTACTCATTACACTAAATTAAGCTCCAATTCATAGGTATATACCATTTAATTTCATTTAAACACTAGGTATACCTCAAATATACCTAAGTATACAATTATGTCACATTATGTCCATAAAATTGCACTTAGTTTTATTTCATTTTTATCACTCTAATTAGTTTAGTTACTCTCCCTAAGCTCAATTATCATCTCAATTTCAATTATACATGCAAATTACACATAGTCATATATGAACATAACCTCAAACTCTAATTTTTCAGAGGAAATTCATGGATAATGTAATCAAAAATCTCATATGCATGCTATAACCTTCACAAGCTTCCTTTTTTCTAGCCTTAACCTTTGGAAAGCCAATTCCCTCCAAATCCTCATCCATGGCCGAATTTGCACAACAAAGAAACACACACCAGTTTTCTTCTTTTATCAAATCTAACCTCATAAACATACTCTAGACATCCTAGAGTACTCATAAAAACCATTAAAACAAATTAAATCAAGCTAAATCTCTTACCTCAATTTTGAGACATAATCTTTGATCTTCACTTTTCTTAGCTTTTAATCCACTAAATGGATTTTCGAGGCTGCTATAAACTCATGGAAGGGCTGAATTACATTTAAGATGGTTGAACTAAGCAAGAATTTGGAGCAAAGATGAAAAAAGGAGGAAGGAGCAAAGGAGAACACTTCGGCCACTAAGGGAAGGAGAAAAGCATAAAAGAGATAAGGACCACCTAAAAATATGTCATTCAATTGCTTTTATAATGGCCCACAGTGGTCCAACCAATGGCCCAACTAATGGTCCAACCTATAACGCCCACTTAGCCATTTAAGCCCATAATGCCATTTTTCTATGGTTTTCTCAATTTTCGACTGCAAATCACTCCAAATTTGATTCCATAATTCATATCATATAAAAACTAGGTTGCACACAAAAATTCACCTCAATCAGAATCCGTTTCAGATCCGGTCAATCAAATAGGTCCGGTCAGTAAATTTTTGGTGTTCTCGAAAAATTCCCTTTTTAACTACCAAAAATTTCTACATATTATTTAAAGTAAATCTAGAAATTCCTGCAATTTTTGAAGATCATTTACTATTTTTAAAGTCTCGGTCAAATCTCCTGTCAAATCGAGTACTATTAAACCGAAATCACATCTTTTTCTTACTTTCAAAGTCTAACTTTTCATAAAAATAACTCCATATTTCTTAAAATATACTCATTAGACTCCAATAATATTTTGGAGTCAATCAAAAATCATTTCTCGGTCTGGTAATTATTTACCAATCCGATAACCTAATTTTTCAGTGTCACCAAAATTAAATTTTTCATTACCATATGATTCTACCCATTAATACGAGTACATCCATATTATTTGATTATTTTTCTGAGGTCCGTAGCACTCTCTATGGTCCGGTTAAACTCTCAGTCAACCTAATTACTATTCACACCGAACCGCTACTTTTTCTTATTTCCGAATTTCGGAGGCCTATTTGGCCTCGATTTCATTCTAAATTTTAATCTCGAACTCACTGTAACTTATACTTTCTACTAATCAAATAAAATATTTTTTTGACTTCGGGTGGTACTTTCACTCCGGTGTCACTATTCACTATCGAAAAATACTATTCACGGCTAACCCGGTATCGGGCCCATTGTAGTGAATGTGAAGTTTTATATTAATGATAAGATAAGAGTGAGGGTAGTTTATAAATAAGGATGTGATTAGGTTACACATGCATCTACAGATAGGAGGACTAATGACTTCATCATTAAAACCTATTGGCTTTTTCACAAGTGTTATAGGTCAACTAAGAATAAACACTATAATATAGCATTAATTGAAAGGAGATATAAGGATAGGATAATTTCTCGGCTTACAATTTATTTGTGGCAAATGTAAGATTTGATTAAAGAGGATCATGGGATATATATAGGAAAAACAGTTTGTAGATTGGCAAAAATGAAAGTTTTAGGAAATTTTATAAGTGATTACAATGGGGAGTATGTAAGGCTGTTGGATTATATATATATAATTAGACAAACAAACATAGGTAGCGTATGTATAATTAAAATGGATAATGAGAGTGAATTAGGGAGAAATCTTTTTGTTTGTTTCTATGTGTGTCTAAATGCTTTGAAGATAGGATGGATAGAAGGATATAGGAAGATTAATAGGTTTGACGGGAGATTTTTAAAAGGCATTATGAAAGGGTAGATTCTGTCTACAATTTTAAAAGATGAAAATGACCAAATATATCTAGTAGCATGAGCAGTGGTGTCGACAGAGACAAAAGAAAGTTAGAGTTGGTTCATAATATTTGTGCAATATGATTTGTGTCTTACAAATAGAGATGGAATCATTGTTACAAGAGATATGCAGAAGGTGAACAAATCATTTTACTTCTTTTGCCTTCTGTTTTGCATGTTTTTCTAATTTAAATTTATATTTATGTTGTACTGGTTGATGATTATTACTAATAATTAAACTTAATTAGTTTTATTTGCAGTTTGCATCTTAAAGAAATGATTCTTATTGTTGACTATTATTGCTTTGCTTATTGACTGTTGCATGCAACATTATTATTGTTTATGCATGTGCATATTTCCTCATATAAAACTGTTAAAACAGAAGAGTATAGCTTTATTTGTGTGTCATTGTTGTCCTTCATTGTATTGTCTCACAGTAATATTTTTTTCAGTGTCCAATCATTTGCTGATTGTGTTATCCCCATTATCTGTTGTAGTTAGAGTTTAATTATATATGTGTTTAATTTCTTCAAAAGGGTTAGTGCCTGCAATTGAAGAACTCTTGCTAATGGCTCAACACTGGATGTGTGTTCGACACATCTGGAGCAATTGAAACAAAGTGGAGGGGAAAAAGAGAAGAAAGAGGCTTTCGGCATGTGCTAAATCCAATTTTCAAATTCAGCTGAAGGATCAGTTACAAGATCTTCGTATACTTGCACTACAAGAAAATTCAGAAATAGAGACGGAAAAATAGAGACGGAATGAATTCCGTCTCTAAATAGAGACGGAAATCATTTTCCGTCTCTAAATAGAGACGGAAAGAAATTTCCGTCTCTATTTAGAGACGGAAAATGATTTCCGTCTCTATTTAGAGACGGAATTTGTTCCGTCTCTAAATTTGGTCGCTAAATATGGCGCGATTTTTTCCCGCCAGAATTGGAGACGGGATTTAGAGACGGAATAGTTTTTCCGTCTCTAAATAGAGACGGAATTACTTTTCCGTCTCTAAATAGAGACGGAATTACTTTTCCGTCTCTAAATAGAGACGGAATTACTTTTTCGTCTCTAAATAGAGACGGAAAAGTCATTCCGTCTCTAAATAGAGACGAAAAAGTCTTTCCGTCTCTATTTTTAGAGACGGAAGACAATTTCCGTCTCTAAATAGAGACGGAATTTAATACCGTCTCTATTTTTCGGGTTTTTAGCCCTAGTTCCCTTTCTTTTTTCCCTCTTTCTTTTCCCCTCTCCTCTCTGCTCCCTGTGTTCGCTGCCTCCTCCCTCCGTTGCCCGAGCCGTCCATCCGGCGTTTGTTCCCACCGCCGCCGTCGAGTAGAAGCCGGTGAGGTAAGCGTTTTCCCCCCTCTTTCTTTTTTTCCCCTCTTCTTTCTTTTCCCTTTCTCCTCCTCTGCCGCTGCCCCCTGTACGTTGCCCATCGCCGTCCGGTGCCCTTGCCCCCGACGAGTCGTCTCCGGCGTTGTTCTCCGACCCGTCGTCTGCTCCGGCGTTCCTCCTCCGGCCAGTTCTGCAGCATCAGGTAATAATTTTTTTTTTTTTTGAATTATTATACTTAAAATGTAATTAATTATTAGTGGTGTTGAAAGAAGATTGTAACTTTGATTGTCTCCATTAGTTTGTGATCGTTATCTACTCACTAATAACTATTGTTCCTTGTTTAATTCCTTTAAGATAATTTGTCAAATGCATATCAAGTTGCAAAGGTTTTAACAAGTAATCTGTATTTCCAGAAAACAGAGAATGGATTTCTCTTTTGTACAGATCATGGATGCAATTGAAGTCCATCGGACATTTAAACCTTTGCCTGTTGCTTTATTTAGTGTTAATGGGGTGACAAACTAGATATTCTTTCCACTCAAAAGTTTCTTAGTCCTAGAAGAGATTAAAAAATGCTATAAAACCTTATATGGCATAAACTGAACTGCAATTAGATAATAATGTTGGGGGCCTCAGAAAGACACTGCTATATCTTCTTCTACTACTTTTTTATTTTTTTTATCCTCCTTAGTAAGATTTACAAAACTAAAGCAAGTATATCAGAAACAAACCTTCTTAACAAAATATTCAAGACGATCACAATCCACATCTGACAAAATAGAAAAGAAGAGTCCAATGAGCTTTCATGTGAAGGAGATTCTTTGGCATGGCATTTGTTTGCTGAACCTGCTGGCAGAGATGACCGTACAAATTACCCCAGACTAAAATCAACTGCCAGTGATTTTCAGATTTGTAATTCACTTCCATATGCATGAAACTTAAGGCCTCAGGTTTATGCTCAAGTTTTCACATAATTTCACAAACCTAAGGCCTATCAAGCTATCTCAAGCAAATGAAAAGTACAGTTTTTGAGTCTTGTAAGACCCAATTTGGTAGCCTTTGCAACTTCAAACCAGTAGTCGCTAAAATGGAGTCTTGTAAGACCCAATTTGGTAGCCTTTGCATTAATTTCCATTAATTGCAGACTCTTTGTTAGCGTATATACATTAGAAAGCAATGATGTTTAGTTGAAGTTTATATATGAGTATGAGTTGATGAGTTAGCGGGATACAGTTCATATTTCACAAACTTGACTAGTTATTTCTTGGCAATAGGTAGCTGTAGCCACCTAGCTAGCAACGCATGGTTAGGACGTAATTAGAATCAATGGCTCAATTGCTTGATGGCATAATTCTTCATTTTTCCAAGCCATTTAATTATTAATTATAGCTAATTATAAGCTGCTATTATTAATTAAAAATCCAAACTCTCATCTGTTTCTGTTGTTAAATTTTGGGCCATTTTATTGTGGGCTAATTGAATAAAACTCTTTAGTTCGTGGACTGTTGTTTGCTTGTATTTCTAAAAAACAAAAAAATGGTCAAATTAAAGCTTGATTAAAAGATAATGTAAAAATTAGTCCTAGTCAGCCACATACCTAGAAACAAAAATTCTTTTCCCAAAGAAAATATTTGTCTCTTCACCACACAAACACATGACTTTGAATTATAATATTCTTAAATTGCAGGGGTGTTGTCAGCTGTCAGTGATATTGTAGCACAGAAAGTCTCAGGGATACAGAAACGTCAACTTAGACGTCTGCTTCTCAAAGTGGTAATTGCCTCTTTACTCTCTCATAGACATTCCTTATTTTTTATTTTCTAAGATGAGATTGAATTATGTTAGTGCAGTTAATTCTATAATGGTCCCAATTAGATTAATGAAAGGACCTCTGAGATTTATATCTATGGCTGTTCCAACTACTTGAGTGGTCCAATCATTTATTGTGAAATGGTCATGTATGAATTCAATTATATATAGTTGTCAGAGTAAATGTAATTTTTTTAAATGAAATTATATATCTTGTTTCATGTACCCCGCCGTTATCGGTATCGACCGCTGATCAGTTTCGCATCACGCGTTTTTTTTATCCCCTGCCCCCTAGCTCCCTGACCGACTGGTATATGACAAAAGGTCAGTTTTTCGATATCAAGCTGAATTTGATAATAATAAATATTTACCGTGGAAAAGATGTGAGAACTTATTGCATAACTAATTATGCATTAAATTGATTGAAGCAATAGATTATATAATAGAAATGAATTTAATTATGAGAATTGGAATGCTTTGGTACTAATTATGTATTTTTGATTGTTGCACTACAGTTTAACAATAATGAATAATTTAGACAGAAGTTGGATGTATAGAAGACTAACGCCTGATGGTTTCATTAATCTTGAGTTTGCTGAAGGCGTTCAATATTTCATTGAGTATGCAAGATCTCAGCCTGCATATATGGACGGTTTGAAAATTAGATGTCCATGCAAAAAGTGTAAACATAGGTGTTATCTACCTACGGAGGAGGTGCATCTACATTTGCTGAAAAAGGGATTTGTGCCCAATTATTTTGAATGGACAAGGCATGGAGAACCAATAATAGGTAGCACGTCCAGAACTTCGGAATTTGGTCCGTATACATTTGAAGCTGAAGTGCATTCGGAATTTGCACCAGAGATGGTTGAATCTGAGTTGCATGGTGGGGAAGGAAATTTGATGGCAAACAATGTTTTTGCACCTGAAAATCCTTATGCCCAAATGGTTTATGATGCAGCGGGAAATACTTTTCAACCCAATTTTGTTGGGAATGCAGAAGAGGAACCGAACCCAACAGCCAAAAATTTTTTCGACTTACTTAATGCTGCTGACCAGGAATTATGGCAAGGATGTGATAGTATGACACAGTTAAGCTCCGTGGCTCGAATATTGAACATTAAATCTGAAGGTCATATTTCTGATCGGAGTTTAAATGAAATACTGGCTTGGTACAATGAATCGTTGCCATCGGACAATCAAATGGTTGAAAGTTTTTATGATATGAAGAAGTTGCTTAGGGGTCTGGGTTTGCCTGTAGAAAAAATTGATTGCTGTCGACTCGGATGTATGATCTATTGGGGAGATGATGTGGAATTAATGGATTGCAAGTTTTGTAATCAACCAAGGTTCAAGTCGATTAGTGGTAATAGGAAGCAAAAATTAGTACCCTGGAAACGGATGTATTACTTTCCTATTACTCCAAGACTTCAGCGGCTATATTCATCCGATGTTACTGCATATCACATGCGATGGCATGATGAACATGAACAAGCAGATGGAGTAATGAACCATCCATCAGACGCAGTTGCATGGAAGCATTTTAATGATATTCACCCCGATTTCGCTGCTGATAGTCGAAATGTTAGATTGGGTCTAAGCACTGATGGTTTTCAGCCTTTTGGGCAATCAGGACAACAATATTCATCATGGCCAATAATAATAGTTCCTTATAATTTGCCTCCATGGATGTGTATGAATGAGGCTTACATGTTTTTAACAGCAATTGTGCCGGGCCCGAAGAATCCAAAGCAGAAAATTGATGTTTACATGCAACCATTGATTTCTGAATTGCGGCAATTATGGGAATTCGGTGAGTTAACATATGATGTGTCACGCAAACAGAATTTTATGATGAGAGCAGCTTTGATGTGGACAGTTAGCGATTTCCCTGCATATGCTATGCTATCAGGTTGGAGCACAGCGGGAAAGTTAGCTTGTCCCTACTGTGGCAACGACTCAGATGCTTTTTATTTGACTAATGGGTGTAAAATTTCATGGTTTGACAGTCACAGGAAATTTCTTCCTCCAAATCACCCATTTAGACGAAATAAACACAAATTCATTAAGAATAAAGTTGTCCATGCTCCCCCTCCACCTAATAGATCGGGTGAAGAAATCATACAAGAGATTGATGAATTGGGTTTGCTGAAAGTAACAGAACTTGAGGCTGAAGAAATCAACAGTAGCATTTCCAAAAACTTTGGTTGGAGAAAACGCTCTATATTCTGGGATTTGCCTTATTGGAAATCAAATTTGATATGGCATAATTTGGACGTGATGCATATCGAAAAAAATATATTCGAAAATGTCTTCAACACGATAATGAATATTGAAGGAAGGACCAAAGATAATGCAAAATCGCGTGCTGACTTGAAATTGTATTGCAAAAGAAGTGAATTAGACAAAGATTTCCGAACGGGCAAGTATCCAAAAGCGTGTTACACTTTGGACAAAAGGCAAAAGGAAGTTTTGTGCGAATGGTTGCGAATCATAACGTTCCCAGACGGCTATGTTTCAAATTTAGCAAGGTGTGTTGACATGAGAAAGTATAAATTGTTCGGAATGAAAAGCCATGATTGTCATATATTCATGCAAAGGTTGATGCCAGTTGCTTTTCGCGAGTTGTTGCCACAGAGAGTTTGGGAAGCTATAACTGAGTTGAGTATATTTTTCAAAAACTTGACATCGTCTGAGATAAAGATGGCTGACATGGAAAAACTCGAGAATGAAATTGCAGTCATACTTTGCAAATTAGAGGGATTTTTTCCTCCGAGCTTTTTTGACATTATGGAGCATTTACCGATACATTTAGCACATGAGGCCAAAATGGCAGGACCCGTTCAATATAGATGGATGTATCCCTTTGAAAGGTAAAACTAAATCTTTGATATACATGCGGTCGATTAATTTATAATTTATTATTAACTAGCCACAATTTATTATGTAGGTATCTGTATCACTTGAAAAAAAATGTCAAAAATAAAGCACGAGTAGAAGGCTCAATATGCAATGCGTACTTGGTTGAAGAAGCTAGTACGTTTTGTTCTCATTACTTTGAGCCTCACGTCAGCACAAGACGCCGCAAGGTTCCTCGTAATGACGACGGATGCCAAACAAGTACGCATGATGGAAATTTAGCTATTTTCACATATCCTGGTCGATTACACGGACGTTCTACCAGAAGAATGCTGACAGATGAGGAATTGGAGGCTGCACATGGTTATATCTTACTTAATTGCCAAGAAATTCAACCATTTGTGCAGTAAGTGTTACTTGTTTGAGTAGGCGAATATTTATTTAATAATGGTTCAATATCATATGTAACTTATGTTGTCCGATGCAGTTTATATGAGGAATGGTTAAAGGAGCTTATGCCACATATAACACAAAATGACATAAATAAGGAAGTCGAAAAGCACTTTCATTTATGGTTCAAGACATATGTAAGTGTCAACTTCAAATATATTTAATACTTGCTGTTCTGTATCTGTAGCCATATTCCATAAAAGATTGCAAGACTTGGATTTTTGATTTAGGTTGAAGTTGGCTCAGTTCTTATTGTTAGTGGGTGAAAGCAAGATCTGAAATGAAAGAACTCTTTACTCACAAGCTCTTAGAAACCTACATGTTTTTTATAGCATTCTGATGACACTTTTAACCAAGGGATTGACTCCTTGTTTCCCAAACTAACCTTGACCTCAAGAATACTGGATCTAATCTCAACTGCAGTTTATCGACATTAAATGTTAGAATTGCATCGTATCAAAGAGAAGTTCATTATCTTCCTCTAATAACAACTTGGAAAAAAGAAAAGAAAAATCTTCCTTATATGACCTTTGCTAGCATCGTACCTATCACTTCAGCTAACGAATTCAGCAATGGGGGATAGAACGCTATCATGCTGAAGAATGTGGCTGCAGATAACTATTAGTGCCTAAAGTGCATCTCTTCTCCCCTTATTTCTGAAGATTTGTGTACAATGAATTTTGTTCCTTTCAACAACTGCATTTTAGTTTTTCCATGCAACATTTGCATTTACCTTTTCCTTCATCTCAATATTGTGGTTATTGTCCATATTTATGGCATATTTGTGCAAAGGATGAACTTTTTAAATTGGTTATTGCATATCTTCAAGATAGCTGGCTGATCTTGAGTTTCGCATGTTTGTATCTGCAGATTTATCTTTCGTGGTAATTATGATTGTAACTGATTTTCATTTAAATATGTTTTGCCAGACAATGTTGACTTGGGGACTGCTTGTGGAAAGTATTTCCGTGTGTCTTGTCTGAGCATCATTGATCCAGGTAAAATATACTTATGGAAACAGTGAATTAAATTTTGTGTCGGATGATGATGATCAATTCCACCTATGTATTATATTCCTGTTGTGCAGGTGATTCTGATATCATCAAAACCCTACCTGGTGATCATTGAACAGATTGCATAATGCAATAATCAGGTGTTATTTGCTGAAGAATTTTGCCTATGTCATTCATAGCAAATTATGCACAAATCAACTTTTGCTTCTACATCTAGTGAGGGAAAATTTAATTTCTTAGATTCACTTCAGTTCATCACTGTTATATTTTGAGAATTGATTAGAAGGGTTTAGTTGGCATTTGCTGAATGTTTTCTACTGGAGCAAGGTGTTATTTTATTTTGAGCAGAACCATACCTCCAACTGCTGAATCGGTCCCTAGTTAGATCTCCATTCGAATCCCTAGTTAAAAGAGTAACATCTTTTATCTCTCTTTATTGTTTGGTAGTTGGGTCTTTTCAAGTGTGGTGATTTTGTGCATGTATACAAGTTTGGTTTGCACGTGATAAAATATTTTTATCAATATAACTCACGTACCTTCACTGATTTGTAGGTTATCTCACAAAATCGATAAAATTTTATCAAATTTGCATAATTCTTTTGAGTTTTTTTTTTCCAGAAGTTTTTAAGTTATGATTAATAACAATTTAAACGTTAAAAATAATTAATTGAGGTGAAAAAATTACTTTAGCCATTAACAATACTGATTTCTCTTTTTTTAAGAATATACTTGTGAAAATTGGATGTAGACAAACTTAAATAACAGCTTCCAAAATATTTTCAAAATAAATAAATAATAAAACACAGTAAAATAATATGTAACTTTAAATAAAAAAAATTAAAATTTAAAATACTCTATACCTAAAAATGACATATTGGATTTATTAACTTAATTGCTTACTTCATGAAACTAAATAAAATTATAATTTAACACTTTTTCTGTTACATCTGTTAGTGGAATAAGATCTATAGCGTCATGTAAAATAATCTGTACATAGTATTGCTCAGGTTCCTGCAAAAATCCTTTCGCCACAAGGCGAGCTTTATATTTATCAAGTGAACCATCAGCTTTCCGTTTGATACGAAAAACCCACTTGCAACCGATAGGAACATGAGTGGATCGAGGAACTAACTCCCAAGTGCCATTTTGTAAAAGGGCATTGAACTCATTATCCATCGCTTTGCGCCATAAGGGGTCTTTGATAGCCTGGGTAACAGTGGAAGGTTCAACTGTAGAAGGAAGTGGATGCTTGGTGGTAATATTGATAAATTTGTCACTAGTATTTGGGGTTGAGCTTTCTGATCCGTGTAGGGCGAGGTGGAGGTGAAGGTAAATTTTGTAATGAAGGCGAAAGCGTAGGTGAAGGAGAAGTTTGTAATGAAGGCGGAGAGGAAGAGTGGTCCAAGGTGGAAAAGGACAAAGGACTGGGAAGAGGACTGGTGGGCAAAAAAATTGGAGGTTGAGAAGTGATCGTGGTGGGCTGAGATTGGACTTCCACATGTGTAGAACCTGCAAGACAAGCATCTTGAACCGGGTTTGAAAATTCATGAGATTTATTGAGAACTTTATTTGGGAAAACATCCTCAACGAATTTCACATGACGGGATAGATACAATCGATTTGTAGTTGGATCAAAGACACTTGTAGGCAGACTGAGTGGAAGAGTAACCAAGAAAAAGACAAGGGGCAGATCGGGGTTAATTTCTTCGATGATCACTCAACTTTTTGCTTGTAACGATTTGGTTACTAAACTTTAATTTATAACAAAAAAATAATTTATCTATTATTTTGTAACGAAAAAATCGTAATAACCGAAAATCGCATTCGCCGGCAACCGGCGCGTGATCGGTACGGTAAAGCCCAATGACACGTCAAAAATTTGGTCACGTCAGATTAGAGTTAATTTCTGTATTGGTCACTAAACTTTGTGCCTTGTAACGATATAGTCATTAAACTTCAACTTTGTGCCGTGCAGATTATGAGCCGTTACCGGCGAGTACAATTTCCGATCATTGTGATTTTTTTGTTACAAAATAATAGATGAATTATTTTTTCGTTACAAATTGAAGTTTAGTGACCAAATCGTTACAAGCGAAAAGTTGAGTGACCACCGAAGAAATTAACCCGGGCAGACCGTGGGTGAAGTTTGGATGGGGAATAGGGCCGAAGCCAAGAATAACACAGACACCCAAAGGTTTTGAGATATGTATAATTGGGGTATCTATGAAAGAGCATTTCGAAAAGAGTTTAAAATTTAAGACAGGTGTAGGTAGGCGATTGATTAGGTAGACTGTTGTTTGGAAGGCAGACGACCAAAAATGCAATGGCAAGGAGGCAAAGTGAAGTAAGGAAAGACCCGTTTCAATAACATGTCTATGATGCGCTCAGCAGTGCCATTATGCTTAGGCGTGTGTGGAGGAGTAGTGAAGTGAGAAATACCATATGAATTAAAAAGAGAAATTAGTTTTTGATACTCTCCACCATTATCAGAAAAAATAGAGCAAATTTTGGTTTCAAAATAGTTTTCAACTAGCTGCTTGAACTGAGGAAAGATACTAAAGGTTTCAGATTTCTTTTTCATGGGATAGAGCCATATGTATTTGGTGAAATGATCAATAAAAATAATATAATATGAATAACCATCAAGAGATTTGGTTATTGGTCCCCAAACATTAGTATAAATAAGTTCCAGAGGTCTAGAACTAGTAAGAGAGTTATCCGAAAAGGGCAACTTATGACTTTTATTAGGGGTGTGCAAAAACCGAACCGACCCACCCGAATAACCCGAACCGAAATATAAATTCGGGTGAGGTTATTTGGATAATTCGGTTCAGTTCGGATGTGAGAATATGGGAAATTCCGGGTTCGGGTCGATTCAGGTGAAAATGAAGGTAAACCCGAACCGCCCGAACCAACCGAATATAACCCCTCTTTAATAGAATAAACCCGGTCTGGCTCTGTCCCTCATTTAGTCATTTTCCCCTTTTTAGTTTGATTAACTAAATCCCTAGAATCCCTTTCTTGTTCTGCCCCGTCGCTCCTCTTCTCCATCGCTCGTCGCCGCTCGTCCCTTTCCTTGCTGTTGCCACTCGTCGTCGCCGCTTCTCTTCGCCGCCGGTAGCCTCCACGAAGGTAATTTCTTCTTCTTCTTCTTCTTCTTTTGATAGTAATTCTGATTTGGTCACTGGTCGATGGAAGATGTACTTCAACTCTCAGTCTCAGTTAACTCACCGTTAACTTTATGGATTTGAATTGTACAATATAATCAAGAAATGAAATTATCTTTTTGGGTTGAAGAAAATACATACTGTGTTTTAGGAAAATAAAAATGTTAAATGAATCCTTGGACAGAATCAGAGCGTGATTGTAATTTTCCTTTTACTTTTTCGTTTGGATATGTGGATTTGCTGATTTGTTGTGTGCCTTGTTACTGGTTTGTTGATAGTAATACTGATTTGTTCTTGCTGATTTGCTCTTGCTGATTTGAATTGTTACTGATTTGCTGTGTGCCTTGTTAATGATTTGCTCTTGCTGATAGTATCAAAAAAATACATTAATGATTTGCTCTTGCTGATAGTATCAAAAAAATACATTAATGATTTGCTCTTGTATTTAATTATGTATTTTTCATGTTATATGGTGACTATGCTAATTAGATATTCAATATGTTATGTTAATTATGTATTTAATAGTTTATAATTAGGTTTAATAAAAAAATAAAATAAAATTCGGGTTATTCGGTTCGGGGCTCGAAATATTTCGGGTTATTCGGTTCGGGGCCCTACAAGAAGTTAGGGTCGGTTCGGGTGTAGAATTTCATGTAAAATCGGGTTCGGGTTGACCCGAACCCGACCGATGCACAGGCCTAACTTTTATTGATGGAACAAGAGTTACAATGAAAATTTGAAGTGGACAAGGAATTTGTAATTAAACCAGAATTTTTAAGAACAGTACGAAGAACTTTATTTTAAGGATGACTAAGTTTGTGATGCCAATCAGACAAGGAGACTTTGGTGGTGACATTAAGTTGAGGATGAGATGGCAAAATTGCACAATAAACATCATCAATGTTCTCCCCCCGCATTAGAGACGCCCCTGTGCGAAGATCCTTCACAAGGAAATGAGTTGAGAAAAATTCAACAGAAACATGATTAGAATTACATAACTTTGCTATGGAAATCAAATTATGGCGTAAATGGGGAACACATAAAACATTAGAAAGAGAAAGTGTATGTTGAGGTGTGTGAATGTGGGAGCAGCCAATATGTGAAATAGGAAGATTGTTACCATCACCCAAGAAAATTTCATCTGGCCCATAGTCAGAGTAGGAATGCAATGCTGATACATTTGAAGTTGCATGATGAGAAGCAGCACTGTCAAAAAGCCAAGGGTGGTGCATACCAGGAGATTTCATAAAGGTTGTGGCATTAGCTACTGGACTGGAAGGAGGAGGAACGGTAGGCGAGGTAGTGACATAAATGTTGTTATCTTTAAGAACTTAACAAGTTTCCTGCAGTCCCTGGTATCATGGCCTGGAATTTCATAGTAATGACATAATAAATGTGATCGGTGGGTCCGATTGTTGGGCAAATTTTGCCAGGAGCGAGAACTGGATCCATTATAGCCTCCACGAGATCTACGAGGGTATGAGTGATTGGTGGATCCCTGATATGATGAATGAAATTGTTGTCCCTTGGGGCTTTGTTTTTGAGTGACGTTAGCTGTAGCAAGAACAGGGGAAGATGTCGTGTCACTGTCTTTCAGCATTCTCTCATGATCAGTTAACTTGTCAAAAAGTTCAAAATAACTAATTGGAGATTCATGAGCTTTAATGGCAGCATCAATGGTGTTGAACTCATCTCCTAGTTGAGGAAGAATATGAACAATGAGGTCTTCTTCACTTATTGGATTTTGAGTGAGAGCCAATTCATCTGCAATGGATCGCATTTCATTGAGAAATTCAGCAACTGATTTGGTGCCTTTTGGATTTTTAGCAAGTTTGGTTTTGAGAGAAATGATTCTGGATCGAGACGAGTTTGCATAGCTGTGAACAAGTCGTTCCCAAGTTTCTTTGGAAGAGTCAGCCAAAGAAATTATGGGTTGAATTGCTTCTGTACAGTTACCAAGAATTGCACTGAGAAGAATTTGATCTTGTCTAAACCAGGTGGTATAAGCTGGATTGATATCTTTTCCTGCAGTATCGAGAAACTGGGATGGTGTAGGTAAAGTACCATCAATATATTCCAAGAGGTTAAGGCCAATAAGAGTGGACTGGATCTGCTTTCTCCAAATAGGGAAATTTGTAGGAGTAAGTTTAATGGGAAAATGAGTAGGTGCAGTTAATTGCACAATAGTTAGGGTAGCAGTGGTGTTAGGCATAGTGAAGAAAGTGGATCGGGACTCGTTGGAGTGTTTTAAAGCTCTGATACCATATAGAGATATTTGGTTTTATGTATCTTTTATTCACTGTTGCAATTACAATTTATACCTAGATTGACAAAGTGCAGGAGATAAAATAGGCGCTAGTTACAACAAAACAGAGAGATAATAGGAAGTTGTTACAGATAGTAATCCCGTAACTAATCTACTAACCAAGAGATAGTCTTTAGACTTCTCCTTTACAATCATTTGGAGTGAATTGAGAATATTTACATGCATTTTCAATTGCCTAGAAACAATTAATAGCATATATTTACATAATATAATAAATTGTAATCTATATTAGTAAAAAACAAAAAAAACTACATGTACATATTTTAAGAATTATATCAGACCAGTTCTGAAACAAATTCTATAACATAAGAAAGAAGAAGAAGAAAAAAAAAAGGTTAGTATATATATACTGTCAACTTTAACTTCACTGGTTATTATTAGTACTTTAGTACCTGTCTAAAGTATCCAACAACAATTAAAATATAGCTCATTTAGTAAAAAAAATTAAAATTAAAATTAATTTTATTCTAAAAATATTTAGGCAAATAATTAAAATACATAAGAATATTATTGTCTAAACATTTTTATTTTTCATAAATAGATTGGATTATAGTAACAGTCATTAGAAAATAAGTAGTAGCTAATTTAAAAATAGGACAATCACCAATTGCTTTATTTTATCAATAAATTTCTTTAGAACACGAAAAAGATTTACAACCTCTTGATTAGTTCAGAAATCAAGTAATATATCAGAAATCATTAAAATTAGACTGAAGAGTGAAGACAAATGTTAAAACAATAAAATATATTAATTGAATTTTTATTCCTAATAAAATAAATAATTTGACTCAATTTCCAATACCTGTAGTTTGATTATGGTAAATTTGTGGGTAATTAGAATTTATAAAATAGCAATTTTGCTTTAAGTTAAAATAGCAAGTTTGCCTTAAGTTTGTACATATTATTAGTATAAAACATATCTTGTGTGTTGTGACTATATGTATAGTGAGTTAATAAGTAAATATAATAAACTTAGTTTTTTCTTTTAGGAAATAAACTTAGTTAAATACTATATATATATGTACCTTACGTTTGTTTATATTATTAGAATAAAATATATCTTATGTCCATATATATAATAAGTTAATAAGTAATATATAAATATAATAAACTTATAAGGTTATTTATTTTTGTCTAAAAAAGTTTTTTTTTTCCTTATTCTCACTTTTATATACAGTATAGATCATTAGCAGGACCTACGAATGCACCATCCTACTCGGCACATATATCTAGTAATGGCACAAGAGTTTAGTAACAAACAGTACAGTAATAATGTATGAGTTAATAAAATAATAGAAAATTTAAGAAAATGAGAATAGAATAATAAGGTGATAAAATTGAATAATTGAAGAAGAAAAGAGAAAATTTCATAAAATATTCCGAATATTATCTAAATTGCAATGAGCAACTTAAAAATAAAGTATCTATAGCAAACGGGTCGAGTTCCTAGTGATTCTAATGTAGCATTATTTTTCTAAATATTTATAAAATTTATTCCGTTTTAAAAAACTTCCAATTGTCCCGAATCTCACTTTTTAGTGTTGCATGCAGCACACAAAGTGAGATTTGGTACAAAATGAGACTTGCTCTTTCAACCCCCATATAAATTTTTTATTAGAAAAAAACAGAAATTAATACATTTATAAATTTTTCTAATTATTTTTTTTGTAGAATTTCTTATCAAGATAAATAAATAAATAAATATGCAGTAAACTTTCAAATAATAATTTTATTACCCATTGTCCCAAAGCAGTAAAGAACAATAAAATTTGACTTCCAAATTCATCAAAGTTAAGCACATTTGAATTGTTGCCCATTAGCCTTATTAGCCTTTCTATTTACAGGAGATGGAAAGGTGTGTTGTGTATTATATCCGTATGCATACCAGCATGCTAAATCGAGACCCACGTATCTCATCTTTTAATTTGTCTTATAAATCAAGCAGTGGAAAACACATTCAACGTTATTTACTCTATTTTTCATCTAAGAACAATGTCATTTATAACTGCCACGCATTTTAATTTTCTTCAAGTATTTTAATTGTATTTATATATATTATATGTATATTTGTTTGTTTCACAAATTTTTATATAAAAAAAATGTTCTATTAAGTAAGATGTATATTTTATATGTGAATTTTGAAATATTTTTAGAGCATGATAAATATTCATTAATTAAGTTAAAGTTATATTTTTATAAGTTGATTAATTTAATATATATATATATATACACACATATATATATATAGTTAAGTTAAATTGTCAAATTATGTTAGTTAAATTTTTATGATAACATGATATATTTTATTTCATTTTTTTTTTAAAAAAACTGGATTATAAGAAATATTATATTGTTTTGTATTATATTAACTAGTATTGAAAGAATCAAAAAATCATATTGACCTGTCCTAAATTTTTGAAAATTTTGTATCGTGTTGTGCCGAATTTTTAAGATAATAATAAAATTTAATTTTAAAAATATTAGGACTTTCAAGACAATATTGAAGATTTGCAAATACTCATATTATACCCAACCATATATACTTCTATATAGGGGTGTTCAATATTGAAGAAGTTCTATATCTTAATGATTGAATTACGGTGACATTCTATTTAAGCTTAAATAACACTTTGTATCTCAATATTATAGACTAAACTAATATTTTTATTATTCTATTCTTTTTTTATTAGATAAATTTTTCTTGATTGTGATAGATGTTTAATAGAATCTAAATTTCAATTAATGAGTTGAATTAAGAGTTGGTAAATAACGAAGTACCATTTTAAAGCAATTATTTTATTTTCGTATTTCTTTTTTTTTTTTTTTTTTTTTTTTTTTTAAATAGCATATTTTAGGGAAAAAAAGCCATTTGCAAAGGATAAGGTTTGTTTTATGGGTGTGCAAAATCTGACCCAATTTCAAAGAACTCAACCCGAAATTTGTATTCAAGTAGAGTTGTTAAGGTCGATTGGGTGAAGGATTTTGATGTTGTTCAGGTCGGACGAAAACCTTGCCTAATCCGACCAAAACCTATATATATTATGCGTGATGTTTAATATAAGCTTGAGAGTTTTGGCCTAACGGTGGAAACAAGAGCCTATAATTTGTTTACTTGAGTTCATTTCCTAGGCTACACAATTTTTTTTAACGATTTTTTATTCTTTTCTCTCTTTCTTTTACCATTATTTCTTTATTTACTTTACTATTTTTTTTGCTATTCCAGAATCCTTTCCTCTCTCTGCTCTTTCTTCTCTCATACTCATATCAAAGAAATCAAAATCCTTAAATCCCCTCCTTAAATCATTTCTCCTCAAATAAATTTATGCACGTTTGCCTCTAACAATCGTTGTCGTTCTCCTCCATTGTTTGCTGCCTCCATTTGATTTTGATTTTTTTTTTTGTTAAACTTTTGATTTTTCTCCTTGGATGCTTGCACTTTTCCTCTTATACAAGAATAAGTGCTTTATTCAAGAATCCTCTCATCTCTCTGCTTTTTCTCTCTCTCATACCCATATCAAAGAAATCAAAATCCCTAAATTCCCTTCTTAAATCATTTCTCCTTGGCTGAATTTATGTACATTTGCCTCTGACAGTCGTTGCCATTCACCCAACATCTAATATTACACTGTTTGAAGTTGGTATAATTTTTGAAAATATGTACTAGTTTAGGGAAGCTGTTAGAAATTATGCTATAGAAAGGGGAGTGGATGCAACGCCCCCACTAGGTACCTGCACGCAGTCAAATAAACTACTTGCCAAGCATTAAATATGCTCAGTGGTGATTACAAATCTATTAATTTTCCATGCTAACTTACACACACATACATGCATAAAAAAATACACTATACTTAATCAATTTCTTAGTTTCTTTCAAATCACTCACTATCAATTGGGTTAATGCCGATTTACACTATAATCTTTTATTTGCCTCTTTTATTGGCAAATTACCGTTTAATCTCTATGGGTTCAATACTTATCAAATAACTCTTTCATTTAACTAAATCACTATTTTTCCATTCCAATTGCATTTACTTACATTTCTCACTCTTATTTACTTAATGGCATCTAAATTGTCATATTACCATTTAGTCTTCAAACTTTCGTTTTAGTTCTTATTAGCTTATCACTTCACTCATTTCACCACATATATATTACTATATTTTTCTATTCTTATACTAACACTATTATTTGTACACTTCTTTACATTTGACGTGTAAAATTACATTTTAATCACTGACTTATTACTTTCATGTACATTTTACATATTAGTTAATTTTAAGCTTTTACTTTGTATTTAAATCCATTAATCACTCATTTTATTATTTTTATTCATTTAACTTATCATTTTATATACAAATTACCATTTAGTCCTTATTTTATCAATTTCAGGACAAATTACATTTTTGCCCTTCTTGTGACGTTATTTACAGATTTACCATTAGTTTATTTCTCTTTTCATTTTGAATCATTATTTGGCTTACAAATTACATATTAGTCCTTGTTTTAGCATTTTCATGTAAAATTACAATTTAATCCCTGAACTTGGACTCTTAACATATTTGTCATTTTAACTTCATATTTCACTTACATATTACTTATTACTATACTTTCACATATGATTACGGTTTTGCCCCTGAACTTTAGGCAAATTACAATTTGGTCCTTCATTTAACGTTTACCTATACTTTTGTCATTTATTCACATTTGTTCACTTCTGAGCTTATAATTTATCAATTAGCCTCACGACTATTTGCTTTACGGTAAGTTACATTTTGGTCCTTAAACTTTTCATGTTCTTTCAAATAAGTTCTTTTTCATTTAATTTCTTATTTTCACTATACTTTTTACATTTTCAGGTCATTTTCATTATTATGACCCTTTTGGCTTATAATTTGGATAAATTACCATTTTGATCCAAAACTTTTATTTTCTTACAATTAGGTCTTTTTCCATATAACTACTTATTTTCATGTTACTTTTCACATTTCAAGTCATTTTACTTAATGTCATTTTACTTTTGACAGAATCATGTCATTTTACAATTATGTCCTTTACACTTAGGCTTTTTATACATGATGCTTTTAATCATTATAATCATATTACATTATGGCTTGTTACATGTTATACTTTAGCATATTACGCTTTTACATATTACACCTTTACATATTGGCATATTACATTATATATTATGTCTTATTACACTTATATCATATTACATTTGATCATCTTACTTTTGCATTTTCGAATCATTTTATAATCATGCCACTTTTATGCCCTAGTACAATCCCGACAGAAAATTTGCAAACTGGATATACGGGACGTAGGCCCCAAAGTCCTACTGTAATACACTGAGGAATGACCACGAAGGGCCACTCAATTACTTTCATATAACATATAACGTATGACGTATGGCATGTAATATATAACAGAAGCTATGGGAGAACATTGCAAATCTTGCTATAGCAAAGCAAGTCGTCATGACTTGCACCACGGTAACAGAAGTCCCTATGGCTAGCCAAACATATCCTGAACTAGATTAAACCGCCAGACACTATTAGGGGCAACATTTTCCAAAAGACTTTCAAATCCACTTTGTTATGCTTAACACTTTCATTTTATATATATCATATTACATATTACGTATGACTTATCAATGCATTTTCATTTCAGTCACTCTATTTCTATTACTTTCACTTCATTATCATTTCAATACCCTAATCGATCACTATTCAGATCAATTAGGCACAATTCTCATTATATACTTATTTCACAAAATAAGTATACAAAAGCCATTTAATGGCTAAAAATTCATTTCAAAACCGATTTCATTCTTTTCTTGTCATTTCAAATTTAATTATTCAATGATTATCATTATTTTCACTTTGAGCATAATGGAATATCATACTCAAAATATTCATATATATTCCATAAATTCCAAATAAATTTATGGACACTTGTTTTCATGTCTAAATTTAGTTTAGGTCATTACACTTCAATTATACTTAAAATATACCCTAGTATGTACTAGGGTACCATTCGGCCAAGGTGCTCATTTCGCCTCACAAATTCTTTTAGTTTTATTTTAGCATTTCATTTGTCATATTAAAGTCTCTTAATCATTTTTCTAAACTTATTATTCATTTACACATGCTTTAACACAAATTCACTTAGGTCACTCATTCTATTTTCATGCATTTCTTTTCATTACTCTCCTTTTCACCTCTAATTCATTCACTTATTCAATTTCCTATCTCATATAACATGTATATCATGTAACATATCATGTTCTTATTCTCAAACCATTCGGCCCTACTTAGGGTTCCACTCTAACATTTTACTTTTCATGCATATATTACTCATTGCACTAAATTAGGCTCCAATTCATAGGTATATACCATTTAATTTCATTTAAACACTAGGTATACCTCAAATATACCTAAGTATACAATTATATCACATTATGTCCATAAATTGCACTTAGTTTTATTTCATTTTTATCATTCTAATTAGTTTAGTTACTCTCCCTAAGCTCAATTATCATCTCAATTTCAATTATACATGCAAATCACACATAGTCATATATGAACATAACCTCAAACTCTAATTTTTCAGAGGAAATTCATGGATAATGTAATAAAAAAATCTCATATCCATGCTATAACCTTCACAAGCTTCATTTTTTCTAGCCTTAACCTTTGGAAAGCCAATTCCCTCCAAATCCTCATCTATGGCCGAATTTGCACAACAAAGAAACACACATCAGTTTTCTTCTTTTATCAAATCTAACCTCATAAACGTACTCTAGATATCCTAGAGTACTCATAAAAACCATTAAAACAAATTAAATCAAGCTAAATCTCTTACCTTAATTTTGAGACATAATCTTTGATCTTCACTTTTCTTAGCTTTTAATCCACTAAATGGATTCTCGAGGCTGCTATAAACTCATGGAATGGCTGAATTACATTTAAGATGGTTGAACTAAGCAAGAATTTGGAGCAAAGATGAAAAAAGGAGGAAAGAGCAAAGGAGAACACTTCGGCCACTAAGGGAAGGAGAAAAGCATAAAAGAGATAAGGACCACCTAAAAATATGTCATTCAATTGCTTTTATAATGGCCCACAGTGGTCCAACCAATGGCCCAACTAATGGTCCAACCTATAACGCCCACTTAGCCATTTAAGCCCATAATGCCATTTTTCTATGGTTTTCTCAATTTTCGACTGCAAATCACTCCAAATTTGATTTCATAATTCATATCATATAAAAACTAGGCTGCACACAAAAATTCACCTCAATCAGAATCCGTTTCAGATCCGGTCAATCAAATAGGTTCGGTCAGTAAATTTTTGGTGTTCTCGAAAAATTTCCTTTTTAACTACCAAAAATTTCTACATATTATTTAAAGTCAATCTAGAAATTCCTGCAATTTTTGAAGATCATTTACTATTTTTAAAGTCTCGGTCAAATCTCCGGTCAAATCGAGTACTATTCAAACCGAAATCACATCTTTTTCTTACTTTCAAAGTCTAACTTTTCATAAAAATAACTCCATATTTCTTAAAATATACTCATTAGACTCCAATAATATTTTGGAGTCAATCGAAAATCATTTCTCGGTCTGGTAATTATTTACCAATCCGATAACCTAATTTTTCAGTGTCACCAAAATTAAATTTTTCATTACCATATGATTCTACCCATTAATACGAGTACATCCATATTATTTGATTATTTTTCTGAGGTCTGTAGCACTCTCTATGGTCCGGTTAAACTCTCAGTCAACCTAATAACTATTCACACCGAACCGCTACTTTTTCTTATTTCTGAATTTCGGAGGCCTATTTGGCCTCGATTTCATTCTAAATTTTAATCTTGAACTCACTGTAACTTATACTTTCTACTAATCAAATAAAATATTTTTTTGACTTCGGGTGGTACTTTCACTCCGGTGTCACTATTCACTATCGAAAAATACTATTCACGGCTAACCCGGTATCGGGCCCATTATAGTGAATGTGAAGTTTTATATTAATGATAAGATAAGAGTGAGGGTAGTTTATAAATAAGGATGTGATTAGGTTACACATGCATCTACAAATAGGAGGACTAATGACTTCATCATTAAAACCTATTGGCTTTTTCACAAGTGTTATAGGTCAACTAAGAATAAACACTATAATATAGCATTAATTGAAAGTAGATATAAGCATATGATAATTTCTCGGCTTATAATTTATTTGTGGCAAATGTAAGATTTGATTAAAGAGGATCATGGGATACATATAGGAAAAACAGTTTGTAGATTGGCAAAAATGAAAGTTTTAGGAAATTTTATAGGTGATTACAATGGGGAGTATGTAAGGCTGTTGGATTATATAGATATAATTAGACAAACAAACATAGGTAGCGTATGTATAATTAAAATGGATAATGAGAGTGAATTAGGGAGAAATCTTTTTGTTGGTTTCTATGTGTGTCTAAATGCTTTGAAGATAGGATGGATAGAAGGATGTAGGAAGATTAATAGGTTTGATGGGAGATTTTTAAAAGGCATTATGAAAGGGTAGATTCTGTCTACAATTTTAAAAGATAAAAATGACCAGATATATCTAGTAGCATGAGCAGTGGTGTGGACAGAGACAAAAGAAAGTTAGAGTTGGTTTATAATACTTGTGCAATATGATTTGTGTCTTACAAATAGAGATGGAATCATTGTTAAAAGAGATATGCAGAAGGTGAACAAATCATTTTACTTCTTTTGCCTTCTGTTTTGCATGTTTTTCTAATTTAAATTTATATTTATGTTGTACTGGTTGATGACTATTACTAATAATTAAACTTAATTAGTTTTATTTGCAGTTTGCATCTTAAAGAAATGATTCTTATTGTTGACTATTATTGCTTGTTTAATCATTTTGCTTATTGACTGTTGCATGCAACATTATTATTGTTTATGCATGTGCATATTTCCTCATATAAAACTGTTAAAACAGAAGAGTATAGCTTTATTTGTGTGTCATTGTTGTCCTTCATTGTATTGTCTCACAGTAATATTTTTTTCAGTGTCCAATCATTTGCTGATTGTGTTATCCCCATTATCTGTTGTAGTTAGAGTTTAATTATATATGTGTTTAATTTCTTCAAAGGGGTTAGTGCCTGCAATTGAAGAACTCTTGCTAATGGCTTAACACTGGATGTGTGTTCGACACATCTGGAGCAATTGAAAAAAAGTGGAGGGGAAAAAGAGAAGAAAGAGGCTTTCGGCATGTGCTAAATCCAATTTTCAAATTCAGCTGAAGGATAAGCTACAAGATCTTCGTATACTTGGTGCAGGAATTTGTGGGAATCTTTTGTGCTATAACAAGAAAATGTGGTGTAGGGCATATTTCAATATAGAAGGTAAGTCTGATGTAGTGGATAACAGCAAATGTAAAGCATTTAATGGGTGGATCATAGTTGTAAGGCATAAGTCAATAATCACCATGCTTAAGGAAATAAGACATAAATCATAAAAGAGGATTGTAGACATGAGGAAATTTGCAAAAACTTGGATTAGTGATGTTTCACCTAAAGTAATGAAGACTTTTTCAAACAACTGAGATAGGGCAACCAAGTGTAGGCTAACATGGAATGGAGATGTGGGCTTTGAGGTTGTAGAAGGAGGATATAGGCATACTGTTGACTTAAGGCAAGAGATATGTACATGCAGATCATGACAATTAAAAGGAATTCCATGCCCCCATGCCATTGCTACCATGTTTCATTTGAATATTATAGTAGAAGGCCACATCTGTCATTGGTATAGGAAAAACACTTACATGCAAGTATATGATCATTTCATTTAGCCAATACCAAACCTGAAGATGTGGCCAGAAACTTCAAATACAACTATAGTCCCACCTTAAATGAAAAGGATGTCTGGTAGACCTAAGAAAATAAGGAAAAAGCACCAGATTCTCCCAAGCAAAAATTTGGTAAGCTATCCAGGAGAGGCAGAGTTATGGTCTGCAGCTTATATCACTAATTTGGACATAATAGAAGAGGTTGCAAATACAGTGAATATTCAACAATAATTTTTTTTTTACGTTTATTTAATTTATCAATACAATAATAACTTTTAACTTTATAAATTTTTTATATGTGTGTTGAAGGCTACTGTTTCTAGAGATCCAAATGTGACAACAAAAGCACATCAAACACATAACGAGGAATCGAGGAATGAGATACAAAGAGGGGTTATTTTATAAATAAATAATTGTTGTTGTATCTAGATACTAAGTTGTATTTTGTATGTGTGACACGCGTCGAACCTGCAAGGCCCTCACTAAACCCACTTTTAGGATTCGAGGGATTGGTTCGCGTCTTTATGATCTTGGGCATCATGAGCCATCTTGGATGCCTCTTTTCCAATAGAACATTAGAAGGGAGGATCTAGACCCACAACATCTTTAGACACCTTTGAGGTATTTTGGAGTCGCCACCCAGTTTATAAGAAACTGGAAAAGTCTCTAACCTCTATTGGTCTAAACTAGAGATGGTGTCCGAAACTTCACTCTTATTTATGCCTTGGTTAAATATAAGGGAGTTTTTAGATTTGAAAATTCTATCTCTCTCCTCACGCGATTAGTGCAATTTATTGAAAGCGCATTTCAAGCATTAAGAAAGCGATAAAATGAAAGCTGTAAAGAAAGCGGTAAACACGCAAACACGCCATTTACAACAGAGAAATTGGGACAAATACAATCCCCCAAATGAAAAGAAAAGCTAAATAAAATTTAAAATGGAAATCGGGACAGAATACAATCCCCTAAGTGAAAGAAAATAAAATTGCCCCAAAAAATAATTAATTACAAGAGCCTACAAGATATATGAACATAAATTTAAAACAGACAAAACAAAGTCACACATAGAAAATAACATATATAAATCGGGATATTTATTCGGTTTAGGAACATTAGTTCCCTCATGCTTATTTGAAGAGGGATCAAAGAGTTATTTTGACCATTGGGTCGAAAACTGGGATGAGTGATCCCATTTTTAGAAAATTTAACTTTTCGTTTTAATTCGTGATATTTTTCATTACTTGGCTAAAATCTAGGACATTGGTCCCAATTTATTAAAAAAAAATCCCAATTTTGTCGTATAAAATATTTTTTTTGATTTTTTATTTGACACGCGTATAAAATAAACTATTTTATTTACAAACAAAACACAGTCACATAAATAGGGATAGGAAATGTCTCACCCAAGTGATATAAACTCCTACGTGGCGCGAGGAATTTGGTCACGATAAATGCTCAAACAAATAAGTCGACATTTTTGCCCCAATAAAAAAACAACAAAAAAAATATTAACAATAATATAAATTAATACACCAATAAAATATAGAATAAGTTAAATCGAACACATTATTTTAATATATTAACATCACACATAAAATAAAAAATCATGCAAGGTACGCTAATAATAATAACCATAGCTAAATTATGAAATAACACCATGCAAAATATAATGACAATAATGAAAATAATAACAACAATAATACAAACAACAACAACAACAACAACAACAACAATAATAATAATAATAATAATAATAATAATAATAATAATAATAATAATAATAATGACAGCAACAATAAATAATAATAATAATAATATACTAACAACATATATAATGATGATAGTAACAATAAATAATAATAATAATAATAATAATAATAATAATAATAATAATAATAATAATAATAATAATAATAATAATAATCTAGTAAAATCATATGAATAGACAAGAGGAAGGTAATTAAACATGTAATATGAGACAATAATATTTAAGCATAAAAAAATAACAAGAAATAATTCTAAAGGAGAAAATCATGCAAATCTTATTTTTCATTTTCAAACATCACATATATTTATCCATTTTCATGCCAAAAACAAAACAAAGATTGAAAACTCATGCTAAAAAAATAGATCTCAACTTAAAAAACACATATTTATCAATGCAAGAAAAAAGTAAAAATTTTATCAAAAAAAAGAAAAAAAGTAAATAAACTAACATATATAAAATGAAATGAGATAGAAAAAAAATGGATCCAAGAATCTTTACCCTCAGAATTAAGTAATATGGAAGCAATATGTCTTGATCTATTCTCATTGTCAAGATTAGAGAGTAAACTCGAAAAAATGTTCAAGAAAATCTTGAGTTTATGTCTCAAATAACTCAAGAACACTAAAATCCAAAAATGATTTGATTTTTTTTTGTATTTGATGTTTGATGAGAAAACTTAAGTTAAGAAATTAATTTTCCTTTCTCAAAGTTTTTATGTTCAATAAAAAAATTTTAGATATCAGAAAAAATAGGATAGAATTTAAGAAGAAAACTTGTAGATTAAAAAAAAAAGAATTAAAAAGATTGAAGAAAATGATTTTAATTTTTAAGAATAAGAAAAGATGAACTCCAAGAACATTGATTTCTTTGTTTTTCAAGCAAAATGCACTATCTCCCCTCAAGAATATCTCTCTCAAAGTGCCTTAGAAAAATATATTTTTCTTAGAGAAAATTTTCTTACTCCCAAAAATCCAATTTTTTCCTCCTCTTCAAAATGAAAATCTAACTCCCGTAAAAACTCCAATCTCTGATCCCTCCAGCTCCCTAACAGATTTTTTTTAAGATTCCACCTCCCTAATTTCAACAAAAAACACTCAAAAATTCAAAATAAAATCCTAAAAGTCAAATATTTACAATTAATATTTTTATTTATTTTTAATTATTTTTTTTTAATTTTTTGACTTTTAACACCCACCCAATTTGACTAATATTTGTCAAATTTTAACAAAATTTGAAAAAATCACAAGAAAAAAATCATTTTTTACCCTAAAAATGTGAAAAAATTGATTTTCGGTGGAAATTGGCGGAGCTGGCAAGATTTCTCGCAGCTGGGGGGGGGGGAACCTGCACCGATCGGCGAGAAATCTCGCCGATCTGGCATGCGGGGCGCGCGCTGCGGCAGCCCGATGCTAGATTTTTTTTTTAATTTTTTTTTCAGAAAATATAATAAAATAAAATGCAAAATATGGATAAAAAATAAAGATAAAAATAAACATAAAATAAAAATAAAAATAAGAATAAGAATAAACACTTAAAAACAAGAATAAGAATAAACACTTCAAATAAAAGAATTTGACAAAGAGATGATCAATTCCTACTTTCTTGCTTGTGAATTATTCTTTAATTTTATCATTGGATAATCCTGATCTTGGACCGTTTCGGGACCCGGTGTCTACAGTATGGATTTAGATACTAAGTTGTCTCATGTATGGATTTCTATTTGAAATGTATGTGTTTTCAATTGCTTATTTTTTCAAGATACGCCACCACTACAAGAAAATGTGAAAATATCAACGGAAAAATAGCAACGAAAATTCAATTTCGTTGCTATTTAGCAACGGAAATGAATTTCGTTGATAAAATTGGTTAAATTTTGCAGATTTAGCAACAGAAATATATTTGATTATCTTCCGTCGCTAAAAGTGAAGGGAATTTTTAGTGCCTAAATTTAGCAATGGAATAACTATACCGTTGCTAAATAAGGCACCAATAGATGGCCAAAAAATTTTGGAACGAAAAATAGCAATGTAAAAAATTTTCGTTGCTAAATTAGCAACGAAATATATATTCCGTTGCCAATTTAGCAACGGGATTATTTTTTGTTGCTAATTTAGCAACGGAATATTGTGTTCGTTGCTAAATAACTAGCGTTAAAAAAATTCATTTCTAAAATAGCAACAGAAACATCATTCGGTTGCAATTTTAGCAACGAAAATTAAATTCCGTTGGTATTTTTGTTGCTAATAAGGTGGAAAAATTTTGGGATAAAAAATAACAACGAAATTATTTTTCGGTTGCTAAAATAGAAACCGAATATATATTCGGTTACAATTTTAGCAACAGAAAAATAATTCCGTTGGTATTTTTGGTCCCAAGGAGGTTAAAAAATTTTGGGACGAAAAATCTAAATGGAATCGTATTTTCGTTGCTAAAATAGCAACGAAAACACCATTCGGTTGCAACTTTAGCAACGGAAATTAGATTCCGTTGGTAGTTTTGATCCAAGGACTAATTTTGGGACAAAAATACCAATGGAATTAATTTTTCGTTGCTAAAATAGCAATCGAATAAGTATTTCGTTGGTATTTTTCAATTTGTCCTAGGTATAAATACTGCCTTTTATTTCTCTCTCTACCTCGCTGTCTGCCTTACCTGTCCCTCTCCCTCACCCTTGCCGTCTGTCTCTCTCTGCCTCGCTCTCTCCCTCTGCCTCGCCCTCTCCCTCTCTCTCTTTCTGCCTATTTCCCTGTCTCTCACTCTCTCTGTCTCACATTCTCTGTCTTTCGCATTTTACTCCCTCTGACTCTCTGTCTCTTGCACTCTAGCACTCAGACGATCTCCCTCGTGAATCGCAATCTTTCTTACTCGATCTCCATCCTATCGTATCTCCCTCACTCGATCTGCCTCTGTCGGTGGTTCACTAGTTTTGGCAAGCTTTTCCCGAGAGCAACTGATCAGGTAATATTTTTTTTAATCATTGTTGAGATGAAATCTTATTTAATTTATTAATATGTACTTGCTGTATTAAAGGGTTTGCTCTGAATTATTGCATTATTTTATTGATTGTTCTTTGCGTTTTCAATTTTTATAAGCTGATATATAATATGTTGTGTGTTTTATTGCTTATTGAAGAACCTGTGGAGCTGTGTTAAGTGCCTAATGTTGCATATTTTAACATGTTTTTCATCACTTTCATGCATTTAATTCTAGCTTAAATTAGTACTTTTTACTTGTTTTATGATTTTGGTCTTTGTAGGATCAAAATGGTAGAAAGGAAACAAATTAAAGCTAAAGGGAGTGAATTTGGAACAGCCATGAAAGTGCAAGAAATTCTGAAGTGAAAAGCTGATCTTGGGCTTAGCCTTGCCCAAGGCTAAGGGGCAAGGCTAAGGAGCTGTCTTGCCCAAGGCTAACAGCCAAGACGCGAGCAGAATGCAGTTTTCAGATTCTTTTAATCCGAAGTTGACCTAGCCGCCACATTTTCTCAGTCTAATTTTTAGGGATAATTATGCTGTAATTAAGGGGATATTAGGCAGTATTTTTAGTAGGATAATATTACATTTAATATTTGTAATTTATTTTCCAAGTTTAGATAGGATTTTATCTCTTTCCTAACTTATCTAGGTTTTGACTCCTATATCACCTAGGAAAAACGTGAACAGTAGCATCCTCTCTTTTTCTTCTTCATCTGCGTTTTTCTAAGGCTGTAACAGGGAGTTTTATTTTCTTAATTTAATTTTATTTTGATTTTCTTGCAATTATGTGTGGCTAAATACTCTTGTTTCAGTTAAAGATCAATTCAAGGCCAGGTTTTAATTCACTGTGAGATTGTTATTCCTATTTGTTGTTCTTAATTTCTTATAATGTTCATGTTATTTACTGAAGTTTAGAGAAACCATATCTCGATTATTATTTATTTCATGTTCAATGAGGCGCCGTTGTTCATTTAATTAAATAATATATTGCTAGTTGAATTTACTAGATCCGTAATTGTTTAGTGAAGTCAACAACAAGTGGCAATCAGTGTAGCTTCCTCACAAGGGCTGTTATGTTGAGTAGATGCATGATTGAGTCTAAATTGATCTCGCGTGAGGTTGGTTGGCTTAGGTCAGGTCTTTCTATTTCATCAATGCTGTCAATGAATTAAATCCTTGCGCGTGTTTAGGATTATTTATTGGTTAGGAATTAATTATAGTCTTACTTGATTAATTCATTAATACGGAAAGATTAGGTCGGGAGCGCGAAGCCGACGGCTATAACTGGCCCATTGTTTGATTTTTAGATTTATTCTTTCGTCAATGATCAGTTGAATTAAATCTGTGCTGCGAATATCTTTAACTGGAATTTACCATCTATTGAATTTTCTTTTAAATCAATTTACTGCTTGTTATTTATTTCTTTACATTCATCATCTGTTAGCTTTTAGTTTATCAAAATCCCCATTTTTATATTTTTATTGTTAAAATCTGGTTATTTAGAATTAATTCAGTGCTAGTCTCTGTGGATTCGACCCTTTCTTACCCTATTTGCAATTTATTTGATAGGTTAATTAAGGTATTTATTTTTGGTGGCTTCGACACCCATCAAATTTTGGCGCCGTTGCCGGGGATTAGTCTAACTTGATTTAATTTGTTAATGACCAGGTCTGAAATTCCGGGAGAAATTTTGTTCGATTCAGAGATTGAAAAAACAGCCCGGAGATTGAGAAAAGAAACAAGGATACGCAAGGAACTTGCTGAAAATTCTTCACGACAGCAGCAAGAAGAGGAGGAAACTGATTTTACTGACTTTCCAGTAGAATTAGAAGAGGAAACAATGGCAGAAAGGACGTTGAGAGAATTAAATGCACCCCCTTTGAACCAACAGCCCCTGTGCATAACTTATCCAGCCTTAGACACCGCTTTCGAACTAAAATCGGGGCTGATTCACTTATTACCCACATTTCGTGGCTTAGAAAATGAAGATCCTCACAAACATTTGAAGGAATTTCATGTGGTTTGTTCTGGTATGAGGCCACAAGGAGTTACTGAAGAGCAAGTGAAATTAAGGGCCTTTCCATTCTCATTGGCTGATTCGGCAAAAGAGTGGTTATTGAATTTACCATCAGGAACGATCACAACGTGGACTGATATGTTAAGAATGTTCCTGGATAAATTTTTTCCAGCCTCTAGAGCCGCTGTAATTCGGAGAGAAATAAGTGGAATTAGGCAAAAGGATGTGGAATCACTTCATGATTATTGGGAAAGATTCAAGAAATTATGTGCAAGCTGCCCCCAACACGGAATCACCGATCAGTCCCTTATTCAGTATTTTTATGAGGGTATGTTGAGTATGGAGAGAAGGATGATAGATGCAGCAAGTGGGGGAAGTCTCAACAATAAAACCCCTACCCAAGCACGTGAGTTGATACAGGATATGGCAGCCACTTCCCAACAGTTTGGAAGATATCAGGACCCTCCAAGAAGAGTACATGAGGTAAGCTCTTCTTCCATTGAAGATAAACTGAATGCTCTAACTGTTCTTGTGCAAAATATGGCTTCAGGTACATCTTCACAAGCAAGAGTATGTGAAATATGTGCATATGCTGGACATCCAACAGACATGTGCCCAACACTGCAAGAAGACTCACAAGAGCAAGCAAATGCGATGGGAGGATATTCTGGACAGCCCTACAGGAAATATGATCCATATTCCAACACATATAATCCAGGGTGGAGAGATCATCCCAATTTCAGCTATGGAGCTAGGCAACAAAATCCACAGCAACCATTCCAGCCTAGACAACCACAACAACCTACTCAACCAGCTCCTAAACAAGGTACGAGTCTTGAGGATGATGTTCATTCTTTAACTAATAATGTGCATGATCTCCAGCAGCATGTAAAGAAATCAGACTCAAGGCTTCAGAATTTGGAGACACAAATAAGCCAAATAGCACAATCCTTGAGTAGAATTGAGTCCCAAGGACGTTTGCCCTCACAAACCATAGAAAATCCAAGACAAAATGTGAGTGCAATTATTTTAAGAAGTGGAAAAGAGGTCGAACAGCTCCTGCCTAAGAAAAGTGACCAGAAACTGGTAAGAAAAGCTGAAAAAGAGGTAAAAATTGAGGAAAATGAGCAACTAAAAGACAGAAATTCAGAACAACCCCCAGCTATAGTCATCCGACCCCCGTTTCCTGAGAGATTGGCCAAATCTAAGAAAGAGAAAGAGGAAAAAGACATCTTCGAGATATTTCGTAAGGTTGAGGTAAATATTCCTTTAATAGATGCTATTAAACAGATACCTCGATATGCAAAATTTCTTAAAGAGCTTTGTACTAACAAGAAAAAACAGGTTGGCTATGAGAAAATAACTGTGAGTGAGAATGTTTCAGCTGTACTTGAAAGAAAATTGCCAAAAAAATGCAAGGATCAAGGTATGTTTGCTATTCCCTGTCAAATAGGTAATGTTAGCATTAAGAAAGCAATGTGTGACTTAGGTGCATCAATAAATGTTATGCCTCTGTCAATTTATTCTTCTTTAAACGCTGGGCCTTTAGAAGAAACAGGAATAGTAATTCAGCTTGCTAATAGGTCAATTGTTTATCCTGAAGGATTATTAGAGAATGTTTTAGTGCAAGTTAATGGCTTAATTTTTCCAGCTGATTTTTATGTTATTGATATGGATGATGATAACAAATCTTTGGAGTCATCTGAAATTTTATTGGGAAGACCTTTTCTTAAAACAGCTAGGACCAAAATAGATGTGTATGCAGGTATACTTACTATGGAATTTGATGGTAAGATGGAAAAATTTAATGTTTATGACGCCATGAAAAATCCTAGTGATTTACCTTCTGTTTGTGGTGTAGATAAAATTGAGCCTGTAACTCCTCCAATGTTTGAATTGAATAAGGATGACAAAGTACAGGTAACTTTGGGTGATGATATAAATGTGGATAGCACTAATACATTGGAAAAGAAGCTGGATTTGGAAGCAAATTTACAAAAAATAGTGCATGAACTTGCAGCCTTAAAGGAAACAAACAATTCTCCTCCTTGGGGCATTGATCAATTTTATGTTTATAATTCGAAGAAGAATGCTGATTATGTGTCCAATATTTTTGAAGTAGATGTTACTGCACATTCAGTAAATGAATCTTTTGAATTGAGTGATAATTCAAACAATTTAAATTTTTCATATTATTTGGACTCTACTTTCAAAAATCCTAACAGTTTTGAAAAAAATTTGGTAGTTGATGCCAATTTGCAGGAATTAATGAATGGAAGGACATTAAAATGGGATTTAAGACCAGTTTGAGAGACGTTGAAACTCATTAATGTCTGGCCAAAGACGTTAAATAGAGGCGCTTCTGGGAGGCAACCCACTTTTTAGCCTTGTTCAAGGCTAACAGATACCTATTTAAATTTAATTGCAATTTTATTTATTTTATTTTAGTTTACTGTCTTCTTATCCTTGATTGCATTCTCATGGTTAACTTCAATTCTTTTTCTTCACAGGTACGTTGGTAACAAATGGACAATTCAGAATGATAAGCATTGGATATTTATTTTGAGCATAATGGTTCAAGCAAACTAATGTCATGTTATGAGGAATAAGTAGTTAGGGGTGGTTTAAATGGAGTTTTTGATGGGTCTTAATTTAATCTTTTGAATTGAGGCAATCTTCAATTTATTCTGGGTTTAATCGGTCTGTTGGGTTACTGTGTTTTAATTCTTGGGCTTTTCTACTCCAATAATGAGTTTTATTTCTATTTTTAATTCAATTGAGTTATTTTACTTCACTTTAGTTAATTTATTTTACCCATTTGCCATTATTTTCTTTTACCCTAACAAAATTAATTTACATCTCTAATTTTACTTTCACTCTACAGCTCACAAGCTTCCATCCACCGGCCACCGGTTCACCACCGATCAGCAGCCCCGACGCCAACCACCCGCCACATCGACGCCGCCGACCACCACCCAGCAGACCGTCACCGGCGTACGCCCACCAGCCCGTCACCGTCGCACCTGCAGATCCGCCGACCAATCACTCCTCTCCAACAGCCACCCGATCTCCTCACCGCGCGATTCCACCAGCCCGACGCATCACCAACTCCAGCCGCCATCGATCGCCGCCCAAGTTCCACACACCGACCACCGTCGCGCATCTGCTCTCCCTTCGCGCGAATGCCGCACTTCTTCGCAACGCCACCACCGTTTACCACCGATCAGCGACGATCCCCTCACTAGTCCATCGATCTCCTCACCGGCGGTTCCCAAAGCTCCACTCTCCGATCTCCCCCATCCACCATCGTGCGATCAACAGCAGCCACCGCGCGCATCACCAACCAGTAGATCGGACGTCGCGAGTCGCCGCCGCCCCGCTCCTCCACCAGATTTTCGCCCAACAGCCACCAACGCAGATCCAGGTCCCTACACGCATGCTCCTTCAGCCAACGAGTCCCAGTAGCTGCGAACCAGCAAAGCAGAGTACCTCTGCTAAGAACAGGGCAGTTTTCTCCATTTACATTTTTATTTTATTTGGTTATGTTACTCTTCGCCCCACGTTGTTGTGTCATTCCGCATTGGGGACAATGCGAGGAGAAAGTGTGGGGGAGGAGTTTGATTTAGAAGTGCTTATTTTGTGACTTTGCGTCGAAATTGTGATTAAAACTGCTGATTTTGCTTGTTGCTGATTTTCACGGTGATTTGAAGTTGATTTTATTGCTGGATTTTGCATCTAATTGGTTAGATATGTGCATATTTTGGTCAGATGCTGAAAAATAATTATTTTGGAAGAAATTGTGCATATATTTGTTGGCTTGTTACTTTGATGGGAACTGAACTGAGTTGCCCTGCCGTTTTTAGTGCTTAATTGTTAGATGCTTGTGTTGTAATTCTGTTTATTTGGTTGATTCTATGCAAAATTTTGATATATCTACTTTTATGAAGTATTTTTGGTGACCATTTTTAGCAGAATTGTGCATGAGTTTTGAGTTAGAGTTTAATTTGGAGTTTACCTGGATATGGGCTTACATTGATGCATTTTGTGCTAATTTTTGAAAAAAAATTTCTGGTGGTTGAATTGAATGAATGGCACTTGGCACTTCAGATTCAATATTCCAATGATGAATTCTTTGGTTGAAATCATGTTAATTTAGTTAATTTTGTGCAAAACTTTAGATGCAAATGCTCTTATAGAGTATTTGTGGTAACCATTTTGAGGAAAAATTACACATAAGTTTTGAGTGGCATTTACCTTGGATTAATCTGGCTTGGTTAATTGATGTTTTGGCCATGATTTCTATGCAAAAATACTGTCATCCTCATTAGAATTTTATAACTTGTCCCCTTGTTCAATGTTACATCCATCTTATTCTTAAATATTTGTTAAGTTTCATTCACAATTCTAGAGAAAAGTGTTTGTCTAAATCAGTTCCAAAATCATTTAGTTTTTTATGCATTAATTTGTTAAGCAAGTTTGAGTAGTGTCCACAATTATTTACCCATTTTACATACAATTTATGATGATCTTAATTATTTTTTGAATTAGAAATATCAAGGTTCAAATTTTTAAGGTGAAATATAAAACTTATGCGTGTATTAAAATTGGATTCTTTGCATATTAGAGATTTGTTAAAACTATTTTGGACACTTGTTTGATATTGTGTGTTGTTAGATTGAGGAACCTGGTTACCAGGAAAAGAAAAAAAAAAAAAAAAAATTTTACTCCGCTGTCCGCTAAAAAAAAAAAAAATAATAAAAAAAAAAATAATAAAAAAAAAGCGGTTAAGAGTAGAGCTAGTAGCCGCTTGAAACTGTGTGATCTGAGTAACCGGGTGTATGCGGGTCAGAACCGGGTACCCTCGCGTAAAAAGGATCTCTACATTTCTTGTAAGCATTTTAATATTTTCTTTGACTGGAAAGACCGGGTGTATGCGGGTCAGAACCGGGTGCTCTCGTGTCCACTACAGTCTAAGAAAAAGAAAATGAAAAAAAAAAAAAAGAGAAAGAAAGAAATTGAAATAAATTTCCTGGTTTTCCTTGTTCCTTTTTCTATTGATAATAATGAAAAATTAAAGTGTCTAATTTGGTTTGACAAGTTTTCTTCTATACATTGATTTAATCATAAATTGGGATATAAATTTATGTGTGTTTAATGATTATGAACCTTGTTGTATCTAATTTGAAAAGGTAGTTGAGATACCCATGTCTTGATATGATTCTGTGGTAAATTATTTTTGGATTTCTATCTCTATCTTGCCTTGCATTTTGATTTATTGGGAACTTAGGGGATTGGAATTTGATATTTGGGTGAATGAACTTTTGAAAGGATTGTGCTTGAGATTTAATTTATGCTTGAGGACAAGCATTGGATAAGTGTGGGGGAATTTGTTAAGTGCCTAATGTTGCATATTTTAACATGTTTTTCATCACTTTCATGCATTTAATTCTAGCTTAAATTAGTACTTTTTACTTGTTTTATGATTTTGGTCTTTGTAGGATCAAAATGGTAGAAAGGAAACAAATTAAAGCTAAAGGGAGTGAATTTGGAACAGCCATGAAAGTGCAAGAAATTCTGAAGTGAAAAGCTGATCTTGGGCTTAGCCTTGCCCAAGGCTAAGGGGCAAGGCTAAGGAGCTGTCTTGCCCAAGGCTAACAGCCAAGACGCGAGCAGAATGCAGTTTTCAGATTCTTTTAATCCGAAGTTGACCTAGCCGCCACATTTTCTCAGTCTAATTTTTAGGGATAATTATGCTGTAATTAAGGGGATATTAGGCAGTATTTTTAGTAGGATAATATTACATTTAATATTTGTCTGGAAACCTTTTTTTTTTCTTTTTTCATAAAGAAGATTATTATGAAATTATAATTTTGATGCCATGATGCTATGTTCTGAATTGGTCACAGATTTAATCATAGGTAGCTAGCTGTAGAATATAGTCATGCTGAATTTGAATTATTCTGGTCTATCTGTTGCATTCTTAGGCAGTCAAATTATAACTATTTTATTGGTGTCATGTTTATTATATATTCAAATTTTATCATTAATATTGATAATGAACTTTTGAGAGTAAGATATAAATTATTTTTTCATTTCAGATTGCATGTTGGCAGTGCCCCCCTAATCTAGCTTTGCTATGCCCCCGGTACATATTCTGCTAGCATATCCCAAGGAAGTTGATAATTTAAGGAGAGTAGGCGTGGCTTCTTGCGTGGTTCGTAAGTACTATGTGGGATGTGCAACAAAGAGAATGTTAGAAGTTGTAATTCAAGTAAGGTGACATTTAGTTTGACACATCTTTAGAAGTTGTAAAAACATTTAGAAGTTTGACATTTAGAAGTTGTAAAAACATTGGATATAATAAGAAAAGTGAGAGATTTTTGTTTCTTCAAATTACAACGGTGTGTTTTCTGTGGTTTGTGCCTGGTTCTGCTACTAAAGCTCTAATTTCTGTTTCTAAAACGTATAGAGATCGATTATGGGGTTGGCTTCGGCTACCTCCGCTTCTTTTTCATCTTCTCCAGCACCGCCTCCACTTCCCATCGAACTCTTCTTTTCCATTGCTCCGTTTTCTTGTACGTTCCTTTTCCTTCTCTCAGTTTTAATTTTACTACTGAAATTTCTATAATGCATCACCGAAAATCATGGATTCATCTTTTATGTGGTTAGTTACAGATTTTTGCATAGTAGAGAACTGGAGCAATTTGAGCTAAGTCTTGATTCAACGTTGGGAGCCCTACTTAATAGTAGCAAAATACAAAATGTTCAAAAGATAAGAAAAAAAATCCCTTATCTCTACTCACTAGCTATATAATAACAAAAGATGAAGTCGGTGTTCCCTAGTGCCAGCTAGATCCCTAGGCATAACTAACTCCCTCTCCCATTTTTCCCTTAACAGAATTATTCTAACCATAGCTACACTATGAAAGTTGTTGCTTCTTTTTTCCTGGTGTAGACTAACAGTTTTATTGGCCCAAGAGTGCTCTGATCCATCAGCCCATCTGTTATAGCAGTTTCTTCATCAGTTGCCCACATAGTTTCTTGTTACCAGTTGATGAGGCATGAGAGTTGGTCAATGGAACAGAACTCTCAATTGGGGAGGGTGCTAATACAATCCATGTTTATCTCTTAAAGTCAGTGAAAAATAACAATGGAACTGGCATATTACTTTTATCTGATATTTTTGGATATGGAGATTCATCTACAAGGGACTTTGCGTATTGCGTTGCTTGTAATGGCTACAATAACTAAATGATGATATGTTTCAAAATCAGTTTTATTTATTTATTTTCTGCTTTTCCTGTTTAACAAACATAAATAGGTTTTAGTATGCAGTTAGGGCCACTCTACCCCACAAATTCAGGACATCTCTTTCATTTGCTTCAAGTGTTAAAGATATCTCTCCACTAAGAAATTTTATTGTGATTAACACATTGTACAAATTAACAATTTTGGAGGGAGGAAGAAATTACAATCAAAGTGGTGAAAAAGGTAATAGTAGAGAAAAAGAGAGAAAAATCATGACATTGAGTAGTGAGAGCTAAAGTTAAAATTATTGGTAGAATGCATAGCAACTATGTGAAAACTGAGGGGGTGATGCCTGTGGAAAATAAGCACATAGACAACAAGAAACTGAAAGCAGATGAAAAGGTGGGTTAGAAAAGTTAGCCTTCCCTAATTTTCCTGTGGTTAGTTAGTCAACAAGCTATTTTGCATATTCATAGTTGAGTGCCCTTAATTGTTGGACTAAATTGGTAGTTGAAGGTTTAGGGTGTGTGGTCTTTTTACCATTAAACAGGTTCATTTTGCTCACCTAGTTTGTTCATTTATGACCTATATTCCCAAGGGAAATAACAGGTCAAGAAACACATAAGTACCTGAGGGTACTTTCATATAATATGCATGGGGATCCGAACGGGATCGAAGAACACATATAGGGATCTAAACGGGATCCGAACACATAGGTGCATAAAGCACAAATTCAATAGAATACATTTGTCCTATGTGTGACGCGCGCCGGATCCTCGCGGCCGCCCGTTCGATCGCCCGCTTGAGGGCGATCGGGGCATTTGTGGGTCCGCTAACAGCTTGCAATGAATCGCAAGTGCGTCTATGTTGGGCAACAAGAAGGTTTCATGGAGTCGCCACCCAATAGAACATTGGGAAAGTTACTCTTGCCTCGGAGAGCCTAAGACTGCGCGTTGTATCCATTTTGGGCCAGCCAGAGGGGTCATGAAAGGTAAAACCTCTCGCCCTAAAGAGTTTAGGATTAGCGCTAAAGTCTCGTGGCACAAAAAGGTGTCTTGGAGGGTAGACCTCTAGCCTATTTGAGCCCAAAGACCAGAGCTGGGTCCGGAATTTCTCATCTATTTCTACCTCGAATATTTTATGATTAAATTTTAATTAACATTGATTCGCTTTCTCTTCACACGATGCAATTAATTGAAGGCGCATTCATTCACATTTGGAAAGCCGTAAAATAAAATAGCATAACAGCATAAAATAAATTTACGATAAAAATTGATACATGCATAAAACGAGTTATTCATTTACTTTGAGGACATTGGTCCTCGCATGCATTCATTATGGAAAACAATTTTCATGTGATAATTTTATCGGGTAAAAATAGGACATTGGTCCAGTTTTATTTAGCAAACATTTTTTTTAGTAGAAAACATTTGTGTGGTGATTCTTTTTAAGAGCGGTCGAAAATCATTTTATTATTACACACCACAAATACATAAAATAAAATAATAATTACATATTTCTAAATAAATAAATAAATGAATACATAAATAAATAACTACATTTTAACAATAATCAATAATGATAATAATACTAATACATAAAATTAAATAATAATCACAAATCAATAAAATTAAATAACCATATAACTCAATAATAATAATAATAATAATAACATAACATAAAATACTAACAATAAACAAATATAACAATTAATTAACAATAACCATATAATAATAATAATAATAATAATAATAATAATAATAATAATAATAATAAAACAGAAATTAAATAAATATATAATAATAATAATAATAATATAAAATAATATAATAAATAATAAAATAATATTAAAACAGAATAATAAATAAATATAATAATAATATTATAATAATAATAATAATATTAATAATAATAAAAAATAAGTAAAAAGAGGAAAAGAGGCTTACCGGTCGCCGGAGGATCGCCGGAGGAGGGGTGACCGACACCACCGTCGCCGGAAGGAAGATCGGCGCCCGAGGAACCCGCCGGCGGTGTCCACTCGCCGATCGGAAGTCGGCGTCGCCGGGAAAACGCGCTGCAACGATCGCCGGTCTTCTCCCTCACGTGCCAGCTGCCGGAGTCCGATGGGGAAACGGCGGCTACGACTGGGTGCGCCCGGAGGTGGTGGTTCTTCCGGTGGGGCACGTGCCGCCGTGTGCGGCGGTGGTTGGCCGGCGGAGTCCCCGCCACCTCCTCTCCTTTCTCTTCTTTTTTCTTCTCCGGTTCCGGCGTCTGGTGCTCCGTTGGCCTCTGTTCCACCCTCTCTTCTTCTTCTTTCTTTGCTTTGATTTTGGTTTTTCTTGGCCTTTGATCTCTCTTACTCTCTCTTTTATTTCTTTCTTGTTCTTGCTCTCTTTTCCTTTCTATTTCTTTGATTTTTATGGTCTCGGGTCCCTGTTCTTGCTCACTCTTTTCTTTCTTCTCTCTTTTCTTTTTCTTTTCTTTCTCTCTTCTCTTTTCTTTTTCTTGGTCTTCTTTCTTTGATCTGCCGAGCCCCCTTTCATTTTCCTCATCTCATTCTTTTTATACCCCACAATTTAGGGCTAAGGGTCTAAAGTAATTAGAATTCTTAATTCTAATATTGCCAGAAATATTGGTCCCCGGCAACGGCACCAAAAACTTGACACGCGCAAAATAAACTAAATTTAAGAGCAAGTGTACTCTGTCGGTGCAAGTAGTAAAGGACAGTGAGTCCAGATATCGTCCTTAGGGAACAACCCAACAATTACTAAAACTTTAGAATTCTTATGTTATTTAGACAGACAGTATTTGAGGATGAAACTAAGTTAAAGTATGCTAACAAATGACTAATTAATCTAACACTAATTTTAAGAAGAGAATTAATAATTATGATGAATGTTAGGACTTGGGTTTCACTTAACTTATCAACTATGTAATTTTCTAGATTTTTATGCAAAAGAATGATAATTCACATGAGATGGCGATTTTTCCCCAAATTAATCAAAATCCAATGATCATGGTATTTTAACCCTAATCTCAATTTAATTCTTCCAATTGATCAAGTAAAAGAACTAAAATTAGAAGCATTAAGTTCAATGGCAAAACCTTGATTAAAAATCAAAAACCACAAGGACAAAAATAAGTTTGATCATTCATATTTTCAATCCAAGTTATGTTTCATTTGATCCATCAATTAATCCAATTGGTAAAGTAAATTAATTGATTAATTTCATGTTGAATTGATCAATTCCAACAAGCATTAATCACAATAAAAACATAATCTCAAACCATAAAATCAATCTCATGCATAAAACCCAAAATAGATTACATAATTTCAAAATCAAGATCCACCATAGCCCTAACTATGGAATTAGTTCATAATAAAATTAAATCCCAAATCACAACTAAAATCCATCAAGTTCATCATAATAGCCAAAGAAAAATAAACAAAATAAAGAAAGGAGAAGAACAGAAGAAGAACACAATCAGAGATGGAACAGAGGAAGAATAAGAATAGGATCTGAAGTTGGTTACAGCAAATCGCCTCTTCCTTCATTTGTTTGCTTTTCCCACGATCAACGTGTTTTTTTCTCGTGTTTTCTCCTTCAAATTAGGTTAAAGATATATCTCTTTTAATGAGCAGCCACCCCCTCTTTAATCCCTTCTTAAGAGTTCCACTTGAATTAGAAATCTGTCAAAATAAGGAATTAAAAACACATCAGATAACTTACCAAAGCTGCGACCAAAGCTGGGTCTTGCTTTGGTCTTAGCTTTTCTCAGTTATTTTCCCTCTACCAAAGCTGATGCTTGCTTTGGTTCCAGATTTTGTCCCAACTTTGGTAAGATTCTACCACTTCCGTTAATTTCTTCCTCTGTTTTTACTCTTGACCAAAGCTAGGTCTTGCTTTGGTTGGAACTTTTGTCCCAGCTTTGGTCAGCTGCTATCCCCTTAAGCATATTTCTTCATAAAAATTGTTCTAAATCAACCATATTTAACACAAAAACATATAATTAACACACGAACAAGCTCATTCAAAATAAATGTAAAAACATAAGAAAAACCTACATTAAATTAGCAAAATAAAATTAAACTTAAACAAAAACAATCTAAACATATTATAAAAATACTATAAAACCACGTCCTAACACTATTAATTTATAATTTGTTATGGCAATTAATGTGAATAAAAAATGTCATGTAAGTATTTGTTTCACTTGAAAAAAAATGTAAAAAATAAAGCTAGATTTGAAGGTTCAATATGTAATGCGTATTTGGTCGAGGAAGCAAGTACATTTTATTCGCATTATTTTGAACTGCATGTACACACAAGATAGAGGAAACTATCTCGTAATGATGATGGGGGTGAAACAAGTAATTAGGACAAAAAATTATCCATATTTACGTATCCTGGGAGTTTACATGGACGCTCAACAAGGAGAATGCTAACAGAGAAAGAATTAGAAGCTACCCATAGTTACATTTTATTGAATTGCCAAGAAGTTCAACCTTTCGTACGGTAAGTTTAATATATACATAAAATTGATATTTTAGTTTACTATGTGAAGGGTGTAATAAAAACTTATATGGTGATTATAGATTATTTGAGGAATGGGTATAGGAGCTAATGCCTGAAATAAATCAAAATGAAGTGAACAAGGAAGTCGAAAAACACTTTCATCATTGGTTCAAGACATATGTAAGTTTTGACTTCCAATATACAAAATGATTTATACAATTATGCAATATTCGTTTAAATGACATTAGAGTATTTCAATATGTAGGGATCAGCAAATTCAATTGAGAACAAGTTCATCATGGATCTTGCAAAAGGACCTTTGCAATATGTTAAATTGTATCAGGTATATTTCATGAATAGATACAAATTTCATACACAAAGTCATGGTCATAACAAGGCAATGGTAAATAATGGGGTTTGTATTCAAGGAAAGTTGATGGATTATTATGAGCAAATTATTGACATACTTGAATTGGAGTACCCCGCATTGCCAATAAAACATTGTGTATTATTTAAGTGCGAATGGTTTGATCCAACTAATAACATTAGAATAAAAATGCATAGTAGATACAATTTAGTTGATATCAACCAGCGGAGAAGATTTAGTAACTTTGAACTTTTTGTATTGGCAATGCAAGTGATTGAGGTGCATTATCTCCCTTATCCAAGCTTAAAACGAGATAAAACGGATTGGTTGTCAGCTTGCAAAGTAAAATCAAGAGGCATTTTTGAAAGGAAAGTCACCGAACAAAGTGAACGATATGAAAATAACGATGCATTTCAAGAGGAGCAACTGAAAGTTCATGAAATAAATGAAACTCTGACTTATGATGATAATGGAACTTTGAACTATGTAGACAATGAATATGTTGACATTTTATGTGAAGATGATGAGGAATCTTTAGTTGGCGAGGGATCCGATGACGAGGCTGAATTTGATTCTTGTTCATCGAAAAATGAGGATGATTGTGATAACGATTTACAGCTGAGTGATAATAGCGAATAATTTATTTAACTAATTTTATATCATGTGAGAATAATTATTATTGCACTAACTTATTTTTTTGTTTGATATATTTATTATACAGTTGATAATTTTCTATTAGTTGACTAATCAATTTTTTATAATGTCAGGTTCAAAAAATGCATAACAGAAAGAAGAGTAATATGATTCCTCCACGGCTTAGGGTGCATGATAGGGGTGACACAATTGGTGAGGGATCAACCCCATCACCTGAGTTCAATACTAGCACTCAAGCTGCTGCATCACCGACCATCCCTACTACTACCCCGTCTACCATTTCTTCTACTGAATCTACTCCTATGGCCAATACTGAAGCTATGCCATCTCAGCTATCAGGAACAGAAGCAGCGAAACAGCCTATGCTTAGCTCAGTTGGAGTTGATGGAAGAATCTATATCACAATTACAGTTGGGGAGTAAGTGATTAATATTTCAGTTTATATTGATTTTAACAATGGGCATTACTTTTACTGACTTTATGAAAATTGTTGTATATTAGTTTGAATCCTTCAAGAAAGTGCTCACGCTCAATAATGACCACATTCAAGAACATAATAGATTACGATGGTTATGTCCGGAAGACGGTGTCACAAGAAACAAAAAAATTTTATTTTGAAGAATTCAACGTAATAAATTATGATAATATTAACTATATAACAAAATGTAGTTTATGCTTACTTACAATATGTTTTTCGGTTCATTCTCATAAGAAAAAAATTTTACTGGAACTCGAAGTTTAACGACATCATGCATCATATATGGGAGACTCGTGCTCGAGCACATTACAGAGACTTAGTGTGCGGATTACACACTGATGGTGTATGACCTCGTTACATAACTAAAGATATATGGCCACACTGGCAATAGTATTGGACGACACCCGAGGCCCTTTCCATTTCAGAGTGAAATTCTAATAATAGACGGGGAAGACCTGAAGGAGTCAGTTCATGCTTGCATACTGGAGGATCAATGTCCCATTGGGAGCATGCAGATAGACTTGTAAGTATTATAAAACATTAGTGTTATTACTGTTTGAGACTTCTCTCATTACAATAGAGGTGGATGGGAAAGACAAAATTGTGTTAGGAGATTGCATTGTTGTTGAATGCTAGTATAAAAAAAAAAAAAGAAGTGCTTTTCTATCTTTGTGTACAGGAGGTTTGGTCAAAATTTAGTGGAAACTCTACCGAAATTTTAGTAAAAACTTGTAGGAATAGTCAATAAATTATAGTTCAATTATAATTCTTTATTTGTTTGCAGGAAGCATCGATGGGTAGACTGCCTACACTAGGTGAGGTCTTTTTACACACCCACACCAAGAATCATGATGGTCAAACATTCGTCAATTCTCGAGCCAGGCATTTACACGTATGTTAAAATTATTATATTTTACTAATATTTAATATTAGTTATTATTAATCATTAATTAATATAAAGCATTTGTTTTACAACAAGAAAGAGTGCAAGAGACAATTCAGCAACGTTCACAGAATTTCGATAATGTTTATGAGAATCAGATTTATTATGACAGGTGGTAGAGACCAGCGAGGATGGGTCTTTGGCTTAGGTTCTTTGGCCAAAACCTGTTACTCGCATCCCTCCAGCTCAAGTACAGCAGCATCTAATAGGCAGTCTGCCTCCAACGAAGTACATGAACTTCGAAATACTGTACGTGAGCTAAGATCTTAATTGCAAGAATCACAAGCTCGATAGCAATAATCACTCGACTTCATATCTGAGCTACGTAATGAGATGGCTAATTTGAAAGGTATGGTCGAGTCATCATTGCAACAGTCTGATCGTTCACGTCAGCCGTCCCCGCCGCCATCGTCATCTTAGTTAGAATTTTGTAATAGATATATATTACTATTATGACCTTGTTAAATAATTATTAATTTTATGATTAGTACAATTATTATATTACATTATTTTTGGATATTGAAATTTAGATATTATCTTAATTTTTTCATTATTCGGATATTAATATTACAAGTTAAATTTATAAGTTTTAAGAATTAATTAAAAAATATTAATTTAAAAAATCATTATTTTCCCGACGGAAATAATGTTTCCATCAAAAAAATTCCCGACTAAAAAATTGTTTTCATCAGAATTTTTTCCAACAGAATTGGCATTTCCGTCAAAAATGTTACCAACGGAAAAATTGTTTTCGTCGACAAATTCCCGACGGAATTTTTATTTTCGTCAGTATTTTTTTCGATGGAAGGAACATTTTTGTCGGTATTATTACCGACGAAAATGTTATTTTCATCAGGAAAAATACCGAAGGAATAGTTCTTCCTGTCGGCAATTTTATATTTTTCGTCGGCAAAAGTCCCGACGAAAAATTTTTTCATCAAGACTTTTGCCTATGCTTCAGCTACCAACGGAATCATTTTCTGTCGGCAATTTGGTTTCCCGACGGAAATTCCTTATTTTCCATCTGGAATTTCCATCGAGAATACATTTTTTTCTTATAGTGTAAATTAAATTAATTAATATTAAATTAAAATGAGAAATTTAACTTATCCTAAGCTTTAAACACTAAATTCTCAATTTTGATGTTCAAATCCATAGCTCCCCCAAATCTGTCCCCTATTAAATTTCCCCTAAAATTTCAAATCAATAGCTATTACAACTCAACCTACAACCACCGTTTGAAGAGGAGGGAGCTGGTGGCATTTTCAGTGGTCGACGGTGTCAGAAACGGCGAGATGAGGCGCTACAATTCGAAGCAAAAATGCAGAGAAAAGAAGCGAAGAACAAGGCCGCCGTTGAACGCAAAGAGGAAGAAAAGGGGAGAGGAAGAAGTAGCGGCCAACGGTGGTGGAAAGGGATAGCAGTAGGGAGATGGCAGAGGAGAACGACTAGAACCGATTGGGACATCAAGAGGGAAAAAAGAAAGGAAAATGAAATAAAAGGAAAGAAAAAATGTGGGGTGAGCTAATACACATATATATATATTATAATTTTTTAAAAAAATTAAATTCAAAATAAACAATTTATATAATATAAAAACTTTTAGCAACTAAATTAGTGACTCCAAAAAATCGGCGCTATATGAAATATGTATTTCAATAAAAATAAATAGCGACTGATAATTTGTCGCTATTTCGTCACTAAAGTATCACTTCAATCCGCGAATAAATAATTCGTCGCAAAAAGTTGCGCTATTATTTGCCGCCAATATTTAGCGACTATTTTTTGAATTCGTCGCTAAACTTGACACCAAATTAAAAATTTGCATTTTCACGACGGATTTGAAAAATTGTTGCTAATTGAAGTTTTTTTTTTTTTTTTGCAGTGCAAGGCCAACTAATGTGTTATGAAGAACAAAAATCTATATAAGCAAGAACTTGACAAGCCCAATATCATTGGCAAAACCATATCTAGAACAGTTCAACATAAATTATAAGGCAAGCAATTTATTGATATCACAACAACAAAAATTTAAATTAGCGACTAAAATTAGCTACAGACATATTTTCATTGCTAATTAGCGACTGTTTTCAAATTTAGTCGTGAAAATCCATTTTTCCAATTTGGTGGCAATTTTAGCGACGAAAAAAAGAAACTATCGCTAAATTTTGGTGGCAATTGATGGCGCCTTTTTTTGCGACTAAATTAGTGACGAAATTTTTAGTCGCTAAAAACTATTCAATTATTTATTCTGGAAAATAATTTTGCAACGATGTTGTAGTCGCTAATTCGATGTTTAAATTTAGAGGTGATGATATTAGTCGCTAAATTTGGAGGCAATTTTTAGCAAAATTGTTTGCAACGGTTTTAGCGATGAATTTTTATTGTCGCTAAAATTAGTGACGGACTAGCGATGGATTTTTTAGTCTCTAAAAACTTTTCAAAAATTTTTAATTATCTAAACAATTTTAAGGAATTGAAGTGATATTTTAGCGACGGAATAGCGACAAAGTATCCGTCACCATTTTTTTATTGAAATACATATTTCATATTGCGACAATTTTTTGTCACTATAATTTAGCCGCTGGAAATGTTTTATATTATATAAATTTTCTATTTTCAATTAAATTTTTAAAAAAATTTATAATTTTGATTAATGATTTTACTAAGGATTATAATATTAATGAAAATATGCATACGTTCTTATTAATTATTTTTAATATTTTTGCTTTACACATTAAATTATATTGAAATTAAGTCACTTTACTAATCTCGATAAGATTAATATTTAATCTTGAATTTATATAATTAAAATAATTATAAACAAAATTTAATAATTTTTTTAGTACTTTCATTGATTAAAATAAATTTTTTAAATGTATTTTTTTGCCTTGTAATCGTATTATATTATGGATTTTATTTTTAATTTGTCTAAAATAAATTTTTTATTATTCAATTATTTAAAAAATTTAACAAAAATATTAGATGGGTGAACTGAAATTAATATCAATAAATAAATTTATAAAGAATTATTTTCGAATTTTAAATTAATAACTTTGACTAAATGTGTAATGCTTCGAAAATTTTGATGTTGTAAATAGTCAAATACCTAGAAAGATAATTCGATTTAAATAAATATACGAATATATAAATATATATGAGAAAAAAAATTCCTAGATTTTTCTAGCAAAATAAAGAATAAGAAAGAAAGAAAAATAAAGAAGGTGAAAACATTGAAGCAGGTGAAAGGGGGAGGCAAAAACCGAAACCAGGGGGAGAGAGAGAGAGAAGGAGAGTGCAGCGACCTCCGGCGACCTGCTCGCTAGCACCAACGATGCTCTCACAGGCTCCGTCATCAGCCCAGTATCGTATCTGCTCCGTGCAATCGCAACCGCTGTCCCTTTCTCTTTCCTCTCAACCCGAAGGTTCTTTCTCGTTCTCCAGCCAGCCCGGCTTCGAACGGTGACACGATCTACACCATCAAACTCCTGAGGGCAAGGCGCACCCGCTGGTACCCACCGATCGTCCCCACTTGCCTTCGACGAGGAGATCGAAGCTAAAGAAATCGCGAGCTTTCGACGATGATTTCGGCCAAACGATAGGGAGTTAGGGCGCGTGACCACCGGCGGAAGGTCCTTGGTGTCCTGGACTTCACGTCCTGTTCTGCATAGGATCTAGCCTGCATCGTGCCTCCCGTCGCCTATGAGGCTCGCAGCACTGCCTCGCGTCGCTTCCTTGCAGCACTGCCTCTTTGGATTTCCTGCTTGCTTCACCTCCCCTAGCCTCCCGTATCTCCTGTTGGCCTCGCCGGTGCCTCCTCTCAGTTGCTATGGCTATCATTGAAGACAAGTTTGTATCCTCAACTTTACATTTAATTTTCGTCTTTGATTTTTATAGATTATTAATGAATATTAGTTGTGATTTTTTTTTCTGATTTTTTTAGATTATTAATGAATATGTGTTTGGCTGTGAAATTATTTTGTGATTTGTTTTAGATTATCAAATAGAGCATGAATTTCTCGTTTAAATTATACCAGTGCCCAATCTCAAGTGTCTATGTATGTGTGTGTGTGTGTATGAATTGGAACACAACGTTATGGAGGAAATGCAGGAGAAAGAATGGAAGTGAAAAAATGAAGCTATTATGATTATTATGTGCTCTGTTGTGTGTGTGTGGAAATGCAGGGGATTTCATTTTAATGCTGACTAGGGTAGCGTATTCATAGGGATTTCTCTAGGTTTGCCTGTGACTGCCTTTTTCTATTTTAAAATTTGATTGAAGTTGTTTTCTTTCAAAAATAAGTTACAATCAAATTAATGATCTTAGTGATACTTATTTTTATGGTTCTCAATACATGTCTATATAGATCATTTTAAAAGCATTGTAAATGGACCTATAGCTGATTTGAATGGTCAAAGTTCAATTACCTTGTGATGCAATTTTCATGATCTTGTTTAAAAAATCTTTGCTTTGCATTCTCAAGTTGGTTTGTTGTTAGATCAATTTTAGGAATGATGTGGATTGGAATACTATGTGAGTATTATGCGAACGATATATAAGTATGAGTAATAGCCTACATTAACCGAGTCATGGATAGATAGGCATGCTTATAGGGTTCTGTTGCTGCAGCCTATGCATTTTCTGAATCCTTATCAGATGCCTTCGATCAAGTCCCTATGCGTTTGGATTCCTTAGAATCCCTAGGTGTTTGGATCTTGCTTAAGATCTCTATGCATTTTTTAAAAGAAAAAGAAAATGATTTTTGTACCTATGCGTTCACCCGTTATCCACCCCTTTTGAAATGCAGGCCGTTTATGAATAAAAGAATACTAAATGAGTAATAAAAAGTATGGAGTTAAACATTTTATATGCATAGTGTAGACACCGGGTCCCGAGTCCGGCATAAAATGAAAATGGTGATATTTGATCCTTGATTATTCCCTCCAAAAAAAAAATAAATATGTGTGTAAAATTAGGTAATTAATTAATTGATGTTATTAGTTAATTGAGTGATTAATATTATTGTGTTAATTAAAGTGCATGTAAAATTAAAGTTTAAAGTGTATAATTAATTAGATAAAATATATATATATGTGCTAATTTAAAGGGACTAAATGGTGTAATGTTTAAATTGAATATATTAATGTGTAATGTGTAATTGATATATAATGTTTAAATTAATTAATGTGTGTTATTAGAATTAAATTAATTAAAGTATAAAATGAAAAAAAGAAAAGGAGGAAAATACATTGATGACCCTTAGCCCTAAATTGTGGGGTATAAAAAGAATGAGATGAGGAAAATGAAAGGGGGCTCGGCAGATCAAAGAAAGAAGACCAAGAAAAAGAAAAGAGAAGAGAGAAAGAAAAGAAAAAGAAAAGAGAGAAGAAAGAAAAGAGTGAGCAAGAACAGGGACCCGAGACCATAAAAATCAAAGAAATAGAAAGGAAAAGAGAGCAAGAACAAGAAAGAAATAAAATAGAGAGTAAGAGAGATCAAAGGCCAAGAAAAACCAAAATCAAAGCAAAGAAAGAAGAAGAAGAGAGGGTGGAACAGATGCCAACGGAGCACCAGACGCCGGAACCGGAGAAGAAAAAAGAAGAGAAAGGAGAGGAGGTGGCGGGGGCTCCGCCGGCCAACCACCGCCGCACACAGCGGCACGCGCCCCACCGGAAGAACCACCACCTCCGGGCGCACCCAGTCGTAGCCACCGTATCCCCATCGGACTCCGGCAGCTGGCACGTGAGGGAGAAGACCGGCGATCGTTGCAGCGCGTTTTCCCGGCGACGCCGACTTCCGATCGGCGCGTGGACACCGCCGGCGGGTTCCTCGGGCGCCGATCTTCCTTCCGGCGACGGTGGTGTCGGTCACCCCTCCTCCGGCGATCCTCCGGCGACCGGTAAGCCTCTTTTCCTCTTTTTACTTATTTTTTATTATTATTAATATTATTATTATTATTATTATTATAATATTATTATTATTATTTATTTATTATTCTGTTTTAATATTATTTTATTATTTATTATATTATTTTATATTATTATTATTATTATATATTTATTTAATTTCTGTTTTATTATTATTTTTATTATTATTATTATTATTATTATATGGTTATTGTTAATTAATTGTTATATTTGTTTATTGTTAGTATTTTATGTTATGTTATTATTATTATTGAGTTATATGGTTATTTAATTTTATTGATTTGTGATTATTATTTAATTTTATGTATTAGTATTATTATCATTATTGATTATTGTTAAAATGTAGTTATTTATTTATGTATTCATTTATTTATTTATTTAGAAATATGTAATTATTATTTTATTTTATGTATTTGTGGTGTGTAATAATAAAATGATTTTCGACCGCTCTTAAAAAGAATCACCACACAAATGTTTTCTACTAAAAAGAATGTTTGCTAAATAAAACTGGACCAATGTCCTATTTTTACCCGATAAAATTATCACATGAAAATTGTTTTCCATAATGAATGCATGCGAGGACCAATGTCCTCAAAGTAAATGAATAACCCGTTTTATGCATGTATCAATTTTTATCGTAAATTTATTTTATGCTTTATGCTGTTATGCTATTTTATTTTACGGCTTTCCAAATGTGAATGAATGCGCCTTCAATTAATTGCATCGTGTGGAGAGAGAGCGAATCAATGTTAATTAAAATTTAATCATAAAATATTCGAGGTAGAAATAGATGAGAAATCCCGGACCCAGCTCTGGTCTTTGGGCTCAAAGAGGCTAGAGGTCTACCCTCCAAGACACCTTTTTGTGCCACGAGACTTTAGCGCTAATCCTAGGCTCCTTAGGGCGAGAGGTTTTACCTTCCATGACTCCTCTGGTTGGCCCAAAATGGATACAACGCGCAGTCTTAGGCTCTCCGAGGCGAGAGTAACTTTCCCAATGTTCTATTGGGTGGCGACTCCATGAAACTTCCTTGTTGCCCAATATAGACGCACTTGCGATTCATTGCAAGCTGTTAGCGGACCCACAAATGCCCCGATCGCCCTCGAACGGGCGGCCGCGGGGATCCTGCGCGCGTCACAGTGGCGACTCCACTGGGGACGATATGGTTTGAGATTTCAATTTAAAAATACCTCGTTTAACATTTATGGTTAAAATTTAATTCATAAATTCGTTTTCTCTCATTTGCATTACATCTCATTAGAGTTTTAGAATATGCTAGTTTGGTCCCTCTATTAGCCCCGGTGCGTTCCTGAAGCACGACCTCATTTTCACTTAATTTGGGGAAGTGTTAAGGATAATCACCAGTCCAAGTCTCGTGCCATTAATTGGTATATCAAATGATGACCCGATCGGTCGTTATGCTCGTGATGAGCTAAACCCGTCGGCAGGGATCATGCTTGGGTAGCCCCAAAGTAACATCGCCCATGACCAAAATCCATGTAATGGCAATAGAAACTTCCACTAGGTGATATGCGCCATAATACTGTGCTTGCTATTTGGGCCATCATATATTGAACAAAATCAATCAAATTAAATGATTTTCATCAAAGGCTTTCATGTCCCAGTAGGCCCATCTTGATTTAATTGAATTGTTTAAATATATAATGGCCAAACATCCATGCGCATGTATTTTAAAGTAAGAGTTGTTACGCTGCCGGTTTTTCACCGTGCAATATCCGCGTCTATTGGGTTCCCTGTTAACCCTTGGATAAAGCCCACCTAGGAAAAAGACCGCACGACCCCGTGTGTGGAAGGATATACCTGCTTGCATGTGGCTGCGAATGCTGCACAACATGCACATACATCACATGTCATTCATGTCAAAAAAAATAAATCAAAAAATCAAAAAAAAAAAAATGCATTTCATTTTATGTATATATCCTTTTGCCTGCATATTATTTTTCACATACATATACCATCACGTGTATATTTATTTTCATGCATTGCATCGCATAATTGCAATTTATTGATTTTTTCATTCCATTCGCACAATTCACGATCATGCATTGTATATTGTCATGCACGCATCATTCTAACAGTTTAAATTTTCAGCCATCATAGATTCATCTAAGTGGATTAAAGGTCCTGACGGTCGATTAGTAAGGACAGACTCGCCCTTTGGATTGCTCGAATTAGTGCTTGATTGGGATCCTGAGCCACTCTCGACATCTAGTACCTCATCCTCATGATTCACAAGTACCTACTATTCCACAAACACTTGTTAATCCACAACAACCAATAGTCCATGCTGGGGGCAAGTTGAACCGCCTGCTGGTGGGGAGACTCTTTGCTGGAGTGGCTGCTTGTCAACCTATTAATGAGAACGAAGCCGCACCTGTTGAGCCAAAAAGGGCAAGGGTTCCCAATCCCAATGATAATTTATGATGGAGGAGAAAGATGAGCCAAAAGTCTATCGTGAGGGGTAGAGCACCCCACATAGAAGATGAGTCTTTAAAAAGGGAAAATTACATCCATTGTCGGCTAAGCCTGCCTTAAACCAAGGGGAAGCTGTTCATAGCACGGATCAATTTTGTGCTTTCCACCAACGCTGGCCAGTTAACGGATCAATGCCAAATTCTGAGGGATTGAATTCAAGATCTTATCAATAATAAAGAAATTGCTGACCCAGAGAAGAAGGAAAAATAAAAGCTGATGACAGATGAACAATGTTTTTGCGTATTTGTGTATTATTTCTAATGATTTCATTTCTTATTATCATGATACATTCATTCATTTTGACATTAATTCAATTGATACTACTACATTTAATCTTGGAACTTTGGAAAATCCAAAGAAAATTTTGATGGCATCTGATATAACTCCTGTAGAGAGGGAAATTTAGAAAATAAATAAAAATAAGGAAGAAAAACTAGTTGCAATTAGGAGATTGGATGAAAACTCACTAAGAGCACTAGAACCTTTCTGATTACCCGTCGAAGTGATCTATGGATAAGACAGAATCTGGAAAATGATTTAGGCAATCTTTTCTTTGTATAGCTCTCTAAATGACTATTTCCTACCCTTGTTTTGCAATCGCTTGCTAGCCCATTGAGCCTTTATGCAGGTATGCTGAATGCGTACCAATTTTGTTGTTACACATGTTAAAACTATCCCCTCGCCTAAAATGATTTTGGCTTCCCCTTAGAAGAGTGGCCGCTCTAAAACTGATAGACGTACATCTGAAACAATTCTTTGGGTTATCAAAAATTGCTTCGGTAAGAGCAAGTTCAGACTTCGGAAAGAGGGTTTAGTCATGCATGAAAGGCATGAGCTCAAAAAAAAAAGAAGCGAAAGCAAAAAGAAAAAAAAGAAAAAAAAAGAAAAGCGAAAAATCCAAAAAGAAAAAATGAAAGAAAAAGAAGCAAAGAAAAGAAAAAAAAAAGAAGAATAAAAAAGAGAGCTCAAAATGGTGACCAATTGACTAGTTTCAATGATTACCCTTTTTTATTCTGATCTCAAGGAGCTAAAATGTTATCGAGCCCAAATTCAAGAATACTTTTGAGCCGAGAACGGTTCATCCATCAGTTGAGAAAATATTGCGGCAATTCTTCTCTAGCGACCTGATCTTTCTTTGACAGCCATCTACCCAAGCCTAACATTACAACCAAAGTAAGACCTCCTGATTCTGGGTTCAGTCTTATCCAATTAGTGGAGATGACCTTCTAAAAAGGTTTGGTACGTAAGAAGAGGCCTATGGTGTTTCTTGAGCTTCAAGCGAGAAGCCACGAGTGCATTCATGCATTCGAGTTAAGTCTCGTCTCCAACATTGCATCTAGAATTCACGTTAAAAAAAAAGAGCTGAGAGAAAATATTCAAAAAAAAAAGAGAGAAGGCTGATTGATGACAGGAGTTTGATGCTTTCAAGATCCATCCCGAGATTAGATGAGGTTTTGTATTTTGAGCTTAATGCCAAATAATGATCATGTGTTATGAAATCAAATTGAAATACGTGCATTTATACAATGATATTGATATAAACAGAGCAGTTCATCTTGTATACTCAAAGCTACTGTCTATCCGCTGGTGCTCTCATCATTCAAGCACGCCAATCAACTCATCATGTTATCAACTGTGAAGCCAGTGTCTACAGTTGTGCTTCATGACAGGAATCAAGCCTGTGCAACTGTGATTTGAGGTACAAGCACATGACAATCACACACGAAAGATCTTTGGTAATAATTTCAGCCTCTCTGCAAAAAAAATAAAAATAAAAATAAAAACAAAAAAAAAAGAGAAAAGGCCATTAGAGATGAAAACCGTAATTGGTGCTCTAAGCAAAAGTTAGGCCAAAGGACGGGGTGAAAACCTGAAAACAGGCAGTCTGTCCTAAAAAAAAAAAAAAAAAAGCCGCTGGATTGGGTTGGGTCCATTTCAGGCAAAAATAAGACACAGGGTCATGTGAAAATCCGAAAGGACGCATTTCTCACCAAGAAAAGCTAGTGCGAAAATCAACAAGGGACGCACTACCTTAAAATAATGACCAGGTTTCAGAGGAGAAGCTCATGATCCCCAAAGAGCATGAAATTCAAAGGCAATTCCAAAAGGCACTGGTCTTACTGCAAATTGCAACCAAATCGGCTGTCGCCTCCAAATCCACTTAGATGAATTTTTATACTGCATTGCTGCATACACATGCATTTCACGTGCATACTCATAATTTTTTTCTGTATATCTGCCTTTCTAAGTCTTGCAGAAAAAGAGACTCGATGCGGACACCAGCAGAAACCGAGTGACGACATCATTCCAACCATCAATCAACATAATCAAACCCAAGACCTCTCAAGGGGCAGATCTCAACCAAAGACCTCTCAGGGGGCAGACAATCAACCCAAGACCTCTCAGGGGGCAGATCTCAACCCAAGACCTCTCAGGGGGCAGTTCTCAACCCAAGACCTCTCAGGGGGTACATAATCAAACCCAAGACCTCTCAGGGGGCAGATAATCAACCCAAGACCTCTCAGGGGGCAGTTCTCATCCCAAGACCTCTCAGGGGGCAGTTCTCAACCCAAGCCCTCTGAGGAGGCAAAAAAAAAAAAATCTTAAGCCCTCTGAGGAGGCAAAACATCGAAGCCCTCTGAGGAGGCAAAATATCAAAGTCAAAAAACAGAAGGGTTAGCACGACGTCGGCACACGGCCTCGGCACTACCACTTCAAATCAACAGAAGGGTTAGCACGACCTCGGCACTACCACTTCAGAACATCTCAAGCCCTCTGAGGAGGCAAAGCATCTTGAAGCCCTTTGAGGAGGCAAAATCTTGAAGCCCTCTGAGGAGGCAAAATCTCAAAGCCCTCTGAGGAGGCAAGATATCAAAGTCAAAACACCGGAGGGTTAGCACGATGGCGGCACTACCACTCTACGGAGGGTTAGCACGACCACGGCACTACCACTTCAAATCACCGAAGGGTTAGCATGATGGCGGCACTAGCACTCTACGGAGGGTTAGCACGACCACGGCACTACCACTTCAAATCAACAGAAGGGTTAGCACCATCACGGCAATACCATTTCAAATCTTAGAGGGGTTAGCACGATGGCGGCACTACCACTCCACGGAGGGTTAGCACGACCACGGCACTACCATCTCTAAACGGTTTGCACGATGGCGGCACTACCATTCTACAGAAGGTTAGCATGACCACGGCAATACCATTTCAAATCTCAGAGGGGTTAGCACGTTGTCGGCACACGACCTCGGCACTACCACTTCAAAACACCGGAGGGTTAGCACGTTGTCGGCACACGACCTCGGCACTATCACTTCAAAACACCGGAGGGTTAGCACGACGTCGGCACATGGCCTCGGCACTACCACTTCAAAACATCAAAGCCCTCTGAGGAGGCAAAATCTCAAAGCCCTCTAAGGAGGCAAGATATCAAAGTCAAATCACCGGAGGGTTAGCACGATGGCGGCACTACCACTCTAAGGAGGGTTAGCACGACCACGGCACTACCACTTCAAAACACCGAAGGGTTAGCACGATGGCGGCACTACCACTCTAAGGAGGGTTAGCACGACCACGACACTACCACTTCAAAACCCCAAAACCCTCTGAGAAGGCAAATTTTGAAGGCCTCTGAGGAGGCAGACCCCCAAAGCCCTCTGAGGAGGCATCTCTTTATCCAACTCCCGGCAAGAAGGCAAGGTCTCCGCCGCAGGTATGTAATCCCTTCTCTCTTCCTCTTTGAATTTTGGCTCACCTAGGTGTCTATGCACTAACTTCTCCAAAATTGGGGGCAACTGTAGACACCGGGTCCCGAGTCCGGCATAAAATGAAAATGGTGATATTTGATCCTTGATTATTCCCTCCAAAAAAAAATAAATATGTGTGTAAAATTAGGTAATTAATTAATTGATGTTATTAGTTAATTGAGTGATTAATATTATTGTGTTAATTAAAGTGCATGTAAAATTAAAGTTTAAAGTGTATAATTAATTAGATAAAATATATATATATGTGCTAATTTAAAGGGACTAAATGGTGTAATGTTTAAATTGAATATATTAATGTGTAATGTGTAATTGATATATAATGTTTAAATTAATTAATGTGTGTTATTAGAATTAAATTAATTAAAGTATAAAATGAAAAAAAGAAAAGGAGGAAAATACATTGATGACCTTTTCATTCTGTTATTAATCGTATTTTTATTTATATTATTTTATTTTATTTTATTATTTGAATTGAGTTTGTTTTTGTATGATCACTAGGACTAAGCATTCTAATTCTTTACTTTTTGATCCTGAAATTGAAAAGACTGCTCGCAGGACAAAGAAGAAAACTAAAGAGATTAAAGACACTTTTGCTATAGAAGCTTGGGCAACTGATTCAACTTCAGCAACCATAGATTCTAAAGAAGAACAACCTACCTTAGAGATTGAAGAGATGGCAAATCCACATGATGATCCTACAAAGCCTGTAAATGACTACACTACTCCTTCTTTGAGTGGCGCTGACTCATGCATTGTACGTCCACCTGTTGCAGCTAACAATTTTGAGATTAGATATGGAATGATTTAGCTCATTCAATCTGGAGTTCAGTTTGGTGGTCTAGCAAGTGAGGATCCCAACACTTTCAAATATAATGGTATATCTGATGATGCTATTAGACTAAAGCTATTTCCCTTTTCACTACGAGATAAGGCAGCTGATTGGTTAGATTCTTTGGAACCTAGATCCATTACCACCTGGGAAACATTGGCAAAGAAGTTTCATAGTAAATTCTTTCCCCCATCCAAGATCGCTAAGCTAAGGAATGTGATATCTTCATTTTTACAATCGGAGATGGAAAGCTTTGGAGAAGCTTGGGATAGATTTACTGAATTGGTCCGAAAATGTCCATATCATGGTTTTGGTAAATGGGCTCTAGTTAAAACTTTTTATAATGGTTTGAATGAAAATAATCAATCACTTGTTAATGCAGCTACAAGAGGGAGTCTATTGAAGAAACCATCAGCTAAAGCATATGAAATCTTGGATGAAATGGCTATGAGCAGCAATTGCAAATGGCAGAAAGAAAGACAATGTTGCCCTTGCTGCACAAGTAGAAAATTTATCCAAGAATTTTGATAGTTTTATGAATTTCACTAGATCAGCGCCATGTGGATCTTGTGGAGGAAATCATCCTGCTCATGAATGTCCGGTAATTAATTCATTTACACTTGATGAATCTGCTAATTTTGTTGGTAATTGGAACAGGGCTCAAGGAAACCCGTACTCGAACACATACAGTCCTGGTTGGCAAAATCATCCCAACTTTTCTTGGAGCAACCAGCAGAACATGCAGAGAATGGAGCCCCCTTCAGTTCAAATCCCCAATACCAGGAACAATGCACCAATATCCCCAGGATTTTAGCCTTAAGGGGAGAGGAAACCAAATATGGAGGAATTGTTAACTAAATTCATCTCCACCACAGAGACAACATTGAATATGCAGGAGATAAGAGCTCAGAATCAGGAAGCTGCTATTAAAGGGTTAGAGACACAAATTAACAGGTTGGCTAATATCTTGACTGAGAGAGCGCAGGGTACATTACCTAGTCAACCTGAAGCCAATCTAAAAGAACAATTGCATGCTATCACATTGCGAAGTGAAAAAGAGCTAGTTGACCCAATTCTTAAGAGCGGACAAGTTGCACCTTCTAATGAAGAAAATGAGAAAGAAGAGAGGACAACACCAAGACTTTTTGCTGATCCTAATGTACAACCAGCGCAACCTACAATTCCATTTCCTCAAAGGTTAAAACAGAAATATTTGGAAAAGCAATTCTCAAAGTTTTTAGATGTCTTCAAGAAGTTGCACATCAATATACCATTTGTAGAAGCACTACAACAGATGCCAACATATGCAAAATTCTTGAAAGAAATACTTTCTAACAAGAGAAAACTTGAAGATCTTGGGACTGTCCGTCTCACTGAAGAATGCTCTGCAATCTTGCAAAGGAAATTTCCACTTAAGATGAAAGATCCAGGGAGTTTTACTATTCCTTGTACTATTGGTAATTTTGATTTTAATAGAGCTTTATGTGATTTAGGTGCCAGTATTAATCTCATGCCTTTGTCTGTTTTCAGGAAATTAGGATTGGGAGAGCCTAAACCTGCTAATGTGATACTCCAATTGGCTGGTATATCCATTAAGCATCCACGTGGGATAGTGGAAGATGTTTTGGTCAAAGTTAACAAATTTATTTTTCCTGCAGATTTCGTTGTACTCGATATGGAGGAGGACATCCAAATGCCAATTCTTTTAGGAAGACCCTTTTTGGCAACAGGGCGTTCTATAATTGATGTTGCAGAAGGAAAATTAACTCTCAGGCTTCAAGATGAAGAAATTTCTTTTAATGTTTTCGATGCCCTTAAAAATCCTTCTGAATTTGATTCTTGTTATTTTATTAAAAGTAAAGATATCACTAATTTGCTGGTTGAAGAGAGTTTTGATGATATGCAGGTGTCATATTATTGTGATCAAGATTTGGAAGTTAATGAGGAAGCTGATGAAAAGTGCTCTTGGATAAGAAGTCAGCCTTTTGAAGAATTGGGGCGACCAATGGAACCCACACCAAAACCATCCATGGAAGAAGCCCCAGATTTGGATTTGAAACCCCTACCTTCTCATCTTAAATATATTTTTCTTGAACCTCCTTCTAAGTTGCCAGTAATTATTTCTTCAATTTTGACAGGTGACGAAGAAGATAAACTTCTAAAAATATTGAGAAAGCACAAACAAGCAATTGGCAGTATAATAGCTGACTTGAAAGGGCTTAACCCAACCATCTGCACTCACAAAATTTTCATAGAGGAAACATTCAAGCCCGTAGTACAGCCCCAGAGACGCCTCAATCCAAGCATGAAAGAGGTAGTAAAAAAAGAGGTACTCAAGCTTCTCGATGCAGGTATTATTTATCCTATCTCCGATAGTACTTAAAGCCCTGTGCAAGTAGTACCTAAAAAAGGGGGAACCACTATTATGTAAAATGAGAAAAATGAATTGATACCTGTTAGGAAGGTCACTGGTTGATGCATGTGCATTGATTATAGGAGATTAAATGATGCCACTAGAAAAGATCACTTTCCCTTACCTTTTATTGACAAGATGTTAGAACGGTTAGCTGGACATGCATATTATTATTGTTTAGATGGGTACTGTGGTTATATGCAAATTCCTGTAGCTCCTGAAGATCAAGAAAAAACTACTTTTACATGCCCCTATGGGACATTTGCATATAGACGCATGCCATTCGGCCTTTGTAATGCACCTGCTACTTTTCAACGTTGTATGACTGCTATATTTTTTGACATGTTAGAAGATTGCATTGAAATTTTTATGGATGATTTTTCAGTATTTGGGTATTATTTTTAATGCATGTTTGAAAAATTTAGAAAAAGTTCTCTGTAGGTGCAAGGATACTAACCTAGTTTTAAATTGGGAAAAGTGTCAATTTATGGTTAATGAATGCATAGTTCTCGGTCATAAAGTTTCTGAAAAAGGGATTGAGGTGGATCCAGCTAAGGTGGAGGTGATTGAGAAACTGCCTCCACCAAATTCTGTTAAAGCCATAAGAAGTTTTTTAGGACATGTTGGGTTCTATAGTAGGTTTATAAAAGATTTCTCAAAGATAGCTAAGCCACTTATAGATTTGTTGATGAAGGATGCAGATTTTAATTTTTCCGATGCATGTGAAAAAGCTTTTAATTTGTTAAAGGAAAGATTAATTAATGCTCCTATTATTGTTGCTCCTGATTGGACTTTACCTTTTGTGTTAATGTGCGATGCAAGTGATACAGCTGTAGGGGTAGTCCTTGGACAAAAGAAGGAAAAGCATTTTAAGACTATCTACTACGCTAGCAGAACTCTAAATGACGCACAGAAAAACTATTCCACAACCGAAAAAGAGTTGCTAGCAGTAGTTTTTGCTTTTGATAAATTTCGCTCTTATGTGATGTTGTCCAAAGTTATTATTTACACTGACCATTCTGCCCTTCGATATTTGTTTGCCAAACAGGATGCCAAACCGAGGTTGATTAGGTGGGTGTTGCTTTTGCAAGAATTTGACCTTGAGATACATGATAAGAAGGGTTCTGAAAATTTGATTGCGGATCATTTATCACGTTTGGAGCTCGGATCGTAGGTCAGGGTTGAGGAAGGGGTGATAAGAGAAACCTTTCCTGATGAGCAGTTATTCACGGTTTCTGAATTCCCAAGGTATGCAGACTATGTGAACTACTTAGCAGGTAATATCTTACCATTTGATTTATCACATCAGCAAAGGAAGAAATTCCTTTCTGATGTTAAATATTACTTATGGGAAGATCCTTATCTGTTTAAAATATGTGCTGATAGAATTACTAGGAAATGCATTCCACATTCAGAAATTCATGTAATTTTAGAACACTGTCATTCTAAGGAAGTAGGTGGGCATTTTGGCCCCAATCGAACTACCGCTAAGGTTCTTCAGTCGGGTTTTTATTGGCCTACACTTTTTAAAGATGCAGTCCAATTTGTTAAGTCCTGTGACCAATGCCAAAGGAGTGGTAATATCTCCTGAAGGCATGATATGCCCTTAAATAATATACTTGTTTGTGAAATCTTTGATGTTTGGGGTATAGATTTTATGGGACCTTTCCCTAAATCTTTTGGCAATCAATTTATTCTAGTTGCAGTGGACTACATGTCAAATGGGGTGGAGGCAGTGGCACTGCCCACTAATGATGCTCGGGTAGTAGTGAAATTCCTTAAAAAGAATATATTCACTAGATTTGGTACACCTAAAGCCATTATTAGTGATGGTGGAACACATTTCTGTAATAAACAATTTGATACCCTGCTTTCTAAGTATGGAGTAACTCATAAAGTTTCCACCACTTACCATCCCCAAACTAGTGGACAAGTTGAAATCTCCAACATAGAATTAAAGGGAATCTTAGAGAAGACTGTAAGTGCATCAAGGAAAGATTGGTCATTAAAATTAGATGATGCATTATGGGCATATAGAACAGCCTTTAAAACCCCAATCGGTATGTCCCCTTATCGGTTATTTTATGGAAAAGCTTGTCATTTACCTATCGACTTAGAACATAGAGCATATTGGGCCTTGAAATTCCTTAACTTTAATATGCAAGATGCAGGTGAACAAAGGCTTTTACAGCTTAACGAGATGGATGAATTCCGTCTTGAAGCATATGAGAATGCAAAGTTGTATGGCATGATAGGCGCATTCTATCTCGTGAGTTTCAGGTTGGTGATAAAGTTTTAATCTATAACTCACGTCTAAAACTTTTTCCAGGTAAATTATAGTCTAGATGGTATGGTCCATTTGAGGTGGTTGTGGTGCTTTCGTTTGGTACAATTGAAGTTTGAAAAGCCAATGGTGACACGTTCAAGGTCAATGGATAGAGAGCGAAACGATATGAGGGTGGAAATTGTGATAATCACTTGACCACTCTCCAATTTCAAGAATTAAATTGAGCATATTCGCAATGTCTAGCTAATGACTTAAAATGCAGAGCTTTCAGGAGGCAACCCGATCAATTTTTTTATTTATTGTATTTTATTTTTTTTATGACTTTCATTTTTCTTTTCATAAATGTCTAGGTGTTTGATTTTCTTTTAAAAAAAATAAAAAAAAAATCAGCATTAGAAGTAGGAAGTTTTTTTTTTATGTTTTCTTTCTTTTTGCTATTTTTGAAAAAAAAAATAAAAAAATAAAAAAATAATTCAGTCACAGTGCATTTCATGGGTTAAACCCATGAAATACACTGTGAGTTGTTCAAATGCAATTAACTGGGCAGTGAAAAACATAAGGGACTACGCCGTTTACCTACCACCAGGCACTTTAATTTTTCCTCAGTCCTTAGTTTAGTTATTTTGATATGGGTGCTTTGTTATTTTGACTTGGCATTGAATGAAAGGGGCCCGGTGACACTTACAATTCAACTAATTCTTTGCTCATTGTTTAGTTATTTCACTTCCAATACTCTGTTCCCTCTTTCCAAAGTTCTTCTATCAACTTTATTATGCTCATATAATTTTTTTTTCACTTCTTCCACAGGGATTCACAACGATAAACTAACCTAAGTCAAGTAAGATCTTTCCTTATCTTCTCTAATTTGCTCTTTATATGTTTATCTTCCTAACTATCACCCTATATTTTTCTTAATTCTACTTTCTTCTTCGTTCTTTCATTTCTCTGATATTTTCATTTCGCTCGATTTCATTTTCTTTTCTGTTGACTGCTATGTGTTGTGTTGTTTTTTATGTCTTTGAGTTTGGGTGTTCGAGGTTAGTTTTAATTTGATACAATTATTTCACACACCCCATTGCCCTTCACGTGTTTGATAAAATGCCTAAATCAAGCACTAGACAAAAATGTAAAACCTCCGTTTCTTCTACCTCTTTTGATACCTTAAGGTTGACTTCATAAGATAATGTGAATTGGTTTCATGCTCACCAAAATTCTAAGCTTATAGTTGAGAAAACAATCCAACCTGACATTGATAACCAATTCAATTTACGAGATGGATTTAAGGTATTAGGGTGGGAAAGAATTTTAGATTTTCGTGGTGCTTATTACCCTAGGCTGGTTAAAGAATTTTATGCTAATTTTGAAATTAAAACTGAGTGTCAGAGTCAAGTTAAAACTTATGTCAAAGGTAAGTTGATTCAGTTTGATGCTAGGCTCTTAGTTGAAATTTTTTATTTACCAGATCATGGGCATATCTATGAACCTCAAGGTTAGAAAATTTTATCTGACCCACATTTTAATTTGTGTGAAGCTAGACAGTTGCTTGGTTTGTATTTTGTAGTGAGCAGGAAGTCATCAAATTTTAAAAATATTTTACCTGTTCGTGGGATAGACATCAGATATAGATTGTTAATTTATCTACTTAGCTCTAATGTCTTTCCTAGAGCAATTGTTAGTGATGCTCGAGTTCATGATATTTATTTTGTGTACAAAATGGTTGTCGGTTTGGGATCTTTGGGAACGATTAGGTTATCTCGCATTATTTTTAATTCCATATGGGAAGTAGTGCGCACCCGCCGGTCAACTAAGAACTTTTGCTTTCTGGTGCTACTAACCCATATATTTTGCTATTTTGGAGTTGATTTGCAGGGAGAAGATGTGGCTTGCACCACCTCTTCTGATATCTTGGATGACTTCTCGATGACATGGATGGGATATGTACAGATCAACGGGGTTTGGTGCCCTTCTTCTAGGACATCACGTCCTCAAGGAAGTGAGATTCCTCACCATATGTTACCTCATTGGACAATGCACCCTTATCCCCACCTGCAAGCTCACTTCCCAACACATCGCAACCTATTTTGGAGCAATTATCGGCTAACCAACAACTCATTTTAGCATCACAGCATCGGTTGGAGCAGACCTTGAACAACCAGCAAGTTCAAATCGAGCAGATATGGGACTATCTCCGTGATGGGAATTTCCCATGACGAGCCATGTGATCACTCTTTCTCCCTTTGTGAAATTCAGGGCAGTTTCCTTTCCTTTCTCTTTTATTGCTTTTGTTTTGTTCATTGGGGACACTGAATAAGTTCAGTGTGGGGGAAAACGGTTTCTTTAGTATATTTTGATGTTTTGTCACTCCTCTCATTTGTGTTTTTGTTAATCTTTTAAGCAATTTAACTGCAAATTTTCTTGATTATTTCAAGTATAAAGTGCCATGCTAAATTCTATTAATCATAGCCTAAAAATTTATAGGAGTCTCTGATTTTTGCTAAATTTTGCAACCTCAATTCTATTGTTATTCCTTTTTACTATTGTGTGTAATCCTTTAAACATGTGATTTAGGAATTCCTCTATTTTTAAGAAAATTTTGCTGGATTTTGAGACTTTAAGAAAGTTAACTTTGCACTGAAATTGTAATAAGGTTTTACTTTCATTCAAACCCATGTCTAATGTATGAATTTTGAGATACCCCTTTGAGATCATCAATTACTGGGGAAATACATTTTATGTACTCCTTTGAGATTGCTGGTTACTGGGGAAATACATTTATTTGTACCTCTTTGAGACCATCAGTTATCGGAGAAATACATACAAGTACCCCTTTGAGATTGATTGGTTACTGGGGAATTATCTAAAATACTTAAATCTATTTTACTCAAGTTGCTTATCAAAAGTTCAAATATTTAAAAATTTAAAAAAAAAGTGAGTGAAAGTTGTGAAAAAAAAGAATGATATGTATTCCTTGTTTAATTTGAGTAAGGAGTTAATCTTCAATTTTAGTTTCTTTAACTAGCATTATTTTCTTTAAATTTTGCATATTTGTGAATTTTTGTTCATTTGGTTATATGATCAAATTAGTAGAAATTGATAATGCTTATTGAGGTTTGTATCTTATTGTTAGAACATTGAGAGTCTTATTTATTTTGGTTATGATTTTTGTGAGCTTAGATGGTTTCTTTGTATTTGATTTGGTTGAGAAATTTTCTTTCAATTTTCTTGAGGACAAGCAAAATCTCAAGTGTGGGGGAGTTGTTAGGACGTGGTTTTATAGTATTTTTATAATATGTTTAGGTTGTTTTTGTTTAAGTCTAATTTTATTTTGCTAATTTAATGTAGGTTTTTCTTATGTTTTTGCATTTATTTTGAATGAGTTTGTTCATGTGTTAATTATGTGTTTTTGTGTTAAATTTGGGTGATTTATAACAATTTTTATGAAGAAATATGCTTAAGGGGACAGCAGCTGACCAAAGCTAGGACCAAAGTTGCAACCAAAGCAAGACCTAGCTTTGGTCAAGAGTAAAAACAGAGGAAGAAATTAACGAAAGTGGCAGAATCTTACCAAAGTTGGGACAAAATCTAGAACCAAAGCAAGCATCAGCTTTGGTAGAGGGAAAATAACTGACAAAAGACCCGGCTTTGGTCGCAGCTATGGTAAGTTATCTGATGTGTTTTTAATTCCTTATTTTGACAGATTTCTAATTCATGTGGAACTCTTAAGAAGGGATTAAAGAGGGGACGACTGCGCATTAAAGGAGATATATCTTTAACCTAATTTGAGGGAGAAAACACGAGAAAAAAACACGTTGATCGTGGGAAAAGCAAACAAGATGTAGCAGACAAAGGAAGGAAGAGGCGATTTGCTGTAACCAACTTCAGATCCCATTCTTCTTCTTCCTCTGTTCCATCTCTGATTGTGTTCTTCTTCTGTTCTTCTCCTTTCTTTATTTTGTTTGTTTTTCTTTGGCTATTATGATGAACTTGATGGATTTTAGTTGTGATTTGGGATTTAATTTTATTATGAACTAATTCCATAGTTAGGGCTATGGTGGATCTTGATTTTGAAATTATGTAATCTATTTTGGGTTTTATGCATGAGATTGATTTTATGGTTTGAGATTATGTTTTTATTGTGATTAATGCTTGTTGGAATTGATCAATTCAACATGAAACTAATTAATTAATTTACTTGACCAATTGGATTAATTGATGGATCAAATGAAACATAACTTGGATTGAAAATATGAATGATCAAACTTATTTTTGTCCTTGTGGTTTTTGATTTTTAATCAAGTTTTGCCATTGAACTTAATGCTTTCTAATTTTAGTTCTTTTAATTGATCAATTGGAAGAATTAAATTTTGATTAGGGTTAAAATACCATGATCATTGGATTTTGATTAATTTGGGGAAAAATCACCATCCCATGTGAATTATCATTCTTTTGCATAAAAATCTAGAAAATTACATAGTTGATAAGTTAAGTGAAACCCAAGTCCTAACATTCATCATAATTATTAATTCTCTTCTTAAAATTAGTGTTAGATTAATTAGTCATTTGTTAGCATAGTTTAACTTAGTTTCATCCTCAAATATTGTCTATCTAAATAACATAAGAATTCTAAAATTTTAGTAATTGTTGGGTTGTTCCCTGAGGACGATATCTAGACTCACTGTCCTTTACTACTTGCACCGACAGAGTACACTTGCTTTTAAATTTAGTTTATTTTGCGCGTGTCAAATAGCAATTGCGTATTATAGCTAATTACCTCTCAAAGGGATACATCCATCGATATTGAACATGACCAGCAAGTTTTGCCTCATGTGCTAAATGCACGGGTAGATGCTCCATACAGTAAAAAAAGCTTGAAGGGAAAATCGATTCTAATTTGCACAGGATTAATACCAAAATTTTCAATTCCAATCTTGCCATGTCTTCCAATTTTATCTCAGATGATGTTAAAGTTTTAAAAAACAAACTTAGCTCGGTTATAGCTTCCCACACTTTAGTCGGCAATAACTCTCGAAATGCAATTGGGAGTAGCCTTTGCATGAAAATGTGATAATCATGACTTTTTATTTCGAATAATTTGTACTTTCTCATGTCGACGCACCTTGCCAAGTTCGATACATAACCATCCGAAAACTTTAGTTGTTTTAACCACTCACACAAGACTTCCTTTTTTTTGTCCAAATTATAGCATGCTTTGGGATATTTTTCCGTTCAAGTATCTTTTTCTAAGTCAGTCCTTCTACAAAATAACTTTAAATCTGCCCGTGATTTCACATTGCCCTTTGTCTTCCCTTCTATGTTCATAATTGCGTTGAACACATTGTCAAAAATAATTTTTTTCTATATGCATCATATCTAGATTATGCTGTAATAAATTAGACTTCCAATATGGTAAAACCCAAAAGATGCTTTTTTTTTCTCCAACCAAAGTTTTTGTTGATTATGCCATTAACTTCTTCAGCATCAAGTTCTGTAACTTTAAGCAAACCTAATTCATCAATCTCTTACAAAATTTCCTTACTACTTCTAATAATAGGAGGAGGTGCTTGTACTACTCTATTCTTATTGAACTTGTTCTTATTGTGTTGGAATGGGTGATCAGGTGCAAGAAATTTCCTGTGGTTGTCAACCCAAGATGTTTTGCACCTATTTTGAAGATAAAAAGCATCTGAATCATTGCCACAGTAAGGACAAGCTAATTTTTCAGCCGTGCTCTAACCAGACAACATAGCATAGGCAGAAAATTCACTGACCATCCACATTAATGCTGCTTTCATCATAAAATTTTGTTTAAGAGATGCATCATATGTTTCAACACCGAAATCCCAAAGCTGTTGCAATTTAGATATCAAGGGCTGTAAATATGCATCAATTTTATGCTTTGGATTCCTAGGCCTTAGAACAATCACCATCAAGAACATATATGCCTCCTTCATACACATCCATGGAGGCAAATTATAAGGAGTAATTGTGATTGGCCACGACGAATATTGTTGGCCTGACTGACCAAAAGGAGGTTCAGCAGCAAAATCAGGATGGATGTTATAGAAATGTTTCCATACGACTGCATCCGATAGAAGGCTCATTATTCCATCTGTGTTTTCGTGTTCATCATGCCATCTCATTTGAGGTGCAGTAACTTCAGATGCATTTAGTATTTGAAGTCTCATCAGTGCTCAAATACAGCCAAACATTTCGAGGTTCAGCAGCAAAATCAGGATAGATGTTATAGAAATGTTTCCATACGACTGCATCCGATAGAAGGCTCATTATTCCATCTGTGTTTTAGTGTTCATCATGCCATCTCATTTGAGGTGCAGTAACTTCAGATGTATTTAGTCTTTGAAGTTAGCGAAAAATAATACGTACGTTTTCAAGGTACCGATTTTTGCTTCTTAGTACAATTTCTTGATTTGTACCTAGGTTGACTATAAAATTTACAATCTTGTAAATCCACGTCATCTCACTAAAACAACATACATCCCAACCTGCAACAGTCAATTTTCTCAACAGTTAAACTTAGACCTCTAATCAGTTTCTTCATATTGTATAAATTATCAATCATTTTATGGTCAGGAGGCAATGATTCATTGTACCAAGCAAGAATTTTATCAAAACTTCGATCAGAAATATGACCTTCAGATTTTTTGTTCAATATTTGAGCGATCGAAGATAATTGAGTCATGTTATCACAGCCTGGCCATAATTCTTGAACGGTTGAATTTAGTAAGTCATAGAATTTTATTGTGTTTGCATTGGGTTCTTCGACATGAGGCATATTTTCCCTAAAATCATGGCCAGCTGCATCATAAACCATTTGGACGTATAGATTATCAGTTACACCTACATCATATGTCATAAATTCACCCCCTCCTTCAACTTCACCCACTTTGACTGATATGTTACCCACATTACCCATCGAGGTGCTACAAATTGATGGTTCCCCATGTCTTGTCCACTTAAAATAATTTATAACAAATCATTTTCTTAGCAAATGGAAATACACTTCATCAACAAGAAGATAACTAATGCGTTTATACTTTTTACATGGACATCTTATTTTTAATCCGTCCATGTATGCATGTTGAGAACTTGCATATTCTATAAATAACTAAACCCCTTCCACAAATTCAGGATTAATATAACCATCAGGTGTTTTTCTTCTATACATCCAAGATCTATCATCATTACTCATAATTATTGCAAAAGTGTTATATAAACAAAGTGACTTCGTAGTTAGAATTAACTATATCTAGTTAAAAAAGAGTCCATATAAAAGTTAATCAAACGATAAATTTGAAATACAACAAATACAACAAATATTACAAAATTATTTTAGGCAATTGGTGGCTATTTTAACTTTAATTGTGCTATTTAATATGCTAAATCAAAAGAAAAACAAAACTTGTCATATAATAATCATCATCATCACAACAACAACAACAGTAATAACAATAATAAATTTATCATTTTATTATTTAATAATAATCTAAATAATACTAATACTAATACTAATATAATTTACATAAATTATTCATATTATTATTTAATAATAATAATAATTAACATAATTAAATAATAATAATAATAACAATACTAAATTATTAGTTTCAAAAAAAAACAATACTAAATTATTCAGATTTTTATTTAATAATAATATGTTAAATAATAATAATAATAATAATAATAATAATAATAATAAATAAATATATAAAACAAAAAAATAACAAATTCTGGTTACCTTATGTTGGCGGAGGGGAAGGGAGGGAAGATCGGCGCCGGAGCAGGGAGACCAGCGGTGCACCACGCTAATGAACAAACGCCGCCGGAGCAGGGAGAGCAGCTGGAAGAAAAAAATGACTTTGTATTTATTTGTTTTTAACTATATCTAGTTAAAAAAAAAAAGGCCATAAAAAAGTTAATCAAATGATAAATTCAAAATACAGTGATTATTACAAAATTATTTGAGGCAATTGGTGGCCATTTTAACTTTAATTATGCTATTTAATATATGCTAAATCAAAAGAAAAATAAAATTTGTCATATAATAATCATCATTAGTACAACAACAACAACAACAACAACAACAACAATAATAATAATAATAATAATAATAATAATAATAATAATAATAATAATAATAATAATAATAAATAAATAAATAAATACATAAAAAAAAACTAAAAACCAAAATTTGGTTACCTAAAGCCGGTGGAGGGGAAGGGACGGTAGATTGGCGCCGGAGCAGGGAGACCAGCCGTGCACCATGCCGCCGAAGCAGGGACAGCCATTGGAAGCAAACGGCAGAGGGAAGGGGCAGCGGGAAGGAAGGGGGGAGGGGAGGAAAGGCATTGGTCGGGGGGAAAGGGAGGTCAGATCGGCGTCGGAGGGAAGGGGGGAGGGGAGATCTGCACCTGGGGAGGCACGCCGGAGGTGCGGCAGCGATGGGTCGCGTGGCAGAGAGGGGAGAGAGATGAGAGAGGAGAGAGAGAAAAATTAAATTTATAGGCCATTTAGCGACATAAATGAACTTCCATTTCTAAATATGCCGACGGAAGTACATTTTTGTCACCCATTAGCGACGAAAAATAGGTCCATCGCTAAAGATAGAGAGGGAATTGGTTTTCGTCTCTGTAATTAGCGACAAAACTATTTTTGGCGACGGAATTACATTTTCCGTTGCTATATTGAAATTCTGTCGCTATAAAAATCTATTATCTTTTCTAAATTATTTTAGTGACGAAAAAAATATTTCGTCGCTATTTAGCCACGGAAAATATTTTATGCCGCTATATTTTAAGGACTTTTTTTAATTTTGGTGTACTTTTAAAAAATATTTAGATAAATGGTGTTACAGTAAACAATTTTACAATTTTGGGGTGTTAAAAACCGGCACAAGTACGTGCCGGTTTTTGTCAGAGTGGGACCAGCCGGTCTGACCGGCTGGTGTGTCAGAAACCGGCACCTTTGTGTGCCGGTTTCTAACAAATTTTATTTTTTTTATTAAATATTTTGCCAGAAACCGGCACTACTCACTGCCGGTTTCTGGCAATTATAATTTTTTTTTAATCAAAAGGCTGCAGCTCTTACGGAGCTGCAGCCTTTTGCAATTGCAAGTCACAATTGCAATTCACAATGTGAATTGCAATTGTGAATTGCAAAATTTCTTATTTTTTTTAATTAATTTTTTTTATAATTATTTTTTTTATTTTCTTACCTTTGATATATTATTTTTTCACCTTTATTTTTTTCTTTATTATAATATTTTTTAATTTTATTTGAAAATTTTTTAAATAAAATATTAAAATAAAAATACAAGTTAAACAATAATAATATTTGTTATTTTCTATTTTCGCATTAATATTTAGTTATTTACTTCTTGGATTCCCTTTTAAATAAATCCCATTTGTATAAAATGCAAGTTTCATTAATTTTTTTTTTGTTCAAATAATCAAATTAAAATTGCAAATAAAATTAATTGTAATGCTATTAAATTAATATAGCTTAGCTCAATAAGTAAAATAATTAAAAAAAAAATTCATATCTAACATTAGATAATGGCGTCGATTTGATTTTACCTATAGTCACCGACAAAAATTATAAACATGACAATAAAATTAACCAACAAATTAATTGTCTTGAATAAAAATATTGTTTAATTTGTTATTATTCAAGACAATTAATTTGTTGGTTAATTTTATTGTCATGTTTATAATTTTTGTCGATGACTATAGGTAAAATCAAATCGACGCCATTATCTAATGTTAGATATGAATTTTTTTTTTTAATTATTTTACTTATTGAGCTAAGCTATATTAATTTAATAGCATTACAATTAATTTTATTTGCAATTTTAATTTGATTATTTGAACAAAAAAAAAAAATCAATGAAACTTGCATTTTATACAAATGGGATTTATTTAAAAGGGAATCCGAGAAGTAAATAACTAAATATTAATACGAAAATAGAAAATAACAAATATTATTATTGTTTAACTTGTATTTTTATTTTAATATTTTATTTAAAAAAATTTCAAATAAAATTAAAAAATATTATAATAAAGAAAAAAATAATATATCAAAGGTAAGAAAATAAAAAGAATAATTATAAAAAAATTAATTAAAAAAAAAGAAATTTTGCAATTCACAATGTGAATTGCAATTCACAACGTGAATTGATTGTGAATTGCAATTGTGAATTGCAATTGCAAAAGGCTGCAGCTCTTACGGAGCTGCAGCCTTTTGATTAAAAAAAAAATTATAATTGCCAGAAACCGGCAGTAAGCAGTGCCGGTTTCTGACAAAATATTTAATAAAAAAAATAAAATTTGTTAGAAACCGGCACACAAAGGTGCCGGTTTCTGACACACCAGCCGGTCATACCGGCTGGTCCCACTCTGACAAAAACCGGCACGTACTTGTGCCGATTTTTAACACCCCAAAATTGTAAAATTGTTTACTGTAACACCATTTATCTAAATATTTTTTAAAAGTACACCAAAATTAAAAAAAGCCCATATTTTAATGACGGAACTTAATTCCGTACGTCACTAAACTCCATCCCACGAAACATTTAGCAACGCGAACTTTTTCTATCGCTAATTTCCGTCGTTAAAATTGGAGGGAAAATTGTTCCGCCACTTTTAGCGATGGATTTTTTCCCATAGCTAAATAGCAACATAATTTTTTTTCCATCGCTAAATGTTGATTTTCTTGTAGTGTTATATTATTATTGTGATTTGTTGAGTATATGGTTGAAATGGTGTGTGTATTGTGAAGAAGAAGAGGAAAATCCGTATGCAAATTTTATATTTTCAATTCAGGATAGAAAAGGACAAAGGCAGAACCATATATCATTAATGTGAATTAGGCATTTCAAATTCTGTTAGTAAAAGAAGCATTGCTCAGACAGTTACATTAAATTTATCAGTAATTTGCTTAGGAGGATTTCCTTGAATTCTGAATTATTTTCAGTAGTGAGCATTGTTCAAAGAGTTACATAATGTGTGTTGATTGCTATTACCTTTGTAACAGATCCGGTTTTACCATTCAGAAGATATCATTGTCTTCGTTTGAAATTTCGGAAACTGCAGTGAAAGATTCAATAACATTCATAGTCTATCTGTGGAATACTGGATTCCATAATATTAGATTACTAGCCCTAGGCCGGGATTGGAGTGATTTCTTCAAGGTATGGATTGTTATTTGTTACAACAATTCTTTTACATCTAGCAGTTTTACAATTTCTCATTCTTTTACTTGTATAATCTTCTGAAGCCTTGGATGTGAACATGGTATTTGCCTTTGCTAGATATGTGTCTTATGATCCATGAACCTTTAAATTTATGTTTCTATAACAACTAAATTGTGTAATAGATTTTTCCTTGACCTGTCACTTGTATATCGAGTGCTACTTTTTCACCGATTTATCTTTTTTCCTGGAGCCAAGTATGGATTTGTAAAACATGTTTCGGATGTAAAGTAGAACTCTTGGTTGTAATGGGTGTGTTTGACTGTACATAATATGGATTGAAGGTTGTAAGGCACGCTTTTCATCTTTTGGATGAGCATTTCAGTATTTTGTAGGGCCATTTCAGTAACAAAGTTGGTTTTATGGATCTCTTCTTGGTACCTCTGTGTCTGGTTGACCACCTGACATGGCATATTTCCAAATGTTACTAGCCAATTTTGGGCATGTGTTGTTTGTTTAATATGTAAGAATGGATTAATTAGAGTTAAATGATGGGAAATGTATTACGGTAGTAAAGATATGGTGTGCTTTGGCTGGATATGTAAGATGGAATGTAGAATGTTGAGAATATGAATTATCTTAATATGAACCATAGGCTAGGATGTTTAGTCTGAATTTTAATGAATACTTATTAATTATGCATGATTAGACTATTTAAACAAGAACTGAACATAGTTGGGGGATGAAATAATTGATAGTGCTTGGAATTAAGTCTTGACCGAATGATGTATCAATGATTTTTAGTTGAATCTTGATAGAAAATGATCAATTAAAGTATAAAATGACAAGATGAACAATGATTTTGATATTTTTCCAACATAATATAGGACATGTTGATATCAAAAAATTTTTATGCTGGTAGTTCTTTAAGTTTTTCCTTTCCTTAATAATTGTAGTGCTACTATACTTGCTCATCAAATTGAAATTAATTATTTTTGATAGAAAATTGAAATTATATTAATTATCGTATGTTTTGGTATTTAATAATTTGAAAATTTTATTAGAGACTTGTATGTACTGGAATTGGATTAAATGGTGCTAAATATAACAAGACCATGAAAGGCATCTGTATTATTGGTTGCTTGTTGTGAGAAATGATGAAGAGTTTAGAAATTATTGTAAAATTCTTATTTTTTTTATAGCATATTGTGAAAAACCTTGTTAGTGGTAATTTTAAGTAGCATTATTTAGTTTAAATTAGCGTTTTTTTAAAGTATTTTTTAAGTATTGTACAATTTAATGTACTTCTATAATATTATATTTTTTAAATTAATAGTATTGTTAATAATATTGCATAATTATTATTTACATAAATTAAATTTTCGATGTAATAATAATAATAATAATAAATTAAATTAGAAATAATAATAAAAAAATTAATATATTTAGCGACGGAATAGCGACGGATTATCTATCGTTAATAAATTATAATATTTACAGCGATTAATTTTAGGGATTATTTAGCGACAAAATTTTTGTTTTTAAAACCGTCGCTATTTTTAGCGACCGTTTTATGTTTTAGTCGCAAAATTCTTAGCGACAGAGCTATTTGCGACGGTTAGTCATGGTGTCGCTAACATTAATTAGTGATGGAATTTTCCCTATTAATGACGAAAATTGCCGTCGCTAATTACCCTTTTTTTTTTTTTGTAGTGTTGAGATTGTTGGTTTAGGTTGATGAAATTTGCAATCAAAATGCAGGTAGAAATTTGGCAATAGAGAAGAATGGACTTGATATTGTTGCTAAGAAAGCTGGCATAGATCTTAGAAAGGAGTAGGAAATTTCTCCCAATTCAATATTTTGTTCTTTGTATTCCTTTGTATCTTCCCTTCTTTGTTGTAATCTTATGCCAATTATATATATATTTTTTCGGTATACTTTTTGTATATTTTCTGTTACGTTTTTTTATTTTAATTATATTATTTTTGTCAATTATAATTTTATACTATTGATTATTCTATCATTTAAAAGAAATAAAAAAATAAATTATCTCGGTTAATGGCTAATTATTTTTTTTATTAGCATTTCTACAATTATCGACAGAATAATCCGTCGGTAAATTTACCGACAGAATATTCCGTTTATAAATTATCGATAGAATATATATTTTGTCGCAAACTTTACCGACGAAAATTACTTTTATGTCAGTAAATTTTCCGATGGAAAAAATTCCGTCGGCAAAATTTATGGACAGCCATTTTACCGACAGAATCTACAGTCGCTAAAATCCGTCGGTAATATGGATCCGTCTTTTCCTTGTACATAGTGATTGTTTCTTGTTACTAGTTGAAAGTTGAAGATGACATTAATGATGAGGCATGCGAGTTGTTCAATGGAATGGACCTCTCAATTGTTGAGGGTGTTGATACAATCCATGCTTATCTCTTAAAGGCTGTGAAAAATAACAATGGAACTGGCATATTACTTTGGTCTGATATTTTTGGATATGAAGATTCATCTATAAGGGACTTTGCATATATTGCGTGCTTGTAATGGCTACAAGTATGTTTGGTGAAACCTTGAAACAATAACTAAGCGATGATATCTATCTGCCTGCCATGTTTCAAAATCATTTTTTTTTTGCTTGCTTTTCCTGCTTAACAAAGATGTATAGGTTTTAGTATGCTAGTTAGGGCCACTCTACCCCAGAAATTCAGGATATCTCTTTCATTTGCTTCGAGTGTTAAAGATATCCCTCCACCAAGAAATTTGATTGAGATTAACACATTATACAAATCCGCAATTTTGGAGGGAGGAAGAAATTACAATCAAAGTTGGTGAAAAAGGTAATAGTAGAGAAAAAGAGAGAAAAATCAAGACATTGAGCAGTGAGAGCTAAAGTTAAAATTATTGGTAGAATGCATAGCAACTGTGTGAGAACTGAGAGGGGTGATGCCTGTGGAAAATAAGCACATAGATGACAAGAAAATGAAAGCAGATGAAAAGGTGGGTTAGAAAAGCTAGCCTTCCCTAATTTTCCTGTGGTTAGTTAGTGAACAAGCTATTTTGCATATTCCTAGTTGAGTGCTCTTAATTTTTTGGAATAAATCGGTAGTTGAAGATTTAGGGTGTGTGGTCTCTTTACCATTAAACAGGTTCGTTTTGCTCACCATTGAGTTTTAGGGCAGGTGGTTGCTGAGTTCTCGAATTCAAGCTGTTATTAAGACCGTTAGAACTGTTAGTTTTCATTTTTATTTTTGGTTTTTTTTTCCGTTTTTAATGGATTTTTGTTACTTTTGATGGTTGTGTCTTTGTTAATAAATCATTTCAATTAGTTCATCATAGTTGATAAGCCTACATGTTTTAGTCTATTAAATTGTACTGCAGTGTTCTAGTTCCTGACTTATTTTGTGGAGACCCACGGACAAAACGGCCAAAGACTACGCTTGAACAATGGATAGCAAAACAAGAACCCAATAGGATTGCGAAGGTCATTGCCACAGCAACAAAATGGATGGCTGATGAATTTTTAGCTGCAGGAGTCTCAAAGAAGCTTGACATAATTGGGTTTTGCTTTGGAGGAGGCCAAGTGAGTAATAGAGATGCTATCCAGAGAAGGAGGAGTTTATTTTGGGAATGTGGTCTCGTTTTATGGTACAAGGACGGATCCATGTTTAGCCTCAAATGCAGCTTAACATTTTGGATATAATTAACTAACATTCCTCTGAATGTTGAAAGTGAGGTAAATTAAAGGTTGATTTCACCCACGGTCACTCAATTTATCACTTATCGAGTAAAAGTAACCGACTTTTTTTTTCTGACTTAAATGTTACTGAACTTTCAACGTTTTTGTTAAAAAATAATGTTGATCGGAATCCGCAGAGAACTCTTGCTGAATTGATGACATTGCATGCCATATCAGAAATTACATATCGTTTAACAATATTTTCAACAAATGTTACATCTAAATCAATTTCACTCACGGTCACTAAACTCATCATTTATCGCGCAAAAATAACCAATTTTATTTTTTTCAACTTAAATGTTACTGAAGTTCTAACATTTTTGCAAAAAAATCATGTATTTACTATTCGTCGTCATGTGTCATATGCCATTTCATCAATCCGGCAAGAGTTTTCGCCTGATTCCGGTGTACATGATTTTTTTGCAAAAATATTAGAAATTCAGTAACATTTAAGTCAGAAAAAAAGTCGGTTACTTTTATACGATAAGTGATAAGTTGAGTGATTATGAGTGAAATTGATCTTGTAAATTAATAAGCATTGCCTTTTAGTATTGTAAGTGTTATCTATTTTTATACTTGATATTGAAAGTCATGTAATAAGCATTGCTTATGCCGCTGAGTATGTATGTATGTATGTGCATGGAATCATTTCAATCATCTCCCATTTTATCTTCATGAAAGAACAAAAAGAAATTAAGAAAAGAAAAACTGATCTTTTGTCATCATGGAATCTACACGTTTTTGCTTAAAGTCAATGTCAAAGTCGTTGTCTTTCTCTTTCCCTTCTTTATTAAAAGTATAAGAAATTATTGACGGGCATTGACTTTATCTTTAGCTTTTCTACTTATTCTAGATGATATACTTAATTTCCACAACTACTCTCTTATTTCTCATCTAAATTCTTATCATTTGGCTCCGTTGGCAGTGATTTTTGTATAGGTTTGAATTAAGCTTTTATAGTACTAATTAGTGACTTGTGTGTTCTTAATTTCCTCGGCTACCGATTTGTTGCCAGTTGATTTTGGTTGAATTCTTTACTCCTTTTTTTTTTTTCTGGAATTTCATGTTATTTCTCTTTTTGTGTACTTCCGAAGAAGAAATCCAGTCTCCTATTTTGGATTGTGTTTGTAAGTTTTCTAATTTCTTTATCAAATAGCTTTAATTTGATGTTCTTGCTCCCAAATTGATCAGAAATTGCGAAAAAGCAACCAGATCTGCACCCGCCTTGGATAATTAAATGGCGTTTTATTAATTATGTAGTTCACATTTTCTTGCATTTCTTTAATGTGAATTTTATTTTCTAATTCGTCTTTTGACTTTCTTTCAGTTATTATTTTTATCTGGTGGTAGATTTACTGGGTTAGCACTCAGCGGGTAAGTACAACTCTTTATTCAAATACTTTGTTTTTCTTTTTCATCAATATTAATTTTATGTGCTCGTACATAAACACGATGGATTTTTTACTTTTCAAAAGGAGACGGGAGTTAACTTCCTTTAGGAGGAGAAAAAAGCTTCCTTCATTTAGCTTCAGTGAACCAAGTTATCCAATCATGTTCATTCATGAGTTTAATATTTCATCATGGCATTCTCTGTGGCTACCTATTGAAGAAATTCCTTTTATTTCTTCACCAAATTTTGAAAAAAAATTAAAGGATAAATTTGTATATTTTGAAAAACTTTAAGGATAAATTTGAACTAAATGGTGGTAAAAAATAGTGTCTTAATTAAAAATTCATTAGATGAGTCAGCATAAAAAACCTTTTTTTTTATAATTATTGATATTATTTTTACCTTATTTAAGAGAATAAATACTCAAACACCCGAATTAATCAATACCATTAATAAATAAATAAGCCATATTACTAACAGTAAATGCATTTTTAACAAAATAAATAAATACCTACCCATTTACTCCTCCAATTAGTATTAGGTGTCCTTTTAGCAAAAATTAAATAAATAAATAAATTACTCCAATTCAAGTATAGGTGGCAAATGGGTTAGTTGGGGGGTTTGAGTCGGGTTATAAATGAGTTATTATTTATGAGTCATAAATAAGCAATGCCCAAATAAGTTGGGTGAGTTTGGGTCAACCTATAAATTTGTTACATGTTGGCCAAGATGGATTGCATGGTGCTCCAAATGGATGCTTGGTGATCCAATGGATCGTATAGTAGACATGATGAGCGAAATTGTGGGTTAACACTTTTAATTCGTTTTTTTAATGAAAATTCAATTTTAATATAATTACGACTTACTAAACGGGATAGGCTGAGTTCAAATTGAATCAAGATTGGTCGAATTCAAGCCGGTCCTAAAAGAAATTTGAAAATTTTTTACTACACAATTCTATATAAATAAAATCCATGCCTACTTTGGGCTAGGCCAGATTCAGCTCGGGATGCGCCGAGTTCAAGCCGGACCTGTATGAGTCGGGTTCTGGTAGGGTCGGGCCGGGATGGGTCGAATTCAGGCCGAGTCTAAACAAAATTTGAAGATTTTTTCAACATAATTTAGCATAAATAAAATCCAGACAGGCTAGGCTAGATTTGGACCAGGATGGGCCAAGTTCAGACTGGACCTGAATGAGTTAGGTTCGAGTAGGACCGGGATTGGAAAAATTCGGACCGGGATGGGCCGGACCATGGATGGGTCGAGTTCAGTCAAGGCAGAGATGGGTCGGATTTTGGCCGAGACTAAATGAAATTTGAAGATTTTTCTGCTAATAGGTCGGGCTGAACCGGGATGGGTTGGGTTCGGATCGAGCCTAACTGAAATTTGAAATTTTTTCTGCACAATACTGTATAAATAAAATACAGGCGTATTTCGAATTGAGTTAGTTGCATTCGGTATGAGCCGAGTTCAAGCCGGATTAGGATGGATCGGATTTGGGCCGGGCCGGGATAAGCTGTATTTAGGCCGGACCTAAACGAAATTTGAAAATTTTTTCCGAACAATTCTATATAAATAAAATCCTGAACTAGTTCATGCTTCAACCTTCTCAAAAGAATAATTATTTATTATATAACTTTTAAAATTTTCAATTGAAAAGCAGAACTGAAGGATTAAAATAGATCCTTGCAAGTTAGGCCTATTTGATCTTTAAAAAATAAAAAGGAAAATTAAGATTAAATCGAATAAATTTAATGAAACCGTTCATTCGACTTAATTAACAAAAACTCAACTGATAGAAAATGCTAACAAATGAAAAGAAATTATGATATGAACATGTTAACAGTAAGAAAAAGAAGTAATTTCAATTAGGATTTATTCACTCAGGATTGATTTTGAATGCTTATTTGTCCAAATTTATTTACTTTTAATAGATAAAATTAGCCCCATTGAAATACTAAAATATGAACAATTATGTGTTAATAAAATAGCCAAGCATTCTCATTACTCGACCGATTAAATTCAGATATGTAGTTTTTGTAGATACATATATATAATTATATATATCATACATAAGGGAAATTTTAATTCAAAAATCGAAGATTTTTTTAATCAAACTAGCTACAATTTTGTCCCTATATATATCTCATTAAAATCTTAATAATGTGATACTGAGTTTTAGATTTGAATACTGAAGTTCTCGTTCCTTGGATTGTACGTAATATTAATTTGTAGTTAGTCTTATTAGAAAGGCAAATTATTCATAAAATTCACTAAGAAACGCCATAGATTAACATATAATCAAAATTGATAAAGGAAATGTCCAATTCTAATTATTAATTGAATTAAATTAATGTACTAGAATCTAATAGGTCAATAATGTGTCACCACAACCGTCACTTCTATAAATTTCCGCAAGAATTCATCAATTCATTCTCTGAATCTTCAACTGATTCAATTGAATATGTCGACTCTCAATTTAGTTGTCTACTCGTTAGAAAAATAAATTAAATAAAAAAGGAGCAAAGTCAATGTCACCCTACTAAATCATCATAATTAAGAGTCTCCATTGGATTTAAACAGAACACCAATTAGATTTGTCTAATTTGTGCAGCTTAACATTTTGGATATTACTCCTTAACTAACATCCCCCTGAATGTTGAAAGTCATGTAAATTAATAAGCATTGCCTTTTAGTATGGTAACTGTTATCTATTTTTACACTTGACGTTGAAAGTCATGTAATAAGCATTGCTTATGCCTCAGAGTATGTATGTGTGTACGCGCATCAAATCATTTCATCATCTCCTATTTCATCTACATGAACAATGAAAAAGAAATAAAGAAAAAAGAACTGATCTTTTGTCATCATGGGATCCACACGCTTTTGTTATTTTTCTAGAATTAAAAATTGGAAGCCGGAGTAGGTGATAATTAATTAAACAATCTTTTATTATTTTAAATAGAGGTGAGAAAAAACCGATGGACTTGGTTAACCGAAAAAAAAATTCGAAACCGAACTGATGGACTGGTTAACCGATTGTAATGGACTGGTTAATGGTTAGTGTTTTGAAAAAACCGATATTAATTGACTGGTTAATGGTTTTTGACTATGTGACTGGTTAACCGAACCGAAATCGAATTTTTAGTTAATTTATTAATTTTTTAATAATTTATAACAATTTATATAACAATTTATCCTAATTAAAGGTGATCATGTACTTTTTTTCATTATACTAATTATTTTAAAATTTTTAAGTTTTTTTAATTGGCTATTAGTAAGTATAACAATTTATCTAATTAAAAGTGATTATGGACCGGTTAATATATTTACTTATTAAATATTAATTTTTAAAAACAAATTTGCTTATATCCACCAAATATTTTTATTTTAATAACAATAATGTTATATTATAGTGAAAAAATTTTAATTTTTAAGTATCTTGAATATTTTAATTTTATTTATGAATATATTTATAATTATAGTGGTTAACCGAAAAATATTGGGTAATCGATCCGAAAATTCGAAACCGATAGACTGGTTAACCGATGATAATGGACTGGTTAATAGACTGAAATTTCAAAAAACCGATATTAATGGACTGGCGCTTATTAACCAGTTAACCGATCATGCTCACCCTAATTTTAAACAATTTTTTGTTTTATTATTTTGTTTTAATCGAAGTTGACTTTTGACCCAAAAACACTATCTGTCTTCTTTAATGCGATATTCTAAAAGTTGTGCTCCACATTTGACATTTTCAGACTTTGTAACAATTCATGCCTAGATCCTTTTTATTTTCTAGTATTAAATAATTAATGTCGTTGTCTTTCCCCTCTCTATTAAATGTACAAGAAATTATTGACAGACTGGCTTTATCTTTTGCTTTCCTACTTATTCTACATGGTATACTTAATTCCCACAACTAGTCTCTTATTTATCATCTAAATTCTTATCATTCGGCTCTATTGGCATTGATTTTTGTGTAGGTTTGAATTAAGATTTCATAGTACTATTTAGTGGATTTTTAATTTCCTCAGTCACTGATTCTTTCATTTTACTGTTTTTTGCTATTTTTAGCTGATTTTGGATGAATCTTTTACTTTTTCCTGGAGATTTCATATTATTTCTCTCTTCGTGTGCTTCCGAAGAAGAAATCCAATCTTCCATTTTGGATTATATTAGTAAGTTTTCTTATTTCTTTATCAAATTAGCTTTAATTTGATGTTCTTGCTCCTAAATTGACCAGAAATTGCGTAAAAGCAACTACAAAGTTAGAGACTAGTAAGCTGTCCGTTTGCAACCAGATCTATTAATTATGCAGTTTACATTTTCTTGCATTTCTCTAATGTAAATTTTATTGTCTAATTCGTGTTTTCTTACCTTTCTTTCAGTGTTATTATTTTTATTTGGTGGTAGATTTATTTAGTTTTACGTGCAGGGACTAGACCTGTCAAATTTAGTCCATTCCAAAAACTCCATCCAAATCCACCTTATAAAATAGATCAAAACACAATTCAATCCAAAAGATACCCAATTGGACCAACCTAATAATAACCCACTTAAGTTCAATCCGTTTGGGTCTGTTTGATATGCCTAATGGGTCTGTTCCCCTAAACACTTGAATTCTTTTCTTCCTTCCTTACTCCCTCTACTGTTCTCTCACCCAGCAATAATCACTGAATTTTGCTAATTGTTCCTATTTTTGGATTTCCTTCACCCAACAAACACCGCCGACTCTTCCTTAGCTGGCCACCGTTCAGAGTCTCCGCATCGCCAACAAAGTAAAGACAGTGGAGCTCTCTTCATTTTGATCAATCCCATCTCACGTTTCAGGTGACACTACAAGAAAACAGACATTTCCCGACGAAAATTACCGACAAAAAATGTGTAATTTCCGTCGGCAGCAAAGGCGTAGGGAATTATTCCCGACGGAAAATTTCCGTCGGGAATAATTACCGACGGAAATTCTACTTCAGTTGGGAAATTACCGACGAATGAAGAATTTCCGTCGGTAATAATTACCGACGGAAATTCTTCATCCGTCGGTAATTTCCCGACGGAATACTGTTTCCGTTGGTAATTATTACCGACGGAAATTCTACTTCCGTCGGGAAATTAAACCAAATTTTCCCCATTAATTAACAATTATATTTTTATAATGCATTTTATAACTTGTAAAATTAATTGCAAAATAATAAGCAATTGAAGATGATATCTAAATTTTAATATCCAATAATAGTCGAATTTAATAAAATTGTACTAGTTATAAAGTTAGTAATTATGTAATAACATAATAGTCATGTATAATACAAAATCATAACTAATTAAGCTGATGGCGGCGGCGGCGGCGGATGCTGAGAAGTACGATCGGACTGCTGCGATGACACCATACCCTTCAAATTTTTCATCTCATTGCGCAGCTCAGATATGAAGTTGAGAGATTGCTGCCATCGAGTCTGTGACTGTTGCAATTCAGATCTCAGCTCATTTACAGTATTCTCAAGTTCATGGACTCGCCTGGATTCAGACCGTCTATGTACTTTTGTTCCCACGTTAATCGTTGGATCATACCATTCGCACTTGAATAACACACAACGTTTTATTGGCAACGCGGGATACTCGACTTCAATTATATCAACAATTTGCCCATAATAATCCATCAACTCTCCTTGAATGCAAACCCCACTGTTTACCGTTTCTTTGTTATGACCATGACTCTGTGTATGAAATTTATATCCATTCACGAAATACACCGGAAATGATTTAACATATCGCAAAGGTCCTTTTACAAGATCAGTGATGTAGTTGTTGTCAATTGCATTTGTTGATACCTACATATTCCAATAAGCTAACATCAATGCAATCATATATTTCATATATTCATGTATATATGGACATATATGGTGAAAATCACAACTTACATATGTCTTGAACCAATCATGAAAGTGCTTTTCGACTTCCTTGTTCACCTCATTTTCATTTTTCTCAGGCATTAACTCCCGTATCCATTCCTCAAATAATCTAAAATGCCAATATCAATTTATATATTACACTATTTATATAGTAAAACAATATATCACAATGTAGCGTATATATTAACCTTACCTAACATAAGGACGAACTTCCTCGCAATTCAATAAAATATAACTATGGGCCGTTATTAATTCATCCTCTATTAGCATTTTCCTTATTGAACAGCCATGTAAACGCCCAGGATATGTAAAAGTGGATAAATTTCCGTCCTGATTACTTGATGCCCCGCTATCATCATTACGTGGTACTTTCCGCTGTCTCGTGTGTATATGAGGCTCAAAATAATGCGAACAAAAAGTACTTGCTTCTTCGACCAAATAAGCATTACATATTGAACCTTCAACTCTAGCTTTATTTTTTACGTTCTTCTTCAAGTGAAACAAATACCTACATGATATATCTTAATGCCATTAATTAGCATACAAAGGTATAAAATAATTGCAATGGAAGGTCATAGATAGTTACCGCTCAAATGGATACATCCAACGATATTGAACCGGACCAGCGAGTTTCGCCTCATGTGCTAAATGCACGGGGAGATGCTCCATACAGTCAAAAAAACTTGGAGGAAATATTGCTTCAAGTTTGCACAGGATTACTGGAATTTCTATTTCCAGTCTTGCCATATCTGCTGCACTTATCTCGCAGGACGTTAATGTTCTGAAAAACATACTTAGCTCTGTTATAGCTTCCCACACTTTTGTCGGCAATAACTCTCGAAATGCTATTGGAGTAGCCTCTGCATGAAAACGTGACAATCATGACTTTTCATCCCGAATAATTTGAACTTTCTCATGTCGACGCACCTTACCAAATTGGAGACGTAACCATCCGGAAACTTTAGTCCTTTTAACCAATCACACAAGACTTCCTTTTGTTTTTTGTCCAAAGTGTAGCATGCTTTGGGATATTTTCCGGTTAAAAAATCTTTATCTAACTCGGGCCTTCTACATAACAACTTTAAATCCGCTCGTGATTTTGAATTGTCCTTGGTCTTCCCTTCTATATTCATAATGGTGTTGAACACATTATAAAAAAAAAAAATTTCAATGTGCATCACATCTAGATTATGCCGTAACAAATTAGTCTTCCAATATGGCAAATCCCAAAAAATGCTTCTTTCCCTCCAACCAAAGTTTTTGTTGATTCTTCCATTAACTTCATCAGCATCAACTTCTGTTACCTTAAGTAAACCCAACTCATCAATGTCTTGTAAAATTTGCTCACTGCTTCTGATAACAGGAGGACTTGCAAGAACAACTCTATTCTTAAGAAATTTGTTCTTGTTCCGTCGGAAAGGGTGATCTGGTGGAAGGAATTTCTTGTGGTTGTCAAACCAAGAAGTTTTGCACCCATGTTGAAGATAAAACGCATCTGAATCGTCGCCACAGTAAGGACATGCTAGTTTTCCAGCTGTGCTCCAACCCGACAACATAGCATAGGCAGGGAAGTCACTGACCGTCCACATTAATGCCGCTTTCATCATGAAATTCTGTTTAAGTGATGCATCATATGTTTCAACACCGACATCCCAAAGCTGTTGCAACTCATAAATCAACGGCTGCAAATATACATCAATTCTGTGCTTCGGATTTCTAGGTCCTGGAATAATAACTGTTAAGAACATATATGCCTCATTCATACACATCCATGGAGGCAAATTATATGGAGTAATTATGATTGGCCATGACGAATATTGTTGCCCTGATTGACCAAAAGGTTGAAATCCGTCAGTGCTCAAACACACTCGAACATTTCGAGATTCAGCAGCAAAATCAGGATGGGTGTTATTGAAATGTTTCCATGCAACTGTATCGGATGGATGGTTCATTATTCCACTTGTACTTTCGTGCTCATCATGCCATCTCAAGTGAGGTGCAGTAACTTCGGATGCATATAGTCTTTGAAGCCTGGGAGTCAATGGAAAAAAATACATACGTTTCCAAGGTACCAATTTCTGCTGATTACCACCTCTTTTAGATTTGTACCTAGGTTGAATGCAAAATTTGCACTCTTGTAAATTGATGTCATCCCTCTAAAACAACATACATCCCAACCGACAACAGTCAATTTTCTCAACAGGCAAACCTAAACCACTGATCAGTTTTTTCACATTGTACAAATTATCAACCATTTTATGGTCAGGAGGCAATGATTTATTGTACCAAGCAAGAATTCGGTCAAAACCTCGATCCGAAATATGGCATTCGGATTTTATATTCAATATCTGAGCAACAGAAGATAACTGAGTCATGTTATCGCAGCCTGACCATAACTGCTGATCTGCTGAATTTAGCAAATCATAAAATTTTGTTGCATTTTCGTTGGGTTCTTCCAACATTGGTGTACTTTCCCTAAAATCATGGCCAGCTGCATCGTAAACCATTTGAACGTATGGATTATCAGTCACCCCTACATCATCAGCTACAAATTCCCCCTCTCTTTCAAATTCACCCTCAGTTGTCCACATGTTACCCACATTTCCACTCGATGTACTACAGATTGATGTTTCTCCGTGTCGTGTCCACTCAAAATAATTTTGCACAAATCCCTTTCGTAACAGGTGAAAATACACTTCATCGACTGACAGATAACGAAGATGTTGGCACTTTTTGCATGGACATCTTATTTTAGCCCCGTCCATAAATGCAGGTTGAGAACTGGCATATTCAATAAACGACTGAACCCCTTCCACAAATTCAGGATTAATGTAACCATCTCTTGTTTTTCGTCTATACATCCAAGATCTATCTATGTTACTCATAATTAATTTCAAAACTGTTACATGAACAAGGAGACATCTCAAATAGAATTATAAAAATCTAATTCAAAAAAAGCAAAACTTAATAAAAATGAGTTTGGTTCACATAATAAAAATGAGTATAAATCAAATTATTATTTTCATTATATTTCAGAATCCACAATTTCAAGAAAGGGAAATTATTAATATTATTATTATTATTATTATTATTATTATTATTATTATTATTATTATTTACAACATACACATACATATACATATAATTTATTTAATATTCTATTCGATATTGGTATAATTAATTGAATTCGCATAAGATAAATTTACAAAATTAAAAATGAGATACTTTATATCTATAACTTGAATTCGAAACCTCTAATTATAAGAGAAATGACATATGCCATCCCATATTTTTTTAATATGATAATATATACTATATTATTAGCTTAGTTCTCATAAATGGCTTTACTTACAGAATTCAAGCAAAATAAACTTCCACAAATTTTCTAAGTCTAAATTTGTAGCAACCATACTGAAATATGCAATTGGGAAAACGCCATCATATCTTTATTTGGCTAAAGAAGTCTTTGCTTCGAGAAAAATTCCAATGCAAATGGTTGACCACATTAATTATATATATATGTTTTAGAATTCAAACCCACAAATAATAATTGCTTATTACAAGCCTATAAAAAGGCCCAAATTCTCAGAAATACAACAGAATTTGCATTGCATTTTAGTAAAATATTGGTCTATGCAGTACTTTTAATATGGAATATCATTATATAGTGGTAGCAGTGGTAGTTTCTCTTCAAATTATCAAGTTACAAATTAATCAATAAATTATCTTTAATTATATAATGAATGGTGTAAGAATGAGATATAAATGATGAAAGTTGTGGTGTTCTAAATGCTAATCTTATTATTTTATGTATAATAATACTAACAACATTAAATTTGTCATTTTATTAATTAACCATAATCCTATTATTGTTAATAACACTAACAGTAATCTATTTCATCAAATGTTTAACATTCTAACAACAATTAACACTAATTAATTCATTGTGTTCTAAATGCTAATCTTATTATTTTATGTATAATAATACTAACAACATTAAATTTGTCATTTTATTAATTAACCATAATCCTACTATTGTTAATAACACTAACAATAATCTATTTCAACAAATGTTTAACATTCTAACAACAATTAACACTAATTAATTCATTGTTTTTTTTAAAAATAACAAAAAATAATAAGTCAACACTAATTAAAAATTAATTTTTTCTTTGAACAATACTTAATTAAGTTAACTCATTGTCTAATTAAGTTAAATAATTCATTGTCTAATAAATTAATAATAATCTATTTCAACATTCAACAATAATAATCTATTCTAACAACAATAATCTATTTCAACAATCAATCAACAATAATTCATTGTCTAATTAAGTTAAATAAATTAATAATAATAATAATAATAATAATAATTAAAAAAAGGCAAAAGGGTTAACTGTTGGCTTACCAGACGCCGGAGGAGAGGAGAGGAGGAGGAGGTGGAGGAGGGAGGTCGACCAGGCTGAGGAGGAGAGGAAGCCAACGCCGGAGCAGCGGCGGTCGACGGCGGCGAAGAAGAGAAGGCGCACGGCAGGGAGGGAAGAAGAAGGGAAGATCGGAGCGGGAAAAAGAGAGAGAAGGGAGGGAAGAGAGGAGGAGGAGGAGGAGGGGAGGGGACCGGCGATCAGAGGGGAGGGGCGGTCGTCGGCGGCGAGAGGGCAGGGGATCGGACACCGGAGGGCAGAGTGAGGGGAGAGGGAGGAGAGAGAGAGGATCGGGGGGGGGGGGGGAAGGGTGTTATCTGATTTTAATTCAGCTTTCCCGACGGAATGCAATTTCCGTCGCTATTTTTAGCGACGGAAATTGCATTCCGTCGGTAATTATCGGCGGAATAGTACTTCCGTTGCTAAAATTATTTTATTTTTTAAATCTTATTTTTTTCGCGACGGACTTATATAGCCGTCGCTAAATTTAGAGACGGTTTCTAACTCCGTCGCTAATTATAGCGACGGAATAAAATTCCATCGCTAAACGTAAATTAATTTTTTTATAACGACGGATTTATATATCCGTCGCTAATTTCTGTCGCAATTTCTGGAGGGAAGTTTTGGCGCCCTTTTTCGCGACGAACTTTTTATTCCGTCGCTATTTAGCGACGGTTTTGATTCCGTCGGTAAAATTTCGTCGGTATTGTTGCTTTTTCTTGTAGTGTGAGCTCTCTTCTTTTTCAGTGTTTTATTTTTTACTTTATTTTATTTTAATTTTTCGTTTCTAAAATAGGAATAAAAGTAAAATAGGAATAAAAATCCCATCGCACGGCCCGTACGCGTGGCACGCGAAACGAAAAAAATAAAATAAAATAGGAATAAAAATAAAAATAAAAAGAATAAGAGTAAAAATGCAAAATTTTTGAATTATAATTTTTAGAGTAACCAAGGAGATTTTCGATAAGGAAAACATCATTATTAATATCTCTACTTGTAGCAAGTACCATTTTCATCATCGGGTAATTATGATCTTGGACTGCCTCGGGACCCAGTGCCTACACAATGTTAAAATGACAAAATTACTTTCAGAACTTTTATTATAGACACAATGGTCTTGATCAATCATATTGAACCCATTCGACATGATTGTCTCATGAAATCTTAAATACCATTTTCTTGAAGACTGCTTGAGGCCATAGATCGATCTCTTCAATCTGCAAACCTTATGTTCGCTGCCTTTTTCAATTAAACCTACAAGTTGATTTATGTAAATTTTTTCATACAATTATCCATTAAGAAAAGCAGTCTTTACATCCATTTGATGTAGCTCTAGGTCTAAACTTGCCACAATGGCTAGAATTAACCTTATGGAAGTAAATCTTACAACTGGTGAGAAAGTCTACTCGTAGTCAATCCCTTTCTGTTGTGTAAACCGCTTAGCGACTAGCCTAGCCTTGTATCTTTCGATACTACCATCAGCTTTTCGTTTTACCTTGAGAATCCACTTATTCCCAATTGGTTTGCGTCTTTTAGGTAGATCAACCAGATCCCAAATATGATTTGATCTCATAGATGCCATTTTTTCTTCCATTACTCTAATCCATTTTTCTTTAGATGGGCATGAAAGAGCTTGTTGAACATTTTTAGGCTCTTCCTCATCTTGTCGGGTAACTAAAAGAGCTTCATTTGAGCCTTCGATATCAAATCATCGGCGAGGAACACTTCTCCTTTTAGATTTGCGCAATTCTAAATCTTGATAAACACGTCTCATATATTCATCATAATTCGGAATGCTCCTACTAGGGCCTTGTTCCATACTCTCACTGGAGTCTGGAATACTCCCACTGAAATTAGGATCTCGAACATCCGGATCATTTGGTGGAGGAAGGTCTTGACCCCCTTCCTCTAATTCCCTTCCACTCGGATGGATTGATCCTGATGGTTCTTCTTCTTCTTCCTGTATTTCATAAAAAGTGAAATCTTGGTTCACTTCACCCAATTTTGAAAATTCATCCTCTAAGAATATGACATCTCGTGATTCACATTCTGTCACTGTACCATTTTCCTGTTCACCTATGAAGACGTATCCTTTTGATACTTCAGAATATCTCACAAAGATACTCTTTTTACCTCTTGGTCCTAATTTACCAAATTTACTTGAGGTATCATGGACGTAAGCAGCACAATCCCAAGGTCGTAAATGGCTTAAATCAGTTTGTCAACCAGTCCACATCTCATAAGGCATGGATGTGACAGATTTAGAGGGCACGCGGTTTAGAACATATGTAGCAATTAATAGAGCATCTCCCCAATAGGAGATTGGCAAATTTGCCTCTACCATCATAGATCTAACCATTTCAATAAGAGTCCTGTTTCTCCTTTCCGTAACACGATTTTGTTGTGGAGTTTTGGGAATGGACAACTGATGCTCAATCCCTTTTTCATCACATAAAGCTTTAAATTCTTTTGAAAGATATTCACGACCTCAGTCAGTTCTCAAAGCTTTAATATTTTTGTCTAATTGATTCTCAACAAAATTCATATAAGTCTTGAAGCAACCTAATGCTTCTGAATTATGAGAAATCAAATAGATATGACCATACCTAGTATAGTCATCTATAAATGTGATAAAATAATAGGCCCCATGCCTTGCCTTCACATTCATCGGACCACATATGTCAGAATGAACTAATTGCAATGGAATTATGGCTCTAGTTCCTTTTTCGAACGGTTTTCTAACCAATTTTCCTTTTAAGCAGTGCTCACACGTAGGTAATTCAACCTTATTTAAATCACCAAGTAAACCTATTTTGGCTAACTGACTCATTCGATCTTGCCCTTTGTGGTTTAATCTAGCATGCCATAATTTCACATGATTCTCATAAATATGTGAAGTAGAAGATATAAAGGAAAAACTAGCTTTATTCATAAAGTCAGGATCAATATCCAAAACTATCAAACCGTTCGAAATGAAACCATAACCATAAAAAACAACATCCAAACGTAAGCTTACACTGTCATCCTTAAAATATAAATGAAAACCAAGATTCATTAAAACAAGAACAGAAACTAAATTCCTTCGAATGTCTGGGGTATAGAGCACATTATGTAGGAGTAGGGTTCGGCCTTTATACAAGACAATTCTACATGTGCCAATCCCTTGTACTGCCACTCTGGCATCGTTTCCTACATAAATCCATTTTGCTCCACTGGATATTCGTCGGAATTCAACAAAGGTATCTCGATCCTTTGTTACATGGTCCGTTGTTCCTGAGTGTTTTTAGGCACATTGTAGTTTTTTGCATAGTGACCCTTTTGTTGGCAGTTAAAACATTTCACTCTTGAAACGTTCACTTTCTTCTTGCCTTTGGACCTCTTTGAATTCCGTTGTTTCTTTGGCCATTTATTTTTCTTGGCTTGTTCCTTACCTCGACCTTTGAAGCTTCTTTTATTCTTATTCTCGTTTGAACTCATCCCACTAGAACGGGACTGTGCCACATGCACTTCGTCATTGACCTTGATCGATAGCAATCTATCTTTTTCAAGCTCCAGGTGACGAGCGACATCCTCAAATGTCTTAGTGTTGTCCATGTGAGTCAGTTGTATCTTCATATGCTCCCAATTTTTTGGTAAGGAACGGATGACGGCTTGGACCTGCTGCTCATTGGTCAACTTATGATCATATTCACTAAGCTCACTTATCATATTCTCCATCTCTCTTAGATGTTTTCGCATAGGGTGATCATGCTTTTTTTGGTATGTATCAAATTTGATCGTCAACGATCGGAGTTTGGTCAGAGTCACACCTCCAAATTTCTCCCGTAAAGCGATCGACAGATCCATTGCATTTTGATACTTGCAAAATTGCTTAGTGAGATCATCTTCCATTGCACTCAGCAAGATGATTCGAGCAGTAGAATTCTTTTTCTTCCATGACACATAGGCATCTCGATCCAGCGTATGTTGGATCGTATTACCATCCTCAGGTTCAGCCATAGTCAAAGTTCAGGTTTCGAGGGCCTCCTAATCCTCAAGCACATATTGGATTTTAATACTCCAGATTTCATAATTTTTGCAATTTAATTTCAAGTCTTTATTCAGCTCGACAATAATGGATTTGGAAGCAGCAGCCATTTGGATCCTCAGATCTCTAATGGAATAAAAATTGCACGAAATTAAAGGAGATAAGGCAATACATGCTATTTACTATGCATCTGAAATAAAAACCTAGTAAAGTTTTCTATTAGGCTTCAATTCGAAAAATCTACTAATAGTATCCAATTACCCTCTAAGTCCTAATATACATCCTTACAAATTAAAATTTTATGCATAGTAAATCTGAATTATTGGATTGTTAAGTTCTCAAACTTAAAAGGAGAATCATATTGGTTTAAATTTATTAAGTCTCTACTTAATAAATATGCAATCATTTTACTCATAAAATAATGCAAGGCAATTAACAATTAAATAAACATATTTATTATAAAATTAAAAGCCAACATAATAAATAAATGCAATCATTCAACCAATATTTAAAATCCAATAATCCAAAATATGACACTCATGTTAAAAAGTAATAAGAAACTTAAGTCTTAAAAAAAAATGCTAACATCATAAACCTTTGACACACATGTCGACCAAATAATAAGTGAAGATTTCACAAAATCTTCATATGGACTGGGGTTGACATAACGACACCCTCCAGAACAATAGAGAAGGTACACCTCTGGACCACTCACGAAGCCATGGACAATTCACATTACATCTACTTCTTAAGGTCATCACAGATTTAGTGTCCGACCTGTAAACTCCTCTTTTAGCAACCTTCAAGATAAACTGGATAATAGCCTGTTTATATGATCCAACTCCCGAGTCCCACACATGTATCATCAAGTTCCTTAGAACCGGATGATGCTTAAGAGAGTTGATCATCACCTTAATTATCTCAGTATTATCTCTTCCTCTGCCCAAACCACCTATCCAAATGCACTCTTGCATCTGGTCATGCATAAACTCGATGTGATGCACTATTGCATCAAGGTCATCAGCTCGGATATCCTTGCGCATCCTAATATTTCGGACTTCATGCACTTTTGCATTCATCCTAGCAATACCCTGAGTAGTACGAGGAACAATAGTCCTTATCATCACCATCTCTGTAACACATCACAGAAACAAAATGTAGTTAATACACGCATGTATAAACTCATATGATTGAAACACATTTCAATCAACAATAAGGATAGGTCCAAAAAAAATTTCAAATTATATTTTTCAAAATTAATTAAAAACAGAAAACACATTTTCCACAATTTTATAATATTTTTAATAACATAAAAATAAAAATTTATTTCTGGTCATAAAAAAAATTTACAAAATAACCAAAAAATCAAAAATATTTTGAAAAATGGTTCTGTAAAAAATTGGAACTGATTCGGTGGTCGGAGAAGGCCGTACGTGCCTACACGCGTCGCCAGAGGGAGGGATGACGCGCCCACACACCACCACGTGTGTCTCCCACTATCCTGCCACGTGTCACAATCATAGTGTGCCACATGTCGGATTATGGTTGGTTCACCTGTCGCCAACATGGCAACCATGGACATGTCATCGCCACGTGACCCGACACCTGTCGGCCACGTGGCAATAACCTATTGGGCCACATGGCAATAGTGACACGTCACTGTACTGACATGGCCCGACACATGGCACGAATTCATTCGTCCACATGTCACCCCCTGACTGGTCCACGTGGCACTTATGGATACGTCATCGCCACGTGGCTAGAACTGGGTCAACCACGTGTCAGAATCCTATTGGGTCACATGTCCATAGTGACGTGTCACTGTGGACCTGCATTTTGCGCGCGTGGGCCACCGCCCATGCGCACACGCCCAACGTCTTACGGCGCGCGCATGTCACGCGCCGCCTTCTCGATGGATTCTGAGTTCTGAATTTCGGCCGGTGGGGGGTTTTTGGGGTCTGTGATTTCAATAGTATGGTCAAATTTCACAAATCTCAATTCCTAGTATAGCGTTTTGAACACCCATGTTTATCCCCTCGAATTAAAGTGTACACATACACGATTTTAGACCCCAAAAATATATACAAATATATATTTTAACACAAAACAATTCATGCATCCTAAATCTACCAATTTTACACATAAAATTTTAGATCCAATTTTAGCCATATGTTAGGACGCCAAAAATATTGGCTCTGATACCAATGATGGGAAAATAACATGCCATATGCACATATGGAGGTAACAAAATTGGGTTATATGCTACCTACCTCTTGTAGCACAGATATAAAACGGAAGCGTAAATAAGGATCTCTTCTGACATCACTGGTTTGGCAGATATCCACAAGTAAGATAATAGCAACTTGATCACAGTCTACAAATTTTTTGGACTGGTAAAACAACGAGAAGCAAAACCGACAGAGTTTCGGTATCGGGAATTTTTCTTCATTGTTTTCTCATAAGAAAACTATCCTATTTATAGTGATTCACCTCCCAAAAGAGGTAAATGCACCATTAACTCCCAATTAGGGAGTTACCCCTTTTAATGTGCATTAAGAGGGAAGTTGCTCAATCCAGACACCAACATTACTCAATCCCACATCCCGCTGCCATATTTAACTCACTTTATCTCGATCGCCGCTTTGGCATTAAAATGATGTAATTTTACTCACAGTTCGACTGGTTTGATTTTAAAAGTCTTTAAATATTGAAAACTGAATTGATATAACCGAATTTTTATTTCAAAATCAAACCGAATATATCAAATTATTTTTGGTTCGATTAGATTTTCAGTTTGATTCGATGCGAGAAAACCGGTTTAATTTTCGATCCGATTTTTTAGTTTTAATTGTGACCCAAGACCCGACCCGAACTGCTCCAAAAAAACGTGATCCGACTCTAAATTGACAATATAAAAAATAACCATTTAGCGACGGTCGGTAGCGGCGATAGAATTCCATCGCTAATTGGAATTAGCAATAGAATTTTGTGACGGACAAGTTCTGTCGCTATCCGCGTCGTTTCTAAATTTAGCGACGGAAAGTGGGCTTCTGTCGCTAATTTTAGCGACAGAATTTTAGCTACGGTACACTTTTTTCATCGCTAAAATTAGCGACAGAAAGTTCTATTAGCGATGGATTTTTGGTTTGGAAAAAGTCTTATAGCGACATAAACCTTCATCGCTAAATTTATAAAATTTTATTTTTTATTTATTTATTTTAATTTTTTTAATTCTTAAATGATAAAATTTTAAATAGTATAAAAATTATAATTGACAAAAATAATATAATTAAAAATGTATTCATTAAAATAAAAAAAATGTAACAATAATTGAAAATTTATTAATTAAAATAAAAATACAAACAACAAATTTATATTCATAGAATATCCAAAATTTGATGTAAATATATAGATTAATAGAAAAGAAATAATATTTACAAATGTGTCTTTATTCTATATCTAAAATAATAGAGTGTATAGAATTAAATAATAATATACAAGTTGTCTTAAAATATAGAGTTAATTTTCATGGTGGTCACTCAACTTTGTTATTTGTAACGATATAATCACTAAATTTCAATTTTTAACAAGAAAATAACTCATCTATTATTTTGTAACCAAAAAATTAAAATGACCGAAAATTGGATTTGCTGCAACCGGCGCGTGAATTGTACGGCAAAAACAAATGCCACGTCAGAAAATTTGCCACGTCAGCATCTGACTAGATCCGACGTGGTATGAGATTAATTACATACATGGTCACTCAATTTTAGCAAGTGTAACGCTATGGTTAATTAAATCGTAGTTAAGTGACCACAGAGTTACACTTGCCAAAGTTGAGTGACCATAGATATAAATCCAGTCAGATCTGACGTGGCATTGGTTTTCGCCGTGCAACTCACGCGCCAATTGCTGGCGAATTCCATTTCCGGTCATTTTGATTTTTTCATTACAAAATAATAGATGAATTATTTTATTGTTACAAATTGAAATTTAGTGACCATATCATTACAAGTCATATAGTTGAGTGACCACCACGGAAATTACCCTAAAATATACCAATAATTTTTTACAACTTCACAAGTGAAAAGCTTACCACCCTCTCTGTTGAACCACCTTGAGCACCAAAGCCTTGGACATCAGAAATAGTGACACCTCTGATACCAATCTTTAGTAAAGCCTTCATTTAAATGATAAAAATAAAATTAATTACTAATGTCATGCAACTCAATTGTTCACTAACAATTTATATTGTTCAAAAATTTAATAATTAGCAAGTATTGTGCCTGTATGTGTAAGTGAAATGATGATGAAATTAAAAGCACCATTGACAGCATGACAAAACAAAGAGAATGGAGTTTGGAACTTGGTCGGCAAAAAAAAAAAAAACATACAGACATCCTCATATTTTGGGGGTGTTGAAATAACTAGTTTACATGACTATAATTATAAAGTGAGCTGCTTATAAGAAAAGATAGCTGGGAATTGTTTAAAGCAGACACCACCAATCACCAGACAAAGAGTGAATCCGTGTGTGGGTATGGACCAAAAGGAACAAAGCTAGAGGGGCAATGGTGGTTACAGGAGGGGTAACAGGTGCACATAGATTCCCAACCAAATCAAATTTATTCAATCTATCTATATCTACTATAAAAAATAAAAAATGATACTAGTAAGAAATTACTACTCATAATCCAACTACTTCCAAATCAAATACACAACAAATATACCACACAATTGAAAACAAATAAATGAAAAATAAAAATAAAAGAAAAAATAAATGGAAAAAAAATAAAAATAGTGATTTATATTTTAAGGCAAGACAGTAGCGACATCCACGGCGAGGGAGAGAAAAAAATAAATAAAAGAAAAAGGCTAGATCTATATATGGGAGCTTTAGCGAAGGATATTCTTTCCATTGCTAAATAGCGACGGAATGTGCTTTCAGTGATGAAATTTTCTATCCGTTGCTAAATAGCGACGAAAATCACCTAAATAGCGATAGAATATGATTTTCGTCGCTATTTAGCGGCGAAATTTTCTGTCCGTTGCTAATTAGCGACGGAGAGCATATTTCGTCACTAAACTTTAGCGACGGAAATAATATTTCCGTCGATAGGATCCACATTTGGTGACGGTTTATATTTTCGTCACTAAATTCCGTCGCCAAAAACTGGTGGGTGAATTTCTCTCTTTTTTAGCGACGGAATCATTTTTCCGTCGCTAAATAGCAACGAAATCTTTTTTCCGTGGCTATATAGCGACGGAATTTTTATTCCGTCGCTATTTTCTCATCATGATTCTTGTAATTTCTTGTAGTGTGATTCGAAAAACTAAAACCGAAAAGAACTGACTTGAAGTGATCCAAATGAATCTGCCCAACTCGATCTAACCCGTTTGCCAAGTCTAATGATAAGTTATAATAACATTGGAAGGATTAAAATGCCACTAAATAAAAGGACTAGATTGTAAAGTAATAAGTTTTAGGTATCAAAGTGTAAAAATGGTATTTCCCAAGTAATATTATTACACATTAATTGAATCTATGAACTAGATTGGTCCATTCGATTGTATGATTTAAAGGTTTTATTTTCGAATTTTCTTTTGTGGGTTGCAAGGTGCATGTGAGCGGACCAAATCAGAGATGAGTTCCTAATCTTTGTAATTTATGGATGGCACGCCTCAATTTTTCCAATAATCTCTGACACACCTAAATATTTTGCTTGAAACATTTTTTTTTTCCATATTCATTAGTATTGACAAAAATAATCTTATTAAAAATAAATTTTTAAAATTAGGGTTCCAATTGTAAAATAAAAAAAAATCTGTTTAATTTGAAAAATCCAAAAATTTTTCTTATGAAAAAATGAAGATTTTAAGATGATGGACATGTTGAAATTGTTGTGTATGACTTATTTTGTTTATGTATTAAATTTCTTTTATAATTAATCTGTCTACACAAATATGGGGTACATTTAATATATTATACGTCAGCAAATTTCAACCATTGAATGAAAAATGTGGAGTCTGTTTTTCTAATATTTGTCATTTGATTTTTCTTTTTCTTTTTCTTGATTGAGAAACACAAATTGATTGCATTATTGCATTCCATTCAGCGTCTTATGCTTGAAGTTTTGCATGACATTAAGAATTCTTCACTTAACTCTTATAGTCTGATACTTATTTTGGTGCAGGCGTCCATTTCCACTACTTCAAAGAAAAAAAAAGATGGAGTTTGTGTCTGCAATTGGAAGTTCTGCTGTTGTTGAAATTGCAAAATCTATGATGAAACCTATCAAACGACAGATAGACTACAAACGCAACATTGAGGATCTGAAAAATGGGAATGATAAACTAGCAAACAAGGTGGTTGAAGCCCAAAGATTTATGGATGATGCTAAAACTAGATTTAAAGAAGTTGGGCCTAGTGTATCAAAGTGGTTTGAGGATTCAAAAAAGCTGAATCAAGAAGTCAAGGACTTGCTTGAAGAAAATAACACGTCTTTTCATGGAAGGTATCGAAGCCCTCTGTCGCTTTATTGTCTAAGTAGGAAAGCTTCCAAGATGGCCGAGAATGTCAATAAGCAACTCAATGAAGTACCATTTTCTGATGTGGTGCTTGATGCTCCACTACCAAAATTAGGAACAACAATCAACCTTACAGGCATGATGGACTTTGGTTCCAGGCGACCACTTGTGGATGAAATCTTAGAGGCATTGAAAGATGATAACTTGAGCATAATCAGCATTTGTGGCTTGGAGGTGTGGGTAAGACAACAATTGCAAATATGCTTGTCAAAGCTGTTGAAAGCGAGAAGCATTTGGTTTCACTTACTACTTTCTCTCAGAATCCTGACTTCAATAGGATACGAAGTGAAATTGCATCTGATCTTGGATGGCGATTTAGTCCTGATGATAGCGAGCCTGATAGAAGAAAAATTCTACATAAGAAGCTCAAGGAGTGTGATAAGAAAATCCTTTTAATATATGATGATGTTTGGCAGGAGTGTAATAATGAAATTGGACTTCCATCACCTACTGAGACTAAAGAATGCAAAATTGTGCTGACTTCGCGGTTCGAAGCTGTGTGTGATGCTATGGGAAGTCAAAAGAATTTTCGTATTGAAGCTTTAAGAGATGGAGAAGATTGGGATCTATTTAGAGAAATTACAGGGGATATTGCTGACAGTTCAGATTTGCATCAAACGGCGAGGGAAATTGTAGATCAATGTGGTGGTTTACCTATTGCCATTAAAGTAATTGCTGGAACACTGAAAGGCAAGATAAAAAATATATGGGAAGATGCACTCGAACAACTAAAGAATGCGAATTGGAAATTAATCCAAGGAATGGAGAAAGAGGTGATTAATCTAATTAAAGCAAGTTACGATTTGCAACAAGAGGAAGCCAGGTCATGCTTTTTGCTTTGTTGCTTGTTTCCGGAAGATTTTGATATTCCAGTTGCATCTTTGGTTCGATGTGGTATGAGCTTAAAGTTGTTTAAAGACTCTGCTAACCTTAACAACGCAAGCAATAGAGTCGAAGCTCTCATTTGTGAGCTAAAACAATCATTTTTGTTGCTTGATGGTGATTCAAGGGAGTATGAGTCTGTGAAGATGCATGATGTGGTACGTGATGTCGCCATATCAATTGCCTCTGAGGATAGGTGCGAATATGCAGTACTACATGGTGCTACCATGCAAAAATGGCCAGAGACATATTGCATTGCAATTTCACTTGTGTGCAAACAGATGAAGGAGCGACCTGTTGATTTGGAGTATCCAATGCTTCAACTTTTATGGCTTGAGTGCATAAATTATTCAAAAGTCTTGCCAGATAGTTTTTTTGAAGGGATGAAAGATTTAAAAGTCCTATTTTTGAACATATCGGGATCTTTACCAAAATCACTTTATCTCTTGGAGAATCTTCGAACCTTGTGTATTAAAATAGATTCAGGAGATATATCTTGCATAGGAGCTCTAACAAATCTCGAGTTTCTTGAAATTAGCGGTTATAAATTAGTAAAGCTGCCAAATGAAATAGCAAGATTGGGAAATTTGAGGGTGCTGGACTTGAGGGGATTGGGATGGCTTCAATATATTCCGGTAGGTGTTTTATCTCACTTGACAAAACTAGAAGAGTTGTATATCTACTTGATCTTTGGAACCAAGGTAGATCGAGAGAAGACCATTGCAACCCTCAAAGAGTTAAAGTCTCTTCCAGTAACCAAAATAGTAGCTCGGGTACCAGAACCCTCTATTTTTCATGAACCATCGAATTTTGGGAACATTTCAAGGTTTCAAATTTTTGTACCCGACAAACTGAATTGGGATCATGGATATATCTCAGAGAATATGTTATGTCTCAGTGGATATGATATAAGTAATATTAGAGGGAACGTAATTTGTGCTTTGTTGGGAAAAACTGAATGGTTGATTTTGCAAAACATACAAAATTTGAAGACTGTAGTCCCTGAGTTAAGAGACAATTGTTTTCAAAGGTTAAAGACCTTGGTGATTGAACGTTGTGATGAATTAGAGTACATAGTTGATGCAAGAATGGAGCAGATTTTGCATATTGGGTTCCCTCAGTTGGAGAAATTAGAGCTAAAAAGGTTATTTAATTTCAAAGCATTTTGGCATCTTCCATTCTCAAAAGCCAATCCCAATCAGTTTCCAAGCCTCAGCAAGCTAACGGAGATCAACATAGGGGGATGTGAAAAGTTGAAATATGTATTTCCTTTGTCCATGGTGAGAGGAATGAGACACCTCCAGAGCATATCAATAGAATATTGCGCTACAATGGAAGGAATTTGGTGCAGAAAAGAAGTGGATGATGAGAAGATAACAGAAGATGAGATTGAGTTTCCTAATCTCACAGATCTGACTCTTAAAAAAATTCCAAACCTAATTGGGTTGTGGGTAGAGATGGATACTGCAACTGCTCATCACACGGTATGTCTTCTACGTCTTCTTTCCCAAATATGCTCTCAATCTTTTTTATCTATTAGATATATATTAATATGTATTATTGGGATTTTCAATTTTTTCCCCCTCAAAGTTGATTAAAAAAAAAAAAACTTTTTACATTTAAATTTTGCAAAGGTTTAATATACATTCAATTAAAACGTTTACAAAGACAAATTATATTTTCTTTAACAAATGATATTTTATCTAAACATTTATTTAATTAAATGCAAGCAGAATTATAACTTCAAATCCAAAAACATCTTAAAATATTAATTAAGTTAGGGTCCGATTGGAACAAATGAATTCAATTTGTAGAATTCCATATGGAATTCATTTGTAAATGAATTCCTATGTTTGGAATAAAATTATTAAAATATAGAATTGAAAATGAATTACTTATTTTTATACTTGAAATAAATGAATTCATTTCTATTTTATTTACTAAAATATCTTTTATACCAATTTTGAATAAATTTTGTATTAGACAATTTTGAATAAATGAATAAATTTTGTATTAGACAATTTCAATTTCGTCTTTTGCTAAATTTCTATTTCGTCTTTTCTAAATTTTATATTAACAGTTTCAATTATTTAAATCTTTCATGATCACTAACATAAATTACCAAGTTTTAAGTTTTATATAACATAAACAATTCAGAAATCTGATTTCAGCAATAATATTATTAAAAAAAAATCATACATACCGAATGAAATTAGTCAGTAAAAATTCAACGGCAACGAGTCAAAATCCGATGATGGTGGCCTTGAGTGACAGAAGAATAATGATAGGAGAGAGAGAAGAATAGTGATAGAAAAAAAGAATAACAGATTAAATTAACGTCATATAGGTAATTTATTTATAACAAATAATAAAAAGGATATTATAGTCTTTTTAATTTTGCCTCTTAAAAATACGGAATTCATTTGCAAATTCCACCTATTTTGATGGGATTTGGTGAAGGCATGATGAATTCCATGGAATTGAATTTTATGAATTCAATTCCTATTTTTTTTGCATTCCAAGCATAAAAAATAGTAATTACAAATGAATTCCATAAAATTTTATGGAATTCATTTATTCCAAGCGGAGCCTTAATGGTGAAAATGACATTTTATGATTTCCCAGCCTCTCAATTTTGTCTATTAACAAAAATTATTGGACAACCCACTAAAAAATTAATTAAAATGGGCTTTCAAGGTGGGCCATTTTGGTCCTTCCGTTCATCATTCAATCTTCTAATTAGCTTAAAGTTTTATTATTTTAAGGTGGCAAGACTTAAATTTAATCTAACTTTCCACATTCAAAACACTTTAGGTTGAGAAAAAAAAAATAATTATTTAAAATTTGGCATGACAAACATTAGATTTGTCTAAATAATTTTTTGTCGGTTCTTATAAAACAATATAATATATATAATATTTTGTTTGGACTTGACCACTCACTTATTTTATGATGAAGAAATTTTAATAAATATATGTAAAGAATGTTTATTGTAAAATGCTATTATATTTAATAGGAGAAATTAGAAGCAAGAATTTTAAAACCAAGTTTTTGCTAAATTTCTGAATTAGTTGGATAAGATGATAAGGTAATAGAGGATTCAACCAGTCAATTCCTACAATTAAGAAGAGTTGATCAACAAATTAATTAGTTAATTAGTTAATCTTACAAAGGAAGTAATTAATGGTGTTTACGTACTAAGAGAGAAAATCTTTTAGGAATTTTCAATGAGCAAAATGTTGATAGGAGAATATTTAATTTTCCTCGTACTAATTTGTATTTTTGTCTTTTATTTTAATTACTTGCCTTATACAAAAAGAAAAAAAAAACAATTGCTCTCAAGTGATAATGAGAGCATTTTTATCAAGTTTAGATGTGTAATGGGACGCTTGCAAAGTTTAGGTGTGTAAAAAACAATTTTTGAAAATTTTGAAGGAGAAAATATGTATTAAACCTAAAATTAATAACATTAAAGAGAAATTAAATTAGAAAAAAAATTATTACTCTTTTTATCACACTTTTAACTTTGTTCCATTTTACGTGTAACTTTAGAAATATGAGAGTTAAGTTTATATGTCTTTCCATATTTACTGTGCATCATCATATTTAATAGAGTGATAAATTTATTTTTAATTATTTAAAAATTAAATGGATTATTTGAAATTAGAAAATGAAAATTTAATTAATTGCTAATACATTTTTATAAAATTAAGGTTTTTCAATCATTTCCTTAATTTTTGAGTTAAGGTGGGATTGTTGGCTTAAAATGGGATAAATGTAGTATTATTTTTAAGTAATTTTAAGATGAGAAGACTTAAATTTAATCTAACTTTCAAGATTCAAAACACTTTAGATTTAAAAAGATTAGAGAAAAAAAAAATCATTTGATAAATGTTTCTAATAATTTTGTTTGAACTTGACCACTCACTTACTTTACGATGAAGAAATTTTAATAAATATATGTGAAGAATGTTTATTATAAAATGTTATTATATTTAATAGGGGAAATCAGAAGAAGAAGCAAATATATCTGAGATTCAACAGATTCATTCAATTTCAAGAGGTGGTGATCAAGTGGAAATGATATCATTTATGTTATTTCCATCAGCTTGGCTACGCTTTTCTTCTCTACAAAACCTTCACTTGGTAAGCTGTGAAAGGCTAAAAGTGGCATTTTCACCATCTGTTGCTGAGCAGCTGGTGCAGCTTAAGACCTTAGATATAAGATATTGCAGGAAGATGGAATATATTGTTGGAAGAGAAGAAGAAGAAGAAAAGCCCACACAAAGGAGAGTGTTTCCTAAGTTAACGTCAATCGATCTTTGGCTTCTTGATGAGCTAGTGGCTTTCTGTGGTGATAGTGGTAATGTTTTGTTGGATTGTTGGGACTCTTTGAAAGAAATAGACGTTCGTGGTTGTCCCAAAATAAAGTCATCATCATTAATTGCAAAAGCAATTGAAAGGGCATCAACATTGAATCACAATAGTGTTGATGAGTCAAATAAGGCAGCAATGATAGGTTGCCCAACAGCAAGAGCATTGATAAGAAGATGTAGAAGAAGGGACATACACCAAAAAAGTCATCCAAGGGACAACCCAGCTATAGAAACCCAACAACATCAAACGGATTTCATCAAACACAAAGAGGTATGTTTTAATTAAACATTTCAATTAATAATTTTTGAGCATCAATATTGATTTCCCAAACACAAAGGGGTATTGATAAATCCAAGAATGTCTTTATCTGTAGGAGAGAGATCGCTCCGATCGGATGAGATAACCCTGCAGTAAGAAGAGCCCGGTCGGACCAGGCGTGAGCACTCCGAAGCTTAAGTTAGTAGCTTAGAGAGAGAATGTGCTCTAGAGAGATAATGATGTGGATTCAATACCTGGTGCCATCGTTGGCTGGACTATTTATATGAGATGGTTGAGGGGCACTTGAGTGCCTAGGGAGTGATTACTGGCAGTCAGAGTAGATATTCGGCGACATGACAAGGAGCAGGTGGTAGGCATGGGCGCTGCCTTGTGTCAGGCGGCTGATGGGACTGGCGGTCACATCAACCGATCGGTCATGTGCGTTGCCTAGGAGCTCGTGTCTGATACCTTTAGCTGATGGGCTTTGGGTCCTGCCAGTTAAGTGGGCCGGCTGAATGGGCCTTAAGGCAAATGATATTTGCTGTGTTATCACTTGTCCCCCCTCAACAGGTCCGATCGGGCACAGAATTGCCTTTGTTGTCCCGTTCGGATGGAATCAGTTATGGAGATTCCCGATCCGAAGACGCGTACTGGCGCGCTTTTTGAATTTGAAGGGCGCTTTTTCTGAAGCGACGCGCCTGCTGAGACAGCTGTTCTCCTTTAATGCAGTGAGCGTACCGAGGGCGACGCTTCGTTCTTCGCAGAGACATAATGTCCTTTGACACGTGGCGCTTGCTGAATGGCGCGTCGCTTGGCGTTTTTGAGAAGCTTCAGTCTATAAATAGGGAACTTTGCAGAGTATTTCCTCTTTATTTTCGAAATCCCTAGCGAAGCTCTGTCAAAATTCCTTATTGAATCTCAGATTTCTGCAAACATCTTCTTGTTTCTTCGAATTCCTTGAGTTCTTTCTGTCAAGTAAGTAACTTTTTTCCCCTTTTTTGCTTTCTTCGTGATTTTCGTCCTTTGCTTTCTTTCCATACCCATCTCATTTAGAAAAAAGAGAGTTGCACTTTTCTTTTCATATTTTTTGTTGAAGATGGCCTCCAATAGTGCTGAGGTGTTAGACACAAGTTTTTTGGAGTGGTATGAGAATAAACCAGCCGTCGCACTGCATTCTCGCCTGACCGCTGAGGAGGTGGCCGAAATTCCCTCCAAATATGGCCTTTCTGATGAGATAAAGGTGTTGGCCTGCCCTGAGTCAATGGCGGTGACAGAAGGGCCCTTTGGTCGAGATGGCGGAGAGTGGTTCGTCTGCCACCTGTGGAGCCTAGATGCGGGCCTGAGGTTCCCGTTGGGCGCCTTTGAGACGGCGGTGCTGAGGGGGTATGGTCTCGCCCCTAACCAATTACATCCGAACGGCTGGAGATCGGTGGCGTGCTTCAAAATCCTATGCCAAATTGAAGTGGTAGCGCCGACCTTGGAGCTTTTCACTCACTTCTTCTATATTTCGGGTCGGAGCGACGGGACGGAGTATTTCTTTACAAGCCGCCCAAAGAGGAAGTTGATGTTCGTCCCCACTTCCATGAAAGGGTACAGAGAACGGTACTTCTTGGTGGGGAGGAAAGGCGGGTTTGGGGTACGCCTAACCCGATCGGCCAGGGTCGAGACCTTGAGGGACTTAGCCGCCGGTCAGGAATTCTACGAAAACGACATACAGAAACTGATGGCCGCCGTCAGCAGGAATGAAGGGCCTTACGAGTCCAAATTCCTTTTGCGGACACTGCTCGGCTCGCCCGATTTTCAAGAGGCTGAGGACGTAGAACGTGAGCGTTAGGATCAGAAAAAACCCAATCATCGTGCATCAGATCATTCATTGCACTTTATTAATGTTTTATGAAGAGAATTTGTGTACGAAAAAACTTATCTAGCTTATTTTTTGTTGTGCAGCTGAGATGGCTGGTGGGAGTGATGCATCCAAGCAGCTCGGCGAAAAGATCAAGCAAAAACGTGAGGCCGAGCGGAGGGCTCAAGAGCAGAGGAAGAGGAGGAAGCTTGTGCCCGCGTCGGAGCTGCAATCTTCTCGGGCAGCTGCTGGTGCTTCTAGTGGGGCTGTTGGTGCCTCCGCAACGACTCCTGCCATTGCGGCCGTCCCGATCTCATCGGCACCCCCCGCTGCCACGACTCCGTCTGCGGCGCCTACCTCTACTGCAGCCGGGCCAAAGATTGTGCTTCGAAGGGAGGCTTTTCCTCCGCCGGTGCGTCCAAAGCGCCGCACTCTTCGGGATGAGTCAGATGAAGACGATCAGCCGATCGGTCCTGCGATCCGAGAGGCGGAGGAGGCCGCTAAAAGGAAAAAAGCCGATGAAGCGGCTAGAAAGAAGGTTGCTGAGATGATAGCCGAGTCCGACGCACTGATTGCCGCCAGAGGGAAGACCGTTCTACGTGGCGAATCTCCACGGCGATCTAGCGATCGGCGGCCGGCTCTCATGAAGGACATTTTGAGGGAAAACTTTGGTGATGAATGGTCAGTGGGTCAAGTGGCCAACTTCATTTGCCGCGGTCTTCTCCGGGATGAAGATCATCGGGACGCCGGGGACGCTAGCCAACTCAACAGAGAAGTTCAGGCTATCAATCAGCAGTTAATAGACGTAAGGACCCGTCGTTTTGTTTCTGGTGTTAATTTACACCTCTGTGTCTGATGAAGTTATTCTTGATTTTGTGTAGGCTGCCAGGAGGGCACAGCGGCTGCACATGATGGCCGGTCTGTGGAGAGGAAGGGCCGAGTCGGGCGCCGCAGCTAAGGCGGAGGCGAACACACGCTGTGAAGCAGCTAAGAAAGAGGCCTCCGACCTTCGAGTTGAGGTGGCCAAGCTGGAGGAGCGATATGCTGCTTCTCAGTCGGAGACAGTGGCCTTGAGGAAGGAGGCTCACCATAGTGCTCAGGATCTGAAGGCTCGGCAGAGCGAGGCCGACAGGCTGAAGGGCGAAGTCGCCCGTCTATCTGCAGAGGGTGCGCAGTTGCGGCGGTTCGAGGCGGATGCAACCCGACTGGATGCCGAGTGCAGAGAGTTGGCCGCCGAGAATGCCAGACTGAAGGCAGAGGGCGGGCAGCTTCGAGAGGAGGTGGAGTCCTTGAAGAAGTCGGCAGGAGAGAGTGAGGCTTCCTACACGAAGATTCTTGAAATGGAACTTGTCAACCAGAAGGAGCGCCTGATTGATGAGTTAGCAGACACTCAGGTGGAGCTGCTGTCTCGGCTAGTCCATGAAGCTGGGCGGCGCTTCCCCGGGGTTGATTTGTCGTGGATGGACGATCCGGCATCACTGCCTGCTCCTCCAAATGATGATGATGATGAAGGCGCTCCCGAGGGGGAAGTCACTGAGAGAGCTTCTGTAGAAGGCCCTTCATTTCCGCAGACTATTCCAGAGGTTCCCTCCGAAGTGGAGCCTGCGGCGCCTTCAGATTCTGGAGCTGGAGAGGAAGTTCCTCCTGCGCCCGAAGTCGAGCTAGTGGCGCCCTCTTCTGTTGGGCCTGTCTCTGAAGGGGGGGCAGTATCTGTGCCGCCAGCTGTCGACCCTTCTCAGGCCACCGCCAATCCGATTGCTGAAGAGGTTGTTGACCCTCCTGGCGAAGTGGAGGTTGTAAATATAGATAGTTAGGTTAGGAATTTAGATCAGCTTTACTTTTTTCTTTGTTTCCTATCTTTGTAACAATTCTTTACAAATTGTATGGTGGAGATATTTTTAATAAAATTGCATTTTTTGCGAGTTAATATATACATAAATTTGTATTAAGATTTGCGATATAATCGAGCTAAGTATTTACTCGTGAAATAGCATAATATTCGCATTAAATTTGCAAGTACTTCCTGAATTCGGATAACTCCTGAGCTTGATGACCGATCGAGTCAATCTGGCTTTTCAGGTCGCATAAAATTTGCGCAATTAGACTAAGTAATGCTCATAAAGCTGCATGAGAAATGCATAGCTGAGCTGAATGATACTCGTAGAATTGCATAGTAATTGCATAATCGAGTTGGATGGTACTCGTAAAGTTGCATAAAAGCTGCATGACCGAGCTAAACGATACTCGTAGAACTGCATAGGAATTGCATAATCGAGCAAGAGAGGTTAGATCCTCTATTACATGTATAATACTTGGGAAGGTAAGATCCTTCATCACGACATGTACACTTTGTAGCTTGGAATGGGCATCAAGCCTAGCGTAGAACACTATATTGTGTATTAATTGAATAATAATGAAAGAAGGAACCTTTTTATTAATCGGGCAATTGCCAGGTTCTGATACATTATGAGACATGGTACTTCTTGAGTACTTCAACATTCCAGCTTCTGGGGACATCCTGGCCTTCAACAGTTTGAAGCCTATAAGTGCTCGGACTTAGGACTTTAGCAACCTCGTAGGGCCCTTCCCAATTCGGCATCAGCTTCCCAACTCCGGCATTTCCCGAGCCTAGTTCTGCCTTTCTGAGTACCAGATCGCCTACATTGAAGGTTCTAGACCTTACTTTAGCATTGTGGTATCTGGCCACTCTTTGTTTATAGGCAGCGATCCTGGCGTAGGCGTCCTCCCTCTTTTCTTCGATGAGATCTAAGTCTTGGCATCTCTCTTGAGTGTTCATCCGCTCGGAGTACAGAGCCGATCGGTAAGAAGGGAGGCCGACCTCCACAGGAATCATTGCTTCGGAGCCGTAAACAAGAGAAAATGGCGTCTGATGAGTGCCTGTCCTGGGGGACGTTCTATATGTCCACAGGACACTCTGCAGTTCTTCAGTCCAGTTGCCTTTGGCTTGACCCAGTCGCTTCTTCAATCCCTCCAAGATGGTCCGATTGGAGACCTCAGTCATTCCGTTGCTTTGGGGATGAGCGACAGATGTGAACTTTAATTTGATGTTCAAGCCCTGGCAAAAGTTTCTGAAGACGGAGCTGTCGAACTGCTTGCCATTATCTGCAATAAAAACATTGGGTAAACCATACCTGCAGATGATGTTCTTCCATGTAAAGCTTTTGACCCTCTCGGCTGTGATGGTGGCTACTGATTCAGCCTCAATCCACTTGGAGAAGTGGTCGACTGCTACTATGAGGAACTTCATATGCTTTCTGCCTTGGGGAAAAGGTCCTAGGATGTCCATCCCCCACTGGTCGAACGGCCAAGCAACTCCGATCGGCTGTTGGTCTGCTCCACGCTGCCTTATAATCCTGCCATGAATTTGGCATTGCGGGCATATCCTTACTTTCTCCTGGGCATCCTTGAGCATGCTAGGCCAGTAATATCCCGTCTGAAGGGCCTTTCTCGCCATGGCTCTGCTTGCCTCATGCGCACCTCATATGCCTTCGTGGAGCTCTCTGAGGATGTAGTCCCCCTCTTCCTCCGACACGCACTTTAGCCAAGGGTGACTGAAAGCTTTTTTGTACAAATCACCGTTAATGATGGAGTAATTGAGAGATTTTCGAGATACCTTTCGAGCTTCGTCCTTGTCCTCGGGCAGTCGTCCTGTCTGGAGGAACTGCACAATTGGGCTCATCCAGGTTTCATTCTCTTGGTCGATCTCCATCATCTCCGGCTCGTCTAGGGAGGAGGAAGTTTGGTCTACAACGGCAATGTTTTCTTCTATAACACTTTATGCGGAAGCGGACATCTTAGCTAGCCGATCGGCCTCTGCAGTTTGGTCCCTCGGGACTTTCTGTAGCACCCATTCCGATCCAGCCTCTTCCAGTTTTGCGAAGGCAGTTTTGACTTTGGCCAAGTACTGGATCATTGTGGGCTCACGTGCTTCGAAAGTCCCCAAGACTTGACTGGTGACCAGCTGGGAGTCGCTCCTAATGGCCACTGTCTCCGGTCGGATCGCGTGGAGCAGTCTCAGCCCTTGAAGGAGCGCCTCATACTCTGCCATATTATTAGAAGCTTTGAAATTAAGCTTTATGGCGTACCTTATTGTGATGCCCAAAGGGCCTTTTATTATTATTCCGACGCCTCCTCGAGTGTCGTTAGCTGCGCCGTCCACTGTCATTTCCCAGCTTTGTGGCTTGGGTTGACTTGGCGGTTCCTCACCCGCAAATTCGGCTACGAAGTCTGCCAAAGCCTGGGCCTTTATAGCCTTTCTGGGCTCATATCTGACATCCCAGGACTGTAGCTTAATCGCCCATCCCACCATTTTGCCTTCCAGATCGGGCGTCTGGAGTATCTTTCTTAGAGGATGACCCGATCGGACGACGATTGTGTGCGCCTCGAAGTAAGGTCTCAACTTCCTTGCACACATCATGAGGGCAATAATGAGCTGCTCAACCGGTCCCTTTCTCAGATCTGCACCTCTGAGTACTTCACTTACGTAGTACACGGGTAGCTGTTGGGTATCTTCTTCTCGGACCAAAGCACCTGCAACAGCTTCCTTAGAGGTGGCTAAATAGAGGTATAAATTTTCACCTGGTACCGGTCGGCTGAGCAGCGGCGGGTTGGTGAGGAACGCCTTCAGCTCTTCGAAGGCTTGCTGGCAGTCTTCCCCCCAGACAAAAGTTTCGCTCTTCCTTAGCTTCTTGAAAAAAGGCGTACAGCGCTTGGCTGAAGAGGAAATGAATCGTCCCAAGGCTGTTATTCTTCCATTCAGCTTCTGGACGTCTTTTATGCTCCTGGGGGGTTGCATCTCGAGGATGGCCTTTATTTTTTCTGGATTTGCCTCGATCCCTCGTTGAGAGACTAGGAATCCTAAGAATTTTCCTGATGGTACCCCGAAGGCGCACTTCTCGGGGTTGAGCTTCATCTGGAACTTATTTAGGGTGTCAAAAACTTTTGCCAGATCGGCTGGATGTTCCTCGGCGCTTCGGCTCTTGACGATCATGTCGTCAACATATACTTCGACATTCTGCCCGATCTGGTCTTTAAAAATCTTGTTCATCAGGCACTGATATGTGGCCCCAGCATTTTTCAGTCCGAATGGCATCATCCTGTAGCAGAACGTTCCGTCGTCTGTGATGAAGCTGGTTTTCTCCTGATCAAGGAGCCACATCAGAATTTGGTGGTAGCCGGCATATGCGTCCAGAAGAGAATAAATGGCATGGCATGCTGTGGCGTCTACCAATTGGTCTATACTTGGCAAGGGATAGCTGTCTTTGGGGCATGCCTTGTTGAGGTCGGTGAAGTCGACACACATTCGCAGCTTGCCAGACTTCTTCTTGACCAACACCACATTAGCCAGCCATTCAGGGTAGTCTACCTCTCGGATAGTTCCGGTCTTGAGTAGCCTATCAATCTCTTCTGAAATGAACTTCCTCCGATCGGGCGCGTGCCTTCTCAACTTTTGGCGGATCGGAGGGAAGCTCGGGTCCACATTTAACTTGTGGGTGATTATTTTGGGGTCCACGCCAGTGATATCCTCTGGCTTCCAGGCAAAAGTCGCTTGATTGATGGTCAAGACGTGCATGATAGCTTCTTCAGTTGTTCTATCCATGCTTGTCCCCACCTGAACATTTTTACCTTTATCGAGCGACTTGGCCTTTGTGGCCTCTGCTGGGTCCATCCTGGGCCTTTCCGCCTGCTCTTGCTGTTCGAGGCCTGGCTCTACGACCATCGCTTCTCGCTGCTGCTTTATCATGGTGATATAAGCCTCCCTGGATGCTTTCTGGTCACCTCTCAAGATGGTGACGCCTCCTATGGTCGGAATCTTCATCACCATGTATCGGATGGAGGTCACAGCTCCGGTCTGGAAAAGCAGTGGTCTGCCAAAAATGGCATTGTAGGCAAATGTCATGTCAACAACCATGAAAATTACCTTACAAGCGTGAGCTATTGCTTCTTGGCCGAGCTCGACAAAAAGCTCTACAGATCCCGCCACGGGGATGGTAGCATTGCCCAGGCCGATCAGAGGAGTGGCGTTCGGCTTCAGCTCTCCGATCGGAAGTCCCATGGCTCGGTAGGCCTGGAGAGTTAGGACGTTGACAGCACTGCCGTTGTCCACCAAGATTCTTTTTACATTGAAATTGTTTATCCGAGCTCTTACAACGAGAGCGTCCTCATGTGGAAACAGGACGTCTCGTGCGTCTTCGCTGGAAATGGTGACCGAGGCAGGCTGCTCGGCCTGTCGGGAGAGGTAGACGCCTTTCCCCTTCCCCTTTTTGGGGAGATCCTCTCCATAGGATGACCCTCCGGTGATCACGTTTATGACCCCGGCATAGGGTCTGGCCGGGTCGGCGTTTCTGGGATTCCTGCGCTCATCATCGTCGTCTGAGTCAGGATCGTCCCTGCGAGGCTTCGGCTGTCTACAGGGTTCATCCCCTCTGGCCGGGCCTGTGAATCTCCTGAGGGCCCCACGGCGTATCAGCCTTTCAATTTCTTTTTTTAGCGAAGTGCACTCGTCGGTTAAATGACCGACGTCTCTGTGGAATTCGCAATATTTGCTCGGGTCCCTCGCATCCCGACTTCTTCCGGAGAGGTCTCTGGGCCAGTTGACTCTGCGGTGCTTTTCTTTGATCCACATTAACACCGCCGTCGGGGTAGCATTGAGAGGAGTGTACGTCCTCTCTGCCCGGTCGTCTGGACGCGGATTCCGGTCTCTTCCCGATCCCCTGGCTTGGTCTGAATTTCTGGAACTTTGAGCTCCATCTTGGCCTTTAGATGTCCGATCGGAAGCGGAGGCTCTTTGAGTAGAGCGATTGTCCGGATATTGTAAGCGGTCCAGGACGCTGGTCCTTCCTCTGCTTTTGGACCTGAGAGCATCATCCAACTGGATGTGTTGCCTAGCCCTCTCCATTAGCTCAGCGAAGCTGGATGGGGGTCTTGTTGTAAGCGACTCGAAAAGTGGTCGGTCAGTGGTGCCCCCTTGTAAGGCGGTAGTCGCCATCTCCACACTGACATTTCTTACTTCAGACATGGTAGCCTGAAACCTGTCGATGTAGTCTCGAAGACTTTCATCGGTTCTTTGGTAAAGATTGCACAGGTCGTTCACCGTTTTGGGCGCGCGTGTTTGCACAATGAACCTCATAGTGAACAGCTCCTTTAACTGTCTGAACGATGTAACGGATCCCATGGGCAGCTCATGGAACCATGTCAATGCATCCCCACCCAAAGTGGTGGGAAAAACCCTACAGGCTATTCTTTCGTCATAAGTATAGACCTGTACCTTGGTCAAGTACTCTGCCAAGTGCGTGGTAGGATCTGTTTTGCCTGTGTACCTTTCCATGACCACATCTCGCCACCTGGGGGGGAGCTCAGCATCGGTGATCTCTCTGCAGAAGGGAGAGGCAGTGTTCCCACAAGTATTTCCTTCGAACGTGCCTCTTTTGGGCGCGAGGACACCAAACTGCTTGAGCTTCTGCATAAACCACTGGTCCTGCTTGTTCGGCGTATTCTGTTTGCTCAGGGTCGTGGCGGTAGATTCGCCGCCCTTGTGCTTTCTCGTTTGGCCGCGACTTGGGGTGCACATGTAGGACACATCATCCCTCGTAGACATAGTAGCAGACTTGTTGCTGTAGGGAGAGGCCCTACTTGCAGACACTATCTGCTTCCCCTTGTCGCTCTTGCCTGGGGTTCTGATTGCATTTTTCCTGGCTCCCTGAACTCGGGATTCATTAATAATGACCCCCTTGTTCCTGTTTCTTCTGAAGTCTTCGCCCCTGAGGTAATCCTCTTGGGCTCTTTCAGAGGCGATTGACATCTTACCCTTCTTGAGGGTTTGGACAATGCTTTTTGTAAAGTCATTGAGAATAGCGCGCATGTCTCTCACAGTGATAGGGGTGTCCTCTGGTTGCCTTATTGCGGCATCATCGAATTCGGGAAGGAGGTTGGCCCTTATGGGGGGCCTGGCGAGCGCTTCCCTCCTTCTCGAGGTGCCTGATATGGCACGGGTGTTGTCGTCATGGTCGAGGTCCATGGGGGTCGTATTCTCATTGGATCTTGAGTTTGCCATCTCTCAACGAAAGCACCAAATGATAAATCCAAGAATGTCTTTATCTGTAGGAGAGAGGTCGCTCCGATCGGATGAGATAACCCTGCAGTAAGAAGAGCCCGGTCGGACCAGGCGTGAGCACTCCGAAGCTTAAGTTAGTAGCTTAGAGAGAGAATGTGCTCTAGAGAGATAATGATGTGGATTCAATACCTGGTGCCATCGTTGGCTGGACTATTTATATGAGATGGTTGAGGGGCACTTGAGTGCCTGGGGAGTGATTACTGGCAGTCAGAGTAGATATTCGACGACATGACAAGGAGCAGGTGGTAGGCATGGGCGCTGCCTTGTGTCAGGCGGCTGATGGGACTGGCGGTCACATCAGCCGATCGGTCATGTGCGCTGCCTAGGAGCTCGTGTCTGATACCTTTAGCTGATGGGTTTTGGGCCCTGCCAGTTAAGTGGGCTGGCTGAATGGGCCTTAAGGCAAATGATATTTGCTGTGTTATCAGGTATGTTTTGTATAATTAAAAATTTTGATATTTCTATTTCTTCCTCTCAAGGAGGAAGCCTTTATATAGGCTAACGTACATGACTATTATGGCAGTTTTATTATACAGGGAACAAATCAATATTATCAGCTAATTTTACTCCTTTCTATATATAGAGTCCTGCTGATAACAAATCCCTACAATTATTCTAACACTGCTTTGGCTAGTACATATATTCTTCTACATTTTATAATAGTAATGAAATATGTAACGATCAAATTTAATTAGATTTAAAAAAAACTGACAGATATAATGAAAGAATTAATTTTGTAACAATTATACCTTTTATTTTTTAAAATGTGAGCTACGTGTACAATTAATGATGGATATTAATAATGATTGAAAAAAAAGTTTTAGAAGCATTTTTAAGCTAAAAAAAAATTCAAACAATAAATAAGTAAAGTAATAATTTTTAGAAAAGAAATCAAGAAAGCGTGAATTGTCAATTTTTAATGAAATATCATTCTATTTTTCCATTTTAAAATTAAAATTAAGATATTGAAATGAAATATTGTGAATACATATATCATGTCTATTTTTCCATTTTACATTTGATATAATATTCTAAAAAAATATTTATTTTCTATAAGTTAATGTAAAATTTACATTTGATATAATTTTAAAATTATACTTGCATTTCATATTTTATTTTATAAATTCGTAACTGATCTAATGAATAATTAATTTTTGTTTTTAAGGCATAATTAATATGTCAAACTGAAACGGCTTCTGCTTCAAGGAATATACCGTATATGTTATTATTTTAATTAATTAATAAATTTAAAAATTATAATTCAGATATTGTTTAAAATTTCATCACACTTTACAAGGTATTTATATGTGCAACAATTGAAAGTAGTTAAGTGTGACAATTTAACACATCTTTACTCACCTCATGTGACCAAACTCTGTGCGAAACTGAAAAGACTAAGCGTTAGGTTTTGTGGGGGGATAAAAGAAATTTTTGGAGAAGTAGATGAAGAATCAAGATTCGATAAAGTTGTACTTCCTCAACTAATACGCCTATTTGATTTACACAACCTTAGGAGTTTCTACAGTGGGATATCTGCCATGGAATTGCCTTCATTAGAAGTTGTTGAAGTTGATGCATGTAGTCAAATGAAGACTTTCTCCTATGGGTCCTTGTTAAGCACTCCAAAACTGAAGGAAGTAGACATAAAAAGAAGCAAATATTCAATAATGGAAGATCTTAATGCAATGGTGAAAAAAGTGGTAAGTTCAATTTTACTTGAGTTATTTTTACTCTCAATTCAATTTTGACATATCTTGCCATAATTTGTAATTTATTTTTTCTAGTGATACAAATTAATGTATTTTTTCAATCAACATTAATTATTATAATTAATTAAAAAACTTAATTTTTTAAAAAATAAGAATAAAATATGTATCTCATTCCATTTACTTTTATCCTTTTCAATGCAAAAATAGAATAATTTACTACCGAGTTTTTACCTTTTACTAAAAATAGAGGTATAATAAAAATAAAAATGTTTAATAAAAATATAAATGTAGGGAGCTTAAGTCAAATTTTGAAAACTTTGTATTAATAATCTCTTAATTTATTAAAGAGAAATGGATAATTTATTTTTACATATTTATTCAATTTTTTATTTTATTGAGCAATTAATGCATATGGGAACAACCTTGCACATCTATAAGATGAAGGATTTGATGAGAATGGGGCATGATCATCAACTACTGAAAAATGAAGATTTCAGTAAATTTCTAGCTTTATACATTGAAAATTGTCCTAAATTGGTGAATGCAATTCCTTGCAATTTGATGCCAAGTCTTCAAAACCTAGAAAAGCTTATTGTCCAGTGGTGTAGATCATTGGAGGAGATATTTAAGTATGAAGGAGAGTATAATTGTGAAGGAGCATTCTCTCATCTTCAAGAAATTTAGTTGGAATTTTTGATGAATCTGAAGCATATATTCAACTAAATTCCGAAAGAAATTGTTGGGTTTCAAAACCTAAGAAGCCTAAGAGTTGATTGGTGCAAAAGTTTGAGAAACATATTCTCAGTTTTAGTGGCAAGTTGGATGCTACAAGTCCAAGAACTACAAGTATCTTGCTGCTCAGAGTTGAAGGAAATAGAAATTCTGAATGATTCCACTATCCAAGTAGAAGAGCAGAGTGGTGATGAAGGTGATTAATTGTTCAGTTGCTCTGATAGTTGTAGAACAAGTCTGTTTTATATTTGATAGAGTATTCTACATCAAAATTTGAAAGTTGAACCTACATTATTCAAATTAAAGAGAAGTCCAATTTGATTAAGTGTAAATATTTTATTAATACATTAAAACTTATAAATTAGCTTTTTGAGCCAACAGCGTGCATGCTGGAGAGGGACGCCTGCTGGTGCGCTTGTCTCTCATGCTAGTTGCCGCCAACCTCCAAAAATATATATATTTTTTTTAATACAACTTTGACAAGTAAATTATCACTTTCAATATTTTTGTTTTTTAATAAACATTAAAATGTTACTTGATAACTCTAATATGTACTATTTTGAGACCTGATATCTACACATATATATTATAATTTAATGAAAATAGTTAGTTATGTGTTAAAGTAATCATTTTTTTATTAATATTAACATATTAAAAATCTACAAAAATTAATTTTATAGAATTCAGTATTTAGAGGTGAGCATGGACCGGTTAACCGGTCCATAAGTCACAAAAAAAATCAGTTCATTAACTATCGATTTTTAAAAATCACTAATCATTAATCAGTCCGTTACTATCGGTTAACCAGTTTATCCGTTTCGAATTTTTGGATCAGTTAACCAATATTATTTCAGTTAACCACTATAATTATAAGATGTATTCATAAAAAAATTAAAATGTTCAAAATAGTTAAAAATAAAAACTAGAAACCAAATATAATTCAATATAATATTCAAATTATAAATATAAACTAAAAATATTGTATCAATATGCATGCATGGGATAGAAAAATGTAATAAATGGAAAATTATAATTTATTAATTTTATTAAATATTAATTATTACTTGTAACAAAATTTTTTATTTTTGAAGCAAAATATATTTAATTCGAATTGTAAGTGTTAAATACTACCTATAAGAATATTAAAACTAACATTCCACATTTTAATTGAATATTATTTATCATATAAATTTTAATAATTTAAATATAAAATATTTTAATTAAATAGTTAAAATTATTAAATTAATTATAATTAGAAATTAATTATATATACTAAAAAGTTTAAAAGATAAAAAATTTTGTACATGTGGAAATAAAATTAAATCACAGATGTAACTTTTTGTTAATTATTAATGTTATGTAACTTTTCAAATATATTATGATTTTCATTATTAAAAAATTGATAAATCAAGAAACAATAATAAATACTACATAGACATATTGAATAATTAATAAATTAATTAAAAATTTGGTTATCGGTTCAGTTAATCAGTTACGTGAGTCAAAACCATTAACCAGTGTATTAATATCGATTTTTTCAAAACATTAACCATTAACCAGTTTATTATAATCGATTAACCAGTAATATCGATTTAATTTCAGATCGATTTACCGATTAACCGCATCAATTTTTTTTCTTACCCTATCAGTATTACATATATTTCCTAACAAAATAGAATTTTGGTAGAGATATAATAAGAAAAGCGAGAGATTTTTGTTTCTTCAAATTGCAAAGGTGTGTTTTATCTGGTTTGTGCTTGGTTCTGCCACTAACCCTTTATTTGGATCGGTGGAGGTGGAGGTTATTGATCGTTTGTTTGCAAAATTGAGAAGTAATTGGGAGTAAATGAATGGAAATTGAATTTTTCAATTTTCTCTCAATCTTCTAAAATATTTCCTTCCGATTTGGAGAGAAAGCAGAGAAAATGAAAGATGAAGGGTGAATGAAGAACAAAAATAATGAGATTTATACAAGCTAGATTGAAGGGTAAAAGGCAAATGTAAGATGAAGGGGATGAAGTAGAGGGTAAATTTCTGGGCAAAAAAAGGATGGCGATGGAGAAGATGAAGTTAGGATTAATAAGGAGCAATTTTCATAGGAAACAAGAAGAGAAAGAAGAGAAAGAACAGTGGAGGTGAAGAAGAAGATGGCGAACGATTAAGGGGAGGACGAACACGATGAACAGTAAAAATTTAAGGAAGAAAAGCGAAAAAAATTTATACGAAACCAAATAATAGAAATCAAAATAAGGAAAATTTAATTTCTATTACTTTCGTTTCGCTTCTTTTCCTCTCGTTAAAGTAAATGGGAGTAATAATTGGAATTACTCCCGTCCAAACAAAGGGTAAAGCTCTAATTTCTGTTTTTAAAAGATACAAAGATCGATTACGGGGCTGGCCTCGGCTACCTCAACCTCTTTTTCATCTTCAATCTGTGGTTCTACAGCAACAAGGCCGATATCATCTCTCCAGCGCCACCTCCACTTTGTTAAAAAAATTAATAAACTTAATTTAAATTAGAATAAAAAAAATTATAAAAAAGAAAAAAATGAAAAGTTAGAAAATGGGACACCTAAGTTATAGTTGGAAAGTGTTTTATTTTGTGGTATAGAATTATTTCCAACCACTTGAGTTGGTGTCACTAATTATGTTGCCATTTAATTTCTTTTTCTTTTGAGTTGGCAAGCATATGTTAATCTCTTTTCTAGCTCTATAAATAGAGCATAAACTTGAGTGTAATATGTGTGTCAAGTAAGGAAGAACAATAATAAGAGTGTGTTGTTCTCTCATTTCAAATCCTTGTTCTCTCTAATAATTCTTTCAATTAAAATTATTATTTTCTTCCAACAAAGTGGTATCAGAGCCCAGTTTTTTTTTCTTAGTATGCTCTGTGGTTGCAACATAGTCTGATCTTCCATATCAGAAAAGAAATTTTTTTGGGTTATAGTGAGTGTTGAGAGATTCTACCAAAAAAAATGAATGCCAATTCTAGTATCTCTTTTCAATTCCCTCAGCTTACAAAAACCAATTATACAAATTGGTGCATTCGGATGAAAGCTTTATTAGGATCCCAAGATGTTTGGGAAATTGTTGAAAAAGGTTATGAAGTTCCGGCAGATGAGGCAGGACTATCACAAGCAGAAAAAGATAGTCTCCAAAAAAATCGTATAAACGATCAAAAGGCACTCACGCTCATCCACCAAGGATTGGATGACGTAATGTTTGAAAAGGTAGCCGATGCTACTACTTCTAAAAAAGCATGGGAAATTTTACGAGTTTCTCTTCAAGGTGAAGAGAAAGTAAAAAAGGTTCGTCTGCAGATGCTGAGAGGAGAATTTGAAATGATAAAGATGAAAGAGACTGAAGGAGTTATCGATTACTCCTCACGAGTAAAATCTGTCGTTAATCAAATGCGACAGTATGGAGAAAGAATTGAAGAATCAAGAATAGTTGAAAAGATCCTGCGATCACTATTGCCAAAATTTAACTATATAGTGGTAGCCATGGAAGAATCCAAAGACATTGGTACTATGACTGTTGATGAAGTCATAGGGTCCTTGCAAGCTCGTGAAGAAAGAATTATGAAGCAGAGAGAAGAGTCAACAGAACAAGTCTTGGCAATAAAGACTTCATTCAAAGATAGAGAAAAAGACCGACGAAGAAACCAATCCGAAAGAGGACGCGGTAGAGGACAAGGAGGAAATGAAAGAGGACAAGGACATGGACGAAATCAACAACAACGAAGAGAAGACAATAATTATGACAACAATGAAGGAGGCACTCATTTCACAAGAGGACGAGGACGTGGACGCGGACGTGCAAGAAGAGTCTGGAGGTCGAATAATGGACGTGACAAATCCAACATCCAGTGTTACAACTGCTCTAAATATGGTCACTACGCATCAGAATGTTGGAGTCCTCCTAAGGAGGTGGAGGAAAAGGCAAATAACATCCAAGATGAGGATGTGGCAGGCACAGTTTTTCTCACTTATGAAGGAGAAGAAAGTCACAAGAACAACATATGGTATCTTGACAACGCAGCAAGCAACCATATGTGTGGAGATAAGAAGATGTTCGTGGAACTTGACCAGTCCATCAACGGTAATGTTGTATTTGGAGATTCCTCAAAGATTCCCATCACAGGCAAAGGAACTATTCTTATTCGACTAAAGAATGGTGCTCACCGGTTCATTAACAATGTTTATTATGTTCCAAATATGAAAAGTAATATTTTGAGTTTGGGACAACTTTTGGAGAAAAATTATGAAGTGCATATGGTGGATCGAAAATTATTGTTGTTGAACGAGAAAAAGGAGCTGTTAGCTAGAGTGCCCATGTCAAAGAATCGCATGTTCACACTCAACATTCAGACAGATGTGGCAAAATGCTTAAAAGCTTGTGTGAAGAGTTCTCATTGGCTTTGGCATCTGAGGTTTGGACATCTCAACTTTGGAGGCCTAAAGTTATTGAGTCAGAAGAAGATGGTGCATGGCTTACCACCCATTGATCAACCACATCAACTTTGTGAGGGATGTCTTGTTGGGAAACAATCTAGAACCAATTTTCCAAAGGAGTCTATGTCAAGAGCAAAGGCACCACTTGAGCTAATTCATGCAGATGTTTGTGGACCAATGACTCCAATGTCATTAGGTAACAACAAATATTTCTTGCTATTCATTGATGATTATAGCAGAAAGACTTGGGTTTATTTTTTGAAGGAAAAGTCAGAAGTTTTTGGAGCATTCAAGAAATTTAAAGCTCTCATTGAGAAATAAAGCGGCCGTTACATCAAAGCCCTACGATCTGATCGAGGAGGAGAATCCACATCCAATGAATTCAAGAGATTCTATGAGGAGTATGGGATTCGTCATTTTCTATCTGTTCCCAGATCTCCCCAACAGAATTGTGTTGTGGAAAGAAAGAATAGAACGGTGCTTGATATGGTGAGAGGCATGTTGAAGAGCAAAAATTTACCAAATGAGCTATGGGCAGAAGCAGTTAATTGTGCAGTCTACTTTTTGAACCGATCACCAACAACAAGTGTTTGGAATAGAACACCCCAAGAAGCGTGGAACGGAAGAAAGCCAAACATTTCTCACTTACGTATTTTTGGAAGTGTCGCACATGTACATATTCCAGATGAAGAAAGAAGGAAGCTGGATGACAAAAGTAAGAAGTACCTGTTTGTTGGCTACTCAGAACATTCAAAAGGATACAAGATGTTTGATCCTGATTCCCGAAAGATAATCATCAGCAGGGACGTGACTATTGATGAAGAAGCAGTTTGGGATTGGAGCAGTGATAAGCAGAAGAACTATAGTTTTTATCCATTCACTATGGATGAAAATAATGATCGTGATCCAGAGAAAGCAGCCACAACACAAGAGTCAAATATACCTCTTTCAAGTACATCTCCTAGAGGAGATGAAGACCTGAGTGAAAGTCCAAGACAGAGGCCAAGAAAGTTGAGACGAGTTGAAGATCTATATGATGTCACAAGAGATCTTAGTGACGAACTAACTCTTTATTGTCATTTTGTTGATAGTGAACCAATTGATGCAGAGGAAGCAATGAAAGATGAGCAATGGAGAAAAGCCATGGAGGAGGAGATTCAAGCAATTGAGAAGAACAAGACATGGGAGTTGACCTCACTTCCAGCAAACCAAAAACCCATTGGTGTCAAATGGGTGTTCAAAGCTAAGAAAGATGCAGCAGGAGAAGTTGTGAGACACAAAGCAAGACTAGTGGCAAAAGGGTTCAGTCAAAGACCCGGAATTGACTACAATGAAATTTTTGCTCCAGTTGCTAGATTGGAAACTATCAGGATGGTAATCTCGATTGCTGTACAAAATGAGTGGAAAATTCATCAGATGGATGTCAAGTCAGCCTTCCTCAATGGATACTTGGAGGAGGAAATTTACATTCAGCAACCTCCTGGTTATGTTGTCAAAGGACATGAAGATAAAGTGCTGAAATTAAAGAAAGCATTGTATGGGCTCAAACAAGAACCACGAGCCTGGAACAGTCGCATTGATAAATATTTTCAGGAAAATGGTTTTGTCAAATGCCCCCACGAGTATGCCATGTACGTGAAAGTAAAAGATGGAGATTTGCTAATTGTTTGTTTATACGTAGATGACTTAATTTTCACAGGGAACAATCCGCAAATGTTTGAAGATTTTAAAAAGACAATGGCTCGTGAGTTTAATATGACTGACATTGGCCTCATGTCATTTTATCTTGGCATTGAAGTGAAGCAGAATGATGATGGTATTTTTATTTCTCAAAGTGGCTTTGCAAACGAGATCTTAAAGAAGTTCAAAATGGAGAATTGCAATCCTGTCAGCACTCCTGTTGAATGCAACTTGAAATTGACCAAGGATGAACATGGAAAGAAAGTCAATCCAACAATATTTCGAAGCTTGATTGGAAGCTTGAGATATTTGACGTGTACGAGACCCGATATTCTATGTGCAGTTGGACTTGTAAGCAGATACATGGAGTCACCAATTGAGTCACATTGGAATGCAGCAAAAAGAATACTCCGATATATAAAAGGTACAACAAATTTTGGTTTACATTATTCAAAATCTGAAGATGTCAAATTAGTTGGCTACTACGATAGTGATTGGGCTGGTGATAAGGATGATCGAAAAAGTACTACAGACTTTGTATTTTTCCTTGGTAACACAGCATTTACTTGGAGTTCAAAGAAGCAACCTATTGTGACCTTGTCAACCTGTGAAGCTGAATATGTTGCTGCGAACGCATGTGTGTGTCATGCAATATGGCTGAGAAGATTGTTGAAGGATTTGCAGATGGCTCAACACAATCCAACAAAAATTTTTATTGATAATAAATCGGCATTGGCGTTGGCGAAAAATCCAGTTTTTCATGATCGAAGCAAGCACATCGACACGAGATATCATTTCATTAGAGAATGCATCGAGCAAAAGGAGATGATATTGAAATATGTGGAAACACAAGATCAAATTGCAGACATTTTCACAAAACCGCTCAAATCTGATACGTTTAATAAATTGCGAGCATTATTGGGAGTTACCGAAAATTAAGTTTAAGGGGGAATGTTAAAAAAATTAATAAACTTAATTTAAATTAGAATAAAAAAATTATAAAAAAGAAAAAAATGAAAAGTTAGAAAATGGGACACCTAAGTTATAGTTGGAAAGTGTTTTATTTTGTGGTATAGAATTATTTCCAACCACTTGAGTTGGTGTCACTAATTATGTTGCCATTTAATTTCTTTTTCTTTTGAGTTGGCAAGCATATGTTAATCTCTTTTCTAGCTCTATAAATAGAGCATAAACTTGAGTGTAATATGTGTGTCAAGTAAGGAAGAACAATAATAAGAGTGTGTTGTTCTCTCATTTCTAATCCTTGTTCTCTCTAATAATTCTTTCAATTAAAATTATTATTTTCTTCCAACACACTTCCCATCGAACTCTTCTTATCCATTGCTCCGTTTTCTTGTACGTTCCTTTTCCTTCCCTCAGTTTTAATTTTACCACTGAAATTTCTATAATGCATCACCGAAAATCATGGATTCGTCTTTTATTTTTGCATAGTAGAGAACTGGAGCAATTTGAGCTAAGTCTTGATTCAATGTTGTTTAGAAAGATTGCTTCTTGCTGTTAATTTAACTATGAAGGAAATTAATTATGCTGTTGGTGTCTTTTCTATACCTTTGATATTGATATGGTAGTAGAGTTATGTGAAAAGGGGGTATGACATCGAAAAGTAATAATGACTATAATAATAAAAATAAAAGAAAAAATAGGAATTCCCTAAGAAAAGAATCAAGTTGCCATTGATCTCTATGGCTGCCTGTATTGTAAAATTGTTAATTCAGCATGACATATTTTACATTTTTGCTTTTGGGTTCAAAATTAGAGATACAAATCAGAAAGGCAGAGCCTCTATTTTTAATAACAATGTATCCCAACCATGTGCTGCCATATTTAAAACATTACATGAATCATATGAGCATGAAATGTTTTCTGTATTGATATGTGAATATTAGCTTATTTGTTATTCTTATTTGAGCATTAGAGACGTAACTTTTTACATTTCTTTCATTCAAAAATGTTTGAACCATAATGGTTTCTTGGTCTGGTTGAAACTTGCCAACAATGACCAGCAGTTACAATAAGTGTAGGTACTGAACTCTATTTTGTGGTAACTTTTCATGTTTGTTAAGCTTTTACACTATTTTTGCTATTGGAGTGAATTATTTACTTGGTCTTGTTGAAATTATGAAAATTTTGACTTTAAAGCTTCAGTTCATATTCAGAAAAATTGCAATCTGAATGCTCTGAGATCATCTATCAAGAATGTTGCCCACATAGTTTCTTGTTACCAGTTGAAGATGACATTAATGATGAGGCATGCGAGTTGGTCAATGGAATGGAACTCTCAATTGGGAGGTGTCGATACAATCCATGCTTATCTCTTAAAGGCAATGAAAAATAACAATGGAACTGGCATATTACTTTTGTCTGATATTTTTTGATATGAAGATTCATCTACAAGGGACTTTGCATACTGCGTTGCTTTTAATGGCTACAACTGTGTTTGCTGAAACCTTGAAAAAATAACTAAACGATGATATCTATCTAGGTTTTAGTATGCTAGTAAGGGCCACTCTACCCCAGAACTCTTTCATTTGCTTCAAGTGTTAAAGATATCCCTCCACCAACAAATTTGATTGATATTAACACATTATACAAATTCACAATTTTGGAGGGAGGAAGAAATTACAATTGAAGTTGGTGAAAAAGGTAATAGTAGAGAAAAAGAGAGAAATCAAGACGTTGAGCAGTGAGAGCTAAAGTTAAAATTACTGGTAGAATGCATAGCAACTGTGTGAGAACTGAGAGGGGGTGATGCGTGTGGAAAATAAGCACATAGAGAACAAGAAAATGAAAGCAAATGGAAAGGTGGGTTAGAAAAGCTAGCCTTCCCTAATTTTCTTCCGGTTAGTTAGTGGACAAGCTATTTTGCATATTCATAGTTGAGTGCTCTTAATTTGTTGGACTAAATTGGTAGTTGAAGATTTAGGGTGTGTGGTCTTTTTACCATTAAACAGGTTCTTTTTGCTCACCACTGAGTTTTAGCGCAGGTGGTTGCTGAGTTCTCGAATTCAAGCTGTTATTAAGACCATATGAAGTAACACAAAATTCCCAACTTTTGACAATTTTTAATTGTGTTTTACAATCTTAAATATTCTGGCCTTTTTTTCCTATTCAATTATTAGTTTGATTATTGGTAATAGTACTTGGGCTTCTAATTTGTTAGCAAAAAAAAAAAAAAACCTTTTTAATCATTTCAATTAGTTCATCATAGTTGATAAGCCTGCACGTTTTAGTCTATTAAATTGTACTGCAGTGTTCTAGTTCCTGACTTATTCTGTGGAGACCCATGGACAAGAGAACGGCCAAAGACTATGCTTGAACAATGGATAGCAAAACAAAAACCCAATAGGATTGCGAAGGTCATTGCCACAGCAACAAAATGGATGGCTGGTGAATTTTAGCTGCAGGAATCTCAAAGAAGCTTGGCATAATTGGATTTTTCTTTGGAGGAGGCCGAGTAATAGAGGTGCTATCCTGAGACGGAGGAATTTATTTTGGGATTGGGGTCTCATTTTGTGGTACAAGGATGGATCCATGTTTAGCCTCAAATGTAAAGGTTCCAGTATTGTTAATTTCAGGGGACAATGATCCACTTTGCTCGGTTAATGAGTTGAAAGACATTGAGAAGAGGCTTGGGGAGAGGTCAAAGGTCGTTATTTTTGAGGGAAGAAGGCATGGGCATTTGTAATCATGCGAAATTGGTTGTATGATATGATGGTTTGGCCTTAGAATGAAATGGAATTATATGCAGATTCATAACGTTTAAACAAAACACCAATTAGATGTGTCTAATTAGTGCAGCTTAACATTTCGGTTATTACTCCTTAACTAACATCCCTCTGAATGTTGAAAGTCACTTAGCTTTCGACTTTTTGGAAATATATTAGTGGATGAATTAGTAGTTGTTGTTCTTGTTTCTTTAGTACCTTCAGTGGTTCCTATACCTGTCATGGGTTCAATGTGAAAATTGTTATGGATTAAATTATAAGAAATTTTTTAAGTCAAGAATGAATCTTTGTGAACAATGTGGATATCATTTGAAAATGCATTGCCTTTTAGTATCGTAACTGCTATCTATTTTTATACTTGATGTTGAAAGTCATGCAATAAGCATTGCTTATGCCATCGAGTATGTATGTATGTATGTGCATGGAATCATTCATCTCCCATCTTATCTTCATGAAAGAACAAAAAGAAATTAAGAAAAACTGATCCTTTGTCATCATGGGATCCACACGTTTTTGGTTTTGCTCCATTGGATATGATCTACACGTTTTTGTCATCGTTGGATTTTTTTCTAGTATTAAAAGTTGGAACAGGAAGTAGGTGATCATTAAAACGAGAAATTATTGGGCAAGTCCAAGTCGTTGATTTTTTCCTCTTGATTAATAGTATAAGAAATTAGTGACAGACATTGGCTTTATCTTTTGCTTTCCTACTTATCCTACTTGCTATACTTAATAATTCCCGCAACTACTCTCTTATTTCTCATCTAAATTCTTATGATTTTGGCTCTGTTGGCAGTGATTTTTGTGCAGGTTTGAATTAAACTTTTACAGTACTAATTAGTGATTTGTGTGTTCTTAATTTCCTAAGCCATTGATTCTTTCATTTTGTTGTTTATTTGTCATTTTCAGCTGATTCTGGTTAAATCCCTTGCTCTTTTTTTCTCTCGATTTGATATTATTTCTCTGTGTGCTTCCAAAGAAGAAATTCGGTCTACCATTTTGGATTGTGTAAGTAATTTTTCTTATTTCTTTTTCAAAGTAGCTTTAATTTGATGTCCAAATTGAAATTACGAAAAAACAACTAGATCTGTCCATATGCAACCAGATCTGTCCATGTGCAACCAGATCTGTGAATTAAATGGCATTTTATTAATTATGTAGTTCATATTTTCTTGCATTTCCTTAATGTGAATTTATAGTGTCTAATTCGTGTTTTCTTGCCTTTCTTTCAGTTGTTATTATTTTTATTTGATGGTAGATTTTTTGGGTTAGCACTTGGCAGGTAAGTACAACTCAGGTAAGTACACTAAAAATAACATTAAAGATGATGGGTTTTTTACGTTTCAAAATTCATTGTATTATTAGTGTTTGTTTACACCTACCCAAAAATAAGATCCATCACAGGGAAGTCTTCGGTGCAAAAGTTTAAGGAAGATAAGGCTTTGAGTAATTAATAAGTTGGGATTGGGATTAAAGCAGTTGCTTACACAAGGACTTATTAGGACTAAATCATAATTCTAATTGGGTTAAGATTACTAAGCTACACTAAAGTTGCAAGGATAATAAAGTGAAGAATATGTTTCAAAATCAGACTAGAAAGTATCATCAAAATCAATTCCAAATCCCTAATGGTTATCCTTAGCAGCCAAACATGCTTTGTATCTATCCAATGTACCATCTAGATGACTTTTGGTCTTAAACACACACTTGCAACCAATCATATGGTGTGCTTCAGAAGGAGGTACCAGTGTCGAAGTCCCATTTCTCAAGAGAGTGTGATACTTGGAATTCATGGCCTCATGCCAAATGTGAATACTTTTTGCAGCTTGGGAGTAAGTAATTGGATTTACCTCTTTAGCAATTACAACAACATTAGAAAATGACTGCTTAGGTTTTAAAAAACCAGTTTTGGCATGGATTGTCATAGGATGTGTCCGATGAAGCAATGGAAAGGTTGCCTGGTGCTGCGGTAAATCACCAACAACAATATGATAAACATGGATATTAGCAACAATAACCAAACCTCAATTCATGGCCTCATGTTTGGAAGCATCGTAACTGATAGGTTGTGTAACCCAGTGTATATATCTAGTAAGGTGGATGGTGATAAGGCTATCGTGATAAACAACGAATCAATAGTTGTTAAAGGACGTGATGGTGCAGCTGGTTCAGTTTGTTGGGGCTCGAGTATAGTAGGCAGAGCAATAGTAGAGGATGTAGGTATTGGAAGAGTTATTTCTAAGGGCGGTGAGGGGTTGGTGGTGTAGCGTTTCCTGGTGTGGCACCAGTCACAAACGAAAATTGAAAAATCTGTTCATTAAAGAGAACATGATGTGAGACATTGAACTTTTAGCAAAAATATCAAAACATTTATACCCTTTATGAATTTTACTATAGCTGAGAAACACACAATGGGTAGAACAAACATCCAATTTATTTTTGGAATAAGGTCAAACAACTTGTCTTTTGTTTCTTTTTTTCAATGTGAAATTCACATCCATATATTATTTTTTTTCTTATTTATAGACAATTGTTTTGCCTCTCTTATTTCTTTTTTCAATGTGGAATTCACATCCTTTTATTACTTTTTTTTCTTATTTATAAACAATTATAGACAATTGCTTTGTCTCTCTAATTTCTTTATTTCCATGTGAGATTTATCTCTTTTTATTACTTCCCTCTCATTTGCCAATGTTAAATTTGATACAAGTTCAAGAATTGCATTTATTTTGCCTAAATTTACTTTGAATTGAAAAATTTTAGTTTTTTATTTGAATTTGTATGAGTATTAGATTTTTTTTTATTAATATTTGAACAACTTATTTGATTTTTATATTTGCAAACTTTGTTGGTTTTAAAATTACTATTTTTATATTAATTTTTGATAATCAATAGGTTGTTTGAACGTTTTTTTTATATACCATATTTTAAATTTTTTATAAATAATTATATTAAAAAAAAAAGATAAAAACTCCAAGTCAATCCGATTTTACCGGTTGGCTCATAACTCAGTTGGAAAGCCGAGTCGATATCCGATCCGGTTTTAAAAATATTGCTAAATTATAATTAAATCCTACTTAAAGTGACATCGTATTAAAATATAAATTAAAGATAAATAAAGGCAAATTGTAAGTATATTAGTCTTTTTTTTAAAAAAAAAAAAAAAAAAAACTAGATGTTATAGTTTAAGTTTTTGTTTAGATCCTATATTATTTGTTTTATCATAGTTGAATTTAAATTAAAAAAAAAACTAATGATAAATATATTAGCCATTATGGCATGTATAGGAAAATTTAATAAATCGAAAGAGAGTTTGAATTTATATGAAAATAATATAATAAATAATATTTAATAGTAAAGTTTAGATTGATAAGTAGGCCTAGAAATTTTTTATTCATCCTGAAAATCCGATCCAAACTCTTCCAAAAAAAATCTAAACCGAACTCGTAGGAAATCCGAATGACCCGATAAATTTAGGGTCGAACCCAACTCAAACCTAAAATTCAAAAAATTTACTCAAAAATACTTGAAATACAATTCAGAAGTACAATCCAATCCGACCAGAAGCCTTGACCCTAATTTTTTCAAATTAAATTTTATTTTGTCACGTTTATTTAAAAATTATTGTTTAATATTATATATATACTCTTTAAAAAATATTATATATGTATATATGTGTACATATATATTATATACATATATTATATTAATAATATACCGTTTTATTAATATTTCTATCCCATTTTATAAAAATTAAATTTAATTGAAAGGAAAGATAAATGTAAAATTATTTAAATTTTAAGCAGTAAGTAAAAAATAAAAAGAAAAGAGACAAAAAAAATTCAAACGGGATCAACCAAAGTTCAATACGGTATCAATTTGGTCAGTATATATATATATATATATATATATATATATATATATATATATATATATATATATATATATTGTCCAAATTATAAAATTTATAACATTTCAAATTTTTTTTTCTCTTTCCTGTTACTCAATCCCAAATTCCAATATCATATTTATCTCACTTTAACTCGATTACCGTTTCGACGTCAAAATAATATAATTTTACTAATAGTTCGATTGGTTTGAAATAATATAATTTTACTAATAGTTCGATTGGTTTGATTTTAACAGTTTTTAAATATTGAAAATTCACTACAAGAAATTGCAAGAATAGCGATGGAAAATAGCAACGGAATTTCGTCGCTAATCATAAATAGCAACGGTGAAGTGCCGTCACTATCTCGTCTGTTTTTAAATATAGCGACGGAAAATTTTATTTTTCCGTTGCCAAATTTTTTGATGGCGACGGAGCCTTTTGGGACGGACCTATAGTTCTCATCGCTAAATTTAGCGACGGAAGCCAAGTTTCCGTAACTAAATAACAATAGACATACATATATTCCATCACTAAATTTAGCGACGAAAATTTGCCTTCCATCGCTAAATTTATGAAATTTTTATTTTTTAGCTTATTTATTTTAATTTATTTTTTCATTTTTAAATGATAAAATTATTAATAATATAAAAACTATAATTAAAAAAATAATAAAATTAAAAATATATTGATTAAAATAAATAAATTTTGTTAAAAATGTAACAATAATGTATTATTATCAACTAAATTGCTTTACAAATAGAAAATTTTTAGTAAATGACTAAGAAAATAAACAAAGAAAATTTCTCAATACAAAAATAAAAATTTAAAAAATTCAAAATCTGCTCATAACAGTCTTTACTCAATCTGTTGCAAGGTTGAATTTCCACTCGTGTATCTACACCAATCACATCAAGAATAACTTTCAGTTTTGGTGTTCCTTGATCCAATTGCTTATATATCAAACTCTTCAAAACAATAAGCAGAAAATCACCCTGTTACACAAATAAATAAATAAATAAGCAAAGAACTAATATTTACTTATTTAGTATAGTAAACCATGTTGACTAGCAATATGATAAACTATGCTCACAGTTATCCAATAAGATCATTATATTCCATAAACAATAGTCAATCTGAAACTGCAAATCACTGTATTTATTGCCTAAATCTAGTAAAAGCATCAAGTACAAACAGTTTTGATTAAATTCCATATATCAAAAACAAGAAAGAAGAAGCTATCTATCTATCTATATATATATATGTATATATATTTTGAAATATATATATATAAGAAGGGAAATTTCAGTTATATATATCATAACTTGATTTCCATGCTTATAAGACGTTGGCATTTTGAAGAATGATAAACAACCCTGGTTGCATCAAATTCACCTTAGCTGGTATGATAAGAAAAGAAGTCGCATCAAATTCACACTAATTTCAAGGTGGAAGGTGCATTTGCCTTTTGCAAACTATTGGCAGTTTACAGTGGCATATATAGACACGCAGGAAAAATGACATAAATTTAGATGAAGAGTAAAGAAGGCCATCCATTTGAAACATGATTCTAATTATAAATATCGGTTAGAGTCAACAATTTTCCTCATGACCCACTCATTTGTAGCTTTTGACAAATCTTAAGTGTGAAATGAATTTTCAAAAATGATGCAGTTCAATGAACATATTCAAGTAAAATTCACCCAACATAATTAACTCATCTACTGAGGTAATCCAGAATCTTGCAGAAAATGGGACCTTGTTACTGAGTTACAAACATCAATTACTCCAAACAATTGAAGGAAAAAGAAAAAGAAAAACTGCAAATCAGAGGAATCAATGGATAATCAGGAAATTAAACGTCTTTCTAATGAATGGTAAGCAAATCATGCTAGAATGCAACATGCACCCAAGAGAGCAACAACATAGTATAGTTCTTGGGATCCACTAGAAATCTTCTTTTGCCATTATGTTGTGAGTACATTCTGTGAATAATTGCAGCCCAAACCCAATTGTGTAAAAATGTCTAAAACCCACAACACTAAACAAATACAAGAACCCAATAAAATTCACAACAAATACCAATACAAACAAGCAAAAGTATACAACTTTGAATTCTAAACAAAAATGATTGCATATACACAAAACGAAGGAAGGAAAACAGAAACAGAAATTTTACCAGAACAAGGCCGCTAATAAGCAAATGATTTGTCGTTTTCCATTTCGGGAGTTGGCGTACCACAACAATTCCCTATTGACACTCTTCTTGGATCTCTGTACAGAACCAAGATAACAATCGTGCCGACGGGGGGACAATCTATGAACTGAACTGGTCCATTCAATTGTATGATTTAAAGGTTTTTCCTTTGTGGGTTTCAAGGTAGATGTGATTAGACCAAATCAATGGTGCGTACGTAATCTTTGTAATTTATGGACGACACACCTCATTTTTTCCAATAATATCTGACACACCTAAATATTTTGCTATTGAGTTGAAAATTTTATTTTCCATATCCATTAGTATTGACGAAAATAATCTTATTAAAAATAATTTTGAAAAGTTACGATTCCAATCCTAAAATAAAAAATCTAATGTATAATTTTGAAAAGTTACGATTCCAATCCTAAAATAAAAAATCTAATGTGGAGCCTGTTTTTCAAATGTGTCATTTGATTTTTCTTTTTCTTTTTCTTTTTCTTTTTCTTGATTGAGAAACACAAATTGATTGCATTATTGCATTCCATTTAGTGTCTTATGCTTGAAGTTTTTCCTGACATTAAGAATTCTTCACTTAACTCTTGTAGCCTGATACTTATTTATTTTGGTGCAGGCGTCCATTTCCACTACTTCAAAGAAAAATAGGAAAAAGATGGAGTGTGCGACTGCAATTGGAAGTTCTGCTGTTGTTGAAATTGCAAAATCCATGGCGAAACCTATCAAACGACAGATAGACTACAAACGCAACATTGAGGATCTAAAGAATGGGAATGATAAACTAGCAAACAAGGTGTTTGACGCCCAAAGATTTATGGATGATGCTAAAACTAGATTTAAAGAAGTTGGGTCTAGTGTATCAAAGTGGCTTGAGGATTCAAAAAAGCTGAATCAACAAGTCGAGGACTTACTTGAAAAGAATAATGCGTATTTGGATGGAAGGTGTCGAAGCCCTTGGTTACGTTATTGTCTAAGTAGGAAAGCTTCCAAGATGGCCGAGAATGTCAATAGGCAACTCAATGAAGTACCATTTTCTGATGTGGTGCTTGATGCTCCACTGCCAAAATTAGGAACAACAATGAACCTTACAGGCATGATGGACTTTGATTCCAGGCGACCACTTGTGGATGAAATCTTGAAGGTGTTGAAAGATGATAACTTGAGCATGATCAGCATTTGTGGGCTTGGAGGTGTGGGTAAGACAACAATTGCAAAGATGCTTGTCAAAGCTGTTGAAAGCGAGAACCATTTGGTTTCACTTACTAGTTTCTCTCAGAATCCTGACTTCGATAGGATACGAAGTGAAATTGCATCTAATCTTGGATGGCGATTTAGTCCTGATGATAGCGAGCCTGATAGAAGAAGAATTCTACATAAGAAGCTTATGGAGTGTGATAAGAAAATCCTTTTAATATATGATGATGTTTGGGAGGAGTGTAATAATGAAATTGGACTTCCATTACCTACTGAGATTAAAGAGTGCAAAATTGTGCTGACTTCGCGGTTCGAAGCTGTGTGTAATGCTATGGGAAGTCAAAAGAACTTTCGTATTGCAGCTTTAAGAGATGGAGAAGCTTGGGATCTATTTAGAGAAATTGCAGGGGATATTGCAGACAGTTCAGATTTGCATCAAACGGCGAGGGAAATTTTAGGTCAATGTGGTGGTTTACCTATTGCCATTAAAATAATTGCTGGAACACTGAAAGGCAAGAGAAAAACAATATGGGAAGATGCACTCGAACAACTAAAGAATGCAAAGTGGGAAGATATCCAAGGAGTGGGGGATAAGGTGATTAATCTAATTAAAGCAAGTTACGATTTGCAACAAAAGCAAGCCAGGTCATGCTTTTTGCTTTGTTGCTTGTTTCCAGAAGATTTTGATATTCCGGTTGCATCTTTGGTTAGATGTGGTATGAGCTTAGAGTTGTTTGGAGACTCTGATAACCTTAACAACGTAAGCAATAGAGTTGAAGCGCTCATTTGTGAGCTGAAACAATCATTTTTGTTGCTTGATGGTGATTCAAGGGAGTATGAGTCTGTGAAGATGCATGATGTGGTACGCGATGTCGCCATATCAATTGCCTCTAAGGATAGGTGCAAATATGCAGTAGTACATGGTGCTACCATGCAAAAATGGCCAGCGACATATAGCACTGCAATTTCACTTGATTGCGAAGAGATGAAGAAGCGACCTGTTGATTTGGAGTATCCAAAGCTTCAACTTTTATGGCTTCAGTGCATAAATTATTCAAAAGCCTTGCCAAATAATTTTTTTGAAGGGATGAAAGATCTAAAAGTCCTATTTTTGAACATATCGGGATCTCTGCCAAAATCACTTTATCTCTTGGATAATCTTCGAACCTTGTGTATTAACATAAATTCAGAAGATATATCTTGGATAGGAGCTCTAACAAATCTCGAGTTTCTTGAAATTAAGGGTTATAATTTAGTAGAGCTGCCAGAAGAAATAACGAGATTGGAAAATTTGAGGGCGTTGGACTTGAGGGGGTTGAGATCGCTTCAATATATTCCGATAGGTGTTTTATCTCACTTGACAAAACTAGAAGAGTTGCATATCCACTTGAGCTTTGGAGATGAGGTAGATCGAGAGAAGACCATTGCAAGCCTCAAAGAGTTAAAGTCTCTTCCAGTAACTAAATTAGTAGCTTGGGTACCAAAACCCTCTATTTTTCATGAACCATCGAATTTTGGGAACATTTCAAGGTTTCAAATTTTTGTACCCTACAAATTTGATTGGCATAAAAGTTTTGGATATATTTCAGAGAATATGTTATGTCTCGATGGATATGATATAAGTAATATTAGAGGGAACGTAATTTGTGCTTTTTTGGGAAAAACTGAATGGTTGATTTTGGAAAAAATACAAAATTTGAAGACTTTAGTCCCTGAGTTGAGAAATAAATGTTTTCAACGGTTAAAGACCATAAAGATTAAAGGCTGTGCTGAATTAGAGTACATAGTTGATGCGAGAATGGAGCAGATTCCGCATATCGGGTTCCCTCAGTTGGAGAAATTAGATCTAGAAGAGTTATCTAAGTTGAAATATGTATTTCCTTTGTCCATGGTGAGAGGAATGAGACAACTCCAGAGCATATCAATAAAAAGTTGCAAAACAATGGAAGGAATTTGGTGCAGAAAAGAAGTGGATGATGAGAAGATAACAGAAGATGAGATTGAGTTTCCTAATCTCACAGATCTGACTCTTAAAGGACTTCCAAATCTAATTGGGTTGTGGGTAGAGATGGAAACTGCAACTGCTCCAACTACTGCTCATCACATGGTATGTTTTCTACATCTTCTTTCCCAAATTAATTTCTTCGATCTTTTGACTACAAAGTTGACAACTCATCATATTTATTTACATGCATCAACAATTTCTAGCAATTTATTTATTCCTGTGAACATGATATATAATTAAGTTAATAACAAATAACTTCTTTCTTACAACTACTTAATTAGCAACTTATTGCTTTGTCGATCTTCTTTAAATTATAAGATTCTGTTAAAAATACACTTCAAATAATCAGAAAACCAAAAACTGGATAATATATGATTTTAGAAAAGAAAAAAAAATGGATAAATTTGACGATAACAGATATTTCCCAGATAATATATTGTCTTTAAGAACACGATTCTACAGATAATATACCATCCAATGAAACTAAACGAATTATATTAACTAGAAAATAATATATAATATATGTCTTTATTTATGTTAAGATAGAACTAAATTTCTGAATTAGTTGGATAAGATGACAAGGTAATAGAGGATTCAACCAGTCAAATCCTAAAATTAAGAAGTGTGTCCTTGTCAAAACAAATGATGAAATCTTGATCAACAAATTAATTAGTTAATTAGTTAATCTTACAAAGGAAGTAATTAATGGTGTTTACATAACTAATTAATCCAAACTTCTTTAGCTATTTCAAATCAGTCCGATTGTCCATAAATTGCTCCATTTCATCAATTAAACCTTGTAATGGTCAAAATTACGAAAACAAGTGAAAAGTTCTAAATTGCCTAAAAATCAATGCATAAAAGTAGGAGAAAATCAACTAAAATATGCAAAATTAGGCACTTAACAACCCATGGGGTTCCGAAAATGGCTACCAACCCGATGTGAACAAAGAATGAAACAGCCTGGGCCCATCCAAAAAAGACATATTAACCAAACGAGTTACCCATACATAGAAACAGACATAGAACCCAACAGAAACCTGCAGTCATAGCCTCTCAGATCACTCCCAGTGTTGCAAATCTGTAACGACTTAGGATCCTCGATCCACAAATAGCATCAGCCAACAACCAATTCTTTAATCAAAACCGCTTCCCAGGCGGTAAACGAAATTAGGGCCATTTAATATAGCCAAGCTATGAAGTCCTCCCTCCGATTAGTCCCCTGTTTAGCTAGGGTGTCTGCAAAAGAGTTGCACTCTCTGCTCTTATGCGAAAAATACATTCTATAATACCATCAGCTTATCAAAAAAAAAAAAAACAACCCATGGGGTTAATCCAACCTCGCCCAATCCAATTATTTTTGGATCATATAGGTTGGGTCACATATGAATTATTTACGGATTGGATTGGATTTTTATCAAAATTTTATGGATCTTATGGATCGAATCAAAATTTGATGGGTCTAGTAATCATCCTTTCTATAATATAAATAAAATCTAATTTCATTATGAGTAACTCCAAATCTAAATCTATGGCATTTATGATAATTTATTAACAATATTAATGGAAATATCATAAAAGATTCTTTTTATAATTGTGGGGAAATCAAATTTTTAGTTTTCTCATAAATATGAAACAATTCTTATTTACTATTTGAAACTAAGGTGAATTATAGAACTTATAATGGCGTTACATTAAGATATAATCTATTTATAATTTATTTAACTAATTAATTTCTTAGTGAACAGCTAATAATTTTAATTTTAAGTTTCAAATTTCTAGTCGTAGATTCAAAAATTAAAAATAATCATTAAATGAAAAATTAAAATCGAGTTCAAATTGGTCTATATGGTTAACCAGTTCGATTGAGCACGAACGCAAAAGTAGACTTTAATTTTTAAGAATTATGATTAATAGATTTGAACTTTGACTTAGGGCCTGTTTGGCATTGTTTTTGAAAGGCCAAAAAATTGCTTATTTGATAAAAAACTGATTATGGGACAAAAATAAATGTTTGATAAATGCTGATTTTAGAAAAATCAAATTTTTGAAAAGTGAAAAAACCTTCTATTAGAAAAAGCTAGAAAATGAAACTTTTCAGAAAAACTGATTTTCAGCTTTTAAAAGTAGCAGATTTAATATTTTTTTTAGACAAAAATATCCTTTATTTTATTTCATAATAACAATTATATTTAATATAATATTTTTTGTTTTGTTTTATCATACCACCCAAATTATCTGAGTTAAAAATAATTATGTTATTTTTTTTCTCTTCTATTTTTTTATCATACAAAATAATATATATGATTAATTAAGAAAATAATATATATATTTTTAATTTTTTATGTTATACTCATTTTTATTTGTTATTTTTTTATTTTAAAAAGCCATTTTTAATCATTTATTTACCAAACAGTTAACAACTATTTTTAATTTTATAAGTCATTTTGAATGTTATTTACTAAACAGTCATCTATTTTTCGACATACAGATTTTTTGAATACAACTTTTTTTCAATTGAAAAAAATGTTTTTATAAGTTTTACCAAACTGGCCCTTAATATATGATTAACTACTGATTAACAGTTAAGTTGTTTTTATCTGTAGTTTTCTATAAATATCTGGTCCATAAAAATAATTTCACATTTTAATTGAAATTACCATTTTATTATATATAAATATGAGTGATTCTATACCTTAATTACAGAAGAGCATCCACTTGTCAAATATATAAGAGCTTCCACTTGTCAAATATTAATGAGTGATAAATTAGTATTAAATTATTTTTGTTATTGTCTTGTAGAGTGTTTATGTAATTTTTTTTTCCATTATTGATATTAAATTTTAATGAATTATTTATTTATTTGTACTTTTATATTTAAAAATTTTAGAATTTATATTTTAATTTTATGTATGCACGCTTTTCATGAAGTATAGGATAATATATATGTTCAATTTTTCAATAGTTAATGGTTAAACAACCGCATTAATGAATTGAACTTGAAAATCTATTTTTAAAAAAAAAAACCACTATTAAAAGAATTGATTTGAAAAATAAGCTATGAATTGATTAATTAGTTCATTTCACCCCCTACAAATTACCATACTAGTTAATAAGAGATAGGATAAATAGAAAAAAAAAATGGTAGAAATTAAACTGATCAAATAGGTTAACTGACTCATTTGAGTAATTTCGGATTATCCGCAGATTGATCAAACCCTAAAAAAAATTTGGATCATTCCCAGTTGGGTAATTTCAACTCGAGTTAAAAATTCTTAGATCTATTTATTGTTATTATTTTTCATTTTGTCTGTTCCATACTAAGAGAGAAAATCTCTTAGCAATTTTCAATAAGAAAAAGGAAAAATATGGTGCATTAAAGAGAATAATTTAGATATTTGTTGGATAAGATGATAAGGTACAGCTACTGTACGTTACATATGATCATAAAGCTGTGATCAATGGTCAAAATGGTTGTTATATATATATAAATATAATCTTAAGGATCGATATTTTTATATTTTTGTCAACAAAAATTTAGTCTCATATGCACACTCAATTTTTTTATCTATTTGATACATATTATCTATTCGATATATATTAATATATTGGAAATTGCAATTTTTTATTGTAAAGAAAAAAAAACTATAGGCAAACCTTGAAATACACATACTATTTCAGATAAATTATTAAATTTATTATTGTTAAGAAAAAAGAGAGAGAGAGAGAGAGATGAAGAATGAAAATAGATAGGGTCAATAAACAAAAATGAAAAAAAAAAGTCTAAAAGAAAGTGAAAAATATATAAAAAATAATTTTTTGTCTTAATAACAATCTAACGAAAGTTAATTGAGTTTAAAAAAATTTTAAGCTGCCATTATTTTAACCTCTAAAAAATTATACAAAAAGACAAAAAAAAAAAAAAACAATTGCTCTCAGGTGATAATGGGTGCTTGCAAAGTTTAGGTGTGTAAAAAACATTTTTTGAAAATTTTGAGGGAGAAAATATGTGTTAAATCTAAAATTAATAAAATTAAAGAGAATTTAAATTAAAAAGAAAAAATTATTACTCTTTTTATCACACTTTTTAACTTTGTTCAATTTTACATGTCACTTTAAAAATATGAGAGTTAAGTTTATATGTCTTTCCATATTTACTGTGCACCATTTAGGAATGAGCAAATTTCGGTTAAAATCGAAAAACTGAACCGACCGAATTTTTTAATTTGATTCGGTTTTTCGGTTCGCTTTCGGTTTCAAAAATAAGTTTATTTCGGTTCGGTTTTGAAAGGCAAAAACCGAAAAAAACCGAACCGACCGAACTTGTATTAATATATGTTATTTTGTTCATTTTTTACAAAAATAAACTTTATTTTTGTATTTTTTAATTCAATATAAATGGGTTTAACTCAAATTAAATATATGTACATTTTTAATTTGAATTTTTTTATTTTAATTTTATAATTTATAATTTTATATAATTTTTAGACAATTTTTTAATTATAATTTTAAAATTTCGGTTTTATCGGTTAACTGAACCAAACTGACCGATAATATCGGTTCGGTTTGAGTTCGGGTATCATAGAATTTCGGTTCGGTTTCGTAAAATCTTGTAATTTTTGTTTTCGATTATTGAACCGAACCGACCGTTGTACATCCCTGTGCACCATTATATTTAATAAAGTGATAAATTTAGTTTTAATTATTTAAAAATTAAATGGATTATTTGAAATTAGAAAATGAAAATTTAGTTAATTGCAAATACATTTTTATAAAATTAAGGTTTTTGAATCATTTCCTTAATTAATTTTTAAGTAATTAGTTTAAAGTTTTATCATTTTAAGGTGAGAAGTCTCAAATTTAATCTAACTTTCAAGATTCAAAACACTTTGGATTTAAAAAAATTAGAGAAAAAAAACAATCATTTGATAAATGTTTCTAATAATTTTATATTTGAAATTTGTCAAAATAAATTTTTTTTTGTCTGTTCCTATAAAGAAATATAATATATATAATATTTTGTTGAATTTGACCACTCACTTACTTTATGATGAAGAAATTTTAATAAATATATGTGAAGAATGTTTATTGTAATATGTTATTATATTTAATAGGAGAAATCAGAAGAAGCAAGTACATCTGAGATTCAACAGATTAATTCAATTTCAAGAGGTGGTGATCGAGTGGAAATGAGATCATTTATGTTATTTCCATCAGCTTGGCTGCGCTTTTCTTGTTTACAAAACCTTTACTTGGAAAGATGTGGAAGGCTAAAAGTGGCATTTTCACCATCTGCTGCTGAGCAGCTGGTGCAGCTTAAGACCTTATCTATAGATGGTTGCAGGAAGATGGAATATATTGTTGGAAGAGAAGAAGAAGAAGAAAAGCCCACACAAAGGAGAGTGTTCCCTATGTTAAGATCTATCAGACTTACTTATCTATTTGATCTAGTGGCTTTCTGTGGTGATAGTGGTAATGTTTTGTTGGATTGTTGGGACTCTTTGAAAGAAATAGAGGTTCGTGGTTGTCCCAAAATAAAGTCATCAGCATTAATTGCAAAAGCAATTGAAAGGGCATCAACATTGAATCAAAATAGTGTTGATGAATCAAATAATGAAGCAATGATAGGTTGCCCAACACCAAGAGCATTGATAAGAAGATGTAGAAGAAGGGACATACACCAAAAAAGTCATCCAAGCGACAACCCACCTATAGAAACCCAACATCATATGGATTTCCTCGAACACAAAGAGGTATGTTTTTTATAATTAATTTAACATTTCAAAAATTATTCTAGCACATTTAAAAAATTTTGAAACCAGCATGATTTGCGGAGTCAATTACGCAGTGCAAGTTTATATTCTAGCACATGGCAAGATTTTCGATAATTTATTAATTCTAGTTCGTTTTTTAATTAATTTAAATGTTCATGTTCTTGATATTTTACACACACACTAGCCAAATGCCCCTGTGATAGCATCGCTATCCTCCTATCTCATATCGGCTGGCGAACAGATGAAAGTAGACCTTATAAGGCTATGGACACATTCCCCTGCAGAAGCCTTTTAAAACCGTGAGGGGCCCGGCCCAAAACGGACAATATCTGCAGTGCCCGATATATCATTTGGTGCTTTCGTTGAGAGACGAGGGCAGCGCCCAAAGCGGCCAGTCCCGAAGACCTCTCCTCGGGAGGGAGAATAGTGATAGCATCGCTATTCTCCTATCCCACATCGGCTGGCGAAAAAATAAAAGTGGATCTTATAAGGCAATAGACACCTTTCCCTGCAGAGGCCTTTTAAAACCGTGAGCGTTTCGGCCCAAAGCGGACAATATCTGCAGTGCCCGGTGTATCATTTGTAGTGATAGCATCGCTATCCTCCTATCTCACATCGATTGGCCAAAAGATAAAAGTGGATCTTATAAGGCCATGGATACCTTCCCCTGCAGAGGCCTTTTAAAACCGTGAGATCCCCGGTCCAAAGCGGACAATATCTGCAGTACCCGATTTATCATTTGGTAATCTCGTTGAGAGACGAGGGCAGCGCCCAAAACGGCCAGTCCCGACAAGCGGCCAGTCCCGAAAACCTTTTCTCGGAAGGGGGAATAGTGATAGCATCGCTATCCTCCTATTACACATCGGCTGGCGAAAAGATGAAAGTGGACCTTATAAGGCCATGGACACCTTCCCCTACAGAAGCCTTTTAAAATCGTGAGCGTTCCGGCATAAAGCGGACAATATCTGCAGTACCCGATGTATCACCCCTGCGATCAATGAACTTTATATGCATATTTATAAATATGTTTGTTGTTGAATACAAATAATGCATCCAACAATTAAATTAATTCAGAGTGAATTTCAAATTTTTGCCTGTTCAAAATTTTTTAAATTTTTTTTTTAAATACGCATATTGGGAGAAATTCATTTAATTTGTTGAGATAAATATAAATTAACCAATGATATTTCCAATTGTGATATAATATATGATTACTAATTTATACACTCCTGCTTTGGCTAATACATATATTCTTTTACATTTTATAATAGTAATGAAATATGTAACGATAAAATTTAATCATGTTTAAAAAAAATTAAAAATATATAATGAAAGAATAAATTTTGAAATAATTATATTTTTTATTTTTTAAAATGTTTTTTAAATTTTGTAATAATGATTGAAAAAGAAAAAAGCAAAAAAGTCTTAGAAGCATTTTTAAGCAAAAAAAACCCAAACAATAAATTAATAAGTAAAGCAATAAGTTTTAGAAAAGAAATCATTGTAAAAATAGTACAATTTGTTGAAAGTTGTATCTCATTATACAAAAATGTAATCAAGGAATATACCGTATATGTTATTATTTTAGAGTACTTGATTTTTTTTTAAATGTAATTAATTAACAAATTTAAAAATTATAATTCAGGTATTGTTTAAAATTTCACCACACTTTACAAGGTGTCTACATGTGCAAGAATTGGAAGTAAATCAGTGCGATAATTTGACACTTCTTTTCTCACCTCATGTGGCCAAACTTTTTGTGAAGCTAGAAAGATTAACCGTTAGCTTTTGTGAGGAGATAAAAGAAATTGTTGGAGAAGTGGATGAAGAATCAAGTTCGGACAAAGTTGTCCTTCCTCACCTAAGGTTTATAAGCCTATTTCATTTACACAACCTTAGGAGTTTCTACAATGGGATATCTGCCATGGAATTGCCTTCATTAGAAGTTGTTGCAGTTGATGGATGCAGTCAAATGAAGACTTTCTCCTATGGGTCCTTGTTAAGCACTCCAAAGCTAAAGGAAGTTGACATAAACCAAAGCAAATATTCAATAAAAGAGGATTTTAATGCAATGGTGAAAAAAGTGGTAAGCTCAATTTCACATCAGTAATTTCTACTTTCAATTCAATTTTAACATATCTTATTAAGCTTTTTAATTTATTTTTTTTTCTATTGATACAAATTAATATTTTTTTAATCAACATTAATTATTATAATTAATTAAAAAACTTAATTTTTTAAAAATAAGAATAAAATATTTTATCCCATTCCATTTACTTTTATCCTTTTCAGTGCAAAAAGAGAATTAATGTACTACCGAGTTTTTAACTTTTACTAAAAATAGACGTATAATAAAAAGAAAAATGTTTAATAAAAATATAAATTTAGGGAGCTTAAGTCAAATTTTGAAAAATTTGTATTAATAATCTCTTAATTTCTTAAAGAGAAATGGATAATTTATTTTTACATATTTATTCAATTTTTATATTTTTGAGCAATTAATGCAGCTGGGAACAATATTGCACATCTATGATATGAAGGATTTGATGAGAATAGGGCATGATCATCAACTACTGGAAGATAAAGATTTAAGTAAAGTTCTAGCTTTACAAATTGATCATTGTCCTAAATTGGTGAATGCAATTCCTTGCAATTTGATGCCAAGTCTTCAAAACCTAGAAAAGCTTATTGTGGAGTTTTGTGAATCATTGGAGGAGATATTTGAGTATGAAGGAGTGAATAATTGTGAAGGAACATTCTCTCATCTTCAAGAAATTAAGTTGATACGTTTGGATAATCTGAAGCATATATTCAACAGAATTCCGAAAGAAATTGTTGGATTTCAAAACCTAAGAAACCTAAGAGTTGATTGGTGCGATAATTTGAGAAACATATTCTCAGTTTCAGTGGCAAGTTGGATGCTACAACTCCAAGAACTACAAGTACACAATTGCTCAGAGTTGAAGGAAATAGTAGCAAAAGAGGAGAAAGAAGAAGAAGAAGAATCAATTGTGTTTCCTCAACTAAGGATCATCCAAATTACACTCTGTTCCAATCTTGAATGTTTCTACAGTGGGATTTATGCCCTTCAATTTCCATTATTAGAAAGCCTCAGTTTCTTTTACGGTAATGGTTTGAAGACTTTCTCAAATGGATTAGTAGTGAAGAGTCCTAATCTCCAGAAAGTAAAAATAGATGGCCAGCAACATCCACTTAAAGGAGACCTAAATGCAACATTAATTGGTTTAACAACAAGGTACACATCCCTATTTCCTATAAATGTTTTTATGTTCTTTTTTTTATTTCTGTTGATTCATTGTGTAGTAAATTTATAGTTATTATGAATTTTGCATCTCAATTTCTTTTTTTCCATGTCTACTTAAACAAATTTACTTATCCAAAGTTATGTGGATTTTCGTCATTCCCAACCATCTGTATCCTGACTGAATTATTATATATGAGGTTAAATAATCAATGTTGATTTTTCCACCTATATTCAACTGCACCTAAATTCAACCATCCCAGTTTTTCTTTATTTGCTGATCGAAACAAAAATTTGAAAATCAATCAAAATCTACTTGCTCTAGTTTTACTGTAAAATTTCAATCCAAATTCATGGATAAAAATTGGAGTAGGATTAATCTATAAAATTTGACTAAATCAAGTAGTTATAAATCAAATAAAATACTTTATAACTTTAAAATTATGACTTAATAATAACCTTAATCTGAATTTATTTTATTCAATTCAAATTTAAACTGACTCCGGCATTCTGCCTTGGTAATACATTTGGTTTTAGATTCAGTCTAAATCAATTGACTGATCTAGTTGCAACACAAAGTTGACCTTATTATATTATATTTTATGGTATCTCTTCCATTTTTTTTTTCCCTTTTTAGGCTCATGAAATCTCTTCCTTGTTTCATATAATTTTTTGCATTTGTTTTGGTAAATGTGATAAATTATATTTTCTAAACATTTGAGTGAGAAAAATTGAAATTGCGAATTTACATAAAGATAAGAAAAAAAAAATTATGAAAAAAACTAAAACTTAATAAAAAAAAGTCTGTGATTTCAAAATTCATTATATTGACAAAAGAAACAAAGTTTCCTTCCATAATGTCAAAGCCTTCTGATTTTATACATCACTAATGGTTAAAAACCGAAAAATACCCATGAAAGAAGATTGTTTCCTAAGTTAACAAATTATATTTTCCAAACACTACTTTTTTTTTTATTTCTATTTTTATGTAATGGTAATTCTAAAAATAATGCAAACAGATTGTGATAAATACTAGTATTTCTAATATTTGCAGTCATTATTTTTAGATGATAAAATTGAAAATCTCAATTAACTTTGATATTCTCAATTAATTTTAAATTTGAGATAAATATGAATAAAATGGTTATATTGGATGATAGTTAGATATTGCTAAATATGTTTTTTTTGGTTGATTTAGCAAGGATCGTTCAACTTAGAGAATCAAATTGAAGTAGAAGAGGAAATTGAAATTGAAGTGAAGAGCAGAGTAGCAACATATCATTTAGACAAGTAAAAGATGCTTGAGAAAGCAAAAGGTACACTTCAATTGCATGGTCTTATCTGTACACTTCTTTTTTATCTTTATCTTTATTTTTAACTTGTATAATGGAAAGTCAATTGCTGAATTAAGTCAATGATTAGCATGTATGAAGTTAATTCTAAATGTTTGAATATCTTTTCTTATGTGGCTAACAGCAGGTTGACATTCAAGACAGGTAACAGGTTCTGACGATAAAATTCACAATGATTAATTGTTGTTTCACGTTGTGATTGTGTTGTTCAACCTAAATAATTACTCTATAGTATTATGACATGAGATTCTTCTTACTATTTTTATGATTTAGTTTGATTAGAATGTCTTGGAATAATGTTTACTTTTGAGACTGTACACATGGGAACTAAATAATGAATCCAGCAATAGATTTCATTTTCATTTTAATAGAACTGGTCCAAAGCAGCAATGTTATTATGCCAAATAGACATCTTTTGATCAGTGATGACACTACCAGAAGAACTTTTGGTAATTCTAAAGTCTAGCGGCAACTACCTCAGGCGAATGATGTTCCTCACCAGCTGCCTAAGAATGGCTTTCTCTCATTAGCAGTTTTGTCATTAATATTCATGATTGGTAGTGGAGGTTAAACAGTTTTCATGATTTCTCTCATTAGCTGTTTTTAAATAAATAATCCATATTAGTTTGAAAGTTCCATCTTAAAATAAAAATTAAGCAATTGATATTGTTTTGTAGGATTCTGTATTATATATATTTCCTAACAATCTTCATAAAAGAACTAAAAGAAATTAAGAAAAGAAAAACTGATCTTTTGTCATAATGGGATCCCCACGTTTTTGCTTTTGCTGTGTTGGATTTGATCGTTCTCTATTTTTCTAGTATTAAAAATTAGAAGTTCAAGAAATTATTAGTTTCGGGTGCCAAGAATTTTTAAATTTTGGGTTCGGTTGAAGCTAGGGGTGTACACAATTCGTTCCAGTTCGATCCTTTACAAATCTCCGTATTGTATTGAAATTTTGGTTTTTATAAATTTCGGTACAGTTCGGTTCTTATTAATTTCGGTACAGTTTAATACGGTTCTTATAATTTTCGGTACAATTCAGTTCGGTTTTTCGGTTCTTTCGATACAAAATAAAATAAGATAATACAATACATTACTTCCGATAATTCAATATTTTTAAAAATTTACAATATAAATATATACAATAATAAATACAAATATAATTAAAATATCTTAACAACTACATACAATTTTATATTCAATTTTAATAAAATTTTTCAATTTATCCCTCTTTTTCATGAAAAGAGAACATCTTTTAGTAGTCACTCTAAATGAAATTTTAAATTTAGGACAAATTACTTCAATAAATTTCCTAAAACTCTCGTATTCAATAAAATTAAATGATAATTCATCTCTAACGATAAACGACAGCTATAATCGGAGGGGGCGGAAATGACAGTGGCGGTGACGGGAAGGAAAAAACACAAGCATAGGCTAAAACCAACTGAAAAGATAAGAAAAATTGTGAGGCTGAACATGATTTCGAGACAGAAAAGGAAAAAGCAAACACAATTTAGGTTTTTTTGTATTTTATTTTCTTATATATATATATATATATATATATATATATATATATATATATATATATATATATATATATAATGAATTATAAAACCAGTTAGATTCCCTCCAAACATTTTAATTTTCTCCAAAACTTAAAATAAAAAATATTTTTACTAAAATTTTTCAAATTTTATTCTTAATTCACTCTAAAAAAAATTAATTATTAAGATAATTATCTACTCATATAATTATATTATATATTAATTAATAAATTTTATTAATATAATAATTGTATATAATTTTATTATTAAAATACATTTTCAATTACTCACATAAATATTGTGTTAAATACAAATGACTATTAGTTGAGTAACGCTAAAAATAAAATAAAAAATTATTATAAATAATTATATATAATTTCATTTTTAATTTACATATTTATATAGATATTTTGATAAAAAATAGATGAGTATTTGTTGAGTGACACTGAAATTAATTGATAAAGTAATTATATAATAAATTATTCAGTTGTATATAATTATATTATTAAAATAAATAATCAATTATTCAAATAGATATTGTGCCAAAAATATATAAGTACTAATTGAGTGACACTAAATATAAATGAAATTAATTGATAAGATAATTATATATACAGTCTCGGCTGATTATACGGTTAGAATCCATCCACATATATTATCTTGGTTCAGTTATTATACTCAATTTCACTGAATTTTACTTAACAGTTAAAAGATTATTAATTAATATTAAAATCAATAGCTATAAGGGTGAATGTAAAAGTAGTACTAAAAGTAAATAAAATTAATTGGTAAAATGATTGTTTATATAAATATTTGTACAAAAAGAAAAATTAAGTAGTAGTTGAGTGACATTAAAATTAAATTAAATTAAATACAAATTAATAAAATTTAATTATATATAATTTAATTATTAATTTACAACTTAATTACTCATATAAGTATTTTACCAAAATAGATAAGTATTAGTTGAGTGATACTAAAAATAAATGAAATTAATTGGTAAGGTAATTATATATTTATACAATTACATGAATTAAATTGGTAAATTTCATTATATATAATAATTATATATAATTATATTATTAATTTATATGCTCAATTACTCATATATGTATTATGCAAAAAAAATATGAGTACTAGTTGAGTGATACTAAGAATAAATAAAATTAATTAATAAGATAATTATATAGTTATATAGTTATATTAATTAGTAAAATTTAATTATATATAATTAAATTATTAACTTACAACATAATTACTTATATAAGTATTGTATTAAAATAGATAAATACTAGTTGAGTGAGATAAAAGTAAATTAAATTAATTGATAAGGTGATTATATACTCATATAATTACATTAATTAGTAAAATTTCATTGATATAATAATTATATTTGTATGTGTATATAAATATTTGTTCAAAATGAAAAATTATGCAGTAGTTGAGTGACACTAAATGTAACACCCCAAATCGGGCCTAGTCGGAATCGGCAAGCTAAGTCTGTTAAGTGAAGGGTATTTCGTTAATTTTTGCATGAGTAATATGGATAATAAGGATTTAGTTGCTAAGAACTTAATTAAATAAAATAATTAAAGGAATTATTATGGTGTGATAGTAGTGTATGGTAGTAGGATGTTAATGGGCTAAGAGATTTCATTGAGTGATTTATGAGCATGGTACCTTGGAGATATTTGCATAAAAGAAATAAGTATCAAGTGGATTATGGGTATGGAACTAAGGATGTAGGATATTTTATGAGAAGTGATTTAATGTGTGTATGTGTATGGTGACTAGAATTGAGAAGTCAAAGTGAACCATGTGGACCTATAGGAAGTGGACAAGTGGAATTGGGTAGGTGTGCATTTAATGTGAAAGAAAGACAAAGTGAAAGGGAGAGTGAGTCCCCGTTTTTTCCCTCTCATCTTCCCTATTCTCCATTTCTTTTCCTTTCTTCCCTTTCCTTGCTCATTCACTTGGTTTTGAGTGAGTTAGAATTGGTTTGGTGGAGCTTGGGAAGTAAAAGTAAAGAGGTAAGTTGGGGTTTTAGGGTTCTTACTTTTGAGTTCTTTTCTTCTTCTAGTTTTGTTTAAGTTATGGTTTAAATTAAGTATTGTGGGTTTGTTTGTGCAAGTGATTGATGTTAAGAAGAAGCAAAGTAAAGGAAAAGAGAAGATTTAAAGCTTGAAGAGAACCGCTATTGTGCAACAAAAGGTTTGGGAATTTGATTCTTACATTTGAGTTTTAATTTGTCTTTGCCCTAAATTCTTCTTGGATTAGGAATATACATTTGTATATGATTTCCAGTAAATTGAGTGTGTTGATATGAGTTTTATACATGTATTTGCTTTGATAAATGTATTAATAATGCATGAAGTGGCTTAAGTTGAAGGTGTGTGAGAATTGGAAGTGAAGTGTGTAATTGGGGTAAACCCTATTTCGTTCTCATCTGACCCTTGTGCAATGTTTTTGTCATAAGTAGAGTTTTAGAACTCCAAACCATGCGCTTATTGCTCCATTAGAACCATTACTTCCATCTCTTTAAAAGTCTTAGAAATAGCCTTGGGCAAATTCTTGCTCTAAGACCATGAAATTTGGATAAAGCCGTAGTGTTTCTTTTTATGTCGGGTTATTTGACCAGTATAGATTGTGGAGTTCATATCTCGAGTTCTAAATGTCCAATTGACCTGAAACTTTTCTTTTTGAAAGTTAAGACGTAGGGGAACATTTGTTAAGAAGACCACTTTTCCTAAAAATGAGGTTTAGAGGTCGGTTTTCGTGATACTAGTTTATAGTAGAAAGCAGTCTGGTTTGGTAGCTGAGGCGAGCCTCTGTCGCGAGCGCGACAAGGGTCGCGAACTCGCGACAGAAAAATATGTTTTGAGCCTTTTCTTCTTTATTTTTGAGTCTAGGGTTGACCCGTATCAATCCCGTACCTTTCCCATTAGTTATTATGCCTGTTTAGGGTAATTAAATGGCTATATAAGTAGCTGTCGTTGGGAAAAACTTATGAGTATGATTAAGATTGGTGATTTAACTAGTAATTAATAATAGATATAACTCCATGAAGGTTTGTTTATGGATGAGTGCTATTATGTGATAGTCTCATGAGTAATCTTAGCATGATGTACCATATGTATGAATGCATTTAATGTGGGTGCGATTGAGATGATTGACAAATAAGGTTGTTATTATAGATTGTGTATATGGATATTGTTAGTGGCATGTTTTATTGAAATTCTTGATACGAATGTTGGATTTATGTTGTCAATGATGTGTGACTTGCTGGAGATGAGGTAAGAGACCTTTGGATGTGTTTCGTGTATTTGTGGGTGAGTTGAGGAAGGAAAGATCTTGCAAAATTCTGCAGATTTTCGGAATCATGACTCTGTCGCGATCGCGACACTGTCGCGAGCGCGACAGAGACCGGTGATTTTGATGTTGTGCCGTCGCGAGGCCGCGATAGCAATAGCTTGTCTGCTCTCTGTCGCGAGCGCGATAACTGTCGCGTTCGCGACAGAGCACATTGTTGGCCTGTGCTATCGCGAGCACGCGACTTGTCGCGACCCCGTGATAGCAATGCTTGCCCTCTGTCGCGATCACGATAACATCGCGAGCGCGACAGAGCTGGGCCTTCTCTCCTTCCCGCGATCGCGAAGTCCGTCGCGCGCGCGCAGCGAAGAGACTATGGTCTCTGTCGCGAGCGCGACAGGGATCGCGAGCGCGACAGATGTGTTGTGTTGAATGAATTTTCTTTGGTGATTCTAATGTTTGAATTCCGAACTTATGATGTCTCTAAGATTATTATGTTATGCTTAAGTGTAAATTGTATGATGCATGATTGACTTTATGAACTTATTCATATGTCTCACCTGTTGCTGATTATGTACAATAATATAATGTGATTTGAACTATGATTTGTATGATGCATGACCTGCGAGAGTCAGTCTAGTGGATAGTTAGGCATGCCTAATAGAGTCTGTATGTGTAGCTGCAGCGCCCCTTTGAACGATTTGGACCCTGATCAGGTCCCCGAATGGTTCCTCGCGAACCCTATTATGTGTATGTGTACGGATCTTGTTTAAGGTCCTATTTTGGAAATATGGAAAGTGACAGTACTTTGCGAGTTGTACCCGTAAGGTACAGTTTGTTACTCGTTATCCACTATTTTGAGTCAGCAGGTATTTCGTTTGTTTTATCTAATATGAATATGAGAATATGCTATCTGAATGTGTAAGATTTCGGCCATATGAACCAGTTATGAATATAAGAATGTGATATCAGTATGGGTATGATTTTGGGAGATGTGAATGTGCTTACAAATCTCCGAGTGGGCTTAATGTAACTCTAACCTGCATATTGTACCTTTGTCCTTATCTGTAAATGATCTTGTATATAGTATGTGTGAGTGAAGTCGGTGTGGCATTTAATGTTGACACTACATTTTTGTATAGTAATATGATAAATTAACATGTATATGAATGCGAGTTTGAATTACTGAATACGACGGTTGAAGTATATGTATATTAATATGAATATGTATTGTTAGTTATTAAGACTAAGTATACCGATTTGCATACTTATGAATGTAATTTTAAACTAGCATATGTGACAAATTTAATACGATGCTATATAGTTCCCTTATTGTTAGCTATCGTAGTAACTTCGGTATATTAAAATGTGTTTACATTCTTGGTATGACATTTGGTTGTGTTAATCATATGAGTATATGACCGCAGTTAGGAACATTTGGAATGCGTGGCTATTGTATAAAGCATGTATAATTATCTGGTATGACTTTATGCATTCGCTGTTGTGTATGTGTTATACTTTGGCGACCGTTGTGAATGGCCGTCTATATTTTTGTATACTCTCCCCACTAAGCGTTATCGCTTAGCACGGGCTCTTTTTCCCGTGCAGGTGGCAGGTTTGCTTCTGTTCGAGTCGCGCATCTGCAGAGTCGGCCACATAGGAGCTAGAAGTTTTATATCTTGTTCAGCTTTTGTACTTTGGGATTTTTTTGAATATCTGTGTAATATGTATAAGTAATAATATGTAAAGAGAATGATGTAATATTTCAGGCTCCTATTGTATGATTGTAAAATTGTAGATGTGTATGTTTTCGTTTAAAATATGCGCGTTTATGAATATGTATGTTCAGATTTTTGCTCCTTAAAAGTTTTAATTCTTTCGTAATTATATACGCTTTGTATCATTTCTGTTCGGTAACACACCTACTCGTACGGCTTTCTACTCCCTTGCGGATGGGTTCGCCTACGTATGGGTTGGGGTGTTACATTTAGTGGTATCAGAGCATACGATTCTGGTTGCCTTATTTGTTTGAGTATCGAGTTTTTTGTATGTTACTCATTGTGTGTCAAGTCTTCGTTTAAGAGTCAGTTTTGTGTCGTGGCCTAATGCAAATGTGTCTTGTCCTGTGTGTGTTGTGTTAGATGGAGTCCGACCCTAGTGAGAAGGTGGGCGAGACGACAGATAGTGTGAACCCAGTTAGTGTTGGTCAGAGTATTTCCGAACATCCTCGGGCTAGGGATTTTGGTTCTGTTTCCGATGATAGGGTACTAGTGCGAGGGTTGATTCGGATTTTGGATAGGTTGACTACACCTCATGTTCCTCAAGATTTTGCTCAAAAAGGACTTCAGAAGAGAAAAACGTCGAGCAAAGAGGTACCAGCGGGTAAAAAGATTCGAGAAGTTCCAGTATGCCAATTCTGTCAGAAGCAACATTGGGGTCCTTATCGGAAACTCACTGGAGCTTGTTTCCGATGTGGTAGCAAGCCCATCAGCTTGTCGATTGTCCGAAGTCAAGAGAGAATCTAGCTCGGCAAGCTAGGAAGGATATGGAGGATTTGCTTAGAGCCACTCGTGGGCCAACAAAACTTGTTGAGCACCGTAGTGTAGTAACAGAGCCTGCAGAACCTTCTGGTAAGTTTTGTTTTAAGGTGTTTGAGTAAAGTTGTTTTAGTAATCTGAGGTGGAAGGTGTGACGCGCGCCGATGGTACCCAGCAAGGGCCCTCGCTTTGAATCCACTTTAGGATTCGAGGTATGAGGGTTCGCGTCTTTTGATCATGGGCACCACGAGGCATCGTCGGTGCGTCTCTCCCAATAGAACATTGGGGAGACCCACCTAGCCTAATGGCACCTAGAGGCACCTTTTGAGGTATCATGGAGTCGCCACCCAATTCCAAAGAGTTGGAAAAAGGTCTCTCACCTCTTGTTGGTCGAGACCAGAGATCCGATGTTCGGAACTTCCCTCTTATTTATGCTTTGGTTAAGTATAAGTGGGTTTTTAACTTCTTAAAATTATATCTCTCATCTCACACGAGCGATGCATTTAATTAAATAGCGCATTAAAAGAAAGTAAATAAAAGCGATAAAGCAATAGACAGAGAAAGCGATAAATGAAAGCGGTAAACACGCAAGCACGCAATTACAAGAGAAATAGGGGCAGAAAACAACCCCCATTGAAAGGAATTAAAGCTATAAATGGGACAGAATACAATCCCCAAAAATGAATAAAGTTGCCCCAAAATTAATTACAAGGGCCCCAAAAAAATGGACTTGAATTTTAAACACTCACACAAGATCGAAATAAAAAGACATGCATAAATCGGGACATTATTTTAGGAACATTGGTTCCTTCGCACTTGTTCAAAATTTAGGAACATTGGTTCCTTCGTTTTAATTTAAAGAGGGTTCGAAGAGTCGTTTTGATTTGTTTGGAGAAAACCGGGATGAGTGATCCCATTTTATTGAAAATTAACTCTTCATTTTAGTTGTGATGTTTTGATGGTTGGGCTAAAATAAGGGACATTGGTCCCAATTTTATTATTGAAAAACTCAATTTAGTTGTAAAAGTATTTTTGTGACTTTTTATCTCACGCGTGCACAAATAAAATAATTATTTACAAATAAACACACAAAAGGATGGGGAATTAGAGAGATCTCACAGAACCGATGTGTCCGTCTACGCATCGCGACCCATCCGGGGAGTCGCAGGGCGCTCACATAGCCCGACTCAAATTAAAACTCATATAAAAATCAACACCAAAAAGAATATTAGTAACAACTCCAAAAATTAATCAGATGAAGACAATATAATGATAATAATAAAATCATAACAAATAATCATGGCATGGTAACAACAATAAAATAATAATAATAATAATAATAATAATAATAATAATAATAATAATAATAATAATAATGGACAATGATAATAAATAATAGTGAATATAATATAAATAAATATGATAATAATAATAATAAATAATAACAATAATAAAAATAACAATAAAATAATAATATGTAATAACTGTTAATAACAAACTATATTAGTAACAACAAAATAATTAATAACGGCAATAATAATAGAACAAATAATAATAATAGTAATAATAGTTAGACAGGATAATAATAATAATAATAATAATAATAATAATAATAATAATAATAATAATAATAATGAACTACATGGCAGCAACCTATAATAATAATAATAATAATAATAATAATAATAATAATAATGAACAGAAGCAAATAATAGTGATTACACATATTAAATCAAATACTAGTGGTAAAACCAATAAATGGTAGTGATAATGGCAAAAATGAATATAATGATGACAGTGCACATAAACATAAAAGAACACAATGATAATGAGGACAATAATAATAATAATAATATAAATGGCAACGAGAAATAAAAAGGAAATCAACTTGAAACAAACAAATAATACATCAACAGTAATATTGATCACATTAAAATGCCAAAAATAAATAATAGATGTGGTAATAATGGTAAAAATAATATCTAACAACAATAAATAGTATACAAAAAAAAATAAATGAGAACAAGTCCAAAAATGTTTACCCTCAGAATTTTTTGGATCGGAGAAACGATGTCTCGATTGATTTTCCTTGTCGGATTTGTGATGATAAATATTTGAAGAAAATGTAGAAATTAATATTTTGAAATAAAATCAAGAAAATATTTTGATAAAAAATATTTTTGGTGGATGATTTGAGCAAAGGAAATTGATTTTTCAAGCTCAAATCACTCAAAAAAATGGATTATGTATTTTTTATGAAGAAAAATAAATAGATTAAAGATTGAGAAGAGGAAGATGAACTTAAGAAAATTTAGAAGAAGGAATTGAAGAAGAGATTCAGTTGCTGGAGAGAAGAAAATTTGAGAGAAAAGTAAAACCAATCCCTTGAAAAAAAATAATTGCCCTCCTCGAAAATGAACCTCAATTCCTATTCTATTTTCCTGGTCTCTGATCAAAGAGGAAAGGGACAGAAAAACTTTATTTTTAATTAACCCAAATTAGTATAAAATCATGAAAGGAAGCCGGTGAGAAAATAGCTGAAGAAAGCAGAGACGGTGCGCGCAAAAATGCGCGCGCGGTGCCCTCGATACCACGCGACTGCGCGGTACCACGCGACCACTTTAAGGAAGTGGTCGCGTGGTACCACTTCCTTAAAGTGGTACCACGCGTAAGTGGTACCACGCGAGGTACCACTTGCCACTTTTATAAAGTGGCCAAAAATGGCCACTTTATAAAAGTGGCAGGAGGCCAAACAAAACAAAAGGAAATTTTTAATTTCCTTTTAATTTTTTTTTTTAAAATTTTTTTTTTAAATCTTTTTTTTAATTAAACCAATTAATTAATTTAACAACTAATTTCTTTTCTTAATTAAATCAATTACTTAATTTATTCAATTAAATTAAGAAAACTAATTTAATTCCCGCTTTTTTTTAAATTAAATTAATTAATTAATTCAGTTCAATTAAATAACTAATTTAATTTTTTTTATCAAATTAACACTTTTCAATAATATTATTTTTGGAATTAGAATTAATAATAATTTTTTTATGATAAAAAAAAGGATATCGACAAGGAAAACATCATTTTTGACATCTCTGCCCGTAGATCGGTATCATTCTCATCATCGGGTAATTCTGATCTTGGACCGTCTCGGGACCCGGTGTCTACAGAAGGGTATTTAGATTCCATAAGGTTTTGGTAGTACTCTATATACCTGTCAGCTATCTCCAGAAAAGTATTTGAATAAAAGCATATTAAATCATGGGGATGGGACTAAATGCATCATTACAACATTACTTGCATTTCCTCAGCATCATTCTGCATACATGAGCCATCTCATTTTCATTGCATCATCATCCCTTTGACCATTCATGAAAAGTATTTGTATATGTGTTTTGATTGAGAGAAAGCTGACAGGGTGTACGTGTACTATTTGCTATTAGGAACAAGAGTAGTAGGGGTAAGTATAAGCAAATAAGTGGATGGAATTACGGACTTCTGTATAAGATGATTAAATAATAGGTACTGTAAGATTGATGTGATAGTTTAAAAGTGAATGTGTGATCGATTTTGCATTTAAAAGACGAGAAGTGTTATGAGAAAGGAGTTAAGTGGAAAGATTGACATGATGGTGATAGAATGCAAACGATCTGTAACTCAAAATTATGGAGATGTTTTTTTTTAGTGAGAAGGATTTCTACTATATGTCCTGATTCTAGTAAAAAATGACTTGGATAGTATGATGTTAATGTGTGAATGTTAGTAATAAAGATTTTGAAATTCAGAAAATCGGATATAAGTGAATTTCGAGGACGAAATTCTTTTAAGGAGGGTAGATTTGTAACACCCCAAATCGGGCCTAGTCGGAATCGGCAAGCTAAGTCTGTTAAGTGAAGGGTATTTCGTTAATTTTTGCATGAGTAATATGGATAATAAGGATTTAGTTGCTAAGAACTTAATTAAATAAAATAATTAAAGGAATTATTATGGTGTAATAGTAGTGTATGGTAGTAGGATGTTAATGGGCTAAGAGATTTCATTGAGTGATTTATGAGCATGGTACCTTGGAGATATTTGCATAAAAGAAATAAGTATCAAGTGGATTATGGGTATGGAACTAAGGATGTAGGATATTTTATGAGAAGTGATTTAATGTGTGTATGTGTATGGTGACTAGAATTGAGAAGTCAAAGTGAACCATGTGGACCTATAGGAAGTGGACAAGTGGAATTGGGTAGGTGTGCATTTAATGTGAAAGAAAGACAAAGTGAAAGGGAGAGTGAGTCCCCGTTTTTGCCCTCTCATCTTCCCTATTCTCCATTTCTTTTCCTTTTCTTCCCTTTCCTTGCTCATTCACTTGGTTTTGAGTGAGTTAGAATTGGTTTGGTGGAGTTTGGGAAGTAAATGTAAAGAGGTAAGTTAGGGTTTTAGGGTTCTTACTTTTGAGTTCTTTTCTTCTTCTAATTTTGTTTAAGTTATGGTTTAAATTAAGTATTGTGGGTTTGTTTGTGCAAGTGATTGATGTTAAGAAGAAGCAAAGTAAAGGAAAAGAGAAGATTTAAAGCTTGAAGAGAACCGCTATTGTTCAACAAAAGGTTTGGGAATTTGATTCTTACATTTGAGTTTTAATTTGTCTTTGCCCTAAATTCTTCTTGGATTAGGAATATACATTTGTATATGATTTCCAGTAAATTGAGTGTGTTGATATGAGTTTTATACATGTATTTACTTTGATAAATGTATTAATAATGCATGAAGTGGCTTAAGTTGAAGGTGTGTGAGAATTGGAAGTGAAGTGTGTAATTGGGGTAAACCCTGTTTCGTTCTCATCTGACCCTTGTGCAATTTTTTTATCATAAGTATAGTTTTAGAACTCCAAACCATGCGATTATTGCGCCATTAGAACCATTACTTCCATCTCTTTAAAAGTCTTAGAAATAGCCTTGGGCAAATTCTTGCTCTAAGACCATGAAATTTGGATAAAGCCGTAGTGTTTCTTTTTATGTCGGGTTATTTGACCAGTATAGATTGTGGAGTTTATATCTCGAGTTCTAGATGTCCAATTGACCTGAAACTTGTTCCTTTTGAAATTTCAGACGTAGGGGAACATTTGTTAAGAAGACCACTTTTCCTAAAAATGAGGTTTAGAGGTCGGTTTTCGCGATACTAGTTTATAGTAGAAAGCAGTCTGGTTTGGTAGCTGAGGCGAGCCTCTGTCGCGAGCGCGACAAGGGTCGCGACCGCGCGACAGAAAAATATGTTTTGAGCCTTTTCTTTTTTATTTTTGAGTCTAGAGTTGACCCGGATCAATCCCGTACCTTTCCCATCAGTTATTATGCCTGTTTAGGGTAATTAAATGGCTATATAAGTAGCTGTCGTTGGGAAAAACTTATGAGTATGATTAAGATTGGTGATTTAACTAGTAATTAATAATAGATATAACTCCATGAAGGTTTGTTTATGGATGAGTGCTATTATGTGATAGTCTCATGAGTAATCTTAGCATGATGTACCATATGTATGAATGCATTTAATGTGGGTGCGATTGAGATGATTGATGAATAAGGTTGTTATTATAGATTGTGTATATGGATATTGTTAGTGGCATGTTTTATTGAAATTCTTGATACGAATGTTGGATTTATGTTGTCAATGATGTGTGACTTGCTGGAGATGAGGTAAGAGACCTTTGGATGTGTTTTGTGTATTTGTGGGTGAGTTGAGGAAGGAAAGATCTTGCAAAATTCTGCAGATTTTCGGAATCATGACTCTGTCTTGATCGCGACAGAGACCGGTGATTTTGATGTTGTGCCGTCGCGAGGCCGCGATAGCAATAGCTTGTCTGCTCTCTGTCGCGAGCGCGATAACTGTCGCGATCGCGACAGAGCACATTGTTGGCCTGTGCTATTGCGAGCACGCGACTTGTCGCGACCCCACGATAGCAATGCTTGCCCTCTGTCGCGATCGCGATAACATCGCGAGCGCGACAGAGCTGGGCCTTCTCTCCTTCCCACGATCGCGAAGTCCGTCGCGCGCGCGCAGCGAAGAGACTATGGTCTCTGTCGCGAGCACGACAGGGATCGCGAGCGCGACAGATGTGTTGTGTTGAATGAATTTTCTTTGGTGATTCTAATGTTTGAATTCCGAACTTGTGATGTCTCTAAGATTATTATGTTATGCTTAAGTGTAAATTGTATGATGCATGATTGACTTTATGAACTTATTCATATGTCTCACCTGTTGCTGATTATGTACAATAATATAAATTATGTGATTTGAACTATGATTTGTATGATGCATGACCTGCGAGAGTCAGTCTAGTGGATAGTTAGGCATGCCTAATAGAGTCTGTATGTGTAGCTGCAGCGCCCCTTTGAACGATTTGGACCCTGATCAGGTCCCCGAATGGTTCCTCGCGAACCCTATTATGTGTATGTGTACGGATCTTGTTTAAGGTCCTATTTTGGAAATATAGAAAGTGACAGTACTTTGCGAGTTGTACCCGTAAGGTACAGTTTGTTACTCGTTATCCACTATTTTGAGTCAGCAGGTATTTCGTTTGTTTTATCTAATATGAATATGAGAATATGCTATCTGAATGTGTAAGATTTCGGCCATATGAACCAGTTATGAATATAAGAATGTGATATCAGTATGGGTATGATTTTGGGAGATGTGAATGTGCTTACAAATCTCTGAGTGGGCTTAATGTAACTCTAACCTGCATATTGTACCTTTGTCCTTATCTGTAAATGATCTTGTATATAGTATGTGTGAGTGAAGTCGGTGTGGCATTTAATGTTGACACTACATTTTTGTATAGTAATATGATAAATTAACATGTATATGAATGCGAGTTTGAATTACTGAATACGACGGTTGAAGTATATGTATATTAATATGAATATGTATTGTTAGTTATTAAGACTAAGTATACCGATTTGCATACTTATGAATGTAATTTTAAACTAGCATATGTGACAAATTTAATACGATGTTATATAGTTCCCTTATTGTTAGCTATCGTAGTAACTTCGGTATATTAAAATGTGTTTACGTTCTTGGCATGACATTTGGTTGTGTTAATCATATGAGTATATGACCGCAGTTAGGAACATTTGGAATGCGTGGCTATTGTATAAAGCATGTATAATTATCTGGTATGACTTTATGCATTCGCTGTTGTGTATGTGTTATACTTTGGCGACCGTTGTGAATGGCCGTCTATGTTTTTGTATACTCTCCCCACTAAGCGTTATCGCTTAGCATGGGCTCTTTTTCCCGTGCAGGTGGCAGGTTTGCTTCTGTTCGAGTCGCGCATCTGCAGAGTCGGCCACATAGGAGCTAGAAGTTTTATATCTTGTTCAGCTTTTGTACTTTGGGATTTTTTTGAATATCTGTGTAATATGTATAAGTAATAATATGTAAAGAGAATGATGTAATATTTCAGGCTCCTATTGTATGATTGTAAAATTGTAGATGTGTATGTTTTCGTTTAAAATATGCGCGTTTATGAATATGTATGTTCAGATTTTTGCTCCTTAAAAGTTTTAATTCTTTCGTAATTATATACGCTTTGTATCGTTTCTGTTCGGTAACACACCTACTCGTACGGCTTCCTACTCCCTTGCGGATGGGTTCGCCTACGTATGGGTTGGGGTGTTACACTAAACATAAATTAAATTAAACACAAATTATTTTAATTGCACATTCATATAGATATGCTAATTAAATTTATCTTATTAATAATCAAAATATTTATTCTAATTTATTAACTATTTATTATATTAATTTCATGCATTAAAATATTTAATACAAATAATTATGAAGTTAAATTTATATAATAACTATATAGTAGAAATTATAAATAAGATTTATATATAAGTTACTAGTATTATATATAATAATTAATAAATATCGATTCTTTCAGTCCAATTCAGTTTGGTATGGTTCAATACGGTTCTCGGTTCGGTTCTAGTCAAAAAGTTAACAGTACAATTAGGTTCAGTTCTAATCAAAAAAGTCAACGGTACAATTCGATTTTAGATTTTTTTTTCGGTACTTCGGTTCGGTACAGTAAAATTCAGAACCGTGTACACTACTAGTTGAAACCCCTGTAAAACCAACCTGCCCAAACTATCCTCTCATATAAAAGGAAAAGATGGACCCGCCCTCTCATCTTTTCCCCCTTTCACACAGCAAAGCAAATCCCCTAATCGAATAACCATTTTTTCTACCCTCTACTCTATCATTGCCGCCGCTCATCGCCTCTGACTGTCACGGCCGCCCGTCGCCTCTGACTATCACCGCCGTCTGTCTTCATCGAAGTAAGTGCAGAATATTTAAGCTTTAATTATATAAATATTTGAAAGTTTTTCTTGGTTGTTTGGGTTCTGATTCAAGATGGACTGATATTATGAGCAAGTTATTTGATTTTTCGTCTGTGGTTAATTCTAAAATAGCACTTAAGTTAGGGGTCTCCGGACTTCATTTGCATATTTTCTTCCAATTAAATTAGGGATCTCCATAGGCTTCATTCCAAACAATTCATATGATCCATGCGGCAAATTAGGGATCTCCATAGGCTTCATTTGCATTTCATCCATATTATACATGATTTAGCCTGAAAATGTTTGGTGGAGACTCCTACACCAAAAAAAAAAAAAGAAGGATTCACTTGATCCAGCCTTATTTCCACACCCAAAAGGGGGCCACGAGGAAAATTTCCATCTTTTTATTTCTAATTTTGCTTCTCATTATTTATTATTAATTTATTTTTTCTTCATCTGTACTTAGGGATTTAGAAATTGTTAATTTATATAATTTAAATTTTATTTAATTATCTACTTGTTAATTTCATATTTTATTATTTCTCATAATTTATATAAAATAGTTGGTTCGTAGAGTAACTAACAGGGCTGTGCATCGGTCGGGTTCGGGTCAACCCGAACCGAACCCGACCAACCCGAAAACCGAAATGCATTCCATTTTTCAAACCGAACCGACCCTATGTATTACTAGGGTCCCGAACCGAATAACCCTTTAATGTTCGGGCCCCGAACCGAAAAACCCGTTCCCATCTCCATCTTCATCTCATCCTTCCCAGTTCTCACAGATCTCTTCCTCTCTGTGATTTTTCAACTAAATAAGAAACAAATCTAGCAAAAATCCATCAAACACACACAAATCTATCACAATTCACAACAAATAAACACATCCATCAAAAAACAAAACACAAATCCATAAAAAAAACACATGAAATCAGATTTGAGAAAAAGAAGAAGGCAAAAACGAAGGAGGAGCAAGAAAATCTGAGGGAAAGAAATGGAAACTCGAAGAAGACGAGGACGAAAAAGAAGGAAAAATCAAATCTGAGGGAAGAAAATGAAGTTCAAGAAGAAGACAGACGAAGGAAAAGAGGAGAGAGAGAGAGAGAGAGAGAGAGAGAGAGAGAGAGGGGGTAACCAGCGCCGGATCGTCAGTGACGGTGGAGAAGACTGATCGGCAGCAACAGCGAAGAAGACGGAGGGAGAGGGAGAGATCGTGGGTCATCGGTGTGTGGTGAGGGCTGAAGAGAGAGGGGCAGAGCAAGAGGTGAGATCGAGAGAGAGAGGGGCAGAAAGTGGGATGCAGAGAGAGGGAGGGGCAATTGGGGAAAGGGAAAAAATAAAGAGAGCTTATATACTCTCTTCGGTCGGGTTCGGGTCTTGAAGGTTTTAACCCGACCCGACCCGAACCATCCTCTTTTTAAAGAACCGACCCGAATATCCCGAATAACCCTACCCGAATATGTAATTCGGGTCGGTTTATTCGGGTTCGTCGGGTCGGTTCTTGCATAGCCCTAGTAACTAAAGATCGAAAATGGTGGCATTTTGTGGACAATTCAATTTTAATGTTGTCATTAATTAAAGATCAAGATTGTTATTAATTTGTTGTAAGTTTTAGACATTTTATGATGGTGAACAAGTTAATTAGGTATTTAATTAGATATTTTCATATTATATGTTAATTAGGTATTTAATAGTTTTAATATTATTGTTTAATTAGTTTTAAATTAAAAAAAATAAAATAAAATACGGGTAATTCGGGTGGTTTGGTTCGGAATCCGAAAATTTTCGAATTATTCGGTTCGGGACTCTACTATAATTTATGGTCAATTCGGATGGTATAATTTATCAAATTTCAGTTTTCAGGCTATTCGAATTCGGTTTGGGTTGTCCCGAATCCGAACCGACCATTGTACACCCATGTGAATCAAAAATACGGGGACGTAAAATGGCTAATTTTTTCAAATGCTCGTCAAAGTTCAAACAAAGAACTCCAGTTTTCAAAATATTTTTTAAAAAATATTATTTCTAAAATTGTCCCTCGAGTGTGAGCTAAAATAGAATTTTGGTAGAGATATAATAAGAAAAGTGAGAGATTTTTGTTTCTTCAAATTACAACGGTGTGTTTTCTGTGGTTTGTGCTTGGTTCTGCCACTAAAGCTCTAATTTCTGTTTCTAAAAGGTAGGGCTGGCCTCGGCTACCTCCACCTCTTTTTCATCTTCAATCTGTGGTTCTACCGCAACAAGGCCGATATCATCTCTCCAGCGCCGCCTCCATTTCCCATCGAACTCTTCTTTTCCATTGCTCCCTTTTCTTGTACGTTCCTTTTCCTTCTCTCAGTTTTAATTTTACCACTGAAATTTCTATAATGCATCACAGAAAATCACGGATTTTTGCATAGTAGAGAACTGGAGCAATTTGAGCCAAGTCTTGATTCAATGTTGTTTAGAAAGATTGCTTCTTACTGTTAATTTAACTATGAAGGAAATTAATTATGTTGTTGGTGTCTTTTCTATACCTTTGATATGGTAGTAGAGTTGTGTGAAAAGGGGGTCTGACATCGAAAAGTAATAATGACTATAATAATAAAAATAAAAGAAAAAATAGGAATTCCCTAAGAAAAGAATCAAGTTGCCATTGATCTCTATGGCTCCCTGTATTGTAAGATTGTTAATTCATCATGACATATTTTACATTTTTGCTTTTGGGTTCAAAATTAGAGATGCAAATCAGAATGGCAGAGCCTCTATTTTTAATAACAATGTATCCCAACCATGTGCTGCCATATTTAAAAGATTACATGAATCATATGAGCATGAAATGTTTTCTTTATTGATATGTGAATATTAGCTTATTTGTTATTCTTATTTGAGCATTAGAGACGTAACTTTTTACATTTCTTTCATTCAAAAATGTTTGAACCATAATGATTTCTTGGTCTGGTTGCAACTTGCCAACAATGACCTGCAGTTACAATAAGTGTAGGTACTGAACTCTATTTTGTGGTAACTTTTCATGTTTGTTAAGCTTTTACACTATTGTTGCTATTGGAGTTAATTATTTACTTGGTCTTGTTGAAATTATGCAAATTTTGACTTTAAAGCTTCAGTTCATGTTCAGAAATATTGCAATCTGAATTCTCTGAGATCATCTATCAAGAATGTTGCCCACATAGTTTCTTGTTACCAGTTGAAAGTTGAAGATGACATTAATGATGAGGCATGCGAGTTGGTCAATGGAATGGAACTCTCAATTGGGGAGGGTGTTGATACAATCCATGCTTATCTCTTAAAGGCAGTGAAAAATAACAATGGAACTGGCATATTACTTTTGTCTGATATTTTTGGATATGAAGATTCATCTACAAGGGACTTTGTTGCTTGTAATAGCTACAGGTATGTATGCTGAAACCTTGAAACAATAACTAAACAATGATATTTATCTGCTTGCTATGTTTCAAAATCAATTTTTTTTTTGAAAAAAAAAAACATATATAGGCTTTAGTATGCTAGTTAGGGCGGCCACTCTACCCCAGAGATTAACACATTATACAAATTCACAATTTTGGAGGGAGGAAGAAATTACAATCAAAGTTGGTGAAAAAGGTAATAGTAGAGAAAAGGAGAGAAAAATCAAGACATTGAGCAATGAGAGCTAAAGTTAAAATTATTGGTAGAATGCATAGCAACTGTGTGAGAACTGAGAGGGGTGATGCCTGTGGAAAATAAGCACATAGACAACAAGAAAATGAAAGCAGATGAAAAAGGTGGGTTAGAAAAGCTAGCCTTCCCTAATTTTCCTGTGGTTAGTGAACAAGCTATTTTGCATATTCATAGTTGAGTGCTCTTAATTTGTTGGACTAAATCGGGAAGATTTAGGGTGTGTGTTCTTTTTACCATTAAACAGGTATTTTTTGTTCACCATTGAGTTGATAAGCATGCATGTTTGAGTCTATTAAATTGTACTGCAGTGTTCTAGTTCCTGACTTATTCTGTGGAGACCCATGGACAAGAGAACGGCCAAAGACTATGCTTGAACAATGGATAGCAAAACAAAAACCCAATAGGATTGCGAAGGTCATTGCCACAGCAACAAAATGGATGGCTGGTGAATTTTAGCTGCAGGAATCTCAAAGAAGCTTGGCATAATTGGATTTTTCTTTGGAGGAGGCTGAGTAATAGAGGTGCTATCCTGAGACGGAGGAATTTATTTTGGGATTGGGGTCTCATTTTATGGGACAAGGATGGATCCATGTTTAGCCTCAAATGTAAAGGTTCCAGTATTGTTAATTTCATGGGACAATGATCCACTTTGCTCGGTTAATGAGTTGAAAGACATTGAGAAGAGGCTTGGGGAGAGGTCAAAGGTCGTTATTTTTGAGGGAAGAAGGCATGGGTTTGCACATCGACCAAACTCCACTGAAGAGGATAGAGATGCAGAGCGGGCATTTGTAATCATGAGAAATTGGTTGTATGATGGTTTGGTCTTAGAATGAAATGGAATTATATGCAGATTCATAAAGTTTAAACAAAACACCAATTAGATGTGTCTGATTAGTGCAGCTTAACGTTTTGGTTATTACTCCTTAACTAACATCCCTCTGAATGTTGAAAGTGATGTAAATTAATAAGCATTAACTTTTAGTATTGTAACTGTTACTCCCTCCGGTTTTTTATGTTTGACGTTTAAAAATTGTTAAAAAATTCTTTTATGAATGACTTTTGAAACTTTTGATATACTTTTGGTTAGTTTGTCCCATATTTGCCCTTTATTAATTTGCTCATCTTAAATGAACACTATTTTCAAGGAGGAGATTAATAAGGATAAATTAGTCATATCCATAGCCTATTTAATAGGTTATTGGTTTTGCCAAATAACCTTAAACGTCAAACATATAAAAACGGAGGGAGTATCTATTTTTATACTTGATGTTGAAAGTCATGTAAATAAGCATTGTATGTGCATCTTTCAATCATCTCCCATGTTATCTTCATAAAAGAACAAAAAGAAATTAAGAAAAGAAAAACTGATCTTTTGTCAGAATGGGATCCACACGTGTTTGCTTTTGCTGTGTTGGATATGATCCACACGTTTATGTCATAGTTGGATATTTTTCTAGTATTAAAAATTGGAACAGGAAGTAGGTGATAATTAAAGCAAGAAATTATTGGGCAAGTCAAAGTCGTTGTCTTTTGCTTTTGCTTTTGCTTTTGTTTTGTTTTCCCTCTTTACTAGTAGTATAAGAAATTACGGACCGACATTGGCTTTATCTTTTGTTTTTCTATTTATTCTGCATTATATACTTAATAATTTCCACAACTACTCTCTTATTTCTCATGTAAATTCTTATGATTTTGGCTCTGTTGGCAGTGATTTTTGTGCAGGTTTGAATTAAACTTTTACAGTACTGATTAGTGATTTGTGTGTTCTTAATTTCCTAAGCCATTGATTCTTTCATTTTGTTGTTTTTTGTCAGTTTCAGCTGATTCTGGTTAAATCCCTTACTCTCTTTTTCTCTCGATTTCATATTATTTCTCTCTGTGTGCTTCCAAAGAAGAAATTCAGTCTCCCATTTTGGATTGTGTAAGTAAGTTTTCTTATTTCTTTTTCAAAGTAGCTTTAATTTGATGTCCAAATTGAAATTACGAAAAAACAACCAGATCGGTCCATGTGCAACCAGATCTGTGAATTAAATGGCATTTTATTAATTATGTAGTTCATATTTTCTTGCATTTCCTTAATGTTAATTTATAGTGTCTAATTCGTGTTTTCTTGCCTTTCTTTCAGTTGATATTATTTTTATTTGGTGGTAGTTTTATTGGGTTAGCACTTGGCAGGTAAGTACAACTCATTTTTCAAATACTTTGTTTTCCTTTTTCATCAATATTAGTTTTATGTGCACCAACCCAAAAATAAGATCTATCACAGGGAAGTCCTAGGTGCAAAAATTTAAGTAAGATAAGGCTTTGAGAATTAATAAGTCGGGATTAAAGCAGTTGCTTACACAAGGACTTATTACGACTAAATCATAATTCTAATTGGGTTAAGATTACTAAGTTACACTAAAGTTGCAAGGATAACAAAGTGAAGAATATGTTTTGATCCAGGCCCAAACTGCATCGATGAGACATTGGTTCCACTTCCATTATATGGGATCCTGCCTCTAGACCACAAATGGACTTGTATAGTCCGTATACATGATCTGCCTTCTTTGAATGTACAAACTGATGGATGTCGAAACAACAAAAAAGTAATAACATACATTTCAAAACAAAGAAATCTGCAGTAGTGGTAAGCAGGGTTGATCCCACGGGGAATTACTTCCTTTCATGAAAACTAGTAAATAAATAAAATGGAAATTTTAATTGTAGAAATTAAATTAGCAAAATAAATAAAAACTGAATTTCATTAAGAATAGAGTTAATAGGTGTAGTTTCCATTTAAAGGCATAATTTTCGTATCAGTACAATACCCGACCACGGATTTAAAGAGAAAATTTCATATAATCTCTATAAATCAGTTGAGGATGTTGAAAATGCTTTTAACATTCAATCTTTCCTTAAGTATAAACTGACTAATATCGCTCTATAACTAGCCCTAATTACTAAATAACCGTATGAGACATTCCGTATAATTTAATCCAATAATTGCACTAAGAAACAGAAAATCTCGACTCTAACCAATAAAATATGATGCTTGATTTTAATTAAACTAGAATGATTTAAGTACCTGCTAAGTAACTTAAGTATCTAATTCAGCACCAAGTTATAGATTAAGAAGACAATTATGAATCTAATCAATCTGTGGGTCCTTACAATTCTAAGACATGTACAGTGGGGTCCTATTGCACAAATCAAAAGAATTATAAAATTATAGATTGTATGAGTAAAATAAATACTGAAACAATAAAGTAAAGTAATATCACATTTAGATATCACAAATAATTGGAACTAAAACTAGATTATCTTTCAACTGAGATTAAAAAATTAGCCACATATATTCACAGCTAAAGCAGAATAAAAGAGAGAAAACAATACTAACAGAATGAACACTCCAACAGCCCTCAAAATCATGTTAAATATCTCCCTTTCCTTAGAGAGTTTTTCTCTCATAAACCTAAGAGAATCCTAACTAGAATAGAATAGGAAAGTTAAAAATAGGAAAATAAAATCTAATTAATTATAACCTCCTTTTACTGAAAATAGGAATAACCCGTTTAACAATCTAAGATCAACTGGAACTTTTTGTTAGCGCCTTGTGCCCGTAAGACTTCCACTGCACCCTCAACATCATCAGCTTCTTATGCCCATAAGGATACTATAGCTATCATCTCTCAAAATGCCAAAGTATACTTAGATCAATCACTTTTCTCCTTTATGCACAATTAACCTACCAAGAACTAAACGTACACCAATGATCTATTCTCAACATGTTTTCATCTGAAAATGTCAATAAATGAAAAAAAAAACATGTGTAATATATATCACCTATCACAAACTCAGGCGGTTGTGACATGTACACTACTTCATCCAAAGTCAAGTGAATGAGGGCATCGGAGATACCCAATTGAGGTATCAACCAACCTTGAGTAACTGTGAGAGACAGTAAGAGGTAAATTGTAGCTGCTTTCAAAATCAGACTAGAAGTATCATCAAAATCAATTCCAAATTCCTAATGGTTATCCTTAGCAGCCAAACATGCTTTGTATCTATCCAATGTACCATCTAGATGACTTTTGGTCTTAAACACACACTTGCAACCAATCATATGATGTGCTTTAGAAGGAGGTACAAGTGTCGAAGTCCCATTTCTCAAGAGAGTGTGATACTTGGAATTCATGGCCTCGTGCCAAATGTGAATACTTTTTGCAGCTTGGGAGTAAGTAATTGGATTTACCGCTTTAGCAATTACAACAACGTTAGAAAATGACTGCTTAGGTTTTAAAAAACCAGTTTTGGCATGGATTGTCATAGGATGTGTCCGATGAAGCAATGGAAAGGTTGCATGGTGCTGCGGTGAATCACAACAATATGATAAACATGGATATTAGCAACCATAAACAAACCTCAATTCATGGCCTCATGTTTGGAAGCATCCTAACTGCTAGGTTGTGTAACCCAGTGTATCTAGTAAGGTGGATGGTGATAAGGCTATCGTGATAAACAACGAATCAATAGTTGTAAAGGGACGTGATGGTGCAGCTGGTTCAGTTTGTTGGGGCTCGAGTAAAGTAGGCAAAGCAATAGTAGAGGATGTAGGTATTGGAAGAGTTATTTCTAAGGGCGGTGAGGGGTTGGTGGTGTAGCGTTTCCTGCTGTGGCACCAGTCACAAACGAAAATTGAAAAATCTGTTCATTAGAGAGAACATGATGTGAGAACAAACATCCAATTTATTTTTGGAATAAGGTCGCAACCATGAAAAACGCAAACAACACAGAGCATAGAGTAATCATGTTTATTTACGATCCAAACTGTCATGATTCAGTCCGACCCATTTTCCATCCATATATGAATTTTTAATGAATATATTAAATCGTCTATATGGAAAAAAAAAAGATACAATACGATCATGGTTTTTGCCCCCACATTAGAGATACATATTAAGGTTTTACTTCTGGCTTAAACTACAATTCATCTTATTTTTTATATATAATTTTCTTTTATATATCTAAATATAAAGCCTAAATTACAATGTTCTGAAAACCGGACTGGCAGGTTGAACCGGTTTAACCAATAAATGGTTCGGTTCTAAAAACATATAAAAACGGAAATAGATAAAAACTGGTTTGGACCGGAAAAAACCTGTCAACCATTGAATCGAAAAGAACCCAATTTTGTCCGTTTTGGTGGAAAAAAAAAATAAAAAACCAATTAAAAATTAATCGAACCAATTTTTTCGATTTCGGTTCCAGTTTTTAATTACAAAAAACCATCGATTTCTATTAACCGACTAATTTTATTTATATATATATATAAAAAAAATTAAAAAACCTCATCCAATACCCTTTCTTTTTTTTTCATAGATAACTTTGTCTTTTGTTTCTTTTTTTCAATGTGAAATTCACGTTCTTTTATTATTTATAGACAATTGTTTTGCCTCTGTTATTTCTTTTTTCAATGTGGGATTCACATCCTTTTATTATTTCTTCTTCTTATTTATAGACAATTGCTTTGTCTCTCTAGCTAATTTCTTTATTTCCATGTGGGATTCATCTCACTTTATTACTTTCCTCTCATTTGCCACTGTTAAATTTGATACAAATTCAAGAATTGCATTTATTTTGCCTAAATTTACTTTGAATTGAAAAATTTTATTTTTTTATTTGAGTTTGTATGAGTAGTAGATTTTTTTTTTTTTTAATATTTGAACAACTTATTTAATTTTTATATTTGCAAACTTTGTTGGATTTAAAATTACTATTTTTATATTAATTTTTGATAATCAATAGGTTGTTTGAACGTTTTTTTTATATACCATATTTTAAATTTTTTTATAAATAATTACATTAAAAAAAAATAAAAACTCCAAGTCAATCCGATCCTATCAGTTGACCCATGACTCAGTTGGCAAGTTGAGACGATATCTGGTCTGGTTTTAAAAACATTGGTAAATTATAATTAAATCCTACTTATAGTTACATCGTATTAAAATATAAATTAAAGATAAATAAAGGCAAATTGTAAGTATATTAGTCTTTTTTTTTTAAAAAAAAACTAGATGTTATAGTTTAAGTTTTTGTTTAGGTCCTATATTATTTGTTTTATCATAGTTGAATTTAAATTAAAAATAAAAAAAGCTAATGATAAATATATTAGTCATTATAGCATGTATAGGAAAATTTAATAAATCGAAAGAGATTTTGAATTTATATGAAAATAATATAATAAATAATATTTAATAGTAAAGTTTAGATTGATAAGTAGGCCAGGAAATTTTTTATTCATCCTGAAAATCCGATCCAAACTCTACCAAAAAAAAATTCTAACCCGAACTCGTAGGAAATCTGATTGACCCGGTAAATTTAGGGTCGAACCCAACTCAAACCTGAAATTCAAAAAATTTACTCGAAAATACCTGAAATACAAGTCAATCCGACCAGAAGCCTCAACCCGAATTTTTTCAAATTATATTTTATTTTGTCACGTTTATTTAAAAATTATTGTTTAATATTATATATACTCTTTAAAAAAAATATTATATATGTATATATGTGTACATATATATTATATTAATAATATACCGTTTTATTAATATTTATATCCCATTTTTTAAAAATTAAATTTAATTGAAAGGAAAGATAAATGTTAAATTATTTAAATTTTAAGTAGTAAGTAAAAAATAAAAAGAAAAGAGAGAAAAAAAATTCAAACGGGATCAAACAAAGTTCAATACGGTATCAATTTGGTTAGTGTATATATATATATATATATATATATATATTGTCCAAATTATAAAATTTCTAACCTTTCAATTTTTTTTTTCTCTTTCCTATTACTCCATCCCAAATTCCGCCATCATATTTATCTCACTTTATCTCGATTACCATTTTGGCTTCAAAATAATATAATTTTACTAATAGTTTGATTGGTTTATTTTTAACAGTTTTTAAATATTGAAAATCCACTACAAGAAATTGCAAGAATAGTGATGGAAAATAGCGACGGAATTTCGTCGCTAATCGTAAATAGCGACGGAGAAGTGCCGTCGCTATCTCGTCTGTTTCTAAATATAGCGATGGAAAATTTTATTTTTCCGTTGCCAATTTTCTCGTCGCTAAATTTAGCGACGAAAGTCAAATTTCCGTCACTAAATAACAACAGACATACATATTCCGTTACTAAATTTAGCGACAAAAAATTGCCTTCCATCGCTAAATTTATGAAATTTTTATTTTTTAGCTTATTTATTTTAATTTATTTTTTCATTTTTAAATGATAAAATTATCAATAATATAAAAATTATAATTAAAAAAATAATAAAATTAAAAATATATTAATTAAAATAAATGAATTTTGTTAAAAATGTAACAATAATGTATTATTATCAACTAAATTGCTTTACAAATAGAAAATTTTTAGTAAATGACTAAGAAAATAAACAAAGAAAATTTCTCAATACAAACATAAAAATTTAAAAAATACAAAATCTGCTCATAATCACATAAAGAATAACTTTCAGTTTTGGTGTTCCTTGATCCAATTGCTTATATATCAAACTCTTCAAAACAATAAGCAGAAAATCACCCTGTTACACAAATAAATAAATAAGCAAAGAACTAATATTTACTTATTTAGTATAGTAAACCATGTTGACTAGCAATATGATAAACTATGCTCACAGTTATCCAATAAGATCATTATATTCCATAAACAATAGTCAATCTGAAACTGCAAATCACTGTATTTATTGCCTAAATCTAGTAAAAGCATCAAGTACAAACAGTTTTGATTAAATTCCATATATCAAAAACAAGAAAGAAGAAGCTATCTATCTATCTATATATATATATGTATATATATTTTGAAATATATATATATAAGAAGGGAAATTTCAGTTATATATATCATAACTTGATTTCCATGCTTATAAGACGTTGGCATTTTGAAGAATGATAAACAACCCTGGTTGCATCAAATTCACCTAGCTGGTATGATAAGAAAAGAAGTCGCATCAAATTCACACTAATTTCAAGGTGGAAGGTGCATTTGCCTTTTGCAAACTATTGGCAATTTACAGTGGCATATATAGACACGCAGGAAAAATGACATAAATTTAGATGAAGAGTAAAGAAGGCCATCCATTTGAAACATGATTCTAATTATAAATATCGGTTAGAGTCAACAATTTTCCTCATGACGCACTTATTTGTAGCTTTTGACAAATCTTAAGTGTGAAATGAATTTTCAAAAATGATGCAGTTCAATGAACATATTCAAGTAAAATTCACCCAACATAATTAATGTTGGGGTTACAAACCAATCCCACATCGGAAATATAAGGAAATATTTCCTAGAATATAAGTGTGTTCACCTAACTCAATTAGCATGAAGCCTTTTGGGAGGAGCCCAAAAAAAAATCCGTGCGGGTTTGGCCCAAAGCGGACAATATCATACTAATGCGGAGTTAAGGTGATGTTTGCCAGTCCTAACAAGTGGTATCAGAGCCGTGGTTTGGAGACGATCCGGAATAGTGGACTGCGTTGTGTGGGAGGCTCCCCCAGTACGATCCCGAGACGATTGGAGATTCGTGTTTGGTGCCTTGTGTCGAAAGTCTTTCTGATATTGTGGTGGTCAGACGGCGTGTCCCGTTGGTTGATAACGGCGGTGCAAGATGATTGACGAATCAAATGGATTATCGCTCGAGGGGAGGACATAGTAATGTGGTCCTTGGTTTGAGGGGAGGATTGTTGGGGTTACAAACCAATCCTACATCGGAAATATAAGGAAATATTTCCTAGAATATAAGTGTGTTCACCTAACTCAATTAGCATGAGGCCTTTTGGGAGGAGCCCAAAAACAAATCCGTGCGGGTTTGGCCCAAAGCGGACAATATCATACTAATGCGGAGTTAAGGTGATGTTTGGCAGTCCTAACAATTAACTCATCTACTGAGGTAATCCAGAATCTTGCAGAAAATTGGACCTTGTTAGTGAGTTACAAACATCAATTACTGCAAACAATTGAAGGAAAAAGAAAAAGAAAAACTGCAAATCAGAGGAATCAATGGATAATCAGGAAATTAAACGTCTTTCTAATGAATGGTAAACCAAGAAGCAAATCATGCTAGAATGCATTTTTTCTGAACTTTAGACCAAATAGCTATCCCACTTTGGCATGCAACATGCACCCAAGAGAGCAACAACATAGTATAGTTCTTGGGATCCACTAGAAATCTTCTTTTGCCATTATGTTGTGAGTACATTCTGTGAATAATTGCAGCCCAAACCCAATTGTGTAAAAATGTCTAAAACCCACAACACTAAACAAAGACAAGAACCCAATAAAATTCACAACAAATACCAATACAAACAAGCAAAAGTATACAACTTTGAATTCTAAACAAAAATGATTTGTCGTTTTCCATTTCGGGGGTTGGCGTACCACAACAATTCCCTATTGACAATCTATGAACTGAACTGGTCCAATCAATTGTATGATTTAAAGGTTTTTCCTCGTTTTTTCCAATAATATCTGACACACCTAAATATTTTGCTATTGAGTTGAAACTTTTATTTTCCATATCCATTAGTATTGACGAAAATAATCTTATTAAAAATAATTTTGAAAAGTTACGATTCCAATCCTAAAATAAAAAATCTAATGTCTTGTATGTCAGCAGATCTCAACCATTGACTGAACAATGTGGAGCCTGTTTTTCAAATGTGTCATTTCATTTTTCTTTTTCTCTTTCTTTTTCTTGATTGAGAAACACAAATTAATTGCATTATTGCATTCCATTTAGTGTCTTGTGCTTGAAGTTTTTCCTGACATTAGGAATTCTTCACTTAACTCTTATAGTATGATACTTATTTCTTTTGGTGCAGGCGTCCATTTCCACTACTTCAAAGAAAAAAGAAAAAGATGGAGTGTGTGACTGCAATTGGAAGTTCTGCTGTTGTTGAAATTGCAAAATCCATGACGAAACCTATCAAATTACTGATAGACTACAAACGCAACATGGAGTACCTGAAAAATGGGAATGATAAACTAGAAGACAAGATGGTTGAAGCCAAAAGATTTCTGGATGATGCTGACACTAGATTTAAAGAAGTTGGGCCTAGTGTACCAAAGTGGCTTGAGGATTCAAAAAAGTTGAATCAACAAGTCAAGGACTTACTTGAAGAAAATAACGCGTATTCGGATGGAAGGTATCGAAGCCCTTGGTTACGTTATTGTCTAAGTAGGAAAGCTTCCAAGATGGCCGAGAATGTCAATAGGCAACTCAATGAAGTACCATTTTCTGATGTGGTGCTTGATGCTCCACTACCAAAATTAGGACCAACTATCAACCTTACAGGCATGATGGACTTTGATTCCAGGCGACCACTTGTGGATGACATCTTAGCAGCTTTGAAAGATGATAACTTGAGCATGATCAGCATTTGTGGGCTTGGAGGTGTGGGTAAGACAACAATTGCAAATATGCTTGTCAAAGCTGTTGAAAGCGAGAACCATTTGGTTTCCCTTACTAGTTTCTCTGAGAATCCTGACTTCAATAGGATACGAAGTGAAATTGCGTCTAATCTTGGATGGCGATTTAGTCCTCATGATAGCGAGCCTGATAGAAGAAGAATTCTACATAAGAAGCTCATGGAGTGTGATAAGAAAATCCTCTTAATATATGATGATGTTTGGAAGGAGTGTAATAATGAAATTGGACTTCCATTACCTACTGAGACTAAAGGGTGCAAAATTGTGCTGACTTCGCGGCTCGAACCTGTGTGTAATGCTATGGGAAGTCAAAAGAACTTTCCTATTGCAGCTTTAAGAGATGGAGAAGCTTGGGATCTATTTATAGAAATTGCAGGGGATATTGCGGACAGTTCAGATTTGCATCAAACGGCGAGGGAAATTGTAGATCGATGTGGTGGTTTACCTATTGCCATTAAAATAATTGCTGGAACACTGAAAGGGAAGAGAAAAAAAATATGGGAAGATGCACTCGAACAACTAAAGAATGCAAAGTGGGAAGACATCCAAGGAGTGGGGGATACGGTGATTAATCTAATTAAAGCAAGTTACGATTTGCAACAAAAGCAAGCCAGGTCATGCTTTTTGCTTTGTTGCTTGTTTCCAGAAGATTTTGATATTCCGGTTGCATCTTTGGTTAGATGTGGTATGAGCTTAGAGTTGTTTGGAGACTCTGATAACCTTAACAACATAAGCAATAGAGTTGAAGCGCTCATTTGTGAGCTGAAACAATCATTTTTGTTGCTTGATGGTGATTCAAGGGAGTATGAGTCTGTGAAGATGCATGATGTTGTACGCGTTGTGGCCATATCAATTGCCTCTAAGGATAGGTGCAAATATGCAGTACTACATGGTGCTACCATGCAAAAATGGCCAGCGACAGATTGCACGGCAATTTCACTTGTGTGCGAAGAGATGAAAGAGCGACCTGTTGATTTGGAGTATCCAATGCTTCAACTTTTATGGCTTGAGTGCATAAATTATTCAAAAGTCTTGCCAGAGTGTTTATTTGAAGGGATGAAAGATCTAAAAGTCCTATTTTTGAACATATCGGAATCTCTGCCAAAATCACTTTATCTCTTGGAGAATCTTCGAACCTTGTGTATTAACATAAATTCAGGAGATATATCTTGGATAGGAGCTCTAACAAATCTCCAGTTTCTTGAAATTCGGGGTTATAATTTAGTAGAGCTGCCAATAGAAATAGCAAGATTGGGAAATTTGAGGGTGCTGGACTTGAGGGGATTGGGACGGCTTCAATATATTCCAGTAGGTATTTTATCTCACATGACAAAACTAGAAGAGTTGCATATCCACTTGAACTTTGGAGACGAGGTAGATCGAGAGAAGACCATTGCAAGCCTCAAAGAGTTAAAGTCTCTTCCAGTAACTAAATTAGTAGCTTGGGTACCAGAACCCTCTATTTTTCATGAACCATCGAATTTTGGGAACATTTCAAGGTTTCAAATTTTTGTACCCAACAAACTTAAGTGGGATCATGGATATATCTCAGAGAATATGTTATGTCTCAGTGGATATGATATAAGTAATATTGGAGGGAACGTAATTTGTGCTTTGTTGGGAAAAACTGAATGGTTGATTTTGGAAAAAATACAAAATTTGAAGACTTTAGTCCCTGAGTTGAGAAATAAATGTTTTCAATGGTTAAAGACCATGGTGATTAAAGGCTGTGCTGAATTAGAGTACATAGTTGATGCGAGAATGGAGCAGATTCCGCATATTGGGTTCCCTCAGTTGGAGAAATTAGAGCTAGGAAAGTTATCTGATTTCAAAGCATTTTGGCATCTTCCATTTTCAAAAATCAGTCCCAATCAGTTTCTAAGCCTTAGCAAGCTAGTGGAGATCACAATATGGGGATGTGAAAAGTTGAAATATGTATTTCCTTTGTCCATGGTGAGAGGAATGAGACAACTCCAGAGCATATCAATACAAAGTTGCGAAACAATGGAAGGAATTTGGTGCAGAAAAGAAGTGGATGATGAGAAGGTAACAGAAGATGAGATTGAGTTTCCTAATCTCACAGATTTGACTCTTTCAAGACTTCCAAACCTAATTGGGTTGTGGGTAGAGATGGAAACTGCAACTGCTCCAACTACTGCTCATCACATGGTATGTATGTCTTCTACATCTTCTTTGGACTGCAAAGTTGACAACTCATCATATTTATTTACATGCATCAACAATTTCTAGCAATTTATTTATTCCTGTGAAATTCTCACCACACAACAAATGACTTATATTATATTAACTAAACGAATTATATTAACTAAACGAATTATATTAACTAGAAAAAAATGATAAGGTGTTTCTAAAATTAATTAGTTAATTCCTAAAATTAAGAAGTGTGTCCTTGTCAAAACAAATGATGAAATCTTGATCAACGAATTAATTAGTTAATTAGTTAATCTTACAAAGGAAGTAATTAATGGTGTTTACGTAACTAATGACTCTATAAAAGGAGCTTGGTTCATTTTGTCTGTTCCATACTAAGAGAGAAAATCTCTTAGGAATTTCCAATGAGCAAAATGTTGAGAGGAGAATATTTATTTGTATTTCAGTTACAGCTACTGTACGTTACATATAATCATAAAGCTGTTATGATCAATGGTCAAAATGTTTGTTATATATATATATAAATATAATCTTAAGGATCGATATTTTTATATTTTGTCAACAAAAATTTAGTCTCATATGCACACTCAATTTTTTATCTATTAGATATATATTAATATATTGGGAATTGCAATTTTTTCCCCTCAAAGTTGACCAAAAAAAAATTGTACATCTAAATATCTAAATTTTGCAAATATTTAATATAAAAGAAGAAAAAAACTATAGGCAAACCTTGAAATACACATACTATTTCAGATAAATTATTAAATTTATTATTGTTAAGAAAAAAAAAAGAGAGAAATGAAGAATGAAAATAGATAGGGTTAATAAACAAAAATGAAAAAAAAAAAAGAAAGTGAAAAATATATAAAAAATAATTTTTTGTCTTTTATTTTAATTACTTGGCTTATACAAAAAGGAAAAAAAAAAAAACAATTGCTCTCAGGTGATAATGGGTGCTTGCAAAGTTTAAGTGTGTAAAAAACATTTTTTGAAAATTTTGAGGGAGAAAATATGTGTTAAATCTAAAATTAATAAAGTTAAAGAGAAATTAAATTAGAAAGAAAAAATTATTACTCTTTTTATCACACTTGTTAACTTTGTTCAATTTTACATGTCACTTTAGAAATATGAGAGTTAAACTTTCCATATTTACTGTGCATCATTATATTTAATAAAGTGATAAATTTAGTTTTAATTATTTAAAAATTAAATGGATTATTTGAAATTAGAAAATGAAAATTTAGTTAATTGCAAATACATTTTTATAAAATTAAGGTTTTTCAATATTTCCTTAATTAATTTTTAAGTAATTAGTTTAAAGTTTTATCATTTTAAGGTGAGAAGTCTCAAATTTAATCTAACTTTCGAGATTCAAAACACTTTAGATTTAAAAAAAATTAGAGAAAAAAACAATCATTTGATAAATGATTCTAATAATTTTATATTTAAAATTTGTCTAAATAATTTTTTTTTTGTCTGTTCCTATAAAGAAATATAATATATATAATATTTTGTTTGAATTTGACCTCTCACTTACTTTATGATGAAGAAATTTTAATAAATATATATATGTGAAGAATGTTTATTGTAAAATGTTATTATATTTAATAGGAGAAATCAGAAGAAGAAGCAAGTACGTCAGAGATTCAACAGATTGATTTAATTTCAAGAAGTGGTGATCAGGCGAAAATGATATCATTTATGTTATTTCCATCACCTTGGCTGCGCTTTTCTTGTTTACAAAACCTTTACTTGGAAAGATGTGGAAGGCTAAAAGTGGCATTTTCACCATCTGTTGCTGAGCAGCTGGTGCAGCTTAAGACCTTAGATATAAGATTTTGCAGGAAGATGGAATATATTGTTGGAAGAGAAGAAGAAAAGCCCACACAAAGGAGAGTGTTTCCTAAGTTAACGTCAATCGATCTTTGGTTTCTTGATGAGCTAGTGGCTTTCTGTGGTGATGTTTTGTTGGATTGTTGGGACTCCTTGAAAGAAATAAAGGTTCGTGATTGTCTCAAAATAAAGTCATCAGCATTAATTGCAAAAGCAATTGAAAGGGCATCAACATTGAATCACAAAGAGGTATTTTTGTTTCTTTAATTTAACGTTTCAAAAATTATTCTAGCACATTTAAAAAATTTTGAAACCAGCATGATTTGCAGAGTCCTCAAAAAAATTTGTATTCTTATATTTATAAATATGTTTGTTGCTGAATATATTTATAATTTGTTGATATAATCATAAATTAACCAATGATATTTCCAATTGTGATATAATATATTCTTTTACATTTTATAATAGTAATGAAATATGTAGTGATCCAATTTAATCAGATTTAAAAAAAAAATTAAAAGATATAATGAAAGAATAAATTTTGAAATAATTATATTTTTTATATTTTAAAATGTTTTTTAAATTTTGTAATAATGATTGAAAAAGAAAAAAGAAAAAATTCTTAGAAGCATTTTTAAGCAAAAAAAACCCAAACAATAAATAAGTAAAGCAATAATTTTTAGAAAAGAAATCATTGTAAAAATAGTACAATTTGTTGAAAGTTGTATCTCATTGTACAAAAATGTGATCAAGGAATATACAGTATATGTTATTATTTTAGCTTACTTGATTTTTTTTTAAATGTAATTAATTAACAAATTTAAGAATTATAATTCAGGTATTGTTTAAAATTCCACCACACTTTACAAGGTGTCTACATGTGCAAGAATTGGAAGTAACTACGTGTAACAATTTGACACTTCTTTTCCCACCTCATGTGGCCAAACTCTTTGTGAATCTAGAAACACTAAGCGTTAGTTTATGTGAGGAGATAAAAGAAATTGTTGGAGAAGTGGATGAAGAATCAAGATTGGACAAAGTTGTACTTCCTCAACTAAGGTCTATACGCCTAATTCGTTTACACAACCTTAGGAGTTTCTACAATGGGATATCTGCCATGGAATTGCCTTCATTAGAAGTTGTTGAAGTTGATCTATGCATTCAAATGAAGACTTTCTCCTATGGGTCCTTGTTAAGCACTCCAAAGCTAAAGCAAGTAGATATAAACAAAAGCAAATATTCAATAATGGAGGATTTAAATGCAACGGTAAAAAAATCGGTACGACTCGATTTCAACTCAATCATTTTTACTTTCAATTCAATTTTTAATTTAATTTTTTCTATTGATACAAATTAATGTCAATCAACATTAATTATTATAATTAATTAGAAAGCTATTATTTTGCATTAATCAATCATAACAACATTTCTTTCTAACTTTATGAAAATTAATAAAATAATTGAGAAAACTTAATTTTTTTAAAATAAGAATAAAAATGGACTGAATTGTCCATTGCTTAAATCCAAATATTTCCATTTACTTTTATCCTTTTCAATGCAAAAAGAGAATTAATGTACTACGGAGTTTTTACTTTTTACTAAAAATAGAGGTATAATAAAAAGAAAAATGTTTAATAAAAATATAAATGTAGGGAGCTTAAGTCAAAGTTTGAAAACTTTGTATTAATAATCTCTTAATTTATTAAAGAGAAATGGATAATTTATTTTTACATATTTATTCAATTTTTTATTTTATTGAGCAATTAATGCAGATGGGAACAACATTGCACATCTATAAGATGAAGGATTTGATGAGAATGGGGCATGATCATCAACTACCGAAAAATGAAGATTTCAGTAAATTGCTAGCTTTATACATTGAAGGTTGTCCTAAATTGGTGAATGCAATTCCTTGCAATTTGATGCCAAGTCTTCAAAACCTAGAAAAGCTTGTTGTCCAGTTGTGTGAATCATTGGAGGAGATATTTGAGTATGAAGCAGTGAATAATTGTGAAGGAACATTCTCTCATCTTCAAGAAATTCAGTTGACAGGGTTGAATAATCTGAAGCATATATTCAACAAAATTCCGAAAGAACTTGTTGGGTTTCAAAACCTAAGAAGCCTAAGAGTTGATGGGTGCTGTAATTTGAGAAACATATTTTCAGTTTCAGTGGCACGTTGGATGCTACAACTCCAAGAACTAAAAGTAGATTTGTGCTCAGGGTTGAAGGAAATAGTAGCAAAAGAGGAGAAAGAAGAAGAAGAGGAATCAATTGTGTTCCCTCAACTACGGCACATAAAAATTAGAAATTGTGGAAATCTTGAATGTTTCTACAGTGGGATTTATGCCCTTCAATTTTCATTATTAGAAAGGTTCACTTTCTATTACTGTCATGGTTTGAAGACTTTTTCAAATGGATTAGTAGTGAAGAGTCCTAATCTCCAGAAAGTAAAAGTAGATGGCCAGCAACATCCACTTAAAGGAGACCTAAATGCAACATTAATTGGTTTAACAAAAAGGTACACAGCCCTATTTCCTATAAATGTTTTTATGTTCTTTTCTTTGATTTCTGTTGATTCATTGTGTAGTAAATTTATAGTTATTAGTATGAATTTTGCATCTCAATTTATTTTTTTCCATGTCTACTTAAACAAATTTACTTATCCAAAGTTAAGTGGATTTTGGTGATTCCCAACCATCTGAATTATTATAAGGTTAAATAATCAATGTTGATTTTTCCACCTAAATAATTATTCAACTGCACCAAATCAACTATTTTTCCAAAATGCTACACTCATATCACTATCTTCATCCCAGTTTTTCTTTATTTGCTGATCCAAACAAAAATTTGAAAATCAATCAAAATCTACTTGCTCTGGTTTTACTGTAAAATTTCAATCCAAATTCATCGATAAAAATTGGAGTAGGATTAACAAATTATATTTTCCAAACAATACTTTTTTTTTGATAAATACTATTTCTAATGGCACCCATTTTCAAAACCTTAAAAACACTTTTGGACTAAAAAAATATTAAGGACTAATTAAAGATTTTTAACAAATTAACTATAGAGGTAAAATAGTACTTCTCCACTAATAACATTTTATTTTAATACAAATCTTAGTAATAATATTATATAGTGCATTGCTATATTTTTTTTAATTATTTTATTTGATTTTATATTATAAAGTTTAGTTTTATTTTTTTGGTAAATTTATTTTTGTCAATACTTATACTATGGATATAAATTATAAAAATAAATATAAATATGTAAAAAAGATTCATTTATTAATTTTTAGAAAATCATAGATATGTAACATTTCATTAATTTGTAATATATGTACAAAACAATGAAAATTTGGCAATTATAAATGCTAGTAATTAACTGGGTTGTAAATTTACAAACAGATAAAGTTTAGAGAAGCTCTTTATGTTTTTTTGGTGCATGAATTTTATAGGAAGAGCAGTGATACAAGTGAGGATCAACAAACAGAAACTATTGAGGAAATTGAAGAGCAGAGTGGAGATGAAGGTGATTAATTGTTCAGTTGCATAATCTTATATGTGCAATCATTATGTTGGATGATAGTTAGATATTGCTAAATATGGTTTTTTGGTTGATTTAGCAAGGATCAACTTAGAGAATCAGCAGAAGAGGAAATTGAAATTGAAGCGGAAGAGAAGCGAAGCAACATATCATTTAGACAAGTAAATGATGCTTCAGAAAGCAAAAGGTACACTTCAATTGCATGGGAATACTATTTATTTTTTATCTTTATCTTTATTTTTAACTTATGTAATGGAAATTCTAAAAATAATGCAAACATATTGTGATAAATACTATTTCTAATAACAAGAAAAAATGATTATATAAGCATTAATGTGTCAATTGTTGTAATAGGCAAGGCAGATATCTGTATAATTCATTACTCTATGTTACTCCCTCCGTCCCATTTTAAAAGGCTGTTTTCCCTTTTTTATTTGTCTCACTCCAAATGTTCTTTTCGCAATTTAAGAAAGAAATTTACGTATTTATCCCTATTTATTATATAATTTATTAAATATATATTACTTACTTTTTCTTTTCCCAATATAATAAATAAGGACATTCTTGTCATTTGATATTATTTTTTTATGAAATTGATGGATTTCAATTATTTTCTTAATTACCGTGAAAAAAGGATAATAGTCTTTTAAAGTGTGACGGAGGGAGTATTAATTTTGCTCAATTGCAAAATTAAGTCAATGATTAGCATGTATGAAGTTAATTCTAAATGTTTGAATTTCTTTTATCATGTGGTTGACAGCAGGTTGACATTCAAGATAGGTAACAAATTCAGGCCACAAAATTCACAATAATTAATTATTGTTTCACATCGTGATTGTGTTGTTCAACACAAATTAACATAGTACGTTAAAACACGCTCTCTTATTATGCACTAATTTGATGGATGTCGAACCCACTAAAAATAATTTTTTTAATTTTTCTAACTAAATAAGTTATAAATAGGACGAATAATAGTCAAATCCGCGAATATTAGTATTAATTTAATTTTAGATAACCATAAAATAAATAATAAAAATAAATGGAAGATTTTTTATGAGTTAAAAATGTAAAATACAGAGCTAAATAATAAAAATAAATAATGCAGAAAAACTATTAAAAATAGAATTTATGATAAAAATTTCAGTTAAAAATATTTGCAGCACAAAATTTAATTTAGTGATCATAGAATCATAGACAAAAGGATAAATCTAAATTCATGTATTGGGCCAGTTATAATTATCGGTTTTGCACTCCTAATTATTTTTTCGTATTAATAGACTAATCAAGTAAAATTATAATGAACTCTTAACTAAATAAATAACCCTTTCCAAGCGAAAGAATTCAATTTAATTGACAGCTTTACAAATGAGAAAGACTTAACCTAAGCAAACCAACCTAAAAGCAAAATTAATTTAAATCAAATCATATATTTATTTAATACAATTATTTTCAATGTTACTATACTAATTATCACTTGTCGTGTGTTTATGTGTTTGTGTATATATATATATATGTATGCGCGCGCATATATATATATATATATATATATATTATAAAAAATTGAAAATGGATAGTGAATATATGTATGATGCATATATATATTTGCATATGTATTGTGATACTACTTCCAACTATGAATAGCTTAATTTTTTTACCCAATTATTAATTATAAATTTTGTAAAAATAGAATATTGTATATATATATATATATATATATATATATATATATATATATATATATATATATATAAACAAATGGAGGGAGACCTTACACATATATATATATATGTGTGTGTAAATGGAGGGAGACCTGCGTCAGTTCTCCCTCCATATTTATACATATATATGTATAAATGGAGGAGCACCTGCGTCAGGTGCTCCTCCATTTATATATTTCCGAAACTAGGGAATATAAAAGAATACACCAATCCTATAGATCTTTAGGGTTAATTGTGGATCCAAGATAATAATAGAAAGGTTTGAGTTGCTTAGTCTTATATTTTGTCTTTAAAATCTTGTATATTTAGTGAAATATGTATCTATCAAAAATATATACATCCATATACAATAGGATCCTTCTTAGGATTTTTGTATTCGGCTCAATCCTTTTAGTAAAAGATTGGGCCGAGTTAAATTGCAATTCAATTAAGAGAACGAACGGGTTATTGCTGATTTTAAGTATGGGTCGGGTGTCCCTGTTAGGTCTGAGCACAACACACAATTGATGTTATATGCTTTAGGTGCTTTGCATCAATACGCTGATATCTTTGGGACTTTTTCAGGGAATGCTAAGCGTTAATCTAAGTCTTGAGAGAGACGTTCTGTTCTGACCGCTGTAAGAGTCCAGTCCTTGAAGACCATATATATATATATATATATATATATATATATATATATATATATATATATATCTTTATTAATATATGTTAATATTTATTAATTGATTTGTAATAAATAATAACATTTTAAGTAATATTTATTTATATTTATTACATGTATTAATATTTATATTTATTTATTAATGTCTGTTTCATTACGTGTTTCACACCAACTAATATTTATTTATATTGTAATGGACAAATTGAATATTAGAGTAACAAAAAAAAAGGATTTATATTCTTATTATTTCCAACCAGTATAACATATATATACTAACACTTTAACTATATATGTACATATATGTTTCAAAAACAATTATACATTTCTGCACGTCTAATTAATAAAATGTGACCCTGTGCCACATCTCGTCGGCCTTCTATTTCGGCCGGGATAGCCGTTGCCGTTGCCCTTCCCCTTGCTGTGCATCACCCTCTTCTGCATTACTTGGCCCAACATCACCCCCCATCATATCATTATGGACATTACCGAATAAAGGTCCTTTGGAACTTGATTGAGGATTGACCTGTTCTGGTGTTCCAAATAATTGTTGGAAGAATTCATTTCCATAAACATCTTGAGTTGGGGTGGACTGCGTATTAAATGCAGGAAGTGTGAATGCATGCGGTGTTTGCTCTATCGAAACGGACATTGGTATCCCATGGTATGAGCTACTGGGACCAGCGGTATCTCCAGGTGTGTAACTGGTGCCACCCATTTCAAAATGATGAGCAACTCCCGAGTCCTGATAAAGCCACGCCATGGGTGGTGGAATTTGCGTTACCTGTGGATCATAATAAGTTTGCTCAACATTTCTTCGCCTGTCAATCATTCCAGTCTGATGTCGTCGGGTACGGAAATATTGAAATTGTTGTTCCATAGGGGCAACAGTCACAGGTTGTGGACACGGTTGTCGCTGATATTCATTCAAAACCCTATCCTCATAACCAACTGCACCCAGGATGCTTTCAAATATCCTATTTTTATCCACATATCCGGGGTGTTCGTGGTAGACTCTCTCAAGACCATCAGCCTACATAGTGTAAATATTTTTGTCAATATATTTCTACAACATTTACCCAATTATTAATTAAAAATCTTGTAAAAATAGAAGATTATATATATATATATATATGTGTGTGTGTGTGTGTGTGTGTGTGTGTGTGTGTGTAAATGGAGGGAGACCTGCGTCGGGTCTCCCTCCATATTTATACATATATATGTATAAATGGAGGAGCACCTGCGTCAGGTGCTCCTCCATTTATATATATATATATATATATATATATATATATATATATATCTTTATTAATATTTGTTAATATTTATTAAATAACTTGTAATATATAGTTATAGATAATGCCGTTGCACATCAAAAATCGGTACCATACATATATAGTAATTGTGTAATATAAAATAAAGAAAAAAACTTACTGTAGCTCCTCGTCTCGCACCAATTGGGGTTATCCACCGTCTAGTTCTTTGCATGTACCATTGCATGTATTCAGATCGAAAATGCAATGGCCGTCTTCGAAGTTGGCCAACAACAACACGACCATGCCGTTTATTCCATTCATTTATAAAGGCTGCAAACTCATTCGCCCAATTCAGCTGAGTTTGTCCACGCGTATCAATTGTATGCAGATTGTCTTGTATAAGTGGGGGCGATGGGATTTGCTGGTCGAAACCGAATTGACGCATGACCCTGTCAGGATGGTGCCACTCTATGATATAGAAACATATCAACGGAACGGCAGCCATCCAACTTTGTTGCCCACTCCTACATACATCGGGAAGCAGTTGAATTACATTATGGTACGGCTCCCATTCAAACTGCATAGCAAATTATCACAGGTCAGCTTAAATATTCATTAAAATTAATTTTTAAGCATAATTTAATCTACCAACATATGTACATAAATTAAATTATATTAAATTCACTGACTACCTCTTCAACTTCTTGTGTATCTAATATTTCCCGATATGTCCATATATCTCTTCTGGACATGATATTCCTGTCCAATGCAACACTCCATCTACGCAAAGAAAATGTTCAAATATCAAATCGCGTTGTTTGAATTAATATCACATAAAAATTTAATTCAAATACATATTCATGAATTATTTTTTACCTGATCCCGTATGGGCATTTGTAATCATGCGAAATTGGTTGTATGATGGTTTGGTCTTAGAATGAAATGGAATTATATGCAGATTCATAAAGTTTAAACAAAACACCAATTAGATGTGTCTAATTAGTGCAGCTTAACATTTTGGTTATTACTCCTTAACTAACATCCCTCTGAATGTTGAAAGTGATGTAAATTAATAAGCATTGCCTTTTAGTATCGTAACTGCTATCTATTTTTATACTTGGATGTTGAAAGTCATGCAATAAGCATTGTTTATGCCATCGAGTATGTATGTATGTATGTGCATGGAATCATTCATCTCCCATCTTATCTTCATGAAAGAACAAAAAGAAATTAAGAAAAACTGATCTTTTGTCATCATGGGATCCACACGTTTTTGGTTTTGCTTCGTTGGATATGATCTACACGTTTTTGTCATCGTTGGATTTTTTTCTAGTATTAAAAGTTGGAACAGGAAGTAGGTGATCATTAAAGCGAGAAATTATTGGGCAAGTCCACGTCGTTGATTTTTTCCTCTTGATTAATAGTATAAGAAATTAGTGACAGACATTGGCTTTATCTTTTGCTTTCCTACTTATCCTACTTGCTATACTTAATAATTCCCGCAACTACTCTCTTATTTCTCATCTAAATTCTTATGATTTTGGCTCTGTTGGCAGTGATTTTTGTGCAGGTTTGAATTAAACTTTTACAGTACTAATTAGTGATTTGTGTGTTCTTAATTTCCTAAGCCATTGATTCTTTCATTTTGTTGTTTATTTGTCATTTTCAGCTGATTCTGGTTAAATCCCTCGCTCTTTTTTTCTCTCGATTTCATATTATTTCTCTCTGTGTGCTTCCAAAGAAGAAATTCGGTCTCCCATTTTGAATTGTGTAAGTAATTTTTCTTATTTCTTTTTCAAAGTAGCTTTAATTTGATGTCCAAATTGAAATTACGAAAAAACAACGAGATCTGTCCATATGCAACCAGATCTGTTCATGTGCAACCAGATCTGTGAATTAAATGGCATTTTATTAATTATGTAGTTCATATTTTCTTGCATTTCCTTAATGTTAATTTATAGTGTCTAATTCGTGTTTTCTTGTCTTTCTTTCAGTTGTTATTATTTTTATTTGATGGTAGTTTTATTGGGTTAGCACTTGGCGGGTAAGTAGAACTCATTATTCAAATACTTTGTTTTTCTTTTTCATCAATATTAGTTTTATGCGCATGTACATTAAAGATGATGGGTTTTTTACGTTTCAAAATTCATTGTATTATTAGTGTTTGTTTACACCTACCCAAAAATAAGATCCATCACAGGGAAGTCTTCGGTGCAAAAGTTTAAGGAAGATAAGGCTTTGAATAATTAATAAGTTGGGATTGGGACTAAAGCAGTTGCTTACACGAGGACTGATTAGGACTAAATCATAATTCTAATTGGGTTAAGACTACTAAGCTACACTAAAGTTGCAAGGATAATAAAGTGAAGAGTATGTTTTGATCCAGGCCCAAACTGCATCGATGAGACATTGGTTCCACTTCCATATATGGGATCCTGCCTCTAGACCACAAATGGGCTTGTGTAGTCCGTTTACATGATCTGCCTTCTTTGAATGTACAAACTGACTGATGGATTTCGAAACAACAAAAAGTAATAACATACTTTTCAAAACAAAGAAATCTACCATGAAAACTAGTAAATAAACAAAATGGAAATTTTAATTGTAGAAATTAAATTACCAAAATAAATAAAAACTGAATTTAATTAAGAATAGAGTTAATAGATGTAGTTTCCAATTAAAGGCATAATTTTCGTATCAGTACAATACCCGACCACGGATTTAAACATAAAATTTCATATAATCTCTATAAATCAGTTGAGGATGTTGAAAATGCTTTTAACATTCAATCTTTCCTTAATTATAAACGGGCTAATATCGCTCTATAACTAGCCCTAATTACTAAATAACCGTATGAGACATTCCGTATAATTTAATCCAATAATTGCACTAAGAAATAGAAAAACTCGACTCTAACCAATAAAATATGATGCTTGATTTTAATTAAACTAGATCAAATTACTCCTTAGAATGATTTAAGTACCTGCTAAGTGTTGGAGGAAATAAGGACTTTAAAAAAAATTGTTAGAAGAAACAAGGACTTTAAATGAAAGAACAATAAAATTGCTAAGAGAAATTAAATACTCTTATTATTGTTCTTATTAACACTTTACACACATTGAGCACAAATTTCTGCTCTTATTTATAGAGCAAGAAAAACAATTAACACCACAAATTTTTCTTTAAATGATAACCACAATTTTTTTGCCAACAATTGCCAACTCAATAAACCACTCATGCTTCTAATTATTTATGTCTTCTTGCCAACTAATTATGTCTTCTTCTTTAACACTTATTGCAGCCAACTTCGTGAATTATTTATCATCAACTAATTAAATGAACAATACCATGTGCAATTGTCCAACTCATATGTGGCTCATTCTTCTCCACTTCCATTTTTAATTAATTTCTTAAGTTTAACTTTTAACATTCCCCCTTAAACTTAATTTTCGGTAACTCCCAATAATGCTCGCAATTGATTGAACACATCAGATTTGAGTGACTTTGTGAAAATATCCGCAATTTGATCTTGTGTTTTCACATATTTCAATATCACCTCCTTCTGCTCGATGCATTCTCTAATGAAATGATATTTCGTGTCAATGTGCTTGCTTCGATCATGAAAGACCGGATTTTTTGCCAACGCCAATGCCGATTTATTATCAATAAAAATTTTCGTTGGATTGTGTTGAGCCATCTGCAATTTCTTCAGTAATCTTCTTAGCCATATTGCATGACACACACATGCAGTCGCAGCAACATATTCAGCTTCACAAGTTGACAAGGTTACAATAGGTTGCTTCTTTGAACTCCAAGTGAACGCCGAGTTACCAAGAAAAAATACAAAGCCTGTAGTACTTTTTCGATCATCCTTGTCACCAGCCCAATCACTATCGCAATAGCCAACTAATTTGAAATCTTCAGATTTTGAATAATGTAAACCAAAATTAGTTGTACCTTTCAGATATCGGAGTATTCTTTTTGCTGCATTCCAATGTGACTCCGTTGGTGACTCCATGTATCTGCTTACTAGTCCAACTGCATATAGAATGTCGGGTCTTGTACACGTCAAATATCTCAAGCTTCCAATCAAGCTTCGAAATATTGTCGGATTGACTTTCTTTCCATGTTCATCCTTGGTCAATTTCAGGTTGCATTCAACAGGAGTGCTGACACAATTGCAATTCTCCATCTTGAACTTCTTCAAGATCTCCTTTGCGAAGCCACTTTGAGAAATAAAAATTCCATCATCATTTTGCTTCACTTCAATGCCAAGATAAAATGAAATGAGGCCAATGTCAGTCATTTCAAACTCATGAGCCATCGTCTTTTTAAAGTCTTCAAACATTTGCGGATTGTTCCCTGTGAAAATTAAGTCATCTACGTACAAACAAACAATCAACAAATCTCCATTTTTTACTTTCACGTACATGGCATACTCGTGGGGGCATTTGACAAAACCATTTTCCTGAAAATATTTGTCAATGCGACTGTTCCAGGCTCGTGGTGCTTGTTTGAGTCCATACAATGCTTTCTTCAATTTCAGCACTTTATCTTCATGCCCTTTGACAATATAACCAGGAGGTTGCTGAATGTAAATTTCCTCCTCTAAGTATCCGTTGAGAAAGGCTGACTTGACATCCATCTGATGAATTTTCCACCTATTTTGTGCAGCAATCGAAATTACCATCCTGATGGTTTCTAGTCTAGCAACTGGAGCAAAAACTTCGTTGTAGTCAATTCTGGGTCTTTGACTGAACCCTTTTGCCACTAGTCTTGCTTTATATCTCACAACTTCTCCTGCTGCATCTTTCTTAGCTTTGAACACCCATTTGACACCAATGGTTTTCTGGTTAGCTGGAAGTGAGGTTAACTCCCATGTCTTATTCTTCTCAATTGCTTGAATCTCCTCCTCCATTGCTTTTCTCCATTGCTCATCTTTCATTGCTTCCTCTGCATCAATTGGTTCACTATTAACAAAATGACAATAAAGAGTTAGTTCTTCACTAAGATCTCTTGTGACATCATATAGATCTTCAACTCGTCTCAACTTTCTCGGCCTTTGTCTTGGACTTTCACTCTGGTCTTCATGCCCTTCAGGAGATGCACTTGAAAGAGGTGTATTTGACTCTGGTGTTGTGGTTGATGTATTTGACGCCGGTGTTGTGGTTGCTTCCTCTGGATCACAATCATCGTTTTCATCCATAGTGAATGGATAAAAACTATAGTTCTTCTGCTTATCACTGCTCCAATCCCAAACTGCTTCTTCATCAATAGTCACGTCCCTGCTGATGATTATCTTTCGGGAATCAGGATTAAACATCTTGTATCCCTTTGAATGTTCCGAATAGCCAACGAACAAGTACTTCTTGCTTTTGTCGTCAAGCTTCTTTCGTTCTTCATCTGGTATATGAACATGTGCAACACTCCCAAAAATACGCAAGTGAGAAATGGTTGGCTTTCTCCCACTCCATGCTTCTTGGGGTGTTTTATCCCAGACACTTACTGTTGGAGATCGGTTCAAAATGTAAACTGCACAATCAACTGCTTCTGCCCATAGCTCCTTTGGCAAATTTTTGCTTTTTAACATGCTTCTCACCATGTCAAGCACCGTTCTATTCTTTCTTTCCACGACACCATTTTGTTGGGGGGATCTGGGAACAGATAGAAAATGACGGATCCCATGCTCCTCACAGAATCTCTTGAATTCATTGGATGTGAATTCTCCTCCTCGATCAGATCGTATGGCTTTGATGTAATGACTGCTTTTTTTTTCAACGAGAGCTTTAAATTTCTTGAATGCTCCAAAAACTTCTGATTTTTCTTTCAAAAAATAAACCCAAGTCTTTCTGCTATAATCATCAATGAATAGCAAGAAATATTTATTATTTCCTAATGACATTGGAGTCATTGGTCCACAAACATCCGCATGAATTAGCTCAAGTGGTGCCTTTGCTCTTGACATAGACTCCTTCGGAAAACTGGTTCTGGATTGTTTGCCAACAAGACATCCCTCACAAAGTTGTTGTGGTTGATCAATAGGTGGCAAGCCATGCACCATCTTCTTCTGACTCAATATCTTTAGGCCTCCAAAATTCAGATGTCCAAACCTCATATGCCAAAGCCAATGAGAACTCTTCACACAAGCTTTTAAGCATTTTGCCACATCCGTCTGAATGTTGAGTGTGAACATGCGATTCTTTGACATGGGCACTCTAGCTAACAGCTCCTTTTTCTCGTTCAACAATAACAATTTTCGGTCCACCATATGCACTTCATAATTTTTCTCCAAAAGTTGTCCCAAACTCAAAATATTACTCTTCATATTTGGAACATAATAAACATTGTTAATGAACCGGTGAGCACCATTCTTTAGCCGAATAAGAATGGTTCCTTTGCCTGTAATGGGAACCTTTGAGGAATCTCCAAATACAACATTACCGCTGATAGACTGGTCAAGTTCCACGAACATCTTCTTATCTCCACACATATGGTTACTCGCTGCGTTGTCAAGATACCATATGTTGTTCTCGTGACTGTCTTCACCTTCATAAGTGAGCAGAACTGTGCCTGCAACATCTTCATCTTGGATGTTATTTGCCTTTTCCTCCACCTCCTTAGGAGAACTCCAACATTCTGATGCGTAGTGACCATACTTGGAGCAGTTGTAACACTGGATGTTGGATTTATCACGTCCATCATTCGGCCTCCAAGCTCCTCTTCCATGTCCGCGTCTATGTCCTCGACCTCTTGTGAATTGAGTGGCTCCTTCATTGTTGTCATAATTATTGTCTCCTCTTCTTTGTTGTTGATTTCGTCCTCGTCCTCGTCCTCTTCCATTTCCTCCTCGACCTCTACCACGTCCTCTTCTGGAATTGCTTCCTTCTTGGTTGTTTTCTCTATCTTTGAACGAAGTCTTTATTGTCAAGACATGTTCTGTTGACTCTTCTCTCTGCTTTATAATTCTTTCTTCACGAGCTTGCAAAGACCCTATGACTTCATCAACAGTCATAGTACTAATGTCTTTGGATTCTTCCATGGCTACCACTATGTAGTTAAATTTTGGCAATAGTGATCGCAGGATTTTTTCAACTATTCTTGATTCTTCAATTCTTTCTCCATACTGTCGCATTTGATTAACGACAGATTTTACTCGTGAGGAATAATCGGTAACTCCTTCTGTCTCTTTCATCTTCATCATTTCAAATTCTCCTCTCAGCATCTGCAGACGAACCTTTTTTACTTTCTCTTCACCTTGAAGAGAAACTCGTAAAATTTCCCATGCCTTTTTAGAAGTAGTAGCATCAGCTACCTTTTCAAACATCACGTCATCCAATCCTTGGTGGATGAGAGTAAGTGCCTTCTGATCGTTTCTACGATTTTTCTGGAGACTATCTTTTTCTGCCTGTGATAGTCCTGTCTCGTCTGCCGGAACTTCATAACCTTTTTCAACAATTTCCCAAACATCTTGGGATCCTAATAAAGCTTTCATCCGAATGCACCAATTTGTATAATTGGTTTTTGTAAGTTGAGGGAATTGAAAAGAGATACTGGAATTGGCATTCATTTTTTTTTTTTTTTGTAGGATCTCTCAAACACTCACTATAGCCCAAGAAAAATTCTTTTCTGATGTGAAAGATCAGACTATGCTGCAACCACAGAGCATACTAAGAAAAAAGACTGGGCTCTGATACCACTTTGTTGGAGGAAATAAGGACTTTAAAAAAAATTGTTAGAAGAAACAAGGACTTTAAATGAAAGAACAATAAAATTGCTAAGAGAAATTAAATACTCTTATTATTGTTCTTATTAACACTTTACACACATTGAGCACAAATTTCTGCTCTTATTTATAGAGCAAGAAAAACAATTAACACCACAAATTTTTCTTTAAATGATAACCACAATTTTTTTGCCAACAATTGCCAACTCAATAAACCACTCATGCTTCTAATTATTTATGTCTTCTTGCCAACTAATTATGTCTTCTTCTTTAACACTTATTGCAGCCAACTTCGTGAATTATTTATCATCAACTAATTAAATGAACAATACCAGGTGCAATTGTCCAACTCATATGTGGCTCATTCTTCTCCACTTCCATTTTTAATTAATTTCTTAAGTTTAACTTTTAACACTAAGTACCTTAAGTATCTAATTCAGCACCAAGTTACGGATTAAGAAGACAATTATGAATCTAATCAATCTATGTGGCAATTCTAAGATAGGTACAGTGGGTCCTTAAAATCATAGATTGTATGAGTAAAATAAATATTGAAACAATAAAGTAAATTAATATCACATTTAGATATCACAAATAATTGGAACTAAAACTATATTACCTTTCAACTGAGATTAAAAAATTAGCCACACATGTTAACAATCACGCCTAAAACAGAACAAAAGAGAGAAAAATATACTGGCATAATGAATACTTCAGCAGCCCTCAAAATGATTCTAAATATCTCCCTTTCCTTAAGAAAGTTTTTCTCTCATAAACCTAAGAGAATCCTAACTAGAATAGAATAGGAAAGTTAAAAATAGGAAAATAAAATCTAATTAATTATAACCTTCTTTTACTGAAAATATTATAATTTCCTAATTAATGAGTCAACACAATCCTTCTCCCAAAAGGAAAGGAATAGCCTATTTAACAATCAAAGATCAACTGGAACTCTGAACCTTTTTGTTAGCGCCTTGTGCCCGTAAGACTTCCACTGCACCCTCAACATCATCAGCTCCTTATGCCCATAAGGATACTATAGCTATCATCTCTCAAAATGCCAAAGTATACTTAGATCAATCACTTTTCTCCTTTATGCACAATTAACCTACCAAGAACTAAACCTACACCAATGATCTATTCTCAACATATTTTCATCCCAAAATGTCAATAAATGAAAAAAAAAATATATGTAATATATATCACCTATCACAAACTCAGGCGGTTGTGACATGTACACTACTTCATCCAAAGTCAAGTGAATCAGGGCATCGGAGATACCCAATTGAGGGATCAACCAACCTTGAGTAACTGTAAGAGACAGTAAGAGGTAAATTGTAGCTGGTTTCAAAATCAGACTAGAAGTATCATCAAAATCAATTCCAAATCCCTAATGGTTATCCTTAGCAGCCAAACATGCTTTGTATCTATCCAATGTACCATCTAGATGACTTTTGGTCTTAAACACACACTTGCAACCAATCATATGATGCGCTTCAGAAGGAGGTACAAGTGTCGAAGTCCCATTTCTCAAGAGAGTGTGATACTTGGAATTCATGGCCTCATGCCAAATGTGAATACTTTTTGCAGCTTGGGAGTAAGTAATTGGATTTACCTCTTTAGCAATTACAACAACATTGGAAAATGACTGCTTAGGGTTTAAAAAACCAGTTTTGGCATGGATTGTCATAGGATGTGTCCGATGAAGCAATGGAAAGGTTGCATGGTGCTGCGGTGAATCACCAACAACAATATGATAAACATGGATATTAGCAACCATAAACAAACCTCAATTCATGGCCTCATGTTTGGAAGCATCCTAACCCAGTGTATATATCTAGTAAGGTGGATGGTGATAAGGCTATCGTGATAAACAACGAATCAATAGTTGTAAAAGGACGTGATGGTGCAGCTGGTTCAGTTTGTTGGGCCTCGAGTAAAGTAGGCAAAGCAATAGTGGAGGATGTAGGTATTGGAAGAGTTATTTCTAAGGGCGGTGAGGGGTTGGTGGTGTAGCGTTTCCTGGTGTGGCACCAGTCACAAACGAAAATTGAAAAATCTGTTCATTAAAGAGAACATGATGTGAGACATTGAACTTTTAGTAAAAATATCAAAACATTTATACCTTTTATGAATTTTACTATAACTGAGAAACACACAAGGGGTAGAACAAACATCCAATTTATTTTTGGAATAAGGTCACAACCATGAAAAACGCAAACAACACAGATCATAGAGTAATCATGTTTATTTACGATCCAAACTGTCATGATTCAGTCCGACCCATTTTCCATCCATATATGGATATGTGTGTGAATTTTTAATGAAGATATTAAATCATCTATATGGAAAAAAAAAGATATAATAGAATCATGGTTTTTACCCCCACATTAGAGTTACATATTAAGGTTTTACTTCTGGCTTAAACTACAATTCATCTTATTTTTTATATATAATTTTCTTTTATATATCTAAATATAAAGCCTAAATTACAATGTTTTGAAAACCGGATTGGCAGGTCGAACCGGTTTAACCAGTATATGATTCGGTTCTAAAAACATATAAAAACGGAAATAGATAAAAAATGGATTGAACTGATTTGGACCAGAAAAAACCAGTCAACCATTGAACCGAAAAGAACCCATTTTTGTCCGTTTTGGTGGAAAAAAAAAAAGAAAAAACCAATTAAAAATTAATCGAACCAATTTTTCGGTTAATCGAACCAATTTTTTTGATTAATAATTAGTAATTTTCGATTTCGGTTCCGGTTTTTAATTACAAAAATCCATCGATTTCTATTAACCGACCAATTTTATTTATATATGATGGGAAATTATACGCATATAATTTAACGTGCGGAGATAACATTAAATAAATGTACCTACCTCTTGTAGCGCAGAAACTAGTTGCGGAAGCGTCTACCAAGATCTCGTTTGTTTTGGTCACTGGTCTGGCTTTTACCCACTCGGGGTAAGAGCAGCTTGATCACAATCTAAATGCCCCTGAAAATAAGACAGAAAACTGTGAGTGGGAACGAGCAGTCTTGCGGCGTATACGTTTTCTCGTTTCCAAATTATGAGGACCTCACCTCTATTTATAGAGGTTCTAATGGTTAGAGACCTAACTCTAGTTTAACTCAGACTTTTTCTGAGATAATATTTGGTAATTTAATTTAGATTAAATAACTCAATTTAATTTTGATAGGAACTCAATCCTTTATAGAGTCATGGGCGCATCCCAACTCTATCATCTCCCACTCGCACATGACGGAACGCATTCCAGTCTTAATTTTCAGTAATACTGGCAAATAGATTGTGTGACCAGCATACCTCGAGAGCACTAGTGCTATACACCTATTAGGGATATATAGCGTCTCGGAAAACAAGATCCTCTTCTTCACATATGCCTAACCCTAGATTGCCTTCTCACATTCACTGTTTTAACTCATGATCTCATAAAACAATTTTCGTGTCCACTATTATATTTCTACTCATAGAAACTATAATAGACCGGTCAGTGAACCACGAAACCTTATGAAAGTGATCAGAAGGCTATCTTCCCCTCTTACTGTATGTCATCCATCATGATTCAACTCACTTTTCTAGTTAGATCCGCCAGGCCTAAATTTTTCCCGGACCTCTTGGAAACTAACTAAGCTAGCCACATTGAACCATACTTCAGGGATAAGTTAAGGGTTCTGAGGGTCAAAATATAAATAGGGTCTCACAATAGGGAAAGTTGATATCAGTAATATTATTAAATTCCCATCCCTGTGGTCACATAAGCACACACGGTATAAAACATGTGTTATGGTGTTCTTTCCTTCCCTTAAAGGAGCGCATGTCTCACATTTAGATAATGTGTATATTTAAACACAATACAGAAGCGTAAGGTTGCGATGCACCGAAACACTCAACTTTAGTCCGCTTACTTAAGGACTACTTCTGGCTTTTTAGACAGAACATGGTAGTTACATATAACTTACCATCGGATTCCACACAATCCTTATTTGGATCTCAATCCAAAGCATATAACTTTATGTATGTCTTTATCTCGCACCTTAATAAGACACATCTTATAATTTCTGCAAGACGGCACTTTTATTTTGAACAGGCTCTCGAGCAATCTCATATGTTCAAAAATCGCCTCATCTTAGTTTTTGCCAACTTATTGACAAAACTAAGGTAAACACCCTTGTGAGTGGGTTACTTCTCTGTCCGACATGCTCAATCTCATATCAATAACAGTAAATATTTACACGTAAACATTCACACTCATGTATTGCCATCAATGAACTTTAGTTATTATTCGCAAATAATAACGTTAAAGGATTATATAAAATATAACAGTACCATTTAAATTCTACGCAAACCTCGAGATCTAATGTGTCTCTCAAGACATCTCTCGTTATAGGTTTACTCAATGGATCTGCATGCGTAGAAATGTACTGTAAGTTCACATCTCTCCTTGTGCAACAATATCTCTTGCATATTAATACTTAATGTCGATACGCTTAGCTCCACTATAAGCTATCAACGACTGACTGTCACTAAAGACTGTCATTAATACCTCTAAGACAGTTACTCTTAAATGGCTCACAAACCATTTCATCCAAACTGTCTCCTTTACTGCAATTGAGGAAGTGTCAAATTCAACTTCCACCATTGATAGGGCTACACAGGCTTAATTCTTGTTACTCCTCGAGATGGCACTCTTGCCAAACAAGAATATAAACTTAAGGCGGATTTCCTCTCATCCTTACCCCCTACCCAATCAACATCTCTGTATTCTCTCAATGCAGATCATTTTCTTAATAATAGAGAGAATAGACTGCAGTACCTCTAAGGTATATAAGTATCCTTTCAATTGCTTCCAATGTGCTTTGCGTGGGTTAGATTGATATTTATTAACCATGCTCACTACATAGTATATATCATGTCTTGTATACAACACTGTATACATAAGACTACCCAAGGCACTGTCATATATAGAACGCTCCTCATACGTTCAATTTTTTCTGACTTCATAGGACACACATCTTTGCGAAGAAACTGATTCTTGGCAATGGGGTAATCTATGAGTTTGTAGTTTTGCATATTAAATCGCTCAAGGTCTTTGTTGATATATTTCTCTCAAGAAATAGACAACAATCTTCTTGAATGATCTCTTGAAATCTTAACTTCAAGAATGTAATATGCACAACTCATATTCTTTGTCTCAAAGTTGGACAATAACCAATATTTGATTTTATTTACGTACCATTTATCATTTTCAGCTTTTAGTATGTCGTATACATACAATGTCAAAATGATAAATTCATTTTCAGAGCTTTTACTATAAACACAATGATCTTCATCAATCATGCTGAACACATTCGACATGATTATATGATAAAGTCTTAAACACCATTGTGTTGAAGACTGTTTAAATCAATAGATTGAATACATCAATCAGCAAACCTTATGTTCGCTGCCTTTTCTGATGAAACCTAAAGGTTGTTCCATCCATTTCTCCATTGAGAAAATCAGTCTTTTCATCCATTTGATGAAGCTCTACGTTCAAATTTGCCACTATGGCTAGAATGAATCTTATGGACGTAAATTTTTACAACAGATGAGAAAGTCTACTCGTAGTCAATCTCTTCCTATTGTATGAACCACATAGCGACTAGCTGAGCCTTATATCTTTCGATACCTCTATCAGCCTTTCGCTTTACTTTGAGAATACATTTATTCTCGATTTGTGTCCTTCCAGTAGATTAACTAGTTTTCAAACATAGTTTGATCTCATGGATGCCATTTCCTCTTCCATTGCTTTAGTCCATTTTTCTCTTAAATGAGCATGAAAAAGCTTTTTGAATATTATTATGCTCTTTCTTGTCATGTGGGATAACTAAAAGGGCTTCATTCCAGCTTTCGATTTTAAATCGTCGGCATGAAACACTTATCCTTTTAGATTTGTGCAGTTCTGAATCTTGATAAACATGTCTCATATATTCATCGTGATTCATAATGCTCCCACTGGGATCATGTTCCATACTCCCACTGGAGTTAGGAATACTATATTCTTTCCTCCCACTGGAGTCAAGCATGCTCGCATTCGAATCAGGTCTCGAACATCCGGATCGTTTGGAGGATGAAGGTCTTAACCTTTTTCCTCTAACTCCCTCCCACTCGGATGGAGTGATCTTGATGGTCTCTTCCTGAAATATAAAGTGAAATCTTAATTCACTTCGCCCAACTTTGGAAATTCATTCTCTTAAGAATATGACGTCTAGTGATCCTGATTATGTCATTATGCCATTTTCTTATTGACCCACGATAATGTATCCTTTTAATACTTCAGAATATCTCACATAGATACTCTTCTACCTCTTGGTCTCAAATTTACCAAATTGAGGTATCATGGACGTAAGCATTACAACCCAAAAGTTATAAATGGCTTAAGTCAACTTATCGACCAGTTCACAACTCATAAGTTGTGAAAGTGACAAATTTAGAGGGCATACAGTTCAGAACATATGTGGCAGTCAATAAACCATCTCCTCAATAGGAGATAGGCAAATTTGCCTCTGCCATCATAGATCTAACCATATATATATAGGAGAGTCTTATTTCTCTTTTCCTCAATACCGTTTTGTTGTGGATTTCAAGGAATGAACAACTGATATTCAATCTTTTTTCATCACATGAAACTTTAAGTTTATCTCTAAGATATTACTGACCTCTGTCAGTTCTTAAAGTTTTGATCTTTTTATCTAATTGATTCTCAGCTATACTCATATAAGTCGTGAAGCAACTCAATGCTTCTGACTTGTGAGAATTCAAATAAACATGATTATACTTAGTACATCATATATTAATGTGATGAAATAGTAGGTCTCATGCCTTACCCTCACATTCATTTGACCACATTCGTTAGAATGGACTAACTGCAATGGAAACTCAGATTTAGTATCTTTTTCGAATGATTTTCTAACTAGTTTTTTCTTTTTAGGCAATACTCACATGTAGGCAATTCAAACTTATTTAAATCACCTATTAAACCTTATTTGACTAACCGACTCATTCAGTTTTGTCCAATATGGTTTAATATAGTATGCCATAATTTCACATTATTCTCATAAATATGTGAAAAATAACAAACTAGTTTTACTCAAATAGTTATGGTCCACATCCATAACAATAAAATTATTCAAGTATAAGCGTGCACTGTTATTCTCAAAGTATAAATTGAAAACAAATTTCAATAAAGTAAGAACAGAACATAAATTTCATAACAAAGGTATCTCGATGCCTTGTTACATGGTCCATTGGTTCTAAATCTATCACCCACAAATGATGAAATTCAGAACTTGATACATAAATTCACTCACTCTTGAGTCAGAATAGTGTATCTTTTTAGACATAATGCATCTCTTGCATAGTGTCATTTCTATAGGCAATTGAAATATTTCACTCTTGAAAAGTTTACTTACTTTTTGCCTTTGGACCTTTTGTGATTCTATTCCTTTTGCTTTTCAGGCTCTCAGGTCTTTTCTTTATCCCTATTGATGAACCTTATTATCTTATTCTAATGAAAACTCATTCTATTAGAACAGGACTATGTCATTTGACATTGACCTTAATCAGTGTCAGACGGCCCCTTTTAAGCTTCAAATAACAAGTGACATCCTCAAATGTCTTTTTGCTTATCTATGTGAGTTAGTTGCATCCTCACATGCTACCAACTCTTGGGTAAAGAACGGATAACAGTTTGGACCTTCTGCTTATCAGTCACTTATAACTACTAAGCTCACTTTGCTCACTTTTCTTTTTCATCTCTCTTAAATGTTTTCGCATCGAATGATCAGACTTTTCTGATATGTATCAAATTTGATCTACAATGATTGGAGCTTATTCAGAGTCACATCTCTGAACTTCTCCTGCAAAGTGATCTACAGATCCATTGCATTTTGATACTTGCGAAATTACTTAGTGATGTGATGCGACATAGGCATCTTGGTCCTGCTTATGCTGGGATATAGCATCATCCTCAGATTCAACCATAACCGAACTTGAGGATTTAAGAGCCTCTTGCTCTTCAAGCACATACTGGATCTTTGTATTCCAGATTTCATAATAATAACTTGGAAGCATCATCCATTAAAATCCGCTGATCTTAAATGGAATAATATTGCACATTTTAAAAGAGATAAAGCAAAACATGCAATTTACTATACACCTGAAATAATAACTTAATAAAGTTTTCTATTAGACTCAAATTCGAAAAGTATACTTAGAGTACCAATTACCTTCTAAGTTCTAATGTCCAACTTTATAGGTTAAGATTTCATGTATAGTAAATCAGAATTATTGAATTATTTAAGTTCTTAAACTTTTGAGAGATATTTTATTGGTTTTTATTTTATTAAGCCTCTACTTAATAAACATGCAAATATTTTACTCATAAAATATTGCAAAGGCAATTAACATTTTTAAATTAAACACATTTATTGAAAAATAATTAAAAGCCATAAAGAATAAACTCATTCATTCAACCAATAAATAAATCCAATAATTCTCTAATAAGACACACATGTCAAATCATAATAGGAAACATAAATCCTATTTTAATAATAACAAACGCCAACTGAAATTGACACTAATGTCAACTATTCTAGAAGTTCAGATTTCATAAAATCTTTTTAGTTATTAGGATTATATCTTTGACCGATTTAATCAATTCATCAAGCGACTCATAAGTCCATTGATGAAGTCATGGACAATGCACGCTCTGTCCATTTCTTAACACCATCACAGAATTTTAGTGTTACTTTTCAACACTTTTCTTTTGGTAACTCAAACCAAAATTTTATTTTCATACTCGGACCACCAGTTCAAATGCACTCTTGCATTTGTTCTCACACATTTACTTTATGATGCACTATTGCATCATTGTTATCAGCTCAAATCTTCCTTCGCATTCTCATGTTGGTTTATACATTGCACTCTTGCCATTTTTAAAGCAACCTATGCATTTTTTAAGGAAGAACCGGTGCCCTTATTTAAAATTTCTATAACATATTACAGAAAAATTTATACACTCATGTATAAATACACATGATTGAAACGCATTTCAATCAATAAACAAGGACAGAACCTCAAAAAAATTTCAAAATATTTTCAAAAAATTTTCTAAAGCAGAAAACACATTTTCTACAAATTTTAATATTTTATTTTGAAATTAAACACATTTAAATTTCAAAAATTACAACATATATCTTCTGGTCATTAAAAAATTTTGAAAACATGACCAAAAAATCAAAAATTATTTGACAAAAAACTGAGCAGAAATGGTGGTCGGAGGACACCGCACGCGCCCACACGCGCCGACCAGAGGGAGGTTGACGCGCCCACGCGCCACTCGCGCGGCCTCCCACTCGATCAGACACATGTCACAACCACGGCTTGCCACGTGTCCGCATCCAGTCACGCCATGTGTCTTAATGCCATTGGTCCAGCTGGTGCCACGTGGCACAGTCGACGCCACGTGTCGGTGTCTCATCGGTCCACGTGTCACGCGTGACACGTCAGCATTGCCACGTGTCAGACCTCGGCCTGACACGTGGCGACCCCTGATTGGGCCATGTGTCATTGATGCCACGTCATCAATAACACATGGCATGACACGTGGCACCGCCTCATTGGTCTACGTGTCTCTCCTTGGTTGGGCCACGTGTCAGCTGTATGACATGTCATCATGACACGTGGCACGACCTCGGTCAGCCACGTGTCGTCCTCTAATATGCCCACGTGTCCGCCCACATTATGCCACGTGGCATGGCCTTTGCCATCCACGTGGCGCTCGGCCATTGGGCCACGTGTCAGCAGTGACACAATACTGCTGACACGTGGCATGAGCGTGTGGGCCACCGCCCACGCGCACGCGCCGAACGAGTTGGAGCGCGTGTGGTCCACGCGCCGCCTTGCCGACCGATTCTGGCGCTCCGGTTCCGGCCGGTCTGGGGTTCTCGGGGTCTGTGAACACAGTGGAATGGTCAAAAATAAAAATTTTAATTTCTAGACTAACGTTTCGAATATTCAATATTATCCCTCGGGTTTCGATGTACACATACACGAAATTGAGCCAAAATATACACGCATATATATTTTTCACACAAAAATCAAATTTTTGTTGCGTTTCATGCTTCCTAAATCTTTAAATTTTACTCATAAAATTTTAGATTGATTTTAAAGCCGCATGCCAGGACGCAATAAAACCTGGCTCTGATACCAATGATGGGAAATTATACGCATATAATTTAACGTGCGGAGGTAACATTAAATAAATGTACCTACCTCTTGTAGCGCAGAAACTAGTTGCGGAAGCGTCTACCAAGATCTCGTTTGTTTTGGTCACTGGTCTGGCTTTTACCCACTCGGGGTAAGAGCAGCTTGATCACAATCTAAATGCCCCTGAAAATAAGACAGAAAACTGTGAGTGGGAACGAGCAGCCTTGCGGCGTATACGTTTTCTCGTTACCAAATTATGAGGATCTCACCTCTATTTATAGAAGTCCTAATGGCTAGAGACCTAACTCTAGTTTAACTCAGACTCTTTCTGAGATAATATTTGGTAATTTAATTTAGATTAAATAACTCAATTTAATCTTGATAGGAACTCAATCTTTTATAGAGTCATGGGCGCATCCCAACTCTATCAATATATATATATAAAAAAAATTAAAAAACCTCACTCAATACCCTTTCTTTTTTTTTTCATAGACAACTTTGTCTTTTGTTTCTTTTTTTCAATGTGAAATTCACATCCTTTTATTATTTTCTTTTCTTATTTATAAACAATTGTTTTGCATCTCTTATTTCTTTTTTAAATGTGGGATTCACATCCTTTTATTACTTCATTTTCTTATTTATAGACAATTGCTTTGTCTCTCTAATTTCTTTATTTCCATGTGAGACTCATCTCCCTTTATTACTTCCCTCTCATTTGCCAATGTTAAATTTGATACAAATTCAAGAATTGCATTTATTTTGCCTAAATTTACTTTGAATTGAAAATTTTTATTTTTTTATTTGAATTTGCATGAGTAGTAGATTTTTCTTTTTTAATATTTGAACAACTTATTTGATTTGTATATTTGCAAACTTTGTTGGATTTAAAATTACTATTTTTATATTAATTTTTGTTAATCAATAGATTGTTTGAACCTTTTTTTATATACCATATTTTAAATTTTTTATAAATAATTATATTAAAAAAAATATAAAAATTTCAAGTCAATCCGATCCTACCAGTTGACCCATAAGTCAGTTGACAAGTCGAATCGATATCCGGTCCGATTTTAATAACATTGCTAAATTATAATTAAATCCTACTTATAGTTACATCGTATTAAAATATAAGTCAAAGATAAATAAAGGCAAATTGTAAGTATATTAGTCTTTTTAAAAAAAAAAAAGTAGATGTTATAGTTTAAGTTTTTGTTTAGATCCTATATTATTTGTTTTATCATAGTTGAATTTAAATTAAAAAAAAAAAAGCTAATGATAAATATATTAGTCATTATGGCATGTATAGGAAAATTTAATAAATCGAAAGAGAGTTTGAATTTATATGAAAATAATATAATAAATAATATTTAACAGTAAAGTTTAGATTGATAAGTGGGCCTGGAAATTTTTTATTCATCCCGAAAATCCGATCCAAACTGTCCCAAAAAAAATCTAACCCAAACTCGTAGGAAAATTCGAATGACCTGATAAATTTAGGGTCGAACCCATCTCAAACCTGAAATTCAAAAAATTTACTCGAAAATACCTGAAATACAATCCAATTCGACTAGAAGCCTTGACCCGAATTTTTTCAACACGTTTATTTAAAAATTATTGTTTAATTATATATATACTCTTTAAAAAATATTATATATGTATATATGTGTACATATATATTATATACATATATTATATTAATAATATACCATTTTATTAATATTTCTATCCCATTTTATAAAAATTAAATTTAATTGAAAGGAAAGATAAATGTAAAATTATTTAAATTTTAAGCAGTAAGTAAAAAATAAAAAGAAAAGAGACAAAAAAAAATTCAAACGGGATCAACCAAAGTTCAATACGGTAACAATTTGGTTAGTATATATATATATATATATATATATATATTGTCCAAATTATAAAATTTCTAACCTTTCAAATTTTTTTTCTCTTTCCTATTACTCAATCCCAAATTCTGCCATCATATTTATCTCACTTTATCTCAATTACCGTTTCGCCGTCAAAATAATATAATTTTACTAATAGTTCGATTGGTTTGATTTTTACAGTTTTTAAATATTAAAAATTCACTACAAGAAATTGCAAGAATAGCGATGAAAAATAGCGACGGAATTTCGTCGCTAATCGTAAATAGTGATGGAGAAGTGCCGTCACTATCTCGTCTGTTTCTAAATATAGCGACGGAAAATTTTATTTTTTCGTTGCAAAATTTTTTAATGGCGACGAAGCTTTTTGGGATGGACCTATAGTTCTCGTCGCTAAATTTAGCGACGAAAGCCAAGTTTCCGTAACTAAATAACAACAGACATACATATTCCGTCACTAAATTTAGCGATGAAAAATTGCCTTCCATCGCTAAATTTATGAAATTTTTATTTTTTAGCTTATTTATTTTTTTATTTTTAAATGGTAAAATTATCAATAATATAAAAATTATAATTAAAAAAATAATAAAATTAAAAATATATTAATTAAAATAAATAAATTTTGTTAAAAATGTAACAATAATGTATTATTATCAACTAAATTGCTTTACAAATGGAAAATTTTTAGTAAATGACTAAGAAAATAAACAAAGAAAATTTCTCAATACGAACAAAAAAATTTAAAAAATACAAAATCTGCTCATAACAGTTTTTACTCAATCTGTTGCAAGGTTGAATTTCCACTCGTGTATCTACACCAATCACATAAAGAATAACTTTCAGTTTTGGTGTTCCTTGATCCAATTGCTTATATATCAAAACTCTTCAAAACAATAAGCAGAAAATCACCCTGTTACACAAATAAATAAATAAGCAAAGAACTAATATTTACTTATTTAGTATAGTAAACCATGTTGACTAGCAATATGATAAACTATGCTCACAGTTATCCAATAAGATCATTATATTCCATAAACAATAGTCAATCTGAAACTGCAAATCACTGTATTTATTGCCTAAATCTAGTAAAAGCATCAAGTACAAACAGTTTTGATTAAATTCCATATATCAAAAACAAGAAAGAAGAAGCTATCTATCTATCTATATATATATATGTATATATATTTTGAAATATATATATATAAGAAGGGAAATTTCAGTTATATATATCATAACTTGATTTCCATGCTTATAAGACGTTGGCATTTTGAAGAATGATAAACAAACCTGGTTGCATCAACAATTTTCCTCGTGACCCTCTCATTTGTAGCTTTTGACAAATCTTAAGTGTGAAATGAATTTTCAAAAATGATGCAGTTCAATGAACATATTCAAGTAAAATTCACCCAACATAATTAACTCATCTACTGAGGTAATCCAGAATCTTGCAGAAAATGGGACCTTGTTACTGAGTTACAAACATCAATTACTCCAAACAATTGAAGGAAAAAGAAAAAGAAAAACTGCAAATCAGAGGAATCAACGGATAATCAGGAAATTAAACGTCTTTCTAATGAAGGAAAACAGAAACAGAAATTTTACCAGAACAAGGCCTCTGATAAGCAAATGATTTGTCGTTTTCCATTTCGGGGGTTGGCGTACCACAACAATTCCCTATTGACACTCTTCTTGGATCTCTGTACAGAACCAAGATAACAAAGGATCAAAAAAGAAATCAATCAAATAATGACAATTAAAAATCAAGAAATCAATCAAATATACAGAAAAACGAAATACCAATTTTAAAGAGAATGCTAGACAATTTCAGCTCTAGTGAAAGCTACCCATTCCAACAAAAGGAGACAAATCAAAAAAATTAATGAAAGTTGAAACTTAGTGTTTGTAATTTATGGACGACACACCTCATTTTTTCCAATAATATCTGACACACCTAAATATTTTGCTATTGAGTTGAAACTTTTATTTTCCATATCCATTAGTATTGACGAAAATAATCTTACTAAAAATAATTTTGAAAAGTTAGGGTTCCCATCCTAAAATAAAAAAATCTGTTTAATTAGAAAAATCCAAACATTTGCTTTTGTATATATTTCTTCTGAAAAAAATGAAGATTTTAATATGACAAACATATTAAAATTATTGTGTACGACTTATTTTATTTATGCATTAAAAATCTGAGGCAATGATTTGGTACATCCAATATAAAAAAATCTAATGTATTGTATGTCAGCAGATCTCAACCATTTAATGAACAATGTGGAGCCTGTTTTCCAAATGTGTCATTTGATTTTTCCTTTTCTTTTTCTTTTTCTTTTTCTTTTTCTTGATTGAGAAACACAAATTGATTGCATTATTGCATTCCATTTAGTGTCTTGTGCTTGAAGTTTTTCCTGACATTAGGAATTCTTCACTTAACTCTTATAGTATGATACTTATTTCTTTTGGTGCAGGCGTCCATTTCCACTACTTCAAAGAAAAAAGAAAAAGATGGAGTGTGTGACTGGAACTGGATGTTCTGCTGTTTTTGAAATTGCAAAATACATGGCGGAACCTATCAAAATACTGATAGACTACAAAAGCAACATTGAGGACCTGAAAAAAGGGAATGATAAACTAGAAGTCAAGATGTTTGAAGCCAAAAGATTTCTGGATGATGCTGACACTAGATTTAAAGAAGTTGGGCCTAGTGTACCAAAGTGGCTTGAGGATTCAAAAAAGCTGAATCAACAAGTCAAGGACTTACTTGAAGAAAATAACGCGTATTCGGATGGAAGGTATCGAAGCCCTTGGTTACGTTATTGTCTAAGTAGGAAAGCTTCCAAGATGGCGGAGAATGTCAATAAGCAACTCAATGAAGTACCATTTTCTGATGTGGTGCTTGATGCTCCACTACCAAAATTAGGAACAACAATCAACCTTACAGGCATGATGGACTTTGATTCCAGGCGACCACTTGTGGATGAAATCTTGAAGGCGTTGAAAGATGATAACTTGAGCATGATCAGCATTTGTGGGCTTGGAGGTGTGGGTAAGACAACAATTGCAAAGATGCTTGTCAAAGCTGTTGAAAGCGAGAACCATTTGGTTTCACTTACTAGTTTCTCTCAGAATCCTGACTTCAACAGGATACGAAATGAAATTGCGTCTAATCTTGGATGGCGATTTAGTCCTGATGATAGCGAGCCTGATAGAAGAAGAATTCTACATAAGAAGCTCATGAAGTGTGATAAGAAAATCCTTTTAATATATGATGATGTTTGGGAGGAGTGTAATGATGAAATTGGACTTCCATTACCTACTGAGATTAAAGAGTGCAAAATTGTGCTGACTTCGCGGTTCGAAAATGTGTGTGATGCTATGGGAAGTCAAATGAACTTTCGCATTGCAGCTTTAAGATATGGAGAAGCTTGGGATCTATTTAGACAAATTGCAGGGGATATTGCGGACAATTCAGATTTGCATCAAACGGCGAGGGAAATTGTAGGTCAATGTGGTGGTTTACCTATTGCCATTAAAATAATTGCTGGAACACTGAAAGGTAAGAGAGGAAAAAGTATATGGGAAGATGCACTCGAACAATTAAAGAATGCGAAGTGGAAATCAATCCGAGGAATGGAGGAAGGGGTGGTTAATATAATTAAAGCAAGTTACAATTTTCAACAGGAGGAAGCCAGGTCATGCTTTTTGCTTTGTTGCTTGTTTCCGGAAGATTTTGATATTTCGGTTGCATCTTTGGTTAGATGTGGTATGAGCTTAAAGTTGTTTGTAGTCTCTGATAATCTAAAAAAAGCAAGCAATAGAGTCAAAACGCTCATTTGTGAGCTAAAACAATCATTTTTGTTGCTTGATGGTGATTCAAGGGAGTACGAGTCTGTGAAGATGCATGATGTGGTACGTGATGTCGCCATATCAATTGCCTCTGATGATAGGTGCGAATATGCAGTTCTACATGGTGTTACCATGCAAAAATGGCCAGCTACATATTGCACTGCAATTTCACTTGTGTGCGAAGAGATGAAGGAGCGACCTGTTGATTTGGAGTATCCAATGCTTCAACTTTTATGGTTTGAGTGCATAAATTATTCAAAAGCCTTGCCAGATAGTTTTTTTGAAGGGATGAAAGATCTAAAAGTCCTATTTTTGAACACATCGGGATCTTTACCAAAATCACTTTATCTCTTGGAGAATCTTCGAACCTTGTGTATTAATATACATTCAGGAGATATATCTTGGATAGAAGCTCTAACAAATCTCGAGTTTCTTGAAATTCGGGGTTATAATTTAGTAGAGCTGCCAATAGAAATAGCAAGATTGGGAAATTTGAGGGTGCTGGACTTGAGGGGATTGGGACGGCTTCAATATATTCCAGTAGGTGTTTTATCTCACATGACAAAACTAGAAGAGTTGCATATCCACTTGAACTTTGGAGACGAGGTAGATCGAGAGACGACCATTGCAAGCCTCAAAGAGTTAAAGTCTCTTCCAGTAACTAAATTGTTAAAGACCCTGGTGATTGAAGGTTGTGCTGAATTAGAGTACATAGTTGATGCGAGAATGGAGCAGATTCCGCACATTGGGTTCCCTCAGTTGGAGAAATTAGAGCTAGAAGACTTACATAATTTCAAAGCATTTTGGCATCTACCATTCTCAAAAGTCAATCCCAATCAGTTTCCAAGCCTCAGCAAGCTAACGAAGATCAACATAGGGAGATGTGAAAAGTTGAAATATGTATTTCCTTTGTCCATGGTGAGAGGAATGAGACAACTCCAGAGAATATCAATAGAACGTTGCGAAACAATGGAAGGATTTTGTTGCAGAAAAGAAGTGGATGATGAGAAGATAACAGAAGATGAGATTGAGTTTTCTAATCTCACAGATCTGACTCTTAGGTATCTTCCAAATCTAATTGGGTTGTGGGTAGAGATGGAAACTGCAACTGCTCCAACTACTGCTCATCACATGGTATGTCTTCTACATCTTCTTTCCCAAATTAATTTCTTCGATCTTTTGACTACAAAGTTGACAACTCATCATATTTATTTACATGCATCAACAATTTCTAGCAATTTGTTTATTCCTGTGAACATGAATAATTTATATTTCTAGCAATTTACGTGTACTCAACTTGCTCTGCTCTTGGAAAACTGAAATTTTAGACAATCACGTATACCAAATTCAAGCCCGATTATGACCTTGATGCAGTCAGTATCTCGCAAAACTCAAAGCATAAAAGTTGTAGATCTGTTTCTCCTCGTTCCATAGCATTTTGAATCGCCTCATTTGCAGTCCGTATGAGAGAGTTATGGCCAAATTACTCTGCTGTGTCCATAATGCCAAATAAGTGCTCAATTATCTTTATTTTGCTATTTATATTTCCAATCAGTTCCTAAATCAAAATAACACATTAGTGAGTATATTTATTCATTAAATCACCACAAAATACTGATTATTGAGGGTAAAATGATAACATTTTGCATTCACATCAGTTGTGGGTAGAGATGGCAAGTGCAACTGCTCCAACGACTGCTCATCACATGGTATGTCTTCTACATCTTCTTTCCCAAATTAATTTCTTCGATCTTTTGACTACAAAGTTGACAACTCATCATATTTATTTACATGCATCAATAATTTCTAGCAATATATTTATTACTGTGAAATTCTCACCACACAACAATGTAATATTTATTTTTGAAAATGTATATTAAGCGTATATGCAAGTTCAAAATTAACAAACGGATTCACCTTTAAAAAAAATAAAAATAAAAAAAAATAAAAAATAAAAAAAAAAACTAAAAAAAGACATGTCAAAATGATTGTTGTTTATATAAATATTTTGTCAATTTATTTTATATTTTTATATTTTGTCATCAAAAATTTAGTGGAATTGTTGGGAATTGCAATTTTTTCCCTCTCAAAATTGACAAAATATTTATATATATACCTATTTTTCCTTAATAAAAAAAATTATATGTAAGCCTTGAAATACACATACTGTTTTGGATAAGTTATTAAATTTATTATTGTTAAGGGAAAAAAAAGGGGAACGAAGACTGAAAATAGAGAGGGTTAATAAAGAAAAATGAAAAAAAAAAGTCTAAAAGAAAGTGAAAAAAAAAATAATAATAATGTTATGTGTTTTATTTTAATTAGGTGCCTTATAAAAAAAAAAGAAAAAAAAAATTTGCTCAACAATTTGTCATCTTCAATTCGGGGGGTAATGGAAGCATTTTTATCAAATTTAAATGTAATAGGCTGCTTGCAAAGTTGAGATGTGTAAAAGTTTTTTTTAAAAAAAAAAAATTGAGGAAAAAATACATGTATTAAGCCTAAAAATTAATAAAATTAAGTAGAAATTAAATTAGAAAGAAAAAATTATTACTCTCCTTATTCCACTTTCAAGTTATCAATTTCATTATTTAACTTTATTCCATTCTAAGTATCATTTAAAATTAAAATGGATTATTTGAAATTAGAAAGGCAATTTAATCAATTGCTAATACATTTTTATAAAATTAAAATTTTTCAATCATTTCCTTAATTTTTGAGTTAAGGTGGGATTGTTGGCTTAAAATGGGATAAATGAAGTATTATTTTTAAGTAATTTCCTTAATTAATTTTTAAGTAATTAGTTTAAAGTTTTATCATTTTAAGGTGAGAAGACTTAAATTTAATCTAACTTTCAAGATTCAAAACACTTTAGATTTAAAAAAATTAGAGAAAAAACAATCATTTGATAAACATTTCTAATAATTTTATATTTAAAATCTGTCTAAATAATTTTTTGTCTGTTCCTATAAAGAAATGTAATATATATAACATTTTGTTTGGACTTCACCACTTACTTTATGATGAAGAAATTTTAATAAATATATGTGAAGAATGTTTATTGTAAAATGTTATTATATTTAATAGGAGAAATCAGAAGAAGAAGCAAGTACGTCAGAGATTCAACAGATTGATTTAATTTCAAGAAGTGGTGATCAGGCGAAAATGATATCATTTATGTTATTTCCATCACCTTGGCTGCGCTTTTCTTGTTTACAAAACCTTTACTTGGAAAGCTGTGAAAGGCTAAAAGTGGCATTTTCACCATCTGTTGCTGAGCAGCTGGTGCAGCTCAAGACCTTATATATAAGGGATTGTGGGAAGATGGAATATATTGTTGGAAGAGAAGAAGAAGAAAAGCCCACACAAAGGAGAGTGTTTCCTAAGCTAACGTCAATAAAACTTTGGTTTCTTGATGAGCTAGTGGCTTTCTGTGGTGATAGTGGTAATCTTTTGTTGGATTGTTGGGACTCTTTGAAAGAAATAGACGTTCGTGGTTGTCCCAAAATAAAGTCATCAGCATTAATTGGAAAAGCAATTGAAAGGGCATCAACATTGAATCAAAATAGTGTTGATGAATCAAATAATGAAGCAATGATAGGTTGCCCAACACCAAGAGCATTGATAAGAAGATGTAGAAGAAGGGACATACACCAAAAAAGTCATCCAAGGGACAGCCCAGCTATAGAAACCCAACAACATCATATGGCTTTCCTCAAACACAAAGAGGTATTTTTGTTTCTTTAATTTAACGTTTCAAAAATTATTCTAGTACATTTAAAAAAATTTGAAACCAGCATGATTTGCAGAGTCCTCAAAAAAATTTGTATTCTTATATTTATAAATATGTTTGTTGCTGAATATATTTATAATTTGTTGAGATAATCATAAATTAACCAATGATATTTCCAATTGTGATATAATATATTCTTTTACATTTTATAATAGTAATGAAATATGTAGTGATCCAATTTAATCAGATTTAAAAAAAAATTTAAAAGATATAATGAAAGAATAAATTTTGAAATAATTATATTTTTTATATTTTAAAATGTTTTTTAAATTTTGTAATAATGATTGAAAAAGAAAAAAGAAAAAATTCTTAGAAGCATTTTTAAGCAAAAAAAACCCAAACAATAAATAAGTAAAGCAGTAATTTTTAGAAAAGAAATCATTGTAAAAATAGTACAATTTGTTGAAAGTTGTATCACATTATACTAAAATGTGATCAAGGAATATACCGTATATGCTATTATTTTAGAGTACTTGATTTTTTTTTTAAATGTAATTAATTAACAAATTTAAAAATTATAATTCAGGTATTGTTTAATATTCCACCGCACTTTACAAGGTGTCTACATGTGCAACAATTGGAAGTAAATCAGTGCGATAATTTGACACTTCTTTTCTCACCTCATGTGGCCAAACTTTTTGTGAAGCTAGAAAGATTAACCGTTAGCTTTTGTGAGGAGATAAAAGAAATTGTTGGAGAAGTGGATGAAGAATCAAGTTCGGACAAAGTTGTCCTTCCTCACCTAAGGATTATAATCCTAATTGATTTACACAACCTTAGGAGTTTCTACAATGGGATATCTGCCATGGAATTGCCTTCATTAGAAGTTGTTGAAGTTGATGGATGCAGTCAAATGAAGACTTTCTCCTATGGGTCCTTGTTAAGCACTCCAAAGCTAAAGGAAGTTGACATAAACCAAAGCAAATATTCAATAAAAGAGGATTTTAATGCAACGGTACAAAAAGTGGTACGCTCAATTTCAACTCAATCATTTTTATTTTTAATTCAATTTTTAATTTAATTTTTTCTATTGATACAAATTAATGTCAAACAACATTAATTATTATAATTAATTAGAAAGCTATTATTTTGCATTAATCAATCATAACAACATTTCTTTCTAACTTTATGAAAATTAATAAAATAATTGAGAAAACTTAATTTTTTTAAAATAAGAATAAAAATGGACTGAATTGTCCATTGCTTAAATCCAAATATTTCCATTTACTTTTATCCTTTTCAATGCAAAAAGAGAATTAATGTACTACGGAGTTTTTACTTTTTACTAGAAATAGAGGTATAATAAAAAGAAAAATGTTTAATAAAAATATAAATGTAGGGAGCTGAAGTCAAATTTTGAAAACTTTGTATTAATAATCTCTTAATTTATTAAAGAGAAATGGATAATTTATTTTTACATATTTATTCAATTTTTTATTTTATTGAGCAATTAATGCAGATGGGAACAATATTGCACATCTATAAGACGGAGGATTTGATGAGAATGGGGCATGATGATCAACTACTGAAAAATGAAGATTTCAGTAAATTTCTAGCTTTATACATTGATCATTGTCCTAAATTGGTGAATGCAATTCCTTGCAATTTGATGCCAAGTCTTCAAAACCTAGAAAAGCTTATTGTCCAGGGGTGTGAATCATTGAAAGAGATATTTGAGTATGAAGGAGTGAATAATTGTGAAGGAACATTCTCTCATCTTCAAGAAATTCAGTTGGAACGGTTGGATAATCTGAAGCATATATTCAACAGAATTCCAAATGAAATTGTTGGATTTCAAAACCTAAAAAAGCTAAAAGTTGAATTATGCAAGAGTTTGAGAAACATATTCTCAGTTTCAGTGGCAAGTTGGATGCTACAACTCCAAGAACTACAAGTATATAGGTGCTCAGAGTTGAAGGAAATAGTAGCAAAAGAGGAGAAAGAAGAAGAAGAGGAATCAATTGTGTTCCCTCAACTAAGGCACATTCAAATTACGGGTTGTCGGAATCTTGAATGTTTCTACAGTGGGATTTATGCCCTTCAATTTCCATTATTAGAAAGATTCACTTTATTTTCCGGTAATGATCATTTGAAGACTTTCTCAAATGGATTAGTAGTGATGAGTCCTAATCTCCTGGAAGTAACAATAAATTACCAGGAACATCGACTTAAAGGAGACCTAAATGCAATATTGATTGATTTAACAAAAAGGTACACAGGCCTATTTCCTATAAATGTTTTTATGTTCTTTTCTTGACATTTCAATCTATATGATTATATCTCTATTTAATTGCACCAAATCAACCTAAATGCAATAATCAATGTTGATTTTTCAACCTAAATTCAATTGCACCAAATCAACCATTTTTCCAAAACACTACACTCATATCACTATTTTCATCCCAGTAACAATAAATGGCCGGCAACGTCCACTTAAAGGAGACCTAAATGCAACATTAAGGGGTTTAACAAAAAGGTACACAGCCCTATTTCCTATAAATGTTTGTATGTTCTTTTCTTTGATTTCTGTTGATTCATTGTGTAGTAAATTTATAGTTATTATGAATTTTGCATCTCAATTTATTTTTTTCCAATATCCGGTCCGGTTATAAAAACATTGGATATCAATAACATTTTATTTTAATACAAATCTTAGTAATAATATTATATAGTGCATTGCTATATTTTTTTTATTATTTTATTTGATTTTATATTATAAAGTTTAGTTTTATTTTTTTGGTAAATTTATTTTTGTCAATACTTATACTATGGATATAAATTATAAAAATAAATATAAATATGTAAAAAAGATTCATTTATTAATTTTTAGAAAATCATAGATATGTAACATTTCATTAATTTGTAATGTATGTACAAAACAATGAAAATTTGGCAATTATAAATGCTAGTAATTAACTGGGTTGTAAATTTTACAAACAGATAAAGTTTAGAGAAGCTCTTTATGTTTTTTTGGTGCATGAATTTTATAGGAAGAGCAGTGATACAAGTGAGGATCAACAAACAGAAACTATTGAGGAAATTGAAGAGCAGAGTGGAGATGAAGGTGATTAATTGTTCAGTTGCATAATCTTATATGTGCAATCATTATGTTGGATGATAGTTAGATATTGCTAAATATGGTTTTTTGGTTGATTTAGCAAGGATCAACTTAGAGAATCAAATTCAAGTAGAAGAGGAAATTGAAATTGAAGTGGAAGAGCAGAGTAGCAGCATATCATTTAGACAAGTAACTTACACTTCAATTGAATGGTTCTTTTTTTATCTTTATTTTTATTTTTATTTTTAACTTGTATAATGGGAGTTCTAAAAATAATGCAAACAGATTTTGATAAATACTATTTCTAATAACAAGAAAAATGTTATATAAGGATTAATGTGTCAGTGGTTGACTGGTTGTAATAGGCATGGCAGACATCTGTATAATTCACTACTCTATAGTATTATTAATTTTGCTCAATTGCAAAATTAAGTCAATGATTAGCATGTATGAAGTTAATTCTAAATGTTTGAATTTCTTTTATCATGTGGTTGACAGCAGGTTGACATTCAAGATAGGTAACAAATTCAGGCCACAAAATTCACAATAATTAATTATTGTTTCACATCGTGATTGTGTTGTTCAACACAAATTAACATCGTACGTTAAAACACGCTCTCTTATTATGTACTAATTTAATGGATGTCGAAGTCACTAAAAATAATTTTTTTAATTTTTCTAACTAATAAGTTATAAATAGGACAAATAATAGTCGAATCCACGAATATTAGTATTAATTTAATTTTAGATAACCATAAAATAAATAATAAAAATAAATGGAAGATTTTTTATGAGTTAAAAATGTAAAATACAGAACTAAATAATAAAAATAAATAATGCAGAAAAACTATTAAAAATAGAATTTATGATAAAAATTTCAGTTAAAAATATTTGCAGCACAAAATTTAATTTAGTGATCATAGAATCATAGACAAAAGGATAAATCTAAATTCATGTATTGGGCCAGTTATAATTATCGGTTTTGCACTCCTAATCATTTTTTTGTATTAATAGACTAATCAAGTAAAATTATAATTATCTCTTAACTAAATAAATAACCCTTTCCAAGCGAAAGAATTCAATTTAATTGACAGCTTTACAAATGAGAAAGACTTAACCTAAGCAAACCAACCTAAAAGCAAAATTGATTTAAATCAAATCATATATTTATTTAATACAATTATTTTCAATGTTACTATACTAATTATCACTTGTCGTGTGTTTATTTGTTTGTGTATATATATATATATATGTATATGTGCGCGCGCGCACACACATATATATATATATATAATTTTATCATAAAAAATTGAAAATTGAAAACACAGATAAATTATAACGTAATATTTAATTTAAAATTAAAAAATAATATTTAAAATAAAATAAAAATACAATTTTCACAACGGTCATCAACAGTTACAGTGGCAAGTGGCAACGACAAACAGAGATTGAGATGATGGGAGTTGAAAGAAGAAAAAATAATATAAAATAATTGTAAAAAATGAGTGAAGAAAAGAAGAAAAAAATAGAACAGCCAAAACAACGCCGTTTTGGCCATTGGACAATTTAAATTTTCATTTCATTCTTTATTTACTCTTAAATTTCTAATTTTAGTTCTTTCACACTAGATCTTTTATTTCATAAAAATTTTAATAATTTTATCATTGTTACTCTTTTTTTAGTCATAAATATTCTAAATTTTTAACGCGCGCGCGCGCGTACAGGTACATGTATATATATATGTACATGTACACATGCGCATACACATGTACATATATATATATATATATATATATATATATATATATATATATATATATATATGTTTGTATGTGCATGCATACATTTGTGTATGTATATATATCACACACACACGTGTACATATACATACATGTATATATATATGCATGTGTTTTTATGTGCATACATACATCTGTATATGTATATATATACTTACATACATATAGACACACACATATATGTATACATATGTGTTTGTATATATGCACATACATATTATGTATGTACATACACACATACATACATATACATTCACATACACATACGCATATACATATAATATATATACATGTACATATATATACATATACATACATACATGTACGTGTTTGTATGGATATGTATGTACGTACTTATTTGTGTGTGCATATATATGTATATGTACGTAAATGTATACAAACACATTATGTATGCATGCATACATATGTGTTTGTCCGTACATACATACATGTACATGTACGTATGTACGTGTATGTGCGCATATATATATATATATATACACTTTAATTTTTATTTTTTACTAAATGAACAAATTTTTTAAATTTTCTATATAAATAAATACTTCAATTTTCTAAAAAAATAAAATACATAACACATAAAACAATTTGATGTAAATAAACGCACCCTATAGTTCTATTGTATAGAATAAATTTGGTGTTAAGGTACGTTCGTATTTTGCAAATCTAATCTATTTATTTTGCATTTTAAAATATTACACTTGTTATATTATTTGAATCAAAATGATGCACTGTTATATACATTCTATTTTCTATTTATTAGAAATTATTGTTATGTGTTATGTAAAAGTATTTTATCGCGTGCACACGAAACTATAGTATACATGCACAAAATAACCACACTTGAAAAGAGCCAACTACCAAACAATAAAGAGAGCTAAAAGATGTTACTCTTTTAACTAGGGACTCGAATGGAGGACTAACTAGGGACCGATTGAGCAGTTAAGGCATGGTTTTGCTCAAAATAAAATAACAGCTTGCTCAGGTAGAAAACATTCAATAAATGCCAACTAAACGCTTCTAACCAATTCTCAAAATATAACAGTGATGAACTGAAGTGAATCTAAGAAATTAAATTTTCCCTAAAATAGATGTAGAAGCATAAGTTGATTTATGGATAATTTCCTACGAATGACGGGCAAAATTCTGCTGCAAATAAGACCTAATTATGCAATCTGTTCAATGATCACCAGGTAGGGTTTTGATGATATCAGAATCACCTGCACAACAGGAATATATTTATATACATCGATGGAATTGATCATCATCATCCAACACAATTTAAATCACTGTTTCAATAAGTATATTTTACCTGGATCAATGATGCTCAGACAAGACACGCGGAAATACTTTCCACAAGCAGTCCCCAAGTCAACATTGTCTGGCAAAACATATTTAAATGAAAATCAGTTACAATCATAATTACCACGAAAGGTAAATCTGCAGATACACACATGGGAAACTCAAGATCAGCCAGCTATCAAATAACAAATTAATAAGTTCAGCCTTCGCGCAAATAAGCCATAAATATGGACAATAACCACAATATTGAGAGGAAGGAAAAGGTCAATGCAAATGTTGCATGGAAAAAACTAAAATGCAGTTGTTGAAAGGAACAAAATTCATTATGCACAAATCTTCAGAAATAACGGGAGAAGAGATACATTTTAGGCACTAATAGTTCTCTGCAGCCATATTCTTCAGCATGATAGCATTCTATCCTTCATTGCTGAATTCGCTAGCTGAAGTGATAGGTAGGATGCTAGCAAAGGTCATATAATGAAGATTTTTTTTGTCTTTTTAAATAATGAACTTCTCTTTGATTAGATGCAATTTTAATATTTAATGTCGATAAACTGCAGCTGAGGTACAATACTTTAGATCCATAAGTATTCTCAAGGTCAAGGTTAGTTTGGGAAAGAAGGAGTCAATCCCTAAGTTAAAAGTGCCATTGGAATGCTATAACAAACATGTAGGTTTCTCAGAGCTTGTGAGTACGGAGTTCCTTCATTTCAGATCTTGCTTTCACCCACTAACAATAAGAACTGAGCCAACTTCAACATAAATCAAGAATCCAAGTTTTGCAATCTTTTATGGAATATGGTTACAGATACAGAACAGCAAGTATTAGATAAAAGGTTTCAAACACAGATGTCCTAACTACTTAATGCGCTCTGGTTACAGCTGGATGAGCCATTTCAAAGAATAGTCAGCAGACAGGCCACTCTCTTCTTCTCCCAGACTCATAAAAAAAGGGAGAAAATTTCATCAGATAGATATTTACCGGGTCAAGACATCACCAACTATTCAACTGAAGAGATCTGTTGGGGGGCTTGACAAAGAAACCCCACTTGTATAAAGTTATACAAATACAAATCAAAACACATAAAATTGTGTTGGTGCAAGAACAATAAACTTCAAAACAAGTACCATAAATATTTGAACAATAAAGATACTTACTTCCACTATAATGATGGACTCCAATCTTTCCAAGCATGGCATAATACTCAATCTCAGATTTCCTCAGAGGTGGACAATTGTTTGAAATCATAATCAATTTTCCTGCCAAAGAAACCATAAGAGAAAAATACGGCCAATTATATCCAAATCCAATCCAAAAATTAGTCGAAAAAACGAATTAGGAAGAATGAATTATTAGCGTTTTTTAAAAAGAAAATTAACCTTTGGAGGTGCGGAGAGATCGAAGAACAGTTTTGTAACCAAGAGTGTATTTTCCACTCTTCATCACAAGAGCCAGCCTGTTATTGATGCTCTCATGGGTCTTCTTCTATAATATTTAAGAAAAACAATCATCAAATCTGAAATCTAATTTGAAAAGAGAAACAGAAAGAAAAGAAGGGCTTACGGTTTTCTTCCCAGCGACCATTTTGTTTGGCTAGTTTTGACGGAATGAGAATGGGAGATATTGAGTTCTTGCCGCCAGAAGAAAGGCCCGAAATCATACAAATCTTATACTTCCTAGTGGTGGCTGCTGGCTTAATTAGGGTTTATGTTTGCCAAATCCTAACACGTGCAACTCACGTGAGACCGCTTACAGTCGTTTTAATTTATGCAGTGTTCACCCAATTTTATTACAATAACTCAACTTCAATTTCTAAGAATAAAATAATTCATCTAAATTAAAATGATCGAAAAGAGCTAACTGAATTCGATGTGGCATGAGATTAATTATATTTATAATCATTCAACTTTAGCGAATATAACGTTATAGCCACTAAATTATAATTTATAATAAAAAATAATTCAACTATTATTTTGTAACAAAAAAGTTACAATGACAGAAAATTCGATAATCGGCAACTAACACTTGATCTTCACAGTAAAATCCCTTTTCTCCGTTAAACTTGTCAAAATTGACCGGTCAATCGGTTTTAATTAGAGATGGCAAAATGGGCGGGTTGGACGGGTTTTGGTTGGGTCAAAGACATATGGGTCATAAATGGGTCAAAGACATATGGGTCATAAATGGGTCAATGCTCAAATGGATTGAGCAGGTTTGGATCGACCCATTTATGACCACTTGTTCATTTTAAAAAATAAATCTAACAAAAGTATTGAATATAAAGATAATAAATAAATGTCCATTTCAAAAAATTAGTTTTACAAAATTATTAAATATACATATAGTAATTTATTTTTCGATTTTAATTAATTATCACTCCACACTTTGATCTGATTTTGAAAATTTAATATTTTTTTCCATGTGATTTTCAGACTGCTGCTCAGCTGCAATAATAATAAATATCTATATAAGAATATTATAAGAATATGTAAAATAATCTATATGCACATGTTCAAAGAAATAAATATATTTATTTTACCTTCAAATCCAAATAACCAATTGCGAGTGGTAATCAAAATCTCTGCATTTTCAGGTAACATAGATGTCCTCCATTTATTGAGAATTCTTCCTCTCATACTAAATGCTGACTCTGAAGCAACGGTAGTAATGGGAATTGTTATAATATCTCTAGCCATTATAGAAAGAATGTGATATTTTGGCTTATTGTCCTTCCACCAAGATAACACATCAAATTGTGGAGTTCTACTCAGTTTTGGATCATTCAAATATATATCTAACTCGGATTTATCTTCAAAACTACTGCCAAAACTTTCGAATTCCTACATAGAAATTATTATACAAGTTATACAAAATATTGCTGCAAAAATACAAATATTTTATTCTAAAAAAATAAAAATCAAGGAAAAGGGACGCACTTGCATGAGATCATCATCCAAACTTGGTCTCCTTTCCATTGATACCTCTAAAGTTGCATTATTAATTGCATATGATGCAAAAAGATCATATAATTTATCCTTAATTTCTCTACATTCATATTGAACCACAATCTCATCTCCGAATAACTTTCTATAAGAAAATGTTATGAAATCCAACTTATAACGAGAATCTAGAATAACAGCAAAGGAAAGAATAGTGCTGTAACTGTCCCTGTATTTCTCAAACTTATCAAACATCAATGTAGTCATATCCTTAATACACCGATCTTCACTTCTTTTCCCTTCCAACAACAACAGATGAATTCTCAAAACGTTATAAAAGTACAAATTTGAGGTGGGATAACGCGTTCCTGAAAAAAGATCTGTAATATCTTGAAAAGGTTTCAATATATTACATATTTTCTCAACTAAACTCCATTGATCATTAGTTGGATTCCAAACATATGTTGAGTCAACAATGGCTAAATGTGAAAAAGCTTTCCGATAAAAGAGGGCTTTATCAAGCATCACATAGGTAGAATTCCACCTCGTGGGACAATCCAACCACAATCCTTTAGAAAACTCAAGACCTACTCGATCAACACATTCAATAAACTTAATTTTCCTAGCTTCTGATCCATGAAAATCGGTGTATTAATTTAATTAACTAAAATTTATAATATACAATTATAAAAATTTATAACATTGTGGTCACTCAATTTTACCATCATGCCATGTCAGATCCCATCAGATGTCGATGCGGTAAAATTTTTAACGTGGCAAGAGGTTTTACCATGAAGATCACGCGCCCGTTGCTGGATTATTGAATTTACAGCCATTATGATTTTTCTATTACAAAATAATAGTTTGGTTGTTTTTTCATTACAAGTTATAGTATAGTGATCACAACGTTACACTTGCCAAAGTTAAGTGATCGCGGATGTAATTAATCTCGTGTCACATTGAATTCAATCAGATATTGACGTAGCAAATTTTTTGACGTATCATTGGTTTTCATCATAAAGTTTACGCGCAGGTTGCTAACGAATCCGATTTCTTGTCATTTTTATTTTTTCGTTACAAAATAATAGATGAATTATTTTATTATTAAAAATTAAAATTTAGTAATCATATCGTTACAAATCACAAAATTGAGTAACAATCATGAAAATTAACCCAATTAATATCCTTCCCCTTCCCATGCTTCCCCTGTAAATCAATAATTTTTTTTTAACGATTTTTCACAATCACTTTATAAAGAACGATAGGCATTTATTTTTAATACCAGCTTTCAATTATTTATTGGATAAAATATTTTCAATTATTTAAAATATACAACATTGTCTAGAGTTAACCCATGGAAGTTTTTGATAACATCAATTGGAAAAGCATTTTTCAAATGATAAATCTTTCTTAATCAATAAATAAATAAAATTGATTTGGGTTATTTCTAATCGGCTTTAGTTTTAGAGTACATGATAAAGCCTAAAAAGTCTTTATCTGAAGAAGAGAAGGCGATCCGATCAGATGAGAAAATCCTGCAATAAGAAGAGCCCGGTCGGACCAGGTGTGAGCACTCCGAAACTTAAATTAGTAGCTTAGAGAGAGAATATGCTTTTAGAGATAGAGTGTTTAGGATTCAATACCTGGTGCCATCGTTGGCTGGGCTATTTATATGAGATGACTGAGGGGTACTTGAGTGCCTGGGGAGTGATTACTGGCTGTCAGAGTAGGTATTCGGCGACATGAAAGGGAGCAGGTGGTAGGCATGGGCGCTGCCTTGTGTCAAGCGGCTGATGGGACTGGCGGTCACATCAGCCAATCGGGCATGTACGCTGCCTAGGAGCTCGTGTCTGCTACCTTTAGTTGTTAGGCCTTGGGCCTTGCCAGTAGAGTGGGCCGACTGAATGGGCCTTAGAGCAAATGATATTTGCTGTGTTATCACTTGTCCCCCCTCAACAGGTCCGATTGGGTATAAATTTGCCTTTTGCAGGTCCGTTCGAATGGGATCAGTTCTGAATTTTTCAGATCCGAAGACGCGTGTTGGCGCGATTTTTGAATTTGGGAGGCACTTTTTCTGAAGAAACGCGCCTGCTTGGATAGCTGTTTCCATTTAATGTTGCGCGTGCACCAAGGGTGACGCTTCATTCTGCGCAGAGCTATAATGTCTTTTGACACGTGGTGCTCTTTTAGTGGCGCGATGTTTGGCGTGTTCCGGAAGCTTTGGCTTATAAATAGGGGGCTTTTAAGAGGATTTCCTTTTTTACTTTTGCAATCCCTAGCGAAGCTCTGCCAAAACTCCTTCTCAACTCCCAGATTTCTACAATCGTTCCTTGCTTCTTCTTCAAATTTCTTAAGTTCTTTTTTGTCAAGTAAGTAGTTTTTCCTCTTTGCTTTCTACTTCATCTCTTCTTTCTCTTTCTTTCTGCATCCACTCCATTTAGAAGTTAGATAATTGCACCTTTCCTCCGTTCTTTCTTGTTAAAGATGGCTTCCAGCAGTGGTGAAGTGCTAGATAAAAGCTTTTTGGATTGGTATGAGAACAAACCAGCCGTCGACCTACATTCTCGATTGACCGCTGGGGAGGTGGCTGAAATTCCCTCCAAGTACGGCCTTCCTGATGACGTGTCCGTAGCGGCCTGCCCAGAATCGATGGCGGTGACAGAAGGGCCCTTTGGCCAAGATAGCAAGGAGTGGTTCATTTGCCACTTCTGGGCTGTAGATACAGGCCTGAGGTTCCCTCTAGGCGCCTTTGAGAACGCGATACTGAAGGGGTATGGGATCGCCCCTAATCAGTTGCATCCGAACGGATGGAGGTCGGTGGCATGCTTCAAAATCCTCTGCAAAATAGAGGGGGTAGCGCCGACTCTGGAGCTTTTCACCCATTTCTTTTACATATCGGGTCGGAGCGATGGGACGGAATACTTCTTCACCAGCCGCCCAAAGAAGAAACTAATGTTCGTCCCCACCTCGATGAAGGGATACAAGGAGAGATACTTCTTGGTGGGGATGAAAGGCAGATTTGGGGTGCACCTCACCCGATCGGTTAGGGTCGAGATCTTGAAGGACCTAGCAGGCGGTCAGCCCATGTATGAGGGCGATATTAAGAAGTTGATGGATGCCGTGAGCAGGCATGGAGAGCCCTATCAGTCCAGCTTTCTTCTGACCACGCTGTATGGCTCTCCCGGCTCCAAAGAAGCTAAGAATGCAGAACATGAACATTAGGATCGGGGAAAAAATATTGTCATCATGCATCAGTCATGCATTGCGTTTGATTTATGAATGCCTGCAATTTTTGGTCTGAGAGACTTATCTGTTTTATTGTCTGTTTGCAGCTGAGATGGCTGGTGGGAACAAGGCGTCTAAGCAGCTCGGCGAGAGGATTAGGCAGAAGCGTGAGGTCGAGCGGAAAGCCCAAGAGCAAAGGAAAAAGAGGAAATTAGTGCCTTCGGCAGAGCTGCAATCCTCTCGGGGTGCCACTGGTGCCTCTTCAGCTGTCGCTGCCATTGCCGCAGTCCCAATCTCTTCTGCTCCCCCAGCTGTTACTGTGTCCGCCTCTAAATTTGCAACGCCGGGGCCTCGAATCGGAACCACTCATGAACTGGAGCGCACTCGGCCTTCGAGGCTTCGGGACGAATCTGATGAGGATGACGTGCCCATTATCCAAACTTTCAGAGAGGTGGAACAGGTGGCGGCCTCCCGACGAGATGAACTTACTCAGAAGAAAACTGAGGAGGCTGCCAAGAGGAGAGCTGCCGAGTTGATAGCCGAGTCGGTCGCTCGGGTGGTTGGCAGAGGCAAGGCCATTCAGCAGGTTGAGGCACCTCGATGACCTTTCGACCGGCGGCCGGTTCCTCTAAAGGACATTCTGAAAGAGAACTTCGGCAATGATTGAACACTGAGCCAGGTGGCCAATTTCATTTGTCGGGGTCTCCTTCGGGATGAAGATTATACGGAAGCTGGTGACGCTAATCAGATCGGCAGAGAATTCAACGCCATTAGCCATCAGTTGATGGATGTAAGGGCTTGTTCCTTTGTTTTGTTCGGGGTTCGTTCACATCCCACTGTGCATGGTTTAGTTACTTTTGTTCTCTTCTCTTTTTTGTACAGGCTGCTAGGAGGGCACAACGGCTATATCTGATGGCCGGCGTGTGGAAAGGGAAGGCCGAATTGGTTGCCAAGGCCAGGGCGGAGGCGAACGCTCGTTGCGAGGCCGCCAAGAAAGAAGCCTCCGCCCTTCGGGCTGAGGTGGCTAAGCTGAAGGAATAGTTCTCCGCTTCCCAATCGGAGACAGTGGCCTTGAGGAAGGAGGCCCACCATAAGGCTCAGGACCTGAAGGCTCGACAGAGCGAGGCTGACAAGCTGAGGGGCGAGGTTGCCCGCCTTTCTGCTGAGAATGCACAGTACAGGCGGTTCGAGGCAGACGCAACCCGACTGGATGCCGAGTGCAGAGAGCTGGCTGCCGAGAATGCCAAACTGAAGGTGGAGGGCGAGCAACTTCGGAAGGAGGGGGAGTCTCTGAGGACGTCGGAGGAGGAGAAGGAGGCCTCCTTTACGAAGATTCTCGAAGAGGAGCTTGCCGGTCAGAAGGAGCGTCTTCTTGATGAGCTAGCAGAGGCCCAGGTGGAGTTACTATCTCGGCTAATTCATAAAGCTGGGAGGCGCTTTCCTGGCGCCGATCTGACTTGGATGGATGATCTGGCGTCATTGCCTGCTCCTTCAAGTAGTGATGATGAAGAGGGCGCTCCTGAGGGGGAAGCGACTCAGAGAGCTTCAGGAGGAGATCTTTTGCTTCTAGAGGCTAATCAGGAGGCTCCAGCCGAAGCCGAGTCTGCATTGCCTCCAGCACCTGAAGCCGAGTTAGTGGTGCCACCTTCAGCGGGGCCTGTATCTGAAGGGGGAACAGGATCTGCGCCGCCATCTGCTGACCCTTCGCAAGCCACTGCCGAGCCGCATGCCGAGCAAACTGCCGATCGTCCTAGCGAAGTAAATATTGTAGATATAGAGGGTTAGCTTAGGAGCTTAGATTATCTTTGCTTTCTTTTCATTTATTCTTTATCCCCGTAGCAATTCTTTGTAAACTGTATATTTGAGACGTTCTTAATAAAATTGCATTTTTCTGCAAAACGTTGATGTGCATAATCACTGTAATAGGGATTACATAAATTTGTATTGAAATTGTCAGCATAATCGAGCTAAGTGCTACTCATAAAATTGCCTTGCAAATACTTCCTGAAATCAATTAATCTTTAAAATCCAATGGCCGATCGGACCAATCCGGCTTTCAGATCGCATAAAATTGCACAATCAGTTAAACTAATACTCGTAAAGCTGCATAAAATTTGCATAATCGAGTTGGGTCCATACTCGTGAAGCTGCATAGAATTTGCATAATCGAGCTGAGTGAATACTCGTAGAGTTGCATGAAAATTGCATGATCGAGTTTAGTCCATACTCGTAAAGCTGCATAAAATTTGCATATCCGAGCTAGGGAGGTGAGATCCTCCGTGATACAAGCACTTGGGGAGGTAAGATCCTCCATCATGACAGATTCGGGGAGATGAAATCATCCTAGTCAATCCTAACAGAGATCTTCAGCTTGGGATGGTCGTCAAGCTTAGCGTATAAGTTGCATATCATGCATAATTTGAACAGGGGTAAAAAAACCTCTTTATTGATTGGGCAATTGCCAAGTTTTAATACATTATTAGAGATGGTACTTTTTGAGTACTTCGACATTCCAACTTCTGGGGACATCTTGTCCTTCTATAGTGCGGAGCCTGTACGTGCTCGGGCTTAAGATTTTGGAGACCTCGTAGGACCCCTCCCAATTTAGCATTAGCTTGCCTACCCCGGTATTTCCCGAGCCTAAGTCTGCCTTTTTGAGCACCAGATCGCCGACGTTAAAAGTTCTTGACTTCACTTTAGCATTGTGGTACCTGACAACTCTTTGCTTATAGGCAGCGATCTTAGTGTAGGCATCCTCCCTCTTCCCTTCTATCAGATCTAAGTCTTGGCGTCTTTCTTGAACATTCTTCTATTTGGAATAGAGTGTCGATCGGTAAGAGGGAAGGCCGACCTCCACAGGTATCATTGCTTCGGAGCCATAGACGAGGGAGAATGGCGTTTAATGAGTGCCTATCCTGGGCGAAGTTCTGTACGTCCACAGGACACTCTGCAGTTCTTCAGTCCAGTTACCTTTTGCTTCACCCAGTCGCTTTTTCAACCCTTCCAGGATAGTCCGATTGGAGACCTCAGTCATTCCTTTGCTCTGGGGATGAGCAACTGACGTGAACTTTAATTTGATGTTCAGGCCTTGGCAAAAGTTTCTGAAAGTGGAGCTGTCGAACTGCTTGCCATTATCTGCAATAAAGACATTGGGTAAGCCATACCTGTAGATGATGTTCTTCCAAGTGAAGCTCTTTACCCTCTCGGCTGTGATAGTGGCTACAGGTTTAGCCTCAATCCATTTGGAGAAGTGGTCTACTGCTACTATGAGGAACTTTATCTGCTTTTTGCCTTGGGGAAAAGGTCCTAGGATGTCCAGCCCCCACTGATCGAAAGGCCAAGTAATTCCGATCGGCTGTTGGTCTGCTCCATGCTGCCTTATGATCCTCCCATGTACTTGGCATTGCGGGCACCTTCTCACTTTTTCTTAGGCATCTTTGAGCATGTTGGGCCAGTAGTATCCCGTCTGGAGGGCCTTTCTGGCCATAGCTCTACTTGCCTTGTGTGCTCCGCATATACCTTCATGGAGCTCTTGGAGGATGTAATCTCCCTCTTCCTCCGTCACGCACTTGAGCCAAGGGTGGCTGAAAGCTTTTTTGTACAAATCACCATTAATGATGGAGTAATTAAGGGATTTTCGTGATACCTTTCGACCTTCGTCTTTATCCTCGGGCAGCCGACCTGTCTGGAGGTACTGCTTGATTGGGCTCATCTAGGTTTCATCCTCTTGGTCGATCTCTATCATCTTCGGCTCGTCTTGGGAGGAGGAAGTCTGGTCGACAACGGCAATGTTTTCCTCTATAACACTTTGTTCAGAAGCAGACATCTTTGCTAGCCGATCCGCTTCTGCTGTTTGGTCTCTTGGGACTTTCTGGAGCGCCCATTCTGAGTTTTGCGAAAGCTGCTTTGACTTTGGCTAGGTACTGGATCATGGTGGCTTCTCGGGCCTCAAAGGTCCCCAAGACCTGACTGGTTACCAGCTGGGAGTCACTCCTGATGGCTACTGACTCCGGTAGGATGGCGTGGAGCAGTCTCAGCCCTTGAAGGAGCGCTTTGTACTTTGCTACATTATTGGAAGCTTTAAAATTGAGTTTTATTGCGTACCTTATTGTGATGCCCAGGGGACCTTTTATTACTATGCCTACACCTCCTCGAGAGTCGTTTGCTGTGCCGTCCACCGTCATTTCCCAATTTTGTAGCTTGGGCTGACTCTGTGGTTCCTCACCCGTAAATTCAGCGACGAAATCTGCCAAAGCCTGGGCCTTTATCGCCTTTCTGTGCTCATATTTGACATCCCAGGACTGTAGCTTTTTTGCCCATCCCACCATTTTGCCTTCCAGATCGGGCGTCTGGAGAATCTTTCTAAGAGGGTGGCCCGATTGGACGATAATTATGTGCGTCTCGAAATACGGTCTCAGCTTCCTTGCACACATAATGAGGGCGATAATGAGCTGCTCAACCGGTCCCTTTTTTAGATCTGCACCTCTAAGTACTTCACTGACGTAGTACACGGGTAGCTGTTGAGTTCCTTCTTCTCGGACCAAGGCACCTGCAACAGCTTCCTTAGAGGTGGCTAAATAGAGGTACAGATTTTCACCTGGTACTGGCCGGATAAGCAGCGGTGGGTTGGTAAGGAACGCCTTCAGCTCTTCGAAGGCTTGTTGGCAGTCTTCCCCTCAGACGAAGGTTTCACTCTTCCTCAGCTTCTTGAAGAAAGGAGTGCAGCGCTTGGCTGAGGAGGAGATGAATCGTCCTAAGGCTGTTATCCTTTCGTTCAGCTTCTGGACATCTTTTATGTTCCTGGGGGATTGCATCTCGAGGATAGCTCTGATTTTTTCTGGATTGGCCTCAATCCCTCTCTGGCAGACTAGGAATCCTAAAAACTTTTCTGATGGTACCCCAAAGACGCACTTCTCGGGATTGAGTTTCATCTGGAATTTGTTCAGAGTGTCAAAAACTTTTGCCAGATCTGCTGGATATTCCTCGGGCCTTCGGCTCTTGAAGATCATGTCATCGACGTACACTTCGACATTCTGCTCGATCTAGTCTTTGAAGATCTTGTTCATAAGACGCTGATATGTGGCCCCAGCATTCTTCAGTTCGAACGGCATCATCCTGTAGCAAAATGTCCCGTCGTCTGTGATAAAGCTGGTTTTCTCCTGATTCAGAAGCCACATCAGGATTTGGTGGTAGCCGGCATATGCATCGAGAAGAGAGTAGATGGCATGGCCTCCGATGGCGTCCACCAACTGGTCTATGCTGGGCAGGGGATAGCTATCTTTGGGACATGCCTTATTGAGGTCAGTAAAGTCCACACACATTCGCAGCTTGCCAGACTTTTTCTTGACTAAAACCACGTTAGCTAGCCACTCGGGATAGTCTACCTCTCGGATTGTTCCGGTCTTAAGTAGCCTATCCACCTCTTCAGAAATGAACTTCCTCCGGTCGGGTGCATGCCTCCTTAGCTTTTGACGGACCGGAGAAAAATTTGGGTCCACATTCAACTTGTGGGTGATTACCTTCGGGTCTATGCCAGGGATGTCTTCTGGCTTCCAGGCGAAGGTCGCTTGATTGATCGTCAAGACCTGCATGATGGCCTCGTTAGTTTCTTTATCCATGTTGGTCCCGACTTGAACATTTTTCCCTTTATTTAGCGCCCTGGATTTTGTCTCCTCCGCTGGGTCCATCCTGGGCCTTGCTGCCTGCTCTGGCTGCTCGAGGCCGGGCTCTACGACCATTGCTTCTTGTTGTTGCTTTATCATGGTGATATAAGCCTCTCGGGATGCCTTTTGGTCGCCTCTCAAGATGGCGACGCCTACTGTGGTTGGGATCTTCATCACCATGTAGCGGATGGAGGTAACAGCTCCGGTCTGGAAGAGCAATGGCCTGCCAAAGATGGCATTATAGGCAAACGTCATGTCAATAACCATAAAAATTACCTTACATGCGTGAGCTATTGCCTCTTGGCCCAGCTCGACGAAGAGCTCTACCGATCCCACTACAGGAATAGTGGCGTTGCCCAGCCCGATCAGTGGCGTGGCATTCGTCTTCAGCTCTCCGATCGGGAGTCCCATCGCTCGGTAAGCCTGGAGAGTTAGGACGTTGACAGCGCTGCCATTGTCTACCAGAATTTTGTTAACATTGAAGTTATTAATCCGAGCTCTTACAACGAGAGCATACTCATGAGGAAACATGATGTCTCGTGCGTCTTCGCTGGAAATGGTGACTGAGGCAGGCTGCTCGACCTGGCGGGAAAGGTAGACGCCTTTCCCCTTTCTTTTTCTGGAGAGATCCTCTCCGTAGGATGACCCTCCGGTGATCACATTTATCACCCCGGCATATGGTATGCTCGGGTCGGCGTTTCTTGGGTTCCTGCGCTCATCATCGTCTGAGTTAGGGTCGTCCCTTCGAGGCTTCGGCTGTCTACAGGGTTCATCCCCTTTGGCCGGGTCTATAAATTTCTTGAGGGCTCCGCGGCTTATTATCCTTTCAATCTCCTTTTTGAGCGAAGTGCACTCGTCGGTTAAATGACCGACGTCTCTGTGAAATTCGCAATACTTACTCGGATCCCTCGCAACCCTGCTTCTTTCGGACAGGTACCTGGGCCAGTTGACCTGGCGGTGCTTCTCCTTTATCCACATTAGCACCACGGTCGGGGTAGCATTGAGGGTGGTGTATGTCCTTTCGGGCCGATCGTCTGGACGCGCATTCCGGTCTCGTCCCGACCCTTTTGCCTGGCCTGAATTTCTGGAGCCGGCAGCTCCGTCCTGGCTTCTTGCTGTCAGATGGGGGCGGAAGCTCTATGAGAAGAGTGACCGTCCGGATATTGCCAGCGGTCCAATACACTGGTCCTTCTTCCCTTGTTGGACCTAAGGGCATCATCCAATTGGATGTGTTGTCTAGCCCTCTCCATGAGTTTGGCGAAGCTGGATGGGGGTCTTATTGTGAGTGATTCGAAGAGCGAACGGTCAGTGATGCCCCCAGTTAAGGCGTTAGTAACCATTTTCACACTGACGTTTCTCACTTCGGACATGGTGGCCTGAAACCTGTCGATGTAGTCTCACAGACTTTCATTGGTCCTTTGATAAAGGTTGCACAGGTCATTCACCGTCTTAGGCGCACGTGTTTGTACGATGAACCTCATGATGAACAGCTCCTTTAGCTGTCTAAACGACGTAATAGATCCCAGAGGCAGCTCGTGGAACCATGTCAATGCATCTCCTCCCAAAGTGGTAGGGAAAACCCTACAGGCTATCCTTTCATCATAGGTGTAAACCTGGACCTTGGTCAGATACTCAGCCAGGTGAGTGGTAGGATCGGTCTTACCCGTGCACCTTTCCATGACTACATCTCTCCACCTGGGAGGGAGCTTAGCGTCAGTGATTTATCTACAAAATGGGGAGGCAGTATTCCCACACGTGTTCCCTTCGAAGGCACCTTTCTTGGGCGCGAGGAAGCCAAGCTGCTTGAGTTTCTGCTTGAGCCATTGATCCTCTTTACTCATGGTCGTGGCGGTGGACTCGTCTTTGTGCTTTCGTATGTGGCTGCGGCTTGGAGTGCACATGTAGGACAAGTCATCCCTAATGGAGGGAGTGGTGGACCTGCTGCTGTAAGGGGAGCACCTGTTTGTGGACATCATCTGCTTCCCCCTGTCATACCTTCCCGGGGTTCTGACCGCGCTTTTTCGAGTTCTCTGGGCTCGAGGCTCATTAATGATGATTCCCTTATTTCTGTTCCTTCTGAAGTCTTTGCCGGCGAGGTAATCCTCCTGGGCTCTTTCAGAAGTAGCTGGCATCTTACCCTTCTTAAGCGTTTGAACGATGCTTTTGGTGAAATCACTGAGAATAGCACGCATGTCTCTCACAGTGACAGGGGTATCCTCAGGTTACCTCATAGCGGCATCATTGAATTCGGGAAGGAGGTTGGCCCTCATAGGGGACCTGGTGGGCCCTTCCCTCCTTCTCGAGGTGCCTGATCTGGCACGAACATTATCGTCATGGTCAAGGTCCATGGGGGTTGTGTTGTTGTTGGATTTTGAGTTCGCCATGCTCTCAACGAAAGCACCAAATGATAAAGCCTAAAAAGTCTTTATCTGAAGAAGAGAAGGCGATCCGATCGGATGAGAAAACCTTGCAATAAGAAGAGTCCGGTCGGACCAGGCGTGAGCACTCCGAAACTTAAGTTAGTAGCTTAGAGAGAGAATGTGTTTTTAGAGATAGAGTGTTTAGGATTCAATACTTGGTGCCATCGTTGGCTGGGCTATTTATATGAGATGACTGAGGGGCAATTGAGTGCCTGGGGAGTGATTACTGGCTGCCAGAGTAGGTATTCGGCGACATGAAAGGGAGCAGGTGGTAGGCATGGGCGCTGCCTTGTGTCAGGCGACTGATGGGACTGGCGGTCACATCTGCCGATCGGGCGTGTGCACTGCCTAAGAGCTCGTGTCTGCTACCTTTGGTTGTTAGGCCTTGGGTCTTGCCAGTAGAGTGGGCCGGCTGAATGTGCCTTAAAGCAAATGATATTTGCTGTGTTATCACACAGGTCTGCTATATATTATTTAAATGAATCTCTATTAAAATTACTTTATTTGGAAGTTTTGGTTAAAGAAACATAATTTTTCAAAAGATTCTTGTATAATATTTCATGCTTTACTCAAATTTCCACTAATTTCTTAATTAATTTATAATTTAATTTGGATCATACATGCATAGGGATGCTCACGGGGCGGGGCGGGGGCGGGGAGTGGCTCCCCCGTCCCCGCCCCCGCTGGGGACGCAGGGGGAAAATCCCCCCCGTCCCCGCCCCCGCGGGGATCCCTGTTCCCCGCGGGGATCCCCGTCCCCGTAAAAAAAATTTAATTTTAATAAAAAAAATTAATTTGATGGACATTTTTGATCCAAATTAAAAATATTTTATAAAATTTAATAATTTAAAATTAAAAATATTTCATATAATTTAAATATAAATATTTTATACAATTAAAATATAAATATTTATAAATATTCCATACAATTTATACATTACAAATATATATATATATATATATATATATATATATATATATATATATATATATATATATATATTTTTTCGGGGCGGGGACCACTTTCCCCGTCCCCGCCCCGAATTCAAGGGCGGGGATTTTTTCCCCCCCATCCCCGCCCCCGCGGGGGAAAAATTCGGGGATTCCCCGTCCCGTTCGGGTCGGGTCCCCGCGGGGGACGGGGAATCCCCGCCCCGTGAGCATCTCTATACATGCATGCTTTAGGTCCAATTCTTTTATTTTCCAGGAAGTTATTCGATGTTTCATTTTTATATTAATCACAAGATTGCATAGCCACCACTAAGAAGGTTACTTCTTCTATTTTACCTAATTAGACAATTTTTATAAATTAATAAAAAAAATATTATAGTAAAAATATTATAACATTTAAATTAATTAATTTTTTAATTTATATAAAATGTTAAAAATTGTCAAAATTAAATGAAACGAGAGCGTAATCAAATTTTATTTTTTTTTTTGAAAATTTTGGTTTAATTAGGATATAATATTGGCCTTCACTTTTCTTTATATTATTTCTTTCCGGGCTTGACCTTTACTTTTCCAAATATTAAATCTAAGGAAGCTTCATATTAATATGTGAGACATGGATGTTTCTACAACCCAAGTAGGTGGCGAATGGGTCCACTTGGTTAGAATTAAGTAATATATTCTCCATTTTATAAATTTTTGTTAATTTTTAATTTTTACATAGAAAAGTTATTATGAGAAGAGATAAATTTTTTCTAATAACTTAACAAATTTATTTTTAATAACTTTCCTATTATACATGTCCTAAACATAGATTGAATAATTAATTATAATTGAAACAATAAAAATCATTGTTATTAACATAGCATGAAAAATTTAAATTACAATTAATATGATAAAATTAAATAGGGGTACAATAGATATTCATCCATTTTACCCAATTGTCGCTTTTTTAAAAAAAATAAATAAATGATCTTATCAAATTGCCACTTTTATAAATTCAAAATAAGATTTAATACATATTTTTCAATTTTACCCTGCATATAATTTCAACAAAATATTTAATAATTTAATTAATGTTTATATTTTTATACAAACTTTATTATAATAATCTAAATTAAGATAAAATGCTTTAATCTATTAAATATAATTTTCATACAAATTTGTAAAACTAATGATTACCTTAATATTAATGATTTGTGTAAAAAGTGACAATTTGATGTAACGAACAAAATAATTTCTAAATTAACCGTAACATTAAAAAAAATGAATAATATTTTGAAAATGGCTAAAATGAAAAGGTAGATAAAAAGGACGAGTATGCATGAAAAGGAGAAAATCGTAATTTTACGGGAGAGAACCCATGAACTAAAAGTCAAGGTTGTGGTTTGTGTAAGGTTGACAACTTGACACCATTTCGTTTCCTTCTCATTAGGTTCCCATTGATTCTTCAACTTCAAAAATTTCTTCCCGTTTGACCTCTCAATTGAACTAGTAAATTCAAAACGCATTTTCAAACCATCCAGAAAATACCAATTAAATGTACATATCTATGCGCTGTGAGTTGTGTTAGGTACATCCTCATCATCAACAAATAATTAAAAAAAAAAGAAGAAATAACAATACCTACCTATGGAAGGAAAACATTTGAGTACAATAAACTATACGAAATTTATATTTGTTCAAAAATAGTAACTCTACAAAAAGTGTACAAATTTAATTTAATGGTATCCGATTTTGTTTCAAATGCTTAGTTGGTGCCTTGTAACAAAACAAAATTTCAAGTGGAGGATCCAGTTGTGGAGCGAGAAAGGGAAGTGGGGTGAACCAAACACGCCGCCAACGCTCTTTCCAAACTATTTACAACTTCGGGCATTGATGGCCTATCTCGGCCTTCAAGGGTTACACAATCTGCTGCCAAATACCCAATATAAGCCACCGCCTCTATTTCAAATGGTGTTGGTGGCGGCACTTTTGAGTCCAATACTCTATGAATTATATATGGCACTACAAAATCCACCACATTTCTAGGTACCCCATTTTCATTTTTATGAATGGCCTTGTAGCCCGATAACAATTCTAGCAACACTACTCCAAAACTATACACGTCGGTCTTTGAGGTCAGTTGTTGTAGTCTGTAGTACTCCGGATCCATATAACCGACAGTCCCTGCAGCCCGAAGCGACAAATGTGACTCCTCATCCTCAGGACCCATAAGGGATAGCCCGAAATCGGACACCTTAGCTGTCCATGAGTAGTCTAGCAAAATGTTAGAGGACTTAATGTCTCGGTGAATAATCGGTGGCACAGCGTACTCATGAAGGTACTCTATTCCCCTGGCTGCATCTAATGCTACTTTGATTCTTGCAGCCCATGACATCAACGGGGAGTTGCTAAGCTTGTGGAGATGATCATGAAGTGTTCCATTGCTTATGTACTCGTACACTAGAATTCGCTCGTTACTGTCTTCACAGAAGCCTAGTAATCGAACAAGATTCTTGTGATGGAGACGGGACAATGATTCGAACTCATTGATGAATGCACAGTCCTTGTCCTCTTGGCGCTTGGATACAACAGCATAGGAACTAGTACTTGATATTTCCGCTCGCTTGATGGCAACTTCTCTGCCATCTTCTAATATGCCAAGATAGACAGAACCGAAGCTGCCTGTTCCGACTTTGCGATCCTCGGAGAAGTTATTGGTGGATTGGATTAACTGTTCCAAAGAGAACTCCTCCAATTGGCCAGCATTTCCCATGCTGGCCAATTGGCTAAGACGTTTCTCAAGAGCTGGAGCTGCTTGTTCGGTTTGCTGGGGTTGCTGCTCCGCTCTTATGCCTTGTTCGAGGGGTGCTCCTGTCTCGTCTAATCGCCCTGAGTCGTGGACTCTACATCCTCTACACTTGCAGTATTTGAGGAGATAAATACAAACGGCTAGCAGAAGAACTGAGGAACCAGAACAACCCACTACCAAAAAAATTATCATCTTATCGCTCCATTTGCTACTTCCTCCCGATTCTCCTGGAGACCGTGGCAATGGAGGTGGAGATGGTGGCGGTACTGGAGGTGGGCTAATGATGAGACCAGTCCTGCCTTGCTCACAAACATTTCTGTTTCTAAAAGGTACAGAGATCGATTACGGGGCTGGCCTCGGCTACCTCAGCCTCTTTTTCATCTTCAATCTGTGGTTCTACAGCAACAAGGCCGATGTCATCTCTCCAGCGCCGGTTCCACTTCCCATCGAACTCTTCTATGTGGCCTCGGCTACCTCATGGATTCGTTATGTGGTTAGTTACGGATTTTTGCATAGTAGAGATCTAGAGCAATTTGAGCTAAGTCTTGATTCAATGTTGTTTAGAAAGATTGCTTCTTACTGTTAATTTAACTATGAAGGAAATTAATTATGTTGTTGGTGTCTTTTCTATACCTTTGATATGGCAGTAGAGTTATGTGGAAGGGGGTATGACATCGAAAAATAATAATAAATATAATAATAAAAATATTAGAAAAAATAGGAATTCCCTAAGAAAAGAATCAAGTAGCAATTGATCTCTATGGCTCCCTGTAATGTAAGAAAAGAATCAAGTTACAATGTGTAGGTACTGAACTCTATTTTGGGGTAACTTTTCATGTTTGTTAAGCTCTTGTACTATTGTTGCTATTGGAGTTAATTATTTCTTTGGTCTTGTTGAAATTATGCAAATTTTTAATTATTTACTTGGTCTTGTTGAAATTATGCAAATTTTGACTTTAAAGCTTCAGTTGTTCAGAAAAATTGCAATCAGAATTCTCTGAGTTCATCTATCAAGAATGTTGCCCACATTTTCCTGTGGTCAGTTAGTGAACAAGCTATTTTGCATATTGATAGTTGAGTGCCCTTAATTGTTGGACTAAATAGGTAGTTGAAGATTTCGGGTGTGTGGTCTTTTTACCATTAAACAGGTTCTTTGTGCTTACCATTCAGTTTTAGCGCAGGTGGTTGCTGAGTTCTCGAATTGAAGCTGTTATTAAGACCGTTAGAACTGTTAGTTTTCATTTTTATTTTTATTTTTTCCCCTTTTTAATGGATTTTTGTTACTTTCGATGGCTGTGTCTTTGTTAATAAATCATTGCAATTAGTTCATCATAGTTGATAAGTCCGCATGTTTGCGTCTATTAAACTGTACTGCAGTGTTCTAGTTCCTCGCCTATTTTGTGGAGACCCATGGACAAAAGAACGGCCAAGACTATGCTTGAACAATGGATAGCAAAACAAGAACCCAATAGGATTGCGAAGGTCATTGCCACAGCAACAAAATGGATGGCTGATGAATTTTTAGCTGCATGAATCTCAAAGAAGGTTTGCATAATTGGTTGTATGATGATTTGGTCTTAGAATAAAATAGAATTATGCATGGTTTGGTCAAGAGTATGTATGTAAATATTATTTGTTCAACGGTTAAAACTCAAAGTGCATCAGTATGTACGTATGTATGTGTATCGAATCATTTCATCATGGGATCCACGCGTTTTTGCTTTTGCTGTGTTGGATATGAGCTACACGTTTTTGTCATCATGGGAATAACTAGTAAAGCAAGAAATTGTTACGCAAGTGAAATTCGTTGTCTTTTCCCTCTTTATTAAAAGTTATAAGAAATTATAAAATTCCTTTTATACATAACACTTTCACATACATAACTCTTATAATACTTTTCATTTTAATCATATTACATACATATCACTTATTAATGAAAACATGGTTTATTATATTACAAATAACAGTTACAAATTCTATTACAAACACTCCTACAGACTCATTGGCCTTGACTGCTGCAGAATGTCCTTGGCAAAACAAATATCTACGATACTTGCATGGATTAAATACCCGTGCTAAGTAAAAAACTTAGTGGGGAAAACACATAACGACCACTCACAGTGGTCGTCAGCAATTACATTCAAATGACAACATTAAGTAAAACCATTTATAAATTACTTGATCATCTACAAATTCAGGTATAAGTATTCATATAAATTACCATTCAAGGATTTCATATAATCGTACTTATGTACACTTGTTTATATCATTTAATAGTCATATAATAACAAATGCCATGTTATGTATTTAGCACGTCTCTTTACAAATTATCGATGGCTCTATACCCTTATTTATGTAAAACCAATACAATTTCACAAAGCTATACATTAAACATGTACCTTAATCTATCATTCATGTTTATCTACTCATACTTTTAACATTTACACATAGTCCAATGGCTAACCATTACTTTATTATCTTTTAATACATTAGTTTCGCAATCATCAGAGAATTATACGTGTGCAACAAATCACATACATATTTATTCACTTAAACTTCAAATTATTACTTTAGTTGTTCATTTATGACCTATATTCCCAAGGGAAATAACAGGTCAAGAAACACATAAGTACCTGAGGATACTTTCATATAATACGCATGGGGATCCGAACGGGATTGAAGAACATATATAGGGATCTAAATGGGATCCGAACACATAGGTGCATAAAGCACAAATTCAATATAATGCATCTGTCCTATGCATATAAAATGTTTAACTCCATAATTTTTATTACTTATTTAGTATTCTTTTATTCATAAATGGCCTGCATTTCCAAAAGGGTGGATAATGGGTGAACGCATAGGTACAAAAATCATTTTCTGTTTCTTTTGAAAAATGCATAGGGATCTTAAGCAAGATCCAAACACCTAGGGACTTGATCGGAGTCCAGAATGCATAGGCATCTAATTAGAATTCAGAAAACGCATAGGCTGCAGTAACAAAACCCTATAGGCATGCCTATCTATCCACGACTCAGTTAATGCAGGCTATTACTCATACTTATATATCGTTCGCATAATACTCACATAGTATTCCAATCCACATCATTCCTAAAATTGATCTAACAACAAACCAACTTGAGAATGCAAAACAAAGATTTTACAAACAAGATCATGAAAATTTCAACACAAGTAATTGAACTTTGACCATTCAAATCAGCTATAGGTCCATTTACAATGCTTTTAAAATGATCTATATAGACATGCATTGAGAACCATAAAACAAGTATCACTAAGATCATTAATTTGATTGTAACTTATTTTCGAAAGACAACTTCAATCAAATTTTGAAATAGAAAAAGGTAGTCACAGGCAAACCCAGAGAAATTCTTGTGAATATGCTATCCTAGTCGGCATTAAAATGAAATCCCCTGCATTTTCACACACACACGACAGAACACATAATAATCATAATAGCTTATTTTCGCTTCCATTTTTTCTCCTGTATTTCCTCCATAACCTTGTGTTCCAATTCATATATATACACACCTACACACACCCACACACCCACACACACACATATACACACTTGAGATTGGCACTGGTATAATTCAGACGAGAAATTCATGCTCTATGTGATAATCTAAAACAAATCACAAAATAATTTCACAGCCAAACACATATTCATTATTAATCTAAAAAAATCAGAAACAAAAATCACAACCAATATTCATTAATAATCTAGAAAAATCAAAGACAAAAATCAAATGCAAAGATACAAACCTGTCTTCAATGACAGTCGTAGCAACTGAGAGGAGGCGCCGGCGAGGCCAACAGGAGATCCAAGGAGGCTAGGGGAGGTGAAGCGAGCAGGAGATCCAAAGAGGAAGTGCTGCAAGGAGGCAACGCGAGGCGGTACTGTGAGGCTCGTCGGCGACGGGAGGCTCGACGCAGGCTAGATCCTATGCAGAATAGGACATGAAGTCTAGGACCCTAGGGACCTTCCGCCGGTGGTCACGTGCCCTAACTCCTTGTCGTTTGGCTGAATCATCATCGAAAGCTCACGATTTCCGTAGCTTCGATCTCCTCGTCGAAGGCAAGTGGGGACGATCGATGGGTACCAACGGGTGCGCCTTGCCCTCAGGAGTTTGATGGTGTAGATTGTGTCACCGTTTGATGCCGGGCTGGCTGGAGAACGAGAAAGAACCTTCGGGTTGAGAGGAAAGAGAAAGGGACAGTGGCTGCAGCTGCACAAAGCGGATACGATGCTGGGCTGATGACAGAGCCGATGAGAGCGTCGCCGATGCTAGCGAGCAGGTCACCGGAGGTCACTCCACTCTTCTCTCTCTCTCCCCCTGGTTTCGGTTTCTGCCTCCCCCTTTCACCTGCTTCAATGTTTTCCCCTTCTTTATTTTTCTTTCTTCTCTCCCCATTTCTTTTCTTATTTTCTATCTCTGTTATTCTTCATTTTGCTAGAAAAATCTAGGAATTTGTTTCTCATATATATTTATATGTTCGTATATTTATTTAAATCGAATTATCTTTCTAGGTATTTGACTATTTACAACATCAAAATTTTCAAAGCGTTACACAATTAGTCAAAATTATTAATTTAAAATCCAAAAATAATTCTTTATAAATTTTTTTATTAATATTAATTTCAGTTCACCCACCTAATATTTTCATTAAATTTTTTAAATAATTGAATAATAAAAAAATTTATTTTAGACAAATTAAAAATAAAATGCATAATATAATACGATTACAAGGCAAAAAAAAATACATTTAGAAAATTTATTTTAATCAATAAAAGTACTAAAAAAATTATTAAATTTTGTTTATAATTGTTTTAATTATATAATTTCAAGATTAAATATTAATCTTATCGAGATTAGTGAAGTGACTGAATTTCAATATAATTTAATGTATAAAGCAAAAATATTAAAAATAATTAATAAGAACGTATGCATATTTTCATTAATATTATAATCCTCAGTAAAATCAATAATCAAAATTTAATTGAAAATAGAAAATTTATATAATATAAGGGGTGAGCATGGTCGGTTAACCGGTCCATTAGCCCCGGTCCATTAACCAGTCCATTAATATCGGTTTTTTGAAATTACAGTCCATTAACCAGTCCATTACCATCGGTTAACCAGTCCATCGGTTTCGGATTTTCGGTTCGGTTACCCAATATTTTTCGGTTAACCATTATAATTATAAATATATTCATAAATAAAATTAAAATGTTCAATATACTTAAAAATTAAAATTTTTTCACTATAATATAACATTATTGTTGTTAAAATAAAAATATTTGGTGGATATAAGTAGGGGTGAGCATGGTCGGTTAACCGGTCCATTAGCCCCGGTCCATTAACCAGTCCATTAATATCGGTTTTTTGAAATTACAGTCCATTACCATCGGTTAACCAGTCCATCGGTTTCGGATTTTCGGTTCGGTTACCCAATATTTTTCGGTTAACCATTATAATTATAAATATATTCATAAATAAAATTAAAATGTTCAATATACTTAAAAATTAAAATTTTTTCACTATAATATAACATTATTGTTGTTAAAATAAAAATATTTGGTGGATATAAGCAAATTTGTTTTAAAAAATTAATATTTAATAAGTAAATATATTAATCGGTGTATAATCACTTTTAATTAGATAAATTGTTATACTTACTAATAGCCAATTAAAAAAACTTAAAAACTTTAAAATAATTAGTATAATGAAAAAAAAGTAAATTATCACCTTTAATTAGGATAAATTGTTATAAATTATTAAAAAATTAATAAATTAACTAAAAATTCGGTTTCGGTTCGGTTAACCGGTCACATGAGTCAAAAACCATTAACCAGTCCATTAATATCGGTTTTTTCAAAATACTAACCATTAACCAGTCCATTACAATCGGTTAACCAGTCCATCGGTTCGGTTTCGGATTTTTTTTTTTGGTTAACCAAGTCCATCGGTTTTTTTGCTCACCCCTAGATATAAGCAAATTTGTTTTAAAAAATTAATATTTAATAAGTAAATATATTAATCGGTGTATAATCACTTTTAATTAGATAAATTGTTATACTTACTAATAGCCAATTAAAAAAACTTAAAAACTTTAAAATAATTAGTATAATGAAAAAAAAGTAAATTATCACCTTTAATTAGGATAAATTGTTATAAATTATTAAAAAATTAATAAATTAACTAAAAATTCGGTTTCGGTTCGGTTAACCGGTCACATGAGTCAAAAACCATTAACCAATCCATTAATATCGGTTTTTTCAAAACACTAACCATTAACCAGTCCATTACAATCGGTTAACCAGTCCATCGGTTCGGTTTCGGATTTTTTTTTTGGTTAACCAAGTCCATCGGTTTTTTTGCTCACCCCTAATATAAAATATTTCTAGCGGCTAAATTATAGCGACAAAAAATTGTCGCTATATGAAAATATGTATTTCAATAAAAAATAGTGACGGATACTTTGTCACTATTCCGTGGCTAAAATATAACTTCAATTCCTGAAAATTGTTTAGATAATTAAAAATCTTTGAAAATTTTTTAGAGACTAAAAAATCCATCACTAGTCCGTCGCTAATTTAGCGACAATAAAAATTCGTCGCTAAAACCGTTGCAAACAAGTTTGCTAAAAATTGCCTCCAAATTTAACGACTAATATCATCGTCGCTAAATTTAAACATCGAATTAGCGACTACAACATCGTCGCAATATTATTTTAAAAATAAATAATTGAATAGTTTTTAGTGACTAAAAATTCCGTTACTAATTTAGTTGCAAAAAAAGCACCATCAATTGCCGCCAAAATTTAGTGATGATTTCTTTTTTTCATCGCTAAAATTGCCACCAAATTTGAAAAATGGATTTTCACGACTGAATTTGAAAACAGTCGCTAATTAGCGACAACAATATGTTTGTCGCTAATTTATTTTTTTTTATTGTGACATTAATAAATTGCTTGCCTTATAATTTATGTTGAACTGTTCTAGATATGGTTTTGCCAATGATATTAGGCTTGTCAAGTTCTTGCTTATATAGATTTTTGTTTTTCATAACACATTAGTTGGCCTTGCACTACAAAAAAAAAAAAAAAAAACTTGAATTAGTGACAATTTTTCAAATCCGTCGTGAAAATGCAGATTTTTAATTTGGTGTCAAATTTAGCGACGAATTGAAAAAATAGTCGCTAAATATTAGCGGCAAATAATAGCGCATTTTTTTACGACGAATTATTTAGTCACAGATTGAAGTGATACTTTGGTGACAGAATAGCGACAAATTATCCGTCGCTATTTATTTTTATTCAAATACATATTTCATATAGCGACGATTTTTTGTAGTCACTAATTTAGTTGCTAAAATTTTTTTATATTATATATATTGTTTATTTTGAATTTAATTTTTTCAAAAATTTATAATATATATGTGTGTGTATTAGCTCACCCCACATTTTTGCTTTCCTTTTATTTCGTTTTCTTTTCTTTTTTTTCCTTCTGATTTCCTAATCGGTTCCAGTTGTTCTCCTCTGCCATCTCCCTGCTGCTACCTCTTCCCACTGCCGCTTCTTCCTCTCCCTTTTTCTTCCTCTTTGCTTGCGACAGTAGCCTTATTCTTCCCTTCTTTTCTTTGCATTTTTGCTTCGGATTGTAGCCCCTCATCCTGCCGTTTTTTATGCCGTCGACCACTGAAAGTGCCACCAGCTCCCTCCTCTTCAAACGGTGGTTGTAGGTTGAGTTGTGATAGCAATTGATTTGAAATTTTAGGGGAAATTTAATAGAGGACAGATTTAGGGGAGTTAGGGATTTGAACATCAAAATTGAGAATTTAGTGTTTAAAGCTTAGGATAAGTTAAATTTCTCATTTTAAGTTAATATTAATCAATTTAATTTACACTACAAGAAAAATGGTATTCTCAACGGAAATTCTAGATGGAAAATAAGGAATTTCCGTCGGCAGCTGAAGCGTAGGCAAAAGTCCTAACGAAAATTTTTTCAACGGACTTTTACCGACGAAAATTATAAAATTGCCGATGGGAAGAACTATTCCTTCGGTATTTTTCCCGATGAAAATAACATTTTCGTTGGTAATAATACCGACGAAAATGTTCCTTCCGTCGAAAAAAATACCTACAAAAATAACAATTCCGTCGAGAATTTGCCGACATAAACAATTTTTCCGTTGGTAACATTTTTGACAGAAATGCCAATTCTGCTGGAAAAAATTCTGACGGAAACAATTTTTCAGTCGGGAATTTTTTCGATGGAAACATTATTTCTGTCGGGAAATTAATGATTTTTTAAATTAATATTTTTTAATTAATTCTTAAAACTTATAAATTTAACTTGTAATATTAATATCCGAATAATGAAAAAATTAAGATAATATCTAAATTTCAATATCCGAATAATCATAAAATTAATAATTATTTAACGAGATCATAATAGTAATATACATATATTACAAAATCCTAACTAAGATGATGGTGGAGGCGGCGACGGCTGACGTGAATGATCAGACTGCTGCGATGATGACTCGACCATACCCTTCAAATTAGCCATCTCATTGTGTAACTCAGATATGAAGTCGAGTGATTGTTGCAATCGAGCTTGTGATTCTTGCAATTCAGATCTCAGCTCACGTACAGTATTTCGAAGTTCATGTACTTCGTTGGAGGCAGACCGTCTATTAGATGCCGCTGTACTTGAGCTGGAGGGATGCGAGTAACAGGTTTTGGCTAAAGAACCTAAGCTAAAGACTCATCCTTGTTGGTCTCTACTAGGGGTGAGCAAAAAAACCGATGGACTTGGTTAACCGAAAAAAAAATCCGAAACCGAGCCGATGGACTGGTTAACCGATTGTAATGGACTGGTTAATGGTTAGTGACTGGTTAATGGTTTTTGACTCATGTGCCTGGTTAACCGAACCGAAACCGAATTTTTAGTTAATTTATTAATTTATTAATAATTTATAACAATTTATCCTAATTAAAGGTGATCATGTACTTTTTTTTATTATACTAATTATTTTAAAGTTTTTAAGTTTTTTTAATTGGCTATTAATAAGTATAACAATTTATCTAATTAAAAGTGATTATGGACTGATTAATATATTTACTTATTAAATATAAATTTTTAAAAACAAATTTGCTTATATCCACCAAATATTTTTATTTTAACAACAATAAGGTTATATTATACTGAAAAAATTTTAATTTTTAAGTATCTTGAACATTTTAATTTTATTTATGAATATATTTATAATTATAGTGGTTAACCGAAAAAAATTGGGTAACCGATCCGAAAATCCGAAACCAATGGACTGGTTAACCGATAGTAATGGACTGGAATTTCAAAAAACCGATATTAATGGACTGGAGCTCATGGACCGGTTAACCGACCATGCTCACCCCTACCACCTGTCATAATAAATCTGATTCTCATAAATATTATCGAAATTCTGTGAACGTTGCTGAATTATCTCTTGCACTTGTTCCTGTCATAAAACAAATGTTTTATATTAATTAATGATTAATAATAACTAATATTAAAGATTAGTAAAATATAATAATTTAAACATACATGTAAATGTCTGGCTCGAGAATTGACGAATGTTTGACCATCATGATTCTTGGTGTGGGTGTGTAAAAATACCTCACTTAGCTTAGGCGGTCTACCCATCGATGCTTCCTGCAAACAAATAAAAAATTATAATTGAACTATAATTTATTGACTATTCCTACAAGTTTTTACTAAAATTTCGGCAGAGTTTCCCCTAAATTTTAACCAAACCTCCTTCACACAAAGACATAAAAGCACATCTTTTTTTTTTTTTTTTTATACTGGCATTCAACAATAATGCAAACTCCTAACACAATTTTATCTTTCCCATCCACCTCTATTGTAATGAGAGAAGTCTTAAACAGTAATAACAATAATGTTTTGTAATACTTACAAATGTATCTGCATGCTCCCGATGGGACATTAATTCTCCAGTATGCAAGCATGAACTGACTCCTTTAGGTCTTCCCCGTATATTATTAGAATTTCACTCTGAAATGGAAAGGGCTTTGGGTGTCGTCCAATACTATTGCCAGTGTGGCCATATATCTTTAGTTATGTAACGAGGTCATACACCATCAGTGTGTAACCCACACACTAAGTCTCTGTAACGTGCTCGAGCACGAGTCTCCCATATATGATACATGATGTCGTCAAACTCCGAGTCCTAGTAAAATTGTCTCTTATGAGAATGAACCAGAAAACATATTGTAAGTAAGTATAAACTACAATTTGTTATATAATTAACATTATCATAATTTATTACCTTGAATTCTTCAAAATAATTTTTTTTCTTATGACACCGTCTTCCAGACATAACCATCGTAATCTATTCTATTCTTGAACATGGTCATCATTGAGCGTGAGCACTTTTTGAAGGATTCAAACTAATATACAATAAGTTTCATAAAGTCAATAAAAGTAATACCTATCGTTAAAATCAATATAAATTGAAATATTAATCACTTACTCCCCAGCTGTAATGGTGATATAGATTCTTCCATCAACTCTAACTGAGCTAAGCACAGGCTGTTTCGCTGCTTCTGTTCCTGATAGCTGAGATGGCATACCTTCAGTGTTGGCCATAGGAGTAGATTCGGTAGAAGGAATAGTAGATGGGATAGTAGTATGGATGATCGGTGATGCAGCAGCTTGAGTGCTAGTGTTGAACCCAGGCGATAGGATTGATCCCTCACCAATAGTGTCACCCCTATCATGCATCCTGAGCCGTAGAGAAATCATATTACTCTTCTTTCTCTTATGCATTTTTTGAACCTGACATTATAAAATATTAATTAGTCAACTAATAGAAAATTATCAACTGTATAATAAACATATAAAAAAAAAGCTGTTTAATAAACATATAAAAAAAATAAGTTAGTGCAATAATAATTGTTCTCACATGATATAAAATTAGTTAAACAAATTATTCGCTATTATCACTCAGCTATAAATCATAATCACAATCATCCTCATTTTTCGATGAACAATAATCAAATTCAACCTCGTCATCGGATCCCTCGCCAACCAAAGATTCCTCATCATCTTCAAATAAAATGTCAACATATTCATTGTTTGCATAGTTCAAAGTTTCATTATCATCATAAGTCAGAGTTTCATTTATTTCATGAACTTTCGGTTGTTCCTCTTGAAATGCATCGTTATTTTCAGATCGTTCACTTTGTTCGATGACTTTTCTTTCAAAAATGCCTCTTGGTTTTACTTTGCAAGCTGACAACCAATCCATTTTATCACGTTTTAAGCTTGGATAAGGGAGATAATGCAGCTGGATCACTTGCATTGCCAATACAAAAGGTTCAAAGTTACTAAATCTTCTCCGCTGGTTGATATCAACTAAATTGTATCTGCTATGCATTTTTGTTCCAATGTTATTAGTTGGATCAAACCATTCATACTTAAATAATACACAACGTTTTATTGGCAATGCGGGGTACTCCAATTCTAGTATGTCAATAATTTGCCCATAACAATCCATCAACTGCCCTTGAATACAAATCCCACTATTTACCGTTGCCTTGTTATGACCATGACTTTGTGTATGAAATTTGTATCCATTCATGAAATATACTTGATACGATTTGACATAACGCAAAGGTCCTTTTGCAAGATCCATGATGAACTTGTTCTTAATTGAATTTGCTGATGCCTACATATTGAAATACTCTAACGTCATTTAAACAAATATTGCATAATTGTATAAATCATTTTGTATATTGGAAGTCAAAATTTACATATGTCTTGAACCAATGATGAAAGTGCTTTTCGACTTCCTTGTTCATCTCATTTTGATTTATTTCAGGTATTAGCTCATGTACCCATTCCTCAAATAAGCTATAATTACCATATAAATTTTTATTACATCCTTCACATAGTAAACTAAATTATCAATTTTATGTATATATTAAACTTATTGCACGAAAGGTTGAACTACTTGGCAATTCAATAAAATGTAACTATGGGCAGCATCTAATTCTTCCTCTGTTAGCATTTTCCTTGTTGAGCGTCCATGTAAATGCCCAGGATACGTAAATATCGTTAATTTTTTGTCCTGATTACTTGTTTCACCCCCATCATCATTCCGAGGTAGTTTCCTCTGTCTTGTGTGTACATGCGGTTCAAAATAATGCGAATAAAATGTACTTGCTTCCTCGACCAAATATGCATTACATATTGAACCTTCAAATTTAGCTTTATTCTTTACATTTTTTTTTTCAAGTGAAACAAATACTTATATGACATTTTTTATTCACATTAATTACCATAACAAATTATAAATTAATAGCAATTGCATATTATAGCTAATTACCTCTCAAAGGGATACATCAATTGATATTGAAAATGACCAGCAAGTTTTGCCTCATGTGCTATATGCACGGGCAGATGCTCCATACAGTCAAAAAAGTTTGAAGGAAAAATCTATTCTAATTTGCATAGGATTACTGAAATTTTCAATTCCAATCTTGCAATGTCTGCCAATTTTATCTCAGATAATGTTAAAGTTTTGAAAAACAAACATAGCTTGGTTATAGCTTCCCACACTTTAGTCGGCAATAACTCTCAAAATGCAATTAGGAGTAGCCTTTGCATGAAAATGTGATAATAATAACTTTTCATTTCCAATAATTTGTACTTTCTCATGTCGACGCACCTTACCAAGTTCGATACATAACCATCCAAAAACTTTAGTTCTTTTAACCACTCACACAAGACTTCCTTTTGTTTTTTGTCCAAAGTATAGCATGCTTTGGGATATTTTTCGATTCGAGTATCTTTTTCTAAGTTAGTCCTTCTACAAAACAACTTTAAATATACTTGTGATTTTGCATTGCCCTTTGTCTTTCCTTCTATGTTTATAATTGCGTTGAACAAATTGTTAAAAAATATTTTTTTCTATATGTATCATATCTAGATTATGTCGTAACAAATAATTAGACTTCCAATATGGCTAATCCCAAAAGATGCTTTTTTTTTCTCCAACCAAAGTTTTTGTTGATTATGCCGTGAACTTCTTTAGCATCAAGTTTTATCACTTTAAGCAAACATAATTCATCAATCTCATGCAATATTTTCTTACTACTTCTAATAACAGGAGGAGGCACTTGTACTGCTCTATTCTTAATAAACTTATTCTTATTGTGTTGGAATGGGTGATCAGGTGCAAGAAATTTCCTATGGTTGTCAAACCAAGATGTTTTGCACCTGTTTTGAAGATAAAAAACATCTAAATCATCGCCACAATAAGGACAAGCTAATTTTCCATCCGTGCTCCAACCAGACAATATAGCATAGGCAGAAAAGTCACTGACTATCCACATTAATGCTGCTTTCATCATAAAACTCTGTTTAAGAGATGCATCATATGTTTCAACACCGAAATTCCAAAGTTGTTGCAATTCAGATATCAAGGGCTGTAAATATACATCAATTTTATGCTTTGGATTCCTAAGCCTTGGAACAATCACCGTCAAGAACATATATGCCTCATTCATACACATCCATGAAGGCAAATTATAAGGAGTAATTATGATTGGCCATGACGAATATTGTTGGCCTGATTGACCAAAAGGTTGAAACCTATTAGTGCTCCAATACAGCCAAACATTTTGAGGTTCGGCAGCAAAATCAGGATGGATATTATTGAAATATTTCACTGCGAATGCATCCGATGGAAGGCTCATTATTCCATCTGTGTTTTCGTGTTCATCATGCTATCTCATATGAGGTGCAGTAACTTCAGATGCATTTAGTCTCTGAAGTCTCGGGGTTAGCGAAAAATAATACATACGTTTTCAAGGTACCGATTTCTGCTTCTTAGTACAATTTCTTAATTTGTACCTAGGTTGACTACAAAATTTACAATGTTGTAAAACCACGTCATTTAGCCAAAACAACATACATCCCAACCTGCAACAATCAATTTTCTCAATAGTTAAACTTAGACCTCTAATTAGTTTCTTCATATTGTACAAATTATCAACCATTTTATGGTCAAGAAGTAATGATTTATTGTACCAAGTAAGAATTTTATCAAAACTTTGATTAAAAATATAATTTTTAGATTTTATGTTCAATATTCGAGCGACCGAAGATAATTGAGTCATGTTATCACAGCGTGGCCATAATTCTTGAACGGCTGAATTTAGTTAGTCATAGAATTTTATTGTGTTTGCGTTGGGTTCTTCGACATGAGGCATATTTTTCCTAAAATCATGACCAGCTACATCATAAACCATTTGGATGTATAAATTATCAGCTACACCTACATAATATGTCATAAATTCTCCTCCTCATTCAACTTCACCCACATTTACTGATATTTTACCCACATTACCCCTCGAGGTGCTATAAATTGATGGTTCCCCATGTCGTGTCCACTTAAAATAATTTAGAACAAATCATTTTCTTAGCAAATAGAAATACACTTCATCAACAAGAAAATAACTAATGTATTTGCACTTTTTACATGGACATCTTATTTTTGACCCGTCTATGTATGCTGGTTGAGAACTTGCATATTCTATAAACAACTAAACCCCTTTCACAAATTCAGGATTAATATAACCATCGGGTATTTTTCTTCTATACATCCAAGATCTATCAACGTTACTCATAATTATTGCAAATCTATTATATAAACAAAGTGACTTCGTAGTTAGAATTAACTATATCTAGTGAAAAAAAAGTCCATATAAAAGTTAATCAAATGATAAATTCGAAATACAACGAATATTACAAAATTATTTGAGGCAATTGGTGGCTATTTTAACTTTAATTGTGCTATTTAATATGCTAAATCAAAAGAAAAACAAAACTTGTCATATAATAATCATCATCATTACAACAACAACAACAAAAAAATAATAACAATAATAAATTTATCATTTTATTATTTAATAATAATCTAAATAATAATAATAATAACAATAATAATAATAATATAATATAATTTACATAAATTATTCATATTATTATTTAATAATAATAATAATAATAATAATTAACATAATAATAATAATAATAATAATAATAATACTAAATTATTAGTTTCAAAAAAAAATACTAAATTATTCAGATTTTTATTTAATAATAATATATTAAATAATAATAATAAATAAATAAATAGTAAAACAAAAAAAAATAACAAATTCTGGTTACCTTTAAATAACAATAATAAATTTATCATTTTATTATTTAATAATAATCTAAATAATACTAATAATAATAATAATATAATTTCCATAAATTATTCATATTATTATTTAATAATAATAATAATAATAATTAACATAATTAAATAATAATAATAATAATAATACTAAATTATTAGTTTCAAAAAAAACAATACTAAATTATTCAGATTTTTATTTAATAATAATAAATAAATAATTAAATATATAAAACAAAAAAAATAACAAATTCTGGTTACCTTATGCCGATGGAGGGGAAGGGAGGGAAGATCGGCGCCGGAGCAGGGAGACCAGCGGTGCACTACGCTAATGAACAAACGCCGCCGGAGCAGGGAGAGCAGCTGGAAGAAAAAAAATGACTTCGTATTTATTAATTTTTATCTATATCTAGTTTAAAAAAAGGCCATAAAAAAGTTAATCAAATGATAAATTCGAAATACAATAATTATTACAAAATTATTTGAGGCAATTGGTGGCCATTTTAACTTTAATTATGCTATTTAATATGCTAAATCAAAAGAAAAATAAAATTTGTCATATAAAAATCATCATTAGTACAACAACAACAACAACAATAATAATAATAATAAATAAAAATATATATATATAAATAAATAAATACATAAAAAAAACTAAAAACCAAAATTTGGTTTCCTAAATCCGGTGGAGGGGAAGAGGCGGTAGATCGGCGCCGGAGCAGGGAGACCAGCCGTGCACCACGCCGCCGGAGTAGGGATAGCTGCCGGAAGCAAACGGCGAGGGAAGGGGCAGTGGGAAGGTATGGAGGAGGGGAGAAAAGGCGTTGGTCGGGGAAAGGGAGGTTAGATCGGTGCCGGAGGGAAGGGGGGAGGGGAGATCTGCGCCGGGGGAGGCATGCCGGAGGTGCGGCAACGATGGGTCGCGTGGCAGAGAGGGGAGAGAGAGAGGAGAGAGGAGAGAGAAAAAAATTAAATTTATACGCCATTTAGTGATAGAAATGAGCTTCCGTCTCTAAATATGTCGACGGAAGTACATTTTCGTTGCCTATTAGCGACGAAAATAGGTCCGTCGCTAAAGATAAAGGGGGAATTGGTTTTCGTTTTCATAATTAGCGACAAAACTATTTTTCGTTGCTAATTGGCAACGGAATTATATTTTCCGTTGCTATATTTAGCGACGGAATTTCATTTCCGTTGCTATAAAAATATATTATCTTTTCTAAATTATTTTAGTGACGGAAAAAATATTCCGTCTCTATTTATCCACAGAAAATATTTTCCGTGACGGAACTAAACTCCGTCCCACGCAACATTTAGCGACGCAAACTTTTCCTGTTGCTAATTTCCGTCGTTAAAATTGGAGGGAAAATTGTTCCGCCAATTTTAGCGATTGATTTTTTTTCATTGCTAAATAGCAACGGAATTTTTTTCATCGCTAAATGTTGATTTTCTTGTATTGTTATATTATTATTGTGATTTGTTGAGTGTATGGTTAAAATGGTGTGTGCATTGTGAAGAAGAAGAGGAAAATCCGTATCTAAATTTTATATTTTCAATTCAGGATAGAAAAGGACAAAGGCAGAAGCATATATCATTAATGTGAATTAGGCATTTCAAGTTCTGTTAGTAAAAGAAGCATTGCTCAGACAGTTACATTGAATTTATCACTAATTTGCTTAGGAGGATTTCCTTGAATTCTTAATTATTTTCAGTAGTGAGCATTATTCAAAGAGTTACATAATGTGTGTTGATTGCTATTACCTTGGTAGCAGATCCGGTTTTACCATTCAGAAGATATCATTGTCTTTATTTGAAATTTCGAAAACTGCAGTGAAAGATTCAATAACATTCATAGTCTATCTGTGGAATACTGGATTCCATAATATTAGATTACTAGCCCTAGGCCGGGATTGGAGTGATTTCTTCAAGGTATGGATTGTTATTTGTTACAACAATTCTTTTACATCTAGCAGTTTTACAATTTCTCATTCTTTTACTTGTATAATCTTCTGAAGCCTTGGAGGTGAACATGGTATTTTCCTTTGCTAGATATGTGTCTTATGATCCATGGACCTTTAAATTTATGTTTCTATAACAACTAAATTGTGTAATAGATTTTTCCTTGACCTGTCATTTGTATATCGAGTTCTACTTTTTTACCGATTTATCTTTTTTCTTGGAGCCAAGTATGGATTTGTAAAACATGTTTCGTATGTAAAGTAGAACTCTTGGTTGTAATGGGTGTGTTTGACTGTACATAATATGGATTGAAGGTCGTAAGGCACGCTTTTCATCTTTTGGATGAACATTTCAGTATTTTGTAGGGCCATTTCAGGAACAAAGTTGGTTTTATGGATCTCTTCTTGGTACCTCTGTGTCTGGTTGACCACCTGACATGGGAAATGTATTACGGTAGTAAAGATATGGTGTGCTTTGGCTGGATATGTAAGATGGAATGTAGAATGTTGAGAATATGAATTATCTTAATATGAACCATAGGCTAGGATGTTTAGTCTGAATTTTAATGAATACTTATTAATTATGCATGATTAGACTATTTAAACAAGAACTGAACATAGTTGGGGGATGAAATAATTAATAGTGCTTGGAATTAAGTCTTGACTGAATGATGTACCAATAATTTTTAGTTGAATCACTACAAGAAATTAGGAGAATAGAGACGGAATTTCATCTCTAATTGAAAATAGAGACGGAAAAATTCCGTCTCTATTTTGGCGGTCTCTAAATTTAGAGACCGAAATTTTTTGTCTCTAAAAATAGGACGAAAATGTTTTTCGTCTCTATTTAATTTCATTTTCGTCTCTAAAAATAGAGACGGAAATGGCATTTCTGTCTCTAAATAGAGACGTAAATTTCTTTTCTTCTCTAAAAATAGAGACGGAAATAATTTTTCCGTCTCTAAATTAAATACATATTTTTTAATATATTATTAACTATATCTTTTAATTATATTTAACTATATTTTTCGTCTCGAAATCTATTTTTAATACATAATTTTTTTTAATAATAAAACTATAATTGCCAAAATTTATATAATAAAACAAGTATTAAATAAAAATTAAGTAAATTAAATAAAAGTATAAATAGTAATGTATTAATATATATATGTAATTTAGTAAGACTACAAGCAAAAGTACTTGAAAAAATTTAAAACAGTAACTAAGATGGAGGTGATTGTGGACGATCAGCCGACGGTACATGAACATTTCGACTAATGAAATCCTCTAACCTATTAATGCGGTTCATTAAATTGTCGACTATATATATGCTGCGAAACTCAATGACCTCATTTGTAGTTGCCGCAAGTCTACTCGCCGTTGCCGTAGAGGATGAAGCGGCATGCGAATAACAAGTATTTGCATAAGAGCCCAAGCCAAAGACCCGTCCACGGCGGTCCCTACCGCCAGCTGCGTCGTAATATACTCTTGCATGATTGACATTATTACCATTTGCCTGCTGACTCTGAAGACTCTCTAATACCCGTTCTTATAGTGAAAATTATTCGAATGTTATTTAAGAGTAATCTAAAACTAAGAACATATAGAAAAATAACAGTAAAAATTTTAAAAATCATACATGAACTTGTCTAGCTCGATCATTGATAAATGTGACACCGTCATGATTTCGTGTATGTGTATGCATAAATAACTCATTAGGATATGGTGTTCTGCCCATACTAGACTCCTGTAAATAAATTATAGGTCAGTAACATTTGAACAGAATATTCCTTAAAATTGTATCAAAAGTAATATGAAAAAACCACAACAATACTCATATATGTTAATATTTTAATACTAAACGAAAACAATTCTAACTCAAAATACAATAACACTTGGTCATAGATTAAAAAAATTTCGGCAGAGTTTCCCCTTAATTTGTAACAAACTCCCTGTTTAAAAAGCATGAAAATATATTTAGAATTGTATTATTCACAATCAAAATCCTTTTCAAACTCCTTACACAATATTTTTCCCATCCTCTTTCATGCAATGAAATATTTAGCCTATTATCAAGATGTGATATATTGCAGTCCAAATATTCCTAATGAACTAAATAATTTATACACAATTGCAATAAAAAGTAACTTGTATAAATTAAGATGTATGAATAATTACAAGTCTGTCAGCATGCTCGCGATGAGATAACGTTCCTCCAGTGTGTAAAGAAACGCTAACTCCCTCTGTCCCTCCCATCCTATTAGTAGAATTCTGATCGGCAATTGCGAGGGCCTCCGCTGATGACCAGTACTGCATCCAATGTGCCTAAATTTCTTCATTTATGTACCGTGGTCGTCGACCCTTGGTGTGCACCATGTTAAGCATGTTCTTGTAACATACACGAGCACGTTTCTCCCATATAGTGTAGACTAGGTGATCAACCGAGGAATTCTAATAAAAAGCTTTTTGAGAAATATAAAACAAAAAGAAAAAGGTTAAGCATAATGTATGTATTTGTACAATACGTATAAAAATTAAATAATACATGAATTAAGGTGCAATAATTAGAAATAAATAATTTAATTTAATTACCCGAAACTCTTGGAAATAAAACATTCTTGTCTCCTGAGATATATTCTTCCATAAAAAACCATTGAGTTCCACTCTCTCCTTAAATGTTCGAGCCATGGAGCGGGAGCAAATACCAGATGGCAAAAAACTAATGGACAACATAAATATAATAAATTGTTCGAATGCAGCATATCATAGTAAATAGAAATACGAATGTTAATAACTCACTATTGTCCTTTAATGACAATATAAATCCATCCGTCCACACCAACTGATCCGGGCAAAGGACATTCAACTGTATCAGGATATCTCTGAGATGCCTCAGATGAAATCTCTATAGGAGGCGCTTCAGTAGATGATGTACCAGCAGGATGAGATGGGCCTGGAAACGTCGGGGGTGTAGATTCCGCAGCCATACGCGGAGGTGCAGAAGTATGAGACGATGATCCATCACCTTGACTAATTGGTGCGGATAATGACGAACGCACCCTAGGTGGTTGGATGATGGTGGTTGGATGAAATTAATGATTGAAAACTTACATTGCTCACCATTGAGTTTTAGCACAGGTGGTTTTGAGTTCTCGAATTCATGTTGTTATTAAGACCGTTAGAACTATTAGTTTTCATTTTTATTTTTATTTTTGGTTTTTTTTTCCATTTTTAATGGATTTTTGTTACTTTTGATGGTTGTGTCTTTGTTAATAAATCATTTTAATTAGTTCATCATAGTTGATAAGCCTGCATGTTTTAGTCTATTAAATTGTACTGCAGTGTTCTAGTTCCTGACTTATTTTGTGGAGACCCACGGACAAAAGAATGGCCAAAGACTATGCTTGCACAATGGATAGCAAAACAAGAACCCAATAGGATTGCGAAGGTCATTGCCACAGCAACAAAATGGATGGCTGATGAATATTTGGCTGCAGGAGTCTCAAAGAAGCTTGGCATAATTGGGTTTTGCTTTGGAGGTGGCCGAGTGAGTAATAGAGATGCTATCCAGAGAAGGAGGAGTTTATTTTGGGAATAGGGTCTCGTTTTATGGTACAAAGGATGGATCCATGTTTAGCCTCAAATGCAGCTTAACATTTTGGATATTACTTAACTAACATCCCTCTGAATGTTGAAAGTCATGTAAATTAATAAGCATTGCCTTTTAGTATCGTAACTGTTATCTATTTTTATACTTTATATTGAAAGTCATGTAATAAGCATTGCTTATGCCGCTGAGTATGTATGTATGTATGTATGTATGTATGTGCATGGAATCATTTCAATCATCTCCCATTTTATCTTCATGAAAGAACAAAAAGAAATTAAGAAAAGAAAAACTGATCTTTTGCCATCATGGAATCTACACGTTTTTGCTTAAAGTCAATGTCAAAGTCGTTGTCTTTCTCTTTCCCTTCTTTATTAAAAGTATAAGAAATTATTGACGGACATTGACTTTATCTTTAGCTTTTCTACTTATTCTAGATGATATACTTAATTCCCACAACTACTCTCTTATTTCTCATCTAAATTCTTATCATTTGGCTCTGTTGGCAGTGATTTTTGTATAGGTTTGAATTAAGCTTTTATAGTACTAATTAGTGACTTGTGTGTTCTTAATTTTCTTGGCTATTGATTTGTTCATTTTCAGTTGATTTTGGTTGAATCCTTTACTCCTTTTTTTCTGGAATTTCATATTATTTCTCTTTTTGTGTACTTTCGAAGAAGATATCCAGTCTCCTATTTTGGATTGTGTTTGTAAGTTTTCTAATTTCTTTATCAAATAGCTTTAATTTGATGTTCTTGCTCCCAAATTGATCAGAAATTGCGAAAAAGCAACTAGATCTGTCCATGTGCAACCAGATCTGCATCCGCCTTGGATAATTAAGTGGAGTTTTATTAATGGGCTTTTTACATAAATATACACAAATCAAATAAAAATAACAAAAAAAAATGTTTTTCACAAATTTTCAATTATACAATATTTTAAACTTTTAATTTCATTTATACAACTTTTAATTGCAAATATATCCCAACTTTCCTCTTTTCACTTTCCAGATACTTTACCTTTTAGTCTGTGTCGATCACAACTACTTCCAATTTCTACCGATCGCCGGCTACTTTCCCTTTATCGATTTTGAGACCACCGGTCGGCTACTCTCCTTCAATCGAAATCTGATTCACAGGTTTTCCCTATGAAGAGGGAAGATCGATCTTGAGACGGAGGCTTTCTGTATCTGCTATTGAAATTTAGAGATAGTTAATTGCAATTCTTAGCGAACTTGGAGTAGATGAATATTTATTGAACAAAGATGGCCTTATTCCTTGTCAATTTGCAGAGAATGAAATGCTTTCCATGATTTTATCACCAATACTTGGATCAAATAGAAGAAATGTTATGTAATTTGCGTGGCTTTTACGGTATACATGAAATACTAAAAATGATTGCATTGATTTTTAAGGAAACAACTTTGCTGGGGAAACAAAATGAAAGGAAGGCTGTTAAAAGGCATGAACCTGACTAAACTCTATATTGGGGTTGCCTTACATGTAAAAAGCTAATAAATGATAACCTTGTTTGGCAAACTACATTGGGCATAAACCTATGCTTAATTATATTTTCTTTTAACGGGATTGTAATATATTGGTGTGAAACTGTTGATTTAATTTTTTTGGATTGTTGAGTATGAAAATATCCTATCTGATAGTCATGACTAACTTCGAGAGCACCTAATATATTTTGTTAGGTTACAAGTTCAATGTTCATGCTTTTCTACGAAATTCTGGCATTTCACAAAATCGTCATTATTTCATATATACTGTAACGTGTCAATGTGTTAAGAGTTATATGCATATACAATTAATTTATAAGATTTCTTGTTCTTCATACTTGAAAAATGTTCAAATAGTATGCATATACTAGATGTCTATTATGTGTATAATAGATGTATATTTTACGTATACTAAATGTGTACTAAATGTATATAGTGCGTATACTATATGTATATAGTGCATATACTAGATGTGTACTAGATGTACACATTTAGTATACGCACAATATACATCTAATTTACTCATAGTATATAACAAGTACACATCTAGTATACACACAATATACATCTAATTTACTCATAGTATAGATCAAGTATACATTTAATATATGCATAATATATATCTAGTATACGCACGATATACATCAAGTACACATCTAAGATAAGAATAATATACATCTAGTATACGCACAATATACATCGAGTACACATCTAGTATACGCATAATATATATCTAGTATATGCATAATATGCATCTAGTAGACACACAATATATAGTTAGTTTACTCACAGTATACATCCACTACACATCTAGTATACGAACAATATACATCTAGTACACATCTAATATACACACAATATATATATAGTATACACACAATATACATGTAGTATACGAATAATATATATTTAGTGTACATCTAGTATACGCACAACATACATCTAGTATACTCACAACATATATCTAGTATACACACAATATACATCTAATACATATCTAGTATACGCACAATATACATCTAGTATATGAATAATACACATCTAATATATGCATAATATACATCTTATATATGCATAATATACATTTAGTATACGCACAATATATATTTAGTATACGAACAATATACATCTAGTACACATTTAGTATACGCACAATATACATATAGTATACACACAATATACATCTAGTACACATCTATTATACAAATAATATACATCTATTATACACACAATATACATCTAATACATATCTAGTATACGCACAATATACATCTAGTACACATCTAGTATACACACAATATACATATAATATACACACTATATGCATCTAATACACATTTAGTATACGCATAATATACATGTAGAATACACACAATATATATTTAGTACACATCTAGTATACGTATAATATACATTTAGTTTACAAACAATATATATCAAGTACATATTTAGTATACACACAATATACATATATTTTCTTTCTTTAATGGTGTGCATTGTCGAGTTGAAGTTTTACTAACTTTTTTGTTGATACTTGCTAACGGATGGTTGAGTCTTTTTTATTTTTTTCCTTAATCTTTATTGACATGTAGCATTTTGTGCTAGTGATGGGTTTGTTCAAAATTATTAAATTTAGCTCAAATTTTATTTTTCTTTACGTAGACCAGTATTTATAACATGTGATTATTTTCTATTGCTTATCAAAAGGGGATGGCTACTGGTTTGTGTTTTTAAAGTAGAATGAACAGAGAAAATAAGGAATTGAGGTTTTATTTCATATTAATTTACTCAAAAAAGTCCCATACAAATATTAAATTTATATATAATTGTTTTTTGAGATTTAAATTGATAACATAAAATCCGTCAAATGAGGATACAAGGTACAAGCTAAATCCATAAATTTTTGTTTTAAATTAACAAGAATAATTTGCAAACTATCCATCAAAAATACATCCAAATAAATCAAAATCTTTTGAACCAAATCATATTTGTATATAAGTTTGAATCAAATAGGTAACCAAAATAAATAGATAGGAATATAAATACTTCACAAATAATTTTATGATTTTGAATATTGTTGTTGATTGATGTGAAGAGAGGATTGAGTTTGTAATTTGTTTAGTTTGACCCAAAAATGGGATAAAGAAGAGAATACATTACTTGTTTGTTGCACGGTATAAAGAAGCTTTTATTATATTTTTTTTCAAATGATTCATCAGGTATTCAAATCTACTAATAATTTAATTAATTTAAATTTACACCTAACCTAATATATCTATAAAGAGAGGCAAAGAGCTCTCAGCGTAAAGAAGGTTTTTTTACTTCAATAATGGCAAAAGTTAGCGAGAAGAAGGAAAGCAAAGAAATCTCATGTCCATGATAAGAGTGAGCGGAAGAAACTGTTGGACAAATTCTCTACTTCTATACCTGTGCGTTAACTTACAGGTTTCTTTCTTTATTAGCTAAAATTAAAGAGAATAAATTAAAAAAAAAATTCACATTTTACAAAACTTAATTTTGATTATGTATATTTTGATTAAATTTCAATTAGTTTTTTTTTTTTTAATGTAATAGAAGTTGAAAGGTTTAATTCAATTTAATATTTTATTTAATCATATAAAGTGTAAAATTATGATATATGAATAAAGTGGTATTTTTGAAAATGAAAGTTTAAAAAGTGATATTTGTGAAATTTTTTAAAAAAGAGCATATTTTTGAAAGAAAATTTAAAAGATGAGGAGTAATTTCCTCTTTATTAATTATGTAGTTCACATTTTCTTGCATTTCTTTAATGTGAATTTTATTTTCTAATTCGTCTTTTCTTGACTTTCTTTCAGTTATTATTTTTATCTGGTGGTAGATTTACTGGGTTAGCACTCAGCGGGTAAGTACAACTCTTTATTCAAATACTTTGTTTTTCTTTTTCATCAATATTAATTTTATGTGCTCGTACATAAACACGATGGATTTTTTACTTTTCAAAAGGAGACGGGAGTTAACTTCCTTTAGGAGGAGAAAAAAGCTTCCTTCATTTAGCTTCAGTGAACCAAGTTATCCAATCATGTTCATTCATGAGTTTAATATTTCATCATGGCATTCTCTGTGGCTACCTATTGAAGAAATTCCTTTTATTTCTTCACCAAATTTTGAAAAAAAATTAAAGGATAAATTTGTATATTTTGAAAAACTTTAAGGATAAATTTGAACTAAATGGTGGTAAAAAATAGTGTCTTAATTAAAAATTCATTAGATGAGTCAGCATAAAAAACCTTTTTTTTTATAATTATTGATATTATTTTTACCTTATTTAAGAGAATAAATACTCAAACACCCGAATTAATCAATACCATTAATAAATAAATAAGCCACTGCAATGGAGGTGGTGACGATTGAAAATGATTTTTATCTAGTCAAGTTTGCATCGATAGAAGATTATAACTTTGCTCTTTTTGAAGGACCATGGATGATTTTTGATCATTATGTGAACGTCAGACGTTGGAGTCCGAATTTTGATCCTGAAGAAGCAACCATTAATACAATAGTTGCTTGGGTGAGGTTTTCGTGCTTGCCCATAGAATATTACGATCATGATTTTTTGATGAAAGTGGGGATGCGAATTGGCAATCCAGTTAAAGTGGATGCTAATACATGTGAACAAACGAGAGGAAAATTTGCCAGGATGTGCATCGAAATTGATCTGAACAGACCTCTCTTGTCTAAGTTTAAGCTACGTAAAAGGGTGCGAAGGATCGAATATGAAGGGGTTCATATGATATGCTTTGAATGTGGTAGATTTGGTCATAAGAAAGATAAGTGTCCGGTAGGGAGCATGGCGGCAGAGGCCGGTGAGGATGAGGTTCAAAGAGAGGAAAACATGGAGGGACAGGGGGGGAATCAAAATAGGAAAGCTGAGGTGTTTAAGGCGGAGATCACTGAGAAGTATGGGAACTGGATGATTGTTCAACATAGACAAAGGAAGCCTTCCTTGTTTGATAGTAAGAAACAGGATGGAAATAGGAAAGGAGAAACTTCAGGCGTTGACAAAGGAAGGATATATGGGATTAGGAAGGAACCAGCTGTTAGCAAGTCTAAGTTCTCAGTTTTAGCAGTTGAGGAATATGAAGAAGAGGATGTTAGTATTGAGGCTAATACCGTGAATGAGGTGGGCCTATTTGCTAAGCAAGCCCATAAGGCTGATAGGCAAGCGATTGGGAGAGGGGGTCGTGGAAGAGGACGTGCGAGTAGGCCCAATGTTCAGGTCCAGAAATCTTCTTCTAAGGGAAAGGAAATTATTAATTTGACTACTATAGATAAGGAGAAGTCTGTCCCTATGAATATTAGTAAGCCAAGTAAGAACAGGGCTATGTCTGGGTCCAAGCAAGCGGCAGCTGAAGCTGAGCACACAGTGGTTTTTGGTGACAAAAATGGGGAATCATCAAAATTAGTGATAAGCAATGTGAATCATAGTGCGGAAATGGATTCTTTTAAAGCAGGTTTGAATCCTATGGCTGGCAAGAGTGTTGATACTCGACAATTTTGTTTCAAATCTGATCCCCCAGATAAAATTGTGCTCATGGATGAAGATGGGGTAAATGATGAGGATGGCATTAACTCTGATTCTGAAGGGGAGGAGAGTTGGGATGAAGAGGACATCGCTGATGATTGTGAGGCGAGGGGGGATGGTTTAGCTGATGAGCACAGGATCTAGTGTGTGTCTCGTGTGAGGGCTGTTTCTTTTCTTGTTTGTTGAAAGAGCTTTGCTTTTAGTTGGGGTTTCTGTCTTCTCTAGGCTTCTTGTTTTTATGTCAGTTATTGTGTGGAATTGTCAAGGTGCGGCTTCGAAGGAGTTTAGACGCACTTTGAAACTTTTGATTGATGTTTACAAACCCATGATTTTGGGTTTAGTTGAGACTAAGATCAGTGGTCAGAATGCTGACTCTTTTTGTAAGGGTTCAGGTTTCGATAAATGGGTTAGGGTGGAGGCTTTGGGTTTTAGTGGTGGGATTTGGTTACTTTGGAAAAATGAAGTTGAGGTGACCGTTCTCAAGACTCACCCTCAATTCATTCATTGCCAGATTTTGAATGCTGGGATTAATTGTTGGTTTTTTACAATTGTGTATGGGAGCCCAAATTTCTCCCTTCGTAAGAGACTTTGGAATGAGTTAACAGCTCGGAAGGCTCAAGTGACAGGTCCCTGGATGATTGCAGGGGATTTTAATTCTGTTCTTGATTCTACTGAGGTCAGCGATGGCTCCACATTCTCTAGTGCTAGAAGTGCTGGTTTCAGGAAGTGGATGTTTAGAGAAGGCCTGATTGATTTGGGTTTCTCTGGTCCGTGTTTTACATGGTCGCGTAGAGGTAATAGGCAGGGTTTCAAAGCTGCTCGTCTTGACAGAGCTGTTTGTAATTCTGAATGGCAAGTTTCTTTTCATGAAGCATTAGTTACTCATCTTGCTAAGAACAGGTCTGATCATCACCCTGTGCTCATCTCTTTGAAGAGTCGGTTGGACAGTAAAATTAATAGGCCTTTTCGGTTTGAAGCTGCCTGGCTCACTCATCAGGACTTTGAGAGAGTTATTTCTGCTGAATGGGATTCTTCTAAAACTGTTCATAAGAATGTAGCGGACCTGGCTCGGTGTTTGAAACAGTGGAATGCTGATACTTTTGGTAATGTTTTTAAAAGGAAGAGGACTATTTTGGCGAGGTTAGCTGGTATTCAAAAAATTCTGGCTGAAGATCCCAATCACCGTATTATTCATTTAGAAAGTAAACTTCAGAAAGAGCTGGAAAATGTGTTGGAGCAAGAAGAGATTATTTGGTTCCAAAAGTCGAGGGAAGATTGGATTCAATCTGGAGATCGAAATACTAAGTTTTTTCATACTTCTACTATAGTTAGAAGACAAAAGAATTTTATTGATAGGTTGAAGGATGACACAGGGGATTGGATTACGGATCAAGAGACTCTTAAAGTTAATGCTTTTTTGTATTTTAAGAATCTTTATTCTGGTAGAACTGAGCTGTTGGATGAAGGTGACAGCTTCCCGACTGGTTATTTTCCTAGACTTTCTGATTGGCATGTTGAGCATCTGGCCACACCGTTTAATGCTGAAGATGTGAAGAAGGCTATCTTTGATATGGCCCCTTTTAAGTCACCAGGACCTGATGGATTCCCGGCTGTTTTTTATCAGAGAATGTGGTCAGTGGTAGGGCCTTCGGTGAGTCAAATTGTACTGGATTTTTTAAATGGTGGTGACCTTCACAGATCTATAAATGAGACGTTATTGGTCTTGATTCCTAAAGTCCAGAATCCTGAAAATTTGAAACAGTTCAGGCCGATCAGTCTCTGTAATGTGATTTATAAAGCCATCACAAAAACTTTGACTAATCGCTTGAAACCTATTTTACCTGATATTATTGAGCCTACTCAATGTAGCTTTGTTCCTGGAAGACAGATAGTTGACAATATAGTGATTTTTCAAGAAGCTATTCACTCTATGCATTCTAAAAGGTCGGGAAAAGGTGTTATGGCCATTAAAATTGATCTTGAGAAAGCTTATGATCGGGTCTCTTGGAAATTCCTCAGGGATACTCTTAAGGATGTGGGGCTGTCCAGTTCTTGGGTGCGTAATATCATGACTTGTATTGAATCTGCTTCTATGTCGGTTTTATGGAATGGATCGCAGGCTGATTATTTCTCTCCTCAATGTGGGGTGCGTCAAGGTGACCCCATATCACCTTATTTGTTTGTGATGTGTATTGAGTGCCTTTCTCAAGCTATTAATGAGTGTGTTAATATGCACCAATGGAGACCTTTCAAAATCTCCAGATCTGGCCCGGCTATCTCCCATTTGCTTTTTGCTGACGACATGGTGCTTTTTGGAGAGGCTGATATTAATCAAATGCGGGTTATTTTAGCTTGTTTGGATCGGTTTTGCAAAGCTTCGGGGCAGCGTATTAATTTTGCAAAATCAAGTTTATTTGTCTCAAAGAATGTGAATCATGGTATTGCTGAGCAGTTATCTTCTTTCTCTGGCATCCCTTTGGTGACTGACTTAGGGCGGTATCTTGGGGTTCAAGCTATTCATGGGCGGTTATCTTCAGGGTCTTTTCAGCATATTTTGGATAGAATTTACAAAAGGCTAGCAGGGTGGAGATCTAAATCGTTATCCTTGGCGGGTAGAATTGTTCTTGTTAAATCAGTGTTGCTGTCTATACCTTGTTATGCTATGCAAACTGCTAGCATCCCTGTTTCGGTGTGTAGAGAAATTGAAAAAGTAGCACGACGGTTTCTTTGGGGAGGAAGTAAGATTAATCACAAACCTACGAGCTTGGTTCGATGGGCTAAAGTTACGACTCATCTTGATTATGGTGGGTTGGGGATTAAAAATATTTATCAGCATAATTTAGCTTTTCTTGCTAAATTGGGTTGGCGGTTGGGTATGGAAAAGGATCAATTGTGGGCTAAAGTGTTAAGCGCTAAGTATATGGGGAGTGATAAGTCTGTGAAAGGTATTCAGAGCAAAGGAAGTGCTTCCTCTGTTTGGAGAGGAATTGTCAAAGCTTCCAACTTAATTGTTCAAGGAACAAGAATGAGGATTGGCAACGGTAAGAATACTCTTTTCTGGTTAGATGTTTGGCTGTGTGATAAGCCTTTACTTTTCTTTGTTTTACATTCTATCTCTCCTGTGGAAAAATACCGGTCTGTTGCTAGTTACTGGGAGCCTAGCTTGGGGTGGGATTATGACAGGCTTCAAGGGCTGCTTCCTTCACATATTCTAACGAGACTGGCAGCGATTTTTGTTAGAAATAATGCTGATGAGGAGGATAGTGTTTGTTGGCAGCCGGCGGTTAATGGGTTGTTTTCGGTTAAATCAGCTTATGAAATGCAACAATTGTCTAGCTCCATAGATAGTAAAATTTGGAGGGTTGTTTGGAGTTTGAATGTACCACAGCGGATTAGATCGTTTATTTGGCTCCTTATTCATGAAAAAGTTATGTGTAATGTGGAAAGGGTTAAGAGAGGTTTTACGGGCAATCCTTTTTGTCATAAGTGTGTTGGGAAGGAAGAAGATATCCTTCATCTTTTTAGGGACTGTCCTAAGGCTAATTCTATTTGGCCTTCCATGGTTCCGTTCTCTTACCTTGATTTTAAAAGGCATCAAAATGGGTTAGAGTGGATGATTTTTAATTTGCTTCAGGTGAAGGATAACAAAGGCATGTTTGGGTGGAAGGAGAGGTTCGCGATCAGTTTATGGTGGCTGTGGAAGTGGCGATGTAATGAAGTGTTCCGTAGTTCTGCTTTGTCCAGGGATTTAAAGGTTCAATTTCTACAGGCTTACTGTATTCAAGTGCGAGAGGCTATGGTAAAGAAAAAGGCTCTGTTTAAACCTGTGGTGTTTGAGAATAAACTCATTAAGTGGGAGTTGCCACCAGATGGATGGGTTAAAGTGAATGTGGATGGGTATAGTAAAGGGAGTGCTGGACAAGCAGGTGGTGGTGGCCTTATACGTGACAGCCAGGGGGTTTGGGTGCGGGGTTTTACTGTTAATATTGGCTTTTGCAGTGCTATTGGAGCTGAGCTATGGGCTATGTTGCAAGGTCTTGATCTAGTTTGGAAATTGGGTTTTCGAAAAGTGATAGTGGAGAGCGATTCTCAAGTGGCAGTTAACTGGATAACAAAAATTAATGAGTATAATGGAGAGCATAGGAATCTTATTCAAGCTTGTAGAGATTTTGTAAATAGAAATTGGGAAGTGAGGATTAATCATGTCTTTAGAGAGAGTAATTATGTGGCTGATTGTTTGGCTAATATTGCTTTGGAGCAGGGGTTGGGCATTCATGAGATTATGGTTCCGAATGAACAGATGAAAAAGTTGATTCACCATGACATTATGGGGACTTACAAGGTTAGGCGTATTCGAGCTACTTAGTTCGGAGTTTCTTTGGTTTGTTTTGGCTTAGTCCCTCTTTTGTATCTAAAAAAAAAACAAAATAAATAAATACCTACCCATTTACTCCTCCAATCAGTATTAGGTGTCCTTTTAGCAAAAATTAAATAAATAAATAAATTACTCCAATTCAAGTATAGGTGGCAAATGGGTTAGTTGGGGGGTTTGAGTCGGGTTATAAATGAGTTATTATTTATGAGTCATAAATGGGCAATGCCCAAATAAGTTGGGTGAGTTTGGGTCAACCTATAAATTTGTTACATGTTGGCCAAGATGGATTGCATGGTGCTCCAAATGGGTGCTTGGTGATCCAATGGATCGTATAGTAGACATAATGAGCGAAATTGTGGGTTAACACTTTCAATCCGTTTTTTTAATGAAAATTCAATGTTAATATAATTACGACTTATTAAACGGGATAGGCTGAGTTCAAATTGAATCAGGATGGGTCGAATTCAAGCCGGTCCTAAAAGAAATTTGAAAATTTTTTACTACACAATTCTATATAAATAAAATCCATGCCTACTTTGGGCTAGGCCAGATTCAGCTCGGGATGCGCCGAGTTCAAGCCGAACCTATATGAGTCGGGTTCTGGTAGGGTCGGGCCGGGATGGGTCGAATTCATGCCGAGTCTAAACAAAATTTGAAAATTTTTTCAACATAATTTAGCATAAATAAAATCCAGACAGGCTAGGCTAGATTTGGACCAGGATGGGCCAAGTTCAGACTGGACCTGAATGAGTTAGGTTCGAGTAGGACCGGGATTGGAAAAATTCGGACCGGGATGGGCCGGACCATGGATGGGTCGAATTCGGTCAAGGCAGAGATGGGTCGGATTTTGGCCAAGCCTAAATGAAATTTGAAAATTTTTCTGCTAATAGGTCGGGCCGAACCGGGATGGGTTGGGTTCGGATCGAGCCTGAAATTTGAAATTTTTTCTGCATAATACTGTATAAATAAAATACAGGCGTATTTTGAATTGAGTTAGTTGCATTCGGTATGAGCCGAGTTCAAGCCGGATCAGGATGGATCGGATTTGGGCCGGGTCGGGATAAGCTGGATTTAGGCCGGAGCTAAACGAAATTTGAAATTTTTTTTCTGAACAATTCTATTTAAATAAAATCCTGAACTAGTTCATGCTTCAACCCTCTCAAAAGAATAATTATTTATTATATAACTTTTAAAATTTTCAATTGAAAAGCAGAACTGAATTAAGGATTAAAATAGATCCTTGCAAGTTAGGCCTATTTGATCTTTAAAAAATAAAAAAGAAAATTAAGATTAAATCGAATAAATTTAATGAAACCGTTCATTCGACTTAATTAACAAAAACTCAACTGATAGAAAATGCTAACAAATGAAAAGAAATTATGATATGAACATGTTAACAGTAAGAAAAAGAAGTAATTTCAATTAGGATTATTCACTCAGGATTGATTTTGAATGCTTATTTGTCCAAATTTATTTACTTTTAATAGATAAAATTAGCCCCATTGAAATACTAAAATATGAACAATTATGTGTTAATAAAATAGCCAAGCATTCTCATTACTCGACCGATTAAATTGGGTTTTTTTTTTAATTGGGGTCAAATTACAAAGTTTTTAGGGAAAGGGGGCTACAGTAAAAGTATTTAGGAAAAAGGGGGTGCCAGAAACCGGCGCAACAGTGCGCCGGTTTCTGACAGGGGTGGGCCCAGCCGGCTGGGGTGCTAAAAACCGGCACCAGTAGGTGCCGGTATAGTACAGATTTTCTGGAAACCGGCGCACTGTTGCGCCGGTTTCCAGCAAGGCTGCAGCCCCCTGCAGCTCACGTGGAGCTGCAGGGAGAGCTGGAAACCGGCGCCTGGTGGCGCCGGTTTCCAGCAAAGCTGCAGCTCCCTGCAGCCCCATGTGGAGCTGCAGGGAGAGCTGGAAACCGGCGCCTGGTGGCGCCGGTTTCCAGCAAAGCTGCAGCTCCCTGCAGCTCCACGTGGAGCTGCAGGGAGAGCATAAATGAGCCAATTTTTTGATTTTTTTTTCTTCGCCTCTTTCATTTGCATTGTTTGAACTTAATATCTGCATTGTTTGTATCAGTGGTTGCTCCTTTCTCTCTATTTCATTTCTTTTATTCTTAGTTTGTGGAAGTGTATTTTGCATCAAAGGAACAAAAATCGTGCCGGCTTCTACAATCAGGTAAGATAATATTATTTATTATTATATTTAATATTAATTAAAAATTTATATTATTATTATTATTATTAATTAGTTATTATATGTTAATTTTAGGTGTTGGAATTTCTGAAAATTAAATAACATTATAAGTATGTTATAAGTGTTCGTTAATTTAAATAAACAACGTATTTAAGTTTTTTTAAGATTAGATAATAAATATGGCAATAAGAATTCATGATATGTGTGCATATGATGCAGGAAAAATGTCAATTCCAACAACTTTTATAATTCATACCGGAGGGCAATCGACGTTTGGCGCATCTGGGTTTAATTATGATGCTTCGAGCCCTTCAGCTAGATCGAGAAGAATGAAATTAAGGTATAAACCGACATTTGCAGAACTTCTTCACAAATTGTCAGTTAAATTGGAATTGGCTGCAGAAGTGAGAATCTGTAGGGTGATATATAAGTGTCCAGTTTACAGTCAGGGAGCGATTTCCTGGGCTACAATGGATATATTGGATGATGATGATATTGAGCAAATTTATGAAAATTTTAATAATTTTCCTGGATACAGTATTGTGGAGCTAATAGTCATGACGGAAGAAATAGCAATTGGCGATCTCGAAAATGAATTGAATAATTTTAATCAAATGGGAACTGGAGGAGAAATAGGGGATGGACCATCTATGGACGAAGTAAACGAGTTGGGTGGTAATACACAGCATCCAACTGTTAGTCAGTCCGAGTTCTGTACACAGTTTGAGGTGCCAACAGAATTTGAAAATATTGATGAAACTGGGACAATAGATGCAAGTCCGATTAGAGAGTTAAGGGTTCCAAATGAAGTAAATTTTGGGCAGTTTGATTGTGTTGCTCGTGCAGAAACAGCAGGTCAAAATACAGATGGACATGTTGCCGAAACTACCACTAACGGTTATTTATCTCCAAGTTCCGATCCTGAAAATGATGATGAAGAAGTAGATGTAAATGAAGTTGATCAAGGCAATGGGGTCAAAGGAGATGACGACATTATTCCAAGCAGTTCAATACATGTGACGGAACGCATACAGAATCTGCAATTAAATGAACAAGGTCGGCGGGTAAGTGGGCAGTCAAACCTTGCACAGTTTCAGTTTTCATCAGTTCACCACACGTCCGTTAATTTTGATGAAGCGGAGATTAACATGTATGGCGATTTTCCAATGATAAGATGGGATGGTGTTTCAGAGTTATGCGAAGGATTGACCTTCACGTCGAAAGACGAAGTGAAGGCATGTGTGAAAAAGTTCTCAATTCTTAATAATGTGTCATACAAAGTGGTAGAGTCGAAGACAACGTACTGGGCGGTATGCTGTACACGCGCTGAAGTAGGTTGTCCGTGGAGATTGCGAGCAATTAAAAAAAGGACCTGTCCCTATTGGAGCATTAGTGTTTATAAGGGACCTCATAACTGTAATGCTTCAGCGGTATCACAACACCATAGACAGCTTGATTCGCAAATTATTTGTGATTGTATACTTGAAATGGTTAGTGCTGCACCTGATCTTAGAGTCAGCGTAATAATTGCTGATATGAGAAATCGGTTCAATTATGATATCTCTTATAGTAAAGCCTGGTATGCAAAAACTAAGGCTTTGGAGGAGATTTTCAGTAATTATGAGGGTTCTTATGGTAGGGTGCCACATGGCGCCGGTTTCCAGCAAAATTGTACCCCTACCAGCACCTACAGTGCCGGTTTTTAGCACCCCAGCCGGTTCAGCCGGCTGGACCCACCCCTGTCAGAAACCGGCGCACTGTAGCGCCGGTTTCTGGCACCCATTTTTCCTAAATACTTTTACTGTAGCCCCCTTTTCCTAATTACTTTGTAATTTCACCCCATTTAAAAAAAAAACCCGATTAAATTCAGATATGTAGTTTTTGTAGATACATATATATAATTATATATATCATACATAAGGGAAATTTTAATTCAAAAATAGAAGATTTTTTAAATCAAACTAGCTACAATTTTGTCCCTATATATATCTCATTAAAATCTTAATAATGTGATACTGAGTTTTAGATTTGAATACTGAAGTTCTCGTTCCTTGGATTGTACGTAATATTAATTTGTAGTTAGTCTGTTTAGAAAGGCAAATTATTCATAAAATTCACTAAGAAACGCCATAGATTAACATGTAATCAAAATTGATAAAGGAAATGTCCAATTCTAATTATTAATTGAATTAAATTAATGTACTAGAATCTAATAGGTCAATAATGTGTCACCACAACCGTCACTTCTATAAATTTCCGCAAGAATTCATCAATTCATTCTCTGAATCTTCAACTGATTCAATTGAATATGTCGACTCTCAATTTAGTTGTCTACTCGTTAGAAAAATAAATTAAATAAAAAAGGAGCAAAGTCAATGTCACCCTATACTAAATCATCATAATTAAGAGTCTCCATTGGATTTAAACAGAACACCAATTAGATTTGTTTAATTTGTGCAGCTTAACATTTTGGATATTACTCCTTTAACTAACATCCCTCTGATTGTTGAAAGTCAGGTAAATTAATAAGCATTGCCTTTTAGTATGGTAACTGTTATCTATTTTTACACTTGACGTTGAAAGTCATGTAATAAGCATTGCTTATGCCTCAGAGTATGTATGTGTGTACGCGCATCAAATCATTTCATCATCTCCTATTTCATCTACATGAACAATGAAAAAGAAATTAAGAAAAAAGAACTGATCTTTTGTCATCATGGGATCCACACGCTTTTGTTATTTTTCTAGAATTAAAAATTGGAAGCCGGAGTAGGTGATAATTAATTAAACAATCTTTTATTATTTTAAATAGGGGTGAGAAAAAAACCGATGGACTTGGTTAACCAAAAAAAAATTCGAAACCGAACTGATGGACTGGTTAACCGATTGTAATGCACTGGTTAATGGTTAGTGTTTTGAAAAAACCGATATTAATTGACTGGTTAATGATTTTTGACTCATGTGACTGGTTAACCGAACCGAAACGGAATTTTTAGTTAATTTATTAATTTTTTAATAATTTATAACAATTTATCCTAATTAAAGGTGATCATATACTTTTTTTTGATTATACTAATTATTTTAAAGTTTTTAAGTTTTTTTAATTGGCTATTAGTAAGTATAACAACTTATCTAATTAAAAGTGATTATGGACTGGTTAATATATTTACTTATTAAATATTAATTTTTAAAAACAAATTTGCTTATATCCACCAAATATTTTTATTTTAATAACAATAATGTTATATTATAGTGAAAAAATTTTAATTTTTAAGTATCTTGAACATTTTAATTTTATTTATGAATATATTTATAATTATATAGTGGTTAACCGAAAAATATTGGGTAACGGATCAGAAAATTCGAAACCGATGGACTGGTTAACCGATGATAATGGACTGGAATTTCAAAAAAGCGATATTAATGGACTGGCGTTTATGAACCGGTTAACCGATCATGCTCACCCCTAATTTTAAACAATCTTTTGTTTTATTATTTTGTTTTAATCGAAGTTGACTTTTGACCCATAAACACTATCTGTCTTCTTTAAGGCGATATTCTAAAAGTTGTGCTCCACATTTGACATTTTCAGACTTTGTAACAATTCATGCCTAGAACCTTTTTATTTTCTAGTATTAAATAATTAATGTCGTTGTCTTTCCCCTCTCTATTAAATGTACAAGAAATTATTGACAGACTGGCTTTATCTTTTGCTTTCCTACTTATTCTACATGATATACTTAATTCCCACAACTAGTCTCTTATTTATCATCTAAATTCTTATCATTCGGCTCTATTGGCATTGATTTTTGTGTAGGTTTGAATTAAGATTTCATAGTACTATTTAGTGGATTTTTAATTTCCTCAGTCACTGATTCTTTCATTTTACTGTTTTTTTGCTATTTTTAGCTGATTTTGGATGAATCTTTTACTTTTTCCTGGAGATTTCATATTATTTCTCTCTTCGTGTGCTTCCGAAGAAGAAATCCAATCTTCCATTTTGGATTATATTAGTAAGTTTTCTTATTTCTTTATCAAATTAGCTTTAATTTGATGTTCTTGCTCCTAAATTGACCAGAAATTGCGTAAAAGCAACTACAAAGTTAGAGACTAGTAAGCTGTCCGTTTGCAACCAGATCTATTAATTATGCAGTTTACATTTTCTTGCATTTCTCTAATGTAAATTTTATTGTCTAATTCGTGTTTTCTTACCTTTCTTTCAGTGTTATTATTTTTATTTGGTGGTAGATTTATTTAGTTTTACGTGCAGGGACTAGACCTGTCAAATTTAGTCCAGTCCAAAAACTCCATCCAAATCCACCTTATAAAATAGATCAAAACACAATTCAATCCAAAAGATACCCAATTGGACCAACCTAATAATAACCCACTTAAGTTCAATCCGTTTGGGTCTGTTTGATATGCCTAATGGGTCTGTTCCCCTAAACACTCGAATTCTTTTCTTCCTTCCTTACTCCCTCTACTGTTCTCTCACCCAGCAATAATCACTGAATTTTGCTAATTGTTCCTATTTTTGGATTTCCTTCACCCAACAAACACCGCCGACTCTTCCTTAGCTGGCCACCGTTCAGAGTCTCCGCATCGCCAACAAAGTAAAGACAGTGGAGCTCTCTTCATTTTGATCAATCCCATCTCACGTTTCAGGTGACACTACAAGAAAACAGACATTTCCCGACGGAAATTACCGACGAAAAATGTGTAATTTCCGTCGGAAAAATAAAATGCCGACGGAATATTTTTCGTCGGCAGCAAAGGCGTAGGGAATTATTCCCGACGGAAAATTTCCGTCGGGAATAATTACCGACGGAAATTCTACTTCCGTCGGGAAATTACCGACGGATGAAGAATTTCCGTCGGTAATAATTACCGACGGAAATTATTTATCCGTCGGTAATTTCCCAACGGAATACTGTTTCCGTTGGTAATTATTACCGACGGAAATTATACTTCCGTCGGGAAATTCCCGACGGAAATTCTACTTCCGTCGGGAAATTAAACCAAATTTTCCCCATTAATTAACAATTATATTTTTATAATGCATTTTATAACTTGTAAAATTAATTGCAAAATAATAAGCAAATGAAGATGATATCTAAATTTTAATATCCAATAATAGTCGAATTTAATAAAATTGTACTAGTTATAAAGTTAGTAATTATGTAATAACATAATAGTCATGTATAATACAAAATCATAACTAATTAAGCTGATGGCGGCGGCGGCGGCGGATGCTGAGAAGTACGATCGGACTGCTGCGATGACACCATACCCTTCAAATTTTTCATCTCATTGCGCAGCTCAGATATGAAGTTGAGAGATTGCTGCCATCGAGTCTGTGACTGTTGCAATTCAGATCTCAGCTCATTTACAGTATTCTCAAGTTCATGGACTCGTCTGGATTCAGACCGTCTATGTACTTTTGTTCACACGTTAATCGTTGGATCATACCATTCGCACTTGAATAACACACAACGTTTTATTGGCAACGCGGGATACTCGACTTCAATTATATCAACAATTTGCCCATAATAATCCATCAACTCTCCTTGAATGCAAACCCCACTGTTTACCGTTTCTTTGTTATGACCATGACTCTGTGTATGAAATTTATATCCATTCACGAAATACACCGGAAATGATTTAACATATCGCAAAGGTCCTTTTGCAAGATTAGTGATGTAGTTGTTGTCAATTGCATTTGTTGATGCCTACATATTCCAATAAGCTAACATCAATGCATTCATATATTTCATATATTCATATATGTATGGACATATATGGTGAAAATCACAACTTACATATGTCTTGAACCAATCATGAAAGTGCTTTTCGACTTCCTTGTTCACCTCATTTTCATTTTTCTCAGGCATTAGCTCCCGTATCCATTCCTCAAATAATCTAAAATGCCAATATCAATTTATATATTACACTCTTTATATAGTAAAACAATATATCACAATGTAGCGTATATATTAACCTTACCTAACATAAGGACGAACTTCCTCGCAATTCAATAAAATATAACTATGGGCCGCTATTAATTCATCCTCTATTAGCATTTTCATTATTGAACAGCCATGTAAACGCCCAGGATATGTAAAAATGGATAAATTTCCGTCCTGATTACTTGATGCCCCGCCATCATCATTACGTGGTACTTTCCGCTGTCTCGTGTGTATATGAGGCTCAAAATAATGCGAACAAAAAGTACTTGCTTCTTCGACCAAATAAGCATTACATATTGAACCTTCAACTCTAGCTTTATTTTTTACGTTCTTCTTCAATTGAAACAAATACCTACATGATATATCTTAATGCCATTAATTAGCATACAAAGGTATAAAATAATTGCAATGGAAGGTCATAGATAGTTACCGCTCAAATGGATACATCCAACGATATTGAACCGGACCAGCGAGTTTCGCCTCATGTGCTAAATGCACGGGGAGATGCTCCATACAGTCAAAAAAACTTGGAGGAAATATTGCTTTAAGTTTGCACAGGATTACTGGAATTTCTATTTCCAGTCTTGCCATATCTGCCGCACTTATCTCGCAGGACGTTAATGTTCTGAAAAACATACTTAGCTCTGTTATAGCTTCCCACACTTTTGTCGGCAATAACTCTCGAAATGCTATTGGGAGTAGCCTCTGCATGAAAACGTGAAAATCATGACTTTTCATCCCGAATAATTTGAACTTTCTCATGTCGACGCACCTTGCCAAATTGGAGACGTAACCATCCGGAAACTTTAGTCCTTTTAAATAATCACACAAGACTTCCTTTTGTTTTTTGTCCAAAGTGTAGCATGCTTTGGGATATTTTCCGGTTAAAAAATCTTTATCTAACTCGGGCCTTCTACATAACAACTTTAAATCCGCTTGTGATTTTGAATTGTCCTTGGTCTTCCCTTCTATATTCATAATGGTGTTGAACACATTATCAAAAAAAAAATTTTCAATGTGCATCACATCTAGATTATGCCGTAACAAATTAGTCTTCCAATATGGCAAATCCCAAAAAATGCTTTTTTTCCTCCAACCAAAGTTTTTGTTGATTCATCCATTAACTTCATCAGCATCAACTTCTGTTACCTTAAGTAAACCCAACTCATCAATGTCTTGTAAAATTTGCTCACTGCTTCTGATAACAGGAGGACTTGCAAGAACAACTCTATTCTTAAGAAATTTGTTCTTGTTCCGTCGGAAAGGGTGATCTGGTGGAAGGAATTTCCTGTGGTTGTCAGACCAAGAAGTTTTGCACCCATGTTGAAGATAAAACGCATCTGAATCGTCGCCACAGTAAGGACATGCTAGTTTTCCAGCCGTGCTCCAACCTGACAACATAGCATAGGCAGGGAAGTCACTGACCGTCCACATTAATGCCGCTTTCATCATGAAATTCTGTTTAAGTGATGCATCATATGTTTCAACACCGACATCCCAAAGCTGTTGCAACTCATAAATCAACGGCTGCAAATATACATCAAGTCTGTGCTTCGGATTTCTAGGTCCTGGAATAATAACTGTTAAGAACATATGTGCCTCATTCATACACATCTATGGAGGCAAATTATATGGAGTAATTATGATTGGCCATGACGAATATTGTTGCCATGATTGACCAAAAGGTTGAAATCCGTCAGTGCTCAAACACACTCGAACATTTCGAGATTCAGCAGCAAAATCAGGATGGGTGTTATTGAAATGTTTCCATGCAACTGCATCGGATGGATGGCTCATTATTCCACCTGTACTTTCGTGCTCATCATGCCATCTCATGTGAGGTGCAGTAACTTCGGACGCATATAGTCTTTGAAGCCTGGGAGTCAATGGAAAAAAATACATACGTTTACAAGGTACCAATTTCTGCTGATTACCACCTCTTTTAGATTTGTACCTAGGTTGACTGCAAAATTTGCACTCTTGTAAATTGATGTCATCCCTCTAAAACAACATACATCCCAACCGACAATAGTCAATTTTCTCAAACCTAAACCATTGATCAGTTTTTTCACATTGTACAAATTATCAACCATTTTATGGTCAGGAGGCAATGATTTATTGTACCAAGCAAGAATTCGGTCAAAACCTCGATCCGAAATATGGCATTCGGATTTTATATTCAATATCTGAGCAACAGAAGATAACCGAGTCATGTTATCGCAGCCTGGCCATAACTGCTGATCTGCTGAATTTAGCAAATCATAAAATTTTGTTGCATTTTCGTTGGGTTCTTCCAACATTGGTGTACTTTCCCTAAAATCATGGCTAGCTGCATCGTAAACCATTTGAACGTATGGATTATCAGTCACCCCTACATCATCAACTACAAATTCCCCCTCTCTTTCAAATTCACCCTCAGTTGTCCACATGTTACCCACATTTCCACTCGATGTACTACAGATTGATGTTTCTCCGTGTCGTGTCCACTCAAAATAATTTTGCACAAATCCCTTTCGTAACAGGTGAAAATACACTTCATCGACTGACAGATAACGAAGATGTTGGCACTTTTTGCATGGACATCTTATTTTAGCCCCGTCCATAAATGCAGGTTGAGAACTGGCATATTCAATAAACGACTGAACCCCTTCCACAAATTCAGGATTAATGTAACCATCTCTTGTTTTTCGTCTATACATCCAAGATCTATCTATGTTACTCATAATTAATTCCAAAACTGTTACATGAACAAGGAGACATCTCAAATAGAATTATAAAAATCTAATTCAAAAAAAGCAAAACTTAATAAAAATGAGTTTGGTTCACATAATAAAAATGAGTATAAATCAAATTATTATTTTCATTATATTTCAGAATCCACAATTTCAAGAAAGGGAAATTATTATTATTATTATTATTATTATTATTATTATTATTATTATTATTATTATTATTATTATTATTATTATTATTATTATTATTATTATTATTTACAACATACACATACATATACATATAATTTATTTAATATTCTATTCGATATTGGTATAATTAATTGAATTCACATAAGATAAATTTACAAAATTAAAAATGAGATACTTTATATCTATAACTTGAATTCGAAACCTCTAATTATAAGAGAAATGACATATGCCATCCCATATTTTTTTAATATGATAATATATACTATATTATTAGCTTAGTTCTCATAAATGGCTTTACTTACAGAATTCAAGCAAAATAAACTTCCACAAATTTTCTAAGTCTAAATTTGTAGCAACCATACTGAAATATGCAATTGGGAAAACGCCATCATATCTTTATTTGGCTAAAGAAGTCTTTGCTTCGAGAAAAATTCCAATGCAAATGGTTGACCACATTAATTATATATATATGTTTTAGAATTCAAACCCACAGATAATAATTGCTTATTACAAGCCTATAAAAAGGCCCAAATTCTCAGAAATACAACAGAATTTGCATTGCATTTTAGTAAAATATTGGTCTATGCAGTACTTTTAATATGGAATATCATTATATAGTGGTAGCAGTGGTAGTTTCTCTTCAAATTATCAAGTTACAAATTAATCAATAAATTATCTTTAATTATATAATGAATGGTGTAAGAATGAGATATAAATGATGAAAGTTGTGGTGTTCTAAATGCTAATCTTATTATTTTATGTATAATAATACTAACAACATCAAATTTGTCATTTTATTAATTAACCATAATCCTACTATTGTTAATAACACTAACAGTAATCTATTTCATCAAATGTTTAACATTCTAACAACAATTAACACTAATTAATTCATTGTGTTCTAAATGCTAATCTTATTATTTTATGTATAATAATACTAACAACATTAAATTTGTCATTCTATTAATTAACCATAATCCTAATATTGTTAATAACACTAACAATAATCTATTTCAACAAATGTTTAACATTCTAACAACAATTAACACTAATTAATTCATTGTTTTTTTTAAAAATAACAAAAAATAATAAGTCAACACTAATTAAAAATTAATTTTTTCTTTGAACAATACTTAATTAAGTTAACTCATTGTCTAATTAAGTTAAATAATTCATTGTCTAATAAATTAATAATAATCTATTTCAATATTCAACAATAATAATCTATTCTAACAACAATAATCTATTTCAACAATCAATCAACAATAATTCATTGTCTAATTAAGTTAAATAAATTAATAATAATAATAATAATAATAATTAAAAAAAAAGGCAAAAGGGTTAACTGTTGGCTTACCAGACGCCGGAGGAGAGGAGAGGAGGAGGAGGCGGAGGAGGGAGGTCGACCAGGCTGAGGAGGAGAGGAAGCCAACGCCGGAGCAGCGGCGGTCGACGGCGGTGAAGAAGAGAAGGCGCACGGCAGGGAGGGAAGAAGAAGGGAAGATCGGAGCGGGAAAAAGAGAGAGAAGGGAGGGAAGAGAGGAGGAGGAGGAGGAGGGGAGGGGACCGGCGATCGGAGGGGAGGGGCGGTCGTCAGCGGCGAGAGGGCAGGGGATCGGACACCGGAGGGCAGAGTGAGGGGAGAGGGAGGAGAGAGAGAGGATCGGGGGGGGAAGGGTGTTATCTGATTTTAATTCAGCTTTCCCGACGGAATGCAATTTCCGTCGCTAAAAATAGCGACGAAAATTGAATTCCGTCGGTAATTAGCGGCGGAATAGTACTTTCGTCGCTAAAATTATTTTATTTTTTAAATCTTATTTTTTTTCGCGACGGACTTATATAGCCGTCACTAAATTTAGCGACGGTTTCTAACTCCGTCGCTAATTATAGCGACGGAATAAAATTCCGTCGCTAAACGTAAATTAATTTTTTTATAACGATGGATTTATATATCCGTCGCTAATTTCTATCGCAATTTCTGGAGGGAAGTTTTGGCGCCCTTTTTCGCGACGAACTTTTTATTCCGTCGCTATTTTAGCGACGGAAATAATATTCCGTCGCTATTTAGCGACGGAATAAACATTCCGTCGCTATTTAGCGACGGTTTTGATTCCGTCGGTAAAATTCCATCGGTATTGTTGCTTTTTCTTGTAGTGTGAGCTCTCTTCTTTTTCAGTGTTTTCTTTTTTACTTTATTTTATTTTAATTTTTCGTTTCTAAAATAGGAATAAAAGTAAAATAGGAATAAAAATCCCATCGCACGGCCCGTACGCGTGGCACGCGAAACGAAAAAAATAAAATAAAATAGGAATAAAAATAAAAATAAAAAGAATAAGAGTAAAAATGCAAAATTTTTGAATTATAATTTTTAGAGTAACCAAGGAGATTTTCGATAAGGAAAACATCATTATTAATATCTCTACTTGTAGCAAGTACCATTTTCATCATCGGGTAATTATGATCTTGGACCGCCTCGGGACCCAGTGTCTACACAATGATAAAATAACAAAATTACTTTCAGAACTTTTATTATAGACACAATGGTCTTGATCAATCATATTGAACCCATTCGACATGATTGTCTCATGAAATCTTAAATACCATTTTCTTGAAGACTGCTTGAGGCCATAGATCGATCTCTTCAATCTGCAAACCTTATGTTCGCTGCCTTTTTCAATTAAACCTACAAGTTGATCTATGTAAATTTTTTCATACAATTATCCATTGAGAAAAGCAGTCTTTACATCCATTTGATGTAGCTCTAGGTCTAAACTTGCCATAATGGCTAGAATTAACCTTATGGAAGTAAATCTTACAACTGGTGAGAAAGTCTACTCGTAATCAATCCCTTTCTGTTGTATAAACCCCTTAGCGACTAGCCTAGCCTTGTATCTTTCGATACTACCATCAGCTTTTCGTTTTACCTTGAGAATCCACTTATTCCCAATTGGTTTGCGTCTTTTAGGTAGATCAACCAGATCCCAAATATGATTTGATCTCATAGATGCCATTTTTCTTCCATTACTCTAATCCATTTTTCTTTAGATGGGCATGAAAGAGCTTGTTGAACATTTTTAGGCTCTTCCTCATCTTGTCGGGTAACTAAAAGAGCTTCATTTGAGCCTTCGATATCAAATCATCGGCGAGGAACACTTCTCCTTTTAGATTTGCACAATTCTAAATCTTGATAAACACGTCTCATATATTCATCATAATTCGGAATGCTCCTACTAGGGCCTTGTTCCATACTCTCACTGGAGTCTGGAATACTTCCACTGAAATTAGGATCTCGAACATCCGGATCATTTAGTGGAGGAAGGTCTTGACCCCCTTCCTCTAATTCCCTTCCACTCGGATGGATTGATCCCGATGGTTCTTCTTCTTCTTCCTGTATTTCATAAAAAGTGAAATCTTGGTTCACTTCACCCAATTTTGAAAATTCATCCTCTAAGAATATAACATCTCGTGATTCACATTCTGTCACTGTACCATTTTCCTGTTCACCTATGAAGACGTATCCTTTTGATACTTCAGAATATCTCACAAAGATACTCTTTTTACCTCTTGGTCCTAATTTACCAAATTTACTTCAGGTATCATGGACGTAAGCAGCACAATCCCAAGGTCGTAAATGGCTTAAATCAGTTTGTCAACCAGTCCACATCTCATAAGGCATGGATGTGACAGATTTAGAGGGCACGCGGTTTAGAACATATGTAGCAATTAATAGAGCATCTCCCCAATAGGAGATTAGCAAATTTGCCTCTACCATCATAGATCTAACCATTTCAATAAGAGTCTTGTTTCTCCTTTCCGTAATACGATTTTGTTGTGGAGTTTTGGAAATGGACAACTGATGCTCAATCCCTTTTTCATCACATAAAGCTTTAAATTCTTTTGAAAGATATTCACGACCTCAGTCAGTTCTCAAAGCTTTAATCTTTTTGTCTAATTGATTCTCAACAAAATTCATATAAGTCTTGAAGCAACCTAATGCTTCTGAATTATGAGAAATCAAATAGATATGACCATACCTAGTATAGTCATCTATAAATGTGATAAAATAATAGGCCCCATGCCTTGCCTTCACATTCATCGGACCACATATGTCAGAATGAACTAATTGCAATGGAATTATGGCTCTAGTTCCTTTTTCGAATGGTTTTCTAACCAATTTTCCTTTTAAGCAGTGCTCACACGTAGGTAATTCAACCTTATTTAAATCACCAAGTAAACCTATTTTGGATAACTGACTCATTCGATCTTGCCCTTTGTGGTTTAATCTAGCATGCCATAATTTCACATGATTCTCATAAATATGTGAAGTAGAAGATATAAAGGAAAAACTAGCTTTATTCATAAAGTCAGGATCAATATCCAAAACTATCAAACCGTTCGAAATGAAACCATAACCATAAAAAACAACATCCAAACGTAAGCTTACACTGTCATCCTTAAAATATAAATGAAAACCAAGATTCATTAAAACAAGAACAGAAACTAAATTCCTTCGAATGTCTGGGGTATAGAGCACATTATGTAGGAGTAGGGTTTGGCCTTTATACAAGACAATTCTACATATGCCAATCCCTTGTACTGCCACTCTGGCATCGTTTCCTACATAAATCCATTTTGCTCCACTGGATATTCGTCGGAATTCAACAAAGGTATCTCGATCCTTTGTTACATGGTCCGTTGTTCCTGAGTCTTTTTAGGCACAGTGTAGTTTTTTGCATAGTGACCCTTTTGTTGGCAGTTAAAACATTTCACTCTTGAAACGTTCACTTTCTTCTTGCCTTTGGACCTCTTTGAATTCCGTTGTTTCTTTGGCCATTTATTTTTCTTGGCTTGTTCCTTACCTCGACCTTTGAAGCTTCTTTTATTCTTATTCTGGTTTGAACTCATCCCACTAGAACGGGACTGTGCCACATGCACTTCGTCATTGACCTTGATCGATGGCAATCTATCTTTTTCAAGCTCCAGGTGACGAGCGACATCCTCAAATGTCTTAGTGTTGTCCATGTGAGTCAGTTGCATCTTCATATGCTCCCAATTTTTTGGTAAGGAACGGATGACGGCTTGGACCTGCTGCTCATTGGTCAACTTATGATCATATTCACTAAGCTCACTTATCATATTCTCCATCTCTCTTAGATGTTTTCGCATAGGGTGAACATGCTTTTTTTGGTAGGTATCAAATTTGATCGTCAACGATCGGAGTTTGGTCAGAGTCACACCTCCAAATTTCTCCCGTAAAGCGATCAACAGATCCATTGCATTTTGATACTTGCAAAATTGCTTAGTGAGATCATCTTCCATTGCACTCAGCAAGATGATTCGAGCAGTAGAATTCTTTTTCTTCCATGACATATAGGCATCTCGATCCAGCGTATGTTGGATCGTATTACCATCCTCAGGTTCAGCCATAATCGAAGTTCAGGTTTCGAGGGCCTCCTGATCCTCAAGCACATATTGGATTTTAATACTCCAGATTTCATAATTTTTGCAATTTAATTTCAAGTCTTTATTCAGCTCGACAATAATGGATTTGGAAGCAGCAGCCATTTGGATCCTTAGATCTCTAATGGAATAAAAATTGCACGAAATTAAAGGAGATAAGGCAATACATGCTATTTACTATGCATCTGAAATAAAAACCTAGTAAAGTTTTCTATTAGGCTTCAATTCGAAAAATCTACTAATAGTATCCAATTACCCTCTAAGTCCTAATATACATCCTTACAAATTAAAATTTTATGCATAGTAAATCTGAATTATTGGATTGTTAAGTTCTCAAACTTAAAAGGAGAATCATATTGGTTTAAATTTATTAAGTCTCTACTTAATAAACATGCAATCATTTTACTCATAAAATAATGCAAGGCAATTAACAATTAAATAAACATATTTATTATAAAATTAAAAGCCAACATAATAAATAAATGCAATCATTCAACCAATATTTAAAATCCAATAATCCAAAATATGACACTCATGTTAAAAGGTAATAAGAAACTTAAGTCTTAAAAAAAAATGCTAACATCATAAACCTTTGACACACATGTCGACCAAATAATATGTGAAGATTTCACAAAATCTTCATATGGACTGGGGTTGACATAACGACACCCTTCAGAACAATAGAGAAGGTACACCTCTGGACCACTCACGAAGCCATGGACAATTCACATTACATCTACTTCTTAAGGTCATCACAGATTTAGTGTCCGACCTGTAAACTCCTCTTTTAGCAACCTTCAAGATAAACTGGATAATAGCCTGTTTATATGATCCAACTCCCGAGTCCCACACATGTATCATCAAGTTCCTTAGAACCGGATGATGCTTAAGAGAGTTGATCATCACCTTAATTATCTCAGTATTATCTCTTCCTCTGCCCAAACCACCTATCCAAATGCACTCTTGCATCTGGTCATGCATAAACTCGATGTGATGCACTATTGCATCAAGGTCATCAGCTCGGATATCCTTGCGCATCCTAATATTTCGGACTTCATGCACTTTTGCATTCATCCTAGCAATACCCTGAGTAGTACGAGGAACAATAGGAGTCCTTATCATCACCATCTCTGTAACACATCACAGAAACAAAATGTAGTTAATACACGCATGTATAAACTCATATGATTGAAACACATTTCAATCAACAATAAGGATAGGTCCAAAAAAAATTTCAAATTATATTTTTCAAAATTAATTAAAAACAGAAAACACATTTTCCACAATTTTATAATATTTTTAATAACATAAAAATAAAAATTTATTTCTGGTCATAAAAAAAAATTTACAAAATAACCAAAAAATCAAAAATATTTTGAAAAATGGTTCTGTAAAAAATTAGAACTGATTCGGTGGTCGGAGAAGGCCGCACGTGCCTACACGCGTCGCCAGAGGGAGGGATGACGCGCCCACACACCACCACGCGTGTCTCCCACTATCCTGCCACGTGTCACAATCATAGTGTGCCACATGTCGGATTATGGTTGGTCCACCTGTCGCCAACGTGGCAACCATGGACACGTCACCGCCACGTGACCCGACACCTGTCGGCCACGTGGCAATAACCTATTGGGCCACATGGCAATAGTGACACGTCACTGTATTGACATAGCCCGACACATGGCACGAATTCATTCATCCACATGTCACCCCCTGACTGGTCCACGTGGCACTTCTGGACACGTCATCTCCACGTGGCTAGAACTGGGTCAACCACGTGTCAGAATCCTATTGGGTCACATGTCCATAGTGACGTGTCACTGTGGACCTGCATTTTGCGCGCGTGGGCCACCGCCCATGCGCACACGCCCAACGTCTTACGGCGCGCGCATGTCACGCGCCGCCTTCTCGATGGATTCTGAGTTCTGAATTTCGGCCGGTGGGGGGTTTTTGGGGTCTGTGATTTCAATGGTATGGTCAAATTTCACAAATCTCAATTCCTAGTATAGCATTTTGAACACCCATGTTTATCCCCTCGAATTAAAGTGTACACATACACGATTTTAGACCCCAAAAATATATACAAATATATATTTTAACACAAAACAATTCATGCATCCTAAATCTACCAATTTTACACATAAAATTTTAGATCCAATTTTAGCCATATGTTAGGACGCCAAAAATATTGGCTCTGATACCAATGATGGGAAAATAACATGCCATATGCACATATGGAGGTAACAAAATTGGGTTATATGCTACCTACCTCTTGTAGCACAGATATAAAACGGAAGCGTAAATAAGGATCTCTTCTGGCATCACTGGTTTGGCAGATATCCACAAGTAAGATAATAGCAACTTGATCACAGTCTACAAATTTTTTGGACTGGTAAAACAGCGAGAAGCAAAACCGACAGAGTTTCGGTATCGGGAATTTTTCTTCATTGTTTTCTCATAAGAAAACTATCCTATTTATAGTGATTCACCTCCCAAAAGAGGTAAATGCACCATTAACTCCCAATTAGGGAGTTACCCCTTTTAATGTGCATTAAGAGGGAAGTTGCTCAATCCAGACACCAACATTACTCAATCCCACATCCCGCTGCGATATTTAACTCACTTTATCTCGATCGCCGCTTTGGCATTAAAATGATGTAATTTTACTCACAGTTCGACTGGTTTGATTTTAAAAGTCTTTAAATATTGAAAACTGAATTGATATAACCGAATTTTTATTTCAAAATCAAACCGAATATATCAAATTATTTTTGGTTCGATTAGATTTTCAATTTGATTCGATGCGATAAAACCGGTTTAATTTTCGATCCGATTTTTTAGTTTTAATTGTGACCCAAGACCCGACCCGAACTGCTCCAAAAAAACGTGATCCGACTCTAAATTGACAATATAAAAAATAACCATTTAGCGACGGTCGGTAGCGGCTATAGAATTCCATCGCTAATTGGAATTAGCAATAGAATTTTGTGACGGACAAGTTCTGTTGTTATCCGCGTCGTTTCTAAATTTAGCAACGGAAAGTGGGCTTCTGTCGCTAATTTTAGCGACAGAATTTTAGCTACGGTACACTTTTTTCATCGCTAAAATTAGCGACAGAAAGTTCTATTAGCGATGGATTTTTGGTTTGGAAAAAGTCTTATAGCGACATAAACCTTCATCGCTAAATTTATAAAATTTTATTTTTTATTTATTTATTTTAATTTTTTTAATTCTTAAATGATAAAATTTTAAATAGTATAAAAATTATAATTGACAAAAATAATATAATTAAAAATGTATTCATTAAAATAAAAAAAATGTAACAATAATTGAAAATTTATTAATTAAAATAAAAATACAAACAACAAATTTATATTCATAGAATATCCAAAATTTGATGTAAATATATAGATTAATAGAAAAGAAATAATATTTACAAATGTGTCTTTATTCTATATCTAAAATAATAGAGTATATAGAATTAAATAATAATATACAAGTTGTCTTAAAATATAGAGTTAATTTTCATGGTGGTCACTCAACTTTGTTATTTGTAACGATATAATCACTAAATTTCAATTTGTAACAATAAAATAACTCATCTATTATTTTGTAACCAAAAAATTAAAATGACCGAAAATTGGATTTGCTGCAACCGGCGCGTGAATTGTACGGCAAAAACAAATGCCACGTCAGAAAATTTGCCACGTCAGCATCTGACTAGATCCGACGTGGTATGAGATTAATTACATACATGGTCACTCAATTTTAGCAAGTGTAACGCTATGGTTAATTAAATCGTAGTTAAGTGACCACAGAGTTACACTTGCCAAAGTTGAGTGACCATAGATATAAATCCAGTCAGATCTGACGTGGCATTGGTTTTCGCCGTGCAACTCACGCGCCAATTGCTGGCGAATTCCATTTCCGGTCATTTTGATTTTTTCATTACAAAATAATAGATGAATTAGTTTATTGTTACAAATTGAAATTTAGTGACCATATCATTACAAGCCATATAGTTGAGTGACTACCACGGAAATTAACCCTAAAATATACCAATAATTTTTTACAACTTCACAAGTGAAAAGCTTACCACCCTCTCTGTTGAACCACCTTGAGCACCAAAGCCTTGGACATCAGAAATAGTGACACCTCTGATACCAATCTTTAGTAAAGCCTTCATTTAAATGATAAAAATAAAATTAATTACTAATGTCATGCAACTCAATTGTTCACTAATTAGTAATGTCATGCAACTCAATTGTTCACTAACAATTTATATTGTTCAAAAATTTAATAATTAGCAAGTATTGTGCCTGTATGTGTAAGTGAAATGATGATGAAATTAAAAGCACCATTGACAGCCTGACAAAACAAAGAGAATGGAGTTTGGAACTTGGTCGGCAAAAAAAAAAAAAACATACAGACATCCTCATATTTTGGGGGTGTTGAAATAACTAGTTTACATGACTATAATTATAAAGTGAGCTGCTTATAAGAAAAGATAGCTGGGAATTGTTTAAAGCAGACACCACCAATCACCAGACAAAGAGTGAATCCGTGTGTGGGTATGGACCAAAAGGAACAAAGCTAGAGGGGCAATGGTGGTTACAGGAGGGGTAACAGGTGCACATAGATTCCCAACCAAATCAAATTTATTTAATCTATCTATATCTACTATAAAAAATAAAAAATGATACTAGTAAGAAATTACTACTCATAATCCAACTACTTCCAAATCAAATACACAACAAACACTACAAAAAAAATGCATTTTACCGACGGACTTTACCGACGGACATATATTCCGTCGGTAAAATTAATATATTACCGACGGATTACCGACCAAACCTATAATGTGTAGGTAAAAAAATAAATTTGATAAATGACGAAATTTTTACCGACGGAAATTATAATTCGTCGGTATTATTGACGGGAAATGTTGGCGCCAATTGATAGCGACCGATTTACCGACGGTTATTGCGGTCGGTAAATATTTTTTTCAATTAATTCATGTAGTGACGGAATTTTCGTCGGTAAAACAAGCATTTTTTATTTACCGACAGAAGTTGCGACGGATGTATTATCCGTCGGTAATTACAGTACAAAAAATCTACCCTAACATAGTCCAAAACTACGACGTTTTGGCTCCATGCTCTTTCTTTTCCTTCTTTTTCTTCTTCTTTCGTTTCTTTTTCTTTCCTAATGCCTAGCCCCTGAAGATCCCGATCTCTTCCTTTGGTTTCCAGGCGCCACCACCTGCCCCTCTTCTTCTCATCGCCGTCTCTGCCCCCTCTGTTGGCAGCCGCCGTCGCCGGCCTTTCCTTCTTTCTTTTCCGTCGGCTTTTGCGTGGAGAGGCAGTAGCATTTTTCCCCTTGGCAGCCCTTTTCTTCCACCATTGCCGCCACCTTTTCCTCCATCAGCTGGTCGGCGATCTCCTCTCTCTCTTCTCGATCTCTCTCTCTCTCTCAATCTCGCTTTCGCTCGCTAGCTCGATCTCACTCCCTCACTCGATTTTGTGCCATCAATCAGGTATGTGTTTCTTTGCTCAAGATCTAGATTTGAAGCTTGGTTTTGATTTATCTCCCTAATCCAGTCGCCTATCTCGATTTTGTATCACTCTGTCAACTTTTACCTCATTCTTCTCGCCGAGACTAAAGATTGGAGAAGGGTCTGCTCCCTCTTATCCTCCTTCCTCGTCTCCAATTACGGTACTCTTCTTTTTTTTATATTCAAATTTCTGGTTTTTATTTATTTATTTGTATTTCTTCTTACTTAGATCTATGAAATAATCTTACTGGGTTTCTGTCAGTTTCTTTTATTGTTCTTAATAAACGAGGATTCATCTGTTTTTAGATCCGCGCTGCCTATGGATAGCAGAAAGAGATTTGATTGTGTGCAAATTAGATTAATTTAACTAGCGTAGGTCACCTTGTGGCATGGTTCTTTTTTGCTTATTCTATGTTTTATCATTGTCAATTTCTAATGACTGCAACGGTATCAAGTTCCTTTGCTATTTGTCATTTTGTAAGAAAAATTTTGCGCAGGCACCTTTTGATAGATAATAATAGGAATTGAATGTATCTAGTCTTTAATAGTGTAAGAGTTCAGAATAGCTTGAACTGGTTTTTTAATCTTTGCTTACTCTTTCCTTGGTGTGATTTTTCAAGGTCGTCAACTATATCTTGGTTTTTGCTGTTGTTGTTGTCTTTTTTTTTTAATAAATATTAGTAAGTAAATTATGATCCCTGTGCGTATGAGAGGGAAACCTGCAGACCGGCAAATACATACATAGGTTCGTTCTTAGTTACATTTCGATTTGAGGATTTTATTTTTCACTCTTAATTTGAATTTAAACCACATAATTGAATGAATTGGTTTTATATAAATTTTATTGTAATTGTGATTTTAATACTGGTGACTTGTATTGGCATTTTTCATGTGTTTATGTTCAATGAATTTGGTGAAGATGGTGGCCCTGCTGCGAAGGAGCTGATACCCAAGCTTGCTATTGTCAAGAGCCACCTCTACTCCAAGTTGGGGGTGGGACTGCCACATATTGATGTAAGGCCATTTTCAAATATCATGTTTCTTCCTCATTGATGCCAATTTGTCATGATTGTGGTTATTGTTTGTCCATCTTGCTTGATCTCTTTTTTGATTTATTTTCTCTAATCTGGATGCATTTTATATAGCCACAGAATCTTGTTGCAGCCTTTATTGTTCTAAAGGGTCTTGGAGGTTTTCTTTTTGTATTTGGCACTCCATTTGGTGCTTATCTTCTGGTAAGGACTCACTTTCCTTTGGGCCTTGAATGTCACCTAGCAGTTGTCTCTCATTCATATAATAATTGCAAAGTAATTTCTCATCTATTTTATTTCCTTTAGCTTGTGTACTTGGCTGTTACGACTCCACTCCTGTATGACTTCTACAATTATGACATGTGAGTTAGTGAACTATCTATCTGATAACTGGGAAGGTTGGCATGGATAATGGTCCAGGTGGAATTTGTCTAACAGAGCTACAAATGGTAAGACAGCATTAACATGAAGCCAATGCACTAATTTCAGTCGGTTCTAATAATTTCAGTCTGTTCTAATAATTGAATTTTAAACCAATTATTTTGTGATTTTGATATTATTTGAATGGTCTCCTCATAATCTTAATCACCTTTGGTTAATTCAAAAGACATAACCCAGTTTTAAGTTATTCAATGCCAACAATTCAGCTGCAAATGTTTTTGCTTTTTGGTGTTACAGAAGCCATACATTTTGTTCTCAAGCATTTTGGCATCCAGAAACTTGCGTCTCAAATTATTGTAAGTGCCTTAATTACCTCTTTTTCTTTTTAATTTAAGAAATTAGTTTTGTTTTCTAAATCATGATCATCTTTGCATTTGTATGGATTATATAATTTTAACTTTATAAACGACGAACCTTGTCTATTCAGTATTATTGTTGGTCCTTGCTGTTGACTTTTTCTAGTACTCTCAAGCATCCTAATATTTTATGAAATTCAGGAACTGCATTAATGCCACCTTTGGTTTTAACACTCTTAACTTCATCTGAATTAAAGGCAGACAATCTTCTAGTTCTTGTTTTTGTTTGTTTTCTTTTGTCTCCAAAATGACTAATGTATTTTTTTTTAGAAAAAGAAAAAAGTTATATTGCACAGATGCCATTCCAACCTTCAAATCCTGTTTTAAGTCATGTCCAAATATTTCTGTTCATATTTGCATGAGCGTAAAGTACCAGGAAAAAAAATTTTAAAAAAAGCTTCTTCATACATATCTTTTGGTGCTTACAGGTTGAGGCTGTGTTTCGTGGTACATCCTAACATTAGGTTCATCGATGTTTCTTCTATTATTCTTTGAACCTTTCAGCATTGCTTTTGAGACTATGCAGGTAATGTGTTCGAAGCACCTTTTCCCCCTTAATGATGGATGAGTCCTTTTTATTGAATCTATAAACTATGAATTGGTATAACTGATATCGACTATGTCAAATTTTACTTTACTGTAGGCAATGCTGGTTCATGGATTTCAGTTCCTTGATATTTGGCTCCATCATTCTGCTAGGAATAGTGCAAATTGCCAAAGGTTCAAGGTTTTTGATTCAATGGCAGCAGGTATTTGAAATTGTTCCTTGGCATGTGAAAGTGAATATCCTCGACTGCATGAGGTTATTGGTGGAGTTCTATGAATAGTGCATTACTCAGTGATTTGCAAGGTGACTTAGAGCCTATGCACAAAGTTCAAGCATCCATCGGGTGGATTCATGCATGCATATTTGGTGGCTTCATGGTGTGGCATTTCATCTCATGGATGTAGTTCTTTTTCTGAATATACGCGTAATGCAGTCCTTCAGCGTCCACTGCTGATTTATTATACACACCTCGGTTTCATGTCTTTAATTGTTTTATTCTGTTACTCTGTACAGGCCTTGCTTAGTGCTATACTAAAGTGCATACGAGGATTTGTCAAATTAAGAATAGCTTTAGGCTCTCTTCATGCGGCACTTCCTGATGCTACATCAGATGAGCTACAAGCATATGAAGATGAATGTGCTATTTGTAGGGTATGCTTAGCTTTCCCTTTTATTTATTTTTATTTTTCCCCCCCTGGGATCCATCAAATCTAATTGAACTGGCAAAATTACAGGAACCAATGGCTAAGGCTAAGAAGCTTCATTGCAGCCACCTTTTTCATCTTGCATGCTTGAGATCTTGGTCTGTTGATTTTCTCTCTTTTTCCCCCCTTTTCTGAAGTTTGCTTTGTAGTTGCATGCTTGAATATTTTACAGCATGTGATGTTTAACATTGTTAATATCACTGAATAATGCCAGGTTGGATCAGGGTCTAAATGAGATGTATTCATGCCCCACTTGTCGAAAGCCACTTTTTGTAGGAAGACCTGTCAATGAAGCAACCCGTCGTGGAGGAGATGTTTTGAGTGATGATGTATATTATTTTTGTTATATATTAAAATTATCAATTAATATATATCTTTAATTTAAATTTTAGACTTTTTGTTTTTAATTTATTGTGTTTAATTTGGGATTTGCAAATAGGAAATATATTATTTTTGCAAAAAAATTAAGAAAAAAATTAAACAAAAAAATTAATACTACCGACAACTTACCGACGGAAAAATCCGTCACTCTCATTTTAATTGTATTAATATTTTTACTAAATATATTTGCCGACAATTTTACCGACGAAAAAAATCCGTCGCTGTTTATATTAAAATTAATCAATAATTTATTAATTAATTTTACCGACGGACTATTCCGTCGGTAAATGGTCAACGCGACAAAACAACCGACGATTTTTTTATAAAATTACCGACGGAATATTTTTAACAATTCCGTCGGTAATATCCGTCGGTAACATTACTGACGAAATTTTCCGCCGTTAAATTGGTACCTACGCACGTTTTAGGGACGGATTTATTCCGTCGGTAAAATAAAAAAAACCGTCGGTAAGGTCATTTTCCGTCGATAAAATACTAAAATCCGTCGGTAAAATGCATTTTTTTTGTAGTGAAATATACCACACAATTGAAAACAAATAAATGAAAAATAAAAATAAAAGAAAAAATAAATGGGAAAAAAATAAAAATAGTGATTTATATTTTAAGGCAAGGCAGTAGCGACATCCACGGCGAGGGAGAGAAAAAAATAAATAAAAGAAAAAGGCTAGGTCTATATATGGGAGCTTTAGCGAAGGATATTCTTTCCATTGCTAAATAGCGACGGAATGTGCTTTCAGTGATGAAATTTTCTGTCCGTTGCTAAATAGCGACGAAAATCACCTAAATAGCGATAGAATGTGATTTTCGTCGCTATTTAGCGGCGAAATTTTCTGTCCGTTGCTAATTAGCGACGGAGAGCATATTTCGTCACTAAACTTTAGCGACGGAAATAATATTTCCGTCGATAGGATCCACATTTGGTGACGGTTTATATTTTCGTCACTAAATTCCGTCGCCAAAAACTGGTGGGTGAATTTCTCTCTTTTTTAGCGACGGAATCTTTTTTCCGTCGCTAAATAGCAACAAAATCTTTTTTCCGTGGCTATATAGCGACGGAATCACTACAAGAAATTTTACTTTTTGTGACAAATTTTTAAGTGACGCATAAAATTTCGTCACTAATTTTAACTTATAACGACGAATTTTTTAAAACGTCACCATACTATTTATTACTGCGACAAAATTTTCTTGCGTCATTTTATGTTTTAATTTTCGTCACTAATAGATTAATTTTGTGACAAAAAAAATATTTCGTCATGGTTTTTTTAGGAGGAAAAATTTCCCACCTTTTTTTTGGATGAAAAAAATTTAATGACAAAATAATAACTTATTGCAACGTATAAAATCGTTACAAAATATTATTTTTTGTGACGAATTATTTTTGTCATAATTAAATAAATTAGTAACAATAAAATCATTTTGCCACAAATAAAATATCGATATAAAAAAATTCTAATTATTTTTTTTCGAAAAATTTAAGTTTAAAAAATAATTTTATTTATGACAAATAAATATGTCATAAAAAATGAATATATTGTGACGATGTACAATTTCGTCACCATTGATATAGAGGAAAAAATTCCAACCTTTTTCTTTTGGTGGGAAAAAAAATATAATGAAAAAATAACTATTTGTAACACATAAATTCGTCGTAAAATACTTATTTTTTTGCATGAATTATATTTGTCACAATTTAATGAATTAGTGACGATAAAATTATTTTGTCACAATAATTTTATTTATGACAAATAAATATGTAACAAAAAAAATGAATATGTTATGACGAAATACAATTTCGTCACTAGTACAATCAATTTATGACAATAATAATATTATGTCACAATTGGTTGTAATATTAATATACGACAAATAAATTATGTCTTAAAAATAATTAAATTTATGACAAACAAATATGTCACAAAAAAATGAATATATTGTGACGAATTATAAGTTCATTACTAATACAATCATTTTATGCGATCATAATATTTTGTCACAATCGACTGCAATAAAAATGTGTTACATCTAAATTATATTATAATAAATTATTTTATGTTATAAATAAAAATGTCTCCAATAAATTTTTCAATGATACTTTGTTATCTATTTTTTTGACAAAAATAACTAAATTATATATGAAAGTTAATTAATTAATAATATAATAATAATTTAAAATCAAATAAATTATTTATTAAAATAAAATATTTTAATGCAAATTAAAAATTTATAAAAATTGTATTTCACATGCCAATTATTTACCCACAAGTGATTTAGAAACGTCAGTATTTAATCACATTAGTGGGTCAATTTAGTTAAAATGACAATGTTTGAACATTATTTTTTTTTTTCAATTTTTCATCAAGTGTCGTGAATTTTTCATCGAGTGTCGATGGTGAGAAATGAAATCAATTGATAAAGGAAACAAAAACCAATTGAGAGATTTTTCAAAAAAAAGGATCGAAAATCATAAAAAAAAAAATTGGTGGAAATGGTTTGTTTTTTTGGCAGGTTTCCCTCTCTTACCCAATCTCATAATCCCAATTTTGAATGAGTTAATTTATAGACTGAAAAATAATACTGGTTACCACAAATATGATCCAAAGGTATATTATTTATGAATGTATTACATAAATAAGTAATTAAATTAAAATAAATCAATAAATAAATCAATAAATATATGCATGTATATATAGATAAGTAAATAATAAATAAATAAAAAATAAAAAATAATCTAAGTCCAGATGTTGCTAAGAATCAAGCAAAACAAAGGACGGGGAAATAAAAAGAAAGAAGGGGGAAGGACAGGGGAGGAGATTAGAGATCGGAGAAAGAGAGAGAGAAAGAAAAGAGTGGACGGCGGTACCAAGATCCGGCTAGGGACGCCGGCCTCTTCCTCTAGTTCTGTTACGCTGTCTCTCCCTCTATTCCGGTCTATTTTTCTTTCTCCTTGAAATCGAAACTTCTTTCTTCATTTTCTGGCTATCTCCAGTGCCGGATGGCAACACGAACGACACCACCGGACTACTGGCCATTAGGCGGCCCTTCCGATGTCGTCCTATCCCCCTCACTCACCGAAAAATAGGAGATCAAAAATTGGAAGCTGAGATCTTCCGACCAAGATTCCGGCCTAACCACGTCACATGAGAGCGCGTGACCACCTCTAATAGGTTTGTGAAGGTCCGAGTTCCATCTCGACAATGATGGTGTTCCTCCGACGAAGCTCCAGCGACAGGTGATCGGCGAAAGAGGTTGACCGTGGCGGAATTGAGTTGAAAAAATTGTAAGTGCCTTATAAAAATTATCTTTTCATACGATTTTTATAAAAATTAAGTTTGTTTGGGATATTTTATTTATATATAGAGTCTGTAAGATTATATTGTTTGTTAAATTGACTAATTTGTCATGTTGTTTGATGAATTGAGTCGACTAAACCGAAATTAAACTAACAAATATAAATTTTAGGACTGTGAGAACGTGAATAACTTCTATGTTATTCGGATTTTGCTTCTGTTGCAGATTGTGTTAGTTGGGAAATGAGTCTATAAGGGTTCAAATTCAAGATTGGAACACTTTCCACTACCCAAGTGAAGATTAATGAATGTCAAAATTAAAATTTGTAATTTGCTGTGTCAATTTCATACTAATATGGATTTTGACTCTGATGTCATAATGGCCCAGAAGTTTGGATGCCAAATCTTTTATTCAATTACAATTCCATTACTGGTCATTGTACTAAATCTGCTCTGCAAAATGTAAACAACTTCTAATTTAAATTGTTCTCTTAATCAGTTCCAAATATTACCTATACAGTACAGATGCCAAATTAAAACACCTATTATCTTTAACTTCGGCCTCAAATATTGCTATTGTATCTTTCAGGAACTCCCTTAACAAATTTCTCTGCTGCCTTCAGAACTTAACAAAACTTATTCAACATCTCTCAGACCGTCCAACATTCAAATAACTCTAAAAAAGTTCTAACATAATGAAATTATCTACCTTATATTGAATTAAAAATTATTATTTGGTTATAGAATTTTTGAATTTGAAACACTTAATGTGCAGGGGATATTGCTTTCTGGATTCTAAAAATTGTGAATAGTATCAGATATAGAGCGAAGTAAGATCCTCTAAATGATCATTTACAAGAAGAAACTCAAATCTATGTATGTGACATCAACCCACACATGTTAAATGTTGGCAGAAAGCAGGCTATATAAAGAGGTCTTGGAGAAGATAAATCCCTTAAATGGGTTGGAGATGCTGAAGCTTTGAGTATTGAAAATGATTCAATGGATGGCTACACAATAGCATTTGGAATCAGGAATGTAACTCATATAGAGAAAGTTCTCGCTGAAGCTTACAGGTATGCTTATGATTCCTTGGCTTTGTTCTCTTGCTTGCTTGGCCCATTCTGGGCATGTTCATATTTATATCATGTTTAAGATTATGTATGGACTTTCTGGTTTAGGATTTAGGTTCTTAAGCAGTCCATGTATTGTTGTGCGTATGAATGCAAAACTTAGGATTTGACATTTGACTTTTAACTGGGTATGTTTGTGTTGTACAATTTTGATAACATAATGCAGTCTCTGCCGGAGTTTTGGTTGTCTTGTTTTATTGTTCCAAGCATTTGAAACATATTCTTGCTATTATATTGTTCTTATTCTAATATTTTGCATATGATTAAGTTTTTTTTATCTAATATATTTTTTTTTATTTTGTAGGAACAGGATGCAAATTTTGAAGTTTGAACAGAGTTTATTTCTAAATTATTGATTAGAATATTTTAATTTTTGCATTAGGTAGTATGTTTTTATTTAATTAACCTTTTGTTTAAATAAATACTTTATATTATTAGTTGATTGACAATTTTCTTTAGAAATTTAATTGATTGTATAACATTAAATTTAAAGTGTGTCATTTTTAATACAACGCATATAGGACAAGTATATTTGTCATAATTTGTCGATTTTTTAGTTTATAAATGACGATATAATGTTTACAATTACGATATTAATATTGTAATAAAAAATATAATTTAATGACAATAAAAAATTGTCACTAAAACTATTTTTTGTGACAATTATTTTTGTCCGTATTTATGTCACTAATTTGTAAAATAATATGACGATTTATATTCATCATTAATATATATTAATTTAATGACGAAATCATTTTTCGTCACTTAAAGTATTAGATTTAATGACGATACGAAATATTTTATGACGAAAATTATATTTATTTGTGACGATAATTACGTAACCAATATCTAATGATTTTAACTAAAAGCAGAGTTTCGTCATTAAAAATGTTTAATTTCGTGACGAATTTTAAATTTATCATAAAAAATGCCAATCTTTTGTGACGATAAACAATATAATGTGACGAAATATAATTTTATTTATGACATAATTTTTGTCATGAAAAGTAAGAAATAGAGATGACGATAATCATTTTCGTCATAAAAAATATACTTACAGTGACAAAAAACTAAATTATCACGTAAACTTTTATGTTACGCGCCTACCGTTACGTTCTCTGTGACGATAAAAATTCGTCACCTTATCTTTTCAGCGACGAAAAATGAATTTTTCATAACAATTTTTTGCGTCATAAAAGGTGTAATTTCTTGTAGTGAATTTTTATTCCGTCGCTATTTTCTCATCATGATTCTTGTAATTTCTTGTAGTGTGATTCGAAAAACTAAAACCGAAAAGAACTGACTTGAAGTGATCCAAATGAATCTGCCCAACTCGATCTAACCCGTTTGCCAAGTCTAATGATAAGTTATAATAACATTGGAAGGATTAAAATGCCACTAAATAAAAGGACTAGATTGTAAAGTAATAAGTTTTAGGTATCAAAGTGTAAAAATGGTATTTCCCAAGTAATATTATTACACATTAATTGAATCTATGAACTAGATTGGTCCATTCGATTGTATGATTTAAAGGCTTTATTTTCGAATTTTCTTTTGTGGGTTGCAAGGTGCATGTGAGCGGACCAAATCAGAGATGAGTTCCTAATCTTTGTAATTTATGGATGGCACACCTCAATTTTTCCAATAATCTCCGACACACCTAAATATTTTGCTTGAAACATTTTTTTTTTCCATATTCATTAGTATTGACAAAAATAATCTTATTAAAAATAAATTTTTAAAATTAGGGTTCCAATAGTAAAATAAAAAAAAATCTGTTTAATTTGAAAAATCCAAAAATTTTTCTTATGAAAAAATGAAGATTTTAAGATGATGGACATGTTGAAATTGTTGTGTATGACTTATTTTGTTTATGTATTAAATTTCTTTTATAATTAATCTGTCTACACAAATATGGGGTACATTTAATATATTATACGTCAGCAAATTTCAACCATTGAATGAAAAATGTGGAGTCTGTTTTTCTAATATTTGTCATTTGATTTTTCTTTTTCTTTTTCTTGATTGAGAAACACAAATTGATTGCATTATTGCATTCCATTCAGCGTCTTATGCTTGAAGTTTTGCATGACATTAAGAATTCTTCACTTAACTCTTATAGTCTGATACTTATTTTGGTGCAGGCGTCCATTTCCACTACTTCAAAGAAAAAAAAAGATGGAGTTTGTGTCTGCAATTGGAAGTTCTGCTGTTGTTGAAATTGCAAAATCTATGATGAAACCTATCAAACGACAGATAGACTACAAACGCAACATTGAGGATCTGAAAAATGGGAATGATAAACTAGCAAACAAGGTGGTTGAAGCCCAAAGATTTATGGATGATGCTAAAACTAGATTTAAAGAAGTTGGGCCTAGTGTATCAAAGTGGTTTGAGGATTCAAAAAAGCTGAATCAAGAAGTCAAGGACTTGCTTGAAGAAAATAACACGTCTTTTCATGGAAGGTATCGAAGCCCTCTGTCGCTTTATTGTCTAAGTAGGAAAGCTTCCAAGATGGCCGAGAATGTCAATAAGCAACTCAATGAAGTACCATTTTCTGATGTGGTGCTTGATGCTCCACTACCAAAATTAGGAACAACAATCAACCTTACAGGCATGATGGACTTTGGTTCCAGGCGACCACTTGTGGATGAAATCTTAGAGGCATTGAAAGATGATAACTTGAGCATAATCAGCATTTGTGGGCTTGGAGGTGTGGGTAAGACAACAATTGCAAATATGCTTGTCAAAGCTGTTGAAAGCGAGAAGCATTTGGTTTCACTTGTTGGGACAGAGTTTCAGCAAATAAAGAAAAAAACAGAGGAAGCAAGCTGAGAACGAGATTTAGAAAAAATACTGCACTTTTATTCACTTAAAAATGCATACAACTGACAGCTAAGGTAGCCTTTAAATAGGCTTTACATAGAAACAAAATCAACTAGAAAAATGCAGAAATTATTGGCACTAACATAATCAAGTAACAGAAAATAGAGATTTACGGAATTAGAAAATATCTGACTTATGGACTGGGTCTAAGAACATGTGCTAAATTTGAATCAATCTTCAATATTCCCCCTTGATTCAAAATTGCAAACACCAAGTTGAAGTCTGAAATACACATGCTTGTCTCGAGGAAGAGATTTTGTTAGAATGTCAGCCACCTGTTCATTGGTACTGCAGTACTTCAAAATGATTGATTTTTCAAACACAAGATCTCGAATAAAATGAATTCGAATGTCAATATGTTTCGTTCTCCCATGGTGGACTGGATTCTTAGCCAATGCGATTGCCGATTTATTGTCACAATAAATTTCAGTTGCCTCTCTCTGTTCTTGGTTGACATCTGCAAGAATTCGCCTTAACCATACTGCTTGACATGCTGATGAAGATGCCGCTGCATATTCTGCTTCGGTTGAAGACAGGGCTGTTGTTGTTTGCTTCTTTGAACTCCAGCAAACGGCACCAGATCCAAGGCTAAAAACACAACCCGAAGTACTCCTCCTGTCCTCCAAACATCCAGCCCAATCGCTGTCTGTATACCCGAACAACTTGAATTCTGAAACACGACCATACCACAGCCCAAAATCAACAGTTCCAGCAATATATCTCAACACTCTTTTTGCAGCTCCAAAGTGATGTTTTGAAGGACAATGCATGAATCTGGAAATTACTCCAACTGAATAAGCAATATCGGGTCGCGTATGAGTCAAGTAGATTAAACCACCAACCAAACTTCTGAAATGACTTGCATTTGCACATTCAACACCGTCATCAACCTGCAATTTCTCATTTAAATTCATAGGAGTTGCTGCAAATTTGCAATTCAACATATTAAACCGTTTAAGTAAATCAGTAGCATATTTCTTTTGAGATACAAAGATCCCATCTTCAACTTGTTTCACTTCCAGCCCCAAAAAATAATGGAGTACACCCAAATCTGTCATTTCAAACTTTTCCTTCATGCAGGCTTTAAATTCATTAATGAGAGAAGAAGATGAACCCATGTAAATCATATCATCCACATAAAGACAAACTATGATAAGATCATTCATACCTTGTCTCTTCAAATAAAGATTAGGTTCATTCTTACTTCTTTCAAAGCCATTAGCAAGGAAGTAAGAGTCTATTTTGCTGTACCATGCACGTGGAGCTTGCTTCAATCCGTAAAGTGCTTTGTGTAGCCTATATACTTTCTCTTCATTCCCCTCAACTGCATATCCTTCAGGTTGAGTAACGAATACTTCCTCCTGCAATTCTCCATTTAAAAATGCTGATTTAACATCAAATTGATGCACTTGCCATTGTAATTGTGCAGCCAATGCCATGATAACTCTCACTGTTTCAAACCGAGCAACCGGGGAGAATGTCTCTTCGAAGTCAATACCTTGCTGCTGTGAATACCCCTTCGCTACAAGTCTTGCTTTGTGCTTTTGAACACTCCCATCAGCATGAAACTTAGTCTTAAATACCCATTTAAGACCAATTGCATGTTTCCCTTCTGGTAAATCTACTAGCTGCCATGTTTTATTTCTTTCAATTGCTGCAAGTTCCTCCTTCATTGCATTGCACCACACATCCTCTTTGATTGCTTCTTCAAAACTGGTTGGCTCAGCTACAAACAAAGCGCATGTAGAGTCATATATTTCTTGCACAGACCTGACTTTTCTTGGTGAAGTCTCATCAGATATAAGGCTGCAAGTATTTGTTGTTGGTGGAGCTGAAGTAGCAGGGGCTGGACTCACTTCTGAATTTTGAAAAACTTCATTTTCTGGTGGTATTGCAGCTGCTGAAGTGCCATTTAATTTATCCCAATTCCAGCTTGAATCTTCATCAAATTCTACATTCCTGCTTATAATCACTTTACCACTTATAGGGTTATATAACCTATATGCTTTGGATTGTGACGAATAACCAACAAAAATACACTTTATAGATTTGCCATCTAATTTTTGTCGATTTGGTGAGTCAATCAAAGCATAGGAAATACAACCAAAAACTTTTAAGTGGCTTACCCCAGGCGTTGTACCTGTCCAAGCTTCATAAGGGGTCAGATTTGGAACAGCTCTTGTGGGTGAAATATTGAGCAAATAGACTGCTGTTATGACTGCTTCTGCCCAGAATTCATTTGGCAGTCCCTTTGCTTGCAACAGACTTCTAGCCATTTCTACAACCGTTCGATTCTTTCGTTCAGCCACACCGTTTTGCTCAGGTGTATATGGTGCTGTCAAGTCCCTACGAATGCCATTTTCTTCACAAAATTCAATAAATTCATTTGATAAAAACTCACCACCCCTGTCCGTGCGAAGAGCCTTTATGTCTCCACCATTTTGCTTCTCAACAAGTGCCTTGAACTTTTGGAAAATCTCAAAAGTTTCTGATTTATACTTCAAAACATACACCCAACTCATGCGGCTAAAATCATCAGTAAATAACAAAAAATATTTACTACCACCAAGAGATTCTGTTTTCATAGGCCCACACAAATCCGCATGTATTAATTCAAGACAACACTTAGCCCTCCAATGTTTTCCTACAGGAAATGATTTTCTATTTTGTTTCCCATAAATGCACCCTTCACACACTTCTATAGTATCAATTTTAGGTAGCCCATTAACCATTTTCCTTTCACTCAATAGCTTCAGCCCCCTGACATTCAAATGCCCATACCTCAAATGCCATAACTTTGACTCATTTCTAACAACAAGAGCTTGATGTTCTATAGTGGTAGTTTTTAAAGGAAACATTCTATTTGCTGTCATCTTAACATTCACTATAGTTTGTCCCGATTTTTTATCTCTAACAACACAGGAATAATCATCAAATAACACTGAGCATCCACTATCCAATAATTGCCCAACACTCAACAAATTATGAGACAAACTAGGAACAAAGAATACCTCATGGATAAGCTTCACACTACCAGTGCTTGTAGTGACAGCAATTGTGCCTTTGCCTTCAGCTTGTAGTGGCTTATCATCCCCAAGCCTTACTCTTGTCTTTTTAGTCTCATCAAGCTCCTTGAAAAACGACTTCATCCCTGTCATATGGCTTGAACAACCACTGTCCACATACCAGACTTCATCAGCATTTGATTCCCGATCCTGGACTTCATAGGCCATGAACAAATCTTCTTCTGCTTTGTCTTCCTGAACATAACTCGCTTGTTTTTCTCTTTTCCAGCAATCAGCCTTTACATGCCCAAACTTCTTGCAATAATGGCATTGAATACCGCTTTTGTTGTGGCTTCTTTGATCACTTGAAGACTGCCCGTTATCAGCTTGCCCATTTCTTCCATTGCTTCTTCCTCTACCACGGCCCCTACCACGAAATCCGCCTCTGTTTGTTGTTTTTCCTGACACAGTATGGTGTGAACTTTCATCACCTTTCACCTGAAATGCCTTCTCTTCACTTTTGTCAAGGGATCTGCTCAATCTAGCTTCATGTGCTTGCAAAGAACCCATTAGTTCATCAAAAGAAAACACGGAAAGATCCTTTGATTCTTCAATGGCAGCAACTACATGATCAAATTTAGGAGTCAAACTCCTCAACACTTTTTCAACCACAGTTTGATCATGGAGTTTCTCCCCATAGGACCTCATTTGACTTACAATTTCTATCACTCTAGACAGAAAATCTTGAATAGATTCACTATTTTTCATAAATAAGGTTTCAAAATTACGGCGTAATGATTGAAGTTTCACCGTAATTACCTTTTTTTGAGCCTTGAAATTCTTGCTTCAGCGTCTCCCATGCTTCCTTTGCTGTAGTAGCTGTTGAAATTCTTGAGAAAATCGTGTCATGAACAGCTTGTTGGATGAAGAACAATGCCTTTGAGTCCTTCTTTCTATTTTCCCTCAACCTGTTTTCTTCATCTGGGTCGGTATACCCATTCTCCACAAGGTCCCAAAGGTCTTGAGACTTGAACAACGTCATCATTTTGATGCTCCAGAACTCGTAAGAGTCTCCTTTGAAGATCGGAATGAGGGGCTGAGTAACATTCACAGTATTCCCGTTTGTAGCCATGGAATCTTCTCACGAAACTTTTATCGAACACCTGGTGGGCAGCTATAGAACCAGCTCTGATACCAATTTGTTGGGACAGAGTTTCAGCAAATAAAGAAAAAAACAGAGGAAGCAAGCTGAGAATGAGATTTAGAAAAAATACTGCACTTTTATTCACTTAAAAATGCATACAACTGACAGCTAAGGTAGCCTTTAAATAGGCTTTACATAGAAACAAAATCAACTAGAAAAATGCAGAAATTATTGGCACTAACATAATCAAGTAACAGAAAATAGAGATTTACGGAATTAGAAAATATCTGACTTATGGACTGGGTCTAAGAACATGTGCTAAATTTGAATCAATCTTCAATATTACTACTTTCTCTCAGAATCCTGACTTCAATAGGATACGAAGTGAAATTGCATCTGATCTTGGATGGCGATTTAGTCCTGATGATAGCGAGCCTGATAGAAGAAAAATTCTACATAAGAAGCTCAAGGAGTGTGATAAGAAAATCCTTTTAATATATGATGATGTTTGGCAGGAGTGTAATAATGAAATTGGACTTCCATCACCTACTGAGACTAAAGAATGCAAAATTGTGCTGACTTCGCGGTTCGAAGCTGTGTGTGATGCTATGGGAAGTCAAAAGAATTTTCGTATTGAAGCTTTAAGAGATGGAGAAGATTGGGATCTATTTAGAGAAATTACAGGGGATATTGCTGACAGTTCAGATTTGCATCAAACGGCGAGGGAAATTGTAGATCAATGTGGTGGTTTACCTATTGCCATTAAAGTAATTGCTGGAACACTGAAAGGCAAGATAAAAAATATATGGGAAGATGCACTCGAACAACTAAAGAATGCGAATTGGAAATTAATCCAAGGAATGGAGAAAGAGGTGATTAATCTAATTAAAGCAAGTTACGATTTGCAACAAGAGGAAGCCAGGTCATGCTTTTTGCTTTGTTGCTTGTTTCCGGAAGATTTTGATATTCCAGTTGCATCTTTGGTTCGATGTGGTATGAGCTTAAAGTTGTTTAAAGACTCTGCTAACCTTAACAACGCAAGCAATAGAGTCGAAGCTCTCATTTGTGAGCTAAAACAATCATTTTTGTTGCTTGATGGTGATTCAAGGGAGTATGAGTCTGTGAAGATGCATGATGTGGTACGTGATGTCGCCATATCAATTGCCTCTGAGGATAGGTGCGAATATGCAGTACTACATGGTGCTACCATGCAAAAATGGCCAGAGACATATTGCACTGCAATTTCACTTGTGTGCAAACAGATGAAGGAGCGACCTGTTGATTTGGAGTATCCAATGCTTCAACTTTTATGGCTTGAGTGCATAAATTATTCAAAAGTCTTGCCAGATTGTTTTTTTGAAGGGATGAAAGATTTAAAAGTCCTATTTTTGAACATATCGGGATCTTTACCAAAATCACTTTATCTCTTGGAGAATCTTCGAACCTTGTGTATTAAAATAGATTCAGGAGATATATCTTGCATAGGAGCTCTAACAAATCTCGAGTTTCTTGAAATTAGCGGTTATAAATTAGTAAAGCTGCCAAATGAAATAGCAAGATTGGGAAATTTGAGGGTGCTGGACTTGAGGGGATTGGGATGGCTTCAATATATTCCGGTAGGTGTTTTATCTCACTTGACAAAACTAGAAGAGTTGTATATCTACTTGATCTTTGGAACCAAGGTAGATCGAGAGAAGACCATTGCAACCCTCAAAGAGTTAAAGTCTCTTCCAGTAACCAAAATAGTAGCTCGGGTACCAGAACCCTCTATTTTTCATGAACCATCGAATTTTGGGAACATTTCAAGGTTTCAAATTTTTGTACCCGACAAACTGAATTGGGATCATGGATATATCTCAGAGAATATGTTATGTCTCAGTGGATATGATATAAGTAATATTAGAGGGAACGTAATTTGTGCTTTGTTGGGAAAAACTGAATGGTTGATTTTGCAAAACATACAAAATTTGAAGACTGTAGTCCCTGAGTTAAGAGACAATTGTTTTCAAAGGTTAAAGACCTTGGTGATTGAACGTTGTGATGAATTAGAGTACATAGTTGATGCAAGAATGGAGCAGATTTTGCATATTGGGTTCCCTCAGTTGGAGAAATTAGAGCTAAAAAGGTTATTTAATTTCAAAGCATTTTGGCATCTTCCATTCTCAAAAGCCAATCCCAATCAGTTTCCAAGCCTCAGCAAGCTAACGGAGATCAACATAGGGGGATGTGAAAAGTTGAAATATGTATTTCCTTTGTCCATGGTGAGAGGAATGAGACACCTCCAGAGCATATCAATAGAATATTGCGCTACAATGGAAGGAATTTGGTGCAGAAAAGAAGTGGATGATGAGAAGATAACAGAAGATGAGATTGAGTTTCCTAATCTCACAGATCTGACTCTTAAAAAAATTCCAAACCTAATTGGGTTGTGGGTAGAGATGGATACTGCAACTGCTCATCACACGGTATGTCTTCTACGTCTTCTTTCCCAAATATGCTCTCAATCTTTTTTATCTATTAGATATATATTAATATGTATTATTGGGATTTTCAATTTTTTCCCCCTCAAAGGTTTAATATACATTCAATTAAAACGTTTACAAAGACAAATTATATTTTCTTTAACAAATGATATTTTATCTAAACATTTATTTAATTAAATCCAAGCAGAATTATAACTTCAAATCCAAAAACATCTTATAATAGTAATTAAGTTAATGGTGAAAATGACATTTTATGATTTCCCAGCCTCTCAATTTTGTCTATTAACAAAAATTATTGGTGGACAACCCACTAAAAAATTAATTAAAATGGGCTTTCAAGGTGGGCCATTTTGGTCCTTCCGTTCATCATTCAATCTTCTAATTAGCTTAAAGTTTTATTATTTTAAGGTGGCAAGACTTAAATTTAATCTAACTTTCCACATTCAAAACACTTTAGGTTGAGAAAAAAAATAATTATTTAAAATTTGGCATGACAAACATTAGATTTGTCTAAATAATTTTTTGTCGGTTCTTATAAAACAATATAATATATATAATATTTTGTTTGGACTTGACCACTCACTTATTTTATGATGAAGAAATTTTAATAAATATATGTAAAGAATGTTTATTGTAAAATGCTATTACATTTAATAGGAGAAATTAGAAGCAAGAATTTTAAAACCAAGTTTTTGCTAAATTTCTGAATTAGTTGGATAAGATGATAAGGTAATAGAGGATTCAACCGCAATTCCTACAATTAAGAAGAGTTGATCAACAAATTAATTAGTTAATTAGTTAATTTTACAAAGGAAGTAATTAATGGTGTTTACGTACTAAGAGAGAAAATCTTTTAGGAATTTTCAATGAGCAAAATGTTGATAGGAGAATATTTAATTTTCCTCGTACTAATTTGTATTTTTGTCTTTTATTTTAATTACTTGCCTTATACAAAAAGAAAAAAAAAATTGCTCTCAAGTCACTACAAGAAAATTAAGAAATAGCAACGGAAAATAGCAACGGAATTTGATAAATTTCCGTTGCTAATCAAAATTAGCAACGGAAATTAGCAACGGAACATTCCGTTGCAAATTCGGCCGACGCTAAATTTAGCAACGGAAAATAATTTCCGTTGCTAAAAATAGCAAGGGAATTATTTTTCCGTTGCTAAAAATAGCAACGGAATTTGTTTTCCCTTGCTATTTTAGCAACGGAATTAAAATTCCGTTGCTATTTTTAGCAAGGGAAACCGATTTCCCTTGCTATTTTTTCTTGCTGTGTTTCCGTATCTATTATTTCTGTAGCAACGGAATTAGTTTTCCCTTGCTATTTCAGCAACGGAAATTGGATTCCATTGCTATATTTAGCAAGGGAAACAGATTTCCCTTGCTATTTTTAGCAACGGAAATCAGTTTCCCTTGCTGTATTTTCCGTATTTTATAATAAATATAATTTCTTTAGCAAGGGAATAGGTTTCCGTCCAAATTTTCAATAGTATAGGAATTATATTTGTAAATAAATATAGTGCAATTAGCAACGGAAATTTATTCCGTTGCTAAAAATAGCAAGGGAAATGTGTTTCCGTTGCTATTTTTAGTAACGGAAATAAAATTCCGTTGCTAAAAATAGCAACGGAAAAACCTTTCCCTTGCTATTTACGAGTGAAAAAAATTATTATTTGTAAAATTTATATAATTGAAATCCTGTATATATTAATAATGTATGCTTATAATCTCATATAAAAATTGTAATACACAATAATTAAAATCCTGAAAATATATTATAATATTATAAAATAAAAATCCAAAAATATATCACAAAATTAAATTCAGTATAATATCATTGTAAAGTAAAAAGAACTAGTAAAACTGTTACAAACACATATAAATTCAATACAAATGACATTAAAAATACTAAATAGGTGGAGGTGGAGGTGGAGGTGGAGGAGACCGATCTGACTGCGGAGCACAATCTGTTTCCAAATCTTCAACCCGATTCTTTAATGCAGTTAAAGAATCCATCAACATAGCGACTGTGGTCTCTAACTGAACAACTCTTTGAGAAGACTCACACCGCTTACTACATGCAGGAATGGATGATGTAGAGGGCTTTGAATGGCAAGTGTTTGCAATTGACCCTAAACCAAAAATCCTCCCACGATTATTCTTACCACCAACTGCATCAAGATATATACGACTCTCATCAACACTTTCAGAGTTCTGCCGCTGTTGAGTGAGAGTATCTTGTAGTTGATCCTGCCATTACAATAATTACAATTAATTAGCTCTAATTTTTTAAAATAATTAATACTGATGTATAAAATTTACATACATTGAGTTGTCTGCAACGGGTATTGACGAATGTCTACCCATCGTGCTTCTTTGTGTGAGTATGCATAAATAATTCAGGATATGTAGGCTGCCTACCCAAAGACTTTGCCTGCATAAGAAGCAATTTAAGAAACATGTTGGCTGAGCATGTTAAAAACAATTATTGAAATATATTCCGCATAATTAATACTGCCACAACATTATATAACTAAATTCACATAATATTCCAATTAAGCGTATGGCTGAAACTAAACTACTTATTAATCAGTATTTGAACAAATAGACCAAACTAGTACAAATGAAAAATGTAATCCTTGTATAAATTAAGTGTTCCAAATACTGATTAATTAACAGTATTTTGAAAATTTACAAACCTAACAACCTAACAACCAAGGAGGAGGAGAAGAAGTAGAGATATTCCTGCTTCATGATATATGGAATTAAGCTTATAGAGAGATCTAGCCTTTCACTCTCACCCAATCCAAAACTCATACATGGTTATTTAATATCATTTTGGAGGATCTAAGAAAAAGCCATGGAAGAGAGGCAAGTCATTGTCAATTTTGTTAGAGGTTATATAATTTAATTGAAGTGGCATTACTATCCTGCAAGTGGCAAATGCTTATTTCATTATAAAAACTTATCACGAAAGCACCCAATAATGATTCCTAATTGTTATGTTGTTTCATTTATTAAATTATGATAAATGTAAGTTTTGTACAAAAACTCATCTGCCACCTACACAAAATAAGATACATTATATTGGCCCATGTACATGGTAGCATCATCTCATATTCTTTCTTAGAGGTCAAACTGTTATGCATAAATTTCGGCATTACGACGGCTTGTAAAATGTACTACCCAAACCTGCAAATAGAAATTTCCACAACCCCGGCAAGGGCACAGCAATATATTCATCCTATATCCATACATTTTCCAAACGCCGATCATCATACAGCCACAAAATATACAATACTTATTTTACTTGTAAATTGTGATTAAAATGTGAAGACAAAATGCATGACATCAACTGACGTGTGTACCTCCTTGATAAATAATACAACTAATGAGAGCTAAACAAAAAATTTATCTTCATAACAAACCCATCTATTTAACAAACATATATTAAAGTTATCATTATGCATAAAAATTATACATTTGATGAATAAAATTGAAATACTTACTAAATTTTCTGCATGCTCGTGATGGCTCAAAGTGCCTCCAGTGTGCACAGCTAAACTCTCACCATCTCAGCCTCCCCGTCTGTTTGAAGAATTTCTCTCAGAAGCTGCAATTGCATCAGGAGTTGCCCAATACTCCCGCCAACGATTCCAAATTTCTTCAGAAATATAAGTAGGTCGTTGACTCTGAGAACGTACATTAGACAAAAATTGTCCATATCGTTGGCAGGCCCGCTTTTCCCAAACTCCATAGATAATAGCATCAAATTTTGAATTCCAGAAAAATTCTTTCTGAAAAAAACATATTATTATTGTGAAGTAAAAAAAAATGTTTTCTATAATGTATGAACTAAGTTATTTTGAAAGAAAAAATTCAATTTATTTTGTATACCTCAAACTCTTGATAATAAAAATTTTTTGTCTGCAGAGAGATCTTCTTCCATGCATAACCCTCAACTTCGATCTTCTCTTTGAATTTGGATGTAATTTTTCTTGAACAATCACCTGATGGTATGAACCTGTTAACATGAACAATTTAAAATCAATTTTGATATTACATTACCATATGATCAATATGTACTCGTGTTATTATCTTATAATACAAAAATTTTAACAATTTAACTTACATGTTATTGATGATCTTAATGTAAATTCTTCCATCAACTCCCTTCGCCCCAGGCTGGAGACCTCCTTCATCATCCTCGACATCAGAACCGGGTAAATGCGTGGGCATAGAGTCATGGTCTGATGCTGGAGTAGATGCATTTTCCTGTGAGGTTGAAACATTTGGATTGTTGGATGCTGAACCGCTATGTAGATTTTGAGTGTCATCAGGGATGGATGTTGGTGAAGGTGATGCTGCACACTGCTGGGGAGAATGTGAATGTGACCCTACAACATGAGATGGGTGCACTTGTACATTTTCCCTATCAGTCAATGATAATCTGAGCCTAGGTGGCAGCATTGGCTTCTTTCTTTTAGGTGGCATTTTCTTAACCTAAAAATCAAAGAATTGTTATCATATTTGTTAAAATGGAACAATACAATTAAAGCATATATGAAAATACTACATAAATGCAATAACACATTTTGAAAATGAGATTATAACACGTACACAAATTAAATGCTATCATCACTTAATTGCACATCAAAATCATCCTCTGTTTCTGAGAATTCCGAATTAAAGTCAGTCTCATCTTCAGAATTCTGCCCATCTACAGATTCTTCCTCCTCTCCAGATAAAATTTCCACAAAATCATTATTTGGATAATTTAAAACTTCATTCTCCAAACATGCATTTATTTCATGTACATCCACTTCTTCTTCCTGAAATGCTTCACTTTCATTTGTTTTGCTATCGCCCTTTGCCTATCTGTGAAAAACACCTCTTTGTTTTACCTTGACGACTGCTAACCAATCTGACTTGTCCCTTCTTAAGCTGGGATAAGGGACATAATACACCTGAGTCGCTTGCATTGCCAACACAAATGGTTCAAATTGTTTAAATCTTCTCCGCTGGTTGATTTCGGTAAGATTATATCGGCTATGTACTTTTGTTCCGACGCTAGGAGTAGGATCAAACCACTCACACTTAAACAGCACACACCGTTTTATCGGTAATGCGGGATATTCAATTTCAAGGATCTCAATAATTTTGCCAAAATAATCCATCAATTCTCCCTGTATGCAAACCCCACTATTTACTGTTGCCATGCTATGCCCATGATTTTCTGTATGAAATTTGTATCCATTCACGAAGTAGACATGATATGATTTAACAGTTCGCAAAGGCCCCTTTGCAAGATCACACATGAGTCTGTTTTGTATTCTATTTTCAGAAGCCTACATCATAAAATGAAAATTTTAATCAATACATATAACATGTCCTTTCCATATTAATTTCTTAAAGCATTCTATTTATTTCACTTTGCTAGCTTACGTAGTTTGCAAACCAACGTGGAAAGTTTTTATCCACTTCTTTGTTGATGTCATCCTGTGATTTTCCTGGCATTAGCTCCCTTAACAAATCCTCGTATTCACTACAAAAATTGCATATTATCTTAGCATAACACTATTTCATGACAAAAATAACTTGGACAATTTCGAATATAACTTAAACTTACTGTAAAAAAGATTGAATTTCTTGGCAATTCAATAAAATATAACCATGGGCAGCCTCCATTTCTTTCTCTGTTAACATTCTTCTTGTTGAGTGTCCATGTGGTCGGCCAGGATATTTGAAAATAGATAAGTTATCATCATCAATCCTCACACCCCCATCGTCATTACGAGGAACTTTCCTTTCTCGAGTTATCACATGCGGCTCAAAATAGTGGGAACAAAATGTACTTGCTTCCTCTACTAAATACGCATTGCATATGGAGCCTTCAACCCTGGCCTTATTTTTGACATTTTGCTTCAAGTGATGCAAATTCCTACATTACATCTAGGATAATTATATTTGAGAAGTTGGTATAAATCTATAAAAAGTCTAGTTAAATTTGAACTAAAATTACCTCTCAAATGGATACATCCATCGATATTGAACTGGACCAGCAAGTCTAGCCTCGTGTACTAAATGTATAGGTAGATGCTCCATGCAATCAAAAAAGCTAGGTGGAAAAATAGCCTCTAATTTGCACAAGATAACTGGAATGTCCCTTTCTAGCCTTTCCATATCAGACAAGTGTATTTCAGATGCTGTTAAACTTTTGAAAAATAAACTTAATTCTGTGATAGCTTCCCAAACATTATTCGGTAAGAGCTCACGGAATGCAATTGGGATTAACCTCTGCATAAACACATGACAATCATGACTTTTCATTCCAAATAATTTGTACTTCCTCATGTCAACACACCTTGCCAGGTTCGAAACATATCCATATGGGAACTTTAGACTTTTCAACCATTCACACAAAACTTGCTTCTGCTTTTTGTCAAGAGTGTAACATGCTTTCGGATATTTCCCCGTATTTGGATCTTGATCTAACTCACTTCTTCTACAAAAAATTTTCAAATCAGCTCTTGATTTTGCATTGTCTTTTGTCCTCCCTTCAATGTTCATAATTGTGTTGAAAAGATTGTCAAAAATATTTTTCTCAATATGCATCACATCTAGATTGTGACGTATCAACAGTGTCTTCCAGTATGGCAAATCCCAAAATATACTCCGTTTTCGCCAACCAAAATTTTGACTTATGCTACTATTAACCTCTTCACTTTCAAGTTCTGTAACTTTCAGAAGCCCTAACTGATCAATCTCCCGTAATATATCTTCACCAGATTTATTAGGAGGAGGAGGTGTTTGAACCACCCTATTCTTAATGAATTTTTGTTTATTGCGCCTGAATGGGTGGTCTAGAGGAAGAAATTTTCTATCATTATCAAACCAAGATGTCTTGCCCCCATTGGGAAGATAAAATGCATCAGAATCATTGCCACAATAAGGACAAGCCAATTTCCCAGCTGTGCTCCATCCAGACAACATAGCATATGCAGGAAAATCACTGACAGTCAACATCAAAGCTGCCTTCATCTGAAAATTTTGTTTAAGGGACACATCATATGTTTGAACACCAAATTCCCAAAGATGATTCAATTCAGATATCAATGGTTGCAAGAATACATCAATTTTATGCTTTGGATTTGTAGGCCCTGGCACAATCACTGTTAAGAACATGTATGCCTCATCCATACACATCCACGGAGGTAAATTATATGGAGTAATTATGATTGGCCATGATGAATATTATTGGCCGGATTGACCAAAAGGTTGGAACCCATCTGTGGATAATCCCAGCCTGACATTTCGACTTTCCGATGCAAACTCAGTATGGATGTCATTGAAATGTTTCCATGCTATCGCATCTGATGGATGGCTCATGCTTCCATCATACTGTTCATGTTCATTATGCCATCTCATGTGAGATGCAGTAACATCAGAGGCATACAGTCTTTGGAGTCTCGGAGTTAGTGGAAAATAATACATCCGCTTCCAAGGAACTAATTTCTACGTTCTAGATCGTTTTCTCGGTTTGAACCTAGGTTGACCACAGTATTTGCACTCTTGTAATCCCACGTCCTCTCCCCAAAATAGCATACATCCCAATCTGCAACAATCTATTCGTTCAACGGGCAAACCAAAACCTCGAATAAGCTTCTTCATTTCATAAAAATTCTCAACCATCTTATGATCAGGAGGCAATGAATCATTGTACCATGTGAGAATTTTATCCAAACTTCATTCGAAAATATGACCTTCAGACTTTATATTCAATATTCGAGCAATAGCAGACAATTGAGTCATTTTCTCACAATTAGGCCATAATTCTTGGTCAGCTGACTCTAATAGGTCAAAAAATCTTTTTGCATTTGGGTTTGGTTCCTCTTCAATATTCTGCATATTTTCTTGAAAGGAATGACCAGCTGCATCATGAACCATTTGTGCATAAAGATTTTCGTTCACATCCACACTATTTTGTCCAATTCCAGATCCCCCTTCAGACCCATCTATATTTACTGAAGAATATACTTGATTACCCCTAGACGTGCTGCAAATTATTGGCTCCCCGTGTCGTGTCCATTCAAAGTAGTTCGGAACAAACCCTTTTTTCAACAAATGTAGATGGACTTCATCAGTCGGGAGAAAACGGATGTGTTTGCACTTTTTACATGGACATCTAATTTTTTGACCATCCATATATGCAGGCTGCGAACTTGCATATTCAATAAATGATTGAACTCCCTCAGCAAACTCGAGATTAATGAATCCATCTGGCATTAAACGCCTATACATCCAAGATCTATCAACATTACTCATGCTTGCGAAACTGTTATTCGAACAAATTATTTTCATAATTAGATTTATGGATTAAATAAACGCAAATTGTCTATCAACGTAAACATGTATACAAATACATGTATATTAGAAAGGAAATATTTGGCTATTTTAATCATCTAATATACAGTGCCAACTAATTATCACATATAAAGATAGTGTACTTGGCAATAACGCAAAAAATATTAAATTAAAAGGACATCTCAAACAAATTACCTTCAGAATGCAAAAAAGGAATTGGTCCAATATAAGGAGAAATTTAACTACAAAATAATAAACTCAACACAGCACCCTCCTCCTCTTTGTTGCTACTGCAGTGAATTGAATTTACCAAAAGAAGTCAGATTTTTCAGCATGATATACTTTAGATAAAATCAAGCTAAAGCATGGCATACAACAGGGGCACAAACAAAATGCAAGCTACAGTGATAAAAGCAACAAAAATAAATATGGAAGTTATCAATGTGTATATAGTAATCAAGAATTGTGCTAAATTATCCTTATCGAATAAGATACGAAAATAAGAGGCAAAAACAAAAAAACAGCCAAGTTATCAATGTGTACAAGCTAAGTTACATCAGAGCAGGCAGATATAAGATACAATAGTAGAATTAAATGGATAAAGATACATGACCTTGGCGACTGAAATCCAATGACAAAAGCCAGCTTCCACCAAATCCCCTCCACGTAGAGATAGAATCAAAAACAGCTTCCACCAAAATTATAACTAGAAATATTTAGCTATTCACGCATGCAATAGGCATCTTACATCATAATCTATCTCATAATTGCTTTTGCACTGGTTTCTATTACCAATTATCTCATTTATTAATATAAGATATAACTAAGCGAGAGGTAATCACAACATAGCATTAATATATAAATGGTGCCTACTCATAATTAATGATGAGTTTATATATACAGAAAATATTCATAATATACATGGATTTCAAGGCATACTCCTAACATAAATACCTAAGATGACGAATTAGTTTGATTAGCAAACAGTAAATCTTGACCATGAAATGAAAAGATAATTTTTTTTTTTAATTTAACGGTTGATATTACTTAGTATTGATACAGAATGAATACCTCCCTAATAAAATGGGCCTTCTTTAACTAATTAATAGCACATAATCATGTTAAGGCCCATGATAGTTGTACTGTTAGATCACTAGCTACAATTTGTAGCATACAAAGTTGAGTGAGGTGATGCTACATACCTAGGAGTATTACTCTTCTAATGTTGGAATAAATACCATATACTTATTGACTTGGCATTCTTAGTTTCCAACCTTAAATCTTTAGTTTTCGAAAAGTTATGTGCTACTTACTACTTATCAGATAAACCAAAAGTTACCCAACATATATGTGTTGTTGTAGATTCTTGAGAACACAAGACTCCAACTGAATGTGTCTAACTTCTATAGAAAACCAATAAGAGACTTTGCATACATTTATCGTTAAATTATGAAAGTGTTATGCATTTTATTTGAAAAGATAAAATTAAATTAGCTCAATAATTATGGCTGCACAACAAGCAAGTATATATAAAAGCAAAAACTAACTCAAGGATGACTTTTTCAAAATTTTCACAAATAGTCTTCTTCATTTCAGAGAACTGCGTTGGGTAATACTTCATGCCCACTTTGAAACACTAAATTTCAGATCAAAGGTTTGGGTCACACAAAGTCAAAAATTGTTTCTTGCTAGCTGTTAGTGGCTCGGATTCTTGAAGAGATTGGAATTTGCTACACCATTTTAAAAACAAACAGAGCAAGAGGTAATGAGAAAATAATTCACTATATTTCAGTAAAAGTACATCCAACTTACAGCAATCTGTTCGTTTATATATTACCTGCTGTTAGCAAACCAAAGAATAGACTAACTATAGTTACAAGAATAAAAGAAATTAACTATGGTTAATTCGATAAATATCCTATAATCATCACATTTACTTGCTGTCTCGATGACCTTGGTTTTCTTTACCAACAATTTCAACAAGTTGATATGGTGTTTTTTATATTTAGAAATTTCCACTAATTGTCATTATACTTCAATCAATTAGGCATAAACAATCACCTAAAGTATTTTGAGAATCCTGTTCAAGACCCATCATTCAGATTCAAGGAAATAGCATAATAATGTGCTGCAAAAATCAGATTCAAGACCCATCATTCAGATTCAAGCAAAAATCACAAGCAACATATTCCACTGTGCTGTTAAATAATAATAAAAACAAATAGCTAAAACCCACAAATAGCGGAAAGGGAAAGAAGGATCACCGGTGGGTCCAAAATGTATGCTGCTGGCTTGGTGGATATCGCCGTATCTAGTGAGGAGCTTGAAACCTATGAATCAACTGCATCCGCTGGAACTACACAAGGAGGCTGGAGGCCAGATGAACCAGTTAACGACCAGGACATTGCAACCTTCGACTCTCTGCCGGAGAACCACAAATAAGATAAGAGCAGAGAACCATCTAAGACAGACGCTAGGGGAGCTAATAGCAGCATAATTTTTTCAAAATTAAAATAAAAGGTTTAGATCAAAGCGGCAAAAATTAAAATATCATTATAGGGCTTGAAATTTAACTCAATACCTGGAAAATATTCTGAATGATGGAAGATTGTGGGGGGGGGGGGGGGGGGGGGGGGGCGGAGAGTGACTGAGGAGCAGAGGAGGAGTGGAGGGAGGCGATGGGAGTCAAGAAGAGCGGCGGATCGGGTGGAAGGTGATAGCGGTGTGAGGATTACGATTTTAGGTATACACGAGTGAGGGAAATTAGGAAAATCGAGTTAAGCTAGGGAGACAGAGATCGAGTCAAGCTAGGGAGACAGAGATCGAGACAGAAAACCAGTGCACAAGCTAGGGAGACAGAGATCGAGACGGAGAAAGAAGAAAATGGTCTTTCGGATAACCCAACCCGACTGAAAAATATCCCAACTCCCAAGACCCCTAACGACGGCGGATCGGAACGGAAGGTGATGGCTGTGAGGATGAGCTGCGGCTGTGGTGGAAGACGATGTCGGTGAGAGGTCAAAGATATTAGCAAATGAGGCAGAAAGTGAATTGATTTCGGATGTTATGTAAAATATAGCAAGGGAATATACATTCCGTTGCTATATAGCAACGGAATTCAAATTCCCTTGCTAAATAGCAACGGAATTCAAATTCCCTTGCTATTTTCAGTCCCAATTAAAATAAAATTCAAATGAATATCATAATAAATATTTAGAAAACTAGCAACGGAATAGTTTTTCCGTTGCTAAATAGCAACGGAATACATATTCCGTTGCTATTTAGCAATGGAATATGAATTCCATTGCTATTTAGCAACGGAATACAAATTCCGTTGCTAGTTTAGGATCTATTTATTCCCTGTCTCCCATTTATAGCAACGGAATATAATTCCGTTGCTAATTAGCAACGGAACATAATTCCGTTGCTATTGGAGGTCCAAATTAAAATAAAAAAATTAAGTAAAATAGCAACGGAAATTTTATTCCGTTGCTATTTAGCAACGGATTAGTTTTCCCTTGCTATTTTATGACCCAATTTTTTTATCACACATATTTAGCAACGGAAATAATATTCCGTTGCTAAATTAGCAACGGAAATAGTATTCCGTTGCTAATTTAGCAACGGAATACTATTTCCGTTGCTAATTTAGCAACGGAATATTTATTCCGTTGCTATTTTCTGTTCCCGCACTTTTTTCGCGCCATTTTTTGCAACGGGCTTCAATTCCGTTGCTAATATCCGTTGCTAAATTTACGCGCCAAACTTTCTCTCGTCTTTTAGCGACGGAAAATATTGAAAATAATTTCCGTTGCTAAAGCTGAGAAACATGACAGAAAATAGCAAGGGAATTAAATTTCCGTTGCTAAATAGCAACGGAAAAAATTCTCTTGCTATTTTTCCGTTGCTATTTTACAAAATTCTTGTAGTGATAATGAGAGCATTTTTATCAAGTTTAGATGTGTAATGGGACGCTTGCAAAGTTTAGGTGTGTAAAAAACAATTTTTGAAAATTTTGAAGGAGAAAATATGTATTAAACCTAAAATTAATAACATTAAAGAGAAATTAAATTAGAAAAAAAATTATTACTCTTTTTATCACACTTTTAACTTTGTTCCATTTTACGTGTAACTTTAGAAATATGAGAGTTAAGTTTATATGTCTTTCCATATTTACTGTGCATCATCATATTTAATAGAGTGATAAATTTATTTTTAATTATTTAAAAATTAAATGGATTATTTGAAATTAGAAAATGAAAATTTAATTAATTGCTAATACATTTTTATAAAATTAAGGTTTTTCAATCATTTCCTTAATTTTTGAGTTAAGGTGGGATTGTTGGCTTAAAATGGGATAAATGTAGTATTATTTTTAAGTAATTTTAAGATGAGAAGACTTAAATTTAATCTAACTTTCAAGATTCAAAACACTTTAGATTTAAAAAGATTAGAGAAAAAAAAAATCATTTGATAAATGTTTCTAATAATTTTGTTTGAACTTGACCACTCACTTACTTTACGATGAAGAAATTTTAATAAATATATGTGAAGAATGTTTATTATAAAATGTTATTATATTTAATAGGGGAAATCAGAAGAAGAAGCAAATATATCTGAGATTCAACAGATTCATTCAATTTCAAGAGGTGGTGATCAAGTGGAAATGATATCATTTATGTTATTTCCATCAGCTTGGCTACGCTTTTCTTCTCTACAAAACCTTCACTTGGTAAGCTGTGAAAGGCTAAAAGTGGCATTTTCACCATCTGTTGCTGAGCAGCTGGTGCAGCTTAAGACCTTAGATATAAGATATTGCAGGAAGATGGAATATATTGTTGGAAGAGAAGAAGAAGAAGAAAAGCCCACACAAAGGAGAGTGTTTCCTAAGTTAACGTCAATCGATCTTTGGCTTCTTGATGAGCTAGTGGCTTTCTGTGGTGATAGTGGTAATGTTTTGTTGGATTGTTGGGACTCTAGTGCAATTATATTCGACTTTATATATATATATATATATATATATTGTTTATTCTTTTTTTTTTTTTTTAAATGTGTTTATTCTAATTATTCATTAAGTCTTAATAGTACATTTTGTTGCAAATGTGATCACAGGGATGAAAATTTTGGAATATCTCAAACTGAAACATTCAAATTTATATATAGTTAATAGTTTTTGCTTCAAGGAATATACCGTATATGCTATTATTTTAGAGTAGTTGATATTTTTATGTAAATTAATTAACAAATTTAAAAATTATAATTCAGGTATTGTTTAAAATTCCACTACACTTTACAAGGTGTTTAGATGTGCAACAATTGGAAGTAGTTAAGTGTGACAATTTCACGCATCTTTTCTCACCTCATGTGGCCAAATTCTTTGTGAAGCTGGAAAGACTAAGCGTTAGGTTTTGTGGAGGGATAAAAGAAATTTTTGGAGAAGTGGATGAAGAACCAAGATTGGACAAAGTTGTACTTCCTCAACTAAGGATTATAATCCTAATTGATTTACACAACCTTAGGAGTTTCTACAATGGGATATCTGCCATGGAATTACCTTCATTAGAAGATGTTAACATTGGTGGATGCAGTCATGTGAAGACTTTCTCCTATGGGTCCTTGTTAAGCACTCCAAACCTAAAGAAAGTATACATAAACAAAAGCAAATATTCAATAATGGAAGATCTTAATGCAATGGTAAAAAAAGTGGTACGCTCGAGTTTACCTCAATTTATATAATTTCTATTTTCAATTCAATTTTGACATATCTTATTATGATTTATTAATTTATTTTTCCTATTGATACAAATTAATGTTTTTTTCAATCAACAAAAATTATTATAATTAATTAGAAAGCTATTATTTTGCATTAATCAATTCTAACAACCTTTTTCTTTAACTGCATGAAAATTAAAAAAATGATTGAAGAAACTTAATTTTTTAAAAATAAGAATAAAAATTGACTGAATTGTCCATTTCTGAAATCCAAATATTTTATCTAATTCCATTTACTTTTCTCCTTTTCAATGCAAAAATAGAATTTTGATGTACTATCAAGTTTTTACCTTTTACTAAAAATAGAGGTATAATAAAAAGAAATAAATGTTTAATAAAAATATAAATGTAGGGAGCTTAAGGCAAATTTGAAAACTTTGTATTAATAATCTCTTAATTTCTTTTTTACATATTTATTCAATTTTTTATTTTATTGAGCAATTAATGCAGATGGGAACAACATTGCTCATCTATAAGATGGAGGACTTGATAAGAATAGGGCATGATCATCAACAACTGGAAGATGAAGATTTAAGTAAATTTCTAACTTTACGGATTGAAAATTGTCCTAAATTGGTGAATGCAATTCCTTGCAATTTGATGCCAAGTCTTCAAAACCTAGAAAAGCTTATTGTCGAGCGGTGTGGATCATTGGAGGGGATATTTGAGTATGAAGGAGTGAATAATCTTAAGCCTACATTCAACGAAATTCCGAAAGAAATTGTTGGGTTTCAAAACCTAAGAAACCTAAGAGTTTATGGGTGCGATAATTTGAGAAACATATTCTCAGTTTCAGTGGCAAGTTGGATGCTACAACTCCAAGAACTACAAGTATATAGGTGCTCAGAGTTGAAGGAAATAGTAGCAAAAGAGGAGAAAGAAGAAGAAGAGGAATCAATTGTCTTCCCTCAACTAAGGCACATTGAAATTATAGACTGTGGAAATCTTGAATGTTTCTACAGTGGGATTTATGCCCTTCAATTTCCATTATTAGAAAGCTTCACTTTAACCCTTTACCCTAATGATCATTTGATGAAGACTTTCTCAAATGGAAGAGTAGTGATGAGTCCTAATCTCCTGAAAGTAACAATAAATGGCCAGCAACGTCGACTTAAAGGAGACCTAAATGCAACATTAATGGGTTTAACAAAAAGGTACACAGCCCTATTTCCTATAAATGTTTTTATGTTCTTTTCTTTGATTTCTGTTGATTCATTGTGTAGTAAATTTATAGTTATTATGAATTTTGCATCTCAATTTCGTTTTTTCTATGTCCCCTTAAACAAGTTTACTTATCCAAAGTTAAGTGGATTTTCGTCATTGCCAACCATCTGAATTATTACGAGGTTAAATAATCAATGTTGATTTTTCCACCTATATTCAACTGCACCTAAATTCAACCATCCCAGTTTTTCTTTATTTGCTGATCGAAACAAAAATTTGAAAATCAATCAAAATCTACTTGCTCTAGTTTTACTGTAAAATTTCAATCCAAATTCATGGATAAAAATTGGAGTAGGATTAATCTATAAAATTTGACTAAATCAAGTAGTTATAAATCAAATAAAATACTTTATAACTTTAAAATTATGACTTAATAATAACCTTAATCTGAATTCATTACGTTCAATTCAAACCTAAACTGATTCCGGCATTCTGTCTTGGTAATACATTTGGTTTTAGATTCAGTCTAAATCAATTGACAGATCTAGTTGCAACACAGAGTTGACCTTATTATATTATATTTTATGGTATCTCTTCCATTTTTTTCCCCTTTTTAGGCTCATGAAATCTCTTCCTTGTTTCATATAATTTTTTGCATTGGTTTTGGTAAATGTGATAAATTATATTTTCTAAACATTTGAGTGAGAAAAATTGAAATTGCGAATTTACATAAAGATAAGAAAAAAAAATTATGAAAAAAACTAAAACTTAATAACAAAAAGTCTGTGATTTCAAAATTCATTATATTGACAAAAGAAACAAAGTTTAGTTCCATAATGTCAAAGCCTTCTGATTTTATACATCACTAATGGTTAAAAACCGAAAAATACCCATGAAATAAGATTGTTTCCTAAGTTAACAAATTATATTTTCTAAACACTACTTTTTTATTTTTATTTTTAACTTACGTAATGGTAATTCTACAAATAATGCAAACAGATTGTGATAAATACTAGTATTTCTAATATTTGCAGTCATTATTTTTAGATGATAAAATGGAAAATCTCAATTAACTTTGATATTCTCAATTAATTTTAAATTTGCGATAAATATGAATAAAATGGTTATATTGGATGATAGTTAGATATTGCTAAATATGTTTTTTTTTTGTTGATTTAGCAAGGATCGTTCAACTTAGAGAATCAAATTGAAGTAGAAGAGGAAATTGAAATTGAAGTGGAAGAGCAGAGTAGCAGCATATCATTTGGACAAGTAAATGATGCTTGAGAAAGCAAAAGCTACACTTCAATTGCATGGTCTTATCTGTACACTTCTTTTTTATCTTTATCTTTATTTTTAACTTATATAATGGAAAGTCAATTGCTGAATTAAGTAATGATTAGCATGTATGAAGTCAATTCTAAATGTTTGAATATCTTTTCTTATGTGGCTAACAGCAGGTTGACATTCAAGACAGGTAACAGGTTCTGACGACAAAATTCACAATGATTAATTGTTGTTTCACGTTGTGATTGTGTTGTTCAACCTAAATAATTACTCTATAGTATTATGACATGAGATTCTTCTTACTATTTTTATGATTTAGTTTGATTAGAATGTCTTGGAATAATGTTTACTTTTGAGACTGTACACATAGGAACTAAATTATGAATCCAGCAATAGATTTCATTTTCATTTTAATAGAACTGGTCCAAAGCAGCAATGTTATTATGCCAAATAGACATCTTTTGATCAGTGATGACACTACCAGAAGAACTTTTGGTAATTCTAAAGTCTAGCGGCAACTACTTCAGGCGAATGATGTTCCTCACCAGCTGCCTAAGAATGGCTTTCTCTCATTAGCAGTTTTGTCATTAATATTCATGATTAGTAGTGGAGGTTAAACAGTTTTCATGATTTCTCTCATTAGCTGTTTTTAAATAAATAATCCATATTAGTTTGAAAGTTCCATCTTAAAATAAAAATTAAGCAATTGATATTGTTTTGTAGGATTCTGTATTATATATATTTCCTAACAATCTTCATAAAAGAACTAAAAGAAATTAAGAAAAGAAAAACTGATCTTTTGTCATAATGGGATCCCCACGTTTTTGCTTTTGCTGTGTTGGATTTGATCGTTCTCTATTTTTCTAGTATTAAAAATTAGAAGTTCAAGAAATTATTAGTTTCGGGTGCCAAGAATTTTTAAATTTTGGGTTCGGTTGAAGCTAGGGGTGTACACAGTTCGTTCCAGTTCAGTTCTTTACAAATCTCTGTATTGTATTGAAATTTTGGTTTTTATAAATTTCGGTACAGTTCGGTTCTTATTAATTTCGGTACAGTTCAATACGGTTTTTATAATTTTCGATACAATTCAGTTCGGTTTTTCGGTTCTTTCGATACAAAATAAAATAAGATAATACAATACATTATTTTCGATAATTCAATATTTTTAAAAATTTACAATATAAATATATACAATAATAAATACAAATATAATTAAAATATCTTAACAACTACATACAATTTTATATTTAATTTTAAGAAAATTTTTTAATTTATCCATCTTTTTCATGAAAAGAGAACATCTTTTAGTAGTCACTCTAAATGAAATTTTAAATTTAGGACAAATTACTTCAATAAATTTTCTAAAACTCTCATATTCAATAAAATTAAATGATAATTCATCTCTAACGATAAACGACAGCTATAATCGGAGGGGGCGGAGATGACAGTGGCGGTGACGGGAAGGAAAAAACACAAGTATAGGCTAAAACCAACTGAAAAGATAAGAAAAATTGTGAGGTTGAACATGATTTCGAGATAAAAAAGGAAAAAGCAAACACAATTTAGGTTTTTTTGTATTTTATTTTCTTATATATATATATATATATATAGGGGTGAGCACGGTCGGTTAACCAGTCCATAAGGCCCAGTCCATTAACCAGTCCATTAACATCGGTTTTTTAAAATCTCAGTCCATTAACCAGTCCATTAATGTCGGTTAACCAGTCCATCGGTTTCGGTTTTTCGGACTGGTTAACCAATATTTTTCGGTTAACCATTAAAATTATAAAATACATTTATAAAAAAATTAAATTATTGAAAATACTTAAAAATTAAATTTTAAAAATAAACATAATTCAACATAATAATTAAATATAATGTCAAACTACAAATATAATTCAACATAATAATTAAATATAATGTCAAACTACAAACATAATTAAACATAAACTAAAAATGTTCAAAGTCTCTACAAATTAAAATTACTAATCATAGTTCAACAAATAAAATTGACATAAAAATATAGTCTAACATGAAGCTGCAGTATCTCCAATCTAATCATCAACTTGAATGACATTATGATCCCTTACATCACAAGTTGACTCTGTAAGTTAAAAATAAAACAAAAAAAATATTACAAATTAATTAGTTTGAAACCATAAGTGAAAATATAAATAAAAAATTAAAATAAGGAAGAATAATACCTATCTCCAAACTTTCAAGTTCCTCTAGAACTTCTTCAATAAAAATTGGTTTACTACTTGATCTAAACCAATCTTGTCCACAAACAAGCGCTTCCACAATTCTAGGAGTCAAACTAGACCGGAATGAGTCAAGAATACGGCCTCCTGTGCTAAAAGCAGATTCTGAAGCAACAGTTGACACAGGCATTGCTAATACATCTCGAGCCATTGCAGAAAGTATTCGATACTTTGATGAATTAACCTTCCACCAATTCAGTATATCAAAATTTTCTTTATCTTCCTCAAGCACCTCATTGTAGTACCTATCAAACTCAGTTTTTACATCCATACTACTTTGAGAAATTTTTTGCTTTTTCAAAACTACTCGAATAATATCTGTAGTAGCTCTAGTCTTAACCTCATTTTTCTCAACCTCAACTGTTTCATTTGCTTCTACTTGAGTGGATGGCACTATAGATACACCATAAGAATCATACATACCAGATAAAACTCTTCTCAAATTGCATTTAAGCTTTTCACCATTCTCAATTCCATAACAATGATCAATGATCACATCAACAGATTCCAATTTAAAACGAGGATCAAGCACCACAGCAACAAACAACATAATATTCACGTTATCAACATTTGCCCAGTACTTATCAAATTTATTCTTCATTTTAAGAGCCATTCCCCTCAAGCCCAAATGATCACTTTCACACCATGAAGAAATCAACAAGCCAATACCATAAATCTGTCTCATGTATTCATTCCCAGTTACATAAAGTGAACCAGACAAACTCACTGTTGTTTCATAAAACACTTCAAGAAAAGGAAGCAGACTTCTAGCATATTCCCAGTCACTATAATCAGGTAAGCCGCTCTTATTCAAAAGGTCAGTCACATACTTTTTATCAGTAAGCTCAAGCAAGTTAAAAGCTTTTTCAAACTTGATAGCAGACTTTAACATCAAGTAAGTTGAGTTCCACCTAGTTTCCACATCTAGGCATACAAGACTCGAAGTATCTAACAACTCTTTTTTAGCGCAATCTTTAAACTTACTCAACCTAGAAGGAGAAGAGCGAACATACTTCACTGCATTTTGAATTTTATCAATTGAACTACCAATTTCTTTCAAACCTTCTTTCACAATAAGGCTCAAAATATGTGCAGCACATCTCATATGCAAGTATTCACCATTTAAAACACTATCCCCCCAACTGTTAAGCCTTCTTTTTAAGTACTGAATACCCAAATCATTTGAGGCTGCATTATCAACTGTTATAGTGAAAACTCTACGGCTACCCCAATCGAGTAAGCATTTTTCAATTGATTGACCCATAACCTCACCAGAATGACTAGAAATTGGACAAAAAGAAATAATCTTTTTATGCAAAGTCCAATTCTCATCAATGAAATGACATGTGATACACATATAACTCAAATTCTGAATAGAAGTCCATGCATCAGCTGTAAGGCAAATTCTAGAAGATAACTTCTTCAAACAATTCATCAAATTCAATTTCTCTTGTTTATAAAGATCATAACAATCCCTAGCAACTGTAAAACGTGATGGCATAACAAACAAAGGTTGCATAGCACGACAAAAGTCACGAAATCTTTCATGTTCCACAAATTTAAAAGGTATTTCATCACAAATTATCATTCTAGCAAGACATCTCCTACATTCTTCTTGATCAAAATTCCAATGTAAAAGTTTATTAGTAGTGCCAACTGTACCACTTGATAAAGGTTGAAAAGTTAACGTTCTTTGGCTTTTACTTTCTACATTTGCAGGATAGCTTTTACATCTACTCAAGTGATTACTCAAACAACTTGTGCCACTAGATGATGGACATGCAAGAGATTTCTTACAATATTTGCAACTAGCCCTTTGATCACTACTATTGTTAGTTGCAATTTTTTCAAAATGATCCCAAACCCATGATTTTCTCTTACCAGTCTTTTTTGATTTTGGAAGTGGTGGTTTTGCTTGATTCCCAACTTGAGTTATTGAGTCTTTTTGTACTTGCTGAGTACACTCTTCATTTGTTATATTTTCTTGTTGTTGTTTTTCTTGGGGGGTACTGTTAGTGTTTGTCGTAGAATTTTCAGCAGTGCTTGACAAATTCTCCATGGATTCTATACAATACAAAAGCATGAAGGATTAGTTTTGATATCAATAGTAATTAAATCTCAATTAAATTATAAAAAAGAGACAATTTTCTTTTTCTGATTACATATCAAATCAAGAGATACAAGCATGCCAACTATTTAATTTCATGTATTTATCCCAATGCAAAAATTCTAGGTAAAACAAACAGAAAAAACAACTAAATTCCAAAACCAAAACAACAACAATTCCCATTTTGTTCACAAACGGCATTAGCAGGGGTCAAAAAGTATATGTAGTGTTTTTCAATTGGAAGCAGATGTACTAGGTGCTGCCTATGACTTTTTCCTAATGTACATGTCACTAAATTTAGTTGAACATGGAACATTAAAAAAAAAAAAAAAAAAACCCGAGTGCAGTATTTGTCAAAGTAATCTAACAACTTCCAATAGCTTGCATTGATTTTGCCGTGGACTAAATTGTAAATTAAAGTTTTCCATATAAATACAGCTAGTTAAACATCTGTGTACTAGTAGAACACTATTTTCTGAATTGTAAGAATTCCTAGCTTGGTTAATTGAACCTAACAAGGATTCCACCTAATTGACCGATTTTTGAAAATTCATGTTTGAATTTCATTGCCAATAATTGCTTTCTTTTCAAACAATGAAATTAGATTTGTAACCTTTTTGACATACCTATTCCTGCCTCGCTGTATTAACTTCATCAATAAGATATTCATTGTTTTTATTAAAACAAGAAATCTATTTTTTACGAATTAGTTTACCTGCTTTGCTATTGCTAATTTTAAAAGTCTCATAATTACAGTGTCTATTTCAATCTTCATTTTTTTTAATGCAGTTTTTGAATGCATTCAAAATCATAACTTCACCATTTTGAAAATTAAGCTTTTCTTTAATTAATTAAGTTTTATTTTAAATACACCAATTTTTATCAAGCTCTTACCAAATCAACCAAAAATACATTTTCATATTATAAAAATTATATTATAGGTAAGTGTTCTCATAAATTGAAACTACTCAAGTTAATTGATTGTGTTTGGTCTTTAAATTACCAGCTTTATGATTTTCGAAAACCACTGTCATCATTCTATTTAAACAATACCATTTTAAGTTTAACCCATCCCTCCCTCTCATTTCCTATCCTAAAATTTTATTCTAACTATTATATTTTTTATAACCATCAACTGATGTATATTAAGCCAAAAATTCTAGGTAAAACAAACAGAAAAAACAACTAAATTCCAAAACCAAAACAACAACAATTCCCATTTTGTTCACAAACGACATTAGCAGGGGCCAAATATTCTATTGCCACTAATTTATTTCAATATACCCTTAAGCTAAGCAACTGAAATATCTTTTTTTTCTTTGTGGCTTCGGAAATAAAATTCAGAAGAACTCAAAAATAGATAAAAGAAATGTGCTCTGATAACAGCTAATAGAGAATGAACAATAGATAGTTCAACAATGTCAGACAGTATCAAAGAACGCAGATGGATAAATTTCTACAATATATATATAGATTTCAAAGCAAATAAATGCATAAAAATAACACATACTCTGATTTCAAAGATGGATCTACAGCTCTGTCAAAAGAGCGGCAAAATGAACGGCAAGAGGCAGAACAGCCGGCGAGAGGCAGAACAGCTACCAATTTTAACGGAGACGACACGATTTCCAGATAGAGGAAGGAAGATGGGCTGTAGGTTTCGGTGGAGAGGCAGAGGCTACGCTATTTCCTTCGAGACAGAGAAGGAATATGGGCTACCGATTTCAATGGAGGGGCAGAAAATACAAGATTTTGAGGTAGAGAAGACAGAGAAGGAAGATGAAGACCGATTTTGATGAAGAGGCAAAGGATACAGAGAATATGAAGAAACGAATTTTAGACACAGGGAAGAGGCAGACAACATTAGGGTTTTTTATTTTATGTTTTATATATATATATATATATTATAAAACAGGTCGGTTAACCGAAACCGACGGTTTTTGGACTCCGAAAACCGAAACCGAAAATCTTAAAAATCCCTAACCATTAACCATTAAAATCGGTTCGGTTAACCTATTTTTCGGATCGGTTTCGGTTCGGTTTTTCGGTTAACTAAGTCCACCGCTTTTTTTGCTCACCCCTATATATATATATATATATATATATAATGAAATATAAAACCAGTTAGATTCCCTCCAAACATTTTAATTTTCTTCAAAACTTAAAATAAAAAATATTTTTACTAAAATTTTTCAAATTTTATTCTTAATTCACTCTAAAAAAATTTAATTATTAAGATAATTATCTACTCATATAATTATATTATATATTAATTAATAAATTTTATTAATATAATAATTGTATATAATTTTATTATTAAAATACATTTTCAATTACTCACATAAATATTGTGTTAAATACAAATGACTATTAGTTGAGTAACGCTAAAAATAAAATAAATAACTATTATAAATAATTATATATAATTTTATTTTTAATTTACATATTTATATAGATATTTTGATAAAAAATAGATGAGTATTTGTTGAGTGACACTGAAATTAATTGATAAAGTAATTATATAATAAATTATTCAGTTGTATATAATTATATTATTAAAATAAATAATCAATTATTCAAATAGATATTGTGCCAAAAATATATAAGTACTAATTGAGTGACACTAAATATAAATAAAATTAATTGATAAGATAATTATACATACAGTCTCGGCTGATTATACGGTTAGAATCCATCCACATATATTATCTTGGTTCAGTTATTATACTCAATTTCACTGAATTTTACTTAACAGTTAAAAGATTATGAATTAATATTAAAATCAATAGCTATAAGGGTGAATGTAAAAGTAGTACTAAAAGTAAATAAAATTAATTGGTAAAATGATTGTTTATATAAATATTTGTACAAAAAGAAAAATTAAGTAGTAGTTGAGTGACATTAAAATTAAATTAAATTAAATACGAATTAATAAAATTTAATTATATATAATTTAATTATTAATTTACAACTTAATTACTCATATAAGTATTTTACCAAAATAGATAAGTATTAATTGAGTGATACTAAAAATAAATGAAATTAATTGGTAAGGTAATTATATATTTATATAATTACATGAATTAAATTGGTAAATTTCATTATATATAATAATTATATATAATTATATTATTAATTTATATGCTCAATTACTCATATAGGTATTATGCAAAAAAATATGAGTACTAGTTGAGTGATACTAAGAATAAATAAAATTAATTAATAAGATAATTATATAGTTATATAGTTATATTAATTAGTAAAATTTAATTATATATAATTAAATTATTAACTTACAACTTAATTACTTATATAAGTATTATATTAAAATAGATAAATACTAGTTGAGTGAGATAAAAGTAAATGAAATTAATTGATAAGGTGATTATATACTCATATAATTACATTAATTAGTAAAATTTCATTGATATAATAATTATATTTGTGTGTGTATATAAATATTTGTTCAAAATGAAAAATTATGCAGTAGTTGAGTGACACTAAACATAAATTAAATTAAACACAAATTATTTTAATTGCACATTCATATAGATATACTAATTAAATTTATCTTATTAATAATCAAAATATTTATTTTAATTTATTAACTATTTATTATATTAATTTTATGCATTAAAATATTTAATACAAATAATTATGAAGTTAAATTTATATAATAACTATATAGTAGAAATTATAAATAATATTTATATATAAGTTACTAGTATTATATATAATAATTAATAAATATCGGTTCTTTCAGTCCAATTCAGTTCAATACGGTTCTCGATTCGGTTCCAGTACGATTCGGTTTCAGTACAATTCGGTTCGGTTCGGTTCAAAAAATTAACAGTAAAATTAGGTTCAGTTCTAATCAAAAAAGCCAACGGTATAATTCGATTTTAGATTTTTTTTTCGGTACTTCGGTTCGGTACAGTAAAATTCAGAACCGCGTACACTCCTAGTTAGGGGTGTACACGGGTCTGGATTTTTCTGTACCGAACCGAAATTCCGAAGAAAAAAATTCAGAACCGAATTGTACCGTTGACTTTTTTTACTAGAACCGAACCGAATTGTACCGTTGACTTTTTGACTAGGACCGAACTGAATTGTACTGGAACCGGACCGAGAACCGTATTGAACAGTACCGAACTGTTTTGGAACCGAATTGGACCGAAAGAACCGATATTTATTACTTATGTTATATAATACTAGTAATTTATATATAAATATTATTTATAATTTACATTATATATTTATTGTATAAATTTAGTTTCATAATTATTTGTATTAAATATTTTAATGCACTAAATTAATATAATAAATAGTTAATAAATTAAAATGGATATTTTAATTATTAATTTGATAAATTTAATTATTATATCTATATGAATATGCAATTAATTTTATTTAATTTTAGTGTCACTCAACTAATACTTATCTATTTTCGTCACAATTTTTATATGAGTATGTAAATTAAAAATCTATTTATAAATAAAAATGTATTAAAAATGAAATTTTACCAATTGATGTAAATTTATCGGTATATAATATTAATCACCTTATCAATAATTCAATTTATTTTTAGCATCACTCAACTAATACTCATCTATTTTTGGCATAATATTTATATGAGTAATTGATTATGTATTTTAATAGTATAATTATATACAATTATTGTATCAATGAAATTTTACCAATTAATATAAATATATAAGAATATAATATTTTTACGAATAATTTAATTAGCTTAGTAATTAATACTATAAAAATGTTGGTTTTTCATTATCACAATATTTTATTTTTCATGAAAATTGTTATATATATGGATAATTTGATAAAAGAAAATTAAGACATAAAGTAATTGTTCAAGTTCAATACGTATTATTAATTATACATTCTATTAAACTACAAAACCTATAAAAAGATGGCTACATTTCACATTCACCCTTATAATATAACTATTGACTATAATAGCAATTAACAATCTCTTAACTGTTAAGCCAAATTTAATGAAATTAAGTATAATAATTGAGTCAAGATAATAAATGTGAATAAACCCTAAACATAATTATAGTCCATAGAGCCATTTTCTATTCTCTAAATATAATTAGTTAAAGTTATATATATAACTAATTATATGAGTATGTAATTTTCTTATTAATTAATTTGATTTATATTTAATATCACTCAGCTAATACCCATTTATATCTAACACAATATCTAATTATCTATATGAGTAATTGAATACGGATGAAATATTATATTTAGTCAAACCTATATTTAATATATATGTCAAAATTATAAATATAGTACACATTTTATATATAGTTTAAAGTCTCTATATATCCAAAAAAATAACTAGAATTTCCTTCCACTACTATAATATGAATTAATATATGTCAAAACTTTTGCCATTACTATTAAAATTTTATTTCATATTTACTTTGCATTTTTTGGTTGACATAATGAAATGTATAAATAATCTAGCTCAACTCAAGTGTTTCTATATACATTGCAAACAAAACCAATTTATTTTTATAAATTCATATATGATTGAAGATAGTAATATGTATAATTTTTATTATTAGAAACTTAATTAAAATATGATTAAAACACCAATCATCATCAAGGATTATTAAAAATAATATCAATATTATTTTAGTTGTAAAGCAATATTATTAAGAATAAAATTTGAAAATTTTTAGGGGGATGAAAATTTTTATTTTGAGTTTTTAGAGTGAATTAAAATTTAAGTTTAAAGAATTGATAATTTTTAAAATATTTAAAAAATAAATTATTAAAATTATTCGAAATACCGTATTGTACTGTATCGTTTTGTTTTGTACCGAAAGAACCGAAAAACCGAACTGAACTGTACCGAAAATTAAAAAAACCGTACCGAAATTTTTAAGAACCGAATTGTACCGAAATTTTTAGAAACCGAAATTTCAATACAATACGGAGATTTGAAAATCCCCGAATTGTACCGAACCGTGTATACTCCTAGTTGAAACCCTGTTAAAACCAACCTGCCCAAACTATCCTCTCATATAAAAGGAAAAGATGGACCCGCCCTTTCATGTTTTCCCCCTTTCACGTAGCAAAGCAAATCCCCTAATCGAATAACCCTTTTTTCTACCCTCTACTCTATCATTGCCGCCGCTCATCGCCTCTGACTGTCACGGTCGCCCGTCGCCTCTGACTATCACCGCCGTCTGTCTTCATCGTCGGTAGCCTCAACCGAAGTAAGTGCAGAATATTTAAGCTTTAATTATATAAATATTTGGAAGTTTTTCTTGGTTATTTGGGTTCTGATTCAAGATGGACTGATATTATGAGCAAGTTATTTGATTTTTCATCTGTGGTTAATTCCATTGTTTTAAAAATCGGGTTGACTCGGCCGGTCGGACCGGTTCAACCGTGAATCGGTAAGAATTCCGGGTCGATTCAACATAAAAATTGGAATATGCAAAAACTCGGTTTGAACCGGATTGGCTCGGGTTGGACCGGAACGGGTTGAACCGGATTGACTCGGGTTCAATTCAATTTTTTTTTATTTTTTTTATAAAAAATCTAATAAACCCTAAATTAATGTCATGTCCAATTAATATGTTATTGTTGACTCTCCATTTTGAATATATATATATATATATATATATATATATATATATATATATATATATATATATATAGCAAAAAAAACAAACAGAGTAACAAATTTATTAAAATATTGAGAGTCAAAAATATAATTAATTTGTCCAAAAAAATTTAATGGCAAAAGAATTAAAGGTAAGAAATAGAAGTTTAATAATTAATGAGAAATGAGAAATTATATCCACCATATAAATCATGATATACCTAAACAAAATTGATTATAAAATGTCCATTTAAAAAAAAAAAAGTATAAAATTATAAGGGATAAAAAATTCAACTAATATAATTCAATCAATATTATTTGGTTATTTAAATAATCGGTTTGATTTAAATTAGTAAAATATGTTAATTTTAGTTATTGGTTCTATTTAATTTCAGTTATTTGATTTTTATATTTGTAAATTTTATTGGATTTAAAATTTTTATTTTAATATTAATTTATGATAATTAATAGATTATTTGAATATGTTATTTATATACCATATTTTTAATTTTTTTATAAATAATTATATTTAAAAAAAAAAAGATAAAAACTCCGAGTCAATCCGATCCAACCAATTGACTCCTGACTCAGTTGGCTGTCCGAATCGATATCCGATCCGCTTCTGAAAACATTGGTTAATTCTAAAATAGCACTTAAGTTGGGGGTCTCCGGACTTCATTTGCATATTTTCTTCCAATTAAATTAGGGATCTCCATAGGCTTCATTCCAAACAATTCATATGCGGCAAATTAGGGATCTCCATAGGCTTCATTTGCATTTCATCCATATTATACATGATTTAGCCTGAAAATGTTTGGTGGAGACTGCTACACCCAAAAACCAAAAACAAAAAAAAAAAAGAAAAGGATTCACTTGATCCAGCCTTATTTCCACACACAAAAGGGGGCCACGAGGAAAATTTCCATCTTTTTATTTCTAATTTTGCTTCTCATTATTTATTATTAATTTATTTTTTCTTCATCTGTACTTAGGGATTTAGAAATTGTTAATTTATACAATTTAAATTTTATTTAATTATCTACTTGTTAATTTCATATTTTATTATTTCTCATAATTTATATAAAATAGTTGGTTCGTAGAGTAACTAAAGATCGAAAATGGTGGCATTTTGTAGACAATTCAATTTTAATGTTGTCATTAATTAAAGATCAAGATTGTTATTAATTTGTTGTAAGTTTTAGACATTTTATGATGGTGAACAAGTTAATTAGGTATTTAATTAGATATTTTCATATTATATGTTAATTAGGTATTTAATAGTTTTAATATTATTGTTTAATTAGTATTAAATTAAAAAAAATAAAATAAAATACGGGTAATTCGGGTGGTTTGGTTCGGAATCCGAAAATTTTCGAATTATTCGGTTCGGGGCTCTACTATAATTTATGGTCAATTCGGATGGTATAATTTATCAAATTTCAGTTTTCAGACTATTCGAATTCGATTTGGGTTGACCCGAATCCGAACCGACCGTTGTACACCCATGTGAATCAAAAATACGGGGACGTAAAATGGCTAATTTTTTCAAATGCTCTTCAAAGTTCAAACAAAGAACTCCAGTTTTAAAAATATTTTTTAAAAAATATTATTTCTAAAATTGTCCCTCGAGTGTGAGCTAAAATAGAATTTTGGTACAGATATATCATCTCTTCAGCGCCGCCTCCATTTCCCATCGAACTCTTCTTTTCCATTGCTCCCTTTTCTTGTACGTTCCTTTTCCTTCTTTCAGTTTTAATTTTACCACTGAAATTTCTATAATGCATCACCGAAAATCACGGATTTTTGCATAGTAGAGAACTGGACCAATTTGAGCCAAGTCTTGATTCAATGTTGTTTAGAAAGATTGCTTCTTACTGTTAATGTAACTATGAAGGAAATTAATTATGCTGTTGGTGTCTTTTCTATACCTTTGATATGGTAGTAGAGTTGTGTGAAAAGGGGTGACATCGAAAAGTAATAATGACTATAATAATAAAAATAAAAGAAAAAATAGGAATTCCATAAGAAAAGAATCAAGTTGCCATTGATCTCTATGGCTCCCTGTATTGTAAGATTGTTAATTCATCATGACATATTTTACATTTTTGCTTTTGGGTTCAAAATTAGAGATGCAAATCAGAATGGCAGAGCCTCTATTTTTAATAACAATGTATCCCAACCATGTGCTGCCATATTTAAAAGATTACATGAATCATATGAGCATGAAATGTTTTCTTTATTGATATGTGAATATTAGCTTATTTGTTATTCTTATTTGAGCATTAGAGACGTAACTGTTTACATTTCTTTCATTCAAAAATGTTTGAACCATAATGATTTCTTGGTCTGGTTGCAACTTGCCAACAAGGACCTGCAGTTACAATAAGTGTAGGTACTGAACTCTATTTTGTGGTAACTTTTCATGTTTGTTAAGCTTTTACACTATTGTTGCTATTGGAGTTAATTATTTACTTGGTCTTGTTGAAATTATGCAAATTTTGACTTTAAAGCTTCAGTTCATGTTCAGAAATATTGCAATCTGAATTCTCTGAGATCATCTATCAAGCATGTTGCCCACATAGTTTCTTGTTACCAGTTGAAAGTTGAAGATGACATTAATGATGAGGCATGCGAGTTGGTCAATGGAATGGAACTCTCAATTGGGGAGGGTGTTGATACAATCCATGCTTATCTCTTAAAGGCAGTGAAAAATAACAATGGAACTGGCATATTACTTTTGTCTGATATTTTTGGATATGAAGATTCATCTACAAGGGACTTTGTTGCTTGTAATAGCTACAAGTATGTATGCTGAAACCTTGAAACAATAACTAAACAATGATATTTATCTGCCTGCCATGTTTCAAAATCAATTTTTTTTTGAAAAAAAAAAACATATATAGGTTTTAGTATGCTAGTTAGGGCGGCCACTCTACCCCAGAGATTAACACATTATACAAATTCACAATTTTGGAGGGAGGAAGAAATTACAATCAAAGTTGGTGAAAAAGGTAATAGTAGAGAAAAGGAGAGAAAAATCAAGACATTGAGCAATGAGAGCTAAAGTTAAAATTATTGGTAGAATGCATAGCAACTGTGTGAGAACTAAGAGGGGTGATGCCTGTGGAAAATAAGCACATAGACAACAAGAAAATGAAAGCAGATGAAAAAGGTGGGTTAGAAAAGCTAGCCTTCCCAAATTTTCATGTGGTTAGTGAACAAGCTATTTTGCATATTCATAGTTGAGTGCTCTTAATTTGTTGGACTAAATCGGGAAGATTTAGGGTGTGTGTTCTTTTTACCATTAAACAGGTATTTTTTGTTCACCATTGAGTTGATAAGCATGCATGTTTGAGTCTATTAAATTGTACTGCAGTGTTCTAGTTCCTGACTTATTTTGTGGAGATCCATGGACAAAAGAATGGCCAAAGACTATGCTTGAACAATCGATAGCAAAACAAGAACCCAATAGGATTGCGAAAGTCATTGCCACAACAACAAAATGGAAGGCTGATGAATTTTTAGCTGCAGGAATCTCAAAGAAGCTTGGCATAATTGGGTTTTGCTTTGGAGAAGGCCGAGTAATAGAGGTGCTATCCTGAGACGGAGGAATTTATTTTGGGATTGGGGTCTCATTTTATGGTACAAGGATGGATCCATGTTTAGCCTCAAATGTAAAGGTTCCAGTATTGTTAATTTCATGGGACAATGATCCACTTTGCTCGGTTAACGAGTTGAAAGACATTGAGAAGAGGCTTGGGGAGAGGTCAAAGGTCGTTATTTTTGAGGGAAGAAGGCATGGGTTTGCACATCGACCAAACTCCACTGAAGAGGATAGAGATGCAGAGCGGGCATTTGTAATCATGAGAAATTGGTTGTATGATGGTTTGGTCTTAGAATGAAATGGAATTATATGCAGATTCATAAAGTTTAAACAAAACACCAATTAGATGTGTCTGATTAGTGCAGCTTAACGTTTTGGTTATTACTCCTTAACTAACATCCCTCTGAATGTTGAAAGTGATGTAAATTAATAAGCATTAACTTTTAGTATTGTAACTGTTATCTATTTTTATACTTGATGTTGAAAGTCATGTAAATAAGCATTGCTTATGCCATAGATAATGTATGTATGCATTGTATGTGCATCTAATCATTTCAATCATCTCCCATGTTATCTTCATAAAAGAACAAAAAGAAATTAAGAAAAGAAAAACTGATCTTTTGTCAGAATGGGATCCACACGTTTTTGCTTTTGCTGTGTTGGATATGATCCACACGTTTATGTCATCGTTGGATATTTTTCTAGTATTAAAAGTTGGAACAGGAAGTATGTGATAATTAAAGCAAGAAATTATTGGGCAAGTCAAAGTCGTTGTCTTTTCCCTCTTTACTAATAGGATAAGAAATTAGTGACAGACATTGGCTTTATCTTTTGTTTTTCTATTTATTCTGCATTATATACTTAATAATTCCCGCAACTACTCTCTTATTTCTCATCTAAATTCTTATGATTTTGGCTCTGTTGGCAGTGATTTTTGTGCAGGTTTGAATTAAACTTTTACAGTACTGATTAGTGATTTGTGTGTTCTTAATTTCCTAATAAGCCATTGATTCTTTCATTTTGTTGTTTTTTGTCAGTTTCAGCTGATTCTGGTTAAATCCCTTACTCTCTTTTTCTCTTGATTTCATATTATTTGTCTCTGTGTGCTTCCAAAGAAGAAATTCAGTCTGCCATTTTGGATTGTGCAAGTAAGTTTTCTTATTTCTTTTTCAAAGTAGCTTTAATTTGATGTCTAAATTGAAATTACGAAAAAACAACTAGATCTGTCCATATGCAACCAGATCTGTCCATGTGCAACCAGATCTGTGAATTAAATGGCATTTTATTAATTATGTAGTTCATATTTTCTTGCATTTCCTTAATGTTAATTTATAGTGTCTAATTCGTGTTTTCTTGTCTTTCTTTCAGTTGTTATTATTTTTATTTGGTGGTAGTTTTATTGGGTTAGCACTTGGCAGGTAAGTACAACTCATTTTTCAAATACTTTGTTTTCCTTTTTCATCAAAATTCATTGTATATTAGTGTTTGTTTACACCAACCCAAAAATAAGATCCATCACAGGGAAGTCGTAGGTGCAAAAGCTTAAGTAAGATAAGGCTTTGAGAATTAATAAGTCCGGATTAAAGCAGTTGATTACACAAGGACTTATTAGGACTAAATCATAATCCTAATTGGGTTAAGATTACTAAGCTACACTAAAGTTGCAAGGATAATAAAGTGAAGAATATGTTTTGATCCAGGCCCAAACTGCATCGATGAGACATTGGTTCCACTTCCATATATGCGATCCTGCCTCTAGACCACAAATGGACTTGTATAGTCCGTATACATGCTCTGCCTTCTTTGAATGTACAAACTGATGGATGTCGAAACAACAAAAAGTAATAACAATACTTTTCAAAACAAAGAAATCTGCAGTAGTGGTAAGCAGGGTTGATCCGACGGGGAATTACTTCCTTTCATGAAAACTAGTAAATAAATAAAATGGAAATTTTAATTGTAGAAATTAAATTAGCAAAATAAATAAAAACTGAATTTCATTAAGAATAGAGTTAATAGGTGTAGTTTCCATTTAAAGGCATAATTTTCGTATTAGTACAATACCCGACCACGGATTTAAAGATAAAATTTCATATAATCTCTATAAAACAGTTGACGATGTTGAAAATGCTTTTAACATTCAATCTTTCCTTAAGTATAAACTGACTAATATCGCTCTATAACTAGCCCTAATTACTAAATAACCGTATGAGACATTCCGTATAATTTAATCCAATAATTGCACTAAGAAACAGAAAATCTCGACTCTAACCAATAAAATATGATGCTTGATTTTAATTAAACTAGAATGATTTAAGTACCTGCTAAGTAACTTAAGTGTCTAATTCAGCACCAAGTTATAGATTAAGAAGACAATTATGAATCTAATCAATCTGTGGGTCCTTACAATTCTAAGACATGTACAGTGGGGTCCTATTGCACAAATCAAAAGAATTATAAAATTATAGATTGTATGAGTAAAATAAATACTGAAACAATAAAGTAAAGTAATATCACATTTAGATATCACAAATAATTGGAACTAAAACTAGATTATCTTTCAACTGAGATTAAAAAATTAGCCACATATATTCACAGCTAAAGCAGAATAAAAGAGAGAAAACAATACTAACAGAATGAACACTCCAACAGCCCTCAAAATCATGTTAAATATCTCCCTTTCCTTAGAGAGTTTTTCTCTCATAAACCTAAGAGAATCCTAACTAGAATAGAATAGGAAAGTTAAAAATAGGAAAATAAAATCTAATTAATTATAACCTCCTTTTACTGAAAATATTATAATTTCCTAATTAACGAGTCAAGAGAATCCTTCTCCCAAAAGGATAGGAATAACCCGTTTAACAATCTAAGATCAACTGGAACTTTTTGTTAGCGCCTTGTGCCCGTAAGACTTCCACTGCACCCTCAACATCATCAGCTCCTTATGCCCATAAGGATACTGTAGCTATCATCTCTCAAAATGCTAAAGTATACTTAGATCAATCACTTTTCTCCTTTATGCACAATTAACCTACCAAGAACTAAACCTACACCAATGATCTATATTCTCAATTCTCAACATATTTTCATCCGAAAATGTCAATAAATGAAAGAAAAACTGCAAATCAGAGGAATCAATGGATAATCAGGAAATTAAACGTCTTTCTAATGAATGGTAAGCAAATCATGCTAGAATGCATTTTTTCTGAACTTTAGACCAAATAGCTATCCCAGTTTGGAATGCAACATGCACCCAAGAGAGCAACAACATAGTATAGTTCTTGGGATCCACTAGAAATCTTCTTTTGCCATTATGTTGTGAGTACATTCTGTGAATAATTGCAGCCCAAACCCAATTGTGTAAAAATGTCTAAAACCCACAACACTAAACAAAGACAAGAACCCAATAAAATTCACAACAAATACCAATACAAACAAGCAAAAGTATACAACTTTGAATTCTAAACAAAAATGATTTGTCGTTTTCCATTTCGGGGGTTGGCGTACCACAACAATTCCCTATTGACATTCTTCTTGGATCTCTGTACAGAACCAAGATAACAAAGGATCAAAAAAGAAATCAATCAAATAATTACAATTAAAAATCAAGAAATCAATCAAATATACAGAAAAACGAAATACCAATTTTATAGAGAATGCTAGACAATTTCAGCTCTAGTGAAAGCTACCCATTCCAACAAAAGGAGACAAATCAAAAAAATTAATGAAAGTTGAAACTTAGTCTTTGTAATTTATGGACGACACACCTCATTTTTTCCAATAATATCTGACAAACCTAAATATTTTGCTATTGAGTTGAAACTTTTATTTTCCATATCCATTAGTATTGACGAAAATAATCTTATTAAAAATAATTTTGAAAAGTTACGATTCCAATCCTAAAATAAAAAATCTAATGTATTGTATGTCAGCGGAGCCTGTTTTTCAAATGTGTCATTTGATTTTTCTTTTTCTTGATTGAGAAACACAAATTGATTGCATTATTGCATTCCATTTAGTGTCTTATGCTTGAAGTTTTTCCTGACATTAAGAATTCTTCACTTAACTCTTGTAGTCTGATACTTATTTATTTTGGTGCAGGCGTCCATTTCCACTACTTCAAAGAAAAATAGGAAAAAGATGGAGTGTGCGACTGCAATTGGAAGTTCTGCTGTTGTTGAAATTGCAAAATCCATGACGAAACCTATCAAATTACTGTTAGACTACAAACGCAACATGGAGGACCTGAAAAATGGGAATGATAAACTAGAAGACAAGATGGTTGAAGCCAAAAGATTTCTGGATGATGCTGACACTAGATTTAAAGAAGTTGGGCCTAGTGTACCAAAGTGGCTTGAGGATTCAAAAAAGTTGAATCAACAAGTCAAGGACTTACTTGAAGAAAATAACGCGTATTTGGATGGAAGGTATCGAAGCCCTTGGTTACGTTATTGTCTAAGTAGGAAAGCTTCCAAGATGGCCGAGAATGTCAATAGGCAACTCAATGAAGTACCATTTTCTGATTTGGTGCTTGATGCTCCACTACCAAAATTAGGACCAACTATCAACCTTACAGGCATGATGGACTTTGATTCCAGGCGACCACTTGTGGATGAAATCTTGAAGGCGTTGAAAGATGATAACTTGAGCATGATCAGCATTTGTGGGCTTGGAGGTGTGGGTAAGACAACAATTGCAAATATGCTTGTCAAAGCTGTTGAAAGCGAGAACCATTTGGTTTCCCTTACTAGTTTCTCTGAGAATCCTGACTTCAATAGGATACGAAGTGAAATTGCGTCTAATCTTGGATGGCGATTTAGTCCTCATGATAGCGAGCCTGATAGAAGAAGAATTCTACATAAGAAGCTCATGGAGTGTGATAAGAAAATCCTCTTAATATACGATGATGTTTGGAAGGAGTGTAATAATGAAATTGGACTTCCATTACCTACTGAGATTAAAGGGTGCAAAATTGTGCTGACTTCGCGGTTCGAAGCTGTGTGTAATGCTATGGGAAGTCAAAAGAACTTTCGTATTGCAGCTTTAAGAGATGGAGAAGCTTGGGATCTATTTATAGAAATTGCAGGGGATATTGCGGACAGTTCAGATTTGCATCAAACGGCGAGGGAAATTGTAGATCGATGTGGTGGTTTACCTATTGCCATTAAAATAATTGCTGGAACACTGAAAGGGAGGAGAAAAAAAATATGGGAAGATGCACTCGAACAACTAAAGAATGCAAAGTGGGAAGACATCCAAGGAGTGGGGGATACGGTGATTAATCTAATTAAAGCAAGTTACGATTTGCAACAAAAGCAAGCCAGGTCATGCTTTTTGCTTTGTTGCTTGTTTCCAGAAGATTTTGATATTCCGGTTGCCTCTTTGGTTAGATGTGGTATGAGCTTAGAGTTGTTTGGAGACTCTGATAACCTTAACAACGTAAGCAATAGAGTTGAAGCGCTCATTTGTGAGCTGAAACAATCATTTTTGTTGCTTGATGGTGATTCAAGGGAGTATGAGTCTGTGAAGATGCATGATGTTGTACGCGTTGTGGCCATATCAATTGCCTCTAAGGGTAGGTGCAAATATGCAGTACTACATGGTGCTACCATGCAAAAATGGCCAGCGACAGATTGCACGGCAATTTCACTTGTGTGCGAAGAGATGAAAGAGCGACCTGTTGATTTGGAGTATCCAATGCTTCAACTTTTATGGCTTGAGTGCATAAATTATTCAAAAGTCTTGCCAGAGTGTTTATTTGAAGGGATGAAAGATCTAAAAGTCCTATTTTTGAACATATCGGGATCTTTACCAAAATCACTTTATCTCTTGGAGAATCTTCGAACCTTGTGTATTAATATAGATTCAGGAGATATATCTTGGATAGAAGCTCCAACAAATCTCGAGTTTCTTGAAATTCGGGGTTATAAATTAGTAGAGCTGCCAAAAGAAATAGCAAGATTGGGAAATTTGAGGGTGCTGGACTTGAGGGGATTGGGACGGCTTCAATATATTCCAGTAGGTGTTTTATCTCACATGACAAAACTAGAAGAGTTGCATATCCACCTGAGCTTTGGAGTCGACGTAGATCGAGAGAAGACCATTGCAAGCCTCAAAGAGTTAAAGTCTCTTCCAATAACTAAATGTTTAAAGACCATGGTGATTAAAGGCTGTGCTGAATTAGAGTACATAGTTGATGCGAGAATGGAGCAGATTCCGCATATTGGGTTCCCTCAGTTGGAGAAATTAGAGCTAGGAAAGTTATCTGATTTCAAAGCATTTTGGCATCTTCCATTCTCAAAAGCCAATCCCAATCAGTTTCCAAGCCTCAGCAAGCTAACGGAGATCAACATAGGGGGATGTGAAAAGTTGAAATATGTATTTCCTTTGTCCATGGTGAGAGGAATGAGACAACTCCAGAGCATATCAATAGAACGTTGCGAAACAATGGAAGGAATTTGGTGCAGAAAAGAAGTGGATGATGAGAAGATAACAGAAGATGAGATTGAGTTTCCTAATCTCACAGATCTGACTCTTTCAGAACTTCCAAATCTAATTGGGTTGTGGGTAGAGATGGAGACTGCAACTGCTCCAACTACCGCTCATCACATGGTATGTCTTCTACATCTTCTTTCCCAAATTAATTTCTTCGATCTTTTGACTACAAAGTTGACAACTCATCATATTTATTTACATGCATCAATAATTTCTAGCAATATATTTATTACTGTGAAATTCTCACCACACAACAATGTAATATTTATTTTTGAAAATGTATATTAAGCGTATATGCAAGTTCAAAATTAACAAATGGATTCACCTTTAAAAAAAATAAAAATAAAAATAAAAATAAAAAATAAAAAAAAGACATGTCAAAATGATTGTTATTTATATAAATATTTTTTCAATTTATTTTATATTTTTATATTTTGTCATCAAAAATTTAGTGGAATTGTTGGGAATTGCAATTTTTTCCCTCTCAAAATTGACAAAATATTTATATATATACCTATTTTTCCATAATAAAAAAAATTATATGTAAGCCTTGAAATACACATACTGTTTTGGATAAGTTATTAAATTTATTATTGTTAAGGGAAAAAAAAGGGGAACGAAGAGTGAAAATAGATAGGGTTAATAAAGAAACTGAAAAAAAAAGTCTAAAAGAAAGTGAAAAAAATTAAAAAAAAAAATAATTTTAAGTGTTTTATTTTCTCAACAATTTGTCATCTTCAATTCGGGGGGTAATGGAAGCATTTTTATCAAATTTAAATGTAATAGGCTGCTTGCAAAGTTGAGATGTGTAAAAGTTTTTTTAAAAAAAAAAAATTGAGGAAAAAATTATTACTCTCCTTATTCCACTTTCAAGTTATCAATCTCATTATTTAACTTTATTCCATTCTAAGTATCATTTAAAATTAAAATGGATTATTTGAAATTAGAAAGGCAATTTAATCAATTGCTAATACATTTTTATAAAATTAAAATTTTTCAATCATTTGATAAACATTTCTAATAATTTTATATTTAAAATCTGTCTAAATAATTTTTTGTCTGTTCCTATAAAGAAATGTAATATATATAACATTTTGTTTGGACTTCACCACTTACTTTATGATGAAGAAATTTTAATAAATATATATATGTGAAGAATGTTTATTGTAAAATGTTATTATATTTAATAGGAGAAATCAGAAGAAGAAGCAAGTACATCAGAAATTCAACAGATTGATTCAATTTCAAGAAGTGGTGATCAGGCGGAAATGATATCATTTATGTTATTTCCATCACCTTGGCTGCGCTTTTCTTGTTTACAAAACCTTGACTTGCTAAGCTGTGAAAGGCTAAAAGTGGCATTTTCACCATCTGTTGCTGAGCAGCTGGTGCAGCTCAAGACCTTAGGTATAAATCGTTGCAGGAAGATGGAATATATTGTTGGAAGAGAAGAAGAAAAAAAGCCCACACAAAGGAGATTGTTTCCTAAGTTAACGTCAATCAAACTTATGTTTCTTGATGAGCTAGTGGCTTTCTGTGGTGATAGTGGTAATCTTTTGTTGGATTGTTGGGACTCCTTGGAACAAATTACGGTAATGTTTTGTCCGAAAATAAAGTCATCATCATTAATTGCAAAACCAATTGAAAGGCCATCAACATTAATGAATCAAAATAGTGTTGATGAATCAAATAATGAAGCAATGATAGGTTGCCCAACAGCAAGAGCATTGATAAGAAGATGTAGAAGAAGGGACATACACCAAAAAAGTCATCCAAGGGACAACCCAGCTATAGAAACCCAACAACATCATATGGATTTCCTCAAACACAAAGAGGTATGTTTTAATTAAACATTTCAATTAATAATTTTTGAGCATCAATATTGATTTCCCAAACACAAAGGGGTATGTTTTGTATAATTAAAAATTTTGAAACCAGTATGATTTGCAGGGTCCTCAAAAGACCCAAGTTTATATTCTAGCACATTGCAAGATTTTCAATAATTTATTAATTCTAGTTTGTTTTACAACTCATATATAATTAAATAGATGTCTAAGTTTATATATATATATATACACACACACACACTAGCCAAATGCCCCTGCAATCCAGCAATTTATAAATTAGTATTCGTATATTTATAAATATGTTTGTTGTTGAATACAAATAATATAAATTTAAAAGTAGATATGAGCATCCAACAATTACATTAATGCATAGTGAATTTCAAATTTTTGCCTGCTTCAAAATTTAAATTATTTTTTAAATATGCATATTAGGAGAAATTGATTTAATTTGTGGCTAGTATATAAATTCTTCTACATTTTATAATAGTAATGAAATATGTAATGATCAAATTTAATTAGATTTAAAAAAACTAAAAGATAGAATAAATTTTGTAATAATTACACTTTTTATTAGAATAAATTTAATTAGATTTTAAAAAACTAAAAATAAGTTGCCATTTGTCATAAACATATAATGAAGCAATGATAGGTTGCCCAACACCAAGAGCATTGATAAGAAGATGTAGAAGAAGGGACATACACCAAAAAAGTCATCCAAGGGCATTTAAATGTAATAGGCTGCTTGCAAAGTTGAGATGTGTAAAAGTTTTTTTTTTAAAAAAAAAAAATTGAGGAAAAAATATATGCATGTATTAAGCCTAAAAATTAATAAAATTAAGTAGAAATTAAATTAGAAAGAAAAAATTATTACTCTCCTTATTCCACTTTCAAGTTATCAATCTCATTATTTAACTTTATTCCATTCTAAGTATCATTTAAAATTAAAATGGATTATTTGAAATTAGAAAGGCAATTTAATCAATTGCTAATACATTTTTATAAAATTAAAATTTTTCAATCATTTCCTTAATTTTTGAGTTAAGGTGGGATTGTTGGCTTAAAATGGGATAAATGAAGTATTATTTTTAAGTAATTTCCTTAATTAATTTTTAAGTAATTAGTTTAAAGTTTTATCATTTTAAGGTGAGAAGACTTAAATTTAATCTAACTTTCAAGATTCAAAACACTTTAGATTTAAAAAAATTAGAGAAAAAACAATCATTTGATAAACATTTCTAATAATTTTATATTTAAAATCTGTCTAAATAATTTTTTGTCTGTTCCTATAAAGAAATGTAATATATATAACATTTTGTTTGGACTTCACCACTTACTTTATGATGAAGAAATTTTAATAAATATATGTGAAGAATGTTTATTGTAAAATGTTATTATATTTAATAGGAGAAATCAGAAGAAGAAGCAAGTACGTCAGAGATTCAACAGATTGATTTAATTTCAAGAAGTGGTGATCAGGCGAAAATGATATCATTTATGTTATTTCCATCACCTTGGCTGCGCTTTTCTTGTTTACAAAACCTTTACTTGGAAAGCTGTGAAAGGCTAAAAGTGGCATTTTCACCATCTGTTGCTGAGCAGCTGGTGCAGCTCAAGACCTTAGGTATAAATCGTTGCAGGAAGATGGAATATATTGTTGGAAGAGAAGAAGAAAAAAAGCCCACACAAAGGAGATTGTTTCCTAAGTTAAGATCTATCAGACTTATTGGTCTATTTGATCTAGTGGCTTTCTGTGGTGATAGTGGTAATCTTTTGTTGGATTGTTGGGACTCCTTGGAACAAATTACGGTAATGTTTTGTCCCAAAATAAAGTCATCATCATTAATTGCAAAACCAATTGAAAGGCCATCAACATTAATGAATCAAAATAGTGTTGATGAATCAAATAATGAAGCAATGATAGGTTGCCCAACACCAGGAGCATTGATAAGAAGATGTAGAAGAAGGGACATACTCCAAAAAAGTCATCCAAGGGACAACCCAGCTATAGAAACCCAACAACATCAAATGGCTTTCCTCAAACACAAAGAGGTATTTTTGTTTCTTTAATTTAACGTTTCAAAAATTATTCTAGCACATTTAAAAAATTTTGAAACCAGCATGATTTGCAGAGTCCTCAAAAAAATTTGTATTCTTATATTTATAAATATGTTTGTTGCTGAATATATTTATAATTTGTTGAGATAATCATAAATTAACCAATGATATTTCCAATTGTGATATAATATATTCTTTTACATTTTATAATAGTAATGAAATATGTAGTGATCCAATTTAATCAAATTTAAAAAAAAAAATAAAAGATATAATGAAAGAATAAATTTTGAAATAATTATATTTTTTATATTTTAAAATGTTTTTTAAATTTTGTAATAATGATTGAAAAAGAAAAAAGAAAAAATTCTTAGAAGCATTTTGTGAGGAGATAAACAATTTGTTGAAAGATTAACCGTTCGCTTTTGTGAGGAGATAAAAGAAATTGTTGGAGAAGTGGATGAAGAGTCAAGTTCGGACAAAGTTGTCCTTCCTCACCTAAGGTTTATAAGCCTATTTCATTTACACAACCTTAGGAGTTTCTACAATGGGATATCTGCCATGGAATTGCCTTCATTAGAAGTTGTTGAAGTTGATGGATGCAGTCAAATGAAGACTTTCTCCTATGGGTCCTTGTTAAGCACTCCAAAGCTAAAGGAAGTTGAGATAAACCAAAGCAAATATTCAATAAAAGAGGATTTTAATGCAACGGTACAAAAAGTGGTACGCTCAATTTCAACTCAATCATTTTTATTTTTAATTCAATTTTTAATTTAATTTTTTCTATTGATACAAATTAATGTCAATCAACATTAATTATTATAATTAATTAGAAAGCTATTATTTTGCATTAATCAATCATAACAACATTTCTTTCTAACTTTATGAAAATTAATAAAATAATTGAGAAAACTTAATTTTTTTAAAATAAGAATAAAAATGGACTGAATTGTCCATTGCTTAAATCCAAATATTTCCATTTACTTTTATCCTTTTCAATGCAAAAAGAGAATTAATGTACTACGGAGTTTTTACTTTTTACTAGAAATAGAGGTATAATAAAAAGAAAAATGTTTAATAAAAATATAAATGTAGGGAGCTGAAGTCAAATTTTGAAAACTTTGTATTAATAATCTCTTAATTTATTAAAGAGAAATGGATAATTTATTTTTACATATTTATTCAATTTTTTATTTTATTGAGCAATTAATGCAGATGGGAACAATATTGCACATCTATAAGACGGAGGATTTGATGAGAATGGGGCATGATGATCAACTACTGAAAAATGAAGATTTCAGTAAATTTCTAGCTTTATACATTGATCATTGTCCTAAATTGGTGAATGCAATTCCTTGCAATTTGATGCCAAGTCTTCAAAACCTAGAAAAGCTTATTGTCCAGGGGTGTGAATCATTGAAAGAGATATTTGAGTATGAAGGAGTGAATAATTGTGAAGGAACATTCTCTCATCTTCAAGAAATTCAGTTGGAACGGTTGGATAATCTGAAGCATATATTCAACAGAATTCCAAATGAAATTGTTGGATTTCAAAACCTAAAAAAGCTAAAAGTTGAATTATGCAAGAGTTTGAGAAACATATTCTCAGTTTCAGTGGCAAGTTGGATGCTACAACTCCAAGAACTACAAGTATATAGGTGCTCAGAGTTGAAGGAAATAGTAGCAAAAGAGGAGAAAGAAGAAGAAGAGGAATCAATTGTGTTTCCTCAACTAAGGATCATTGAAATTAGTCTCTGTTCCAATCTTGAATGTTTCTACAGTGGGATTTATGCCCTTCAATTTCCATTATTAGAAAGCTTCACTTTAATCTTTGACTCTAATCATCATTTGAAGACTTTCTCAAATGGATTAGTAGTGAAGAGTCCTAATCTCCTGAAAGTAAGAATAAATTTACAGCAACATCCACTCAAAGGAGACCTAAATGAAACATTAACAAGGTACACAGCCCTATTTCCTATAAATGTTTTTATGTTATTTCCTTGATTTCTGTTGATTCATTATCTAGTAAATTTATAGTTATTATGATTTCCATGTCTACTTAAACAAATTTACTTATCCAAAGTTAAGTGGATTTTGGTCATTCCCAACCGTCTGAATTATTATGAGGTTAAATAATCAATGTTGATTTTTCCACCTAAATAATTATTCAACTGCACCAAATCAACCATTTTTTCCAAAATACTACACTCATATCACTATCTTCATCCCAGTTTTTCTTTATTTGCTGATCCAAACAAAAATTTGAAAATCAATCAAAATCTACTTGCTCTGGTTTTACTGTAAAATTCCAATCCAAATTCATCGATAAAAATTGGAGTAGGATTAACAAATTATATTTTCCAAACAATACTTTTTTTTTGATAAATACTATTTCTAATGGCACCCATTTTCAAAACCTTAAAAACACTTTTGGACTAAAAAAATATTAAGGACTAATTAAAGATTTTTAACAAATTAACTATATAGTACTTCTCCACTAATAACATTTTATTTTAATACAAATCTTAGTAATAATATTATATAGTGCATTGCTATATTTTTTTTAATTATTTTATTTGATTTTATATTATAAAGTTTAGTTTTATTTTTTTGGTAAATTTATTTTTGTCAATACTTATACTATGGATATAAATTATAAAAATAAATATAAATATGTAAAAAAGATTCATTTATTAATTTTTAGAAAATCATAGATATGTAACATTTCATTAATTTGTAATATATGTACAAAACAATGAAAATTTGGCAATTATAAATGCTAGTAATTAACTGGGTTGTAAATTTACAAACAGATAAAGTTTAGAGAAGCTCTTTATGTTTTTTTGGTGCATGAATTTTATAGGAAGAGCAGTGATACAAGTGAGGATCAACAAACAGAAACTATTGAGGAAATTGAAGAGCAGAGTGGAGATGAAGGTGATTAATTGTTCAGTTGCATAATCTTATATGTGCAATCATTATGTTGGATGATAGTTAGATATTGCTAAATATGGTTTTTTGGTTGATTTAGCAAGGATCAACTTAGAGAATCAGCAGAAGAGGAAATTGAAATTGAAGCGGAAGAGAAGCGAAGCAACATATCATTTAGACAAGTAAATGATGCTTCAGAAAGCAAAAGGTACACTTCAATTGCATGGGAATACTATTTATTTTTTATCTTTATCTTTATTTTTAACTTATGTAATGGAAATTCTAAAAATAATGCAAACATATTGTGATAAATACTATTTCTAATAACAAGAAAAAATGATTATATAAGCATTAATGTGTCAATTGTTGTAATAGGCAAGGCAGATATCTGTATAATTCATTACTCTATATTATTAATTTTGCTCAATTGCAAAATTAAGTCAATGATTAGCATGTATGAAGTTAATTCTAAATGTTTGAATTTCTTTTATCATGTGGTTGACAGCAGGTTGACATTCAAGATAGGTAACAGATTCAGGCCACAAAATTCACAATAATTAATTATTGTTTCACATCGTGATTGTGTTGTTCAACACAAATTAACATCGTACATTAAAACACGCTCTCTTATTATGTACTAATTTGATGGATGTCGAAGCCACTAAAAATAATTTTTTTAATTTTTCTAACTAAATAAGTTATAAATAGGACAAATAATAGTTGAATCCACGAATATTAGTATTAATTTAATTTTAGATAACCATAAAATAAATAATAAAAATAAATGAAAGATTTTTTATGAGTTAAAAATGTAAAATACAGAGCTAAATAATAAAAATAAATAATGCAGAAAAACTATTAAAAATAGAATTTATAATAAAAATTTCAGTTAAAAATATTTACAGCACAAAATTTAATTTAGTGATCATAGAATCATAGACATAAGGATAAATCTAAATTCATGTATTGGGCCAGTTATAATTATCGGTTTTGCACTCCAAATCATTTTTTCGTATTAATAGACTAATCAAGTAAAATTATAATTATCTCTTAACTAAATAAATAACCCTTTCCAAGCGAAAGAATTCAATTTAATTGACAGCTTTACAAATGAGAAAGACTTAACCTAAGCAAACCAACCTAAAAGCAAAATTGATTTCTCGGATGTCTTACTTCTCTCTCTTGTAAGATTCCTCTCTCATATCAATAAAAGCTTTCAGTTCTTCTTAGACAAAGTCCAATCTAAGAAAGGAAAGGTCCTGTTTTCCCCTTATGGTATCAGAGCTAGTTATGGCAACTAAGCTAGTTATGGCAACTAAGCTAGTTATGGCAGCTTAAACACCTTTCAAGGAAGGATTACAGCAAAGGTATTATCATCTGTAATAGCTATTTCAATATCTGCAGAATTGCCGTACCCTTAGTAAGGTATATTGTTTAATTTTATTGATAAATTATTTATGATTATAGAAGAATATTGTTATTCTATTTAGTTTTTATTCATAGTGTATATGCAAAAGGCCGTGCCATTCTGTGTAGTACTCAGGAGGAGGAAGATCAGTGGTATAGTACGGATGAGTAATATACATTATGCGTATTACTGAATAGTATAATAGTACAATTCTATAATTATAGAAAGTTTATTAATAATTATTGAATGGTGTATCTTATTACATGCCTGGTATGAGTTATGTCTGCAAGATTTGAACAAGCTATTCAAGATTGGTATACCCAAGCTCGTATATCCAACCTTGAATATTTAAATCTTGAGATACCCACTCCTTTCTCTATTCAAAAATCTAAATTTCCTTGTTTCCTTAAAACTCATCAAGAGAATCATTCTCTTTCTAGCCGTGATAATTGTATTAATTCCTTAATAGATTTGAATCTTGCAAATACCCAAAACATAGCAGTTATTTTTGATAGAATTTCTCTTCTATCAAAAGCTTCTTTAAAACACTTTCATAAGATTCAAGAAGATCAAGGTGCTTTCCATCAGCAAGTCTTAAAGAATTTTGAAGAAACCAACGGAAAACTTGAATCTTTTCTTCAACTAGCAGAGGATAATCATCCCATAACCAAAAGCCAAGCTACAAAGTTAATAAAAGAAGTTGAAGAAGTTCAGATTCTAGTAAAGGATCTAATCAAGTTCCTAACTTCATGAGCTGGAGGATCACTGCAGAATCTGAAGAATACTTGGAAGCTTTACAAGCTACTGAGACAATCGAAGAACCAGCACAAGGTTTTGTCAGACCTACTCTTGAAGCATCAAAAGGGCAGATAAGCTTAAATAAAACAATAATTAAGCAGAATAATACTATCATTCAATTACTGTGCAAGCAACAACACGAGATTGCCCTTCTAAGAGAAGATTTGGAAGAACTCCGAAAAGAAGAAAGAAAGAAACAAGAGTTCCCTGAACAACTGGAAGAATCAATCTCCCAGTTACAAGAGAAACTAAAGACAGTGAATCTAGGAGGAACTGCTACCAGTAAAAATACTTATCCTCCCTGGAAAAATAAACTTTTTGTTTATGATTCACAGGTCTACAAGTATCCCGGTAAAGCAAATAAAGAAAAGAACAAACAGAAACAGGATGAGTAAAATGGAAGAACAAAATATTTCTTTCATAGGATATGAAGAAACATGGGATACCCTTGGAGAACCCAGTGGAAAGTACGATTACTACGTCAAGTACTCAAAACCAGAAAGTGCTAACGTAGCAATTGAAACCATTCAACCCTCTGGATGGAATGAAGAAAAAGAAATAAGCATCTCAGCCCAAACAGGAGAATGGGTAATAGATGAGGAAGACGATGGTACTAAATATCCCCCTGAATGGTACCACCCATACAATCTTTTGTATGATGAAAAAGCAGGAAGGATGATGGTGTTCAAACACAGTCCAAAGCCTGTAAAAGAAGAAGCAGCTTTACCTACCACAATTGTCAAGGTAGAAGAACCAGAAGACACAAAAGGGGATACTGATTCAACAAATGAGTCAGAATCGGCTTATTACTGGAAAAATCCTTTCGCTATCTTAGCAAGCAAAAAGGAGGAACAGTCAGAGGAAGATAAAAAGCAGGAATCTTTTCTTTATAATTCATCATCTGAAGAAAGCAAAGAAACAACTGTAGAATATTGCTCAGCAAATAAAAAGAAATCAAAAAGAGCTTTATTCCCTACAGGAATAGGAGTATCAAAAGATGAAAGAAGATCTCCAAATTCTTCAACAGAAGAATTGGAAAGCTCAGAAGAAGAAGATGAATGGCGATCTATTGAAGCAAGAGCTATGATAGAAGTTGCTTCAAAAGAAACTTATGTTCCATCCAAACGCGTGATCAACAGATTATACAATATGAATGTGGAAATAAGTGTTCCAGGAGTCAAGCCATTCACTGTCAGAGCTATATTGGATACAGGAGCTTCTGCTTGTGTAATTGATTTAAACTCAATACCAAAAGATGCAGTAGAAGTCAGTCCTTATACAGTCAACCTGAGTGGGATCAACTCCAAGCAGTGTGTCAAACAGAAATTGAAGTATGGCTCCATGAGCATTGAATGCAACAAATTCAGAATACCCTTCACCTATGCTGTACCAATGACAATAAAAGATGATGGTATTCAGATGCTTCTTGGCTGTAACTTCATCAGAAGTATGTATGGAGGCTTGAGGATAGAAGGCAACACAGTTACCTTCTACAAAAATATTACCTCAATTGCTACTCAAGCAGATTTGGAACTAAGAGCAGCAAAAGCTATTCCTGAGTTAGACATGGAAGAGCAGGAATACTTGGATTTGAAGGAGCTGGTCTATTTTTCAACTGAATTTAGAAACAAAAATTTTGAGGCTAGATTCAGTAAACTAATAAGTCAGCTAAAGGAGCAAGGATACATAGGAGAAAATCCTCTGAAGCACTGGAAGAAAAACAAAGTTCAATGTAAACTGGAAATCATTAATCCAGATCTGACTATTGAAGATAAACCACTAAAGCATGTGACACCAGCAATGAAAGATCAATTTGATCGACACATCAAAGCTTTATTGGAAATAGGAGTGATCAGACCTAGCAGGAGTAGACATCGTACAATGGCTTTCATAGTACATTCAGGAACTACCATTAATCCTACAACAGGCAAAGAAGAAAAAGGAAAAGAAAGGATGGTATTCAACTATAAGAGTCTCAATGATAACACTCATAAAGATCAATATTCCTTGCCAGGGATAAACACAATTATGAAAAGAGTAGGAAGCAGCATGATCTACTCAAAGTTCGATTTAAAGAGTGGTTTTCATCAAGTCACAATGGAAGAATCCTCTATTCCTTGGACTGCCTTTGTTGTTCCAGGAGGATTATACGAATGGCTAGTAATGCCTTTTGGCCTCAAAAATGCTCCAGCAATTTTTCAACGAAAAATGGATGACTGTTTTAGAGGAACAGAAGATTTCATAGCAGTCTACATCGATGATATCTTAGTCTTCTCAAAAACAGAAAAGGAGCATGCCAAACATTTAGAGGAACTACTGAAAAGAGCTGTTCATTGGGGATTAGTTTTATCTCCTTCAAAAATGAAGATAGCTGTTCCTGAAATTGAGTTCTTAGGAGCAATCATTGGTAACAGAAAAATAAGACTCCAAGAACATATCATCAAAAAGATTGCAGACTTTGATGAAGAAAAGCTGAAGGAAAAGAAGGGTCTTAGATCATGGTTGGGCATCCTCAATTATGCAAGAAATCATATTCCTAATCTGGGAATACTTCTTGGACCACTTTACCAGAAAACAAGCCCACATGGAGATAAAAGATTAAAGTCATCTGATTACCAACTAATCAGACAGATTAAGGAAAAGGTCCAAAATCTTCCTGATCTGGAGCTACCTCCCACTGGTGCGTACATTATACTAGAAGTAGACGGTTGTATGGAAGGATGGGGTGGCGTGTGCAAATGGAAAAAGAATAGGTGGGACCCAAGAACAACTGAGAAGATTTGTGCCTATGCAAGTGGCAAGTTTCCAACCCTTAGATCAACCATTGATGCTGAAATCAACGCCTGTATGGAAACAATGACGGCTTTAAAAATCTATTATCTCGATCAAAAGGAGATAACATTAAGAACAGATTGCCAAGCCATTATAAGTTTCTACAACAAGAGTTCTCAGAACAAACCATCTCGAGTTCGTTGGATAGGATTCACCGATTTCATTACAGGCACGGGAATTAAAATTCATTTTGAGCACATAGAAGGTAAAAATAATTTTCTTGCTGATACTTTGTCCAGGTTGGCTTGCTCAACATGTCTAATGAACAACAACTCCGAGATTATTGCCTACATGTTAGTCAAACACTCAACAATGAAGAATGGAATGACTACCAGGCAAGAACTGAAGCTGCAGATGAAATTGAGAAAGAAGCTGGGCAAAAAGCCATTCAAGCACTTCAACACTATCAGGCTATTCTTGAAGAAAAATTTAAAGCCCATTATCGAACAGTCAATCCAGGAGTTCGATGGAATTATGAAGTGGAAAAGCTTGAAGAACACATTGTCCAAATTACCAAAATCATACACAGTTCTGAAGAACTTCTCCAAGCAACTCAAACCTGGCCAGCCAAAAGAGTTCTTGACTATGCAAAAATTAACTTGTCAAGTTCTGAGGATGACTACAGTTCAGAGTAAGCACAATGGAGCGTGGTGGAATGGTATGAGCAAATTGTGGTGGAAAGATGTGCACTGATGCACAACCCACCAAAGTAGGACAGGCAGACCAAAGTGGGACCACCCAACTCCACTTTGGATATGATAAGATTCCAGATAAGAAGGAATCTTGTAAAGTAGTTGTAGTATTAGTCTACTTTCTGTAAAGTAAAGTAGTTTGTATTTTAGTTTGCATTATTAAGTTTAATAATGCGTAGGAATCTTTAAAAGTGTGATGTGACAGCACACTAGCATTTGTCTGTCAATTATTAAGTGTAGTGTGTAATCCACTAAGATAGTGGAATAGAAAAGTAAAGTGGTAGCCAGCTGTAAACCACTTTACATAGCTTATAAATAGGTTTGTAACTTAGAGTTGCAAGACATCCGAGAAACACTCGAAGTCTTACTTCTCTCTCTTGTAAGATTCCTCTCTCATATCAATAAAAGCTTTCAGTTCTTCTTAGACAAAGTCCAATCTAAGAAAGGAAAGGTAAGGGGAAAACAGGACCTTTCCTTTCTTAGATTGGACTTTGTCTAAGAAGAACTGAAAGCTTTTATTGATATGAGAGAGGAATCTTACAAGAGAGAGAAGTAAGACTTCGAGTGTTTCTCGGATGTCTTGCAACTCTAAGTTACAAACCTATTTATAAGCTATGTAAAGTGGTTTACAGCTGGCTACCACTTTACTTTTCTATTCCACTATCTTAGTGGATTACACACTACACTTAATAATTGACAGACAAATGCTAGTGTGCTGTCACATCACACTTTTAAAGATTCCTACGCATTATTAAACTTAATAATGCAAACTAAAATACAAACTACTTTACTTTACAGAAAGTAGACTAATACTACAACTACTTTACAAGATTCCTTCTTATCTGGAATCTTATCATATCCAAAGTGGAGTTGGGTGGTCCCACTTTGGTCTGCCTGTCCTACTTTGGTGGGTTGTGCATCAGTGCACATCTTTCATACCATTCCAATCAAATCATATATTTATTTAATACAATTATTTTCAATGTTACTATACTAATTATCATTTGTCGTGTGTTTATGTGTTTGTATATATATATATATATATACATGTGTGCGCACGCATATATATATATATATATATATATATATAATTTTATTATAAAAAATTGAAAATTGAAAACACAGATAAATTATAACGTAATATTTAATTTAAAATTAAAAAATAATATTTAAAATAAAATAAAATACAATTTTCACAACGGCCATCGACGGTTACAGTGGCAAGTGGCGACGACAAACAGAGATTGAGATGATGGGAGTTGAAATAAGAAAAAATAATATAAAATAATTGTAAAAAATGAGTGAAGAAAAGAAAAAAAAAATGGAACGGTCAAAACAACGCCGTTTTGGCCATTGGACAATTTAAATTTTCATTTCATTCTTTATTTACTCTTAAATTTCTAATTTTAGTTCTTTCACGCTATATCTTTTATTTCATAAAAATTTTAATAATTTTATCATTGTTACTCTTTTTTTAGTCATAAATATTCTAAATTTTTAACACGCGCGCGCGCAGGTACATGTATATATATATGTACATGTACACATGCGCATACACGTGTACATATATATATATATATATATATGTTGGAGTCGGGATGCGCCCATGACTTCTCGGGTTAACCCGGAATATATATGTATCGAACCGGGAATATTACTAATATGGAAGAATTCCATATTAGGAGAAAACCAAGGGATTATGCCCCTTGAATTTCCTCTAACCCCACAACTTCCCCTTTAATGTGTAATTAAAGGGGGTAACTCCCCTAATGGGAGTTAATGTCCTACTTGTGGTGCATTCATCTCCTTTGGGAGATGAATGCCTATAAATAGGCCCCTCCTCCTTTGAGGAGGTGATGTGAAAGTCTCTAGATACCGAAACTCTGTCGGTTTCACCACTCGTCGGTTTGTACTCCAAGTGGCTTTTAAACTGTGATCTAGTTGCTGTTATCCCGCTCGTGGATATCAGTCAGACCAGTGACGCCAAAAGGGATTCTTGTATTCGCTTCCGCCAAAGTATCTGCGCTACAAGAGGTAGGTAGCATACAACCCGTTTATGTTACCTCCATATATGCATGTGGCATGTTGGTATCTAAATCCCTCATTGGTATCAGAGCCAATAATTTTGGCGTCCTGGCATATGGCTAAAAATTTGGATCTAAAATTTTATGTGTAAAATTGGTAGATCTAGGCATGAACCCGATATACAATTATTTCGTGTTAAAATATATATTTGTATATATTTTTCGGGTTTAAAAATACGTGTATGTGTACCGTATATTGAGGGGATGAATATGGGTATTCAAAACGCTAGACTTAAAATTGAGATTTGTAATTTTTTATCATACCATTGAGATCACAGACCCCAAAAACCCCCCACCGAAAAAAATCCGGAGACCAGAATCTGTCGGGAAGGCGGCGCGTGGCTTGCACGCGCCGTTACTCGTAGGGCGTGTGCGCGTGGGCGGTGGCCCACACGCGCGCAACACGGGTCCACAGCTGTGGACATGTGGCCCAATGGGATTCGGTGGGTCAGCCACGTGGCAGACAGGGTCCACCAGGTGCCACGTAGGCGACACGTGGACCACTCCGGGGGTGACATGTGGACGAATGGGATCGTGCCACGTGTCATGCCATGTCAGCACAGTGACATGTCACTGTCGCCACGTGGACTAATGGGTGATTGCCACGTGGCGGTGGCACCGTAGGGTTGTGCCACATGGCAGGGCAGATGGGAGGCGCGCGTGAGCGCGTCACTCCCTTCCCCTGGCGGCTCGTGTGAGCGTGTGCAGCCTCCTCCGACCACCAAATCAGCTCCGATATTTTGCGAAACCATTTTTCAAAATTTTTCTGATTTTTTGGTCATTTTTACAGAATTTTTTGATGACCAGAAAATAAATTCTTATTTTTAAATTATTAAAAATATTATAAAAATTGTGGAAAATGTGTTTTCTGCCTTTTAAATTATTTTAAAAATATTTTTGAAAAATTTTTATGGATCTGTCCTTATTGTTGGTTGAAATGAGTTTCAATCATATATGTTTATACATGAGTGTATTAACTACTTTTTTATTTCTGTGATGTGTTACAGAAATGGTGATGATAAGGACTCCGATTGTTCCTCGCACTCCGTTAGAGATTGCTTTAAGAAATGCAAAAGTGCGTTTAGTAAGTAACATAAGAATGCGAAGGAAGATCCAAGCTGATGACATTGATGCAATAGTGCATCATATAATGTTTATGCATGAAGAAATGCAGGAGTGCATTTGGTTAGGTGGTTTAAGTATGGGAAAAGATGATAGAGTCCTGATCAAAGCATTGGCTGACTCATTTGAATATCATCCAGAACTCAGTGAGTTATTGGAAACTACCTGGTACATTGGAGATAGAATTTATAGAAAATCTATCATCCACTTTTTGGCTAGAGTTGCCAAAAGATGAGTGTTGAGGAGTAACACCACATCTATGATAAAATTGAGAAGTTGAAGTAATGTGCATCAAATGCAAAAGTGCGTTTAGTAAGTAACATAAGAATGCGAAGGAAGATCCAAGCTGATGACATTGATGCAATAGTGCATCATATAATGTTTATGCATGAAGAAATGCAGGAATGCATTTGGTTAGGTGGTTTAAGTATGGGAAAAGATGATAGAGTGCTGATCAAAGCATTGGCTGACTCATTTGAATATCATCCAGAACTCAGGGAGTTATTGGAAACTACCTGGTACATTGGAGATAGAATTTATAGAAAATCTATCATCCACTTTTTGGCTAGAGTTGCCAAAAGAGGAGTGTTGAGGAGTAACACCACATCTATGATAAAATTGAGAAGTTGAAGTAATGTGCATCGTCTATGGCTTCATCAACGAACTTATGAGTTACCTGATGAATTAATGAAGATGATCAAAGAATCAGTCCCAGTGTCAAGAAAGATTTTGTGAAAATCTAAACTTATAAATTAGTTGACATGAGTGTCAATCTTGGTTAGCGTTTGATTTTATTAAAAGAGGATTTATGTTTCCTATTGTAATTTGACATGAGTGTCATATTTTGGATTATTGAATTTATATTGGTTGAATGAATGCGTTTATTTATTATTATGGCATTTAACTTTATAATAAATGTGTTTATTTAACTGTTAATTGCCTTACATTATTTTATGAGTAAAATGATTGCATGTTTATTAAGTGGAGGCTTAATAAATTTAAACCAATAAGATTCCCCTCTTAAGTTTGAGAACTTGATAATCCAATAATTCAGATTTACTATGCATAAAATATTAACTTGTAAGGTTGGACATTAGGACTAAGAGGGTAATTGGATACTATTAGTAGCCTTTTCGAATAGAAGCCTGATAGAAAACTTTACTGAGTTATTATTTCAGTTGCATAGTAAATAGCGTGTATTGCCTTATCTCCTTTAAAGTTGTGCAATATTATTCCATTTGAGATCAGAGGATCCTAATGGATACTGCTTCCAAATCAATTATCGTAGAACTTCATACAAGTATTAAGATGAATCGTGATAATTGTGAATTCTGGAGTATGAGAATCTAGTGGGTGCTTGAAGAGCAAGAGGCTCTTGGACCCTTAAGTTCAGTTATGGCTGAACCTAAGAACGGCACTACATCACAGTATAGGCGAGACCGTAATGCCTATGTGACATAGAAAAAAAAGAATTTCACTGCTCGTGTCATCTTGCTAAGTGCAATAGATGATATCACTAAGTAGTTCAGCAAGTATCAAAATGCAATGAATCCGTAAATCACTTTGCAAGAAAAGTTTAGAGGTGTGTCTCTAACTAAGTTTTTTTATCATTGATGATCAAGTTTGATACTTATTAGAAGAAGTCTGATTGTTCGATGCGAAAACATCTTTGAGAGATTAAAATGATTAGAAAGCTTAGTGAGATTGGTCATAAGTTGACTGATGAGCAATAGGTTCTAATTGTTATCCGTTCCTTACCCAAAAGTTAGGAGTATATAAAGATGCAACTAACTCAAACGGACAAACATTGAGACATTTGAGGATGTCGCTTGTCATTTGAAGCTTGAATAGGACTATTTGGCACTGATTAAGGTCAATGTCATTGTGCATATGGCACAGTATTATTCTGGTGAAATGAGTTCTAACTAGAACAAGATAAGCTGCTGCAAAAGCAGGATAAGGAAAAAGGCTCAATAGCCTTAAAAATCAAAGAAAGAACAGAATTTAAAGAGGTCCAAAGGCAAAAGGACGGTAAACGTTCGTTTCAAGAGTGAAATGTTTTAATTGCCAACGGAAAGGTCACTATGCAAGAGGTTGCACTGTGCCCAAACAGATACAATATTTTGACTCAAGAGTGAGTGAAATTTGTGTATCCTGCTCAGAATTTCATTCTTTATGAGTGATGGATTCAAGAGCAAAAGATCATGTAATAAGGGATTAAGATAACTTTGTTAAGGTTCTGTTTCTGTTCTTACTTTCTTGAAATTTGTTTTCAATTTATGTTTTGAGGATAACGGTATATGCTTATACTTAAATGATGATTATAATGGTTCTGGTTAAATGCTGAATGATTTCATTGTTATGGATGTGTACCATGACTATTTGAGAAAAATAATGAGAAAATCATTCGATAAAAGAACTAGGGCCAAATTTCTATTGCAGTTAGTTCATTCTGATGAATGTGGCCAAATAAATGTGAGGGCAAGGCATGGGGCCTACTATTTCATCACCTTTTATGGATGACTATACTAGGTATGATCATTTCAATTTGATTGCTCACTAGCCAGAAGTATTGTGTTGCTTCAAGACTTTTATAAAGTTAGTTGAGAATCAATTAGATAAAAGGATCAAATCTTTACAAACTGACAGAGGTCGGTGATATCCTACAGATAAATTTTAAGCTTCATTTGATGAAAAGGGATTGAATATCAGTTGTTCATTCTAGAAATTCACAACAAAATAATGTTGCGAAAAGGAGAAATATGACTCTCCTAAATATGGTTAGATCTATGATGGCATAGGCATATTTGCCAATCTCCTATCGGGGAGATAATTTAATGACTGCCACATATGTTTTTAAACCATGTGCCTTCTATCTCTGTCACATCTATAACTTATGAGTTGTGAACTGGTCGACAAGCTGACCTAAAATATTTACGACCTTAGGATTGTGCTGCTTACGTCCATGATATCTCATGTAAAATTGGTTAATTGGGACCAATAGATAAAAAGAGTATCTATGTGAGATATTCTGAAGTATCAAAAGGATACGTATTTATGAGTGAGCAAGAAAATATGAAAATAGCACTGTGACAGAATTCAGATCACAAGTCATCATATTCTTAGAGAATAAATTTTCAAAATTGGGCAAAGCGAATTAAGATTTCACTTTATATTAATCTCAGGAAAAAAATATCAGGATCACTCCATCCGAGTGGGAGGGAATTAGAGGAAAAAGGCCAAGGCTTTCGTCCTCCAAATGATCCGGATGTTCGAAATCCTGATTTAAATGGGAGTATTCTTGACTCCAGTGGGAGTAAAAAATATGATATTCCTAACTCCAGTGGGAGTAAGGGAACATGATTGCAGTGGGAGCATTTTGAATTACGATGAATATACGAGACATGTTTATCAAGATTCAGAATTGCGAAAATCTAAAAGGAAAAGAGTTATGCGCCAACGATTTGAGATCTATGGCTCGAATAGAGCCCTTTTAGTTGCCCCACAAGATGAGGAAAAGCCTAAAAATATTCGAGAGGCTCTTCCATGCCCATCTAAGGAAAGTGGATTAAAGCAATGGAAGAATAAATGGCATCCATGAAATCAAATCATGTTTGAGAACTTATTGATTTACTGAAAGGACACCAATTGGGAATAAATGGTTTCTCAAAGTAAAGCGAAAGACTGAAAGAGGTATTGAAAGATATAAGACTTAGCTAGTTGCTAAGGGGTTTACACAATAGGAAGGGATTGACTATGAGGAGACTTTCTCATCTGTTGTAAGATTTACGTACATATGGTTAATTCTGGCCATAGTGGCGAGTTTTAACCTAGAGCTACATCAGATGGACGTAAAGACTGCTTTTCTCAATGGAGAATTGTATGAAGAAATCCACATGGATCAACCTGTAGGTTTCATTGAAATAGGCAGCGAACATAAGGTTTGCAGATTGAAGAGATCAATCTATGGCCTTAAACAGTCTTCAACACAATGGTTCTTGAAACTTCATCATACAATCATGTCGAATGTGTTCAATATGATTGATGAAGACCATTGCGTTTATAACAAAAGCTCTAAAAGTAATTTTGTCATTTTAACATTGTATGTAGACAATATACTAATAGCTAAAAATGACAAAAGATACGTAAATATAATCAAAGATTGGTTATTGTCCAATTTTGAGATAAAAGATATAGGTCAAGCATATTACATTCTTGAAGTTAAGTTTTTAAGAGATTATTCAAGAAGATTGTTGTCTGTTTCTTAAGAGAAATATATCAACAAATACCTTTAACAATTTAATATGCGAAATTACAAGCCCATTGATACCCCTGTTGCTAAGAATCAGTTTCTCAGCAAAGAGATATGTCATAAGATGCCGAAAGAGATGGAACGTACGAGAAATGTTCTATATGCCAGTGTTGTGGGTAATCTTATGTATGCAATATTTTATACAAGACCTAATATATGTTATGTTGTGGCATGATAAGCAGATATCAATTTAACCTAGGCGAAACACATTGGAAAGCAGTTGAAAGGATACTTAACTACCTCAAAAGTACAGCTGATTATTCTCTCTATTTTTGAGACAAGGGTCTGCGATTAAGAGAATGCAGAGATATTGTTTGGGCAGGAGATGTGGATTAGAGCAAATCCACTTTAGGTTTTTTATTCTTGCTTGGCAAGGGTGCCATCTCATGGAGTAGCAAGAAACAAACCTGTGTAGCCCTATCAACAATGAAAGCTGAATTTGTCGCTTCCTCAACTGTAGTACAAGAGACAGTTTGGCTAAAATGGTTTGTGAGTCATTTAATAGTAACTACCTCAGAGGTATCAGTGACAGTCAGTTGTCGATAGCTTATAGTAAAACTAAGCATATCGACATTAAGTATTAATACATGAGAAGTATTATTGCACGAAGAGAAATGAACTTACAGTACGTTTCTACGCATGCAGATCCGTTGAGAAAACCCATAACGAGAGATGTGTTTTGAGAAATACATTAGATCTCGTGGTTTGCGTAAAATTTAATTGGTACTGTTATACTTTAATATAATCCCTTAACATTATTATTTGCGAATAATAACGAAAGTTCATTGTTGGCAATACATGAGTGTGAATGTTTATGTGTAAACATTTACTGTTATTTATTTGAGATTGAGCATGTCAGACAGAGAAGTAGCCCACTCACAAGGGTGTTTACCTCAGTTTTGTCAATGAGTTGATAAAGACTAAGATGAGGCGAATTTTGAATATATGAGATTGCTCGAGAGCCTGTTCAAAATAAAAGTGCCGTCTTGCAGAAAAATACAAGATTTGTCTTGTTAAAGTGATAGATAAAGACATACATAAAGTTGTGTGCTTTGGATTGAGATCCAAATAAGGATTGTATGAAGTCCGATGGTAAGTTATATGTAACTATCATGTTCTGTCTAAAAAGCCAGAAGTAGTCCTTAAGTAAGCGGACTAAAGTTAGATGTTTCGGTGCATCGCAACCTTATGCTTCTGTATGGTGTTATATATACATTTTAAATGTAAGACATGTGCTCCCTTAAGGGAAGGAATGAACATCATAACACATGTTTTATATCATGTGTGCTTATGTGACCAAGGGATGGGAAGTTAATATTATTGATCTCAACTTTTCCTATTGTGAGACCCTATCATATTTCGACCCTTAAAACCCTTAACTTATCCCTGAAGTATGATTTAGTGTGGCTAGTTTAGTTAGTTTTCAAGAGGCCATGGAATAATTTCGGTCTGACGGATCTGACTAGAAAAGCGAGCTGAATCTTGATGGATGGCATATAGTAAGAGGGGAAGATAGCTTTTTGATCACATTCAATTGTTTCGTGATTCACCGGCATGCCTATTGTGGTTTTTATGAGTAGAGACATAATAGTGAACACGAAAATTGTTTTATGAGATCATGAGTTAAAACAATGAATGTGAGAAGGCGGTCTAGGGTTTTGGCATACGTGTATAAGAGGATCTCATCTTTTCGAGACGCTCTATATCCCTAACAGGTGTATAGCACTAGTGCTCTCGATGTATGCTGGTCACACGGTCTATCTGCCTGTATAACTGGAGTACTCGACTGAAAATCGTCCAGTCATGTGCGAGTGGGAGATGTTGGAGTCGGGATGCGTCCATGACTTCTCGGGTTGACCCGGAATATATATGTATCGAACCGGGAATACTACTAATATGGAAGAATTCCATATTAGGAGAAAACCAAGGGATTATGCCCCTTGAATTTCCTCTAACCCCACAACTTCCCCTTTAATGTGTAATTAAAGGGGGTAACTCCCCTAACGGGAGTTAATGTCCTACTTATGGTGCATTCATCTCATTTGGGAGATGAATGCCTATAAATAGGCCCCTCCTCCTTTGAGGAGGTGATGTGAAAGTCTCTAGATACCGAAACTCTGTCGGTTTCACCACTCGTCGGTTTGTACTCCAAGTGGCTTTTAAACTGTGATCTAGTTGCCGTTATCTCGTTCGTGGATATCAGTCAGACCAGTGACGCCAGAAGGGATCCTTGTATTCGCTTCCACCAAAGTATCTGCGCTACAAGAGGTAGGTAGCATACAACCCGTTTATGTTACCTCCATATATGCATGTGGCATGTTGATATATAAATCCTTCAATATATATATATATATATATATATATATATATATATATATATATATATGTATGTGTGTGTGTGTGTGTGTGTGCATGCATACATTTGTGTATGTATATATATCACACACACACACGTGTACATATACATACATGTATATATATATGCATGTGTTTTTATGTGCATACATACATCTGTATATGTATATATATACTTACATACACATACATACATACATACATACATATAGACACACACACAACATATATGTATACATATGTGTTTGTATATATGCACATACATATTATGTATGTACATACACATACACATACATATACATTCACATACACATACGCATATATATATAATATACATACATGTACATATATATATATATACATACATACATGTATGTGTTTGTATGGATATGTATGTACGTACTTATTTGTGTGTGCATATATATGTATATGTACATAAATGTATACATACATATATTATGTATGCATGCATACATATGTGTTTATGCGTACATACATACATGTATATGTACGTATGTACGTGTATGCGCGCATATATATATATATATATACACTTTCATTTTTATTTTTTAATAAATGAACGAATTTTTTAAATTTTCTATATAAATAAATACTTCAATTTTCTAAAAAAATAAAATACATAAAACATAAAACAATTTGATGTAAATAAACGCACCCTATAATTCTATTGTATAGAATAAATTTGGTGTTAAGGTACGTTCGTATTTTGCAAATCTAATCTATTTATTTTGCATTTTAAAATATTACACTTGTTATATTATTTGAATCAAAATGATACAATTATATACATTCTATTTTCTATTTATTAGAAATTATTGTTATGTGTTATGTAAAAGTATTTTATCGCGTGCACACGAAACTATAGTATACATGCACAAAATAACCACACTTGAAAAGAGCCAACTACCAAACAATAAAGAGAGCTAAAAGATGTTACTCTTTTAACTAGGGACTCGAATGGAGGACTAACTAGGGACCGATTGAGCAGTTAAGGTATGGTTTTGCTCAAAATAAAATAACAGCTTGCTCAGGCAGAAAACATTCAATAAATGCCAACTAAACGCTTCTAACCAATTCTCAAAATATAACAGTGATGAACTGAAGTGAATCTAAGAAATTAAATTTTCCCTAAAATAGATGTAGAAGCATAAGTTGATTTATGGATAATTTCCTACGAATGACGGGCAAAATTCTGCTGCAAATAAGACCTAATTATGCAATCTGTTCAATGATCACCAGGTAGGGTTTTGATGATATCAGAATCACCTGCACAACAGGAATATATTTATATACATCGATGGAATTGATCATCATCATCCAACACAATTTAAATCACTGTTTCAATAAGTATATTTTACCTGGATCAATGATGCTCAGACAAGACACGCGGAAATACTTTCCACAAGCAGTCCCCAAGTCAACATTGTCTGGCAAAACATATTTAAATGAAAATCAGTTACAATCATAATTACCACGAAAGGTAAATCTGCAGATACACACATGGGAAACTCAAGATCAGCCAGCTATCAAATAACAAATTAATAAGTTCAGCCTTCGCGCAAATAAGCCATAAATATGGACAATAACCACAATATTGAGAGGAAGGAAAAGGTCAATGCAAATGTTGCATGGAAAAAACTAAAATGCAGTTGTTGAAAGGAACAAAATTCATTATGCACAAATCTTCAGAAATAACGGGAGAAGAGATACATTTTAGGCACTAATAGTTCTCTGCAGCCATATTCTTCAGCATGATAGCATTCTATCCTTCATTGCTGAATTCGCTAGCTGAAGTGATAGGTAGGATGCTAGCAAAGGTCATATAATGAAGATTTTTTTTTTCTTTTTAAATAATGAACTTCTCTTTGATTAGATGCAATTTTAATATTTAATGTCGATAAACTGCAGCTGAGGTACAATACTTTAGATCCATAAGTATTCTCAAGGTCAAGGTTAGTTTGGGAAAGAAGGAGTCAATCCCTAAGTTAAAAGTGCCATTGGAATGCTATAACAAACATGTAGGTTTCTCAGAGCTTGTGAGTACGCAGTTCCTTCATTTCAGATCTTGCTTTCACCCACTAACAATAAGAACTGAGCCAACTTCAACATAAATCAAGAATCCAAGTTTTGCAATCTTTTATGGAATATGGTTACAGATACAGAACAGCAAGTATTAGATAAAAAGTTTCAAACACAGATGTCCTAACTACTTAATGCGCTCTGGTTACAGCTGGATGAGCCATTTCAAAGAATAGTCAGCAGACAGGCCACTCTCTTCTTCTCCCAGACTCATAAAAAAAGGGAGAAAATTTCATCAGATAGATATTTACCGGGTCAAGACATCACCAACTATTCAACTGAAGAGATCTGTTGGGGGGCTTGACAAAGAAACCCCACTTGTATAAAGTTATACAAATACAAATCAAAACACATAAAATTGTGTTGGTGCAAGAACAATAAACTTCAAAACAAGTACCATAAATATTTGAACAATAAAGATACTTACTTCCACTATAATGATGGACTCCAATCTTTCCAAGCATAGCATAATACTCAATCTCAGATTTCCTGAGAGGTGGACAATTGTTTGAAATCATAATCAATTTTCCTGCCAAAGAAACAATAAGAGAAAAATACAGCCAATTATATCCAAATCCAATCCAAAAATTAGTCGAAAAAACGAATTAGGAAGAATGAATTATTAGCGTTTTTTAAAAAGAAAATTAACCTTTGGAGGTGCGGAGAGATCGAAGAACAGTTTTGTAACCAAGAGTGTATTTTCCACTCTTCATCACAAGAGCCAGCCTGTTATTGATGCTCTCATGGGTCTTCTTCTATAATATTTAAGAAAAACAATCATCAAATCTGAAATCTAATTTGAAAAGAGAAACAGAAAGAAAAGAAGGGCTTACGGTTTTCTTCCCAGCGACCATTTTGTTTGGCTAGTTTTGACGGAATGAGAATGGAAGATAATCATACAAATCTTATACTTCCTAGTGGTGGCTGCTGGCTTAATTAGGGTTTATGTTTGCCAAATCCTAACACGTGCAACTCACGTGAGACCGCTTACAGTCGTTTTAATTTATGCAGTGTTCACCCAATTTTGTTACAATAACTCAACTTCAATTTCTAAGAATAAAATAATTCATCTAAATTAATATGATCGAAAAGAGCTAACTGAATTCGATGTGGCATGAGATTAATTATATTTATAATCATTCAACTTTAGCAAATATAACGTTATAGTCACTAAATTACAATTTATAATAAAAAATAATTCAACTATTATTTTGTAACAAAAAAATTACAATGACAGAAAATTCGATAATCGGCAACTAACGCTTGATCTTCACAGTAAAATCTCTTTTCTCCGTTAAACTTGTCAAAATTGACCGGTCAATCGGTTTTAATTAGAGATGGCAAAATGGGCGGGTTGGACGGGTTTTGGTTGGGTCATAAATGGGTGGGTTATAAATGGGTCAAAGACATATGGGTCATAAATGGATCAATACTCAAATGGGTTGGTCGGGTTTGGATCGATCCATTTATGGCCACTTGTTCATTTTAAAAAATAAATCTAACAAAAGTATTGAACATAGAGATAATAAATAAATGTCCATTTCAAAAAATTAGTTTTACAAAATTATTAAATATACAAATAGTAAATAATATAGTAATTTATTTTTCGACTTTAATTAATGATCACTCCACACTTTGATCTGATTTTGAAAATTTAATATTTTTTCCCATGTGATTTTCAGATTGCTGCTCAGCTGCAATAATAATAAATATCTATATAAGAATATTATAAGAATATGTAAAATAATCTATATACACATGTTCAAAAAAATAAATACATTTATTTTACCTTCAAATCCAAATAACCAACTGCGAGTGGTAATCAAAATCTCTGCATTTTCAGGTAACATAGATGCCCTCCATTTATTGAGAATTCTTCCTCTCATACTAAATGCTGACTCTGAAGCAACGGTAGTAATGGGAATTGTTATAATATCTCTAGCCACTATAGAAAGAATGTGATATTTTGGCTTATTATCCTTCCACTAAGATAAGACATCAAATTGTGGAGTTCTACTCAGTCTTGGATCATTCAAATATATATCTAACTCGAATTTATCTTCAAAACTATTGCCAAAACTTTCGAATTCCTACATAGAAATTATTATACAAGTTATACAAAATATTGCTGCAAAAAATGCAAATATTTTATTCTAAAAAAATAAAAATTAAGGAAAAGGGACGCACTTGCATGAGATCATCATCCAAACTTGGTCTCCTTTCTGTTGATACCTCTGAAGTTGCATTATTAATTACATTTGATGCAAAAATATCATATAATTTATCCTTAATTTCTCTGCATTCATATTGAACCACAATCTCATCTCCGAATAACTTTCTATAAGAAAATGTTATGAAATCCAACTTATAACGAGGATCTAAAATAACAGCAAAGGAAAGAATAGTGCTGTAACTGTCCCAGTATTTCTCAAACTTATCAAACATCAAGGTAGTCATATCCTTAATACACCGATCTTCACTTCTTTTCCCTTTCAATAACAACAGATGAATTCTCAAAACGTTATAAAAGTACAAATTTGAGGTGGGATAACGCGTTCCTGAAAAAAGATCTATAATATCTTGAAAATATTTCAATATATTACATATTTTCTCAACTAAACTCCACTGATCATTAGTTGGATTCCAAACATATGTTGAGTCAACAATGGCTAAATGTGAAAAAGTTTTTCGATAAAAGAGGGCTCTATCAAGCATCACATAGGTAGAATTCCACCTCGTGGGACAATCCAACCACAATCCTTTAGAAAACTCAAGACCTACTCGATCAACACATTCAATAAACTTAATTTTCCTAGCTTCTGATCCATGAAAATCGGTGTATTAATTTAATTAACTAAAATTTATAATATACAATTATAAAAATTTATAACATTGTGGTCACTCAATTTTACCATCATGCCATGTCAGATCCCATCAGATGTCGATACGGTAAAATTTTTAACGTGGCAAGAGGTTTTACCATGAAGATCACGCGCCCGTTGCTGAATTATTGAATTTACAGCCATTATGATTTTTCTATTACAAAATAACAGTTTAGTTATTTTTTCATTACAAGTTGTAGTTTAGTGATCACAACGTTACACTTGCCAAAGTTAAGTGATCACGGATGTAATTAATCTCGTGTCACATCGAATTCAATCAGATATTGACGTAGCAAATTTTTTGACGTGTCATTGGTTTTCATCATAAAGTTTACGTGCGGGTTGCCAACGAATCCGATTTTTTGTCATTTTTATTTTTTCGTTACAAAATAATAGATGAATTATTTTATTATTAAAAATTAAAATTTAGTAATCATATCGTTACAAATCACAAAATTGAGTAACAATCATGAAAATTAACCCAACTAATATCCTTCCCCTTCCCATGCTTCCCCTATAAATCAATAATTTTTTTTAATGATTTTTCACAATCACTTTATAAAGAACGATAGGCATTTATTTTTAATACCAGCTTTCAATTATTTATTGGATAAAATATTTTCAATTATTTAAAATATACAACATTGTCTAGAGTTAACCCATGGAAGTTTTTGATAACATCAATTGGAAAAGCATTTTTCAAATGATAAATCTTTCTTAATCAATAAATAAATAAAACTGATTTGGGTTATTTCTAATCGGCTTTAGTTTTAGAGTACATGATAAAGCCTAAAAAGTTTTTATCTGAAGAAGAGAAGGCGATCCGATCGGATGAGAAAACCCTGCAATAAGAAGAGCCCGGTCGAACCAGGCGTGAGCACTCCGAAACTTAAGTTAGTAGTTTAGAGAGAGAATGTGCTTTTAGAGATAGAGTGTTTAGGATTCAATACCTAGTGTCATCGTTGGCTGGGCTATTTATATGAGATGATTGAGGGGCACTTGAGTGCCTGGGGAGTGATTACTGGCTGTCAGAGTAGGTATTCGGCGACATGAAAGGGAGCAGGTGGTAGGCATGGGCGCTGCCTTGTGTCAGGCTGCTGATGGCACTGGCGGTAACATCAGCCGATCGGGCGTGTGCGCTACCTAGGAGCTCGTGTCTGCTACCTTTGGTTGTTAGGCCTTGGGTCTTGCCAGTAGAGTGGGCCAGCTGAATGGGCCTTAGGGCAAATGATATTTGTTGTGTTATCACTTGTCCCCCCTCAACAGGTCCGATCGGGCATAGATTTGCCTTTTGCAGATCCGTTCGGATGGGATCAGTTCTGAATTTTCCCCATCCGAAGACGCGTGTTGGCGCGATTTTTGAATTTGGGAGGCGCTTTTTCTGAAGAGACGCGCCTGCTTGGACATCTGTTTCCATTTAATGTTGCGCGTGCACCATGGGCGACGCTTCGTTCTACGCAGAGCCATAATGTCTTTTGACACGTGGCGCTCTTTTAGTGGCGCGACGTTTGGCGTGTTCCGGAAGCTTTGGCTTATAAATAGGGGGGTTTTAAGAGGATTTTTTCTTTACTTTTGCAATCCCTAGCGAAGCTCTGCCAAAACTCCTTCTCAACTCCCAGATTTCTGCAATCGTTCCTTGCTTCTTCTTCAAATTTCTTAAGTTCTTTTTTGTCAAGTAAGTAGTTTTTCCTCTTTGCTTTCTACTTCATCTCTTCTTTCTCTTTCTTTCTGCATCCACTCTATTTAGAAGTTAGATAATTGCACCTTTCCTCCGTTCTTTCTTGTTAAAGATGGCTTCCAGCAGTGGTGAAGTGCTAGATAAAAGCTTTTTGGATTGGTATGAGAACAAACCAGCCGTCGAGCTATATTCTCGATTGACCGCTGGGGAGGTGGCTGAAATTCCCTCCAAGTACGGCCTTCCTGATGATGTGTCCGTAGCGGCCTGCCCCGAATCGATGGCGGTGACAAAAGGGCCCTTTGGCCAAGATAGCAAGGAGTGGTTCATTTGCCACCTCTGAAGCTTAGATGCAGGCCTGAGGTTCCCGCTAGGCGCCTTTGAGATGGCGATACTGAAGGGGTATGGGATCGCCCCTAATCAGTTGCATCCGAACGGATGGAGGTCGGTGGCGTGCTTTAAAATTCTCTGCAAAATAGAGGGGGTAGCGCCGACTCTGGAGCTTTTCACCCATTTCTTTTTTATATCGGGTCGGAGCGATGGGACGGAATACTTCTTCACCAGCCGCCCAAAGAAGAAACTAATGCCCGTCCCCACCTCGATTAAGGGATACAAGGAGAGATACTTCTTGGTGGGGATGAAAGGCGAATTTGGGGTGCGCCTCACCCGATCGGCTGGGGTCGAGATCTTGAAGGACCTAGCAAGCGGTTAGCCCATGTATGAGGGCGATATTAAGAAGTTGATGGATGCCGTGAGCAGGCATGGAGAGCCCTATTAGTCCAGCTTTCTTCTGACCACACTGTATGGCTCTCCCGGCTCCAAAGAAGCTGAGAATGCAGAACGTGAGCATTAGGATCGGGGAGAAAATATTATCATCATGCATCAGTCATGCATTGCGTTTGATTTATGAATGCCTGCAATTTTTGGTCTGTGAGACTTATCTGTTTTATTGTCTATTTGCAGCTGAGATGGCTGGTGGGAACGAGGCGTCTAAGCAGCTCGGCGAGAGGATCAGGCAGAAGCGTGAGGCCGAGCGGATGGCCCAAGAGCAAAGGAAAAAGAGGAAATTGGTGCCTTCGGCAGAGCTGCAATCCTCTCGGGGTGCCACTGGTGCCTCTTCAGCTGCCGCTGCCATTGCCGCAGTCCCGATCTCTTCCGCACCCCCAGCTGTTACTGTGTCCGCCTCCAAATTTGCAGCGCCGGGGCCTCGAACCGGAACCACTCATGAACTGGAGCGCACTCGGCCTCCGAGGCTTCGGGACGAATCTGATGAGGATAACGTGCCCATTATCCAAACTTTCAGAGAGGTGGAACAGGCGGCGGCCTCCCGACGAGATAAACGTACTCAGAAGAAAACTGAGGAGGCTGCCAAGAGGAGAGCTGCCGAGTTGATAGCCGAGTCGGACGCTCGGGTGGTTGGCAGAGGCAAGGCCGTTCAGCAGGTCGAGGCACCTCGACGACCTTCCGACCGGCGGCCGGCTCCTCTAAAGGACATTCTGAAAGAGAACTTCGGCAATGATTGGACACTGAGCCAGGTGGCTAATTTCATTTGTCGGGGTCTCCTTCGGGATGAAGATTACAAGAAAGCTGGTGATGCCAATCAGATCGGCAGAGAATTCAACGCCATTAGCCATCAGTTGATGGATGTAAGGGCTTGTTCCTTTGTTTTGTTCGGGGTTCGTTCACATCCTCACTGTGCATGGTTTAGTTACTTTTGTTCTCTTCTCTTTTTTGTGCAGGCTGCCAGGAGGGCACAACGGCTACATCTGATGGCCGGCGTGTGGAAAGGGAAGGCCGAATCAGTTGCCGAGGCCAAGGCGGAGGCGAACGCTCGCTGCGAGGCCGCCAAGAAAGAAGCCCCCGCCCTTCGAGCTTAGTTGGCTAAGCTAAGGAACAGTTCTCCGCTTCCCAATCGGAGACAGTGGCCTTGAGGAAGGAGGCCCACCATAAGGCTCAGGACCTAAAGGCTCGACAGAGCGAGGCTGACAAGCTGAGTGGCGAGGTTGCCCGCCTTTCTGCTGAAAATGCACAGTCCAGGCGGTTCGAGACGCAACCCGACTGGATGCTGAGTGCAGAGAGCTGGCTGCCGAGAATGCCAAATTGAAGGTGGAGGGCGAGCAACTTCGCAAGGAGGGGAAGTCTCTGAGGACGTCATCGGAGGAGAAGGAGGCCTCCTTCACGAAGATTCTTGAAGAGGAGCTTGCCGGTCAGAAGGAGCGTCTTCTTGATGAGCTAGCAGAGGCCTAGGTGGAGTTGCTATCTCGGCTAATTCATGAAGCTGGGAGGCGCTTTCCTGGCGCCGATCTGACTTGGATGGATGATCCGGCGTCATTGCCTGCTCCTTCAAGTAGTGATGATGAAGAGGGCGCTCCTGAGGGGGAAGCGACTCAGAGAGCTTCAAGAGGAGATCTTTCGCTTCCAGAGGCTAATCAGGAGGCTCCAGCCGAAGCCGAGTCTGCATTGCCTCCAGCACCTGAAGCCGAGTTAGTGGTGCCACCTTCAGCGGGGCCTGTCTCTGAAGGGGGAGCAGGATCTGCGCTGCCATCTGCCGACCCTTCTCAAGCCACTACCGAGCCGCATGCCGAGCAAACTGCCGATCCTCCTGGCGAAGTAAATATTGTAGACATAGAGGGTTAGCTTAGGAGCTTAGATTAGCTTTGCTTTCTTTTCATTTATTCTTTATCTCCGTAGCAATTCTTTGTAAACTGTATATTTGAGACGTTCTTAATAAAATTGCATTTTTCTGCAAAACGTTGATGTGCATAATCACTGTAATAGGGAATACATAAATTTGTATTGAAATTGTCAGCATAATCGAGCTAAGTGCTACTCGTAAAATCGCCTTGCAAATACTTCCTGAAATCAATTAATCTTTAAAATCCAATGGCCGATCGGACCAATCCGGCTTTCAGATCGCATAAAAATTGCACAATCAGTTAAAATAATACTCGTAAAGCTGCATAAAATTTGCATAATCGAGTTGGGTCCATACTCGTGAAGCTGCATAGAATTTGCATAATCGAGCTGAGTGAATACTCGTAGAGTTGCATGAAAATTACATGATCGAGTTTAGTCCATACTCGTAAAGCTGCATAAAATTTGCATATCCGAGCTAAGGAGGTGAGATCCTCCGTGATACAAGCACTTGGGGAGGTAAGATCCTCCATCATGACAAATTCTTGGAGATGAAATCATCCTAGTCAATCCTAACAGAGATCTTCAGCTTGGGATGGTCGTCAAGCTTAGCGTATAAGTTGCATATCATGCATAATTTGAACAGGGGTAAAAAAACCTCTTTATTGATTGGGCAATTGCCAAGTTTTAATACATTATTAGAGATGGTACTTTTTGAGTACTTCGACGTTCCAGCTTCTGGGGACATCTTGCCCTTCTATTGTGCGGACCTTGTACGTGCTCGGGCTTAAAATTTTGGAGACCTCGTAGGGCCCCTCCCAATTTGGCATTAGCTTGCCTACCCCGGCATTTCACGAGCCTAAGTCTGCCTTTCTGAGCACCAGATCGCCGGCGTTAAAAGTTCTTGACTTCACCTTAGCATTGTGGTACCTGGCAACTCTTTGCTTATAGGCAGCGATCTTAGTGTAGGCATTCTCCCTCTTCCCTTCTATTAGATCTAAGTCTTGGAGTCTTTCTTGAACATTCTTCTGTTCGGAATAGAGTGCCGATCGGTAAGAGGGAAGGCCGACCTCCACAGGTATCATTGCTTCGGAGCCGTAGATGAGGGAGAATGGCGTTTGATGAGTGCCTGTCCTGGGCGAAGTTCTGTACGTCCATAGGACACTCTGCAGTTCTTCAGTCCAGTTGCCTTTTGCTTCACCCAGTCGCTTTTTCAACCCTTCCAGGATGGTCCGATTGGAGACCTCAGTCATTCCGTTGCTCTGGGGATGAGCGACTAACGTGAACTTTAATTTGATGTTCAAGCCTTGGCAAAAGTTTCTGAAAGTGGAGCTGTCGAACTGCTTGCCATTATCTGCAATAAAGACATTGGGTAAGCCATACCTGCAGATGTTGTTCTTCCAAGTGAAGCTCTTGACCCTCTCGGCTGTGATAGTGGCTACAGGTTCAGCTTCAATCCATTTGGAGAAGTGGTCTACTGCTACTATGAGGAACTTTATCTGCTTTTTGCCTTGGGAAAAAGGTCCTAAGATGTCCAGCCCCCACTGATCGAAAGGCCAAGCAATTCCGATCGGCTGTTGGTCTGCTCCATGCTGCCTTATGATCCTCCCATGTACTTGGTATTGCGGGCACCTTCTCACTTTTTCTTGGGCATCTTTGAGCATGCTGGGCCAGTAGTATCCCGTCTGGAGGGTCTTTCTGGCCATAGCTCTACTTGCCTCGTGTGCTCCGCATATACCTTCATGGAGCTCTCGGAGGATGTAATCTCCCTCTTCCTCCGTCACGCACTTGAGCCAAGGGTGGCTGAAAGCTTTTTTTGTACAAATCGCCGTTAATAATGGAGTAATTAAGGGATTTTCGTAATACCTTTCGAGCTTCGTCTTTGTCCTCGGACAGCCGACCTGTCTGGAGGTACTGCTTGATTGGGCTCATCCAGGTATCATCCTTTTGGTTGATCTCCATCATCTCCGGCTCGTCTAGTGAGGAGGAAGTCTGGTCGACAACGGCAATGTTTTCCTCTATAACACTTTGTTCAGAAGCAGACATCTTTGCTAGCCGATCGGCTTCTGCTGTTTGGTCTCTTGGGACTTTCTGGAGCGCCCATTCTGATCCAGTTTCCTCGAGTTTTGCGAAAGCTACTTTGACTTTGGCTAGGTACTAGATCATGGTGGCTTCTCGGGCCTCGTACTCTGCTACATTATTGGAAGTTTTAAAATTAACCTTTATTGCGTACCTTATTGTGATGCCCAGGGGGCCTTTTATTACTATGCCTATACCTCCTTGAGAGTCGTTTGCTGCGCCGTCCACCGTCATTTCCCAATTTTGTAGCTTGGGCTGACTCTGTGGTTCCTCACCCGCAAATTCAGCGACGCAATCTGCCAAAGCCTGGGCCTTTATCGCCTTTCTGGGCTCATATCTGACATCCCGGGACTATAGCTTTATTGCCCATCCCACCATTTTGCCTTCCAGATCGGGCGTCTGGAGAATCTTTCTAAGAGGGTGGCCCGATCGGATAACAATTGTGTGCGCCTCGAAATACGGTCTCAGGTTCCTTGCACACATCATGAGGGCGATAATGAGCTGCTCAACCGGTCCCTTTCTTAGATCCGCACTTCTAAGTACTTCACTGACGTAGTACACGGGTAGCTGTTGAGTTCCTTCTTCTCGGACCAAGGCACCCGCAATAGCGTCCTTGGAGGTGGCTAAATAGAGGTACAGATTTTCACCTAGTACTGGCCGGCTAAGTAGCGGTGGGTTGGTGAGCAACGCCTTCAGCTCTTCAAAGGCTTGCTGGTAGTATTCCCTCCAGATGAAGGTTTCACTCTTCCTCAGGTTCTTGAAGAAAGGAGTGCAGCGCTTAGCTGAGGAGGAGATGAATCGTTCTAAGGCTGTTATCCTTCCGTTCAGCTTCTGGACATCTTTTATGTTCCTAGGGGATTGCATCTCGAGGATATCTCTGATTTTTTCTGGATTGGCCTCAATCCCTCTCTGGGAGACTAGGAATCCAAAAAACTTTCCTGATGGTACCCCAAAGACGCACTTCTCGGGATTGAGTTTCATCTGGAATTTGTTCAGAGTGTCAAAAACTTTTGCCAGATCGGCTGGATGTTCCTTGGGGCTTCGGCTCTTGACGATCATGTCGTCGACGTACACTTCGACATTCTGCCCGATCTGGTCTTTGAAGATCTTGTTCATAAGACGCTGATATGTGGCCCCAGCATTCTTCAGTCCGAACGGCATCATCTTGTAGCAAAATGCCCCGTCGTCTGTGATAAAGCTGGTTTTCTCCTGATCCAGGTGACGCGATCTCAGCAAGTGTACTGAATCGGCAAGTAATATAGTGATGATAATTAAGACCACAAGTTATCGAACCCAAGGGACTGAGTTGCGTAAATTTTAGCAATTAAATGTATGCTAAAGAATTGCCAATTGTTTGATGTGATGAATTATTTAAAGTAAAAATTAAGGACTGTAATTGATAAAATAACTAATTCCAGAATATTAAAAGACTCAATACCAATACAGATTTGATGAAATAACTAAAAGATCTTGCCAAGGAATACCCATCCTCCCCAATAATGCCATGTAAATACTCAAACTCATCAATCACATATGCAAATCAGTGAACAACCGAGCCTATACCATAACCTGCCTTTCGGATCCAGCTTCTCTAACACATGTACTTACCATCCCGGATTCAGCACATATTTTAGCATTAAAACAGGTCTTAAGTCCTAAGCTTAGATGATCCTACCATCCCAGATTCAGATATCAAAACTCAATTATCTTCTACAATTCTGAACCTATTAAAATAGAGATTCACAGATTCAAATACCATCCCGGATTCATCAAATCAATAAAAATCGATAGAAATAGAACAGAGTATGTGTAAATTCATGAAATGAATACAATCAAAGATTATCACAGCAGATCAATCTTAAACTCGCATTAAATTCAATGACAACCAGATCAATTAAGAGAAGATAAAACTGAAGTATATGCATAAATCAATCCACACAAGTATTCACATGATTATTGGGGATTCAAGGCATCCCCTAACAAGAAAAATAACTACTCACTCATGATTGAATTAAAAACTGAAGTAAATAGAGAGAAATTGATATTACCCATTTTAGATCCGAAAATGAAATTATTACAATAATAAAATTGATGTTCTTCCCGTTCAATCTGTTCTCAAGACTTCAAAAACTAAATAATAACCTCCAACAATCTCTAATTATTCCCCCCAGATTAAAATAACAACAGCTTAAATTAATTATAAAAATATATGAAAAATCTCAACTTAGGTTGCAGAGAAAATAAATCTGACTTCCGTTCCCCAAAAAGATCCATCTCCCTTAATGTCTAACTTCAGTCCCTAAATAACCGTTCAAAGTCAAAAGGTGGCCTGAAAGTCTTCGATTTTGTGCAGATCTTGTTTATATGCAGGTTACATGGCGGTATGATAATTCCTCACAGCCGTATAAATGGCCTCTGGTCAACAATCTTGAATTTTTGTTCCCCGTGTCCAGCGCAGTAATTGTTGTCAATTTACGCTTTATACGGCGGTATGAGGATTCCTCACCGCCGTGTAACTACTTACGTAAGTGGTGATTCCCGTTATACACGGCGATATGGAAGCTCCTTACCGCCGTGTAATACCCTTCTGCTGCACTGTGATATTTTCACCTCACACGGCGGTGAGGAATAACCATACCGCCGTGTGATCCACCTAAAAACGCAAGAAATAACATAAAATCTTACTTTAGTATACCAGACAATATCTAATAAAACTTTAACAAAAATATACTAAAATAGGAACTTCTCAACTCAAAAGTGAGCTGGAAATTCATATAAAAACAACATATATTTTGAACTTATCACCAGGAGCCACATCAAGATTTGGTGGTAGCCGACATATGCATCGAGAAGAGAGTAGATGGCGTGGCCTGCGGTGGCGTCCACCAACTGGTCTATGCTGGGCAGGGGATAGCTGTCTTTGGGACATGCCTTATTGAGGTCAGTAAAGTCCACACACACCCACAACTTGCCAGACTTTTTCTTGACTAAAACCACGTTAGCCAGCCACTCGGGATAGTCTACCTCTCGGATTGTTCCGGTCTTAAATAGCCTATCCACCTCTTCAGAAATGAACTTCCTCCGGTCGGGTGCATGCCTCCTTAGCTTTTGACGGACTGGAGGAAAATTTGGGTCCACATTCAACTTGTGGGTGATTACCTTGGGGTCTATGCTAGGGATGTCTTCTGGCTTCCAGGCGAAGGTCGCTTGATTGATCGTCAAGACCTGCATGATGGCCTCTTCAGTTTCTTTATCCATGCTGGTCCCGACTTGAACATTTTTCCCTTTATTTAGCGCCCTGGTTTTTGTCTCCTCCGCTGGGTCCATCCTGGGCCTTGCCGCCTGCTCTGGCTGTTCGAGGCTGGGCTCTACGACCATTGTTTCTCGTTGTTGCTTTATCATGGTGATATAAGCCTCTCGGGATGCCTTTTGGTCGCCTCTCAAGATGGCGATGCCTCCTGTGGTTGGGATCTTCATCATCATGTAGCGGATGGAGGTAACGGCTCCAGTCTAGAAGAGCAATAGCCTGCCAAAGATGGCATTATAGGCAAACGTCATGTCAATAACCATAAGAATTACCTTACATGCGTGAGCTATTGCCTCTTGGCCCAGCTCGACGAAGAGCTCTACCGATCCCACTACCAGGATAGTGGCGTTGCCCAGCCCGATCAGTGGCGTGGCATTCGGCTTCAGCTCTCCGATCGGGAGTCCCATCGCTCGGTAAGCCTGGAGAGTTAGGATGTTGACAGCGCTGCCATTGTCCACCAGAATTCTTTTAACATTGAAGTTATTAATCCGAGCTCTTACAACGAGAGCATCCTCATGAGGAAACATGACGTCTCGTGCGTCTTCGCTGGAAATGGTGACTGAGGCAGGCTGCTCGGCCTGGCGGGAGAGGTAGACGCCTTTCCCCTTTCTTTTTCTGGAGAGATCCTCTCCGTAGGATGACCCTTCGGTGATCAAATTTATCATCCCGGCATATGGCCTGCTCGGGTCGGCATTTCTTGGGTTCCTGCGCTCATCATCGTCTGAGTCAGGGTCGTCCCTTCGAGGCTTCGGCTGTCTACAGGGTTCATCCCCTCTGGCCGGGCCTATAAATTTCTTGAGGGCTCCGCGGCGTAGTAGCCTTTCAATCTCCTTTTTGAGCGAAGTGCACTCGTCGGTTAAATGACCGACGTCTCTGTGAAATTTGCAATACTTGCTCGGATCCCTCGCAACCCTGCTTCTTTCGGACAAGTCACTGGGCCAGTTGACCTGGCGGATCTCCTTTATCCACATTAGCACCGCGGTCGGGGTAGCATTGAGGGTGGTGTATATCCTTTCGGGCTGATCGTCTGGACGCGCATTTCGGTCTCGTCCCGACCCTTTTGCTTGGCCTGAATTTTTAAAACTGGCAGCTCCGTCTTGGCTTCTTGCTGTCCGATCGGGGGTGGAAGCTCTATGAGAAGAGCGACCGTCTGGATATTACAAGCGGTCCAATACACTGGTCCTTCTTCCCCTGTTGGACCTAAGGGCATCATCCAATTGGATGTGTTGTCTGGCCCTCTCCATGAGTTCAGCGAAGCTGGATGGGGTTCTTGTTGTGAGTGATTCGAAGAGCGGACGGTCAGTGATGCCCCCAATTAAGGCGTCAGTCGCCATTTCCACACTGACGTTCCTCACTTCGGACATGGTGGCCTGAAACCTGTCGATGTAGTCTCGCAGACTTTCATCGGTCCTTTGATAAAGGTTGCACAGGTCGTTCACCGTCTTAGGCGCACGTGTTTGTACGATGAACCTCGTGGTGAACAACTTCTTTAGCTGTCTTAACGACGTAATGGATCCCAGAGGCAGCTCGTGGAACCATGTCAATGCATCTCCTCCCAAAGTGGTAGGGAAAACCCTACAGGCTATCCTTTCGTCATAGGTGTAGACCTGGACCTTGGTCAGATACTCAGCCAGGTGAGTGGTAGGATCGGTCTTACCCGTGTACCTTTCCATGACTATATCTCTCCACCTGGGAGGGAGCTCAGCGTCAGTGATTTCTCTACAAAATGGAGAGGCAGTATCCCGCACGTGTTCCCTTCGAAGGCACCTTTCTTGGGCGCGAGGAAGCCAAGTTGCTTGAGCCATTGATCCTCCTTACTCAGGGTTGTGGCGGTGGACTCGTCTTTGTGCTTTCGCATGTGGCTGCGGCTTGGAGTGCACATGTAGGACAAGTCATCCCTCATGGAGGGAGTGGTGGACCTGCTGCTGTAAGGGGAGCACCTGTTTGTGGACATCATCTGCTTCCCCCTGTCATACCTTCCCGGGGTTCTGACCGCGCTTTTTCGAGTTCCCTGAGCTCGAGACTCATTAATGATGATTCCCTTATTTCTATTCCTTCTGAAGTCTTCGCCGGCGAGGTAATCCTCCTGGGCTCTTTCAGAAGTAGCTGGCATCTTACCCTTCTTAAGCGTTTGAACGATGCTTTTGGTGAAATCATTGAGAATAGCACGCATGTCTCTCATAGTGACAGGGGTATCCTCAGGTTGCCTCATAGCGGCATTATTGAATTCGGAAAGGAGGTTGGCCCTCATAGGGGACCTGGTGGGCCCTTCCCTCCTTCTCGATGTGCCTGATCTGGCACGAACATTATCGTCATGGTCAAGGTCCATGGGGGTTGTGTTCTCGTTGGATCTTGAGTTCGCCATGCTCTCAACGAAAGCACCAAATGATAAAGCCTAAAAAGTCTTTATCTGAAGAAGAGAAAGCGATCCGATCGGATGAGAAAACCCTGCAATAAGAAGAGCCCGGTCGGACCAGGCGTGAGCACTCCGAAGCTTAAGTTAGTAGCTTAGAGAGAGAATGTGCTTTTAGAGATAGAGTGTTTATAATTCAATACCTGATGCCATCGTTGGCTGGGTTATTTATATAAGATGACTGAGGGGCACTTGAGTGCCTAGGGAGTGATTACTGGCTGTCAGAGTAGGTATTCGGCGACATGAAAGGGAGCAGGTGGTAGGCATGGGCGCTGCCTTATGTCAGGCGGCTGATGGGACTGGCGGTCACATCAGCCGATCGGGCGTGTGCGCTGCCTAAGAGCTCGTGTCTGCTACCTTTGGTTGTTAGGCCTTGGGCCTTGGCAGTAGAGTGGGCCGACTGAATGGGATTTAGAGCAAATGATATTTGCTGTATTATCACACAGGTCTGCTATATATTATTTAAATGAATCTCTATTAAAATTACTTTATTTGGAAGTTTTGGTTAAAGAAACATAATTTTTCAAAAGATTCTTGTATAATATTTGCTGCTTTACTCAAATTTCCACTAATTTCTTAATTAATTTATAATTTAATTTGGATCATACATGCATGCTTTAGGTCCAATTCTTTTATTTTCCAGGAAGTTATTCGATGTTTCATTTTTATATTAATCACAAGATTGCATGGCCACCACTAAGAAGGTTACTTCTTCTATTTTACCTAATTAGACAATTTTTATAAATTAATAAAAAAATATTATAGTAAAAATATTATAACATTTAAATTAATTAATTTTTCAATTTATATAAAATGTTAAAAATTGTCAAAATTAAATGAAACGAGAGGGTAATCAAAATTTTTTTTTTTGAAAATTTTGGTTTAATTAGGATATAATATTGGCCTTCACTTTTCTTTATATTATTTCTTTCCGGACTTGACCTTTACTTTTCCAAATATTAAATCTAAGGAAGCTTCATATTAATATGTGAGACATGGATGTTTCTACAACCCAAGTAGGTGGAATATGGGTCCACTTGGTTAGAATTAAGTAATATATTTTCCATTTTATAAATTTTTGTTAATTTTTAATTTTTACATAGAAAAGTTATTATGAGAAGAGATATTTTTTTTTTCTAATAACTTAACAAATTTATTTTTAATAACTTTCCTATTATACATGTCCTAAACATAGATTGAATAATTAATTATTATTGAAACAATAAAAATCGTTGTTATTAACATAGCATGAAAAATTTAAATTACAATTAATATGATAAATTAAATAGGGGTACAATAGATATTCATCCATTTTACCCAATTGTCGCTTTTTAAAAAAAAAATAAATAAATGATCTTATCAAATTGCGACTTTTATAAATTCAAAATAATATTTAATACATATTTTTCAATTTTACCCTGCATATAATTTCAACAAAATATTTAATAATTTAATTAATATTTATATTTTTATACAAACTTTATTATAATAATCTAAATTAAGATAAAATACTTTAATCTATTAAATATAATTTTCATATAAATTTGTAAAACTAATGATTACCTTAATATTAATGATTTGTGTAAAAAGTGACAATTTGACGTAACGAACAAAATAATTTCTAAATTAACCGTAACATTAAAAAAAATGAATAATATTTTGAAAATGGCTAAAATGAAAAGGTAGATAAAAAGGACGAGTATGCATGAAAAGGAGAAAATCGTAATTTTACGGGAGAGAACCCATGAACTAAAAGTCAAGGTTGTGGTTTGTGTAAGGTTGACAACTTGACACCATTTCGTTTCCTTCTCATTAGGTTCCCATTGATTCTTCAACTTCAAAAATTTCTTCCCGTTTGACCTCTCAATTGAACTAGTAAATTCAAAACACATTTTCAAACCATCCAGAAAATACCAATTAAATGTACATATCTATGCGCTGTGAGTTGTGTTAGGTACATCCTCATCATCAACAAATAATTAAAAAAAAAAGAAGAAATAACAATACCTACCTATGGAAGGAAAACATTTGAGTACAATAAACTATACGAAATTTATATTTGTTCAAAAATAGTAACTCTACAAAAAGTGTACAAATTTAATTTAATGGTATCCGATTTTGTTTCAAATGCTTAGTTGGTGCCTTGTAACAAAACAAAATTTCAAGTGGAGGATCCGGTTGTGGAGCGAGAAAGGGAAGTGGGGTGAACCAAACACGCCGCCAACGCTCTTTCCAAACTATTTACAACTTCGGGCATTGATGGCCTATCTCGGCCTTCAAGGGTTACACAATCTGCTGCCAAATACCCAATATAAGCCACCGCCTCTATTTCAAATGGTGTTGGTGGTGGCACTTTTGAGTCCAATACTCTATGAATTTCATCTTGGACTATATATGGCACTACAAAATCCACCACATTTCTAGGTACCCCATTTTCATTTTTATGAATGGCCTTGTAGCCCGATAACAATTCTAGCAACACTACTCCAAAACTATACACGTCGGTCTTTGAGGTCAGTTGTTGTAGTCTGTAGTACTCCGGATCCATATAACCGACAGTCCCTGCAGCCCGAAGCGACAAATGTGACTCCTCATCCTCAGGACCCATAAGGGATAGCCCGAAATCGGACACCTTAGCTGTCCATGAGTAGTCTAGCAAAATGTTAGAGGACTTAATGTCTCGGTGAATAATCGGTGGCACAGCGTACTCGTGAAGGTACTCTATTCCCCTGGCTGCATCTAATGCTACTTTGATTCTTGCAGCCCATGACATCAACGGGGAGTTGTTAAGCTTGTGGAGATGATCATGAAGTGTTCCATTGCTCATGTACTCGTACACTAGAATTCGCTCGTTACTGTCTTCACAGAAGCCTAGTAATCGAACAAGATTCTTGTGATGGAGACGGGACAATGATTCGAGCTCATTGATGAATGCACAGTCCTTGTCCTCTTGGCGCTTGGATACAACAGCATAGGAACTAGTACTTGATACTTCGGCTCGCTTGACGGCAACTTCTCTGTCGTCTTCTAATATGCCAAGATAGACAGAACCGAAACTGCCTGTTCCGACTTTTCGATCCTCCGAGAAGTTATTGGTGGATTGGATTAACTGTTCCAAAGAGAACTCCTCCAATTGGCCAGCATTTCCCATGCTGGCCAATTGGCTAAGACGTTTCTCAAGAGCTGGAGCTGCTTGTTCGGTTTGCTGGGGTTGCTGCTCAGCTCTTATGCCTTGTTCGAGGGGTGCTCCTGTTTCGTCTAATCGCCCTGAGTCGTGGACTCTACATCCTCTACACTTGCAGAATTTGAAGAGATAAATACAAACGGCTAGCAGAAGAACTGAGGAACCAGAACAACCCACTACCAAAAAAATTATCATCTTATCGCTCCATTTGCTACTTCCTCCTGATTCTCCTGGAGGTGGAGGCAATGGAGGTGAAGATGGTGGCGGTACTGGAGGCGGGCTGATGATGAGACCAGTCCTGCCTTGCTCACAAACATTTCCTTGGGAGCAAAATTTGCCAGTTCCTGCTAATATCCGCCAAGGACAAGCACTTCTGCACGGTCCTGGTAATACTTCTGCAAATACCATTGGATTGGAATTGAAGTTCTGATTACCCCAACAAATCAATGAAAAATTTGATTTCACAGCTCCACAAAAAACATCATTTTTAGCTTCAATACTAACAAAAAAAATGTCTTGCAAACTTTCTTGCAAGCTGAAATTGTTCTGCCCCCAACAAACTACTGTTTCATTCACTCGCAATGCGCAGCTACGATTCTGTCCTAATGCCAGCGATAAGAACTTTCCCTCAGGTTTTGCACCCTCCATGGCACCCCAACAACGCAAATCATTGTCAAGAGTTAAAGCACAGGCATGCCTAAACCCTGCAGCAATGGAGCTAAAGTTCCCAACAGGCTTTTCCTCAATTACATTTGAATTATTCCCAAAACAATAAATTGACCCATTTGCCAACAACCCACAAACGAATTCTTCACCTACTGCCATACTTGTAAAGCTGAGATTTTGAATCGTTGGAGCCCAATTAGAATTGAACTTATGCCATTGCCAGCACTGGAGGCGATTTGTGGCATTAAGAATCCCACATATCTGGGAATTGCTGGCTTTCAGTTCACTAAGAGCTGGGCCTTCGTAAATTCTCTTGGAATCCATAATAGTACCATTTGCATAAAATCTCCAGCGCACCATTGTTGAATTGGAAGTAGAAGAAAAGGTCCTCAAAGCACAGAGGAACCCGTTTCCCGCAACTAATCCGGAATAAGAAACGTTAGAATTCACACCAGGAATTTGAATCCCGGTAGGAAAACTCGAACAATTTAGAAAAGGATCTCGATTTAAAGTATATTCTAAAGCACAAATTAATGTGTAATTCGAAGTTCTAGATACTGCAAAAGAAGAAAGAGCAGAAGAACAAGGAATCGAACAAATAACAAAGACCAGAAACAACAGTTCAAAGAAAGTAAAAGCCATAGAAATGATAAAAATAATTAGTGGGGTTTAATAATCTCATGGTGGGATAAAGACAAGGAAGAATTATGAAGCTGATAATGGAGATGAAGATTAAAGGTTTTTGGAGTATTTTGAAGCAGAAATGAAATGTGGGGTTTTAAGAAGGAAAAAAGAAAGTAAGAAACGCGGTTTTGAGAGTGTATTAGAATCAATCACTCATTAGAGAGGACCAAAGACTCGGTCATTTCGAAAGCAACTTTAAATGAGAGGAACGAATAAGGCAAAATGGAAAGGCGTGTGGTCACCGGTCAAGATTTTTGAAATATAGGGAAGAAAATAATTATAATCACGGCCCTATATGAAAAATAATTATAATTATGACCCAGTATTTATTTTACTATTTAGACACTGTTATGATTTGTAGCCCTTTTTTCTGGAAATTTTTGTGTCGCCAGTTGAAGAAAGCGGACTTGTTCTTATAGACTTAGACTATTACAGTAAATCATATATATCCACGGCATTTCGGTAAGTAAAATGGACTCTAAATTAAATATCAAATCTATTTCAGTTTATTCAGCCTACTCGATGATTATTATTGTTAAATTATTTTGATTTATTTAATTCTGTTTTTACTATTAAAAAAGCTAATAGCCGAACTTTATATACTTTTATACTTTATAAAATAATATAATTATTAATTTAGTATGCATATAATAATTACTTGGCTATAATTACATATATAGTAATAGTACATAATTACTTTATTAAAATTGTTTAATGTATGAATTATAATTAATTTATATAGAATGTTTGATAGTTCGAAATTTAAATTTGTTATAGAATGAATATCCTATGTTAGGATTCTATAAATTATTGTTACTATTATCGGGTATTGTTAATAATAATAATAATTTATTGCAATTTTATTATTCAAAATGTACATAATAGCATAAAATTAAAAAATAAAAAAATACAATAACTTAAAATAAAAATCTAACTGAACTAATCAAAATAATTTTAATTTAATTGTTGATAATGCTAAAATTATCATTCCCTTTAGAATGGGCGAAGGAAGAAACTTCCTAAGCCCAATTGCTTAGAAAGTTTTAGTTTAAGTTGAGTTTTAAAGCTTCTTAAATCTTCTACTTCTAATTCACTTTTGGCAACAAATTATGCTTAATAAATTTCTAGTTTTCAGCCAACTATTGAATTTTATTTATTTAAAAATGGTACAAAGTTTATGAAACTTATTTAAATGTGACGCACCAATTTACATGTTTGAATTTTCTAATGTTGAGGAGGGAGAAAGTCATAGCAATTACATTTCCCAAAAGTTATAATTATTTATTTAAAAGCTATCACAAATCGAGTCTTCTAATTATTATCTAAACCCATGAACAAGGCGCAGTCAACTAAACCCAAGTCCACTCACTTGACTAGAATATTGCATGCATAACTTTATCAAATACATATCATCTGATTTGGTAATTTGCAACATGAGAAACGAGAGCTTCATGAACCCATAATTAAATAATTTCATCAATACTAATTAATTGAAATATATTTAGCTAGGTTTGAACTGCTTGCCCCTATCTACTTTATGTATGTTTATATTAATCTCTTAATAATTCATCTAAATATCTTCTTTAAGTTTCACCATTTCAAAAATGTTCAAAAGTTAGGAAAAACGGATTCTGCTATTTTAAAAAGTTGATATTTGATTCTTATATCTTTCATATTATTCACATTAGATCCAATTTAAACGAAATTGGTAAAATTTAAACACACAATTTATTAACCTCGTATAAGGTTAATTTAAAATTACTATAAAATCCATCAAAACATAAAAATATTGAAAAAATATACAATTATTTTAGACATATAAAATATTATGATTTATTTTTTAAAATTTTAATAGATCGTGCAGTCATTTTAAGTTGATCTCATAAGAAAATTAAAAACTGTGTTTTTCATTTCGTTCAATCTGTCTAAATTTAATTTAACGCGAATCTCTACTTTTAAAAATATAGGAATCAAATTTAGAAAAGAGTTAAAATTCAGGAAATTTAGAACGAAATTAAATGTTATTTTAATAATCAAGAGCAGATCTATAACATAATCTCCGAGGAATAAATTGGTGCATCTCATATTTTATTGGAGCATTGGGAAAAATTGTTATTTTAATGGGGGCAGAATTATATTTTGTATGGACTTTAGGGGGCAAAGTTTTCTTCTTAAAACTTGTACATTTTATATTTTTTAAGAGTAATCCGGCTAAAATTTTATTCTTCATCAGTAATGTAATAACAAAATTTTAAAGTACGCTTAAAGAATTACTTTGTAAAGCAATGCGGGAAAGGTGAATTATTGGTTAATGATTAGTGGTTTTATTGTAAATATTTTATCTTTTTAGTCAGTGGTATTTCTGTATGCAGTACAGAGTAGTCAGCATTTGTTTGATTAATAGGCGAGAACTTGCTGACCTGGAAAATTTCAAAACCCTAGGAGTCTATTAGTCCTGAACAACTCAAGAAGGGATGAATTAAGTGTTTTCAGATCTATTTCAGATTCTGCACAGTATAGTAAGATTTTGATATGCAGTTTGTTCTGACAGATTATAATGATAATGCATAGATCAAGCGTACAGAACATGATGCAGATGAAATCTTTCATTCTGAACTAGAAGAGCGCACAATGACAGATCCTGAACACCTTATCATATTTTTCAACATAAAAGGCTTAAGCTTGTAACCAAAATCTATGCATTCACCAATTAAACTTCATCTAATAACACTTGCTTATGAGTCATTTTTGGATATATTAAAAGAAGCATTACTACTAACAAAGAAAAAACTTGTCACTGTTGTGAGGTTGGTTATCTGGGGACCTGAAAATGCAAGGATCAGCATCCACAATCATCTTCACAACTTCTCTCATGTTAGGACGCAAAGTTGGGAGCTTTGTGGTGCAAAGAATACCAATTTTCAGCACTTTAACCATGTCTTCTTCGACCGATTCAGATGCAACCTTCTCATCCAGAACTTTGATCACACTTTCTCTGTCATTTAGATGTGTCCACACCCAATACACAATGTCTTTTCCTTCTCCATATTCTTCTTCAATTGGTTTCCTTCCTGTCACCAATTCTAGTAACACCACTCCGAAACTATACACATCGATCTTTTCGTTCACTTTAAGAGTATATGCCATCTCTGCATAAACCAAAACATTAGGAATTAATGATGTTTTACATTGATCAAAGTTTAAGAACAAAGTTTAGGGACTTACCAGGAGCAATGTATCCATGAGTTCCAGCAACTGAGCTACTATCACACCCCTTACATGCCATTTCCACGAGCTTTGCAACCCCGAAATCAGCAATTTTAGGCTCGTATTCTTCGTCAAGCAAAATGTTACTCGATTTGATGTCTCTATGAATAATTGGAGAACAGCAGTCGTTGTGCAAATATGCAATTCCCTTTGCTGCTCCCAAAGCTATTCTATACCTCTGGCTCCAATCCAATTCGGGCTCCTCATTTTTGTTCGTCCTATGAAGTGCTTGAAACAGATTGCCTTTCGTCATGTACTCGAATATTAGATAGCTTGATCCTTCTTTGAGTAGACTAGCATAAAGCTTCAAGATATTCCTGTGCCTGATTTTGCCCAAGATTTCCACTTCTGCTGCTGAGACTTTGAGATAATCACCTTTCCATAGTTGCTTCACAGCCACTGTGCAGCCACTTCTCTTCAACTCCAACCGATACACTTTTCCTGTACCGCCACTTCCAATCAAATTCTGTTCTTCCAATTTACAGATTTCATCTGCTTCAATGTCCAATTTATGGAAAGATACAAGTTTCGATTTTCGATCATTCTCCGCTTCCAAATCATCCTCTCTGTCAGCTTCAGCATGCTTGAAGTTCCTGTAACTTAATAGTAACAAACCAACCAAAACAATAACTAAGGTTGAAATAGTGATAGAAAATACCACCAACTTATTTCCGAATCTTTGTTGTTGATTCTGCTTTTCGATGCAAACATCCATCTTAGAATTCATTCTGATTTGGGAACTTTCATCAACACAAAGCTCTTTGTTATCAACAAATGATTCGTCACCTCCCACTCGCAAAAGAACTGATGGAATTCTTCCTGATAACATGTTTCCAGAGAAATCTATGGAACTTAACCTCAGTTTCTCTAAATCTCCTGGGATAAAACCGGTAAGCTTGTTATGCGAAAGATTCAGAGAATTTAAGGAGTTCATCAGTGAAATAGCAGTTGGGATGCTACCACTTAATGAATTGGAAGCAAGATTCAGGTCTACCAGTCTATCACAATCACTGAATTTTGATGGTATGGATCCGGAAAATGAATTCATTTCCAAATGCAAGGATGTTAGCTGACTCAGCTCACCAATTTCAGAAGGTATTTCGCCAGAGACGTTGTTATTATACAAGTGGAGCCTCTCTAGATTGATCAATTTGCCAAGTTCTGATGGAAGATGACCTGAGAACCGATTGTTCTGCAAGGACACCTGTTTCAAGCTGGTAGATAAGCCAATTGTAGGGGATATCTCTCCAGTAAAATCATTATCACTGAAATCAAGTATGAGAAGAAATGGCAAAGCCCAAAGCCCATCTGGAATCTGTCCTGAAAATTGGTTGTCGTTGATCCTGAACCTTTGTAAAGTTTTACACTCAGCATAGTAAGAACCTGGAAACTCCCCAGAAAACCTGTTTTCCAAAGCAAGCAAGAACTGTAAATTTCTGCCTTCACACAAGTACTTAGGAAAGCTACCTGAAAATTGATTCTCAGATATGTCAAAACTGTTGAGGGGTGAGAATCGGCCGAAATTTTCTGGGAACTGCCCTGAGAAATTGTTTCCATAGATCGAAAACCCATCGAGATGACGCATTTCCCCAAAACCAGCAGGTAGTTCTCCTGAGAAGTTGTTGTCATAAACCTCGAACACTGCCAAATGCTTCAAATTACCAAGTTGTTCAGGCAGTTTTCCATACATATGATTAGCAGATATGTCAATATCACGCAGAAGGGTAAGGTTTGCAAGCTCAGGTGGTATCTCCCCAGTCAAATTGTTGTGGAAAAGCTCAATCTTTTTAAGCTTTCGCAACTTGGAAATTGATTTTGGAAATACCCCTGAGATCTTGTTCCTGGAAAGATCAAACGTTTCCAGATTTTGCAGCTCGAAAATAGTTTCAGGGATCTCTCCCCTCAAATGGCAAGCTGCTAGATACAGCAAAGTCAAGTTCTTCAAGTTTCCAATGCTCTCAGGAATTTCACCTTCATCAAATTCATTTTGTCCTATAGAAAGCTGAACCAGCTGAGTCAAATTCCCCACCCAGGCCGGAAATTCGCCAGAGAAGTAGTTGGAAGCTAAATCAAGAAACTCCAACTTTTGCAAGGGAGATAGATCAGGCAACACACCAACCATTTTATTTCCAGTTAAATTCAAAACTTTCAGTTGGATGCAACTAATGACCTCATGTGGAAGCTTCCCAGAAAGAGAATTAGCAGGCAATGAAAGCGTAGTGAGACTCTGAAGAGCAGAAATGGATGGTGAAATCTCACCAGAGAGTGACTGGTTATCAAATGAGATTACAGTGACTTTCCCTGTTGTGGGATCACATTTTATCCCAGAAAATTTACATGGAGACTCTGTTCCTTTCCAGGATTCTAAAACATTCAAGGGATCTTTCAGCTTTCTCTTGAATTCAAGCAAGGCCTCAGTTTCATGATTCAAACTCAAACAAAGCTGGGAACTTGAGAAGAAAATCAAGAACAGAACGGGCACAAAACTGTTTTTGGCCATTTCAGAAAATGACAGAGCTAAATTAGTTCTTCAATTATTGCCCATTGGTCACCACCATTCATTCCAGTAACATCCTGAACAAGAAAAATACACAAGTCAGTAGAATATTATATGCAAAACCATCATTAAATAAAAGAAAATATTTTTTTGGTAGAATAAAAAAGTTTAGTTGGATGAACAGAGAAGAGAGAGACCAAAGCAAGAGATCAAAGGTGACGTTAAGACGTCAATTTTGTCTTTAGCTGTGAATTTTTATTAATATTATTTTAAGAAAAACAGAATTTATACTTTGAAGTCACTCATAATTAGTTTAGTGATCTATATTTTACTAGTAAAATTATCATAGCCTTAGTATTTTGTTTAGCAAGTAAAGGAAAAGTATTAGAAAGCAATCATCTTCTTTCGCAGTTTAATCATGAATAATTCCTTGACTAATCATAAGCAAATCTTAAATCTTTTCAACAGAAAAGAAAAGTAGCTTTAGAAACTATAGTACCTTAAAAACACCCAAATCCCATCAACCAGACCAGAAAGATTATAACTTTATAATATATATGAAGAAAATCAGGTGAAAATAGCTGAAAAGGAAGAAATGAAAACTATAGTTTCTTGATTTTCATAGAAAGGAAACACGATGAAGAAACAACAGACAGCTCAACGTACTTATCTTGCAATTGTTTTAATGAAACAAAAACCAAGAACAACATGTGAATGTGTCTATAAAACGAGGAAAAGCAAAAAGCTAAAGAATTTACCAGAAATGAAAAACTCGTGAAGAACTGTTCTGGTAAACGACAACAAAGAACAAGAAACGGAAGCGTCTTGTAGCTGAGAACTTGAAAAAAATGGTTTCTTTCTTCTTCCTCTACATAAAATTTAAGTGCTTTGGTGGGAAAACGTTGACAAGAGGTTACAAGAATGAAGATGAATATTAAAAGCAGAAATTTGAATGGAAGAATGAAAGCTAAGGCAATTGGGTAAGTGGGTGTCTCAAGAAAAAGAAAGTTTTAGTTTCCAAAGAGGATAGAGAGAGAAAGTGATAGTCAATAGCTGAGAATCAAAAGAAGAAAGTGGTTGGGTACAGAGAATAATAATGAAGAAGATAAAAAAGAAGAGCTGAATATTAAGAATTAATGGAAGAAGAAGAAGAAGAAGAAAGCATATGTAGAAGAGAGAAGAGACAAAGATGAGTGAGTTGAGAAAGAGAGAAGTTTTGGTTGCTGTAGTTTTTATGATTTGGCGCTTAGTCAACTTCGTTTTATTAGTGGGGGATAGAGACTTATGTCACCGATATGTTGTTTTTATTTGGATTTTTTATTTATTTATTATTTCTTTTAATTATTTTTGTAAATTTAATTTGTGAGTCAAATAAAAAAAAATTATATTAGAATTTTCCTTGTCAATGAAGACAGTAAGAAGATAAAATTTGCATAATTTTTACAATCCCAAGAGGGTTTTCAGATTTTTGATGAAAATGTTGGTATTATATTATGCAGGGTGAGCATGGTCTGTTAATCTGTACATGAGTCCCAGTCCATTAATCAGTCCATTAATATCTATTATTTGAAATTTCAGTCCATTAACCAGTTCATTACCTTCGGTTAACCAGTCCATCGGTTTCGAATTTTCGGATCGGTTATCCAATATTTTTCGGTTAACTACTATAATTATAAATATATTCATAAATAAAATTAAAATATTCAATATACTTAAAAATTAAAATTTTTTCACTATAATATAACATTATTGTTGTTAAAACAAAAATATTTGGTGGATATAAGCAAATTTGTTTTTAAAAATTAATATTTAATAAGTAAATATATTAACCGGTCCATAATCACTTTTAATTAGATAAATTGTTATACTTACTAATAGCCAATTAAAAAAACTTAAAAACTTTAAAATAATTAGTATAATGAAAAAAAGTACATAATCACCTTTAATTAGGATAAATTATTATATAAATTGTTATAAATTATTAAAAAATTAATAAATTAACTAAAAAATCGGTTTCAGTTCGGTTAACCAGTCACATGAGTCAAAAACCATTAACCAGTCCATTAATATCGGTTTTTTCAAAACACTAACCATTAACCAGTTCATTACAATTGGTTAACCAGTCCATCGGTTCGGTTTCGATTTTTTTTTTTGTTAACCAAGTCTATCGGTTTTTTTTGCTCACTCCTATTATGAGGATCTTCTTTTTGTTATTTCACAAACAGAAAATTATATTAGTTTATTATTATAAGCCGTAATTATATTCATAATTTATTAATTATGTCACTCATTTATATTATGTATAATTATTAGTATTATAAAAAATTAAAATAATGACTAATATTAGTACATAATGTTGGAAATGTAAATTGTCATAATTAATTTGATAAGTGGAACTTTTCATGCCTTTAAATAAAGTATATAATGAGGAGATATAAATTTAGATATTAAACATCACCTTATTTTAAGTCTTACTTAGAAATTATATAACAATTGAATGTAAATTTATTGATTTTTAAAAAATTAAATAAGAATATTGTAGGTAATTTATAAATTAACAATAAATAAAAATATCAAGTGTGTTATATTTTGAAATGGATTAAAAAGAAAATTGGGTTTATTATTTTGGAACGAAGAGATCAAGAGAGTATTTTATTTCAAATGTAAATATTATACCAAATAGCTAAGTAAATAATTTGATACGGATTAAAGTCATTTTTTGATATCGAATTTGATTAGAAAATATTTAAATTTCAAAAAGAAAAAAGTAAAAAAAAATATTTCTGACGCATTTTAGTGGTAAAATATATTTATTTTGACAAATTTAATGGCAAAATCTCTCTTTTTTTTACACTTTAACCATAAAAAATTGAATAGCAAAAAAATGACCTTTAATCTATATATTCTCAAACGAAAACAAATAAATAGTTGAAGATAAGGAGATTTTTAAGTTCAATTCTTTCAATCAACCTAAGATCCTCTAAATAGTTGAAGTGCAAACCACAGTTTCAAAATAAATAAATAAAAATAGAATATAAATTTTATTGAGAATATTGATGGTTTATATTAAATTAATTTCATAAGAACGTATAAAAACGCTAGTTTCATATATAAACAATTAAGTTAACAATTTCAATTCAATTTCTCTTATACTGATATTGCATTGAAAAAGTAGGTTATGCTGCTGTTGACCATGCAATAATATTTTACTCCAATTAGGAAATAAGAAATGGAAGAAAAATATATATCATATATAGAATGTATGCTTTTTTTTTAAGGGAAGAATTTATGGTTTTCTTAGCAAAACCAGCGAAAGAAGCCTGATTAATCAGGGGCAGATCTAGAATTTTAGATTAAATGGAGCAAATTTGGTAAAAATTAATATTAAACAGGACAAATAGTAAAACAATGAAAACAATATTTTCGACCTCACGCAATTTTAATTGCATACGTATTTCGCTCATATCAATATTGTCCATCAAGAATCTAATGTAATGTCGCTAAAATTGAAAGTAAAATAACTTAATATATATATATATATTTTTTTTAAGTTTGAGGATTCAATAAAAAAAAAGTGAAAATTCAGGGATTTTAAAATTGTTTTGACTATTTAAAATATTATTTAAGCCGTTATTATATTATATTTAAGCATATCATATGTAATACTAATATTAATTACAACATTAAATTATAATTATAATTCCACTAGAATTCTAGTACATTAAAGTTAGATCATTGAAAAAATAAAAAACCAAAAATCTAACAGAACTTTAGTTTTGTTTTAATATTATAATATAATTATTAATTGCTGATGTGCGTGAGTGTGTATATATATATATATAATGGAATAGAAAATCAGCTATCAATAAAATATTACCTAGTATATATTATATTTTATTAAGTAAATGCATTCTATTTTTATGGATTTAAAATTTAAACAAATACATATACATTTATATTTATAAATAAAATAAAACAAAAAATAGCCATCAAGGCTTGGAACGTAGGTGTGAATACCTTATGATAGTCCAAATCTAATAGAATAATTAAAAAAAAACACTCTAATAAATGATAGAATTCTATTCCTAATTTAATATTCTAATATAATGATACTATAATATAAAATCATAAATTAAATATAATAAACATAATGTAAGAGAAATAAGATGAAAAATATAATTTAAATAAAGTTAGTACAAGAATATGAAGACATTTGTATAAAGAAATTGTTGGAGTCGGGATGCGCCCATGACTTCTCGGGTTGACCCGGAATATATGAATCGGACCGGGAATCCTGCTAATATGGACTAATATCCATATTAGGAAAATATCAAGGGATTGTGCCTCTTGATATTCTCCTAATACCCTAACTTCCCCTTTAATATGAAATTAAAAGGGGTAACTCCCATAATGGGAGTTAAATCCTACTTAATGTGCATTCATCTCCTTTGGGAGATGAATGCCTATAAGTAGGCTTCTTTTCTTTGTGAAAGTAGAAAAGAAAAAGAGATACATACCGAATCTCTGTCGGATTATCCTCTCGCCAGTATTTGTTCTCTAAAGGTTTTTAGACTGTGAAAGAGTTGTTGTCATCTCGCTTGTGGATAACAGACAGACCAGTGACGCCAGAAATGATTCTCGCTGACGCTTCCGCTTTAGTCTGCATTTCAAAAGGTTGGTAACAAATAACCCGATTTTGTTACCTTAATTTATGCATGTGGCATGATATAAATCCTTCAGAAATAAAAAGTTTTGGCAGGGAAACTAAGAATGACTCAATGTATAGATATGTAACCAAAATATTAAGGGTGCAATATTTACAAATAAATATTTAAGAGTTTAATGCACAAAACAACACAAGTTTGAGGGTTCAATTTGTTTTTTTTTAATGATTATAAATTCATTTACAGAAGTTCCATGGTTTCAAAATTGAAGGAAATTTACAGTAATTTTTCGTATCTATACTTTTTTCTTTTTTTACTTTTTTACCATTAAATAAGTTAATAATATTATCTAAAAATTAATTTAATATCAACAAATAACAATACTAAGAATGAAAAATTAGATGTGATCCTTTCGTTCCAAAATAATAGCCTACTTTTGCATTTATACACATATTAAAAAATATCAATTTTTATAATTTTATGACAAAATTTTCTTACTGTTTACTTATTTTACCAATCATTCATAATTGATAACCCAACAAATATTATTTGCACCAAGTCCCATCTAGTCGGCCCAAGAGACTGGCAAGACTTAGGGCCCAACAGCAAAAAAATAGCAGGCACGAGTTTCTAGACAGCGCACACGTCCGATCGGATGATGTGACTGCCAGTCTCATCATCCATCTGACACAAAGCAGAGCCTATACTTTCCACCTGCTTCCTATCAATTCGTCGAATACCTACTCTTATTGCCATTAATCACTCTCTAAACACTCAAGTGCCTCTCAACCATCTCATATAAATAGAATTTTATATTAAAAACATTTCTAACTTTATCAAGAATATTAAATATTAATAGTAGGTTTTTTTAAAGTGCAAATTTCATAATAACGAAAATATAAATTCCCTAAATCTTGAATTCTATTAGGTATGTTAATGCTAAGTATTAGCTCCTTTTATTTTTAAGCATCGTTTTTCGAGTTTTTTTTTTTTTCCATTTCAATTGTTACTCTTCAGAATTTAATGAGAAATTTATTGTATTTTTTAGAATTTTAAAAAATATTTAATGCACTTTTTCTATTTTATACTTGTTTTGATATTATAAATGCATTTATATATTTATTGTTATTTTTTTATATTAGTTAATAAAAACATAATACTATAGTCAATTACTAATATTTTTATAATTTTGAGATGTATTAATCAATATTTTAATAAGTGTATCAAGAATTTAATGCGATTCTTAAAAAGTAAAAGAGGCAGTTTTAATTTCTTGGAAAATAGTGTCATGTAATTAATTAAAAATTTATTTATTTCTAAACAATTAATTGAAGGTGTTATGAATACTTCAAAATTTAATTATAAAATAAAATTATTTTAGCAATTGAATCTAAGCTGTATTTAATTAAGGATGAAAAGAAAGAAATCGACCACCTTTGAAAAAAGAGGACAGCACCGACATATTGTTGGCTTTTTATTTGGACAGGATAATACTTAGACATAAATACTCTTACCCAATATTTAGAATTTTATAAACCCAAATAGAATTAGTTAGATCCTATGTCAAAATTGTTACTGTATATCTTATGATTGAGACCTCGCTTTGCAAATCTATCTATTTTCCATTATAATTTGTCTTATTTATATTATATATTTGATTTTTTTAAGGAAAAAAAACATTTAAAATTGAATATTTTATTTGTTATTTTGTTACGTGGGATAAGATATATGTAGTATTCAATTGTAATAATTCAATTAAAAAGTCTTGGAATTTACTTCCCTCATCAACTGGGGTTAGACTTGGTTGCCACAAAGGAATATTTCTTTTTACATCAAACTTATGTGGAACACTACTACGCTCTCAAGATGATGATGATGATAAATCAAAAAGCAATAATATGGGAGAGTATACCCCAATAGAGTTGTTGGAATTGGGATCCACACTCTCTCTATGTGTATATATATACATTGACAAAAGTATTTGATTATATATCTTAAATTTACTAATGATATTTTACGCATTTGAATTTTATAAAAATAATTATTAATTATTTACTTAAATTTGATAATTTGCACATATTATCTCATTATTTTAATTAAATTGTATCTATTATATCTAAATTTAATATAAAAAAATCACATATTAAGAAATTTAAGAGAATAATAAGTGTATTTTTATTATTATCAGAGATAATATGTGTACATCTCTAATATCTAAATTAGTACCAATATCACACCGATAAACATACTTATGGCGGCAAAGAGGCTGAGTGCAAATGCTAGTGTGATGAAGTTATTGACTATTTTAAGAAAGAGACAACAAGAGGTGTTTGGCAATGGATACACTTGCGTTGTACAAAATCGTCTTCATACTAAATTTAACAACGCTTATGCCAATATTTATACTTTTTAACGTTGCTAAATGCAAATTAACGAGAACTTTATTAGATATTAAACAAAGGAATGACAGTAAAGATAAAATAAGCCGAAGAAGGAGCTAGTCTAATTACGAATGTCGGAAAAGACACAAGGACTAGGAAGGACCACGAGATGAGTGGGTGTAGGACACATGGTCAAATCAAATGACTAGGAACCAGGAAGAGTAGTGTACGATACAAGTAAATGCAATTATGCATCTTCCATTTCTCCACTAAAAACATTCTTTTTTTGTTTTTATATTTTCGCTGGTTTACACGTTCTTCGACATATCCTTTTCAACGGGAATTGCTGGTGATAACAAAATCAGATTAAGAAAATTATTTTGTGGGAATCTGCCACACCAATCGGAATCAGAACATATTTTATTAAAAGGCTTAGTACATATATTGATCATTGTACTCGTTTGGCTCTTTTACTTAATTTCTTTTTTTTTTTTTATTTTTTTTATTAATTGAAATCCTATATAATTTTAACGGTTGAGAATTGATATAATAATCAGTAACAGATCGATATTGGTGGTGGGAGGGGCTTTGCCTACTTCCAATTTTTTTTTTCTTCAATATTATCCTTAAAATATTACTCTTTGATATTTAGATTTTTTTTTCTTATAATTTGCCCCTCCCCCAAATTTTTTCAGTCCTTCATTATAATATTTGGCCCTCCATTCTTTCATTATGAGTCTGCTCTTGTTGACGACGTAATGAAAGTCCGATTTAACTCCGTCGTCCGAGAAATGTAATTATCAAAAAGAAAAACAAATGAGCATCATGTCACCTTAGAAATTAGAGGTTAATTGAAGCAAAAGCTTAGTTTAGAGGGAGCTAAATATATAAAAATATTAATATAATACCCTTTTCGTTTCGCTTTTAAAATTTTTTTGAAAGCATTTAAAAAAAATGGTTGCATCTGAATAAATATATCTAATGGTATAACTTTTAGGTGTTGTTTAATGGAATATTCTTTTGAAGATAGTGATGATAGCTATAAGAAGGACAAAATTGGAATAATATAATAAATATTGCCTTTCTTTATATACACATACGTGCATATGGAAAAATACATGAAAACGCATGTTAGTTAGCAAAATTTTTTAATTCCACACTTTAATTTTACGAATAATATTTTACACACTTAAAGTTGAAAAAAAAATCTATCGTCTATCTGAACTTGACAATATATTCATATTATCCCTTAGGGTATGTTTGGTAGAAAGTTTTGGATTGTAATGTAATGAAATATGTAATCAATACTTTGTTTGTTAACTTCAATTTTATAGAATGTAATGTAATGATAATTACAAATGTATTAGTCAATACATTTATTAATGTATTGACTAATACTTAAAATTTAGATGTATTTTTCATTATGTTACCTTATTTTTTTTTAAATCTTAAACTTTTACTCTCTAGTAATTGAATATTAAATTTTTAAATTTTAAATTTCTCGAATTTTTAATTAAATATTGAAAAATAAAAATTATAATTTTATTTTTATATGAGATCACAATATAATAAATATATAATAATAAAAAATAAAATAATTATATAAAAAATTAGCTGATAATTATAAATATAATTATATTTCATTATCTAACAAAATATATAAATGTATTAATATTTAGATTACATTACTAATACAACCAAACATAGTAATGTAATTATAATTACATTACATTACATTTCTTAATCAATTATATTATCCATTACATTACATTACATCATACCAAACATACGCTTAATGTTTGAACATGTATGTTTTTTTTGTTACATTTAGGTGATAGTATGTATACTTTTATTAAAATTGTGTGAATTTAATAAAAATGCTAATGCTAAAAGAATTAAAAAGGATAATAAATACGTTTTTGTCATCAATATCGAAAAGTAACATGTGCATATTGTTAAGTTCAAATGAATAATATCTTTTTTCTTTTTAAAAATTTAAGTGCGTAAAATATCATTAGCAAAATTAAGGTGTTTAACTATAAATTTTTGTCCGCTATAGGTATAATTTTATGTATTATATCCAAAACTCAGTGATCAGACTTGCAAATTTTCGAGCTGCGTCATATCAATATTTATATATTTATTTATTTTTCATATGAGAGTCCAACACTAATAAACTTATCGGACTTGGAATTGTAAATAAAAAATTGATAAGTTTATATAGCTTCAGATCAGCTATGGAGCCTACACTATATATAATAATAGATATGAAATGGATAAGATCCTTATATCCAATTAGTAGGGCGTATATGTTGGACATGATATATCATTAATTAATTAATTTCAATTTAATTTTATTGTAGTAAACTAATTATTCATTATATATTCAGAAGATAGTAACACGAAAATTTTATCCATAAACTATAATAACTATTGTTTTTTAATATCTTTGCAAAAAGAAAAGGAACTTTAATTTTGAAACGTAGAGAATGCTATTGGCAAAATTCTTTTTCAGGTTATTAAATTTTTAAAATTTTTCATGTTAAATTTCTTTAACGGCGATTGAAATATATACTTATTAATCTGATAAATGAGGGACTACGTATTATCTCATATTAAAGTACAGAGATTTAATTAATTTTTTTTAAAAAAAAGATATAATGTCGAGTATGTAAAAATGTATTTTGCCAATAGTATTAAATATTATATCCACTAATAGATGTGGCACATGTGGTGTTATATTAATGGTGGATGTATGGATTCCAAAAGATTTATAAATGTAACCCATAATAGTATTGTCTATTAGTAAATTTTAGAAATAATGCAACAGGCAATGAAAATTAGGTAAGGAAGTATATATAGAAAATGTAGTGTGTCCTAACCTACTAGCAGAACAGGCCAAATAATTAGAGGGTGCAATATCATCATGTTTCTTTACAGCTGTATTTTGCTTCAAATGCATAGCCTCATAAATTTACGTGTGTATGGCCACATCTATTCTTTCTTCTTATTTCTTATCATTTGCTTTTAGGTCTACTACTGCATCACTTTATTCATTCTTTTAACTAATATTTGAAATTAACACATTTGATACTGTAATTTCAACTCAATTTGCAATTTCAGTGATTAATCCCAAAATTCGACTATTATCATTTTATTACTACAAAATAATAGTTGTATTATTTTATTAATACATTCTATCAACTTAATTTTTACAAATTACTTAAGGTAGAAATGTATCAGGAAAAATGTAAACAGTAAAACCAGATGGGCTAATTTTTCTAATCTATGTGAAATTAAAACAAACCTATATATAATTGGTTGCAGTTGCAGTTGCTACTACTACATCTGAACTTACTTCGTCCCAGTTCTTCCTACGTGAGATGGGTTGTTATAATTCTGCAGTTTCTCTATTCTTTCATGTAATAATGCCTAGAATTATAGGAGATAAATTATTTTACAATTAAGATCTTCTCTACTTTAGTTGCGTGGCACACTACAAGAAAAATGAAAAATAGAGACGGAAAATTTTTCGTATCTAAATAGAGACGGAAATCAGTTTTCCGTCTCTAAATAATTTTTCGTCTCTATTTAGAAACGAAAAAATTTTCGTCTCTATTTTTCGTCTCTATTTACGGCGGGATCGATTTTCTCCAAAATTTGAGACCGAAAATAGAGACGGAAATTTTTTCCGTCTCCAAATAGAGACGGAAAAATTATTCCGTCTCTAAATAGAGACGAAAAATATATTTCCGTCTCTAAATAGAGACCGAAACAAAATAGAGACGGAAAAATATTTCGGTCTCTAAATTTAGAGACGGAAAGCAATTTTCGTCTCTAAATTTAGAGACGGATTCCGTCTCTAAATTTAGAGACCGAAATATTTTTCCGTCTCTAAATAGAGACGAAAAGTTTCGGTCTCTATTTAGAGACGGAGTAATATTTGCGGTCTCTAAATAGAGACGGTATAATCGTGCGGTCTCTAAATAGAGACGGAAAATCAATTTCCGTCTCTATTTTAGGGATATTAGTGAGAATTAAGCTAGAATTAAGTGGAGTATATGAGTTGTAGCAGAATAATAAAATAGAAAGGAAAGGGGAGAACACGGTGTGAACGGGGAAAGGGAGAACGGAAAACCGAAGAGAGAAAGAGAGGGAGAGGGGGCGGAGCACGGCGGGAGGGGGCAGAGCAGCTAGCGGTGGTCGACAGCGAGCAGCGGCTCCTCGCAACGCCGATCTCGGCGTCCTTTCCTCCCCCAATGCGACGTGGCCGTTTTAGGAGAGCGAAAGAAGCACCGCGAGCTTCTCTTGCGTTTTTCGGCGAGCTCCGACGGCAAGAGGCGACACGAGCGGTGCGACTGGACTCACGGTGGCAAGACGAAGCTTCCGGTGGCCGTGGATCTCCCTCAATCGCCGGCGATGAGTAGATCGGAGGAGAAGAAAACAGAAGTTTTCGACGGCGATTCTGGCGAAACGACTGGCCTTCACGGCGCGTGACCACTGGAGAAGAAACCCCGAGGCTTCAAGCTCCCTACGGGTGGTTTCGGTGCCTCCGGTTGAGCTCCGGCGAGGCTCCGACGACGGTAAAATGGACCAAAAATAGCAGAAAATTGGTATGTGGCTACCAAATTTATTTTTCTAAGTAATTTTTACATAAGTTAAAATTTGTTAAGAAAGTGATTTTACTAAATATAGTATGCGATCAATATGTTTGTTGGTTCCATTGAATTGCTGGTTATATTGTCATGAGTTTTGGCTTAGTTGATTAGAAATTAAATTAAGACTTACAGATTTCGGGTTGAATGTAAAGAAGTGGAGAATTGCCCGTATTTGGGAAAGTAGAACAGTATTTGTAAATTGAAGAAATATAGGTTAAATTGTAAGTTGGATTTAAATTGTATATAATTTTGATAATAGTTAAATTATGACACATAAATCAGGTCAGTAATTAAATCTTATGAATAACTTAACGATAATTAAATCTTAATATATAAATGGGTATCATAATATGTATATTTAAGTAATGGTAGTGTAATTGGTAATACTTGAAGAATTGGTGGAAAATTTAAATGTTAAGTGGGAAATCCAATTATGCTTATTAAAAGTTTTAATAATGTTAGTTGTTTATTTATTAATTGAGGTGTATTTTAAATTTATTGTATATTGAGGTGCATGTATGTTGTGTAGTGTATATTTTGTCAATTTGGTTTTTATGACTTGTTTGTGAGAATATAAATTTTTGATTTTGTTATAGTTTTTATATTTCAATTGTGTATTTAAGAATAAGGTAAAATATATAAATTATTTTTTATTTATCATTGCATGTACCTACTACAACAGCACCCGAATCGGCATTAAACTGTTGGATGCACCGAATAATCGCAGCTTTCCAGCCGCTTTCGTAGAGGTAAATGTGTTATGTATTAATAATTTATTTTTCAATAGTAAGAAATTTTTTTTTAATATTTTGTTAATTGCATCTATATGTTTGAAATATGTTGCTTTAATGAGATAAAAATGTGTAAGTCATGCATAGTCATGTTGTAATTATGTATTAATAATTTATTTTTCAATAGTAAGAAATTTTTTTTAATATTTTTTTAATTGCATCTATATGTTTGAAATATGTTGCTTTAATCAGATAAAAATGTGTAAGTCATGCATAGTCATGTTGTAATTCAATAGTAACGACTATGCTATTATTAACGATACTGTATTAACGGAATATCACTTTAAGGGATAAATTCACAACTGTTGGTGATTTTATCCGTTAAATTTAGATGTTTGATGTGAATGGGTAAATTTCTTATTACAATGAGTTTGTTGTGGAGTTACGATTGGTTGATATTTTACCGAAATGTTAAAATTGCTAATATTTAACAGGGGGATAGGGATCCGTATAGGGGGAACTCTGTCCGTTTTTTTACAAAATATTTATGATTTTAATTTAGGAAAATGAATCATTATGTAAAATTAATTAGGGATTAAAGCGAAATAGTAGGCTAGAGAATTGAGTTCAAATTAAATACTAACTTCGACCTTATGATTTTTTCTAAACAGTTTAATATTAATGAGTAATATGGAAAGAAGTTGGAGACGGTCAGCGTACTAATGAAGTCATTGAGTTATGCGGTACGGTTGGCGTACTAATGAACCGTATCAATATGCTGGAGGACTTCATTAGCCGTAGATTACCTGTTGACCCGCAAGTACCGTCTGCTGGTCGTCCGCATTCTCCTCCATCTTAGTTATTATTTTTAGAATTTTTATCTTTTTTTTTATTTGTAATCTCACTACACTTTTTATATATTAATACATTAAATAATACAATATTTTCATATTTATTTATTGTTTATTTAATTTTTTTCATTATATAAAATTAAGAATAATTCAAATTTAATATTATTTATTTTTGATATATAAAAAAATCAATAAATTAGAGACGAAAATTTATTATATAAAATTAAGGAATATTTAAATTTAATATTATTTATTTTAATATATTAAAAAAAATTTCAAAAAAAATAGAGACGGAATTTATTTTCCGTCTCTAAAAATAGAGAAGGAATAAGTTATTCCGTCTCTATTTTTAGAGATGGAATTGAGTTTCAGTCTCTAAAAATAGAGACAGAATCGTTCTTTCCGTCTCTATTTTTAGAGACCGAAACGCTCCTTCCGTTTCTAAAAATAGAGACGGAAAGCACTATTCTGTCTCTATTTTTAGAGACGAAAACGTCCATTCCGTCTTTAAAAATAGAGACGGAATATTTTGGTCTCTAATTTTTAGAGACCGATGAAATAAAGACGAAAAATTTCCGTCTCTATTTTCAATTAGAGACGGAATTTCGTCTCTATTTTCCGTCTCTATTTCTCAGATTTCTTGTAGTGGCATGATAATGTACGAATTTGAAGCATACACATGAAGATGTTCCTCTCAATTATTGAATTGAATTATATGACATTAATTCACGAGTTAAACTTTCCAAAAGAGATGAATGGCAGTGAAACAGACTTTGCCAAGTTTCTTACATTATTGGAAAGAGTAGCAAAGATAAGAAGGATACAAATAAAACCTTACATCACTTAGTAAATGAAATGTCTTTACTTGACACAGCAAAATGTGGGAAAAAGGAAAATTAACATAAAATATCAAATAATGCCTCCAGAGAGTTAATCCAGTTCATCATTCGATCGACTGATTAAAACAGTCTATATATTTTTATATGCTCACCGAAAGGTCGTTTGATTCATGAACCAAATATTTGGGGCCCATAAAGACAGAATTGAGTTGTCTTCTCTAGTGCACATGTGGCCATATATATTATTCTTTCTTTATTTCTTTTTTGTTTTTTTGTTATTATTATTTTCTTTTTAAGTTCTAATATTATTATTATTATCCTTATTTTTCCTTTTACAAATCGACCAGACGACACATCAATCTATGCTATGCTACATGCCAACTGTCCTAATATTAATTGTCTCTATCTTTGATTTCAAACTTGTTAAGAAATTGTCAATCTTTCAGGTTTGAATGTCTTCTATCAATATTAGCTTTGGTCCATACCATTATAAATGAGATAAGTTCATTTTTTCTGTAAAAAATAATAAAAAAATTAAAATTACGCTATTTTTTTAAATTACGTTGTTATTATTATTTGATTAAAAATACATAAAACTTTTCCTAAAAAAAATACAGAAAATTTTAAATTTAATTTCTTATAGTGATATTCAGCGTCTTTCCTTGAAATAAAAGAAAATTCTAAAATTTATTTATATGACATTTTACTTGCTCAGTTTTTTTTTTAAAAAACACAGCAATTTGATTTGTATATAGGTGTTCTAATAAAATATTTTCTAAAAGAAAGACTTCTAAAAATATATATAATAATTAAGAATTAATGTTCCATGCCAAGTCAAATATTGACATATCCAAAACACACTTTTAAATAAATATTTAGACATAAAATTTCTCTCCAATAAAAAAGATCTTTTTTATTTTAATTATAATGGAAAAATAGAGAAATATAAAAAAAGTTTATTTGTGGTGGAAATGCAGGATTGGACTAATAAGAGATAACTATGAATAATATTTTCTGGAAGGTTCAAAATTGCAAGCCAAACTCAAAGTCCACATCATCACTTTAGAATTTATTTATGCTAGTCTTTATAAAGCATTTATTTTTATACTTTCCCATCTAAACTCAACCACTAGCTGTATTGCTGCCAAATACTCACTCATAAAAATATCATTTAGGAAATATTTATTTTCTCTCTCTTTTAAAATTAAGAAATTTGAGGAAAAATAATAATCTTATCCAATTTCTTATTTATCATTTATAACTATTTATAATTCAAAACTCATTAGTCCGACTAATTTAAATTTGTACTTAATAAATTTTCGAAATAAGATAAAATGCTCACTTTTAAATATTTAAAAATACTCAATTCTCAAATTTTGAAACTATCATCACATATCATTTCTTATAGAGTATTTAGTTCTTTATTAACCACTCATTCGCTACAAGAAAATTGCGAAATAGCGACAGAAATTTAATTTTTCCGGAGCAAAATTGCAAGAAATTTGTGAAAAACTTTCATGTTTTTCTTGCAATTTGACAATTTTCTTGTAGTACTTATTCTTCATTTCTTTTTAATTTTTATTCCAATTGATTTTAGAGAGTAATGATACGATAGTGCAGCTTGATAAAAATCCTCTAAAACATTCCATTTACGTAATTGTTTTATTAATTCTGTAGATGGAAGATTTAAGTAGATACCATGAGATTAGAGAATCCGTGAGTAAATATAACAATAGATATTAGATAATGAAATAAGTAAAATAACTAAAAAGAAATAAAAACTAAGAATGCCAATTTATGAAGGGTTTGACTGAATAAATGTATTTTTGGACATGCATATATCAAATGTGGGTATTGAAAGATTGATTGATGGTCCATCTCCAATTAAATAATATTTGTTTTTCTTATAGCTATGAATATTAATTAATTGGAATAGAATTATTGTCACAGCTCCATAAGGACCATAACAATTACAGACATGGGTGCTACGCACTGTTACTTATGATTGACGAGACTATTCAAATTTTTGGTTTTTCTGCTCATCCCCATTCTTTTTTCATCCAAAAATACACCTGCTAATTAAGTAGGCGATGCAATTAATGAATAAAATGAAATTATATGGAAATTACTTATATATGAAAAATTAGATGTAAAATCTCATTAACGGTTAACAATGGATTAACTGACTAGTAAATTTAAAATTATTAATCATAATTTTTAAAAATTAAAATTTATATTCGTATAATCAGATTGGTTATTTATATATATTGATTAAACTCTATTTTAACTTATCGCTATCGATTTATTTCTGTTTTTTCAATTCGTAGTAAGCAAGAATGTGTGAATCCGAAGAGTAGCACAGTTCAACTAAAACACATACAAAAAAAGGCATTGGAGGAAAAAGAATGGAATATAATAATAATAATAATAATAATAATAATAATAATAATAATGTGAAAAAGACATATGTTTTATATTATTTTAAGTAATCTAATCCAAAACTGAGTGGGAATATTATTTATGATTCTACAATATCTAATTTTTAAAATCGTCTTCACTTCTATTTCTTGTCTCATTCTTTTATAATGTCCTAACTTTTCCATTCTCTTTTTCTTTTTCACGTAACGGATCTTTGGGATCCGGAAATTAAATTATTATAAGATGAGATGACCCACAATATATATATATTTTCTGTTTATGAATCCGAATGGTAAAGAGTTTGAATCTTTTTAATCGAATGGTAATGAATGCACACATCATTAGAAGAATAATTATTAATTCGATAATATTTAATTTTAAATTTGATAATTTCGAAAATTTAAGAAAATTGTGGAGGATAAAAAAAAAGATACACTATTGTTTTTTTTTTTTGTTCGAAATGTTATTGTTAGATGGAATTCCTTAAAGGCCAAAATATGATGGAAGGTGTGCAATTTCATTAATATATATATATATATATATATATATATATATATATATATGTATAGTTGACCCATTTGTCTACCGTTCTTTTAAGCAACTTCCTGTCAACTGTAAATATATTTTTCTAATTTTCTGTTTATGGGAAGTAGGTAGAAACTATCATTGATAAACACCATATTTTCTTTATCTTTTTTTTTTGATAAAATCAGTTTACTCTTTAAATCAAACTGAACAAGAAAATTAATTTACTATGTGAAAAGGGAAATATAGGGATGGTGATAATTGGGTAAACTATATATGTTTTTTGTCAATTGGATAAAATATAGCCCAATTTTGAATGGGCCTAAGTCCAATAAAAATCATATTAGACAATTTTCAGCAATCATCATTTAAAAAATAAAAAAAAAAGTTAAACAAACTATAAGCAAATTGAAATTGAAATCCCAGATTAAGTGAGGATAAGAAAAACAAATATCAACTGTTATTGGTTAGTAACCAAATAATATATGGTGTTTATGGACTAATTAATTTGCCAACTTTTAATTATGAAATATTAATCTAATTCCGAGTAATGGTAACAATCAAATAATGAGATTAAGGGAATTACAAATTTCTATAAATCTTCACAAAAAGGTCCTTAATCATAAATGAAGTGGCTAAAATGGATTAATTTTCTCAAATATCAATCGAAGACTCGGTTTTCTATGGAAAATTTTAATGGTAAAATTACTCCCCAAGCATTTTCAAATTTCAAATTCGAGACTCTACTCAATCGTTGTTCTCATTTGCATTCTGCAACAACCAACAACGATTTTTCATTGGCTGAACATGGATCACCACCAAAATATTGATTTGATATAGGAACAGAACATTTCATTCGCCCTAGACATGCCTGCAAATTAAATGCAAGCAGAATTAAACGTATATTGATAATCCACAGTATAAAAAGAAAAAAAAAAATTAATATAAATACCTTTTCAACAATGGGTTTTGAAGCAGGGGAATGACACATTCCAGCAGCATAATTACTAGTTCTACAATCACCGAGTGGAGTTCCATAGCTTGCAAATGATACATTAGAAATCTTGGTATGTGAAGGGCAGCCCAACTTGAGTACAGGTTTTCTGTAGTGCATCTTTGGATAAATTTCACTAATTTTTCTCCACGAAGATACAGGAGGATGATGAGAACCGCTCATATGGCTGCACACTTGTGAGATTGAAGCTGTATCTATTGATATTTGAAGAGGGTTCCCACCTAATTCTTCAAATAAAACTAGGAAATTGCCTTTTTCTTGTAGGAAAGATCTAGGAACATTGTACCTATACTCACAATAAAATTAATAAAATCAGTTACTCGTTAAAAATTAAATTCAAGTGTTGCAAATTTTGGTTTTGTATACTATAAATATACCATATCTGTGAAGATCCATCTGGTGAGCGGTATGATGGCCAATATCTACCAATGCTTTGGCCATTAACCCAAGCTTCACCTTTTCCCATGGAACCCAGGTTCAATGCTACAGGTGCTTCCCCTGTAGGTGCATCAAACATTGTCTGCCACACAACCAACTCATTAGATATATTGTACCAAAGTAATACTTGTTTAAGTGGGGCGCGTTACAGTGCAGAGAAGCATTTATGCACCTTGTACCATGTTAGCGGAGAATTATTTGAAAACGGTGCCCAATGGACTTGGCTTGACCCTTGCTCTGTGTATATTTGTAACTTCTCTCCCACTAATCCAACCTACAATTAAAATGTGAAACCGAAAATTTGAGATTATATATATATCACATGGAGGAATTATTTTGTGCATGCAACATACGTCATTATAGAAATATCGTTTTTAATTATACGTCAAACAATATTCAATTTTAAATTAGTGGATCACGTATATTTAAAGAAACTGAACTGGATACCGGATTTATTATATGTGTTTTTATTGAGTACCTGATATCCCCAAGAATAGTTATTAGTGAAGTCCTTATTAAGGTGTGGCTGTTGAATGATCACGTTTGTTAGGCCAGCAGCCCTTCTCTCTTGATGTCCTCCTGAATCCTTTAAATCACAATTAGAAATTAAATTAATAAAGGAAAAGTTAATTCATAAAAAATAAAACGTTAGAAGGGTGAGAAAAATGGTACCGGCAATCCAACCATAACACTTAGCAAGGAGACATTGTTAAATCCTTGGCTTAAAGATGCTCTACTTTGAAGGTTGAAAAGTGGAGTTTGATAACTTCCTTGACCAGATCCTGAGTCATATATCAACACATTAACTTTGCTTAAGGTTACAAGAGGCCCTTTAACTTTTTAATTATCCCAAAAATTTTAGCATAATATGGGAAGAACGAACCTACAGCTGCACCATTGACAAAGGCATGAAGAAGATGCCCAAGAGAGTTCACATTTAGTATTGCATTACTATTTGAGGATTGTTGCTCCAACCTATTAACCAAAACAAATAAAATGTATTAAATTTTCTTAATCAAAACTAATTAATGAAATTAAACGAGTGATTAAAATGGACTTACTTGAAAGTATACCAAAGATAATCAGAAGCATCTTTAGTGGTAGCCATTTGTTCTAATAGAGTTTGTGATTTGAGTGAGGTGTCATCATAATTGGGAATGGGTTCTTTGTATTCTTCCCATGCTTCTGCATCATCTAACAACGTTCTCCTTGTCATACTTCTTGTTGTGAACTCAACACTTACCTGTTAATTTCAACACATATTTCTATGAACACTAAAAGTAATTCAATGGATTTAATTTTAAATAAAAAAATAATAACGATAATTGAAGTGGTAAGAACATCAAATTTCTTTAAATGAAATTTCAAATTTAATTCTTGAATCGTGCATGAAACATATGCCATTGTTAGGGTCGCTCTCGAATTATGAATTTGAATGTGCCCAAGTCTGAATTAAACCGATCTCATTGGTTTAGAAGAGTCAGATAGTATACCGAGAATGAAAGACAAAAAAAATCAATATGAAAAATGGACTTGCCTTAGCAGTATTAAAAGCAACATTCTTGCAATCGGGTAAGATGCTAATGGATTTGGGCGGCAAATCATAGGAACCATTTCCAAATTGCACTGATGCTGAGTTTTTCGTATTATTATTCACCAAAAATGCTGCACATTCACCCGATGCTTCCTTGAACACATATGCCTACATAACATTAATAAAAACAAAAATACCATGAATTATAAAATCACCTTTTAATTAACAAAGTAATTAGATAAAAATTTTAAAAATGAAAAATATGGTTTAATTTTATTCGTGTGCAATAAACTTATATTATAATAACAATTCTATCACAAAAACATGCAATTTTTGAAATTATTATTACTAAAATCATTTTGATCGTAGAAATACTAACATGGCAAGGCACGTTAGTTTAAAATATCCATATAATAAGAGCATTTTGATACTAAATTTATGATTTTCTGTCCAAAGTGATTTTAATATTAATATTTCAAAAGAGAAATTAGATGAAATTAATAAAAAAATATTGTAGATCCCTTCTTTAGAGTGCTTACTTGTTGCTGTTGGCCTAAGGAGAAATTAAGTGGCCCTCCAGACAGTAAAGGAGTTAAACATAACTTAATTGCAGCATGTAGCTCCTTTAAATGCCCCCATTTTGGCTGTCTAATCAATCCTACGTATATAATTAATTAAATAATTAATTAACATGAATAAGAAACAGTTATTAATAAATATTTATGAAATGGAATAAAAATAGGAAGCATACCATACTCATCAACTGGTGCAAGATCATAGTAAGAAGGAGGTATAAATGAAGAGGCTGTCCTTCCAAAATTGGTTCCTCCATGATACTAAATAATAAATATACACAAATATGGATTGTTAATTACAATTATAACAAATCTCATATATATAAGTTTATTTTCTAAATTAGAATAAATTAATAATTATAGAGTAAGAGTAAGAGTATAGTAATATACCATATAATAGTTCACAAAACTTCCATTCTTTGCAATGATAAAAAATGCCACATGAAATGCAATGTCCTCCACACTTCTTGTTTTTATATCCTCCCCATTTATCACATACCTATAACAAAACCAGTGACGAATAAGAAATCCTAAACATAAACTATATATATATATATATAAAGATTATGCATTAGTTTTTTTTTTTTTTCTTTTTCATTGCAACGATTAAAAAAAGAAAAAATCGCAACATGGAATTTTTAATTTATCATTAATAAGGAAAAAAAAAATCTAAACATGTAATTTTCCATCTGTCATTATAAATTTGGTACAAAATTGCAATCTTTTTAATAATGATAAATATTTGTAGGACTTAATTCACACTAAGGGTAAATTTCATTGTTTTGAAAACCGGACCGGACCGGTTGGTTGAACTAGTTCAACCGCGAACCGAATGGAGAACCGATTCGATTCAATGTAAAAATCAGAACAGGCAAAAAACCAAAATGCACAGTAAAAAAAACCGAGTTGAACCGAAAAATTATGGTTGAACTGGAAAAAATCAAATATATTCTAAATTATATTTTTATAAAATATATTTTTATAATCCGGGTTAATAGTTGTTAAATATTGTTTGATTAAAAATTTATATTTGATGATAAAATTAATTTATATTAATATTAAGTTTGATAAAATTGAACATAATGTGAAATTATTTTTACTATATTTTTATTTTAAATTTTTTAGATATTTAATAACTAAATAATTTAAATGTAACGGAATATTGAAAAAAAATGAATATAAACATGATAATTATAAAAATATTTAACGTCAGAAAAATAAATTTTATAATTGAAAATAAAATTTATAAATTTATAAATTCAAAATTACATTTTTCTTATAAATTCAAATATTTAACAAAAATATTCAATTGTTGTGGTTAATTTTTTACTATTATTACTAAAAAGTAGTAAAATAAATAAAATATGATTAATATATTGATATTTAATAAATAATAGGCTGTTTAAATATATTTTTTATATATTATATTTTTAATTTTGTATTAATAATTATATTAAAAAAAGATAAAAATTTCGAGTCAACCCGATCGAATCAGTTGATTTCTGACGCAGTTGGCAGGCCGAGTCGACGTCCGATCCGGTTTTAAAAACATTGGTAAATTTTTATTTTGAAGCATAAGGAAAAATTAAAATTACGTACACTTCAATAAATTGATGGAAAAACATATCAACTAAATATTTTACTACATTATATCATTATATTTTTATAAGTTGACTTTGGTTTCTCATACTTTTCAGATGCAATATAGAAATTAAAATATATATCCTATTAATCTTACATAAAATCAACTTAAAATTTCATTAGAACTCACAAGATATAAAAAAAATAAATAAATAAAAACAAATTCATCAGTCATCACCCTTTACATGTTTAAAAAAATAATTGTATATTTTTTTCAATTTTTTATATTTTAATGGGTCTCATAATTATTTTAAATTGTGAGTAATTTATAAAATATAAAAATTCAATAACAATTTTTAAAATTAACGTAGAAAAACGTTAGTAAAATTTAAGTATCCAGAATCCGTTTTCCCTAAATTAATTCCATTAAATCGATGATAAGATTAGTCATCGTTTGGTTAAAGAATAAAATACGTACCGCGTTGTCCAGTTCTCCGTCCAAATTGCCGGTTTATTGGGCGAGTTGGGCCCTACAAATGTCTCTCCGCATTTTAATCCATTGCAGGCATTTATCTGAAAGTCCAATTTATGTAATATATCACCAAACAAATGCATGCATTTATCTGAAAGTCCAATTTATATACACCAAGAATAATTCCAGGATCAAGGGATGGAAAATCAAAAATTATATATAAATGGTTTGAAAATTTTAAATAGACTAAATTATAAGAAAAAAATAAATGAATGGATCGAAGTGTATTTTTACCAAAAAAAAATGTAGTCATTGAATATTAATGACAAATTAGCATTGTGAATCACAAGAGAATTTCGTAAAGTTAAATTATCTAAATTTATATTTATTTTTTTGTCTGATAATAAAAAATAGACGTCAAAATTTCATCCTATTAACACACCAGTTATATAAATTGGCACTCGACAATGTAAATCAGCATCCCGTTAGATATCATGTCACTCAAATTGACACTTAAATTTTAAAAAAATGAAATATTTTTCTCTATTGTGCCAAATTAAACGCCACATGTACTGCTGAAAAAATAAAATCTTTCTGTCTGTTGTGCCAAATTAGACAATGCATGTCAACAATTGATTGATTTGTGTTTTACGTGTACTGTCATGTTAAATTTCAATGTTTACTTCTCATTTCTTTTTGGTGAAAAGTTACTTTTGTTGAAAATAAATATAAATTTAGTTATTTAATCGTTATATTTTTTTTTTTAATTTTCATATTAATCAATTACAGGTTCAGTTACCGTCTATAAAATCAACCCAAATTACAATATATGCTTTGAATGAGAAAATATTTTCTTAAGCTTATTTCATATAACTATTATTTTTTAGTTAAATTACAGTATTTATTTGAGTTTTAATTTTAAAATAGATATAGTAATAATAAGAATGGAGCAAAATATGTAGCAGGTGTAATAAATTAAGAAGGAATAAACAAAAATTACCACAGGATCAGGGGCATCATCTTGCTTGCACATAACCCATGGAACTCGTGTACTAAGGCCCACTGCCATTTCTGCTGCCCACTTCACATATCGTGGCCCTTCCTCAGGGTATGATTCTTCCACTTTTCCATACTCATTCTCAATCTATTTTATTTATCGTACCACATTATTCTTTTATCAAATATAATAATAATAATAATATACTAAATTAATCAAGCACATATTAAATTATCAGTAACTGGACCTGAGATATTATTATGGGGCCTCCTTGTGATGCATATAACTTCTCTGATTGCAACATTCTCACTATTTTTGTAGTAAAATTTTGCATCTCTATCTGCAATAATTAAATAAATAAATAAATAAAAATAGAAATAATAAAGACTTTTTTTTTTCTAAAAGAAAAAGAAAAAGAAAAAGAAAAAGAAAAAGAACTGAATACCTTGAAAGGTTCATTATCTGATCGATAAACAATGTTTGGTATATCATGCAACCAGAAAGGCAGTCCTCTACAAAATAATAACCTTGTGAACATAGCACATTGTTTATATATATATACATATATATATATATAATCGATAAATAAGATTATTGCAGAAATTAAAGTGTTATTTCGATGTGCGGATATACATATCGTTGGATCACATATATGATCTCACTCGATCCGATGGTGCAAAACATGCCAAAAACTATGAATTTAGTTGAAGGATAAATTAAAAGAAATGGGAAAAAATATTGTAATTAAGATGGCAATTAAGTAATATGCATGTAATAGAGAAGGAGGTTTACCCGTAAGACCATTCAGCCTGAATAAATGGTCCAATCCTAAGGCAAACATAGAGTCCTTGTGCTTGGACTTCCTTAATAAATCTCACTATGTCACGTCTTCCACTGAAATCATACTGCAATTATCATATTTCAATATAAATTAAGTAATTAAAAATCACAATATCAATAACTTACTAATTTAGTTTCTTCGTAAAGGGGGAAAAAAAATAAGTTACTTATATAGCTTGACTTGACCTTATGATACCATATTTATATATTTTTTATATATAACCTTCGATATCTAAAATATAATCCAATAAATGGAGGCAAAAAGCTTTCTATTAAGTATTTAAAAATGTTTTATTCCTAAAATTCAAAATTTTTATCAAGAGCGAAGGAATCCGTAATTATAAATGGAAGCAAAAAGTTTTCTATCAAGTATTTAAAATATTTTATTCCTAAAATTCAAAATTTTTATTAAGAGTGAAGGGATCCGTGATACCGTTATATTGAGTTCAAGACGAAATCATTATTATATTATTTTTTAGAAAATAAAAATAAATCATAAAAAAATAGAAAAATAATTGAGACCTAAAATGATATTTTTCTTAAATTATAATTAATCATTTATAAAATTGATGGTAATTAATTATTTTTATAATTTATATAAAAATTAAAGTGGAATATCTGGAGAATATATATATATATATTTCTCTTTTATAATAAATTTTCACCTGACGAGGCTGCGGCTCATGGAGGTTCCAAAACACGTAGGTGTCGATCACATCTAAGCCTCCTTCTTTGGCTTTGGCTATTAAGGATGCCCACATCTGCATTTCATCATTTCCATTCTTATTTAACAATTATTCATAATACTTTCTAAAAAGAGAAATCGAAACTATACTCTTATAATATACTGTGACCAATATTTACCGTTAAATTATTTATTTAAAAACAATAATATTAAATATACTTGTATTTGTTACAAACTAGAATTGTATAATGGAATTTTAAATTATCCAAGCAATCGATTAACACGTGATTCAATGTTCATATTTTCAACTTCTCTTATTTTCTATATCACTTCGTAAATCTCAAAGTTCATGGTGTAAATAGATGTTAAGTATTTCTTAATTATTAATTAATAATCTGTAATTAAATATATACAGCATATGTACGTAGGATCTATCAATCATATGGTCATTAATTGTAGTATTCTTTAAGAAATATAAGGCGGGAATCCCCTATTTAAAACCATATATATATATTATTACAAATAATTTGACATTTTAACTAGTAAATATAGATCCACAGTTCTTTCAAAATAAATAAATAAATAATACATGTCCAGTTGTAATATATATATATATTTATTCATTGAAATTTCTTGTAAAAAACGTCAAATGAATGATTTAAGGTGTAGATCTCTCTTTGAATTAATAAAATGCGGAGACTTATTAAGAAAAATAAATATAAAAATTGGAGCAGTACAATAATTCAACTGGATTATTCTACTATATATATTATTACACTGTCTTAGAAAGGAAAATAAAAATCAAAACAGATGCTAATTGCATTGTGTGCAAATGCACCATAAATTGGAAAATAAATCCCGCATTTTCAATAAATACAAACAAAAAATTTTAAAACTTATGAGAGAACAACTAGCCTCCATGACAATCTCGAGGACTATGTAATTTACAACAACTATACATAATAATAATAATAAAAATAATAATAATAGAATTTATGTAAACTTAACAACATTAGAAGCACTTAAGCAAGCACGTTTTTTTTTTTTTTTATAATTACTGGTATTATTAAATTTGAATCAAGTTAGTCAGTTATAAGGTAAAATTATTTCAATATTAATTTTTGTCACTCATAAAATTTGAATTCGAAACCTTATTTGAGACCGGATAAGACCTTGTTTAAAGAAAACAAATATTAAACTATTTGAATCAACCAATATTGGTTATATATATAAAAGCAGAAAGTTAAGAGGTTTTTTATATATTTACTGAAATTATTTATCTAGTTAAACCCGATCGAATTACCTGGAACTCTCCCAATGTTAGATTTTTAACATTTACACTAGATTCGAACTCAGAATTTAAGGGCAGTAAGTGCCAAACAAGCAATATTGGTACATTCTCCAACTCTTATTGATTGAGCTATTGCATTTTCTTAATAGTAATTAGCAAAAAGAAAAAAGAAATGAAATGTGAAAAAAACGTTTGGAGGAAATTAGTTATTTTTAATTTTCTTTGAACGTTTACTCTCTGCATTGACTCATTAACTGATGATTTAGTATTTATTTATAAGCACAAAGTAAAACATGCAATACCAATTTAATTCTACGAAGAATTAAGAACATTGCAAAACAATTTAATGTATAATTAAATTAAATAAATTACCTCAGGGGTGCTTCGGGGATAGTGAATAGAACCGGAGAACAGAATCTTTCGCTGCCCATCAACGATCAACGATCTCCCATCGTAAGTTACTTCTCCGCCCCGCACGGTGGCTATAACTGTTAGTAGCACCGCCAAAATCACCATCTGTACCATCTCTATTTAATGGCAGATTTTCGTGCAAGTATGTATAATTTTCTCTCTACTAACTGAAAGAGAAAGAGGAGAGAGAGAGAGAGAGAGAGAGAGACTACGGTCTCTCACTGAAACCAAAGCCAAATAGTGGAATCCTCACTCTGTTTATATAGAAGGGAAATCAGAAACCTCGGTAAATAATTATATTTGAAGATTATAATACGTGTGTAGGATTAAAAAAATATAAAAATTAGGGACAAAATGGATCAAAAATTATATATGAAGGGTTGAAAAAAATGCACTTCATTTTTAGAAATTGAATTTAATTCTTCAATTTAAAGAGAAAAAATCTATATAAACCCTATATTTAATTCAATTGGTTGGAGATTATTTCAGTTTTTTTTAGATATTAGTATTATTTATTCTAGTATTAATTTTCGCTATTTACAATATTCAAACTCGAAAACTTAGTATCCAACTACTTGAACTAACCGATATTAATATTTTTTGTGTTTTTTTTATACTTATTTTATGGATGAAATTAATTGCCCGGTTCATAAATTAGTCACGTTGTAAGGAAAAAAAAATAAAAATAAAGCTGATTTCATAAAATTCATTTTGTATCTATTCTCATCTACAAGTAACTTGCTAGATTTAAACTTTTTCATTTACTATATATATATATATATATATATATATATATATATATATATATATATATATATATATATATATATTAAAAAACTTATTAATTACAAATTACTTTATCTCTAAATTAATTTTTTTACTTCAATAATCTATTTATAATTGTATAAATAAAAGGTTCAAATTTTAAATGTAATAGTTTTTTTAGGAAATAAAATGTAATGGTTAAATAGCTGTATTTCTCTTGTATAATAATATATAGACTTAAAATACCCCCTAAACTATAATTTTAGGCTTTATATCACACAATTCTTTGTTATTTTCACTTTACATATGCTTAGAAAATAAAAATTTATATTTTACGTTATCATGCTTTTATCCATTCACTTGTCTAGATTTTTTTATTTTTTCTTTTATGAATTTATAGCTTAGTTTAATTTATGTGAGTGCTATGAGTGCAACTCTTAGCACACTTATGTATTAAATTTTAAAATATTTATTATTTATTATTATTATTATTATTTGTTATTATTATTATTATTATTTGTTAAAAAATTATAATATATTTGTGTGTATTTATAAAAATTATTTGACACAACACAACTAGTGCATTGAAGGGTAAAAATTATAACAAATATAATTTATGAAGGCTTCGTTAGAAAATGGTACCTACCTCTTGCAACGTAGAAACAAATTGCGGAAGCGTCTACAAAGATCCCATTTGTTTTTAGTCACTGGCCTGACTTTTATCTACATGTGGGATAATAACAGCTATTCCACAATCTAAAAGTTCCTAAAAGATTAAGATAAAAAACTGTGAGTGGGAACGAGCAGTCTTGCGGTGTATACGTTTTCTCTTTACCAAATACTGAGATCTCTCATCTCTTTATAGAGATCCTAAACGCTAAAGACTTATCTCTTGTATGACTCAGACTCTTTCTGAGATAGAATTTGGTAATATTAATCAGATTGAATTACTTAATTCTATCTAGATTGGAACTTTATCCAAAATAGAGTCATGAACGTATCCCAACTCTATCATCTCCCACTCACACATGACAGAACGAATTCCAGTCTTAATCTTCAGTTATACTGGCAGATAAATTGTGTGACCAGCATACCTCGAAAGCACTAATACTACACACCTGTTAGGGATATATAACGTCTTGAAAAATGAGATCCTCATATTCACGTATGCCTAACCCTAGATGGCCTTCTTACATTCACTGTTTTAACTCATAATCTCATAAAATAATTTTCGTGTTCACTATTATGTTTTTACTCATAAAAACTGTAATAGGCATGCCGGTGAACCATGAAACATTATGAAAGTGATCAAAAGGCTATCTTCCCTTCTTACTGTATGCCATCCATCATGATTCAACTCGTTTTTCTAGTTAGATCCGCTAGGCCTAAATTTTTCTCGGATCTCTTGGAGACTAACTAAGTTAGCCACATTGAACCATACTTCAGGGATAAGTTAAGGATTCTAAGGGTCATAATATAAATAGGGTCTCACAATAGGAAAAGTTGAGATTAATAATATTATTAAATTCTCATCCATTTGGTCACTTAAACACACATGGTATAAAATATGTGTTATGGTGTTATTTCCTTCCCTTAAAGGAGCGCATGTCATACATTTAAAAAATGTATATATATAACACCATACAGAAGTGTAAGGTTACGATGCACCAAAGCATCTAACTTTAGTTCGCTTACTTGAGGACTACTTCTGGCTTTTTAGACAGAACATGGTAGTTACATTTAACTTCCCATCGGATTCCATACAATCCTTATTTAGATCTCAATCCAAAGCATACAACTTTATGTATGTCTTTATCTTGCACCTTAACAAGACTCATCTTGTAATTTCTGTAAGACGGCACTTTTATTTTGAACAGGCTCTCGAGCACTCTCATATGTTCAAAAATCATTTCATCTTAGTTTTTGCTAACTCATTAACAAAACTAAGGTAAACACCCTTATGAGTGGGCTACTTCTCTGTCTGACATGCTCAATCTCATACAAATAACAGGAAATATTTACACATAAACATTCACACTCATGTATTGCCAACAATGAACTTTGGTTATTATTCACAAATAATAACGTTAAGAGATTATATAAAAATACAACAGTACCAATTAAATTCTACGTAAACCTCGAGATCTAATGTGTTTCTCAAAACACATCTCTCGTTATAAGTTTACTCAATGAATTTGCATGCATGAAAACATACTGTAAGTTCACTTTTCCTCGTGCAACAATATCTCTCATATATTGATACTTAATATCGATATGCTTAGCTTTACTATAAGCTATCAACGACTGACTGTCACTATAGACTGTCACTGGTACCTCTGAGTCAGTTACTCTTAAATGGCTCATAAACCATTTTTAGCCAAACTGTCTCTTATACTGCAGTTAAGGAAGCATCAAATTTAGCTTCCATTATTGATAGGGCTATACAGGTTTATTTCTTGCTACTCCACGAGATGGCACTCTTGCTAAGCAAAAATATGAAACCTGAAGTGGATATCCTCTCATCCACATGTCTTGCCTAATCAACATTTCTTTATTCTCTCAATGTAGATCCTTTTCTTGATAATAGAGAAAATAATCTGCTGTACCTTTAAGATATATAAGTATTCTTTTAATTGTGCATTTCCTAGGTTAGATTGATATCTATTTATCATGTCCATTGCATAGCATATACCATGTCTTGTACACAATATCGAGTACATAAGACTACCCACGACACTAGCATATGGAACATTTCTCATACGTTCCATTTTTCTAGCATCTTAGGACATCCATCTTTGCTAAGAAACTAATTCTTGGCAATGGGGTTATCTATGGGTTTATAGATTTGCATATTAAATCGTTCGAGAGTTTTGTTGATATATTTCTCTCAAGAAACAGACAACAATCTTCTCAAATAATATCTTGAAATCTTAACTTCAAGAATATAATATGCTTGACCTATATCCTTTATCTCAAAGTTGGACGATAACTAATCTTTGATTTCATTTACGTACCATTTATCATTTTCAGCTTTAAGTGTGTCGTCTATATATAATGCCAAAATAACAAATTCACTTTCAGAGCTTTTACTATAAGCACAATTATCATCATCATTCATGTTGAACACATTCAATATGATTGTATGATGAAGTCTCAAGTATCATTATGTTGAAGACTGTTTAAGGCCATAGATTGAACTCATCAATCAGCAAACCTTATGTTTGCTGCCTTTTTCGATGAAACATATAGTTTGTTTCATCCAATTTTCTATTGAGAAAAGCAGTCTTCCCATCCATTTGATGAAGCTCTGGGTCCAAACTCGCCACTATGACCAGAATTAATCTTATGGACGTAAATCTTACAACAGATGAGAAAGTCTACTCATAGTCAATCTCTTCCTGTTGTGTAAATCCCTTAGCGACTAGTCGAGTCTTGTACCTTTTGATACTTCTTTCAGCCTTTCGCCTCACTTTGAGAATCCATTTATTCCCAATTTGTGTCCTTCCAGTAGATCAACCAGTTCTCAAACATGATTTTTGATCTCATGGATGCCATTTCTTCTTTCATTGCTTTAATCTATTTTTTTTCTTAGATGGGCATGAAAAAGCCTTTTGAGTATTGTTATGCTCTTTCTTGTCTTGTGGGATAAACAAAAGGGCTTCATTCAAGCCTCCGATTTTAAATTATCGGCGTGAAACACTCATCTTTTTAGATTTTTACAGTTCTGAATCTTGATAAACATGTCTCATATATTTATCGTGATTCAAAAAGCTCCCACTGGAACCATGTTCCATACTCCCACTGGAGTTAGGAATATTATATTCTTTTCTCCCATTGGAGTGAAAAATACTCCTATTTAAATCGGGTCTCGAACATCCGGATCGTTTGGAGGATGAGGCTCTTAACCTTCTTCCTCTAAATCCCTCCCACTCGGATGGAGTGATCCTAATGATTCCTCTTTCTGAGATTAATTGAAAGTGAAACCTTAATTCACTTCGCCAACTTTTAAAATTTATTCTCTTAAGAATATGACGTCTAGTGATTCAAATTCCGTCATTATGCCATTCTCTTGCTTATCCATAAAAATGTATCATTTTGATACTTCAAAATATCTCACATAGATATTTTTTTCACCTCTTGGTCTTAAATTTACCAAATTGAGGTATCATAGATGCAAGCATTACAATCCAAAAGTTATAAATGGTTTAGGTCAGCTTGTCGACCAGTTCATAACTAATAAGTTGTGGTAATAACAGATTTGGAGGGCATACAGTTCAGAACATATATGGCAGTCAATAAATCATCTCCCCAATAGGAGATAGGCAATTTTGCCTCTGCCATCATAAATCTAACCATATCTAAGAGAGTCTTATTTTTTCTTTTCGCAACACCATTTTGTTGTGGATTTCTAGGAATGAACAACTAATGTTCAATCCTTTTTCATCACATAAAACTTTAAATTTATCTATAAGATATCACCGACCTCTGTCAGTTCTTAAAGCTTTGATCTTTTTGTCTAATTGATTCTCAATTAAACTCATATAAGTTTTGAAGCAACTCAATACTTCTAACTTATGAGAAATCAAATAGACATGATCATACCTAGTACAGTCATGTATAAATGTGATGAAATAAGAGGCCTCATTCCTTGCCCTTACATTCATTTTACCACATACGTTAGAATGAACTAACTGTAATGGAAATTTGGCTTTAGTACCTGTGATGCGCGCCGAACCTAGCAAAGGCCCTCTTAGGCGAGACCCGCTTTTAGGGCTCGAGGAATTGGTTCGCGTCTTTTTGATCTTGGGTGCCATGAGATATTTTGGATGCCTTCTTTCTAATAGAACATTGGAAAGGATCATCTAGCCTCACGACGCCTTTAGGCACCTTTGAGGTATTTTGGAGTCGCCACCGAATTTATGAGAAATTGGGAAAGGTCTCTAACCTTTGTTGGTCTAAAATCAGAGATGGTGTCTGGAACTTCACTCTTATTTATGTTTTCGTTAATTATAAGTGAGTTTTTAAATTCGTAAAATTCTATCTCTCCTCTCACACGATCAATGCATTTAAATTAAAGCGCATCGCAAGCATTCAAAAGCAATAAATAAAAACTGTAAAGAAAGCGAAAAATAAAGCGATAAAGAAAAGCAATAAACATGTCAAGCACACAATTACAAGCGAAATTGGGGTGGAATACAACCCCAAATGAAAGAAGATTAAAAATATAAATTGGGACGGAATACAATCCCAAATGAAAACTAAATAATATTGCCCCAAAATTAATTATAAGGGCCCGAAATGTATAAACATGAATTTAAACAAATAAACAAAATCAATCATAAGAAAAATATACATAAATCGGGACATTCATTTATTTTAGGAATATTGGTTTCTTTGTGCTCATTTAAAAGGGGATCGAAGAGTTGTTCGATTGTTTGAAAATCGGGATAAGTAATCTCATTTTTGGATAAAATTACTATTCATTTTAATCATGACGTTTTACATTTTTTGGCTAAAACGAGGGACATTGGTCTCAACTCTATTAATAAAATCTCAATTTAGTTGTAAAAATATTTTTGTGATTTTTTATCTCATGCGTGCATAAATAAAATATTTATTTACAAGCAAACACAACAGAAAAAAACGGAATAGGAAAAATCTCACCCAAACGACGTAGTCCTCTACGCGTCGTGACCCCTCCGCGTGGTCACGAAAATGCTCATATAATGCAAACCACATTTTAATTTCAGGCATAAAATAATATTAAAAATATTAGTAATAATTCTAAGAATTAATCAAACAAAGACAAGATAATGACAACAATAAAATTATAGTGACAATAATAGTGGCAATAACAATAGCAAAAATCATAATAATAAATAATAATAATACAAAATAAACATAAAATGATAGTACTAATAATGATAATACCACAAAATGATAATAATGATGATGAAATAATAATAATAATAATAATAATAATAGTAATAACAATAATAATAGTGATAATAAATATAATGATGATAATAAGAATGCTAATAATAATGACAATAATAGTATGAATAATAATAATAATAATAATAATAATAATAATAATAATGAAGAAGAAGAGCAACCGGGAATCACAAAAAATCAAATTAAATCACAAATAGTATGCCGACAATAATAATCATATTAGAAATGCTAAGAATAAATGATAAACATGGAAATGATCACAAAAATAATAATATTGACAATAAAAAAGTGAAAAACAAAATTAAATGAGAATGGGTCCAAGAATATTTATCCTAAAAATTTATAAATCGGGAATAGGATGTCTCAATCCGTCCCCTTGTCGAGTTTGTGGTGGTAAAATACTAAAATATTTGAGAAAAAAACTAAATTTTTAACACAAAAAACTCAAGAAAATAATTTTTGATTGAGTGATCAAGCCAAGAAAATTAATTTTTCTTACTCAAATCAAACCAAAATAAAAAGATTTTTGAGAGAAGAATAAAAGTTAAATTCCTAAGAATTTTTGAAAATTTATTTTCGTCTGCCTTTCTTGCTTGAGAGAAAACCTTCTCCCTTTTCTATGAAAAATTTAGCCTCCTTTGAGAATGAGGGCAAATCTGCCTTTTGTTCCCTCCCTTGTCCCAAAATGGGATGAAACAAAATAAATCATTTCATTCCGTTAACAAAAAATATCATTAAAATGTGAAACAAATGTAACAGACTGAAAAAAATTGACCAAAAATTGTAGGTGAAAACGACAGTACGAAGGAGCAGGTGCGGGGATGCCCGCAGGTCGCGCGGCGCGACGTGTGCCCCAGCGGGCGCTCGTCCCCCTCTGCGACAGGGCGCACGTCGCGCCTGCAGGTGCATGTCGCCTGCGGGCGCAAGTTGCGTGCGCGACGTGCCCCCCCGTGGGCGCTCATCGCCCTTTGCGACGTGCGCCCGCCCCTGGTGACATGCGCCCATGCGGGTGCACGTCGCGCCTGCGGGCGCATGCTGCATCTGCGGGCACGGCCCGTACGCATGTGACCTAACTCTCACGCGCGGCGTGCAAATAAAAATAAAAATAAAATAAAAGAAAAAAAATAAAAATAAAAATGAGTAAAAATAAAAATAAAAGGAATAAAAATAAGAGTAAAAATGCAAATTTTTAAATTAAAATTTTTGGAGGAATAAAAGAGATTTTCGACAAGAAAAACATCATTTTTGAGACCTTTGCTTGTGGCAAGTATCTTTTCATCATCGGGTAATCCTGATCTTGGACCGCCTCAGGACTCGGTATTTACAGTTACCCCCAATTTTAGGGAACCTAGAACTTAGGTGTCTGGGTGAGTCAAAATTCAAAAAAGAAAGGAAAGAAGCGCGTACCTGAGGTGGTCGTCTTTCCAGACTGGAAGAAGTTGTTGCGGGTAGTTACTGTCTGTTCGTCGATGTGTCAACCCCTGTTGCTTTGGCATCTAACCTGTGCGGTATCCAACCTTGTTGATGTGGTCTGTAATTTAGCTTAATGCGGTGTCTAACCTATTAATGCGGATATCCTCATGGATTGAAAGGATTTGGAATATTTTGGAAAAAGTTTAATGCTCCGAAGGATAATGCTCTGAAGAGATTGAGAATGCCTTGGAAAAAGGACTTAAAAATAATGCTCCGAAGAGACTGAGAATGCCTTGGAAAAAGGACTTAAAGATAATGCTCCGAAAAGACTGAGAATGCCTTGAAAAAAGACTTAAAGATAATGCTTCAAAGAGACTGAGAATGCCTTGAAAAAAAAACTTAAAGATAATGCTCCGAAGAGACTGAGAATGCCTTGGAAAAAGGATTTAAAGATAATGCTCCGAAAAGACTGAGAATACCTTGGAAAAAGGACTTAAAGATAATGCTCCGAATAGACTGAGAATGCCTTAAAAAAGGACTTAAAAATAATGCTCCGAAGAGACTGAGAATGCCTTGGAAAAAGGACTTAAAAATAATGCTCCGAAAAGACTGAGAATGCCATGGAAAAAGGACTTAAAGATAATGCTCCGAAGAGACTGAGAATGCCTTGAAAAAAGAACTTAAAGATAATGTTTCGAAAAAACTGAGAATGATTTGGAAAAAGGACTTAAAGATAATGCTCCAAAAAGACAGAGAATGCGTTGAAAAAGGACTTAAATATAATGCTCCGAAGAGACTGAGAATGCCTTAAAAAAGGACTTAAAGATAATGGGTGTTAAAGGTGTGTGCAAAGCTATACACACAAGTCATGCTAAGGATTAAAGTACAAAAATTTTATGTTCACAACTATACATGTAAAGGATTAATATGCATGCTAAACATGTGCAAAGAATTATGTGTTGCATGTATGCAAAGATTATGTGCACGAAATGTGCGCGAAGAATTGCATATGCAAGATATATACAAAGTTCATGCATGTGTGAATGCACGTTGGGCATCGTCGAATGCCATGCACGTGTAAAGTTATGTAAAGAGATATGCGAAAGATTGTAACGTGGAATGCACGTGAGATGCAAAAATGGATAGACCACATCCTAGGTAGTCAAGGGACTCGTTGAGGATACTGTTCATACTGTCTGATGCCCCCAGTGATATAGAAGAGTATCATCTTGGCTTAGGAACTCTGACCCATAATCATTTCAGAGAGAACCATCCGGTGTGCATCTTCGCCCCTCGGTCAATGAGCATGCACCCTTTTGCTATGAGACATACAACATCTTGCCCCCATGATTCTAACTCATGCACTTCTACCCGAAGGGAGGTCATCCTAAGTAATGCTGCCTTATCGCTCCAGGTATCGGAGGTCATTGATTAAAGGTAGTGCGTCCCTTGTGGATTTTCACACTAGTTTTTTTTTTTTTTTTTACGAGAGATGCATCCCTTTTGGGGATTTTCACATAACCCTGTACCTTATTTTTGCCTGGAATGGATCAAATCCAATCCAGCGGCTTTTATTCATTTCATTTTTTGTAGGACAAACTGCCTGTTTTCAGGTTTTTACCCTGCCCTTTCGCCTAACTTTTGCTTAAAGAGTCAATTATGGTTTCATCTCTAACGGCTCCCTTTTTTATTTTTTTATTATTTTTTTTCAGCAGTGGCTACAAGAAAAAGTGAAGCTACTGTTTGAGCCTCCTTCTACAGCAATCGGTAATTATTCACTGAGATATCTTCCCCTAAGCAGCAATTATATCCCCTCGCCTCCTCCGACGAAGGTGTTGTTAGATTGGTGAGGTGGTGAACAAAGGTTAGCTTCCTGTGCTTCTGGCTCTCCTTTCTGTTCCCTTGTGTGGATTTCACGAGACCACTTTCGATATCATCGCCTGTTGTGTTTGACAGTTTGGAGAGATTCAAGATGTTGTGAGGCATCCTCCATCTTTCCAGGGTAGTATCTTATCCTCGGTCTTCACCCTTAAGTACCATAGCCCTGGATACAGCTGCTTGCAAAAACTGTCATAGCGCAGATCAGAAACTACACCTTCGCCCCCATAGGTGCGCATAATTGGTGGGTGTTTAGTCCTGCATTTGATAATAGGGCCCATCGACTTAGGCATATGGCTGGTGAGAGCAGGAGTAGAGTATAGCCATTTAGATTTCACACGTTCAGTAATGAACGGTGTTTCTCTTTTTATAAAAGAACTAGGAAATGATGAGTACATGAGTTGAACTGCTTTTTTTTTTATGTATTTACAAAGACTGTGTGCATTTTAGCATGATTTCTCCATACATGATCACCTTTTAACATAGATTCAGAATGCAGAATTACATTTAATCTCGAAATGGATCTTGAAAGCATCAAAACTCCTGTTTCCAATCAGCCCTCTCGAGTTTTCTTGATTGGACATTTTCTCTCAAGCCTCTAATTTTTGACCAGAATGCCTTTTTTCGGTTTTCATCTTGATGAGGTGCCCAATTTTAACAAGGCCGCATCTTTTCGGTTTTCAACTCGTGGGCCATTTATTCTTTTTTTTTTTTTTATTTTTAGCCTTTAGTCATGAATCTTCTTAAGTCTGTTGATGTTGATCGGTTATCCGAACTCATCTCCATTGCTGTCTGTTAGAATCGCTACTCCCTTGCATACCAATCTCTTAAGAACAAACCTTCCTATGTTGGCCTGAATTTACCTTGTATGTCCAAGATGCTTGGTTTCATTTTCCTGGAGACTGAATCTCCTCCTTTCCAGCGAGTGTTTCTTGACCCTCTTCCCAAACGATCGAACAAGGTGTTTTCTGATAGATCTGATTGCGATAGTAATCCCACAACCTATTTTCATTTAACATATTTAGCTGCTGTAGCCGTTGCTTTCATGACTGCCCTTAAAGATTTGACGTGTTTCGACAGGCAGCAGTGCTTTTGCCTCATGCATCAAGGAGTAAAGCATGACTTTTGTAGGAGGTTCCGACTGTAGACCCCAGCATGGGTCTCCTCTATAACCTTCTTAGCCTTCTTCTCGTCTAAGCACCTTAGTCGTATATCATCAGCTTACCTCTTGTACTGCACATTCTTTATACTGATGAACTGGGTGGATAGCTTCTAAATCAATCTTTCGGTCCTTTTCAGTAGCCAAGAAGAACGGCAAAATACAAGTATGTGTAGATCAATAGGATTTGAACAAAGCTTGCCACCAGATAACTTTCCCTTGTCCTATGTTGATGATTAATTATTTTTTCCTTTTCTTTCTTTTTTTTTTCGTTTCTTCTTATTTTTCTTCTTATTGTTTTTTTTTGCATACATTTTTTTTGCTCCCCAATTTTTCAAGTTTCATCCAAATCTTGATAGTTTACACATACGCACACTTTTCTTCTTAACCATTGGGGACGTCGTTGATCAACCTAGTCGGGCGTTGCGCTTCAGTAAAAAATTTAGCCCTGATTCTGCTTGTGGATCCCCCCTTTTAACCTTTCCTGTCCCTCCTGGCTTGAATCTTCTGAGCTTCTGCTTGACTGGTCCATGATCGGGATACACTGGCATAGTGTGTTCGGTGGCTTCATAATCATCTCTTGGCATGTCTTCATATGTCTAGGCAAAGACTTTTTTTTTTCATTTTTTTTCATGCTCTCTAATTTTAATCTCTCTTTAAGAGTCATAACAATGCTATCAAGATTTTCTTTGGGTTCCCCAAAGTTCTGAGATTAAATGGAATGGCATCATTTGAATCATTATTAAATATGAATGTGTCATGATCATGCATAATGAAATCACAAGAAAATATCCCCCAAATGAGCGACAACCATTCATTTCATTTAATAAAAACTAGAATTAAAAGAGTCTTCATTAAATAGTTCAAAAATAAAAAGAACATTTGAATAGCTAACACCCTCTTGTTTCCACCGGTGCAGATATTTTGGCCAATGGTTCATTACCCTCCGTGGTCACCATCTTCCTTCCCCAATTAGGCATTCAATCTGTCTTTCTCTTCTTTTCTCTCTTTTTTCGGGTCAGAGATCTGCTTGCCATCAATGAGGTCTTGAATCCGATGCCTCAAGGTCTTGCAATCATCTGTGGTATGCTCGGTGTGCTAGTGGAAAGCACAATATTGATCCGCCTTATGATCGAAATGTCCTTCTTTTTCGGCGGGCCTAGCTGGCAATGGCTGTAACATTCTCCCCTTTATTAGCTTCTCCAAAACCCATGACAAGGGCCTGCCCAAATCAGATTAGTGCCTTTGAACCGTCTCAGCCATTGGTACTTTCCCTATCCCTCGGGTACTATTGCTATTATCATAGCAACCAACTCCTAGACTTGAGGTGCCAGCGGTAGTCTTATTGAGAGGTGCCCGAGTAGTTGCAAGCTTGGACTTCACAATCTTTTCTTCCAGATCAGCTAATTTCCTTTTGGTGTTTGAGGGACCGAGGAGGCTCATCAACTTTAAAGGCTCTAGTCCTTTTTCTCTTCCCACTTGCCCGATTGGTGAGTCGAGTGGTGCCCTGCCCTTAGGCTTAAGAGTGGATGGAAACATTACAGCCGTCGTTGCATAATTCTTTTTGATCGTGGCTAGCTCAACCTGGTTAAGGGTAGTTGCCATAAGTTGAGCTTGAAGAACTAGGGCCATGGCATCCATCCTTTCCTTAATTGTGGCTAACAATCTCTTTTCAAGCTCCTCGAACCTTCTATCCATCTCTTGGGTCATTAAGGCACGAGCCTCTTCAATCTGTCGTGAGGGATCAGCCATTTCTAATGCCTATGGATATTCTGATAAAGACGCTAGATCTTTGCCAACCACTTCGAACTCCGTTTGCTTCTCGGGCAACTACGGGGACCCCAAAACCTCCCAGGTAAATGGTCTATAATGGCTAAAAAAATCAAAGGGATTAGAATGATGCATGAATGACATGCAATGCATGATCGTGCCATGCAAATGGTTCTCGATGAGTGCGAGATTGACGCGATCTCAGCAAGTGTACTGAATTGGCAAGTAATACAGTGGGATAAATTTATGACCCCGAATTATCATACCCAAGGGACTGTGTGTGCAAGTGACGAAAATTAGATGTATGCTAAAAAATTCCCAATTGTTGAATTGATTGAGTTATCTATTGATTAAAAATAAAGAAATTAAACAACGAGAAAGGCAATTCAAAATAAAAGTATTAAATTGACAGTGAAAATCTGGATATATATAAATTGATGGCAGAAATTAACAAGTAAAGAACTCAAAAGAGAAGAACGTTGCTCGGGTTCACTCATCCACCCCATATCCAAATGCGAATAAAATTAATCCAAGAACCAAATATGAAAGAAATCGGGATAACCCTCTTAACCCAGGCTTCCCAATCCGGAGCCAGCCACTCTAATTACATAACATCCCAATCCGGAGTCAGCCATATAACTAGCATCTACACGGGTCTAAAATCCTAAGTTCGGTTTATTTTCCCAATCCAGAGTCAAACAACCCAGAACTTAATTATCTCACTCTCCACTTTAGTCTTAAATCATAAAATTTTGCACTTCTAGATTCCCAATCCGGAGTCGTCCAAAAGATACAGCAAAATGATAAAAACTAAATATAAATAATCATGGCATTCAATCCATACAACTCAACAACCAATAAAGATACATGAAATAAATCATTCATCAAAACTGGAAATTAACTTGAGAAAATAAATCCCATGAATTAACGATAAGAACCAATGAAATAAACCATTTAATCATATATTTAAATTCAAAACATGTTCAGAATTCACATTGCGGGTAGGGGATTCAAAGATCCCATAAACAACTAAAAGACTACTCACGATCCATTACAAAATCAAAAGGAAAGAGGAAAGAATAAACCTAGAAATTCATTAAGGCGTAAATCCTAGTTGAATCCCACGTTCTTCAATCTCCTTCTTCAAATCTTCAACGGAGAAAAATTTTGGAAATCTCTGAATGTAAAAACTATATATTTGAAATTAAAACTATCTATTTCAAAATGTAAAACTCTTGATTTGTAATTCTAAAGACAAAGTTGAAAAACCTCAATTAAGAATAATCGCAAAACTGGAAAAAAATCTAAAAACTAAAACCCTAATATGAAAATAGGTTCCAAATTAGCCGCCTGGTGCCAAACAGAAAACTTGTCTTTAAATATCCCGAGGGGTCACGGTGGCAACCAAAGTTGTTGTCACCGTGAGGTAGTCGAGGATTTGATTCTGCTTTGCACACAGGATAGGGGTCATGGTGGCAACCAGATTTGTTGCCACTGTGAGATGCTCAAATTTCGCTTCTGTCCAGAAAGTCCTCATGTCACGGTGACAATGGATTCCCTTGCCACCGTGAGGTATCTTCTCACACGATTCTGCCTTGGTGAGTTTTATGTCACGGTGACAACCGGATAGGTTGCCACCGTGAGGTGCTTCTTGCCTGCATTCTGCCCAATGAATAAACATGTCACGGTGACAACAACATTGGTTGCCACCGTGACCCATAGTAAGCCCAGCTATTGATTTTGAATCCTTTGAATGTCACGGTCACAACCAATGTTGTTGTGATCGTGAAGTACCTAGAAAAATTGCTGCAAACAAAATTCAATTCAATCAAAATGCTAACTAAAATGCATAAAAATTCTAAATTCACTAAAATTAACAAAATTAATCTAAAGTAAGCATGATATGACAATAAACACCACTAAACACCCAAAAATCATACAAAAATACTATCAAAACTAAATACTAAATTGAAGTTATCAAAATACCCTACACTTAAACTTTGCTCGTTCTCGAGTAAATGAATTATCCACATTCTTGAAATTTCAAACTATAACTTGGAATAAGAAAACTTAACAACAATCATAGCATTAAGTAGAATAGTCTTAACAACAAATTCTCAAATCAGCTTATATCAAGAAATTTCACGTGTGTGTGTGCTACGCTAAAAACAAATTGTCTCTTTTCAAAAACAAAAAAACCAGCATATTTAAGCAATTGAGTAAAGGAAATAAATAAACAAATAAATTGCATATTGGTTACGCACTTGCAACTCAGAGTAATCATAAGCCTCTCCTTTAGCACCGGAACCACAAGGGTCATCTCCACTAAACAACTCAAGCTAAGAGCAGGATCATTAGGACTTATTCCAGGGCTGAAATGTGAGGTTAGTAAATTGGCTAACAAGAGGAGTTAAGGAATTCAAACAAAGAGTCAGCCACTCTACCTACAAACACCACTACCCAATTTGAATACAATCTTTCCATGACCTATTTTTAACCTCCCCCCCAGTTGCCAAAACTCAACTAAACTACCCATAATGAAAAACATTAAACCACAGGAAAACAAAGAGACGAAATTACCTCAAACCCAATCGTCTAAATATGTGAAGACATCTTCTTCTAATTGAGGGTACCCCACACTTGAATTTTTCTACATTTGACTAACTCAAAAATTTAAAACAATGATAAACCTTTTCATCAAATTTTCTTTTTTTATTTTTATTTTTATTGAGATACCTAAAACCTCTATTTTCTTACAACAAAATTGATTCCATTAAGGGAAATTTAAACAATACTAGAAAACACCCCAAAGTTTCACAATTCTTCTCACACCCACACTATTTTAACAGTAAATACCCTTATTCAACATTCAATGATATCCCACCCCAATCCTAGAGTGGCCAATTCTTAGAAAGGATAGGCAAAAGCATTTAGGTTAAATGGTAAAATAAGAGTGTAATAAAGAAAATGCATAGTACGCTTTTAGCATACCAAGTCAGCTCAACGGGGCTAGCAACGGAAATTAAGCAAATAGGTAGGTAAAAAGCCATTTAAAGAAGTTACCAAAGAAAAAAATTCGCCTAAATCATGTCTTAAACCTGCTTAAGTTGTTATAACGTTTCAAAGGGTGATGAGGAAGGTTCTAACTATCCTAAAATTCATTCATTCAAAAACTTTCACACACTGGATTTTTTCAAGTTTTTTGCAAACAAGCCTAATGTGCACAAAAGATCGAAAATTACAAGATATATGACTAATCGAGATTTATTTGCTGCTAAAACTTTCAACTACTCTCTTGCTAGGATCAATTATTAAGATAATTCGTTCTCAAAATAGAGTTCAAAACATTCACAACAGGAATAACTAGAGGCAAACTAAACTAAGATAGGAAAATTCAGACAACCACAATTAAGTATTCAAACAACTTAAACAAAATAAAATATGTGAATACAATTAAATAAAACATAAAACATGCAAATAAAATAAAAATAATTATTTACATATTAAGCTGTTGGAGTTACTCCTCCTATCCCATACTTAATACCTTGCTGTCCTCAGCAAGTCAAATAATTACAAAACACAATTAAAATAAAAATAAAAACAAAAGAAAGTATGTCTCCCCGTTCAACTCTCTGGAGATGGTAGAGGTGGGAAATGCGCATCAAAGCGCACAGACAATGAGGAAAGTCCCAACAGCACCTGATCCATCTGTGACTGAAGCATTGCCGAGATGGAATCCATACGCTCGATCAGGGCATCGTACTGCTGAGATGATAAATGTGCGGGCTCTGGTGCTGGAGGTGCTTCTGGGTATTCCTCTTGCTCATGGGGCAAGCCTCCTAGACCTCACTGTACTCCCTGCAGATACTCGGCGCGAGTAGTCAATCGATAGCCATGTGCAGCTGTCGCATCATCCACTACAACCTTCATATTCTTCAGCATCTTCTTATCAATAGTTGCAATGGAGGATAGCGGTTTGGCTCTCCTCAATGGGTGATGGACACCCTTAGCAATTACCGTTACCAAACCACCCAGTGCAATCTTCTTGACCTTCTTTGGGTGCCATTGCATTTCTTCCAGTTTATGCCATAAATGAGGGGCCCCATTAATTCTGACGCCTCTAATCATACACGCTAAAAATAATGCCTTCGATAGATTTACCTGCCCAGGTGAGTCCACATGACTCAGAAAAGAGAGTGAGAAAAATCGATGAATGATCCGCAGGGTATGATTGTCGAGATGGTGCGCCTTCGTTTTGCCCGATAGTTATATCGTGGCTGTCACTGAATCTCGAATTATCGCCCAGGCATTATCCTTATCATAGTCATCAAAGCAATCCGGGGCTAGGGGAGGGAAACCAAACAGTTCTGCGAATCGCACAAAAGTAATCTCATATGCCGTGCCCTCTAGAAAGAAAGAAATCATTCCAAGATCTTTAGTGAGGTCGCGGCTGAGCCGACATGTCACAGTTGACATAAAATCTCGCGTCAACCCCGGATAAACCTTTTCATTAATAGCAAAAAGTCGCTCTCACCCAATATTGGATATGAGCCGCTGGACTTCATTTTTGATTCCCAGCTTCTCCAACAGATCAAAGTCCAAGTAACTAGTTGGAATGTACGAGTATTTTGAAAATAAAGCATAGGTAGTCTTCTTACTACTCGAAACCCAGGTTGGTACGTTGGAAATATCCACTGAAGGTTGGTTGGATTGTTGGCTTGTAGAACTTGAGGTGAGAGCAGAACTTTTTCTCTTAGGGGCCACTGCACGAAAACAAACGGCCAATTTTAATAACATTATAAGTGCATCCAAACAATGGCTCAAACTTTCATCATTAATTATCAATCCACTCTGACCAAACATACTCATCCTCACATGAAAACTTGATTTAAACATAGTGGTATCAATTCACAAAGAGGTTAAATATGTTCAATGACCACATAAAGAACAATTAAGCATCAGGGCAAATGAACTATGCAGTCCAGATTGCTAAGAATTGCACAGAGCTAGAAAAAAGATTCATAGAGACATTTTATCAAATACTTGGTAGGCATCAATTTAACTCACTGTCAATTAAAACTGTAGGCACTAATAAACTCCCAAATCTGAAATTAGATACAAGAATCATGAAAAATAAGCAATTAAGGCCCAACAATTCCCCATTTCATCCAAAAATGCGAGTGAAAATAACAACCCAAATCACGCACAATTGAAGCCCTAACTTCCTACTTCCCAATCATTAAGGTATATTAACTGAGTTGCAATTTGAGAAGTAAGAAGGAATTGAAAGCACCCACCACAAGAAATTAGAGCAATAAGAGAAAACAAAATGACATATTCGTAAAAATTAAGCTTGAAAAACATAACAATGGAGAAGAAGCATGAACAGGGAACAAAACGGAGAAAGAAACGTAAAGAAAAAGAAAGAGAAAAATTACTTACTTGTTGTAAATTCTCAGATATCGTAGCCTAGAAGAGAGAAATTAAACAGAAAATAAGAGAAGGTAATGACAAGTGCAAGCTTTGAGAGAGAAATGAGTGGTAGAGTGAGAGACAAAGCACGAAAAATTGGGATTTTAAAACAGAGTTTCACGGGGGTTACGGTGGTAACAAAATGGTTGCCACTATGACATACCCAATTTTTCAATCCAAATTTGAACCGCCATATTGTCACGGTGACAACCAAAATCATTATCACCGTGATGTACCACAATTTCAAAATAGAATCGAAACTTCAACATGTCACGGTCACAACGGATTTCATTGCCACCTGACATGTGCAAACTTAAAAACAGAATGCAACCCTCCTTAAGTCATGGTGACAACCAAAACAATCACCACCGTGACATACGCACACATCAAAACAGAATGCTACTTACCAGTTGGTCACGGTGACAACTAAAATCATCACCACCGTGACATACCAACTATGCCAATCCAGAATGTCTTCCTCATCCAGTCACGGTGACAACCAGATACCTTGTCACCGTGACATGTGCACATTCTCGATTCTAGAATGCATTTTCCTCTGGTCACGGTGACAACCAGAGCCATTGCCACCGTGACCACCTGCAAACTTGCAAAAAATTTCATCAATCACTCGAAACTTCAGGCTACTAAAACCTTGAAAATTCTCCAACAAAACAGAGGTTCACTATGACAACAAACCAACCAAATTTGACAAAAATAAACAAGACTAACCACCTAAAATAAATATCAATAAACACACTTAACAAAGTTTGAGAATAAGTTCTGCATTTAACAAGTCCGCAGCTGGAATTTTAAATACCGTTAAGGATCCGCAAGGGTGACAATCGCTAAAGCCCCATCATATATTGATTCAAAATAAGGCTTCACACGATGTCCATTTACCTTGAACTCGTCTTCACCCATCGGGTGCTTCAATGTTACCACTCCAAATTTATCAGCTCCCACAACTTCATAAGGTCCCTTCCACAGCGATTTTAGGTTTCCTGGAAATAAACACAATCTGTTATCATATAAAAGAACTTTCATACTTGGAAGGAATTCTTTCCTGAGCAATTTCTTGTCATGCCATTTCTTTGTGTTTTCCTTATACTTCTCTGCTTGTTGATACGACCAATAACGTATCTCTTCCAGTTCATTCATCTGGAGAAGTCTCTTCTCACCCGTACTCATGATATTAAAATTTAGAAACTTGGTTGCCCAATAAGCTTTGTGTTCTAGTTCGACAGGGAGATGACATGATTTACCATAGACAAGCTTAAATGGGGATAATCCTATAGGTGTTTTGAATGCAGTTCTATAAGCCCACAAAGCTTCATTCAACCTCAAATACCAATCCTTTCTAGATGAATTTACAGTCTTCTCTAGGATGCATTTGAGTTCTCTATTAGAAACCTCAACCTGTCCATTAGCTTGAGCATAATATGGGGTGGTGATTTTGTGCCTCACACCAAATTTTTTCAATAGGGTAGTAAATTGATGATTGACAAAATGCTTGCCCCCATCACTAATTATGGCATTTGGTGTGCCGAACCTAGTGAAAATGTTCCTCTTAAGGAATTCTAGCACAATTTTAGCATCATTGGTTTTAGTAGCTATTGCTTCTACCCATTTGTTCACATAATCCACTGCCACTAATATATACTCAAACCCAAAGGATATCGGGAAGGGCCCCATAAAATCTATCCCCCACACGTTTAACAATTCTACTTTAAGAACATTGGTTAATGGCATTTCATCTTTTCTAGAAATATTACCTATTCTTTGGCATCTATCACATGTTTTCACCAAAATTTGAACATCCTTAAACATAGTAGGCCAATAAAATCCAGAAGATAAAATTTTTGATACCGTTCGATTTGGCCCATAGTGTCCACCAGCTTCCCCACTATGACATGCCTTGATGATCTCACCATTCTCTTCATCTGAGACGCACCTTCTGAGCACTTGGTTAGGACACAGTCGAAATAAATACGGGTCATCCCAAATGTAGTGTTGGGCATCTGCGTTCAGCTTCTTCGTTTGCTGCCATGTGAAGTCCTTTGGCATAAATCCTCCGGTAAGAAAATTAGCCACATTAGCAAACCAAGGAATAGAAAATTCTCTTGCAAATAAAGCACAAATATGTTCATCATGGAATAAATCTAAAATTTCCCCTTTTTCAATTTGATCGCTCTCCAATCTCGACAAATGATTCGCTACGAAATTTTCTGCCCCCTTCTTATCTTTGATTTCCAGGTCAAACTCTTGCAATAGGAGCACCCATTTAATCAATCTCGGCTTAGATTCCTTCTTTGCAAACAAATGTCTTAAAGCTGCATGGTCTGACCACACCACGATTTTTGCACCCAACAATTATGGCCTAAACTTCTCAAAAGCATACACGATTGCAAGAAGCTCTTTCTCAGTGGTGGTGTAATTAACCTGTGCCCCTGTCATGGTGTGACTGGCATAATAAACTGCACAACACACCTTATCCCGCCGTTGTCCAAGCACTGCCCCAACTGCAAAGTCACTAGCATCACACATTAATTCAAACGGCAAATTCCAATCCGGAGGTATAATCACCGGTACAGAAATGAGCCGTTGTTTCAAAGTCTCAAAAGCTAGCATGCACTCACTATCAAAATTAAAAGGAGCATCTTTCATAAGCAAATTGGACAAGGGTTTAGCAATTTTCGAAAAATCTTTAATAAAACGGCGGTAAAACCCAACATGTCCTAAGAAATGCCTAATGCTCTTAACACTAGTCGGGGTTGGCAACTTTTCTATTACCTCTACCTTGGCATTATCGACCTTTATCCCTTTCTCAGAAATTTTGTGGCCAACCACAATGCCTTCTCTCACCATAAAGTGACATTTTTCCCAATTCAAAACTAGGTTGGTCTTTTGACACCTCCCTAGCACTAAATCGAGATGCTCTAAATAACTCTCAAAATCAGCCCCATATATAGTGAAATCGTCCATGAATACCTCCATAAATTTCTCTATGAAGTCATGAAATATAGCCATCATACACCGCTGAAACGTAGCTGGTGTATTACATAATTCGAAAGGCATTCTCCTATAGGCAAATGTGCCATAAGGGCAGGTAAAGGTTGTTTTCTCTTGATCTTCAGGGGCTATAGGGATTTGCAAATATCTCGAGTACCCATCTAAAAAACAGTAAAACCTATTCCCTGCTAGCCTCTCTAACATTTGGTCAATAAATGGCAAGGGGAAATGGTCTTTTCTTGTGGCATTGTTCAACCTTCTAAAATTGATACAGACTCTCCACCCCGTAACAGTACGAGTTGGAATCAATTCATTCAGCTCATTCTTAACCACAGTCATCCCCCCTTTTTAGGCACACACTGCACTGGACTAACCCATTTACTGTCGAAATAGGATAGATAATACCTGAGTCTAGGAGTTTAAGTACCTCCTTCTTCACCACTTCTTGCATTGCCGGATTGAGTCTCCTTTGAGGTTGAGCTACTAGCTTACGTTCCTCCTCCATCGAAATCCGGTGAGTATAGTAACTTGGATCAATTCCTTTCAAATCCGACGTCTCCCATCCGATGGCCTTCTTGTGCTTTTTCAGCACCTCAAGCAGCATCTTCTCCTCAATACCTGTCAACAAAGAGGAAATAATCACTGGCTTTTTCTCCTTCTCTAAAAACACATATTTTAAATGAGAAGGAAGGGGTTTAAGTTCAGAAATTGAATCCCCCTTGTTCGGATTAAGCTCTTCTTGCTGTGATTCATCTTTTTCCTTTTCTTTCTCCATGGCTGCTATCAATTCTCCCCTCAGCTCTTCTTCCAACTCTTCATCCTCCAATGAATGTATTAAACTCACATTCACTGGATCAGCTCCCAACACCTTTTATTGAACTTCCTGTACACACTCATCCACTGTGTCTACAAAATAGATAGACTCCTCTATATCACTCGGCGGATACTTTTGAGCCTTATTCATGTCCACTACCAGCTCTTTATTATTGAACCTTAAGGTGACCGTTTGACCATTTAGATCGATCAACGCCTTTATTGTGTTCAAAAATGGCCTCCCCACAATGAGTGGTACCTTACGATCTTCTTCCATTTCCATCACCATAAAATCCACCGAGAAAATGAATTTCCCCACTTTCACTAACAAATCTTCAATCACCCCTTTTGGTCTCCTCACCGACCTATCTGTAAGTTGGAGTCTCATTCCCGTCTCCTTGAGCTCTCCAAGATTAAGCTTCCTGTAAATAGAATAAGGCATCAAATTTATGCTAGCACCCAAATCACATAAAGCATTTCCATAAAAATCTTCACCAATTTCACAGGGTAGAGTGAAACTACCTGGATCCTCCAATTTTTCAGGGATCTTATTCATGATTATAGCACTGTAATTTTCTGTGAGCTGCACAGTTCCATGCCCTTCTAATTACTTTTTATTAGAACATAATTCTTTCATGAATTTAGCATAGTTAGGCATGTGAGCTAAGGCTTCAGCAAATGGTAAATTTATATGCAGTTTCTTAAACATCTCTAAAAACCTAGCTAATTGCTCATTTTTCTTTTCCTTCCTAGCCACAACAGAAAATGGCAGTCTATTTATATCAAGATCCTCTTCTTTAGGATTCACTAGACTTTTACCCTTATCATTTTTAGGAGCATTTTCATTAACATCTACCCTAGAGTTAGGGTTGCTTACCTTCCGTGTCGGCTCCTCCTTATCTGATAACGGTGAATAAAATTTACGTTGGTCCTCTCTCTGTATCACCTCCTTGCCACTTCTCAATGTGATTGCTTTAGCCTCTTCCTTAGGATTCCGGTCCACATTCGAAGGAAAAGTCCCCGGTTGCCTTTGAGATATAGAATTTGCAAGCTGTTCCACTTGAGTTTCTAAATTTCTCATGGATGCTTCTTAATTTCGGTTCCATTGGTTGGCTAGTCACAAATTGCTGTTGACTGTTCATGAAGCTAGCTAACATATCTTCAAGGTTTGGCTTTTTCTCTTGAACAGGTGGCCTCGGTTGATATCCTGGTGGGTGGTATGATTGAGGTTGTGATTGATTAAAACCTTGCCCTTGGTTGTGATGGGGTGGGTATGGTGTTTGGTATTGAGTGTTTTGGTTGAAGGGGGCTCTTGCTTGTGAATAGGAAGATGAAGTATTCTGATTTCCGCCCTTCCAAGAGAAGTTTGGATGATTTCTCCAACCCGAATTATACGTGTTACTGTAAGGGTCATTCCTTCGGTAATCTCCTACAGCATTTACATCTCCCATTGCTCCACTCTCTTGACTAGATTGCCCACTTTCGTACCACCCACTCTCTTGAGAAACAGAGGCTACATTTTGCACTTTCAAACCACTCATCTCTTTTCGTATTGACTCAATCTGTGCCTTCAACATAGAGACCTCATCCACATTATGTATTCCTTATCTTTTCGAAACCGATCTAGGATTAGCCCATTGAGCATCATTCGCTGCCATTTTATCCAGCAGATGGAAAGCTTCCTCTGGCAGCCTATTCATGAATGAACCTCCTGATGATGCATCGAAAAGGGATCTTGTCTGTGGTGTAACTCTAGGATAGAATGTTATCATCAGATGGTATATTGCTATCTCATGGTGTGGATAGCTTCTCAACAATCTCCTAAACTTTTCCCAGGCCTCATGAAAAGGCTCCTCACTCATTTGGCAAAAACCCAAAATACTGTTGCGGATATTTGCAGTCTTCGTAGGAGGGAAGAATCTCATTAGAAACCTCTCTTGTAACTGGTCCCATGATCTGATTGACTGTCTCGGTAACATTTGCAGCCATTCTCTTGCTTTTTCGATCAAAGTAAAAGGAAATAATTTTAATCTTACCGAATCGATGTCACTTCTGGAATCTAGACCGTATCACTAACCTCCAAAAATATGTCCAGGCGCTATGCAGGATCTTCCACTTTCGAACCCGAAAATTGGTTCCTCTGTACCATATTGATGGTTGCTGATTCAAGTTTAAATTGCACTCCCCTTGGTAACACAATTGTACGATTATCTTTATTCCGTCTCGGTACAGCGTAGTCCCTTATCGTCCTCTTCTTCTCTATAATTACCCTGCCTCTCTTCTTATGCCCTTGGCACTTGTTCGTTCTTGGGAGGAAATTCACCAATAGGAGGATTGTTTTCCATATTGTTTTCTAAAGTAGCTCTCCTTCGTTGATGTAGAGTCCTCTCAGTTTCAGGATCGTAGGGTGCGATTTATCCTTATCTCAATCTGCTCATGCACCACAACTACCTGAAAAGAATAAACAAAAAATAAAATAAGAAAATAAAAAACACATATAAATAATAATCAAAACTCACAAACAACGCCAATCCCCGGCAACGGCGCAAAAAACTTGACGCGATCTCAGCAAGTGTACTGAATCGACAAGTAATACAGTGGGGTAAATTTATGACCCCGAATTATCGTACCCAAGGGACTGTGTGTGCAAGTGACGAAAATCAGATGTATGCTAAAAAATTCCCAATTGTTGAATTGATTGAGTTATCTATTGATTAAAAATAAAAAAATTAAACAACGAGAAAGGCAATTCAAAATAAAAGAATTAAACTGACAGTGAAAATCTAGATAAAAATAAATTGATGGCAGAAATTAACAAGTAAAGAACTCAAAAGAGAAGAACGTTGCTCGGGTTCACTCATCCACCCCATAGCCAAATGTGAATAAAATTAATCTAAGAACCAAATATGAAAGAAATCGGGATAACCCTCTTAACCCAGGCTTCCCAATCCGAAGCCAACCACTCTAATTACATAACATCCCAATCCGAAGTCAGCCATATAACTAGCATCTGCATTGGTCTAAAATCCTAAGTTCGGTTTATTTTCCCAATTCGGGTCAAACAACCCAGAACTTAATTATCTCACTCTCTACTCTAGTCTTAAATCATAAAATTCTGCACTTCTAGATTCCCAATCCGTAGTCGTCCAAAAGATACAGCAAAATGATAAAAACTAAATATAGATAATCATGGCATTCAATCTATACAACTCAACAACCAATAAAGATACATGAAATAAATCATTCATCAAAACTGGAAATTAACTTGAGAAAATAAATCCCATGAATTAACGATAAGAACCAATGAAATAAACCATTCAATTATATATTTAAATTCAAAACATGTTCAGAATTCACATTGCGGGTAGGGGATTCAAAGATCCCCCAAACAACTAAAAGACTACTCACGATCCATTACAAAATCAAAAGGAAAGAGGAAAGAAAACCTAGAAATTCATTAAGGCGTAAATCCCGATTGAATCCCACGTTCTTCAATCTCCTTCTTCAAATCTTCAACAGAGAAAAATTATGGAAATCTCTGAATGTAAAAACTGTGTATTTGAAATTAAAACTATCTATTTCAAAATGTAAAACTCTTAATTTGTAATTCCAAAGACAAAGTTGAAAAACCTCAATTAAGAACAATCGTAAAACTGCAAAAAAATCTAAAAACTAAAACCCTAATATGAAAATAGGTTCCAAATTAGCTGCCTGTTGCCAAACAGAAAACTTGTCTTTAAATATCCCGAGGGGTCACGGTGGCAACCAAAGTGGTTATCTTTTTATCATTTTCCCAATTCGGAGTCAAACAACCCAGAACTTAATTATCTCACTCTCCACTCTAGTCTTAAATCATAAAATTCTACACTTCTAGATTCCCAATCCGTAGTCGTCCAAAAGATACAGCAAAATGATAAAAACTAAATATAGATAATCATGGCATTCAATCCATACAACTCAACAACCAATAAAGATACATGAAATAAATCATTCATCAAAACTGGAAATTAACTTGAGAAAATAAATCCCATGAATTAACGATAAGAACCAATGAAATAAACCATTCAATCATATATTTAAATTCAAAACATGTTCAGAATTCACATTGCGGGTAGGGGATTCAAAGATCCCCCAAACAACTAAAATACTACTCACGATCCATTACAAAATCAAAAGGAAAGAGAAAAGAAAACCTCGAAATTCATTAAGGCGTAAATCCCGGTTGAATCCCACGTTCTTCAATCTCCTTCTTCAAATCTTCAACAGAGAAAAATTATGGAAATGTCTGAATGTAAAAACTGTGTATTTGAAATTAAAACTATCTATTTCAAAATGTAAAACTCTTGATTTGTAATTCCAAAGAAAAAGTTGAAAAACCTCAATTAAGAACAATCGTAAAACTGCAAAAAAGTCTAAAAACTAAAACCCTAATATGAAAATAGGTTCCAAATTAGCTGCCTGTTGCCAAACAGAAAACTTGTCTTTAAATATCCCGAGGGGTCACGGTGGCAACCAAAGTGGTTATCACCGTGAGGTAGTCGAGGATTTGATTCTGCCTTGCGCACAGGATAGGGGTCACGGTGGCAACCAGATTTGTTGCCACCGTGAGATGCTCAAATTTCGCTTCTGTCCAGGAAGTCCTCATGTCACAGTGACAATGGATTCCCTTGCCACCGTGAGGTATCTTCTCACACGATTCTGCCTTGGTGAGTTTTATGTCTCGGTGACAACCAGATAGGTTGCCACCGTGAGGTGCTTCTTGCCTGCATTATGCCTAATGAATAAACATGTCACGGTGACAACAACATTAGTTGCCATCGTGACCCATAATAAGCCCAGCTATTGATTTTGAATCCTTTGAATGTCACGGTCACAACCAATATTGTTGTGACCGTGAAGTACCTAGAAAAATTGCTGCAAACAAAATTCAATTCAATCAAAATGCTAACTAAAATGCATAAAAATTCTAAATTCACTAAAATTAACAAAATTAATCTAAAGTAAGCATGATATGATAATAAACACCACTAAACACCCAAAAATCATACGAAAATACTATCAAAACTAAATACTAAATTGAAGTTATCAGAGATCAATAGATTACCACAATACGATGGGATGCATTGAAGAAATTACACGCAGGATGATATGTACATGTGAAAAATAATATGCAGACGAAAGGATATGTACACACACAACATGAGAGAACATATATTATTATTCATATATATATATATATATTTGTTTTTTTTTTCAACATGCATGAATGATATGTGATGCACGAGCATGTTGTCCAACATCCACAACCACATGCAAACAGATAGATCCTTCCAACCTTATTACTTCCACACACGAGATCGTGCGATCTCTTCCCTAGGTGGGATTTATCCAAGGGTTAACAGGGAACCCATTGGACACGCATGGTGCAGTGGAAAACCGGCAGCATGACACTCTTAATTTAAAGCTCATCCGTATGGGTTTTGGCCATTATGTATTCGGACACTTCAATTAAATTAAGGTGAACCTATCGGGGCATGAAAGTCTTAGAGGGAGCCACTTAATTTGCTTGACTTTGTTTAATACGCAACGGCCCACATCACAATCATTGTATTAAGGAGCATGTCACCTAGTGAAAATTTCTATTTGCCATTACATGGGCTTTGGTCAAGGGTGATATTACTTTAGGTCTATCCAAGCATGATCCCTGCCAATGGGTCTAGCTCATCACGAGCATAGCGACCAATCAGGTCTCCATTTGATATACCATTAATGGTACGAGATTTGGGCTGGTGATTATCCTTAACACTTTCCTACAATGAGTGAAAGTAGGATCGTGCTTCGGGAATGCACTGGGGTAAGATAGGGAACCAACTAACATAGTCCTAAGGTCCTAAAATGATGCAATGAATTTTCGAAAAGAGATAAAATTTTAAGTTTTAAAAACTCAATTATATATTTTAACCAAAACACTTTCAAAGTAAAGTCACAAAGTCCCCAGTGGAGTTGCCACTGTGATGCATGCCGAACCTAGCAAAGGCCCTCTTAGGTGAGACCCGCTTTTAGGGCTTGAGATTGGTTCGCGTCTTTTTGATCTTAGGTGCCATGAGACATTTTGGATTAAAAATGTAAATTGGGACGGAATGCAATCCCAGATGAAAACTAAATAATATTGCCCCAAAATTAATTACAAGGGCCCGAAATGTATAAACATGAATTTAAACAAATAAATAAAATCAATCATAAGAAAAATATACATAAATTGGGACATTCGTTTGTTTTAGGAACATTAGTTCCTTTGCGCTCATTTAAAAGGGGATTGAAGAGTTGTTCGATTGTTTGAAAATCGGGATGAGTGATCCCATTTTTGGAGAAAATTAACTCTTCGTTTTAATCATGACGTTTTACATTTTTTGACTAAAACGAGGGACATTGGTCCCAACTCTATTAATAAAATCTCAATTTAGTTGTAAAAATATTTTTGTGATTTTTTATCTCACGCGTGCATAAATAAAATATTTATTTACAAGCAAACATAACACAAAAAAAGGAAATAGGAAAGATCTCACCCAAACGACGTAGTCCTTTGCGCGTTGTGACCCCTCCGCGTGGTCATGAAAATGCTCATATAATGAAAACCACATTTTAATCTCAGGCATAAAATAATATTAAAAATATTAGTAATAATTCTAAGAATTAATCAAACAACGACAAGATAATGACAACAATAAAATTATAGTGACAATAATAGTGGCAATCACAATAGCAAAAATCATAATAATAAATAATGATAATACAAAATAAACGTAAAATGATAGTACTAATAATGATAATACCACAAAATGATAATAATGATGATGAAATAATAATAATAATAATAATAATAATAATAATAATAATAATAATAATAATAATAATAAATATAATGATGATAATAAGAATGATAATAATAATAATAATAATAATAGTAATAATAATAATAAGAATAATAATAATGAAGAAGAGCAAACGGGATTCACAAAAAATCAAATTAAATCACAAATAGTATGCCGACAATAATAATCATATTAGAAATGCTAAGAATAAATGATAAACATGGAAATAATCACAAAAATAACAATATTGACAATAAAAAAGTGAAAAACAAAATTAAATGAGAATGTGTCCAAGAATATTTACCCTAAAAATTTATAAATCGGGAATAGGATGTCTCAATCCGTCCCCTTGTCGAGTTTGTGGTGGTAAAATACCAAAATATTTGAGGAAAAAACTAAATTTTTAACACAAAAAAACTCAAGAAAATAATTTTTGATGGAGTGATCAAGCCAAGGAAATTAATTTTCCTTACTCAAATCAAACCAAAATAAAAAGATTTTTGAGAGAAGAATAAAAGTTAAATTCCTAAGAATTTTTGAAAATTTATTTTCGTCTGCCTTTCTTGCTTGAGAGAAAACCTTCTCCGTTTTCTTTGAAAAATCCAGCCTCCTTTGAGAATGAAGGCAAATCTGCTTTTTGTTCCCTCCATTGTCCCAAAATGGGAAGAAACAAAATAAATCATTTCATTCTGTTAACAAAAAATATAATTAAAATGTGAAACAAATGTAACAGACTGGAAAAAAAATTGACCAAAAATTGTAGGTGAAAACGACAGCACGAAGGAGCAGGTGCGGGGATGCCTGCAGGTCGCGCAGCGCGACGTGCGCCCCAGCAGGCGCATGTCGCGCGCGGCGACGTACGCCCCCGAGGGCGCATGTCGCGCGCGGCGATGTACGCCCCCGAGGGTGCATGTCGCCCTTTGCGACATGTACCCATGCGGAGGCGGGCGCATGCGGTTGCGGCGCGAGCATGGCCCGTACCCGTGCGACCAACTCGTACGCGCGGCGCGCAAATAAAAATAAAAATAAAAATAAAAATAAAAATAAAAATAAAAATAAAAATAAAAATAAAAGGAATAAAAATAAGAGAAAAAATGCAAATTTTTGAATTAAAATTTTTGGAGGAACAAAAGAGATTTTCGACAAAAAAAATATCATTTTTGACACCTTTGCTTGTGGCAAGTATCTTTTTATCATCGGATAATCCTGATCTTGGACCGCCTCGGACCTGGTGTCTACAGTACCTTTTTTGAATGATTTTCTATCAAGTTTTTTCTTTTAGGCAATGCTCGCATGTAGCCAATTCAACCACATTTGAATCACCTATTAAACCTATTTTGACTAACCGACTCATTCGATTTTGTCTAATATGGTTTAATTGAGCATGCCATAATTTCACATTGCTCTCATAACTATATGAAAAATGAGGAATTAAATGAAAAATTAGTTTTACTCAAATAGTCATGGTTTACATCCATAACCAGAACCATAATAAAAATCATTCAAGTATAAGCGTACACTGTCATCCTCAAAATGTAAATTGAAAATAAATTTCAATAAAGTAAGAACAAAACCTAAATTTGTAACAAAGGCACTTGATCCCTTGTTACACGGTCCATTGGTTCTGAATCTATCACCCACAAAAGATGAAATTCAGAACTAGATACATAAATCCCACTCACTCTTGAGTTAGAATAGTGTATCTTTATAGGCACAATGCAGTCTCTTGCATAGTGTCCTTTCTATAGGCAACTGAAACATTTCACTCTTGAAACGTTTACCTCCTTTTTGCCTTTGGACCTTTCGTGATTCTGTTCCTTTTACTTTTCAAGCTCTCGAGCCTTTTCCTTAACCCTACTTTTGAGGCTTCTTTTGTTATTCTAATTAGAACTCATTTTACCAAAACAGGACTGTGCCATATGCACTATGGCATTGACCTTAGTCTCTGCCAGAAGGTCCCCTTTTGAGCTCCAATTGACGAATGACATCCTCAAATGTCTTTATGCTTATCCATATGAGTTAGTTGCATCTTCATATGCTCCCAACTCTCGGGTAGAGAACGGATAACAGCTTGGACCTGTTGGTCGTCGGTCAACTTATGACCAAGTTCACTAAACTTACTTTTTCTTTTCCATCTCTCTTAGATGTTTTCACATCGAATAATCAGACCTTTTTTAATATGTATCATATTTGATCATTGATGATCGATACTTAGTCAGAGACACAACTCTGAACTTTTTTCGCAAAGCGATCCACAGATCCATTGCATTTTGATACTTGCGAAATTATTTAGTGATGTCATCATCCTATGCACTAAGAAAAATGATGCGAGCAGGGAAATTTTTGTTCTCATGCCACATAGGCATCTCGGTCCCGTTTATGCTGGGCTATAGTGCCATTCTCAGATTCAGCCATAACCGAACTTGAGGTCAAGAGCCTCTTGCTCTTCAAGCACATACTGGATCTTTGTATTTCAGATTTCATAATTATCAGCATTTATCTTAATATCTTTATTAAGCTTGACAATAATTATCTTGGAAGTAGTATCCATTAGGATCCTCTGATCTCAAATAAAATAATATTGCACATTTTTAAGGGAGATAAGGCAATACATGCAATTTACTCTACATCTGAAATAATATAACCTAGTAAAATTTTCTATTAGGCTTAAATTCGAAATGGCTATTTATAGTATCCAATTACCCTCTTAGTCCTAATGTCCAACCCTACAGATTAAAATTTCATGTATAATAAATCTGAATTATTGGATTATTAAGTTCTCAAACTTATGAGGGGATTTTTATTAAGCCTCTACTTAATAAACAAGCAATCATTTTACTTATAAAATATTGCAAGACAATTAACAATGAAAATAAACACATTTACTATAAAGTTAAATGCCATCATAATAAATAAACGCATGTATTTAACCAAATAATTAAAATTCAATAATCCTAAAATAAGACACTCATGTCAAATATCAATAGGAAACATAAATCCTATTTAACAAAAATAAACGCCAACTTAAATTGACACTTATGTTAACTATTCTAGAAGTCTAGATTTCGTAATTTAGCCATTAGGATTATTTCTTTGACACATTTCATCACGCGACTTATAAGTCTATTGATAAAGCCATGGATGACGCACGCTCCGTCCATTTTTCAATACCATCACAGATTTTTAGTGTTACTTCTCAACATTTTTGTTTTGGCAACTCGAACCAAAATTTTATTTTCATACTTAGACCACCAATCCAAATGCACTCTTGCATTTGTTCTCACACATGTACATTATGATGCACTATTGCATCAATATCATTAGCTTAAATCTTCCTTTGCATTCTCATATTACTTATTGATTGCACTCTTGCATTTTTCAAAGTAACCTATGTGTAATTTAAGGAAGAATTAGTGTCCTTATTTAAAATTTCTGTAATATATTACAGAAAAATTTATACACTTATATATAAATACACATAATTGAAACACATTTCAATCAATAAACAATGACAAAATCTCAAAATATTTTCAAAATATTTTTAAAGATATCCGAAAGCAGAAAACACATTTTCTACACTTTTTAATAATATTTTTGATAATTCTAAAATTAAAAAATAATTTTTTGGTCATCCAAAAATTTTGAAAATTTGACCAAACAATCAGAAATAATTTGAAAAATTTATTTGATAAAAAATGGAGCTGAAACGGTGGTCGAAAAAGACCGCATGCTCCCACACGCGCCAGTGGGGAAGAGAAGACGCGCCTTACGCACCTTTACGTGCATCTCCCTCCATTCAGCCACGTGGTAACACCACATAGTGCCACGTGTCAGATATGTCATCCACCTAAGACACGTGTCAGCACCCTATTGGACCACATGGTGCCCACATGGCACATTGGTGACACGAACGGCCACGTAGCGTGGTCCCATTGGGCCATGTGTCAATGATGCCACGTCATCAATGGCACATGGCCTAACACATGGCACCACCTCAGTGGTCCATGTGTCGAACCCTAGTAGGTCCACGTGTCACCATCGCCACGTGGCATTGTTCCATTGCGCCATGTGTCGACAGTGACGCAACACTATGACACGTGGTGTTACGCGTGTGAGCTACCACTCACACGCATGAACCAAGCATATGGGGGCACGTGTGGTACACGCGCCACCTTCTCAGTGGATTTTGGTACTCCAATTTCGGCCAGTGGGGGGTTTTTATGGTCTGTGAATGCAATGATAAGGTTAAAAATTAAAAATCCCGACTTCTAGTTTTGCGTTTTGAACACTCATGTTCGTCTCATCGAGTCGCAGTGTACACATACACAATTTTTGAGCCGCAATATATACACATATATATTATTAACACAAAATAAATTTATTGTGTTTCATGTATCCTAGATCTACCAATTTTACACATAAAATTTTAGATCATTTTTAACCACATGCTAGGACACAAAAATGACAGCTCTGATACCAATGAAGGGTAAAAATTATAACAAATATAATTTATAGAGGCAACATTAGAAAATGGTACCTACCTCTTGTAGCGCAGAAATAAATTGCGGAAGTGTCTACAAAGATCCCATTTGTTTTTCGTCACTGGCCTGGCTTTTATCCACATGCGGGATAACAACAGCTATTCCAAAATCTAAAAGCCCCTGAAAGATTAAGACAAAAAACTGTGAGTGAGAACGAGCAGTCTTGCGGCGTATATATTTTCTTGTTACCAAATACTGAGATCTCCCATCTATTTATAGAGATCCTAAAGGTTAGAGACTTATCTCTAGTATGATTCAGACTCTTTCTGAGATAAGATTTGGTAATATTAATCAGATTGAATTACTTAATTCTATCTGCATTGAAACTTTATCCAACATAAAGTCATGGGCGTATCCCAACTCTATCATATATATATATATATATATATATATATATATATATATATATATATATATATATATATATATCAAACTTATATACTGATATGCATGAGTGTTCAAAAATGGTTCGACTAATGTCTTTAAAACCATACCAGAGCGGCCGGTCAAGCCGATTTAATCGAGAGTTGACAGCTAGTCCAATTTTAATAACATATAAAAATCGGATTGAGCTGGATAAAATTGGAAAAAATCAGTGAATCGTTGAACCTAGAAGAATTCAATTTTTGTCACAAAACACCAAAACGTTGTCGTTTTGGTGGAAAAAAAACCCAAATGGCAATAGAGAATAGCAGAAAAAACTGGGAAAGAAAGAAACTTCAGATCCAGCTGTAAAGCTTTCAATTAGCTGAAATGAGTATCTTTGAAATGCGGGATAATAACATTAGATTTCACGAATTTTGGAGGGTTTTCCTTATAGCAATGGAGCATTATAACTCAGATGTTAGAGCATCATTCAAGAGATAGGAGACAAGAACTATTTTTTTTCCTTTTTCCTTTAAGAGTTGGAGTTTACTACGAAGCTAAGAAAGTAACAATTTAGAGAAAGTATCTGTTAAAGCATGGGAAAAGCTGAGAGAAAAAGAGGGGAAATTATCTGTTTGGGTGAAGAATTAGATAGAAAAAGAGAAAGAAAAGATAAGAGCAGAGAACAAAATGAAAGAAAATAAATAGGAAAGAGTGGAACTGAAGTGAGAGATAAAAATAGAAATTTTTAAACTTATAATTTCACTTTTTATTTTAATTTAAGCTTAATGTGGTAATTGTCTCTTCAATTTGTAATTGATTGCTATGTCGCCCCATTAACTATAAGTGTATTGGCCTAAATTTACAATTTTTGTAAATAGTGATACCAGGGTAAAAAGTACACTAGGAGGTCAAAAATATTTTATTTGATAATTGGAAAATACTACTCGTGATTAGTCCAAGAATGAAATTTGGAGTGAAAACGAGGTCAAATAAGTCCCCAAAAGTTAAAAATAAGAAAAATCCACAGTTTCGATTCAAATAACAACTAGTTTGACCGTGAATTTAATCGAAACTCTAAAAATAGTAAATGACTTATAAAAAATTATTTGAAGGCATAGATGGACTCTAAATAATATTTAGAATTATTTGACAGTGAAATAATAATTTTACGGTAACACTGAAAATTGGTTAATTGGACCGGTATTAGTGAACTGGACCGAAAATGAACTTTGATTGAGCTAAAAATTTTTATGTAGGCTAATTAATATATTTTAAGAATCATGGAATTATTTTTGTAAGTAATTGAACTTTGGAAATTGAAGGAATAAATTATAGACATAAAATGGCCTAATTATGGATTTGGGCTTAGAATTGGGTTGGCCCAAGCCCCACCCATCAAAATCACTTATAAAAGGCTGATATTTTTAGCCAATTTCCAGAAAACTCTCCACTTCTCTTCCACCCTCTTTGGCCGAATGGAGAATTCTCCATTTCTCCATGGTTTTCTTCATTCTTCTTCCATAGTCCCCACTAAATTCAACCCTCTAAGCAAAGTTCAGGCTCTCTTTTCATTGGTAGTGGCCTCTAGAGCTTATTTAAAGTGCAAGAAGTTGTGGAACTCAATAAGAGAAAATTATGTGTCAAAATTGAAGTAAGTGAAATTGAGTTCTATAATTTGGTTTAAAGGTTCATATGGATAGATTAAGGGTTGTAGAGTATGAATATGTTGTTATATTGAAGAAATGAAGCAAGAAAATGGTGATTTCTTATGTGTGTGAATTTAACCACTTTAAGAATTTTGAAGGAGGAAGGGACTTCTAAGGTGAAAAATAAGAAAAAGGAAGCTTAAGGTATGAAGAACAAGAATACAAGATTAGTGGATACAATATCCTTTGTTTTCAATTAATTCTAATTAAGTTTAAGCTTATATATGTTATGTATGTATGTGAATTGTGTGTGTATAATTGAAATTAAAGGTATAGACATGATTATGGAGGTTAGAAATGATGATTTAAATGGTTAAAATTAAAAGAACAAACTTGTATGGAAGACCCTTATGTTTGGCCGAATATTGTACATAGGTTATTCGTGGTGTATTTTCATGTTTAATGGTATATAAGTATGTAACTACGTGAATTGACGTGTAATATAGTGGATTCAATGATAAATGGAACAAAAAGAATTATGGAGGAAAAATTAAATGGATGGTTGAATGCTTTATTAAAGAATAATGATGTGTATATGGTTAATTTAGTGAAATTAATGTCATAGAATGAATGTATAAGTAAAATAGAGTGTACACTAATTTACTAAAGAATATAATTTATGTTAATAATGCATTATGTAGTAAGAAAAGATAATGGAATATGCTATGCTAAAGTAAAGTAATGACATGAATAAGGTTACGATGAAATAATAAGTAAAATGGAATTGAAAAGTGGAAAGGAAATTAAATATACGAATAATAGTATGATAAGTGAATATTATATGGTTATAGAAATATTATGTATTAAATGATAAAAAAATAAAATAAGCAACTTAACATGAAATAATAGTGTAATTAAAGAGAAATAAGTAAGAAAATAAAATATGGAATTAAAAGAAATATGTTATAGTGTGATTGAATTATTATTAATATGAAAAGTAAGTTATATAACGATTATGGATATGTAGGTGTAATAAAAGAATTAATGATAATGTATGTATGTTTATTTTAGCATATAGAATAAGAAATGGAGTTATATTTAAGAATAAGAAATAATATTATGTTAAGACATGATATGAAATGATTATGGATATTATGTGATAAATATGACTATAATGACTATTATGAAATTGATACAGTTATTACGAAATGAATATGGTTTTTATGAAAAGATTATTGTTAATATGAAACAATTATGGATATACATATAAGGAATTAATGAAAGTGAAGTGTACTGTATCTTGGTCTTAGTATACTGGTAGAAAATCACTAGTTCAAAATATAGCTGGCTAGCCATAGGGACACCTATGTCGCGGTTCAAGTCATGACGACTCGTATGGGTAGGCTAATGATAGTCTACTATATATGGCACTATGCCATTATGGCTTATGGAATTGACAAATTTATTTTATGAATAAGAGTAATGATCCTTCGTGGTCATTTACTCTTATGGCTCTTAAAGTAATGATCCCTATTGGTCATTTACTCTTATGGCTCCCAGAGTAGTAATCTTTAGTGGCTACTTACTCTTATGGCTCCAAAGTTAGTGGTTCTTAGTGATCACTATCTCTTATGGCTCTGCGTCCCGTGTAGCTGGTTTAAAGATTTCTACCGGATTAATACTAGGGCAAATTAAGGAAAATGGATTAAAATGAATAAGTATGAAATAAAAAGCGAAATGAAATGAATAAGGACTAAATTATAGGGATTTAAAAGTAATAGGGTTAAAATGATAATTATGCTTAATATTAAGGAAATGTAATAAGTGAAATGTGAGAAATTAAGGATTAAATGTGAAATTATGCATAAAGTGTAAGTTAGGGACTAAACGGTAATTTTACATGATAAATAATGAATTAAGTATAAATTATGGACAACTAGTGGCATAATTGTAATTATAGTGTAATTGAGGGGCAAAACCGTAATTTAATAAAAAAATAAGAACTAAAATGTAAATAATCAGAATAAGGCTAATGGAAGGATTTAAATGTAAATTGACAAGATAATTGACTAATAAATGTAATTGTAAGGATAATAAGAGTATTGTATAATATAATTAAGAAATAATATTAAGAATTCTAATGATGTTAATTATGGAAATATATGGAAAAAGATGAATGTGATATATATAGTGTAATATATGGTAATATAGTGTAATTAAAAAATAATAATAATAATATTTATAATGATATTAGTAATGGAAAAATATGGATGAAGATAAATGTTACTTATGGTAAAATTAATTATGGAAAATAATGATAATTTAATTAGTAAGAATAACGGAATTAATTTATATGACTATTAAAATATTTAAGGCATGAAAGTATATGTATGAACAATGCTAAAAATTGTAGAAATAATAGTTATGAATTTAAAGATAGTTTAGTTAGTTGGAATGAGTGATTGATTAAGTGAGTGATTGTGCTAATATTAACGTATGAAAATAATTTATAAAAATATTAAAGTATGCATGTGTGTATGAAATTTATAATGGAAAATCTAGGATATGTATTTATCATTGGTGTGACACGCGCCGAATCTCGGTTGGCCTTGAATGACCCGCTTTTAGGGTATTCGAGAGAGAGGTTCATAACTTGTAAGAGATTACAAGGGCGTCTATTTTGGGCAATAAGAAAATATTTTGAAGTCATCACCTAATAAAATATTGGAAAAGTTCATCTAATCTCAGAGAGCTTAAGACAAGCGCATGCATCTATTTTGGGCAACAAGAAGTATTTTGGAATTTCCATCCCAATAGTACATTGAGATGTTTCATCTAACCCTGTTAAGCCTAAGATGACATACATAGATCTATCTTGGGCAGCAAGAGATATTTTGGAGTTCTCATGTAAAACCCTTATACGCGTAGGTGATACGAATACCGGATGTCATAATACTGTACTGAAACACTGCATTGAAAAGTATTCGATAATTCTGTGGAAATTTTTTTTTTCAACAATAGCATTCACAACAATACGTATATACAATGAACACAACAATGCACTAATATACAAATCACATACCCATACCATTGCTTCTCCCTACGACGATCGTATACATGCCATGCCAAACCTTCAATCTTTATTGTTGACCATTTCTTCTATTATCATTATGCCTTCGGCCACTTCTAAACTATCATAACCTGTGCACATAACAATCTACGCACTGAGCATTAAAATGCCCAGTGGTAGATACATATCCTAAGTTTTCCATATTAATCCTACATGCATGCACATGTAAATATTTTCTTTTAGTTAGATTTTGGAAACATTTATTCTTGAGTCTTTTAGATAATTTATAACATATTTACTCGGCATTTTCTATCTTATCTTTATCACTATCACTGTTATCACTTATCATTGTCTTTACCTTTATCACTATCCTATAATTACATTAATCACTATTATGCTATTGCTAGTTTCACTATCACTTACACTGTTAACGTTACGATATATTATTATTAAGTTCTTTCCATTATTTGAAAGACGATATGTATCGACCATTTTGTAATTATCTTATAAACATGTTCATTTGTTTTGTTTCTATAATTATTCTTTATCACTTCTTTTGTCCTTTTCGTTTCTATTGTTTTTCGTTTCTATTGTTAATATCTTACTATGTACACTAACAAATTTCAATACCGATTATATGGTCTTTAGTCTGTCAATTAATAGTCAATTCTATTAACCACTATTCCTTTCTTTGTTTACTTATATACTTAATTATAGTCTATAATTGGTCACTCTATTATTTATTGATACACTTATTAATTAGTCATTACTTTGGATATTGGTAATACTAATTTAATACTTTTACTTTCTTTACGTTCCTAATACTTTATTTACTCTTTTGCACTACACTAACTCTTTTTTATTAATATCTTTCACTTACGTTAATTCTTTCACTGGGTTAATCGTTTTATTCAATTCCGAGTTATATTTATTCTTGAATCGTTGACACTATAATTTGATCACTAACTTATTTGAATACTTACTATTCTATCATCATTATCTCATTTCTTCCTTAATCATCACTATTTCTATTATTGAGAATATAGTTATCATTCCTATCCTTTATTCTAGAAATTCTTGGTCAATTATTCAATATTATAAATTTAACACAAATCTTAACAATCATTTAATCCACATTTTATATCACTGAAATTCTTGTAGTTTTATCATTAATACATAGATTTCTTTGCAATTTTATTCACTTATATAATTAACATCATAATGGGTTTATCAATTCCTTTTATGTTAATGCTTCCTATTGATCACGCTACCATTTAACACTATTGCCTTTAAAATCCTTATTTTCCATTATACTTCATTTGATATTCTTAATATTCCAATTTAACCAAATTACACGCTTAGTGTGTTAATCCTTTATAACTTTTATTCAATAATCCTATACTTGTAGCTTAATTCACTATGGCCCCTTTAATAATCTTTCCATAATTAAATTTACAATTTATTTCTCTGTATTTACTACAATTATAATTTTATCACTCTATTTCCATCACTTCACTTATTAGTCAATTTCCTCAATTAATGTTGTAGTATTTTTAAACGACAGTCTATCCTTATTTAATGTATTAATTGATCCCTACATTAATGCTATTCGGACAATTACCTTAATTTTACTTACCTTCCACTTATTCACATTAGTGTCACCGATTCATATTTTACCTCTGCTTATATTCTATTTACAATTCTGTCACTTTATAAACCCAACTAAATTACACACACATGCCTAATTATACTTTAAGTCAATTAAAACCATTATTCAATCACTTATTCACCCATTAACAAATGTGCACTTAATATCTGTGTTAGCAATTAACTACACTATAATATCTTAATTAGTCTTAGTATTGTAAATTTACGATTTGGTCTCTAAACTTAATTAATATGCAATCTTACCCTTAGTTATTTTATATTACAAAAATGCCATTATTTAATTTCGTTGCTATACTTATTCATTATTTTATCATACACTATATCATTTAACTCTTACCATAACATTTTAATCCAAATTACGCTTTACTCCGTGCTTTGCATTAAATTCCAATTTTACCACTTCAATTTACTATAATTATAATTAAGCCACTAATTAATCTAAGTTTCACTTTTAATTTATTATTATCATTTTCTATTAAATCATTAATTATATTAGCCACTTAATTCATCAATTCAATTACATAATTAAACAATAAACCTTATTATACACTAATTACATTTTAATCCTTGCATTAAATTTATTATTTCATTAATTACATTTTTGCCCTTAATCTTTTTCCTCGGTTTCCAATCTTACCCTTGTCTTTTCCAATAATTACATCTATGTCCCCACTTTTACCTTAATATCATCCATATCCCTTCTTTTTCACTAATACCATTTATGTCATCATTTTACACTTAATTACCAAAATGCCATTACATATACTTAAATTACACTTTTAACCTCACTTATTCTTATCTTCCACTTTTACCCTTTATTATTTCTCTTAATTACAAATTTACCCCCTTTTCACTTAAATTCCACTTTTAACCTTATCAATTCACTAAATTACATTTAAGTCCCTAATTTACCACTTTTATACTAAATTACCATTTTAACCTCATATTTTGCTAAAATTACCAAACTACCCTCACTTTTACACTTTTTACCTAACTTTTTCATTTTTTACCTACTTAATGTAAAATTACCATTTTACCCCTAAACTTTTCATTTCTTACAATTTAATCCTATTTTCACTTTTAATACCATTTTAATCAATTTTATCACTCATTTACCATTATGCCCCTAGTATACACCCGGTAGAAAATCTACTGACCGGATATAAGAGACGTGGACCCCACATATGCACTACACTATAGAATGACCCCAATGGGACCATTTATCACTGATCGCTGGAAACACTGAACACTGCACTGAGATAGGCCGTCATTGGCCTATCAATAGCGAGTCGCCATGACTTGTACCGCGGTGTAAAATCTCTATGGCTAACCAATTATATCCTAGACTAGATTTTACTACCATACCACTACTAAGGGCAATATATCATTAAAAATTCATATAAAAATCACATTCTCTCAACATACATATTTTAGCCAACATCTCATATTCACTTGTAATTTTGCATACACACTCATTTATCACTATTCATTCATTTTATGCCATAATATACCATTAAATATCAATACACTCACCAAAAATCCACTAGGTTCAATTCGGCCATCATACCAACATTTCATTAAGTTCACTTTAATTCCACTTAACCACTTAATCATACACTTTACATGTTAAACCCATCATAGACATTATTTATAAGCCATATCTACCACTAATCATGCATTATATTCCCATTATTCAATTCGGCCAAGGTGTTGATTTCTCATAAAGTCCATTTTAATTTCATTTAACCACTCAATTATCTAAATTACATGTTATACATATCACAAATACTAATTACATGCCATAGTTGCCATTATTTATACTTAGATTCCGCTTAAATCCATTCAACCTCACTTACAAGGTTTCCCCATGTTTGTTTTTCATTCTTTTAATCCTTCTATTAATCAATTTACATGTTATACTTATTATTTACATCAATTTTATACCATAAACATCAATTTATTCAAGGTAATTTCACTAACTTCCATTCGTCCTAACATAGGGTTTTCCATCCATGTATCTATAATTCATTTTAAATACATACACATGATTACTTAAGTCCACTAATCATGTTTATCAAGTTAGTTTCAATTATTCATGCCTAAACCGCATGTTCACACTTAGACATAACCTAAAACTCAAACATAATCAATGGAAAAGGAAGGATATTGTATCCACCCACCTTAGATTCTTGCTCTCCACTCCTTAGGCTTCCCTTCCATAGCCTTACTTCTTTGAAACATCTTTTCTCCTTAGAATTTCCTAAAGTGGCCGAATTCAAACAACACCATAACATTAAATCCATGCTTCCTTTTTACAAAATAACTTCATAAATACACTCTACACACTTAAAAACTCCCATAGGAACCTTTAAATCAAATTATAAAACCCTAAATCACTTACCTCATTTTTGAGATATAACCTTTATCCCTTGATTTTTCACACTTTCAATGCTCCAAATGGACTCTAATCACCATCACCATGTTTTATAGGAGTTAAAATTTGCGAGGGCAGGTAAGATTTGGGGAGAAATTAGAAGAAAGATGAAGAAAAATGGAAAAGAAATCGTGAAGTTATATTCGACCAAGAGGGAGAGAAGGGAGGGCGGTTGAGGCTGGATAAATTTGGAGAATTCTGGCCTCCTCACTTCCTTATATAGGCTTAAATTAAACCGAACTGGTCCAACCAAAACAGTCCGACCAGTTTGAACCAAAATTTTGGTTTTTTAGTAATTTCTCACTATTTCAAGTCATCTATAAGTTTCTCAACTTATTTTAACTTACAACCAATTTCATACTTCTTAAAACATCAAAAATAGCCTCCCTGCAAAATTTTAGCTCAATCGGAGTCCATTTGGGGCCTGGTTCACCTAAACCAATCCGTTTCGATTCAGTTCAGTTCTACCGTAAAATACCATTCTGAAACTGTCAAAAATTACTAAAAATTATTTTAAGCTTTTACACTTCCCACATGACACCCTTAGAACTCAAATTCATTTTCTGAAAATTCGGTTAAACCTTGGTCAAACTCTGGTTTAAATGAACCGAACTAGAGGCCAAATTAAGAATGACTTTTGGAGGCGTATTTGACTCCATTTTCACTCCAAATTTCACCATTAAACTCTTGATAGTCTACAGATCATTTTCAAAGTTAGAATTTTTTGGCCGACGGTAGCCTGTTCGGTTGTATAGCTGTCCCGAGGGTAACCATCCCGGGTTTGCTATACCAAAAACTCACTTAACACTAATTTCTATTACCGATAACTATACTCAATACACTACTCTACACTGGGATTTCACTAGACACACTGTAAACATTCACTGTACACTTCTAACCCAGTATTTGGACCACTACATCCCATCCCAATAGAATATTGGAATAGTTCGTCTGACCTCATTGAGCCTAAGACCAGAGATGGTTCGGGACTTTTCATTTATTCATACTTTGGTTAAACTGTAATTGAATTTTGAATTCAATATTTCATTTTTTTTTCTCATATATTTTGATGTAATAATTAGAGCGCATATCAATTACATGCATAAAAAGCGATAAATAAAAGCAAGATTAAAATAAGGTAAAAAAAATATAATAAATTACAACAAAATTAGGGGCGGAATACAGCCCCCAATATAAAATAAATGCGAATCATGCATAAAACGGGCTATTTATTAGAGATGAGGACATTGGTTCTCGTATACATACTTAAAAAGAATAATATTGAAAAGTGATAATTTATTTGGATGGGAAGACTAGGAAAAAATTCATTTTGATTAATATAAATATTTTTGTGATTTTCTTTGAAATGTGCATAAAATAAATAATTTTATTAGAAATTACATGGCAAAATAAATGAAAATCCAAAATAAAGAAAATAACATAAATAATAAAAATAATAAATTAAACCAAACAGGTCTCCTGGATCTCCCCATATGCTCGCGAGAACGTCCATACAAGGAAAACAAGATATTGGAATAAAAAAAATAAACACAAATAAAATTAATGCTTGCAATTAAATCAATAAAATCAATTAAACACATAAAATTATAAATAATGAATTAAAATAAATGAAAAATGCATTATAAACGACAAATAAATCAAATGACATGATTAAAACAAATAAATCAACATATTAATAGATTAGTACATAAAAACATGAAATAGTAATAATAATAATAATAATAATAATAATAATAATAATAATAAATAAATAAATAAATAAATAAATAAATAATAATAATAATAAAAAATAATGATAATAAATAATAATGATAAATAAAAGAAGAATGAATAATTAAATAAATAAAAAAAGAACAAAGAAAAATGTAAAAAATGTTAAATCTATATCTAAGATAACATAAAATAAATAAATAAACAATAAATATAAAGATCTACATGATGACTAATTAAATATTTACAAATTAAATAAAAGAAAATAAAAAATAAGGGATCGAATCTAAAATATTTACTCTCAGATTTCGGATTTGATAGAATAATGAAAGATGACAAATTTTCCTTATTTTGATTCACAAAGTCTTAGATTAGAGAAATAAGAAAAAAAATCTAAAAACTTTTCTCTAAATAAATTGAAAAAATCTTATTTTTTATAAAAATCAAATGAAAAAATCGGATTTCAAGAACAAAAAATTATTATTTTTTTTTATCTCAAAAACGATTAAAAAATAAATAATTCTGAAGAACAAAGAATTATTTTTCTTTGTCTCAAGAAAAAATATTGATTAAAAAAATAATGAAAGAAAAGAAAAAGAAGTCTCAAAAACAAAGAATTATTTTCTTTGTCTCAAGAAATTAAAAATTAAAGTTTAAAATCTTAAGAAATTTATTTGAAAAAAAAATGCAAAAAATTGTAGAGAGAATTCACTTAATGAAGAGAAGAAGAGAAGAAATTTTTTTTAACCTAAAAATAATTCCCCCTTTCTCTTTCTATAATTTTTTATTTATATCAATAAAAAATGGAAATATAATTAATTAAGTAAAGAAATTGATTTTTTTTTAAATTCCCCTTAATTTAGGTTCAAAAATGGGAATTATCATTAAAAATCATAGAAAAAAAAGATGAAAAGTCAAAGAAAATCAGGAAAAAAGGGAAAGGGGCAACAATCACATTTTCGGCAGACCAGGGGCAACCGACGCCCGTCGTTGGTGAGCGACGGGCTGCCAGTGCACAGGCACTTAAGCGTCGCGCGCGCGACGTCCCGCGCACACGGGCGACCGACGCCTCGCCCGTCGAGCGCTCACCTAGCGTGCGAGGGAGGTCTCCCCTCGCACGCCGGCTGCCGCAAACGACCGAATTTTTTTTAAATAACAATTTTGATTAAAATACAATAATTCCAAACTCCTTTTTTATATTTCTAATTTTATTTTCATTTTTTATATTTTATATTTTTTATCTCTAAAAAACAAATTTAACAATAAAATTATCACTTTCAACTTTTTTGCCCGTTAACAGGCATCTAATCATCATTGGATAATCTTGATTTAGACTGTCTCGGGATCCGGTGTCTATAACTGGTCATTTTAATACTTAGCCCATGGTGTTGTTTACAGCGTGCAGGTTACAGAGATAGAAAGACTTAAAGTGTCCGAGGCTTAGCTAACAATCGAGATGAGTGATGGAAAGCAATGATAGAGATGTAGGTATGACATGTATATGATTGTATTGGATGGAGTTATGAAATACGTACAGACAAATTTATGGCTCATGTATATGCATAACTTAGAAATTTAAACAGAGTTTGTGTATGGATTTTCGTATTGATATATTGTTATATACGGACTATTATATTGTTATCTACTCATTCATGTTATTGATGTTTATGGAAGAAAAATTTTACTGAACTGTAGTGACCTTAACACTGGTGTGACATTCGAGTAAATTGTCCACCATAAGTACAACATAATGAAATAAGGGTGTTATAATAAGTAACCAGTTAAACACCTAACTCAACATTCTATGTGGCATAAAATGTGCTGAGGTGGCATTAAGGTGTATATTGCACACGTCTACAACGTGTGATACATGATTTTCCATAGCTTTTCAAAATGCTAAAATCCCTTTCTTGTTCAATGGCTTCCAAACCCATTATATTGCCATAATCAGACTTCAATCTCATGTTAGTCTACATTTTTTGCCAGTGAGATATCATCCAGCAAGAGCTAATAAACATTTTTTTGCTGACTAGACATTCTATGTGGCATAAAATGCCCTGAGGTGGCATTAGGGTGTATATTGCACACGTTTACAACGTGTGATACATGATTTTCCATAGCTTTTCAAAATGCTAAAATCCCTTTCTTGTTCATTGGCTTCCAAACCCATTATGTTGCCACAATCAGACTTCAATCTCATGTTAGTCTACATTCTTTACCAGTGAGATATCATCCAGCAAGAGATAATAAGTTAAATAATAGAAAAAAAAATGATAAAATTCACAATCCTTTCAATAAATCGATGCGAAATTCGTCTCCTTCATTACCTCATCAATTCCTTGATTTTGAACTTACGAACTTGTCCCTTCTTGCAGGTCTCGTCCACCAATTCTAACCAAACTCTCTCTTCTTCTTCGAAACTACTGCTCTATTTGAAATAGTAAATTCTACCTAACAAACAAGTTTTTCTCCATTATTTTGCATATTTCTTACTCAAAGAACATACATTTTTGATATCTAACAGCAAATTAAGAAATACCCATTTCAGATTTTGCACAGAAAATCAACCGGATATGAGGAAGAATTTGATTTCATCGCAAAGTTTAAGGGCATTTTCAAGCCTAGGAGAAGGGAATCTCCATGAAAATTATATATATCCTTCACTTTCTGCCCATAAAATAAAATTCCATCTAGCTACGTCTAACTTTATCCAACAAAAAGAAACTCAAAATCAACTAGGTATGAGGGACTTGTCCTAGTAAAAACATACCCATACCCATACCCATAAAATAGAATCCCATTTTGGTGTTCCTATTTGGAAAAAAAAAATTGCAATCTTGGTTAAGTAGCAAAAAAATTGAAAATCAATTGACCTTTAAACAATAAAACTTCAAAATTGAAACTGGAAAATCAATAAATCTTTCTCTCCCTTATCTCTCTACAAGAACTCCCATTCATCTATCTGGATTTTAATAAAAACACATTAAAAATTCCTTATCTATTTGTAAAAATTGAGAGAGTGAAGAGAAGATAAAGAGAGAAAAAGTTAATTTCTTTTATGCCTTCTCCAATCGCCACCCTACTAGCTCCAAATTGCCGATTATTGTGACTAAAGACAGCCCCAATACTCTCCAATCCCACGTGCTGGAGTTGAAGAAATGGATGGAAAGGGTTTGATAGAAGCGAGAGACAAGAGAGAGAGAGGGGGGGAGGGGAACAGAGAGAATGGTTTTTTAGTTGACTGTTTTTTAATTACACTTGTTGCTATACTATTCGTCAAAACTGATAAATTTATAAATTAGAGGGGCAGCATGATAATTAATTATAAGTTTATTTATTATTTTTATTATTTTTTGTTATTTATTTTAACATCTTTTTCCAGCATTGCCGTTTCGCTTTTGTTTCTTGCCTTCTCTTTTCCATATATATAATGTTTGAGTAAATGCTTTATTATTATTATTATTATTATTATCGTTGTTGTTGTTTTTCATTACCACAATTTACGTTTTCTAATGCCATGTTAGGGTGAGCAAAATTCGGGTAAAATCAAACCAAACCGATCTATTTTTTAATTTGGGTTCGGTTTTTTGTTTTTTTGGTTCGATTTTGGTTTTAAATTATATGTAAATCGGTTAATTCGGTTTGGTTAGGTTTTGAAAGGTAAAAATTGAACCGACCGAAATTTAATATTATATGTTATCTTACCCAATTTTTACATTAAAAAAATGTATTTTTGTATTTTTTGATCAGTTTAATATATGTACATTTTTCAATTTGAATGTTTTTATTTTAGTTTTATTATTTTTAATTTTGTATAATTTTTAGATAATTTTTTTATTTATAATTTTGACGATTTTATCGATTAACCGAATCAAACAGACCAAAAATTTCGATTCGATTTTAATTCGATTTTCATATAATTTCAGTTCCTCAATTTTTTCGGTTCAATTTGGTTATTGAACCGAACCAACCGTTGCTCACCACTAATGCCATGTATTATAAAATACATTTTATTCACTTGCATATTATCGTGAGAAAAATAAAAAATAATAAAAAGTACTATTTTTTTATTAATTTTTAATAATTAATAGGTTATTTGGATGTGTATTTTATATACCATATTTTTAATTTTTTTATAAATAATTATATTTTACAAAAAAGATAAAAATTCTGAGTCATCCAACCAGTTGACTCATAACTCAGTAAATAGGCCGAGTCGATATTCTATCCGATTATGAAAATATTGAATTAGACGGATTATGCTTACACTTTGGCTCAACTTATTTAAAATAAAAATGAATTTGAATTATATGTCGTATAATAAGATATACTATATAAATTAAATTCAAGTTTTATCGTAACTAATCTAATTCATTTTTAAATACCTCTAGTCCTCTACATATATGCATAATCCCTTCTCGCATGATATACCTAACTGAAGGCAAAGTCATGAATTTAGCACTTAAGTCTCTTAGAATTATATTAAATTTCTCCTCAGTGCTTGACAATAATAATAATAAATGTGCAACAGAGAGTAAGAGCTGGCAGAGAAACAGGGTAAGTGTTGCTCGGCAACTACCAATTTTTTTGCATAGAATTTGACGGTTGTTTCATGGCAACACAATAACAAAGTTGAGCTTCTATTCTAGTCATGCATCAACAGACATGGACACTTGTACCTACACGGATTAAAAGAAAATCCGTGCTAAGCATAAAGCTTAGTGGGGAAACACATACAAAAGATAACCATTCATAGTAATCAACAAACATTATCATATACATGCCCACATTTATGTACACATATAGTTAAGTAGTTACCAACACTTGTACATATATACCATCATTAAGTCTTATTCAATACCATTTATTCATAAATTCACATAACACATAATGTTTGCATTCATTTGCTGTTTATCAACCATTTCATTTCCTTTCCTTTTTATTTACATAATAATCATTTCACATATCTTGTTCACATATTTCACGTCCTTATATTCACATATTTTGCCTGCATTCTCAAATTCATATATCATTTACTAATCAAATTCACCTTTTCTCATATATTACTCATCAACCATTTTCATATCCTGCCTGCATTCTCAAAGTAGTAGATAACGGGATAATTGCATTAGTACCCGAAGGTACCAATAAATATACTCATATGAATCCAAACGGGATTCAAAATGCATAGGGGATTCCAATTGGGAATCAGACACTTTGGCTGCAGCACTTGACTCTATAGGCATGCCTCTCTATTCACGACTCGATTTGCAGGCTAAAATAATTAATCCACTTAATGCTAGCATTATCATGTTATATAGCTTCTACATGGCCACATTAAGCAATAATCATTTCATTGGTTAATCACTTATGCATATGGCTTATTAACAAGTCCACATTGTCACATTAAATAATATTAGCACAATTTACTTCACAGAAAGGCCCTCTTAAGGCCCGCTTTTAGGGTTCGAGGGATTGGTTCGCGTCATTTGATCTTGGGTAACATCAGACATTTTGGAATCTCTACCCAGTAGAACATTGAGAAAGTTCATCTAGTCTCATGAAACCTTTAGGCACATTTGAGGTATTTTGGAGTCGTCACTCAATTTACAAGAAATTGGAAAAAGTCATCTAACCTCTATAGTCTAAACCAGAGAGCGGTTCGAAACTCCACTCTTATTTATGCCTTGATTAATTATAAATGAGTTTTTAGTTTTAAAAATTCTATCTCTCCTCTCACGCGATTTGATGTATTTAATTAAAGGCACATTACAAGGACTAAGAAAGCGATAAATGAAAGCTGTAAATAAAACGACAAATAAAGCAATAAACACCCAAAACACATCATTACAAGATAAGAATTGGGACAAATACAATCCCTAAATGAAAAGGAAATGTAAATACAATTGCCCCAAAAATAATTAATTACAAGAGTCCACAAGATATATAAAATAAATCTAAACGATTAAGCAAAATTAAACAAAAGAGGAGACATGCATAAATCGGGATATTTATTCGGTTTAGAAACATTGGTTCCTTCATGCTCATTTAAAGAGGGATCGAAAAGTTATTTCGACTATTGGCTTGAAAACTGGGATGAGTGATCCCATTTTTAGAAAGTTTAACTCTTCATTTTAATTCGTGATATTTTTATATTCATTGGCTAAGATCAAGGACATTGATCCTAATTTATTAATAAAATTCCAATTTAGTCGTAAAAATATTTTTATAATTTTTTAACTGACACGCATATGAAATAAAACTATCTTATTTACAACAATAACACGAACACACAAGTAAAGGGTTGGTAGGGTCTCACCCAATTGGCATAGTCTCCTACACATTGTAGCCCCTTCGTTTGGTCACGAAAATGCTCACACAAGCAATATCGCATTTTAAGCCCCAATAAAAAAAACAACAATAAAAATATTAGCAATAATTTTAAAATCAACTAAATAATAATGAAAATAAGGGAAATATAGAATGAAATTAACACACATACAAAAAGAATTAAGAAGGCCCACAAAACTAGCCATGCAAATATAATAATGACAATAATAATAATAGCAGCAGCAGTAGCAGCATTAGCAATAACAACAACAACAACAACAACAAAATAATAATAATAATAATAATAATAATAATAATAATAATAATAATAATAATAATAATAATAATAATGGTAATGATAATAGTAATACTAATAATATTAAAACTAATGATAATAATAGCAATGACAATAATAATAATAACGATAAACAAATAATAATAACAACAACAATGATAACAATAATAACAACAAAGATAATAATACTAACATATAACAACATTAATAATAATAATACAATAACAATGATAACATTAATAACAACAACAACAACAACAACAACAACAACAACAATAATAATAATAATGATAGCATTAACAACAACAACAACAACAACAACAACAACAACAACAATAATAATAATAATAATAATAATAATAATAATAATAAACCAATGAAATTAAATAAATGAAAATGAGGAAGGAGACTAAATATGTAATAGAAAGTAATAATATTTAGACATAAAATAAAAAAATAAATTAAATTAAATTAAATAGAATGAGATAGCAAAAATAAATAGATCCAAAAATCTTTACCTCCAGATTTGATGATTTGGAAACAAGATATCTCAATCTAGTTTTCCTTGTCAAGATTCAAAAATAAACTCAAAAGGATTTATCAAAAAAATCAAGAACACAAAAAAACTCAAAAAATTAATTTTTTGAAGTTTGATGAGAAAAATCAAGCTAATAAAATTAATTTTCCTTCCTCAAGTTAATCCAAACTCACCAAATATTTTCTAGATCGAAAAAAAAATAAAGAAATATGAAGAAAATGAATTTTTCCTCTCAAAAATGGGGGTTTTCTCCCAAGAAAACCCTCTCCAAACTCTCCCCAAAAAATTCCCTTTTTTCTCTCTCTAAAATATTCTATTTATACCCATTATGAAGAAAAAACCCTAATTTAATTAGGAAAATAGTTTAAAAATCAGAAACACTAAAAACGTGGGTTAAAAACCTAAAAAAAAAAATCCAAAAAATGATTTTCAACTAAAAATGCGGCAAAAGGGCCGCTGGCAGGTGAGCAGGGGCGCTGGGCGCGCCTCGTGCCCTGAGGTATGGTCGCGCCTCGATCGCTGAGGCGCGAGTGCGCCTTGCATGCATCGCGCCTGCGGCCGCGAGTCGCCGAAAAATATATATTTTTTTAAAACCTTTTTTGACAAAAGACTAACACTTTCAACCTCCCTCTTTTATTTTTAATTTTCAAAATATATATTTTTTTATTTATTTTCTAAAAAAAATAATCTTGACAAGAAGACGATCGATCCTCGCTTTCTTACCAATGAGTCAGCCCTTATTTACATCATTGGATAGTCCTGATCTTGTACCGTCTCGGGATCCGGTGTCTACAGTTGCCCCAATTTTGGAAAAACTAGTGCATGGGTGCCTAGGTGAGGCAAAATTCAGAGAAAGGAAAGAAGCGCGTACTTGAGGCAGCCTCTTGAAGAACCGACTGCTCCTTGGAGAACAATGTTGTGATTTGAATTGTGAATGTTATCCATCCGGATCGCGCCGAGTCGCGGATAAAACTACAAAGTGCAGACGTCCCTAAATATCACCGAGCCGTTAAATTGACTACAAAGTTATTGTCATCCTCTTGGATTGAAAGGATTTGGAATATTTTAGAACAAACTTAATGTTCTGAAGAATAATGCTCCGAAAAAATTGAGAATGAGTTAAAGATAATGCACCGAAGGGCCTGAGAATGGCGGTTGAAAATTAATTGGCATAATCTCCTACGCGTCGTGGCCCATTCGTTTGGTCACGAAAATTCTCACACAAGCAATATCACATTTTAAGCCCCAATAAAAAGAACAACAATAAAAATATTAACAATAATTCTAAAATCAACTAAATAATAATGAAAATAAGGGAAGTATAGCATGAAATTAACACACATACAAAAGGAATTAAGAAGGCCCACAAAACTAGCCATGCAACAACAACAACAACAACAACAACAACAACAACAACAATAATAATAATAATAATAACAACACTAATGATAATAATAGTAATGACAATAATAATAATAATGATAAACAAATAATAATAACAACAACAATAACAACAAAGATAATAATAATAACATATAACAACATTAATAATAATAATACAATAACAATGATAACATTAATAACAACAACAACAACAACAACAACAATAATAATAACAACAACAACAACAACAACAACAACAACAACAACAATAATAAACCAATGAAATTAAATAAATGAAAATGAGGAAGGTATATAAATATGTAATAGAAAATAATAATATTTAGACATAAAATAAAAAATAAAATAAATAAAATAAAATAAAATGAGATTGAAAAAATAAATAGATCCAAGAATCTTTACCCTCAGATTTGATGATTTGGAAGCAAGATATCTCATTCTAATTTTCCTTATCAAGATTAAAAAATAAACTCAAAGGGATTTATCAAAAAAATCAAGAACACAAAAAAACTCAAAAAATTGATTTTTTGAAGTTTGATGAGAAAACTTAAGTTAAGTAAATTAATTTTCCTTCCTCAAGTTAATCCAAACTCACCAAATATTTTCTAGGTCGAAGAAAAAATAAAAAAAAAAGATGAAGAAAAGAAAATTTTCCTCTCATAAATGGGGTTTTTCTCTCAAGAAAACCCTCTCCAAACTCTCCCTAAAAAATCCCTTTTTTCTCTCTCTAAAATATTCTATTTATACCCATTATCAAGAAAAAACCCTAATTTAATTAGGAAAATAGTTTAAAAATCAGAAAACACTAAAAAAATGGGTTAAAAACCTAAAAAAAAGCCAAAAAAATGATTTTCGACTGAAAATGCGGCAAAAGTGCCGCTGGCAGGTGAGTAAGGGCCCTGGGTGCGCTTCGTGCACTGAGGTGCAGCCGCGCCTCGATCGCTGAGGTGCGGGTGCGCCTTGCGCGCTCCGCTCCTGAGGCCGCGAGTTGCCGAAAAATATATATTTTTTTAAAACCTTTTTTGACAAAAGGCTATCACTTTCAACCTCCCTTTTTTATTTTTAATTTTCAAAATATATATTTTTTTATTTATTTTCTAAAAAAAAAATCTTGACAAGGAGACGATTGATCCTCACTTTCTTGCCGATAAGTCTGTCCTTATTTTCATCATTGGGTAATCCTGATCTTGGACCATCTCGGGACTCGGTGTCTACAGTTGCCCCCAATTTTGGGGAGGCTAGTACATGGGTGCCTAGGTGAGCCAAAATTCAGAGAAAAAAAAGAAGCACATACCTAAGGTGGCCTCTTGAAGAACCAGCTGCTCCCTGGAGAACAGTATTGTGATTTGAATTGTGAATATTATCCTTTCGGATCGCGCCGAGTCGCTGACAAACTACGAAGTGCGAACGTCCTTGAATATCACCGAGACATTAAATTGACTACAAAGTGATTGTCATCCTCTTGGATTGACAGGATTTGGAATATTTTGGAAAAAGCTTAATGTTCCAAAGGATAATACTCAGAAGATACTGAGAATGACTTAAAGATAATGCTCCGAAAAGCCTGAGAATGCCTTTAAATAAAGGACTTAAAGATAATGCTCCGAAAAAACTAAGAATGCCTTAAAAAAAGAGTTAAAGATGATGCTCCGAAGAGACTGAGAATGTCTTAGGAAAAAGGACTTAAAGATAATGCTCCGAAAAGACTGAGAATGCCTTGAAAAAAGGACTTAAAGATAATGCTCTGAAAAGACTGAGAATGCCTTAGAAAAAAGGACTTAAAGGTAATGTTTCGAAGAGACTGAGAATGCCTTGGAAAAATGACTTAAAAATAATGCTCCGAAAAGACTGAAAATGCCTTGAAAAAAGGACTTAAAGGTAATGCTCCGAAGAGACTGAGAATGCCTTGGAAAAAGGACTTAAAGATAATGCTCCGAAAAGATTGAGAATGCCTTGGAAAAAAGGACTTAAAGATAATGCTCCGAAAAGACTGAGAATACCTTGGAAAAATGACTTAAAGATGAAGCTCCGAAGAGACTGAGAATGCCTTGGAAAAAGGACTTAAAGATGAAGCTCCGAAGAGACTGAGAATGCCTTGGAAAAAAGGACTTAAAGGTAATGCTCTGAAGAGACTGAGAATGTCTAGGAAAAAGGACTTAAAGGTAATTCTCCGAAGAGACTGAGAATGCCTTGGAAAAAAGGACTTAAAGGTAATGCTCCGAAGAGACTGAGAATGTCTTGAAAAAAGGACTTAAAAATAATGTTTCGAAAAGACTGAGAATGCCTTGGAAAAAAGGACTTAAAGATAATGGCATGTAAAATGTATGTGCAAAGCTATACACAGAAATCATGCTAAGGATTAATGTGCAAAAATTATGTGCACACAACTATACGTGTAAAGGATTAAATGTATGTGATATGTATGCTAAACATGTGCAAAGAATTATGTGTTGCATGTATGCAGAGATTATGTACACGAAATGTGCGCGAAGAATTGCATATGCAAGATATATACAAAGTTCATGCAAGTGTGAATGATTGTTAAATATCGTGAAAGGCCATACACGTGTGAAGTTATGCAAAGACATATGCAAAAAATTGTATACGTGGAATGCACATGAGATGCAAAAATAGATAGACCACATCCTAGGTAGTTAAGGGATTTGTTGAGGGTACTCCTCATATTGTCTGATGCCCCCAGTGATCTAGAAGAGTATCATCTTGGTTTAGGAATTCTGACCCATAAGCTCTTCAGAGAGAACTGTCCGGTGTGCATCTTTGCCCCCCTCTGGTCAATGAGCATACGCCTTTTGTTATGAGCTGTACTGCGTTTTTTACCCGAGACGCCGACTGGTATCTTGAATTATGCACTATTTCTCCGAAGGGAGATTACTCGGGAGTAATGCCACCTTATTGCTCCAGGCATCGAAAGTCATTGTTTTAAAGGTAGTGTGTCCCTTGTGGATTTTCACACTAGTTTTTCTTTACTAGAAATGCGTCCTTTTGGGGATTTTCACATAATTTTGTGCCTAATTTTTGCTTGGAACGGACCCAATCCATTCCAGCGGCTTTTATTCATTTTATTTTTTTGTAGGACAGATTGTCTGTTTTCAGATTTTCACCCTGCCCTTTGGCTTAACTTTTGCTTAGAGAGCCAAACACGGTTCTCACACCTAATGGCCGTTTTTTTTTATATATATATTTGAAGGGTAGGAGGAGGAGCATTTGTCAAATGAAGTTTTATTATTACGGCCTTGAATGAAGCTTATTCCAGCATATGTCCTTATGCATGTCGCAGGTTTCTCTTGACCATTTAATCGTGTGTTTATGCTTAGCTTATGTATGTTTTCCTATTTATATGCACAATAGAGCAACAACAATAATCATGTCTAGACATATGATGCAAAAACACAAGTTTTATTCAATCTCAGGGAATAACACTTTGGGCGCATTCGACTCCTGTTATCAATCAGCCCTCTCGGATTTTCTTGATTGAATATTTTCTCTCAGCCCTTAATTTTTGCAAGATCGCCTTTTTTCGATTTTTGACCCGCGAGGCATTTATTCTCTTCTTTAGATTTTTTTTTTTGACTTTAGCCATGGAATCTCTTGAGTCTGTCGATGCTGACTGGTTCTTTGAATTCATTTCCATCACTGTCTGTCGGAATCGCTGCTCCCATGGACAACAACTTCTTGAGAACAAATGGACCTTCACATGTCGGCTTGAATTTACCTCGTATGTCCGAAACACCTGGTCTCATCTGCTAGGAGACTAAATTTCCCTCTTTTGGCGGGTGCTTTCTGATTTCCTTATCTAATGATCAGGCAAGTCTCTTCTGATAGATCTGTTTGTAATAATGGGCTCGCAATTTATTTTTGTCTAACGTATTCAACTGCTCCTATCGTTGCTGGGTCCAGTTGGCTCCTGGAATCTCGGCTTCCATGACTTCCCTCAAGGACTTGAGCTTCACGTTGGCTAGCAACACTGCTTCCTTCCCATACACCAAAGGATAAGGTGTGGCATTTGTATAGGTTCTGATAGTGGTTTTTTAGCCCCATAATGTAAAAGGCAACTTCTCTTTGCAATCCTTATAGTTCTGGGCCATTTTGGGTAAAATATTCTTAACATTCTTGTTGGCCACTTCAACCACCCCATTGGCCTACGGGCGATACGAAAAATACTTATGATGCTCAAAGCATTTACTTTTAGAGTAGTTTCTTGGTTTCAGCCATAAATTGGACCCCGTTATTAGACACAACATGGTGCGGAAGACTGCATCAAATTCTTCTCAATGAACTTTGCCATATCTACGTATCGATTCTTTCCCTTCTCTCTCTTTTGTTTTCTTTTTTTTTTCCTCTTTGTTTTTTCTTTTTCTTCTTTTTTTTGTTTATTTATTTTCTTTTCATTTCATTTTTTTTATGGATAAGCTTTGTTTAAATCTTGATATTTTACACATACACGCACTTCTCTTCTTAACTATTGGGGGCAACATTGACCAACCCAGTTGGGCATTGCACTTCGATAAGAAATTTTGCTCCGTTTCTGCTTGTGGATCTCTCCTTTTAACCTTTTATGTCCATTCTGGCCCGAGTCTTCTGAATTTTTGCTTGATTAGTCCATGATTGGGATATGTCGGCATAGCGTGTTTAGCGACTTCACGATCATCTCCCAGCATGTCTTCATAGGTCCAAGCAAAGTCTTTATATATATATATATATATATATATATATATATATATATATATATATATATATATATATATATATATATATATATATTTTTTTTTTTTTTTTTTTTCTATTTTTTCTTTTTTTTTTTATCTCTCAAATTTTATCTCGCTTTAGGAGTCAGGTTGGATGCAACTAAGATGTTTTTTCCTTGAGATTGAATGAAATAATGTTTATTAAACCAATGTCTTGATTATTATTATTATTATTATTATTATTATTATTATTATTATTATTATTATTATTATTATTATTGTGCATGATGCAATAAGATATGACAATGCATACATAAGAAAAGCTCATACTATTAAAATAACTAGAGAAACAAGTGCATAGTTCAGGAACACACTTTACATCATAAAAAAATGGCATTGTAACAACTCTAATTCTTTCTTTTTTCCTCGAGGCCAGGCATTAATTCTTGAATGCGATCTCTTAAAGGACGAAAATAGTCTGTTCTATGCCCAGTGTGCTAGTGATATGCATAATACCAGCCTGTTATGTGTCTAGGCTGTCCTTGGCTTGGGACAGGCCTCACTGGCAAGGATTGTAACTTCTCTTCCTTGATGAGACGGGTGAAATGCCAAGACAATGGCCTACCTGAGATAGTAAGGTAGCGCTGAGTCATTCTTGTGGCTGAGACTTCTGCTGCCCCAGCCTTGCTCCCATTACCACTGCTGCTTCCTTTGCTTTCGCCCAAGGCCAAGTTTGCGGACTTAGCTATTTTGTCCAGATGTTCGGCCTCAGCTTCGACGGCTATCTCTTTGAGCGACTACCAGTCTTTGAGTCCCTTCATCTTTAGCCCATCTTTCAGATATGGGCTGAAGTTTTTAATAAAAAGCCTGATTGGTTCGGAGTGATTGGCTTCCTCTTTATATCCATCACTCGGTTCCTCAATCGGGTCAAATACTCATGGAATAACTCTCCGGGCTTCTGCTGCAGTAGCTCTAGGTCTTTCAGGGTAACCTCCATTCTTATGCTGCAATCGTATTGCTTAAGAAATTTTTCAGTCAGCAAATCCCAATCCTCCTTAGATCTTCTATCCAACCCATGGTACCAATCGACTATTGGACCCATCAGACTAAGGCAAAAATACCCTACCTTCTGTTTCTTTGTCAGTCCTGTACCCTTTATGATTAGGGTGTACTGCTTAACTTGTGCAAAAGGGTCCGAAGTACCAACAAATTTTGGTAGGTCTGGCATCTTAAATCTCTAGGGCAGCAGCTCTTCATCACCCAAATCTATATCTTCAGGGCTAATCCTTTTCCTTGTTGACAGCATACGCGTAATCGCTTCGATCTTTTTTTCTATTTTCCTCACTACATCATCCTCTACTTTGGGAACTTCGTTTCTCACAGCCTGAGGAATTACTAGCTCATCCTCTTCATCCACTATGAAATTATCTTTTGGGTCAGAAATTCTTTTTTGCTCAGCTGGGGCCGTTGCTCTAGGCTCAACAACTGGTTGTTGTATGGTAGCGGCTACTATAGGAGCCTCCTCCATAATAGGCAGTTCAACTTGCTCCATAGTAGGGGCTACAGGAGGTTGCCCGGCACTTGGTGCCATTTGAACAGCAATATTTTTCATCATGGCTAGTATCCTCCTTTCAAAATTCTTAAGTCTTTTGTCTAGATCCTGTGCTATCAAAGCACCCATTTCTTATGGTAAATCTGCCATTACTGACCCTAAATATTGTTCTGAAGAAAAATCTGAACTTTCGTCCCAATCTGAACCCTATATAGGCACTAACTCTAGCAGCTCAAACACTGGATTTCTAATTAATCGTCCACTAGAATCCCTAGACCACTTGGGCAAATGGTCTACAGTGGCTAAAAAATTAAGGAGTTAGAATGATGCATGAATGACATGTAATGCATGATCGTGCTATGCATGGAATAAATTTATGTACATGTGAAAATTGTGTGCACATAATAGAATGTACACACACGGAATGAAATGTATGAGTTTTTATTTATTTGTCTATTTTTTTCAATTGACTTTTTTTTACGTGCGCATGAATGACACGTAATGCATGAGCATGCTGTGCAACATTCACAACCACATGCAGGCAAGTAGATCCTTCCACCCTTTTTACTCCCACACTCGAGGTCACGCGGTCTCTTTCTTAGGTGGGTTTAATCCATGGGTTAACGGGGAATCCAATGGATGCGTATGGTGCATGACGAAAAACCGACAACACAACGTCTCTCAAAATGCGCATATGTATGGGTTTCGGCCATCATGTATTTAAACATTTCAATCAAATTAATGTGAACCTACCAGGGCATAAAGTCCTTTGATAGAAGACCACTTAATTTGTTTGATTTTGTTCAATATATGATGACCCACATCACAAGCATTGTATTACGGTTCATTTTACCTAGGGGAAGTATCTATTGCCATTACATGAGCTTTGGTCAGGTGATGTTACTTTAGGGCTACCCAAGCATGGTCCCTGCCAATGGATCTAGCTCATCACGAGTATAACGACCGATTGGGTTTCTATTTGATATACCAAAAGGTACTAGGCTTGGGCTGGTGATTATCTTTAACACTTTTCCACATTGACTGAACATAAGGTTGTGCTTTAGGAATGCACCGGGGTAGAATAAGGGTACAAACTAACATAATTTTAAGGCTCTAGCATGATGTAATGCAAGTTTTAGAAGGGAGATGAAATTTTTGTTTCAAAAACTCAATTATACATTTTAATCAAGACACTTTCAGAGCAAAGTCAAAAAGTCTCCAGTGGAGTCGCCACTGTGACGCGCGCTGAACCGAAAAGGCCCTCGATTAGCCCGATTTTAAGGCTCGAGGGATTGGTTCGCATCATTTGATCTTGGGTAACATGAGACATTTTGGAATCCCCACCCAATAGAACATTGGGGAAGTTCATCTAGCCTTATGAAACCTTTAGGCACCTTTGATGTATTTTGAAGTCGCCACCCAATTTACAAGAAATTGGGAAAGGTCATCTAACCTCTATGGTCTAAACCACAGAGTGGTTCGGAACTCCACTCTTATTTATACCTTGATTAATTATAAATGAGTTTTTAGTTTTAAAAATTCCATCTATTCTCTCATGCGATTCGATGCATTTTGTTAAAGTCGCATTACAAGGACAAAAAAAAGCAATAAATGAAAGCTGTAAAGAAAACGGTAAATCAAGCAATAAATCAAGCAATAAACAAGCAAAACCATATCATTACAAGATAAGAATTGTGACAAATACAATCCCCAAATGAAAAGGAAAGGTAAATAAAATTGCCCCAAAAATAATTAATTACAAGGACCTGAAAGATATATAACATAAATCTAAACGATTAAGTAACAAAAGAGGAGACATACGTAAATTGGGATATTTATTCGGTTTAGAAACATTAGTTCCTTCATGCTCATTTAAAGAGAGATCGAAAAGTTATTTTGGCTATTGGCTTGAAAACTGGGATGAGTGATCCCATTTTTAGAAAGTTTAACTCTTCGTTTTAATTTGTGATATTTTTATATTCATTGGCTAAGATCAAGGACACTGGTCCTAATTTATTTATAAAATTCCAATTTAGTCGTAACAATATTTTTGTGATTGTTTAACTGACACGCATATGAAATAAAACTATCTTATTAACAACAATAACACGACCACACAAGTAAAGGGTTGGTAGGGTCTCACCTAATTGGCATAGTCTCCTACGCGTTGTGGCCCTTTCGTTTGCTCAAGAAAATGCTCACACAAGCAATATCGCATTTTAAGCCCCAATAAAAAAAACAACAATAAAAATATTAGAAATAATTTTAAAATCAACTAAATAATAATGAAGATAAGGGAAATATAGCATGAAATTAACACACATACAAAAGGAATTAAGAAGCCCCACAAAACTAGCCATGCAAACATAATAATGACAAGAACAACAAGAACAAGAACAACAACAACAACAACAACAACAACAACAACAATAATAATAATAATAATAATAATAATAATAATAATAATAATAATAATACTAATAATAATAACACTAATGATAATAATAGTAATGACTGAAGGGAAAATAACATGCCATTTGCATATATGAAGGTAACATAAACGGGTTATATGCTACCTACCTCTTGTAACGCGAGTACTTTGACATAAGCGTTAACAAGGATCCCTTCCGGCGTCACTGGTCGGGCTGATATCCACGAGTGGGATAACGACAACTAAACCACAGTCTAAAAGCCCCAATCCAACAGAGTTTCAGTATAAGAACTTTTTCTTATCTCCTCTTCTTATCTTTACCTTAGCCCTTATAGAGAGCCTTATGCTCTTAATTAGAAGCGCTATTAATTAAGGTAATTAATAAGAAATGACAGTTACAAAATTAATGAGAATTAAATGGGCAGTTACAACTATTAATTAAGGAATTAATATGTAACCTCCCTTATTTAATCCATTTAATTTAAGGGACAAACCCTTAATTAAAGGACCTAATATGGAACATTTTTCATACATGTGTAATTCCTATATAGATATGGATTCGGGTCCATATCGGGAGTCATGGGCGTATCCATACTCCGTCATCTCCCACTCGCACATGACGTGTGACCAGCATACATCGAGAGCACTAGTGGTATACACCTGTTAGGGATATATAGCATCTCAAAAGGATGAGATCCTCTTATACACATATGCCAAACCCTAGATTGCCTTCTTACATGCACTGTTTTAACTCATGATCTTATAAAACAATTTTCGTGTTCACTATTATGTCTCTACTCATAGAAACTACAATAGGCATATCGGTGAGCCACGAAACAATTGAATGTGATCAAAAGGCTATCTTTCCCTCTTACTATATGCCATCCATCAAGTTTCAGCTTGCTTTTCTAGCCAGGTCCGCCAGGTCCAAATTATCCCATGGCCTATTAGAGACTAACTAAGCTAGCCACACTGAACCATACTTCAGGAATAAGTTAAGGGTTCTAAGGGTCGAAAAATAGTAGTGTCTCACAATAGGGAAAGTTGAGATCAATAATATTAACTTCCAATCCCTCGGTCATATAAGCACACATGGTATAAAATATATGTTATGGTGTTCATTCTTTCCCTTAAAGGAGCGCATGTCTTACATTTAAAAACATATATATATAACACCATACAGAAGCGTAAGGTTACGATGCACCGAAGCATCCAACTTTAATCCACTTACTTAAGGATTACTTCTAGCCTGTTTAGAAAGAACATGGTAGTTACATTTAACTCACCATGGGATTACATTCAATCTTTATTTGGATCTCAATCCAAAGCATACAACCTTATGTATGTCTTTATCTCGCACCTTAATAAGACAAATCTTGTAATTTCTGCAAGATGCCACTTTTATTTTGAACAGGCTCTCAAGCAATCTCATATGTTCAAAATTTGCCTCATCTTAGTCTTTGCGAACTCATTGACAAAACTAAGATAAACACCCTTGTGAGTGGGATACTTCTCTATCTGACATACTCAATTTCATACAAATAACAGTAAATGTTTATATATAAACATTCACACTCATGTATTGCCAACAATAAACTTTGGTTATTATTCACAAATAATAAAGTTAAGGGATTATAAAAAAGATAACAGTACTAATTAAATTCTACGCAAACCTTGAGATCTAATGTGTTTCTCAAAACACATCTCTCATTACAGGTTTACTCAATGGATCTGCATGCATAAAAACGTACTGTAAGTTCTCTTCTCCTCGTGCAACAATATCTCTTATATATTGATACTTAATGTCGACATGCTTAGCTCTACTATAAGCTATCAACGACTGACTGTCACTAGTACCTCTGAGGCAGTTACTCTTAAATGACTCACAAACCATTGTAGCCAAACTGTCTCTTGTACTACAGCTGAAGAAGCGACAAATTTAGCTTCCTTTGTTGATAGGGATACATAGGTTTGTTTCTTGCTACTCCATGAGATGGCACTCTTGCCAAGCAAGAATAAAAAACCTGAAATGGATTTCCTCTAATCCACATCTCCTGCCCAAACAATATCTTTGTGTTCTCTCAATTGTAGATCCTCGCCTCAAAAATAGAGAGAATAATGAGCTGTACCTTTGAGGTATTTAAGTATCCTTTCAACTGGTTTCCAATGTGCTTCGCCTAGGTTAGATTGATATCTATTTACCATGCCCATTGCACAGCACATATCATGTCTTATATACAACATTGCATACATAAGACTACCCACAGCACGGGCATATGGGACGTTCTTTATACGTTCCATCTCCTTCGGCATCTTAGGACATATCTCTTTGCTGAGAAATTGACTCTTAGCAATAGGGGTATCAATGGACTTGCAATTTTGCATATTAAATCATTCAATGACTTTGTTGATATATTTCTCTTAAGAAAAGAACAACAACCTTCTCGAATGATCTCTTGAAATCTTAACTTCAAGAATGTAATATGCTTGACCCATATCTTTTATCTCAAAGTTGGATAATAACCAATCTTTGATTTCATTTACGTACCATTTGTCATTTTTAACTATAAGTATGTCGTATACATACAAAATCAGAATAACAAATTCACTTTTAGAGCTTTTGCTATAAATGCAATGGTCTTGATCAATCATGTTGAACCCATTCGATATGATTATCTCATGAAATCTTAAATACCATTGTCTTGAAAACTGCTTAAAGCCATAGATTGATCTCTTTAATCAGAAAACCTTATGTTCGCTTCCTATTTAAGTGAAACCTACAGGTTGATCCATGTAGATTTCTTCATACAATTCTCCATTGAGAAAAGCAGTCCTTACATCCATTTGATGTAGCTCTAGGTCTAACCTCGCCACTATGGCCAGAATCAACTTTATGGACATAAATCTTACAACAGGTGAGAAAGTCTCTTCGTAGTCAATTCCTTCCTATTGTGTAAACCCCTTAGCGACTAACTGAGCCTTATATCTTTCGATACTCTTTTCAGCTTATCGCTTCACTTTGAGATTCCATTTATTCCCAATTTGTGTCCTTTCAGTAGATTAACTATTTCTCAAACATGATTTGATCTCATAGATGCCATTTCTTCTTCCATTGCTCTAATCCATTTTTCTTTAAATGGGCATGAAAGAGCTTCTTGAACATTTTTAGGCTATTCCTCATCTTATGGGGTAACTAAAAGAGCTTCGTTCGAGCCTTCGATCTCAAATCGTCGGCGAGGAACACTTTTCCTTTTAGATTTTTGGAACTCTGAATCTTGATAAACATGTCTCATATATTCATCGTAATTCAAAATGCTCCCACTGGAACTATATTCCCTTACTCCCACTAGAGTTAGGAATACCATATTCTTTACTCCCACTGGAGTCAAGAATACTCCCATTTAAATCAGGCTCTCGAACATCCGGATCATTTGGAGGATGAGGGTCTTAACTTTCTTCCTTTAACTCTCTCTCACTCGGATGGAGTGATTTTGATAGTTCCTTTTTCTTGAGTTTTATATAAAGTGGAAACTTGATTCACTTTGCCCAAATTTAGAAATTCATTCTATAAGAATATAACAACTCGTGATCTAAATTCTGTCACACTGCCATTTTCTTTCTCACCCATGAAAATATATCTTTTTGATACTTCAGAATATCTCACATAGATACACTTTTTACCTCTTGGTCTCAAATTACCAAATTTACTTGAGGTATTATGGACGTAAATAGCACAACCCCAAGGTCATAAATGGCTTAGGTCAGGTTGTCGACCAGTCCATAACTCATAAGTTGTAAAAGTGACAGATTTTTGAGGGCACACAGTTCAGAATATATATGGCAGTCAATAAAACATCTCTCCAATAGGAGATAGGCAAATTTGCCTCTGCCATCATAGATCTAACCATATCCAGGAGAGTCTTATTTCTCCTTTTTGCAACAATATTTTGTTGCGGAATTTTCGGAATGAACAACTGATGTTCAATCCTTTTTCATCACATGAAACTTTAAATTTATCTGTAAGATATTACCGACCTCTATCGGTTCTTAAAACTTTAATCCTTTTGTCTAATTGATTTTCAACAAAATTCATAAAAATCTTGAAGCAACACAATGCTTCTGACTAGTGATAAATCAAATTAACATGACCATACCTAGTAGAGTCATCTATAAACGTGATGAAATAGTAAGCCCATTGCCTTGCCCTCACATTCATTTGACCACGTATGTCAGAATGAACTAACTGCAATGGAAATTTGGCTCTAGTTCATTTTTTGAATGATTTTCTAACTATTTTTCCTTTTAGGCAATGCTCGCATCAAGCAATTCAACCTTATTTGAATTGCCTATTAAACCTTAACTGACTCTTTTGGCCAACTCGATTTGGTTTGGTTCTAGCATGCCATATTTTCACATTGTTCCCATAACTATGTGTAGAGAAAGGAATCAAAGAAAAAACTAGTTTTCTTCAAATAGTCATGGTGCACATCCATAATAATAAAATCATTCAGCACTTTACTAGAACCATAATAATCATTTTAAGCATAAGCATGTACTGTTATCCTCAAAATGTAAATTGAAAATAAATTTCAATAAAGCAAGAACAGAAACAGAACTCTTAACAAAGGTATCTCGATCCCTTATTACGTGGTCTATTGGTTCTGAATTCATCACCCACAAAGGATAAAATTCAGAACTAGATACATAAATTGCACTCACTTTTGAGTTAGAATAGTCTATTTATTTGGGCACATTGCAGCCGTTTGCATAGTGTCCTTTCTGTAGGCAATTGAAATATTTCACTCTTGAAACGTTTACCTTCCTTTTGCCTTTGGACCTTTCGTGATTATGTTTTACTTTTTTGCTTTTTAGGCTCCCGAGACTTTTCTTTATCCCTACTTTTGAAGCTTCTTTTGTTGTTCTGATTAGAACTCATTCTATCAAAATGGGACTGTGCCATATGCACTTCGATATTGACCTTAATCGCTGTCAGTTAGTCCTCTCCAAACTCCAATTAACAAGCGACATCCTCAAATATCTTAATGCTTGTCCATATGAGTTAGTTACATCTCACATACTTCTAACTCTTGGATAAGGAACGAATAACAGCTTGGACCTGCTGCTCATCAATCAACCTATAACCAATCTCACTAAGCTCACTTATCATTTTCATCTCTCATAGATATTTTCACATCGAATAATCAGACTTTTTCTGATAAGTATCAAATTTGATCACTAATGATTAAAAAACTTAGTTAGAGACACCACTCTGAACTTTTTTCGCAAATCTATCCACAGATCCATTGTATTTTGATACTTGTAAAATTGCTTAGTGATATCATCATCTATTGCACTTAGCAAGATGATATGAGTAGTGAAATTGTTCATTTTTCATGCCACATAGGCATTTTGGTCCCGTCTATACTGGGATATTGTGCCATTCTTAGGTTCAGTCATAATCGAACTTAAGGGTTCAAGAGCCTCTTGCTCTTCAAGCACATACTGGATTCTCATACTATAAATTTCACAATTGTCACCATTCATCTTAATATCTTTATTAAGTTTTGCAACAATTGACTTAGAAGCAGTATCCTTTAGGATCCTCTGATCTCAAATGGAACAATGTTGCACAATATAAAAGGAGATAAGGCAATACATGCTATTTACTATGCATCTAAAATAAAAACCTAATAAAGTTTTCAATTAGGCTTCAATTTGAAAAGGCTACTAATAGTATCCAATTACCCTCTTAGTCCTAATGTCCATCCTTACAAGTTAAAATTTTATGCATAGTAAATTTGAATTATTGGATTATTAAGATCTCAAACTTAAGAGTGAAATAATATTGGTTTAAATTTATTAAGTCTCTACTTAATAAACATGCAATTATTTTACTAATAAAATAGTGTAAGGCAATTAACAGTTAAACAAACACATTTATTATAAAGTTAAATGCCATCACAATAAATAAACGCATTCATTCAACCAATAAATAAAATCCAATAATCCAAAATATGACACTCTTGTCAAATAACAATAGAAAACATAAATCCTATTTAATAAAATTAAACGCAAACCAAAATTGACACTCATGTCAACTAATATAGAAGTCTAGATTTTCGCAAAATCTTTCTTGACACTGCGACTGATTCTTTAACCATCTTCATCAATTCATTAGGTAACTCATAAGTTCGTTGATGATGCCATAGACGAGACACACTACGTCCACTTCTCAATTTTATCACAGATGTAGTGTTGCTCCTCAACACTCCTCTTTTAGCAACTCTAGCCAAAAAATGGATGATATATTTTCTATAAATTCTATCTCTAATGTACCAGGTAGTTTTCAACAACTCCCCGAGTTCTGGATGATATACAAAGGAGTCAGACAACGCTTTGATTAGGACTCTGTCATCCTTTCTCATACTTAAACCACCTAACCAAATGTATTCCTGCATTTCTTCATGCATAATCATTATGTGATGCACTATTGCATCAATGTTATCAGCTTAAAAAACTTTGCGCATCCTCAGATTTTGGACTTCATGCACCTTTGCATTCATCCGAGCAATACCTGAAGAGTACGAGGAACCATAGGAATTCTTATCATCACCATTTCTGTAACACATCACAGAAACAAAAAGTAGTTAATACACTCATGTATAAACTCATATGATTGAAACACATTTCAATCAACAATAAGGACATATCCTCAAAATTTTTCAAAATTATTTAAAGGTACAAAATACGTTTTCTATAATTTTATAATATTTTTAATAATTTAAAAATAAGAATTTATTTTCTGGTCATCAAAAAATTTTGGAAAAATAACCAAAAAATTAAAAATATTTTGAAAAATGGTTATGTAAAAAATTGGAGCTAATTCGGTGGTCGGAGCATGCCGTACGCGCCGACATGTGCCACTAGGGGAGGGATGATATTCCTACGTGCCATCACACACGCCTCCCACTATCCTGTATGTGTCACAGCCACAGTGTGCCATATGTTGAATTATGGTTGGTCCACCTGTTGCCAATGTGGCAACCGTGGGATCGTCATCGCCATGTGGCTCGATACCTGTCAGAAACATAGAAAAAATCGATTGGGCCACGTGGCATCAGTGATATGTCACTGTGCTGACATGGCCCGACTTCATTCGTCCACGTGTCACCCCCTGACTGATCAACCTGGCGTCCAGGTGGCGCCTTGTGGACACGTCATCGCCGCGTGGCTTGATTTGGGTCAGCCACGTGGCAGAATCCGATTGGGTCACGTGTCCACAGTAACACATCAACATGGACCCGCGTTTGCGCGCATGTGGGCCACCGCCCACGCACACGAGCCCAATGTCTGGCAGTGCGTGCATGCCACGCGCCGTTTTCCCCACGAATTCTAAGCTCCAAATTTCTACCGATGGGGGGTTTTCGAAGTCTGTGATTTCAATGGTATGGTCAAATTTTACAAATCCCAATATCTAGTATAGCATTTTGAACACCCTTATTCATTCCCTCGATTTACGGTGTACACATATACGATTTTATACCCAAAAAATATATACAAATATATATTTTAACACAAAAATGAATATATTGTGTTCACGTATCCTAGATCTACCAATTTTACATATAAAATTTTAGATTCAATTTTAGCCACATGCCAGGACACCAAAAATGTTTGCTCTGATACCAATGAAAGGAAAATAACATGCCACATACATATATGGAGGTAACATAAATGGGTTATATGCTACCTACCTCTTGTAGCGTGGGTACTTTGGCGAAAGCATTAACAAGGATCCCTTCTGGTATAACTGGTCAGTCTGATATCCATGAGCGGGATAACGGCAACTAAACCACAGTCTAAAATCCTTTAGGAGTGAAAAGTAGGTGAGAGGAGAATCCAGCAAAGTTTCAGTATAAGAACTTTTTCTTATCTCCTCTTCTTATCTTTACCTTAGCCCTTATGGAGAGCCTTATGCTCTTAATTAGGAGTGCTATTAATTAAGGTAATTAATAGGACCTAATGGCAGTTATGAAATTAATGGGAATTAAATGGGCAGTTACAACTATTAATTAAGGAATTAATATGTAACCTCCTTTATTTAATGCATTTAATTTAAGGGACAAACCCTTAATTAAAGGACGTAATATGAAACATTTTTCATACCTGTGTAATTTCCATATAGATATGGATTCGGGTCCATATCGGGAGTCATGCGCATATTCAGACTCCATCAATGACAATAATAATAATAACGATAAACAAATAATAATAACAACAACAATGATATCAATAATAACAACAAATATAATAATAATAACATATAACAACATTAATAATAATAATAATACAATAACAATGATAACAATAATAACAATAATAATAATAATAACAATACTACAACAACAACAACAATAATAATAATAATAATAATAATAATAATAACAATACAACGACAACGACAACAACAACAACAACAACAACAACAACAACAACAATAATAATAATAATAATAATAATAATAATAATAATAATAATAATAATAAACCAATGAAATTAAATAAATAAAAATGAGGAAGGTAAATAAACATGTAATAGAAAATAATAATATTTAGACATAAAATAAAAAATAAATTAAATTAAATTAAATAAATTGAGATAGCAAAAATAAATAGATTCAAAAATCTTTACCCTCAGATTTGATGATTTGGAAGCAAGATATCTCAATTTAGTTTCCCTTATCAAGATTCAAAAATAAACTCAAAGGGATTTATAAAAAAAAATCAAGAACACAAAAAAACTAAAAAAATTGATTTTTTGAAGTTTGATGAGAAAACTCAAACTAAGAAAATTAATTTTTCTTCTTTAAGTTAATCCGAACTCACCAAATATTTTCTAAATCTAAGAAAAAATCAATAAAGATGAAGAAAAAAAAATTTTCCTCTAAAAAATGGGGTTTTTCTCTCAAGAAAACCCTCTCCAAACTCTCCCCAAAAAATCTCCTTTTTCTCTCTTCAAAATATTCTATTTATACCCATTATCGAGAGAAAACACTAATTTAATTAGGAAAAAAAATCAAAAAACACTAGAAAATGGGTTAAAAACCCACAAAAAGGCTAAAAAAATGATTTTCGACGGAAAATGCGGTAAAAGGGCCGCTGGCAGGCGACCAGGGGCGCTGGGCGCGCCTGCATCCGCGCCTCGTACGTTGAGGTGCGGCCGCGAGTAGCTGAAAAGTATTTTTTTTTAAACATTTTTTGACAAAAGACTATCACTTTCAACCTCCCTTTTTTTATTTTCAAAATATATATTTTTTATTTTTTTTCTAAAAAAAATAATTTTGACAAGGAGACGATCGATCCTCTTTTTTTGCCGATGAGTCGGCCCTTATTTTTATCATTGGGTAATCTTGATCTTTGATCGCCTCGAGACCTAGTGTCTACACATACATATAATCCATTTGATAAGTTTGAACAATCATTACTTTATCAAATTCACTAACAATCACTTACCAATTGCGTATACATTTACATGACATTAATCATGTGCATACTCATAACTACCACTTCAATTACTATTTTAATGACAATTAAAGCATAATGGTCAATTTAAAACCATATGTTCACTTATAATTCAAACCCCTTTTATCACCTCTTTACCATATTACATTTTATAGGACACTTATGATTTGCTCTATATCATTAACCAATTCCTAGTTAAAAACCATATAATCATTGGTTTAGACTTTCTATCAAAGATTCATGTTATACCTACATATATTACTTGATTAAATATTAATTAAATCCTCAAGTGCACTCGTAACATATTAACTTATAATACTCCTTTGAAACTTACTATTTATGTGATACTCCTTAAATATTAATCAAAGTGTTACTCATAGCATATCATTTAAATTGCACATGATATCTTAACACAATTTCATACCCAAGCTTATACAATGTGATAACCAAACCATTTAAGTAACTTCAAATCCAATTCATAGAATTTAATCTCATATTATGTTCAAAATCATTGAATAACTCATGCAATAACTATTAACCTACAAATACATTTCAATATTAGCATCATTTCAATTATTTCTTTAATCATGCTTAACTTCCTTTTTCATGTAATTCATAAATTAGAAATGCATCTAGATAGTTTAGCACGAAATAGAATACCGAAATAACAAAAGACCACAAAGCAGACAATCTATCCCGCTCGCGACAGAGCACAAACTTTAAAATTTATCTGCCTAAGGTATACCTTTATCGCGCTCGCAACAGAGCGCAACCATGAGGAATGGGATAATTAATAGGTCATAATTACTTATAGTCTTATCACATTTGCATAAGAAATATATAGCTCATGTAATATCCAAATCACAAGTTCTTACACCATAGTCAAATTAGATTTATTCATATAGCATATTAGGTTTAATGCCTTAATCACAAATTATAATCATGTTATATAATTTCTCGTCATGAGTACTCATCCATATAGCAAATTATGCTCATAGTTTAATTTAGAATTAATCATCATATTAATTAATTCTTCATCATAAGAATTTATTCAATTCACATGTAATTTAATTACATATCCTCATTGCCTAACCATTAAATAAGAACATTTAATTTCCCGACGTTTCTAAACACTTTGAAGCTAATTTGGAGGTGAACTGATTTTACGATGAATTGGTGAAAAGGGCAAACTTGCTCTAAAACACAGTGGTGTTTTATCAAAAGCACAGCTGTGCTCTCCAACTATTCGTCAATCTGATTTTCGAAAACACAGCTGTGCTTTTCGGCCAGTCACCAAAAGCTACCAAAATTAATAAGTGCACAGCATAGGGCAGAATTTATTTACTGAATCTACCTGCATTTTTGAACTAATAAACGACATTTTCAGACTAAATGGTCTCATAAAAAATTAATTCTCAGGATGTTAACTTTCTAATGACAAAATTTTAAGTCATTTAGAGCTGAAATCAGGGAGATATACCCAAATGTGTCCACATTGGTCCAAAGACACACCTGACAAATTTAGCTACTGTAATGGGAAATTTTGAGGTTCTTAGAGTCAGAAATAAATTACCGCTATTTTTACAACATTTTTAGGCACAGATGTCACGGTTCTAACCCAATTTAAATCATGCATTTTGGAGTTGTAAAAATTGACTTATGCTAAAAAAAATGACCAAAGGTCAATCAGACCCACCTAGGCAGATTTACACTTTAGAATTCAACAATCTTCAAACCAACTCATTTGACAAAATCAATTCACCAAATTTAATCAAAACCAACATAACACATAAACTGATAACAATTAGATTTCTTGAAGTAATTCCTCGCTTGAATCACCTGAGAATATAATAAAATCATCGGGTATTCCGACAAGGGAGATTTCGACGATCAAGTCAGTTAATTGACAAAGTAAAGATCTTGTGTCCAGAAATCCGAGAGAGATAAATGTACTTGATGGTTTCCTTTATATAGAGCTATGTCAAATAGGAAATAATATCTCGAATAGGAGAAAATCACCTTAATCTCTTGATTGATGCTTGATTCCCATTTGTGAAGATTTATTGAGTGATTCTTGGTACTTTCCATCATTGTAAGATAAGGATCTGCACAATATCTGGGAAATATTCGTTGATGATGGCTTTCCATAATCCATTATCGAACTATTAACAGAACCGGGCTATTGATATACCAAATGCCCAAATGAGCCCGGTTATTCACCTTTTAGAATGTAAGTTCGGCTTCTATCATGTGCTCGGGTCAACCATGCCGGTCTCTTGCTCAAAGAGTCCGGTCATCATAAGTCCCCCCATGATAGATGACATTTATGTCATGAAGACGTGGATCCGACAATCAAAGAAAGCGCGTGAATTTCAACTTTTCCCCTTTGAAGCTAGCTGTGTGCGTGACCCCTTGGAAAACGTGGCCAGTCTCTTCATTTGCTGTGATCCAATAGCTATGTCAAGTGCTGTAATGATGGCGCCTCTTTGATTACTGTATGCATATTAATTGCTGTCACCCAATCCAATCAGCGCATGCCACCTGTTCTCGTCTAATTGGTTCATTCTTCTTATAAATACCCATCCATTCTCCTTAGTTTCACTTTCATTTTCTCTCTGAATTTTGGGTAAATCTTGCGTTGCTCTTCTTCTTCTCCTCAATTTGCAGCCTCCTATTCTACCTTGCGAGTGTTCCTCTCCCCTTGTCTCAAGTCTTCTCATATTTTTTTATGCTTTGCCCAGATCTTCCTAACTTACAGGTTTGTACCTCACCTTTTCTCCCTTTTTATTTTAAGAATGAGTTGTTCTAAGAGTTCTTGGGAGAGGTTAAGAGTGGAGGTGGGCCTTGAACACGAAGATATTCCGGAGCCTCCAAGTACTAGCCAGCCAGTAAATTCAAAGAAGAAGGAGCCTAGGAGGAATCCTCGAGTTGGGAGTGTCAGCTCGGTCATAAGGAGCGGCGAGATGACGGAACTCCAGGAGAGATTAGGGATTCCTGAAAGCTACACAATCCGAGCACCCGGACCCACCTCAGAGCAAACGCCAACTTCAATGGCCAAAAGACGATAGTAGTGTACGAGGCTGATTTCAAGGCCGGAATGAGCCTTCCTCCAACTATCTTCGAGGTCGAGCTGATGAATTATTATGGATTAACTATGGGCCAAATTCATCCAAACACTTGGCACACAATATCCGCCTTACAGATGTGGGCAGCGGATAACGAGATTAATCTGACAGTTAGGCTCTTCCGAGTTACACATGTGGTCGGACTTCGTGTATCGACCGAGGACCATAACTATGTATAGGCCCGAGCTGGCTATGGGATTTTCAAGGGCAACCCGGAGTCCTTAAAGAATTGGAAAAACCATTTTTTCATAGTGAAAAGCGACAAGAAATTCATGTTTCCAACCACTTGGGGTCGATATGTCAATAAGAATGATGATCCGATCTTGCTTACTGATGAGGAGGAAGAAGCTTTAACCAAATGGAGAGTATTGGCTCGGGATATGGTCGATATCAGAGACCAGCTCATGTCCGGATTGGACCGTACTGAATCATCTCGACCCCGAAGAAGAGGTATACCTTGTTATCAATTTCCCTATTCTAATACTTTATCATTGCTTAGTTTTTTGCAGAGATAAAGCGCCCCGAGAGACCGAGTATGGTCGAGATGATGAAAGCCAAAAGGCAGAAGAAACTAGAAGGATTAGCCCCTGGCGAGTTTGTTCCCGAGGTTCCAGCCGAGGCCCCCGGGCAAAGCGCGACCGAGCACGACCAACACAACAACCCAGATCCCGCTATAGGACAAGAAGACCCCTTGCCTCGAACTCCTACAACTGCGATTCCCCCAGCTGATCTTCAGACCCCTCCAGGGCCACGCTCTCCAGAGTTCGGTGATGCGGCTGGGCCGTCAAATCCCCGTTCAACGAAAAGGGACATGAGGGCTTTCGCCGAGGAGATATGTGACATCTGGAAGGAGGAGGGGAAAAACTACTCCGAGGACAACCCCATCTTCTTCGACTTCATACACCATCTGGCCTACGTCCCAAAAAGTATCAACCCGTTGTTTCGTTGGAAGGCCGATGATCTGGGTGAACCCCTTAAGAGGCACCAAGTACAGGTAAGCGTTTATGCGTTATGCCTTGCTCATTGTGTGGAGAATGCCACAAACCCTAACTTGTTTTTGTTTTGCACACAGGCTTCAATACTGAGCGGCGCAGTGATCGCGAAGATGAACAACCTGATCATGATGTGCAACCGAGAGGCACGGTCAGTTGCCGGGCACCACCTCAGGGCTAATGTTGCCAAAGATAAGCTGAAGGACTCTGAAAAGAGGGCCCTGGAAGCCAAGGTAAAGGTTACCGAAGCCTTGAATGAGGTTTTTGAAATGCGAAAGAAGATGGCCGAAGCCGAACAGAGGGATGCTGAGAGGGATGCCGAGCTGACCAGTCTCCGAGCTGAACTTGAAGAGTCCAAGAAAGGCCGAGCTGATATAGAGGAAAAATATGCAGACCTTGAGTACCGGTCACTAGAGGTGGCGGTCGACAAGTGTCTTGCTTTTAGTGAAAAATTGTCAGATGCTGTCAAACAGTGCCATCCGGATATGGATTGGTCCTGGTTGGATGAAGTGTATCTGGATGAATAAACTTTGTACTTCTCTTTTAACTTTAATGAAATTCGAATTTATTTTTGCTTGTATTTGCCGAACTCTTTAAATTTTCCTTTTGCACAATTTGAATGACATTTTGAATGTAATGACAAATCTGATAAGCTTTTTGATGAGTTGTAATTGAATGAACGAATGTTGTTATGACGCTGCTGCCAGACGAGCTCTTTTGGCTATGCTTGTACTTCGTATATCTTAATGAACACAACCGAGCTCTTTAGTAAATAATGTAAGCAAAATGTTCTCGGGAGCTATAACCGAGCTTAATGAAAATCGACACTCTGGTCACGAAATGCTTGATGGCGTTATAGCCGAGTAAGTGTTAAAAATGTGCTCCATGCTGACTATGAGAATGTACGCCTCGTCGGCGGTAGTATTGAATGTACGCCTTGTCGGCGGTGGTATTGGATGTGCGCCCTGTCGGCTGTGGTATTGAATTGGTTGCTGAATGGCGAAAATGCCGAGTGGTAGCGACCCAAGTGCGGATAATCACCATAAAAGGCAGTTTTTTCATGAATATACCTCTTTTATTGACGTTTTTGCAAGTACAATTGCTATTGTGGCGAGAAAGCCGAGCTGAGTAAAATACAATAAATCAAAAAAATGCTTGATACCATAATAGCCAAGTGAGCTGTAAAACCACAGAACCGAGCTATTGATAGTAGGTCTTTAAGTTTCAAATGTTCCACGAGTGAGGGAGTATTTTTCCGGATGAATCCTTCAACCTGTACGCTCCCCCCTTAACCTCATGAATTATATAAGGGCCTTCCCAGTTAGGATTAGCTTGCCCACCCCGGCAGATGTTTGTGAAGCAACTACCTTTTTGAGGACGAGCTGCCCAATCCTGAATGTCCTCGGCTTTATATTCCGATCGTGGTAAGATGACATCCTTTGCTTGTAAGCAGCAGATTGCATCTGAGCATGTTCTCTCTGTTCCTCCAGCCTATCCAGCTGACACAACAGGTTGGAATCATTTGCTGCCGCATCAAAACTCAAGGTCCGTATATTTGGCATCGATCTCACAGGGGATAACCGCCTCTGTCCCATATGTGAGGGAGAAGGAGGTCTCCCCAGTTGCTGATCTTGGCGATGTTCGGTAAGCCCACAGGACATTGTAGAGTTCATCCACCCAGAGACCTTTTTCCGAGTCAAGTCATTTCTTTAGACCTGCAAGAATAGTCTGGTTAGTTACCTCGGTCATGCCATTTGCTTGAGGATGGTAGACTGAGGTGAAGCAAAGTTGGATCTTTAATTTCGAGCAGTATCCCTTGAAGGCTGTGCAATCAAACTGCTTGCCATTGTCTGTTATGATGGAATGTGGGATCCCAAACCTCGTTATGATGAACTTCTGAACGAACTTGATGATATTTGCCAGAGTTATGGTTGCCAAAGGCTCCTCCTCTACCCACTTAGTGAAATGGTCCACTGCTACCACTATAAACTTCCGCTGTCCGGTTGCTAAGGGGAATGGGCCCACTATATCGATCCCCCACTGGGCAAATGGCCAAGGACTATGTATTGAAACTTGGGGGGCAGCTTTTTGATGACTCAGATTACCGAACCGCTGGCACTTATCGCACTTCTTAACCAGTTCTTTCGCATCACTCTCCATACTTGGCCAATAGTATCCTTGCAACAACGCCTTTCGAGCTATAGCCTGTGCCCCTTCGTGGGCCCCACAAATACCTTCATGAATCTCCCTTAACACATATTTGCCTTCCTCTGTACTCAAACATTTTACCTAGGGAGCCGAAAATGATCTCTTGTACAATTGATCATCTAAGATTGCATACCGACTGGATCGCCGAACTATCTTCCGGGCTTGCACTTGATCTTCGGGTAGAGTTCCGCTATTCAGATATGTGTAAATGGGAAGACGCCACCCATCCATCGGCTCATGCAAGTGTACCTTATATGTCTCGTGTGAAGGGGCAGATATGATAGACCAAATGATGTTTGATACGGCTGATTGATCTTGAAGGCAAGCTTGTTTAGCCAACACATCAGCCTCAACATTTTCCTCTCTTGGTACTTGATCAATAGACCATGCACAACCCCGGCTCTCAAGTTGGGAGAAAAGCGCAGCAGTTAATTCCTTGTATCTGATCATCATATGGTCTTTGGCTTCAAATTTTCCCAGTACCTGGCTAACGACAAGCTGTGAGTCAGAGAAGATACTCAAGGAATCCAGTCTTACTTCCAAGGCTAGCTGTAAGCCAAAACTGAGAGCTTCATATTCGGCCACATTATTGGTTGCCTGGAATGCTATGTGAGCCATCGCCCGGATCACAATCTTAGCTGGTTCGATCAAAATCACCCCGGCCCCGGCACCTATGGACGAGGATGCGCCGTCTATATACAATTTCGACGAGCAAGGACTAGGCTTCTGTGGGGATGCATTCCATTCTGCAACGAAATCGGCCAGAACTTGGCCCTTCATGGATGGCCGAGTTTTATACCGGACATTGAACTCTCCTAACCGAGCTGCCCATTCCGTGATTCTCCCAGATGCTTCGGGTTTCTGCAGTACCTTTTTGAGGTTTGAGTTCATCCTAACTGTCACTGTATGGGCCTGAAGTAGGGGCGCAACTTGATAGCAGATATCACTAATGCGAAAGCAAGCTGCTCGAGTATAGGGTACCGCAGCTCGGCGCCTCTCAGAACCTTGCTTGTATAATAGATCGAAAACTGCTGATTACCCTCTTCTCTTATCAAGACCGAACCCAATGCTCCCGATGAGACCGCAAGGTACATATACAGTGTTTCCCCCGATAGTGGCCGACTGAGAAGAGGTGGGGTGCTAAGAAAATTTTTCAATTCGTCAAACGCTTTCTGACACTCTGGTGTCCACTAAAAACCCTTCACTTTCTTAAGGGTGTTATAAAAGGGGAGGCATCTCTTAGCCGAACAGGAAATGAATCTGCCTAAAGCTGTTACCCTTCCGTTGAGTTTCTGAACATCCCTCACCGACTTTGGTGGCTCCATATCTAGAATGGCTTGAATCTTCTCTAGGTTAGCCTCAATTCCCCTCTTTGAGATCATGTACCCCAGGAATTTTCCAGACTGTACTCCGAAAGCACACTTCTCCGGATTAAGCTTTAAACCGAACTCCCTCAACACTCTGAAAGTTTCTGCCATCTCCCGGGGTAAGTCTGCCGTGGTCTTACCTTTGACAATCATGTCATCAATATAGACTTCTACATTCCTCCCAACTGCCCTGCGAACATCTTGTTCATTAATCTCTGGTAGGTGACTCCAGCATTCTTCAACCCGAAAGGCATGACTCGGTAACAATAGGTAGCCCGGTGTGTGACTAAATCAGTTTTCTCTTCATCACTCCTGTTCATAGGGATTTGGTGATATCCTGCAGAAGCATCCAGGAAGGCATATTGTTTAAATCCTGAGGTGGAGTCGACTAGGAGGTCAATATTGGGCAGTGGCTAGCAATCTTTTGGACAGGCCTTGTTAAAGTCCGTAAAATCCACACACATTCGCCATTTTCCGTTAGCCTTCTTTACCAGTACCACATTTGACAAGCAGTCCGGATATAGTACTTCCCTTATGAAGCCGTTCTTCAACAGTGTGTCAACTTCCTCCGACATCACCAGCTGTCGCTCGGGAGCGTGATTTCTCTTCTTTTGCTTAACAGGCTTACAGCTAGGCTGCACATTAAGGGCATGACACATTACCTCGGAAGAAACTCCCTTGATGTCTGAGGGTTGCCAGGCGAAGACGTCTTCATACTCTGACAATACTGCTATCAATGCTTCTTTCTCTTTCCCCTGTTTACTAGCAGTAATCTTGATCGCCTTTCCTGGTGAGAGTTCTACCTCCCGAAGTAAATCCATGGGCTCCGCATTCCTCAATGTTGGAATATCCAGCGCATCCAACGGTAACGCCTGATCTACCTCCTTCAACATACTTACATAAGTTTCCCGAGCTGCCTTCTGATTACCTCTTAGTACAGCCACAACTCCTCGGACAGGTATCTTCACCAGCAGCTTACGCATTGAGATGTAGGCGTCCACCCCAACCAAGAGAGGTCGTCCAATAATCACATTGTAAGCAAGTGGTATATCAACCACCATGAAACAACTCCTACAACTGCACACCTGATCTTCATCTCCGAGCTGCAAATCCAACATGGCCGAGCCTTCCACTTTGACCGGTTGTCCAGATATACCAATGAATGGTGCTAAAACAGTTTCTAACCTATTTGCTGACAGCCCTAATGCCTTATAAGCCTACAAAGTGATAAGATTCACCGCACTTCCCGTGTCTACCAAGATTCTCTGGACCAGATAGTCTTATATCAGGGCTTCCACGGCTAGCGAGTTAGTATGAGGGGTCCGGACATGAGCTGCATCGGCCTCAGAAAATGTTACTTCGTATCCCTCTGCTCTACAATCTGCCCCCACGGAGAACACTTCTTTGGCCTTCCTCTTTCTTGACTCCTCGAAGACATCATAATGTTGGCCTCCCGTAATCACATGAATCACCCCAGCCGGGGCTTTTTTGCTTGAGCCAGCCCTCTTATCCTATCTTCTTGGTGAAGGAGACCTATCTCGCCCATTCCTTGCTGCACCCTTTACGAATTGCCCGAGCTTGCCTTGCCGAATCAAATACTCGATTTCACGTTTCAACTGGCGACAATCATTCGTCTGATGGCCTTTATTCCTGTGAAAGGAGCAATATAGGCTCTGGTCCTTGCTAGGGTCATCTATCATGGGGCGAGGCCAGTTAACCCACTCATTCTCCTTCAACCAGGCCAAAATTTGGGACCTCGGAGCCGTTAACGGAGTGAACCGCTCTTCTTGTTTGCTTCTTGCGCTCGGCTTTGAGACTAGATAAGCTCGGTTGGAATGGCTATTACCTCTTCCTCTGACCTTATCTCGGCCACTGCTGTTCCGATCTCGACCTGTGCAAAACCCTCTGTCCGAATCTCTCTGCTGTGCATTATATCTTAGTCGATGTGCTTCATCCATCCGGATGTACTTGTGGGCTCGAGACATGAGCTCGGTGAAATTGCCTGGGGGTTTCTTGCTCAAGGAATCACTGAAATCTTGACACCTTGTATTGCGGATGAGAGCATTGATAGCGACCTCCAAGTGTTGGTTCTGGATGCCCATGGCCACAGCATTAAACTTCTCCACGTAAGCTCGAAGTGCTTCCCCCTTCTCTTGATGTACCATGGTAAGGTCGACAGATACTTTAGCAGGTCGGATGGCCGCTATGAATTTAGCAATGAACATGTCACTGAACTGCTCGAAGCTGTAAAAGGTATTTTCTGGGAGATTACGAAACCATATCTGAGCCGAGTCAGTGAGTGTTTGGGGGAAAATCTTGCACAAAGCTGCATCCTCCGTGGTGTAAACCAACATAGTGTGGTGGAACTCGTCTAAATGAGCTCGGGGATCTGTGCTACCACTATACTTCGGCAGATTTGGCAAGCATATCTGGGGGAACGGGGTGGCCATGATGTCTCGAGATAAAGGAGACCGAAAACTTCCTTAGTACTGTAAGGTACTGCGGTTCTGATACTTCTGTATTCTTTCTTCAAATAATTTTTTTAACTGCTCGGCTGTCATTGTAATCGTTGTTCCCGGGGCTATTATGCTCGGCAAAGGTGGTGGTGGTGTTTGGGCTGGGAATTGTGTAGTTTGTATAGGGTGTTGCACTGTCGCATGTGTGAGGATAGGGGGTGTTATTGCAGGGACCGGGGGTGGTGCCTGAGCCGCCATAGCTGATAGGGTGGTCAACAGGGTTTAGGCTGTTTGGGGGGTCAAGCCCGTGATCGCTGGGATAGTTGCGGGTGCTTGTAGTGTAGCTGGTGTATGAATCTGTGTTGGAAACAATTGTCGTACTGGGAGTGGGGAGATTTGCTCTGATTGAGCTGGTTGTAAGCTTTATAGGAGCTGGCTAAGAAAGTTGGCCGAGGGTTGGGTTGCAGTGTTGGGCTGGATAGATGCTGGGGTAGCAGAAACAGGCAAATCGGGAAAAGGTCCATTGTTGGCTGAAATCTGTGGAGTGTTCTACACTCACCGTACCAAATGATAACAATTAGATTTCTTGAAGTAATTCCTCGCTTGAATCACCTGAGAATATAACAAAACTGTCAAGTATTCCGACAAGGGAGACTCCGACGATCAAGCCAGTTAATTGACAAAGTAAAGATCTTGTGTCCAGAAATCAGAGAGAGATAAATGTACCTGATGGTTTCCTTTATATAGAGCTATGCCAAATAGGAAATAATATCTCGAATAGGAGAAAATCACCTTAATCTCTTGATTGATGCTTGATTCCCAATTTGTGAAGATTTGTTGAGTGATTCTTGGTACTTTCCATCATTGTAAGATCAGGATTTGCACAATATCTGGAAAATATTCGTTGATGATGGCTTTCTATAATCCATTACCGAACTGTTAACAGAACCGGGCTATTGATATACCGAATGCCCAAACGAGCCCGGTTATTCACCTTTTAGAATGTAAATTCGGCTTCTATCATGTGCTCGGGTCAACCATGCCGGTCTCTTGCTCAAAGAATCCGGTCATCATAAACTAACACTTCAAAATATTCAATTCATCAATTAAGAATCATTAACACACAAATTAATACAACAATTCCCAAACCTAATTTCCTTTGCTCATTTTTAGCTCATTTGTCACTTTGCTCACCATCTTCTTCTTTCCCTTTGTTTCTTTAACCTTCAATTAAATCTTCAATTCGATGCTTTAGAATAACATGGCTAACTTTTCATTTGAATTTCTAACTTAATATTTGTGTGATTTGTGGGAGAATGGCATGAAGAAATCTGCATCTTTACCTTAAGGTTGGCCGGCCAAAGTGAGGTGGGAAAGAGACAAATCCCACCACTTAACTTATATATGCATGTAAATGCATAGGTGACACAACCAAAGAGTGATACATGGACTCCACTTACATATACCTAAGCACACACTTATTTAATTCATCAAATCTTAACTTAATTAATTCCACCTTAACTTTAATTAATCTTTCACTTAACATAATTATGCCAAAATTTAATTAAATCACTTAACTTATTTATTTAATACAATTAGGTCCTTTTAAACTTTCAATTAAATCCTTCTTGATTTTCAATTCACTCTTATTAATATTTTAACCCACCAATTAATTCTCTCAATACAATTTAAGTCTTAACAACATAATTGTTCAACTTATCGAAATTTTTCGAAACTTCCAAATTAATGACTGTTGTGTCCTTTTGACACTTTCATCACTCAACCATGCACATTTAGTTCCCAATTTACCCTAAACATGTCTTAATACTGTTATGGTGTATTTTAGGCCATTACAAAATCTAACTAATGCTAACAATTTTTTTCTTTATTTTTTTTAACTTGACACACATTATTTTCACATATATTAAAAATTATAATTTTTTTAAATTATTGAAAATTTTAGTTAATATATTAATGTTATATAACTTTTCAAATATATTTTGATTTTCATTATTGAAAAATTGATAAATCAAGAAATAATAATAAATATTAAATATGGACATATTGAACAATTAATAAATTAACTAAAATATTTTTTTAAAAAAATTAAAATATATTTGAAATATATTTTAAAGTAATGAAAATTAAAAGAATATAAATAATTAAATATGAAAACAATGAAATAAAAAAATTGTAATATATATATATATATATATGTATGTATGTATGTATGTATCGGTTATCGGTTCGGTTAACCGGTCTATGAGCTAAAAAAATAAATCAGTTTATTAATATCGATTTTTTTTTAAAATACTAATCGTTAACCATTAAAATCGGTTTGGTTAACCTATTTTTCGGATCGATTTCGGTTCACTTTATCGGTTAAATTAGTCCAACGGTTTTTTTCTCACCCCTAAATTTGATATATATAATTAAAAGATTGAAAGAAAAAAGAAGATAGTGACATAAAATTTCCCACTTCCCCTGGTGTCCTATTCCAGTAAAATTGAAACTGACTTTTAAAAAAAAAAATAAATACTGTAACTTCATATTTCCATTAAACTATTCTTATTTTACACTTTGCGGATCCAAATCATGAAAAAAAAACCTAAACGCTGTAACTCCATATCTTAATTGTTTTGGTTATCTTTAATGCTGCTGGAATTTTAGAGTTGTTCTTTAAATTAATTTTCAGGCCAGTTAACTTAAATCATCTGTATAGTTAATTTTTTTTAATTTTGCTTTTGTATGCTTTGATGTTTTGCAGCAAGATTTCTAATCTTTTTTTTTTTATTATTTTTTTTACTGAATCTATTGTTCGAAAACACAATAAAGTAATTGCATAATTTAAGTTCCCTATATGATATTAATTATTATTCTTGAAAAGAAGAAGAAGAAACGAAGCAATCTGTTAAAGAACCCAATGTCACTTTTCCTTTTTATATGAAATATATATGTATATGAATGTTAAATTGTAAATTGCAACCTCTTCTGTCAAATCTTTTTTGCCATATTCCACCGACGATTACTACTACTACTACTACTATTAATGGGTTGAAGGTGTTGGACTTTTCTTCCATATGAGGAGAAAGAGTCCAAAATATTAACCATTTTGTATTAGCTAGTACAGATACAGATGGAGTTTTTTTGAAAATGTGTGTGAAATAAAGAAAAGAAAAAAAAAAAGAGTTGGCTGAGAGAGTTAAAGAAAGATGAAGAAAAATCTGGTTTTTCAACACAAAATCAGTTCCACGATTTTTTCGTTTACCGGAGATTCAGCCGTTGGATCGAGCTAAAATTTGGAGAGAAGATTATTCACACATCAATATTCATTCTGAACGGTGAAGATCGGATTTTGAAGTCTAGAGATTATTTCGTGGCAGAGACAACAGAAATTTCTTCTACAACAAACCAGTCTCACGAATTATTTATTTCCCAGAGATTGAACAGTTGGATTGAGATGTATTTTGGATAGCATCTTATTAACATCTTGATCTTCATTCTAAACGGTAGAGATCAGATTCTATCATCCGTAGGTCGGTTCGTGGCTGGAACAGAATTCAGTTTCTGGGTATTAACTCTCTTGCTTTTGTCTTTAATTTATTCCATATATCTTGATGTTTATTCCGAGATTATGATGATAATGATGATGATGATTATATGCCTCTAGTTCAGTATAGAGAAGATTTGCTGTAAGAGACAGAATACATGTTATATTTGCCCATTATTTGATAGTGGAAGATTTAAGTGGCCTAAGGGTCCCGTGGTTTTTACTCCTTACATCCAGGAGGTTTTTCACGTAAAAATTTTGCGTGTTTTTGTGTTGATTGTGGGTGTAGAGTTCAGAACTTATTGCTGTGGTATTTGTTTTAGAAATTGCTCTATTTGTTAGTTTACCTAAAAGGTAGGGAAAGATAAACAACAAAAATTCATTCCGCAAATTAAGTGTTTCCGTTGTTGATCATTTTTTCCCATCAGAAGACAATGACGATAGGAATGATAGTAATTGGCAGCGTATGTTATTCCAACTTAATTGTATCACTGTTATCATTAAAATAACTATAATACTGTATTTATTTTTAAATCTTATGAATAGTATGTCAGTATTTTACTATATGTACGTAAACCTTAAGAAAAATTAATTAATGATCAATTCTTTCCCATTAAAATAAATGTACAAAATGATAAAATTGTTAGATTTTTCTTAGCCATTGTGACCGTTAGGATAATTGACCATTTCTTATTTAGGTTAAGAAATTCCGATACTCCTATGATAGATTGAGTGGCTTGATACTCCTATGATAGATTGAGTGGCTTTCTACGTGTTCTATACCTAGCTTTATATGAAGTTCCAAGAGTGATAATTACTCTACACATCTATTTTTTAAAAATCATTTTTTTAAATTTTGTCTCAAAATATTTTAGTTTATTAAGTTCTATTTTATTAAGAATGTTTTTAATCTTTTATCAAATTTTATGCAATTTATCTCCATGTTAATTTTCTACTAGTGTTTATTGATTTTTATTAAATTAGTATTATGCAAGTTTTAATTGTTATTTATTATGATTAATTTAACTAGTATTTTTTATTCGTTTAAATTAACTAGTATTTTTATTCGTTTAAATTTTACTTGAATTGAATATTATCTACTTTAGAGTTTTAGATTCTGATAACAGACTTCTAAATTATTTTTTGTTTATTATTCGTTTGAATAAAGGATTGACTTACTTATATGAACTTATTTGATCCGTGTATCAAATTTTATCTGAACTTATCTGTTATCCACTTTGAAATTATATATGTTTTCTGCTTAAAATTATTTATATGTTGGGTGAGTGAAGTAAATTATTTTCAAACCGGTGCATGTGCTCAGTTATTATCTGTATCTGTATGCAGCTATGTTGAGCAATCTATTATCTGAATATACATCTGATCCTGTCACAGATATCACATGTTTAGAAAATCACATAACTTACTATCATGCATCATATGCCATTGACATCTGCATTAAAAGAATTACATGATATTTGTGGTGGGGACATATATTATCTGACCTTTGGTGGTGTGGAGTATCACCACTCTGTTGAATTGTACTGTAGTTTTGAATAATTATTTTATATATATTAAATTATTTGGCTTATTTCATGATTTATTATGCAATATATTATACTGATTTAGTTGTTAAATATATTTGGATAAATTACTCTGTATTATTATTTGTTCTCAGTCAATTGTATGCTGTAGTTATCATTCACTGAGTCACTGTACTCAAACCATTTCCGCTCTATATATTTTTATTTTACAGATTAGTAGTTATACTCAACTAGTTCCAGTCTTTATCCGTATGTTGGCAATAACCTTATTTTCATTTGTTAGTGGATTTGAATTGGCCAATATTATATTTCAGTTAAAATGTTAGTGGAACTTTAGAATCACTACAAGAAATTTGACTTTTTGTGACAAATTTTTTAATGACGCATAAAATTTCGTCACTAATTATAACTTACAATAACGAATTTTTTAAAACGTCACCATAATATTTATTACTATGACGAAATTATCTTGCGTCATTTTATGTTTTAATTTTTGTCACTAATAGATTAATTTTGTGACGAAAAAAATATTTCGTCATGGTTTATTTAGGTGGAAAAATTTTCCACCTTTTTTTTTGAGGGAAAAAATTTAATAACAAAATAATAACTTATTACAACGTATCAAATCGTCACAAAATGTTTATTTATTTTTGTGACGAATTACTTTTGTCATAATTAAATAAATTAGTGACGATAAAATCAGTTCGTCACAAATAAGATATCAAGATAAAAGAAATTTCTAATTATTTTTTTTTTGAAAAAATTTAGTTCTAAAAATAATTTTATTTATGACAAATAAATGTATAACAAAAAATGAATGTACTGTGACGAGGTACAATTTCATCACTTTTAATATGCAGGGAAAATTTTCAACTTTTTCTTTTGGAGAGAAAAAAATATAACAAAAAAATGACTATTTGCGACATATAAATTCATCATGAAATACTTATTTTTTTGTGACATGAATTATTTTTGTCACAATTTAATGAATTAGTGACAATAAAATTATTTCGTCACAATAATTTTATTTATGATAAATACATATGTCACAAAAGATGAATATATTATGACGAAATATAATTTCGTCACCGGTACAATCAATTTATAACAATAATAATATTATGTCACAATTAGTTGTAATGTTAATATAAGACAAATACATTACGTCATAAAACATAAATTCAATTTATGATATATCATAAAACAAATGAATATATTATGACGAAATATAAGTTTATTACTAATACAATCAGTTTGTACGACTATAATATTTTATCAAAATTGACTGTAATAAAAATGTACTACAATTATATTATGTTATAAATAATTTATTTTATATTATAAATAAAAATGTTCCCAATAAATATTTTTAATGACCAAAAATAGTTTGTCATCTATTTTTTTACAAAAAGAACTAAATTAAATACGAAAGTTAATTAATTAATAATATAATAATAATTTGAAATAAAATATTTTAATGTAAATTAAAAAATTGTAACACTAAAGTCCAGAAGAAAAATTTTCCCCCCTATCTCCTTATCCCTCTCTCGTAAAATCGATATGTATCCGCTGCCCTCATCTCTCGGTGACTCCGCCTTTTCGCCGCGGTCCTATCTTGGTGACTTCCCCATCTCCGCCACAGTTCGATCTATATCAGCTGCGGTCTCCGCCTCGTGCCTGTCTCTCTCACTTGTAGTCTCTGTCGCACTCCTCCCTCTCAATATCAATCACCCATTCTTCAATCAGGTCATTTGTAACCCAATTCCTGTAAATATACTCTTTTACAGAATCACGACTCGGCTTCTCTCTCTATATGTTCTTCTTTTAATAATTAACTGCAGTATATTTGGTTAATCTTTATGTGGATTGTGTTAGATTACTTTTCATTATAATTAGAAGTGGATTATTTGATGGGTGTTAGATTTGCTGAGTTTCTGAGTTAAATGGAGGATTACTCTTCCGGTCGTTCTTCATCCTACTCTGTTTATCATCAATAGGTAATTCTTCTTCTGCATCTTATCAATTACAAAAAGATTTTTATTTGATTAATGAATTCAGTGATAATAAGCTTTGAGCTGTTGTGTTGTATCGGATCATGATATGCTTGCTACTGATAGAATTAGCATTCTGATGCATGTTTTTCAATTATCCAGATGATATAGTTCCCAAACTTCAGCTGACTCATAGTCATATTTTTATTGTATTAATTTTTGAAGTAGGAAGATATAATATATATTCTAAGCCACGAATTTGTTGAGTTGTTCTGTGTATTTGATCGTGATATGCTACTGATTGTTATTTAATTGGGAAGAAATTCAGATCAGTTCCCAAGAGTCATATCTGGTTCATTTGAGAGTGTAAGACAAATATAAAATTCAAATAACTTTTGCTTGGTGGCAGGAACATGATTCCATGCTTTAGACCCAACAAGGATGAAGAGAAAAAGGCAGAGGACATGGTAATAAGAAATGGCGAATTATTATTGGAGAAATTAGTTGCATTGACCAATGGCATATCATGCTGTAATGATTTTAAACGGCTGCTTCACTAAATAGATTAGCTTTTTATTTCAAACATTTTTTTTTAAATTTTTGCTATAGCTAAGAAGGCTACGTACTTGTTCTGTCCAGTATAAGGTGTCTTCTGTCTCTGAGTTTTTGAGCTAATAATTAAACTACTAATCTTATACAGGATAAATAACTTTCCAATTCAGAGGTTAATGTCTTGCTATCACTAAGACCCTCTGCAAACTTGGGACTGAAAAACCTGGTTCTGTGCTTGAGAACTTTGGGGCTCAGGCAGCTAAAGCAAAAGACACGGTTGCTTCTAAGGTGGCACCGGAGAGGCCTCATGGCACAAATGATCCCAGATCAATCCATGGTGCTTCTGCTAACAATATGTTCAGAATATGTTCTGACTTATGAGGATAAAGATGGAGACTGGATGCTTGTTGGTGATGTTCCATGGGAGTAAGTGCTGATCTCCATTATGCCATTTTGCTTGGTTTCTTAAGAATATTTAATATTCATAAATTGTTGATAGATGAAGAGGAACAATAGTTCATTTATCTGAAGAAACCATTACAAGCTTATCAAAGGGTTGAGAATTTTGGTTGTGGCATCACTGAAGGAATTGATATGCAATATTGTTTTGCGCATCATAAATTGTTGGGACAAGTTTTATTTTTTTTTATTTTTTTAATTTCATTAGATAGCATTGGTAATCTTTTATCTTGCCTTTTGTTTAAAAGTCATAAGCTAGGAAGACTACTGCGAATTTCTAAATCTGCCTGGTTCCTACATTCTGAACTCTAGTCTATTGCATTTGTAAATGTGTAACTGTTATATTCAAGGATATGCTAGGTTAATATATGGAACATTAGTAATGAAACTTTTGCCTTGCATTGGGAAGGGCTGCTCTCCTTGATCATTCATTTAATTGGTGGAACTACTTTGGGGAATGCACAAAACTGACTATGATTTGTTAAATCTTAATCTCTTCCCTTTGAATCAATCGAAAATACATGTCCTAAGATATAACTACGGAATTAATCCGATTGCTAGGATTTTAGATTTTTCTTGGCTGATTATGATTTGTTAGTAAATAAAATTTAATTTTATTATCCAATTAATTTGATTGTGGGCTGATTCAGTCACTTGGTGTGTGCATTAATTGTACAAGTTTTCTATTTGCAATTATTGTTTGCTATTGTTTCAAGCATTTGGAGCATGTAATATTCTTGTGTCATACTATTATATTGTTCTTGTTCTAATGTTTTGCATATAGTTGAGTATTTTTTTATCTAATATATGATTTTTTTTTTGTAGGAACGGGATGCATATTTTGAAGTTTCAACAAAGTTTATTTCTGAATTATAGATTAGAATATTTTAATTTTTTTTTACATTAAGCAATATCTTTTCATTTAATTGATCTTTTGTTTAAATAAATACTTTATATTAGTTGATTGACAATTTCCTTTATGAAGTTAATTGATTGTATAACATTTAATTTAAATAGTGTCATTTTAACACAACGCATATATGAGAAGTATATTTGTCATAATTTGTCGTTTATTAGTTCATAAATGACTACATAATGTTTACAATTACGATATTAATATTGTAATAAAAAATATAATTTAATGACAATAAAAAATTGTCACTAAAATTATATTTTGTGACAATTATTTTTGTCCGTATTTATGTCACTAATTTATAAAATAATATGACGATTTATATTCATCATTAATAAATATTAATTTAATGACGTAATTATTTTTCGTCACTTAAAGTATTAGATTTAATGACGACATTAAATATTTTATGACGAAAATTATATTTATTTGTGACGATAATTACGTAACCAATACTTAATGGTTTTAACTAGAAGCAGAGTTTCGTCATTAAAAATATTTAATTTGTGACGAATTTTAAATTTGTCACAAAAAATGCCAATTTTTTGTGACGATAAACAATATAATGTGACGAAATATAATTTTATTTATGACATAATTTTTGTCATGAAAAGTAAGAACTAAAGATGACGATAATCATTTTCGTCACAAAAAATGATATTACGGTGACAAAAAAGTAAATTGTCACGTAAACTTTTATGTTACGCGCCTACCGTTACGTTGTCTGTGACGATAAAAATTCGTCACCTTATTTTTTCAGCGACGAAAAATGAATTTTTTATGACAATTTTTTGCATCATAAAAGGTGTAATTTCTTGTAGTGAATATTCAAATAATTTCTTTGTATTCTGTAGAGACTCCGTAATTTAATTTGTCATGTATTTGGATTATGAACTTTAGCACTTTTGCTTATTGAGGACTTTTTATGAATTGAACAATTTAGATAGTTTTGATAGTTCAATAAGGCTAGCATGAACTATTATTTAGGTAGTTTATGCGCCGGTCAGGATCGAATTTGGATCGTGACAATTCTCCTTTTTATAATAAAATCCCAGTGATTCTAAAATTCTCTACAAGCCCAATAACCATTATCTTGGACCCACTTTACATTAGAATCAACACAAGTAATATGGATCACACCTTTATGATTATTAAAATTTATCTAACATAATACTCATAACAAATATTCAACATAAATATAATAACAAATAGATCTGGTGAACATATCAGATTGAATTTAAATGGATTAGATCATAAATGGATCATGTCACAAACACGGAGGAATCTGGATAAAGAATTCCTAGTATAGGGGTACCATATATGCTTGCTTATGTATAGTTAGCACGGGCTTTGTTTATCTAATTGTTACTCCATCTACATGACATCTTTAATTTTTTGTGGTTGTGGAGCTCGCAACTAATTTTTAATATCCCTTAATTAACTATTCACTGTCTATTAGGGAGTATTAAAATGTCTAGCTATTAGACCTGCCAATGGAGCGTGTTTGGATTTGTGTTAATTCTTTTCGATTCAAGTTTTTTTGGGTCATTTTTAGGTCGGATTACTTTTCTTATGGGCGGATTGGATCAAGTCACGAGTCGTAATTATAATTGAAAAATCAGACCAAAAATTGAATCAGGCCATACCATATTGGATAGACCAAAAATTGAATCGAACTAGATAAAAAATAATTTGATATATTTGGTTCGATTTTGAAATAAAAATTCAGTTATATCTATTCGATTTTCAATATAAAACCAAATCGATCAAATTATTAATAAGGTTACATCATTTTAATATTGAAACTACAAGGCCGATGGTAATAAAGATAAAGTGATACAAAAAAGATACAAGATGAGTGAGATGAGTAATAGAGAAGAGAAGAAAAAATCGAGAGGTTAAAAATTTAGAATTTTATATATATACACACGTTGTATTGAACGTGATGAATTTCTATCTAAATTTTTTTCTTTTTTCTTTTATTTTTTACTTATTGCTTAAAATTTAAATAATTAGCATCTTTTTTTCAATTAAATTTAATTTTTATATAAAAATTGATATGTAAATATTAATAAAATAATATAGTGCTAATATAATAAACGTACATTATATATATATATATATATCAGCTCGGCTATGCTTGGGTTAGAGCTTCTCTTCATGCCTGCAAAAATACGAATAATAAGAAACAAATCAGAACCTAAGAAATAGAAGTGAAGTTTACCCTTTTTCTTGGAGCTCAGTTTTGGAGGTGGTGGAGGTATGCCGTACTGGAGTTTTAAGTTTATATTGACCTTCTTTGCCACCAGTTCCCTCCACCGAGCCAGAGTTCGCTCCTCTTCATCATTGAGCAGTGGAGGCAAGTCATTTCTATTCACAAACTAACCCCATTATGTTCGGAAGGGGAAGTCCGATTCACTTTCTATAACGAAAAACCAGTCCTTCCACTGCTTCAGAGACCCGGGATTCCCCTCAAATACCCCGTATCCAGGATGGGTTTATATGTAGTTATGATCTTCCCCGTTAGCCCGGAGCCTGACCTTGTGGGTAGCTCGGATGAGCCAGACAGTGAGGTCTATATTGTGCTTGGCAGACCATATTTATAACGCTGAGAGAGTGCACTAAGCATTGGGATGCAACTAACCAATCGTCATATCATAGAAATTCAGAAATTCAAGCTCGAAAACCATCAGTGGAAGATTCACTCCGGCTTCGAAGTTTGCTTCATAGACGACTATTGTCTTTTTTCCCTGGAATTGGTGTTGGCCCTTAGCGAGGCTGGAACAACACGCATCTTGTACTCATAAGGAATACCAAGCTTTTTTCTCAGTGCAAACATATCGCCGGGCCGCAGGACGGAGCTTATGCTCCCTACCCTGGGAAACCTCCAAGGTTCCTTCCTTCCTTCCTGCCTTCGCTGGCTGATGCTGGGGGAATCGGGGTGACTCTGAGCAGTAAGGCCTTCCTCTGCCCTCACTCTTTCAGCAGAGCTCTCAGAAGCACTCATTGTAGAAAGAGATGAAGAAAAAAATGGTACAAACCTGAAAATCTCAAGAAAGGCTTCGAAGTGAATCTGGATAAAGCTAAATTTGAAGATGCTTGAAAATGATCGCTTGCGAGAGCAACAAAATCTGAGGAAATACGGATCTAAAAATGCAAATCTGGAATAGAGAGGCAGGAAAGAGGGAAAAGCCAGAGAGATGAATAATAAAACTGGAAATCAAAAGCGTGAAAGAGAAGTAAAATCCCTAAAATGAAATGAAATATATAGGCCAGGTGATCCAGTAGATAAGTGACAAGTGGCAAATGTTGAATTATTGTATCAGGGGTCATTAAGGCATGCACGGGTATCAAAGCCTCACAATAATGGCATGTAACTGCCCTAGCCGTCATTTTGCATGGAACGAGGCATTTTTCACATGAAATGAGGTGTTGTCCTTTCCGTTTTTAATGCCTCACGCGCCGGACGAATAACTTTTTGAATTTTTTGGTTTACCGCCTAAATGATATAAATGTCATATACTTGGAGGGGGGACTTATGATAACCGGACACCCTACAAGGAGTTTGGCCTTGTCATGTTTAACGAATTCGGTTTTGTCCTGCCCTTGAGCTCGAACAGCTGAGCTAATATGAAATCTCTCAATAACAGTTCGGTATCATCCATAAGTTCGGAAAGGGCTCGTCCCTCGGAATCATCAGGATTGTTGGGACCCTTCGAGGACTTCCATTACCTTATAACGCGTTTTCTGCGTGATCATCCTTATTTGATCAACTATTCAACCTTATCCAAATGGGAATTATCCTTATCTGATTAAGAGGTATTCTTATCTATTCAGAATCCGAGTCCTACTCCAGTTAGGACTCTCAGCTCCATCTTCCAGCTCTAGCTCTATTTGGAATACCTATTCCACACAGAAAAAGATTCCTACTCCAACACTGACTCCTGACTCTATAAAAGGGAGAATCCAGGTATGTTTTTTTCTTGATTCTTTTACAACTTTTTACACCATATTATCGTCAATCTTCCTGACTTGACCGTCAGAGTATCCTAGATCGTAAACCCACTAGAATTCTTTATTTTCAGGTGACTGATTCAAGTTGCCAGCTTAAGAATTTTTGACAGTCATCATTCTTCTTTTGGTGTTTGAAAGCGAGAAAGGAAATCCAACTTTTTGGCATCATATGCATTTAAATATTTGGAACAAATATTTCCATGATTAGAAAGATGTGTAACAACATTATGGATTAGAATGATGATTATTGATTTATAATTTTCAATCTATTGTCATGCCTAGGAGCTTTAATTGCGCAACTATTTGAGTTTGAAATCTTTCCATGTGAGAGAAAAATAATTTGAATATGCTTTAATTTGTCTTTTGAATTTTATGAAATATTGACAATTTTTTTTACCAACCAAAGATACTTTCCTTTTGGTTCATTATTTTAGATTATATTCCTAGGTGGAGGATAATTCAAATATGCATGATTGGACTTGCTACGAGCACCATAATCAAAAAGGACAATATCAGAGAACCTCACAAATTGAAAGCACAAAAACATAAAAGAGAAGCTTAAAATTGAAATTTTTGAGACTTGATAGAATAGATAGCATTGGTGTAGACACTGGGTCCTGAAACAGCCCAGATTAGAAGTTACCCAATGATGAAATTAACGCCTTTTTACAAGTAAAAATGTTGAAAGTTATGATTTTCTTGTCAAATTTATATTTTAAAAATAGAAAATATAAAAATATAAAAACTAAAAATAAAAATAAAAATAAAAAAGGAGTTTGAAAATTATAATATTTTAGTCAAAATTGTTTCTTTTAAAAAAAGAAAAATTCGGTCCACTTACGTGTTATTTATTTTTCTTGTGAGTTTATTTATCTCTATTGAATCTGGGGTGCTAAGAAAGGGAGCCCACTAAGATGATTCGGGGATGCCAATTTGATTTTTTTTTTTACCCTATTTTCTTTTAGTTTATTTTTTTTTCAATTTATTGTGAATATTATTTTGAGCCTGCTAATGTAAAAATGGCTAAAGATTTCTACAAATAAATGGGATTTTCCTAAATAAAATAGGACCAATGTCCTGATTGTTGTCCAAACAAAATAGATATTTTAATATTATTTTTCTCTAAATATACATGCAAAAACCAATATTTTCATCCTTAATCGAATATCCCACTTTGTGTATATTTTCCTTTTTTGCTCATTTATAATAGGGGTTATATTCCGCCCCTAGTTTTTTGTAAGCTATTGTATTTTTTATTTACTTTATTTTGAGCTTACTTTATTTAATGCTTGCATTATATGATTGGTCTGATACTTTAATTATTGCATTGAACTGAATGAGAAAATAGGATAAAAGATTAAATTCAAAACTCAATTATAATTTAATCGATATATGAATAAATGGGAAGTCCCGAACTCTCTCTGATATTAGGCTTAACGAGATTAGATAAATCTTTCCAATGTTCTATTGGAGAGTGAATTCCAAAATATCTCTTATTGCCCAAAATAGGCTTAAGTTGTATTTTCTTAGGCTCCATGAGGTTAGATGAATATTTCCAATATTCCATTGGAAAAGAAATTTTAAAATATCTCTGGCTTGGCCAAAATAAACATATATGCATCGTCTTAGGTTTCATGATATTAGATGAATATTTCCAATGTTATATTGGAAAATGATTCCAAAATATCTCTGATTACCCAAAATATCTCTAACTTGCCCAAAATAGATGAATGTTTGCAATGTTCGCAATGTTCTATTGGAAGAGGATTTTAAAATATCTCTGATTGCTCAAAATAGACGCACATGCGCTGTCTTAGGCTTAGTGAGATTAGACAACATTTTTCAATATTTTATTCGGTGGCGATTCCAAAATATCTGTTTGTTGCCCAAAATAGACGCCCTTTTAATATTTACAAGTTATGAACCTCTCTTAAATACCCTAAAAGCAGATTTTCGGAGCCTCCGGGGTTCAACGCACGTCACAATTGGGTGCAAGGGGCTATTTATGACTCAGAATAATATCTTAGTGAAAAAAAAATAAAGCAGAAAAATACTCATTTTTGGAAAATGCCACAAGATGGACATTAATTCTTTCAAATTGCTAGAAACTCAAGACTGTCTTGTGAATAATTTTCTATGTCCATCTTGGTTGGTTGTAGCTGAATCTTTTTTTTAAGCATTAATAACATCTTTTGTCAGATATTATTTTTCTCATGACATTTGTTATTTAGAATATGTTTATTGCTAGATTGGTATTACATACAGTGGTGGGAAGGACTAAAAGCTATTTGAAACCATTTTTACTGGGATCATGAAAAAAAAGAATCAATTTTGATATTTGTTGACCTATGTGACATCTTCAAGCATATTGAGACATGATATTATCAAAATTCTCCAATAAGTTTGTCTTATTATATTTTATTTCATTTTTCTGTATAAATGTAAAGAATGATAGCTCTAGAAATATCACTTAAAGAAAATGTAGGATGGAAGAAGCTAATCAAAAGAGTTCATACACTGAGGAATCCTCAATATCAGGTTATACATCAGCTAAATTATTTCCCTTCAGCTCACGATTTTTTGATGCAAAGGTTTCATGTTATTTTTATGTTTCAGTTATGTTACATTGACCCGGGAGTAGCAAGTGGGGAGGAGATGGAGAAGCTCAATACAATGGATAGTACCTTTATTGAATTTTTGAGGAAATATTTCAAGTTTTTCTGCATTGTCCCTTATCATTTTTCATTATGTACATAAGCCTCATAGCTTCTCTTTCAATGATATTAAGTCCCTGTCCATTACTAAATCATTTGAGAAAACATGATATGGTGGTCTACCGGACAAATCCTCATATGTATTCATCTTAAAGCTAACTTCTATGGTTGGAAATGCTCATACTAATTTTTTGCCAAGTTTTGAATCTGGTATAACCTAGAATATATGCCTTCAGGCATTTTGACTAGAGTTGAGTGAGAACCTGTTTCCACAACCTGACCTTTGTCCATAACAATGATCGTATCTGAGTTTTGTATAGTGGAAAGTCTGTGTGCAACTGTAATCTGTGTGGTTTTGGACAAGGAACTTCTATTGCTGTTGAGATTTATTGATTCTAGGGCACTCACTATAGATCTTTCAGACTCAGCATCCAAGGCACTCGTTGCTTCATCAAGCAGCAAAATTCCAGGCCTCTTTAATAGAGCCCTAGCAATTGCTATTCGTTGCTTTTGTCCTCCTGAAAGTTGGGAGCCCTTCTCCCCGACGACTGTGTCATATCCATCAGGCAAGGTACTTATAAACTCATGGATGTTAGCTTCTCTTGATACTTTAACAATTTCTGCTTCAGAAGCCCCCTCATTACCATATGCGATGTTGCTCCGAATTGATGAACCGAAAAGAATTGGCTCTTGTTGCACCAGTCCTATATGTTTCCTCAACATTCTTAGATTATATTGTTTGATGTTCTTCCAATCAATTAGCACCCTTCCTTCTGCAGGATCATAGAATCTGAGAATAAGGCCTAAAATTGAGGATTTTCCTGCTCCACTTGGCCCAACCAGAGCTACCTTTACCCCAGCTTCAATTTGTAAACTGAAGTTGTTGAGAACAGTCACCTCTGGTCTTAGTGGGTAACTAAATTTGACATTTTGAAACTCTATGCTCCCTATTATCCTCTCGAGCTGTGAACTTTTACTCGCATCTGGTTCTATTTCAGTTTCCCTATCTAGAGTTTCAAATGCTGGAGTTAATACACTGATGGCAGATATGACAGTAGGGATCAATGTCCATAATTCTGTGATTGAAGGTACGGTTAGAGAGAAAATCTGGTATGATCTTATTCCATCTTCAAAAGTTGATTGTTCTCTTTGGACTAAACGTGTTGTGTACCACAGGGCAACAGCATGTGCAATGTTCCATAAACAAAGGGAGACACCTTGAATTAGCCCAAACTTAATACTTTTTTTCCTGCTCATCCTCATTGGTGTTTTCAGGCATGTTTTGGCCTTCTTGATGATTTGCTCTTCGTAACAAAAAGATGCAATGGTTCTAATGTTGGATGCAGACTCAGAAGCAAGTGCAACAAGTTTGTAATGTGCAGTAGCTGAGTCACCTGAAAATCCTTTGGCAAACTTTGCTTGAATTAGTCCACCTATGAAATGGCAAGGCATCACTGCCCAAGCTACCAAACCCATTCTCCAGTCTACAACCATGCTAACAATTGTTGCAATTAATATGGAGGAGATGCATTGAACGATAACAGACATGCGGTCAGAAATAATTATTTTGACCATGGAGGTGTCATGAATGATCCTTGAAGTAAGCGAACCAACATTGTTCTCAGGTTTTTCAAACCATGCTATTTCATTGCGAAGCACACCTGCAAAGAATTAGGTATTAGAGTGCATTTTTATAGTTTACTATGATCAGTTCATGCAATTGTTGGCATTCAATCTGACTAACTCACATCATGAAAATAAAATGTAAGGTAATAATCCTCATACTAAGGGAGATTATGACCTGAATACAATGCTTGTCTGAGATTTGTCATGGCCTTCTCTCCAACTACTCCGAAGAAGTAATGTTGCAAGGTATGAGTTAACAGTGACAGTAGTCCAATTAGAGCAAAAATCATTGAATACCATCCAACTTTCTGCTTTGCATCTTTTTTGTAGTATGCTACTCCTACTGTTATGATAAAGAACCCAAAAACAGGTTTTGATATGCCTGAAAAAGCAGCTGCAAATGAGCCTAATGCAGTTCTCAAGAGCTCTCTCTTTTTCAAGCCAAACCAAATTCTGAAGAAAATAGCTGACTTTGTTCTCTCATTTTCTTTCTTTTTCTGTTCCTCATGCTTTGAAGTCAGGTTTGAATGTGTGCTGCTATCAACAACTATTTTGTGATATTCAGTTTTCTCTAGTGCAACTTCTTGATTGGTACTTACATGCTCTTCACAAGGTGCATTTCTGTCGTCAAATCCATTTAATAAGGTTATAGAAAATTCTTACTGTTTACAGGACATTTAAGGAATAGAAGCTTAAGTGTGATCAAACCTGGAATCACTAATTGTGCTGATGTTTTGCATGCTAAATAAATTATTGTAGAATTCGCTGGTAGTTAGCAAGCTATTGTGGTTTCCTGTCTCCGTAATTTGCCCTTTCTCCACAACTGCTATAATATCTGCATTTACAATAGTTGACAACCTGTGTGCAATCAGGATGACTGTCCTCCCTTCCATTGCCCTTTCTAGGGCATCCTGAACCAGCCTCTCAGATTCTGAATCAAGTGCACTTGTGGCCTCATCAAGCAAAAGAATTGGAGGATTTTTAAGAATAGCTCTTGCTATAGCAATTCTCTGTTTTTGTCCTCCTGATAGTTGGACTCCCCTTTCACCAACCTGAATATCAGTTTTGCAACAGAAGACATCTGAATTATAATTGACGTTTCATCTGTGAGTGGGCAAAAAAATTTTCATGAACAACCTATTTCCTATTTCTTTTTTTCATTTTCTTTTTTTTTTCTTTTTTTTTTTTCCCCTATGCTTTTCTTGAAACACATGCTTTTATATGCCTTTTCTGTTCACCTATTAAATGCATTTTTAAGATTTAACCAAGATTGATTACATAATACGTTAATTTAAGTTCAGTTCTTAGTTATGCAACATGGTTAAGCTCTTAAAATAGTGGACTAGCAGACAAGTAAATTTAGCACAGATGAATCACCTCTGTGAAGTACTGATTCGGAAGTCGTGAAATGAATGAGTGTGCATTTGCCATCATTGCTGCATCTTGGATCTGTTTATCATCTGCATCCACGTTTCCTACTTTTAAGTTATCCTTGATAGTGCCCGCAAAAAGGGTTGGTTCTTGGGAAACTGCTCCAATATTTCTTCGAAGAAATCTCAAATCAAGGTCTTTAATGTTGTGGTTGTCAATAAGAATATGCCCTGGTTATTTACGTGTCATGTTAACATCCTCAAAGAATCAAGACAATTGTTGGTAATCTGTTGCCCCTACATTCTTTAATGCAGGTATGTAAATGCATGCTTGGTTATTCAAAACTTGTTGCTTATGCACAGAGTAGGCATCTACAAATGTATGTTATACGTGTTGTAAAAATGCATACTTTGAACTTAAAATGCTTCAACTTTGAAAGAATGAGAAGGAGCAATAGACCTTTCAAGGGATCATAGAATCTGAAAACTAGGGAAATAATAGTACTCTTTCCGCAACCGCTGCTGCCAACTAATGCCACCGTTTTACCAGCAGGGATTGAGAGTGACAAGCCATTGAGTATCAAATTTTCCTGCCGGGATGGGTATGCAAAATGTACATCAGTTAGATCAATGTTGCCTTTAATCTCATTGAGAGTCTTCCCTGTTGAAGTGTCCCCTGTTGAAGTGTGGGTTATGACTGATTTTCTTTCAATCACTTGGAAAACCTCAGTCCCTGCTGCTTTTGCTTGATTGAATATTTGCATGTCTGGAGCAGCATAAGTGAGTGATCTGCATTGATCTCAACAAAATTAAATTTACGTAATACAAAAAGTTATAATTATTGTGTGCTGTCTATGATTATGATAACCACTTACATAGCTCCAAAGAGAATGCTCATAACTGCCGCTATTACTTCTCCACCAGTTGACCTGTTGGCAGTGACTACAATGGCTCCAACCCATATGATGAGTGCCCAAGAACAGAATGTTACTGTTTGAAACATTCCTGTTCCAACTCCCTTTATCAATGCTTCCCCTCTGCTGAGAGAAAGCTGCTTGGCCATGCACTCTGTAAAAGACTTGATTGCTTGGTTTTCTCCAACAAAAGAAAAGACTGTCTTGATTTGAGTTATGGACTGTGATATGAAGCAAAACCGATATGTATGCATAGTAAGGACACTGATATATGAATGATCCTAATGAAAAATTAAATGAGCTGAAATGCTGAATGATTTTTTTACTTGTTCAACCATGGTTGCTGCTTCTGAGAGGTAGAACATTTTAGTTGTTGATATACTGTTCATTTTCTTGGTATAAGTGGCTCCAATTACAAGTATCATTGGGACTACTAACAATGTGAGTAGTGACACTTCCCAGGAGCATATGGCTGCAACCAAGATTCCGGAGAAAAATGCTGCAAAGCTTGAAAAGAAATGACCCAACTGCAGAGACACGAATTAGGTTTGTAGTATCTCTACTACCGTCATGGGATCTATGCTATGACATAGAGATACCATAGAAATAAAATGACAAATTTTCCATATATTTTGTGTTAATTTTGCCTTGCAAAAATTGGGGTTATTTCATCCGTACTCATATAACTGTATCCAATTTAACGTTGTCACAATAAAATATTTTGTATCAATAAAATAACATAACTATTATATTGATGATAGCTGGATTTTGGGAGTTTTTGTCATTGGAATTGCACTGCAAATTGCAATTCAGGTTGCGATTTTGGTAAAAAAAGCTCCATTGAGTTGCGAACTTTGAGATCTAAAATTAAGTAGAGAGTTTTTTTTTTTAATCAAAATCATAGTTCAATTTACAATTCACAATGCAATTTTGGTAATTGGAGCCTCTAAACTCTAGCCATTAAAACTTTATTGGTACAAATATAATAGTTGTATTATTTTATTGATATAAATAATTTTATCGTAATCACAATGTTGAATTGGCTATAATTATATTGTCATATGGCCCATATGGCCGTGGATAAAATTAACTTCAAAAATTACAGTTTTTATAGTGTGAGTGAGTATTCAAATATTTGATTTGACTATAAATTAAGAAGATAGTCAAAAATATGAAACATTATAACCGTTACCTTTTCCCCAATTGCATCTTGTATGATACTCATGTGATTGGTAACACCAATAATGATTCTTCCAGTTGTTAAATCAGTATCAAAGGCCCCAATCTCTTGGTTTAGTACTGCTTGTAGGAATGCTAATCTTAGTCTTGCTAATTGTCTTTCGCTTGTATAGATCCAGCATCCTATCTCTGCAATTTCATTTTCCATATTTGGTTCATCAGAAATCTTATTTACTAGTGTTATACTGAAGAACATTATTTGCCTTATTATATGCTTAATTGTATTTATTTATTAGGCTCCCTCAAGAAATTAAATTTGGTTAGACATCACAATGACAATGTTGTGGACATTTAAGTAATTAAAAACTTAAACATTTGTCAAAGAAAAGTTGAAAAAAAAAAGATTTAGCGTGGTGAAGTGCACTAATAAAGAAATTAGAGTGTTAATCTAATGTGTAAGGGCATCGTGCTTTACATACTGTTATAATTGAATAATCAAAACAATTAATATGCATTGGTCATTTGAAAATGGTGTATAATATGCAGCGCACTAATTAATATGCATAGATCATTTGACTAGATGGTGTATAGTATGCAGCACAATGCATTCGGCCAAAGCTACCCACGTGGCTTAAAAAATGAGTCTTGTCCTTTTCCCAATGTTATTAAAATCGGACCGGATAAAGAACCGACAAGGCTTAGGGTTCGTGGTTCGACCGGTTCGACCGGGTTCAACCGGGTTTTTTTATATTTTTTAAAATATTATTAATTAGTATAATTTTTATAAATACTACTACTCAAAAAAAAAAATCAATCAAAACATTTAACATATGCCTCAAATATACTATTAATAATATTTTTTCACCTTTTATTTTTTTTTAAATTATTACTTAATTAGTTATTTTCTGTTAAAATATTTTATTTTACGAGTTTTAATTTAAAAATTAAATAATTTAATAACTGTTGGTGAAATTAAAAAAATGATAGAAAATTATCTTTAAGTTTACCAATTTTAATAATTTATTCAATTTTTATTCTATTATATTTTATTGAATTATTAAATCATTATATTATTTTTATTAAGTTCAAATGTGATTAAATAGTAAAAAAACTAATTATTTGTTAAATAAAATTTATTAGATTATTTATTTTTAATTTTTATGGAAAAATAATTATTTTATTAATTATTTTAATTCAGACAGGTTTTTGGCCGGTTCAACCCGGTTTTGACCGGTTCTGGCCAATCCGGTTTTCTGCAGTTGAACCAACCGGTTCGCGGTTCAACCGGTTGAACCGGCCGGTCCGGTCCGGTTTTAATAACCATGCCTTTTCCCTAGTCAAATGGTCGAACATAAAACCGGAGTTTATTTGGTTAAACTGGTTTTCAATTTTATTTTTTACTGTAAAGTCCAGTTTTCTAATATTTTTAGGTTTCCAGTAAAATCAAATTGGATTGCCTTTTGGTTTCTTATTTTTTCGGTCTAATCAAACAGTCCGGTCCAATTTCAAATATATATATAATTATAAGTACAAGGTAGGTGAAAATTTTTTTAGATAATTTTTTTACATTATTAACAAAAATAATTAAATTAAGAGTTTGAGTAGAAAACAATTATTAATAAATATAATTAATTAAAATCTTTTTATATAATCCAAATATAATTGGATTAGGTTTGTATTAGAATTAATTTATAATGATTTTGATATTATAAATATCATGTATATCCGGATCGTTTTCGTCCCAAACTTTGTGTCAATACCATTTATCTTTATTTAAAATTATACATAATTTTGTAAAATAATATTTATATTATTATGTTAAAATTGTTTTTTCTGTTAAAATATGATTATTATATTAATATGAAATTATTGTGATGAATATTAATATTTTGAACATTTTATTGTGTAGATTATATATATGAAACATATAAATAATATATATTAATTATATTCTTAATCTTGGTTCAACTCAATTTAATTTTGTTTAAACCTTTAACCCTTGACTTTATATATTCTTCCATTTTATATCCGATCAGGGGACGATTTTAATTCATAGTATATATAAATGCAGTACAATAAATTTTCAAATTATTGTTGGTGAAATAAAAAGAATGTTTATAATGTATTATTTTTTTTAGTTTCATCGATTTTAATCTTTAATTAGCAATTGCAATTCTTTTTCTGGTAGCGGGTTACATGTATAAGACTAATTTGGGGCATTGGGCATGGTATAAAAGATATTTTAGAGGCTTATAAAGGTCCATTTACAGATCAAAGCCATAAAGGCCTATATAAGATCCTAATAACGTTATGGCATGCTCGATTATTGCTTAATCTAGCTATATTAGATTCTTTTAACTATAGTTTTCCCCTTATCATATCTACTTTAACCATTGTTTTTCCCTTATCATATCTATTGACTGTGGTACATAATTGTTATTGTTCACACATCACATGTGGATTGGTGGATTTTTCATAGTTAGTGATTGCGCATACAACCATTTTTATGGTAAGTAACTATGATTCAACTACTCGATACAACAATCTATTAGATGGTATCTTTAAAAATTGTGATGCAATCATATCACATCTCAATTGGGTATGTATATTTTTGGGTTTTCACAGTTTTGGTTTATATATTCATAATGATACCACGATCACTTTAAGATGACCTCAAGCTATATTTTCAGCTATATTTTTAAATACTACTATAAAATTACAACCCGTTTTTGCTCAATGGATACAAAACACCCATCCAACAGCTCCTGGTAAACACCAGTTTGACTTGAAGGAGTTAACTACTCATATATATTAAATAAGATTTTATCAATTATGTGGGATGATTCAGCCATCAATGAGGACAAATTATTTGAAAAAGAATAATTCAAATTTGAATATTGAGAAAAATTGAATTATAGCAATAATATGTAAATGCTACAATATTTCAAGATAAATAATTTTTTATTTGTATTTATAGCTCACATTTTAATTTTTTTTTTTGCATAATATAAAACATTTATAATAGAAATATTGTTTAAAACTTTTGAAGAATTATGAATGTTGTTTTATTTGTCATTCTCTTTATTTTAAATAAAATATTTTTTATCTATAAATAGATAGTACGTACTTTCACATATTTTATAATAAGTAGAAATATAAAAATAAAAACAATCAATATGTGCAACATACATCTATTTTTTTTTTTATATCAGTATATATATATATATATTGTAATAGATGAATTTTTGAAAGAATACAGATTTTTAAATTAATCAAATCATTTGGTTAGATTAAGTAGAGGAAGGAGCTGAGCTTATTAATTTTACAAACATGTTACTGTTTTTCTTTTATTTAATGTGAAAATTATTATTAATTCCAAAAAACAATTTATATTTTATATATTTAAATAATATTTCATATAGTTAAATTCATCTAACTAATTTATATTCTAAATATTTCATATAATTAAATTCATCTAACTGGTTTTCTAATTTTTTATTAAACTGATTTTCTTTATTTAATTTAATTAAACTTTAGGCATATAATTATAGTTATAAAAAGTTCTAAAGAAATTAGATTCTAAAGCTAATCCAATATTGGCCGGCAAATTAATTTATATTTTGAACATAAATTGAATTTCTGTTTCATATTTTTAATTAAATATTTTATAATTAATTATCTATTTAATTTTAATTTTAATTTTAATTTTAATTTTAATTTTAATTTTAATTTTATCTTTATTTTAATTCATTTTTTTTTTTAATTTCAAAGCAAGATTACAGTTGTTTGTATAAATTGTATTTGAATTTTGCTATTATATAGCAAGTTAAATTTGCGAAACGCTATTAATATTATTTATTTATATCTATATAATGCACATGAATATGTGTTGTTTGCATGAATAAATTTGATATTTCCAATTATATATAGAAAATTTCGAAAGCCAAAATAAATGTGAATATGAAGTATTTTCTATTAATAATTATATATTGTAAATTATTATTTAATAAATAACTATATATCACGTGCAGTGCATGTGTACATAAAAATTACTATATATATATATATATATATATATATATATATATATATTCAAGTTAATAACTCGAATGTTTGGTTGGTTGAATCTAACTAAATTATATTTTTAATTTAAATCAATCTAGATTAGTATCTAGATTTCTATTTATGCCGTTGTATGTAATCGTTTGCTGTGCTTTCTACAGTCAATTGTTTTGGTCTCAATGATCGATTGCATTTGTGTGACAGTTTGTATTCTTGATATTTTTTTGTTAGTCCACTTTGTAGGCTAGGAAGGAAAAAGAAAAACAAAAGTCAACAATTGTAGGATTAAAAAAAAAATGCAATCCCACATCGGGATTTTTAGAAAGTGAAAGGCGATTTTGTAATTATAAATATAGTCCATTTGTTTTAGGTTTAATCATCCCTTGATTGCTTAGCTTGTCAATTAATTAAGCATATTTCTTCTCTCTTGTATTATTTCACAATTCAGTTTTAGTGAAATAATATTCTTAGTCCCGAGGACGTAGGCAATATTGGCCGAACCTCGTTAAATCTTTTGTTACTTATTATTTCTATTTTAGCTGCGGTTTTGCTCTAATCCGGTCCTTATTTTTTACAACAAGTGGTATCAGAGCAGAGGTTCTGTCTTAGTATGCTCTGTGGTTGCAGCATAGACTGATCTTCCATATCAGAAAAGATATTTCCTTGGGTATTGTTCACGTATACGGTCACTGTTCATCTATACAATTACTATTCACGTATACGGTTACTATTCACGTGAAATAGTGGGAGCTGATTTTTGAGCAGAAAAGTCCGTGATAGAAGCAATGGCGGCAAAATATGAGATCGATAAATTCAACGGGAGTAATTTCTCACTGTGGAAATTGAAGATGAAGGCTATCTTGAGAAAAGATAATTGCCTAACGGCTATAAGTTAAAGGCCGGCTGATTTCACAGATAAAAATAAGTGGGGCGAGATGGACGGGAATACTATTGCAAACCTTCATTTAGCATTAGCAGATGAGTTATTGTCAAGTATAGAGGAGAAGAAGACAGCAAAAGAAATTTGGGATCATCTCACCAAATTGTATGAAGCCAAGTCACTCCACAACAAAATATTTTTGAACAGAAAACTTTATACTCTTCGTATGTCAGAATCTACTTCAGTGACGGAGCACATGAATACTTTAAATACTTTATTTTCTCAACTCACATCTTTGAGTTATAAAATAGAGGCAAATGAACGTGCTGAACTTTTACTTCAAAGTCTACCTGATTCGTATGATCAACTCGTCATTAACTTGACAAGTAATGTCCAAATAGACAATCTAGTTTTCGATGATATTGCAGCTGCAATTCTGGAGGAAGAAAATCGGCTCAAAAACAAGGAAGACAGATTGGCAAGTTCTCAACAAGCAGAGGCATTGACAGTGATGAGAGGGAGATCAACAGAACGTGGCTCAAGTGGGAGCCAAAGTCAAGGTAGATCGAAATCAAGGAGTAAGAAGATCTTAAAATGCTACAACTGTGGCAAAAGGGGTCACTTGAAGAAGGACTGTTGGAATTTGAACAAAAGAAATTCCAATTCGCAAGGGAATGTGGCTAGTACCTCAGATGATGGGCATGCTCTATCATGTGAAGCAGCAACAACTTATGAAGGCAGGAAGAGATTTGCTGATGTCTGGATCCTGGATTCAGGAGCTACATTTCATATGACTGCTCGAAGAGAATGGTTCGATCATTATGAACCAATCTCGGGAGAACCAGTGTACAGCTGCAATGATCATGCCTTAAAGATCGTTGGCATTGGAACCATCAAGTTAAAGATGTATGATGGTACAGTTCACACTATTTAGGAAATGCGATATGTGGAAGGGCTGAAAAAGAATTTATTGTCACTCGAAAGATTGGATGACCTTGGATGCAAGGTCAGTGGTGAGAAAGGAATTATGAAGATATCGAAAGGAGCGCTTGTACTAATGAAGGGAGAAAAGATAGCTACCAACTTATACATATTGAAGGGAGAGACTTTGCAGGAAGCAGAAGCATCAGTTGCTTTAAATAGCCCAAGTGAAAGCTCTGCAATGATGTGGCATCAGAAACTTGGGCATATTTCTGAACAAGGAATTAAAATACTTGTGAAGCAAAATCTACTTCCAGGTCTCACTAAGGTGTTTTTACCTTTTTATGAGCATTGTGTTACAAGTAAGCAACACAAATTGAAGTTCAACACATCTAATTCTAGATGCAAATCTATTCTAGAATTAGTTCATTCTGATGTGTGGCAAGCACCAGTTTCATCCTTAGGAGGAACAAGGTTCTTTGTGTCATTCATTGACGATTACTCCAGGAGATGTTGGGTGTATCCTATCAAGAGGAAGGCAGATGTGTTTCCAGTCTTCAAAGTATTTAAAGCGCGGGTAGAACTTGAATCTGGAAAGAATATCAAGTGTTTGAGGACTGATAATGGAGGAGAATATACAAGCAATGAGTTTGTAGATTTTTGCAATCAGGAAAGCATCAAACGACAATTCACTGTAGCATATACTCCTCAACAAAATAGGGTGGCAGAGCGGATGAACAGAACCTTGTTAGAGAGAACAAGAGCAATGTTGGGAGCTGCAGGCTTAGACAAAAGATTTTGGGCAGAAGCAGTCAACACCGCCTGTTATGCGATAAATTGGATTCCTTTAACTGCAATTGAGTTGAAAACACCGGTGGAGATGTGGACTGGGAAACCAGCTGATTATTCAAACCTTCATGTATTTGGAAGTCCAGTGTACGTGATGTACAATTCACAAGAAACTACGAAGCTAGATTCTAAATCTAGAAAATGTTTATTTCTAGGTTATGCTGATGGAGTAAAGGGGTATCGCCTGTGGGCTCCCACTGCCCATAAGGTTGTAGTCAGTAGAGATGTGATCTTTATGGAAGGAAAGACAAAAGAAGCAAATGATAGCACTATGAATGGAAGTTCAGAGATGATGAGTGTACAGGTGGAAAAAGAATCCAATCAAGAAAATTCTTCTGAAGATGAACCGGAGCAGGAGGAACATGAGCCAGAGGAGTCCCACCAGTTGAATCTCAAGTACCCGAGATTCGTCGATCAAGTCGATTAACAAAACAACCAGGTTGGCACTCAGATTATGTTATGGAGAGTAATGTTGCATATTGTCTTCTAACAGAGGATGGAGAGCCATCAACTTTTCAAGAAGCAATGAGTAGCTCAGATGCATCTTAGTGGATGGCAGCAATGCAGGAAGAAATTGAAGCTCTTCATAAAAATAAAACTTGGTAACTTGTTTCGCTACCACAAGGAAGAAAGCCCATTGGAAATAAATGGGTTTACAAGATCAAGCGCAATAGTGATGATCAAGTGGAGCGGTATCGTGCTAGACTGGTAGTCAAAGGATATGCTCAGAAAGAAGGTATTGATTTCAATGAGATTTTTTTTCCAGTGGTCAGACTTTCAACAATCAAAGTAATTCTGTCAATGTGTGCTACATTTGACTTATATTTGGAGCAGTTAGATGTCAAAACTGCTTTTCTCCATGGAGATCTTGAAGAATAAATCTATATGCTCCAGCCAGAAGGTTTTGAAGAAAATGAAAAGGAGAACTTGGTTTGCAGGTTGAACAAATCTCTGTACAGTCTAAAACAGGCGCTAAGATGTTGGTACAAGAGATTTGATTCCTTCATTATGAGCCTTGGATACAGCAGACTAAATGCAAACCCTTGTGCATATTTCAAGAGATTTGATGAAAATGATGTCATTATCTTGCTGTTATATGTAGACGACATGTTAGTAGCAGGCCCCAACAAAGATCGCATTAAAGAGTTAAAGGCTCAATTGGCTAGGGAATTTGATATGAAGGACTTGGGACTTGTAAACAAGATTCTAGGGATGCAAATTCACCGAGACAGAAATAACAGGAAGATTTGGCTTTCTCAAAAGAATTATTTGAAGAAAATCTTGCGACGTTTCAATATGCAAGATTGTAAGCCAATTTCTACCCCACTTCCTGTTAATTTCAAGTTATCCTCAAAGATGAGTCCTAGCAATGAAGAAGAGAGGATGGAGATGTCTCGAGTACCGTATACATCAGCAGTGGGGAGTTTAATGTTCACTATGATTTGTACAAGACCGGACATTGCACATGCAGTGGGAGCAGTTAGTCGATACATGGTGAATCCTGGTGGAAAGCATTGGAATGCAGTAAAAAGGGTCCTTAGATACATTAAAGGGACTGCAGATGTTGCATTGTGTTATGGAGGATCAGACTTTATTGTCAGAGGATATGTTGACTCAGATTATGCTGGAGATTTAGATAAAAGCAAATCCACCACAGGATATGTGTTTACACTTGCTGGCGGAGCTGTAAGCTGGGTTTCAAAACTGCAATAAGTTGTGGCTACGTCAACAACAGAAGCAGAATATATGGCAGCTGCACAAGCTAGTAAAGAAACTGTATGGTTGAAACTGTTATTGGAGGAACTCGAGCATAAAAGGGAGAATGTTTCTCTATTTTGTGACAGTTATAGTGCTTTGCATCTTGCAAAGAATCCAACATTTCATTCCAGGACAAAACACATTCGGGTTCAATATCACTTCGTTCGTGAGAAAATGGAAGAAGGAACCGTGGATATGCAGAAAATCCATACTACAGACAATATAGCAGATTTTATGACGAAAGCAGTTAATACTGACAAATTTGTTTGGTGTCGATCTTCCAGTGGCCTGACAGATGCACAAGCAATGGGATTGGCAAGAGAGAAAGAATAGTATGAAGATGTGATTGATTCTCAATCAAATCTTCAAGTGAGAGATTGTTTGTCCACTTTGTAGGCTAGGAAGGAAAAAGAAAAACAAAAGTCAACAATTGTAGGATTAAAAAAAAATGCAATCCCACATCGGGATTTTTAGAAAGTGAAAGGGGATTTTGTAACTATAAATATAGCCCCTTAGTTTTAGGTTTAATCATCCCTTGATTGCTTAACTTGTCAATTAGTTAAGCATATTTCTTCTCTCTTGTATTATTTCACAATTCAGTTTTAGTGAAATAATATTCTTAGTCCCGAGGACGTAGGCAATATTGGCCGAATCTCGTTAAATCTTTTGTTCCTTATTATTTCTATTTTAGCTGCGATTTTACTCTAATCCGGTCCTTATTTTTTACAACATTTTTAATATGAAGAAATTTCAATTTCTGTATTGTGATTTTGTATTTGATTTCAAGGTTGAATTGTATCCATTCTTTTTTTATATTTAATGGCAATATATTTTAAATTCAGGAGTTGGAAATTCTATAAATAAGTTGATGTGGACGGTACTTTTCTATTAATAGCAGCTTTAATACTTTTGTTCGATAACCATGTATGAAATAAACTGTGTATGAAATTAACCTCTCATTATATACACATACACCTAATTATGAATCAGATTTGAACATAAAACAATATTTAGAAAATACATAAATTCTTCAAAAATTTACTCGAAGTTTGATAAAAATTCGGCCCATTAAAAGCGTACACATACATATTCAAGTTGGAGCAGGCTTAATTTCCTTTTATATTGCCAACTGTCCAGCTATTCCTAATGGATTTAGATCTAGGGTAGATTAAATGTTTTTAAAAAACACATTTTCAAGTTCAGAAGTATATGCCATGCAGGAGCAAAACTAGTATCGAAACTCACAAGCTAGTATACGTGAACAAAAAAAAAAGGTGAACTAAGGGACTGTTTAGTTTAGTGTGGCTATCGACCAATGAAAGAGCCATATTGCGTTGAGGGTGTTCACCTCACTTTGGAAAATTTCCATTATATGTCTATATAACAAGAATAATGAACTTCCTAATTATTTTAAACAAGTCAATACATGCTATTAAATTATTAATTTTATTAAAAATATTAATATTAGTATAATAAAATGAGCTATTAAATTATAATAATTTATGATCAAAATTCAATTAAATCAAAAATCAAATGAATAGTCAAGTTAAATGATAACATCAAATTTTGATGGAGTCTGGATACGTTCATAACTTCCGATGTGAAAAAAAAAATCCATATTAATATGAAAATTGTCCAGATATGAAAGTGATCTATACGAAAAAGGAAATAATACTGACATGGAAACGGTTCCATATCAAATCACTTAATTAGAGAATATTCCTTATTTAAAATAAAAGGTAACTTTCCTTTTATCATCTATTTTCTTTAATGTATCAGTTTCCTATTTCAGAGCAAGAGGCTCTATAAATAGGCTAAGGAAAAATCTAAAAAGGATGAAAAGGAACTTACCGTATCGAAACTCTGCAGTAATTTTCTCACTCCCTATTTTATCTCTAAGAATGTTTTTAGACCGTGGGTTCGTGCTATTATCCCGCATCCATTGCTCATGGATAAAGTCGCTGCCAATAACATGAAACGAGGTCATTTGCTTCCGCTCATTCAAAATTTTTTTACGCTTCAAAAGGTAAATTTGGTTTCTCTCTTATTTGATATATTATGATATATCTAACATTGGTATCAGAGCTTTTGTTTTTGCATTATGGCATGTGTTTTTTATTAGATCTATAATTTATATGTAAATTGATAGATCTAAATAGGTTGCATAAACATCAAATTAATTGTTTTTTAATTGTTTTCTTGATATATTTTTCATGTGTGTGTGTGTGTGTATATATATATATATATATAATCTGTGTATTTGTACATCGGATTTTTGAGGGGATGGTGTCCGAATTGCTAAACTAAAAGTTGTTATTTTAATATTTTGACCACACCAGTGAGATCACAGACCCACCAAAAACCCCCACTGACTGAAATCGAAATGCCGAAATCCACCGGGAAGGCAGCGCGTGGCATGCACACGCCACTAGACGTAGGGTGTGTGGACGGTGGCCCACATGCGCGGGACACGTGTGAATAATGATGCGTCATTATTGACACGTGGCCCAATGGGATCACACCACGTGGATGACAGTGGTCATGCCACGTGGCAGTGACGTGTCGCCTAGATGCTACGTGGGCAACAGGTGGCCCAATAGAGGTGTGACACGTAGGTGACACCAGTCATGCCACGTGTTAGGCATGTGTCACATGGCTGCCACGTGGCCTAATGAGATGTCGACACGTGAATGATTGTGGTCATGCCACATGTAAACAGTGACATGTCATTGCTGACACGTGGCTTAATGGGGTCAGTGCCATATGGATGACAAAAGTTATGCCACATGTCAGCTGACGTGTCACTTGGTAGCCGCGTGGGCACCAAGTAGACCAACCAGAGATAGCCACGTGTCATGATAAGGTCTGACATTGCGACACGTAGACCAATAGGTCAACTCCAAGTGGCATGTGACCTTTGTGCACGCGTGGTGGCATCTGACGGTGCGTGAGCCCACCTTTGACTGCCAAATCAACTCCGATTTTTGACGTATCAATTTTTCATAATTTTTCTTTTTTTTTGTCATTTTTTCAAAATTTTTTAATGACTAGAAAATAAATTTTTATTTTTTAATTATCAAAAAAAAATTATAGAAAATGTGTTTTCTACCTACATATATTTTTGAAAATATTTTAAAATTTTTTTGAGGTTTTTTCCTGAAATTCAGGAACTATAGTCCTAGTTGAACCGAAGAGATCGGAATTTATGCCGATGTCCTGACATTTTCAATAAAACCTTCTTGTAAAAGTATTTTAATAATGTTTTCGGTGATGTTAGTAGCTGCAAAAAAAAATTTGAATTGCTAATTAATTATTTCTTGTTTTTGATTCATCGGCTCTTATATCTTTTTAAATAAGTCAGTCAATAAAAAAAATAAATAAAATAAATGAAAATATATATATGTAAAACTTACCTCTCTTTTTCCCTTTTTCAAATACTAATTGATTAAAATGTGTTTCAATCATGAGTATTTATACATAAGTGTATAAAAATTTTCTGTAATATATTATAGAAATGTTGATAAGGACATCCATTCTTCCTAAAACTCCACATTAGGTTGCTTTGAGAAATGTAAGAGTGTAATTAGTAAGCAATATGAGAATGCGAAGGAAAATTCGAGCTGATGATATTGATGCAACAGTGCCTAATACAGTACATATGCAAGAACAAATGCAAAAGTGTATTTTGATTGGTGGTTTGAGTATGTAAGGGATGATAGAGTCTTGATCAAATTGACTGACTCTTTTGAATATCATCTAGAACTAAGGGAGTTATTAAAAACTACCTAGTTCATAGAAGATAGATTTTATAGAAAATCTATTTTCCACTTTTTGGTTTGAGTTGCCAAAAGGGGAATATTGAGGAGCAACACTAAATCTATGATGACATTGAGGAGTGGACGTAGAGTGCATCATCCATATCTTAAGAAAGCTTATGACATACCAGATGAGTTGGTAAACATGGTCAAAGAAACAATTCCAATATCAAGAAAGATTTTACGGAAATATAGACTTCTAGAATAAGTTGACATAAGTGTCAATTCTAGTTAATGTTCCCTTTTTATTAAATGGGATTTGTGTTTCCTATTTTAGACATTAGTGTCTAAACAATGAATTATTGGATTTATTTTGGAATAAATGTATGAGACATTTATTAAATATTTGGTGGCTTTTAACTTTTTAATAAATGTGTTTATTTAATTGTTAATTGTCTTGCAATATATTATAAGTGAAATAATTGCATGTTTATTAAGTAGAGACTTAATGAATCAAAACAAATAAAGTTCCCTTTATAAGTTTAAAGAAAACTTAAGTATCAAATAGGGGTGTACACAGTTTGGTCCAATTCGGTTATTTACAAATCTCCATATTGTATTGAAATTTCGGTTCTTATAAATTTCGGTACAGTTCGGTTCTTATTAACTTCGGTACAGTTCAATACGGTTCTTATAATTTTTAGTACAGTTCAGTTCGGTTATTCGGTTCTTTCGTTACAAAATAAAACAAGACAATACAATACGGTATTTCGGATAATTCAATATTTTTAGAAATTTACAATATAAATATACACAATAATAAATACAAATATAATTAAAATATCTCAACAATTACATACAATTTTGCATTCAATTTTAATAAAATATTTCAATTTATCCCTCTCCTTTATGAAAAAAGAAAAACATATTTTCACAATAGTAACTCTAGATGAAATTTTAAATTCGAGATAAATTACTTCAATAAATTTCCTAAAATCCTAACATTTAATAAAATTAATTAGTAATTCATTCCTAATGATCATTCTCATTAAAGTTTATGTACAAATCTATTGATCAAATTTTTAACTAACTAATTACGTACTATTAACGAATACCATAAAACCAAAAGTTGTGTGTGACTTATCCTTACTTTTAGATATAGCCGCGAAAATAACAGTGGCAGTGACGAAAAGAAGGAAATGCAAGTATAAGCTAAAACCAACGGAAAAGATAGGAAAAATTGTGGGGTTTGACACGATTTTGAGATAGAAAAGAAAGAGGCAGACACAATTTAGGTTTTTTTTTTAATTTATTTTCTTATATATATATATATATATATATATATATATATATATATATATAATAAAATATAAAACCGGTCGGATTCTGACGCCGCAAAAATACCTCAAAACGAAAGAATTTTATTCCAAGTTGAAAAGTCTCCTCCAAACTCAAGTAACAAACAATTTATATGAAAAAAATAAAAAATTACAATAATACCCCTAAAACTTCAAATTGAAAAATGAAAACTCAAACGTTATTTTTGACATACGAAATGAGCTGTTACGGGAGACTAAGATTTCCGAAAACATATAATAATAAGCAAATTAACACCTATAGCAAAAGTTATAATAAAAACAATAATTAATGTCAATTGGCCCATTCAACTAGCTCCAAATACTGAAAATCCAACTCGTCCGCATTAGATTCCCTTCAAATATTTCGATTCCCTCCAAAACTTAAAATAAAAAATATTTCTACTAAAATTTTTCAAATTTTATTCTTAATTTGCTCTAAAAAAAATTTAATTAATAAGATAATTATATACTTATATTATATATTAATTAATAAAATTTTATTAATATAATAATTGTATATAATTATATTATTAAAATATATTTTTAATTACTCACATAAATATTGTGCTAAATACAGATGAGTATCAGTTGAGTAACGCTAAAAATAAAAAAAAATTAAAATTTTATTATAACTAATTATATATAATTTTATTTTTAATTCACATATTCATATAAGTATTGTAATATAAATAGATGAGTATTAGTCGAGTGACATTAGAAGTAAATGAAATTAATTGATAAAATGATTATATAATAAATTATTCAGTTATATATAATTACATTATTAAAATAAATCAATTATTCAAATATATATTGTGTCAAAATAGATAATTACTAATTGAGTAATACTAAATATAAATGAAATTAATTGATAAGGTAATTATATATACAGTATCAGTTGATTATATGGTTAGAATCCATCCATATATGGCTAAGTTATTATACTCAATTTCACTAAATTTGATTTAATAGTTAAAAGATTATTAATTAATATTATAGTTAATAACTATAAGAATGAATGTAAAAGTAGTATTAAAAGTAAATAAAATTAATTGGTAAAGTGATTGTGTATATAAATATTTGTACAAAAAAAATTAAGTAGTGGTCGAGTGACATTAAAGTTAAATTAAATTAAATATGAATTAGTAAAATTTAATTATATATAATTAAATTATTAAGTTACAACTCAATTACTCAAATATGTATTGTGCCAAAATAGATAAGTATTAGTTGAGTGATACTAAAAACAAATGAAATTAATGGGTAAGGTGATTATATATTTATATAATTACATGAATTGAATTGGTAAATTTCATTATATATAATAATTATTATACATAATTTTATTATTAATTTATATACTCAATTATTCATATAGGTATTGTACAAAAAAATATACATCCATATCAATCGAGTGATACTAAGAATAAATGAAATTAATTAGTAAGGTGATTATATACTTATATAGTTATATTAATTAGTAAAATTTAATTATATATAATTAAATTATTAACTTACAATAGATAAATACTAGTTGAGTGATATTAAAAGTAAATGAAATTAATTGGTAAGATGATTATATACTCGTATAATTACATTAATTAGTAAAATTTCATTGATATAATAATTATATTTGTGTGTGTATATAAATATTTGTACAAAATTAAAAATTATGTAGTAGTTGAGTAACACTAAATATAAATTAAATTAAACACAAGTTATTTTAATTGCACATTCATATAGATATGATAATTAAATTTATCTTATTAATAATCAAAATATTTATTTTAATTTATTAACTATTTATTATATTAATTTCATACATTAAAATATTTAATACAAATAATTATAAAAGTTTCACAAAAATACAAATAATTATGAAGTTAAATTTATATAATAACGATATAATAGAAATTATAAATAATATTTATATATAAATTACTAATATTATATATAATAATTAATAAATATCGGTTATTTCGGTCCACTTCAGTACAGAACAGTTCGGTACGGTTCAATACGGTTCTCTATTCGGTTCCAGTACAATTCGATTCGGTTCTAATAAAAAAGTCAACAGTACAATTCGGTTCAGTTCTAGTAAAAAAAGTCAACGGTACAATTCGGTTCTGGATCTTTTTCTTCGGTATTTCGGTTCGGTACAGGAAGATCCAGAACCGTGTACACCCCTAGTATCAAATAATTCAAATTTACTATGCATAACATTTGAACCTGTAAAGTTGGACATTAAAACTTAAAGGGTAATTAGATACTATAAGTAGCCTTTTCGAATTTGAGCCTAATACAAAACTTTACTAGGTTATTATTTTAGATGTGTAGTAAATAGCATGTATTGCCTTATCTGTTTTAAAAATGTGCAATATTGTTCCATTAGAGATCGGAGGATCCTAATGGCTACTGCTTCCAAGTCAATTGTCTTTAAGCTTAACAAAGATATGAAGCTAAATGGTAATAATTATGAAATCTAGATTATGAAAATCTAGTATGTGCTTGAAGAGCAAGAGGCTCTAAAACCCTTAAGTTCAGTTATGGCTAAACCTAAATATGGCATTACAGCCCAGCATAGGCGGGACCGAGATACCTATATGGCATGAAAAAAGAAGAATTCCACTGCTCGTATTATCTTATTAAGTGTAATGGATGATGACATCATTAAACAGTTTCGCAAGTATCATAATGTAATGGATCTGTGGATTGCTTTGCGGTAAAGGTTCAGAGATGTGACTCTAACTAAGTTTTAATCATTAGTGATCAAATTTGATGCACATCAAAAAATTCTGATCATTCAATGCGAAAACATTTAAGAGAGATGGACAAGGATAAGTGAGCTTAATGAGTATGGTCATAAATTGGCTAACGAGAAGCAAGTTCAAGCTGTTATTCATTCCTTACTTAAGAGTTGGGAGCATATAAAGATGCAACTAACTCATAGTGATAACATTAAGACATTTGATAATGTCGCTCATCATTCAGAGCTTAAAGAGGACTGTCTGGTAGCGATTAAGGTCAATGCAAAAGTGCATATGGCACAATCACGTTCTGGTGGAATGAGTTCAAACCAGAACAAGAGGAAAATAAGCTTCAAAAGTAAGGATAAGGAAAAGGCTTAAGATCCTAAAAAGAAAAAGGTAAAACAGAATAAATATAGGTCCAAAGGCAAAAAGAAGGTAAATGTTTCAAGAGTAAAATATTTCAACTGCCAATAGAAAGGACACTATGTAAGAGATTACACTATGCCCAAATAGATACACTATTCTGACTTAAAAGTGAGTGAAATTTGTGTATCTAGTTCTGAATTTCATACTTTGTAGGTGATAGATTCAGGAGCAAAGGACTATGTAACAAGGGATAGAGATAGCTTTGTTAAGAATTCAGTTTCTATTCTTTTTTTTATTGAAACTTAGTTTCAATTTACATTTTAAGGATGATGATGTACGCCTACGCTTGAACAATGTTTATTATGGTTCTGGTTATATGCTGAATGATTTTATTGTTATGGATGTTGATCATAACTATTTGAATAAAACTAGTTTTTTCTTTAATTCCTTCTTCTTCACATAGTTATGAGAATAATGTGAAATAATAGCATGCTCCTCAGGCACGACTGAATGAGTCGGTTAGCCAAAGTAGGTTTATTAGGTGATTTAAATGAGGTTGAATTGCCTACTTGCGAGTATTGCCTAAAAGAAAAATTAGTTAGAGACTCGTTTGTAAAAGGAACTAGAGCCGATTTTCCATTACAGTTAGTTTATTTTGACGTATGTGGTCTAATAAATGTAAGGGCGAGGCATGGAGCCTATTATTTCATCACATTTATAGATAACTATACCGGGTATGGCCATGTCTATTTGATTTCTCACAAGTCAAAAGCATTAAGCTGCTTCAACACTTATATGAACTTAGTTGAAATCAATTAGACAAAAGGATTAAAACTTTAAGAATAGACTGCGGTCGGGAATATCTTTCAAATAAATTTAAAGTTTTATGTGATGAAAAAAGGGATTGAACAAACCACATTAGTTGTCCATTCCCAGAATTTCATAACAAAATGTTGTTGCAAAAAGGAGAAATAGGACTATCTTAAATGTGGTTAGATTTATGATGGCAGAGGAGAATTTGCCACTCTCCTATTGGAGAGATGCTTTATTGGCTGTCACATATATTTTAAATCGTGTGCCCTCCAAATGTATCACTTCCACTCCTTATAAGTTGTGGAATGGTCGCCAAGCTGACCTAAGCCATTTATGACCTTGAAGTTGTGCTGCTTACATTCATAATATCTCAAGTAAATTTGGTAAATTGACACCAAGAGGTAAAAAGAGTATCTATGTGAGATATTCTGAAATATCAAAAGGATATGTTTTCGTGAGTGAGTAAGAGAATGCCACAATGACAAAACTTGAATCATGAGACGTCATTTTCTTAGAGAATGAATTTCCAAAGTTGGGCGAATTGAATCAAGAATTCACTTTTTGATGAAACTCATGAAGAGAAACCAACAGGATCACTCCATCCGAGTGGGAGAGAGTTAGAGGAAGAAGGTCAAGACCTTCATCTTCCAAATGACCCAGATGTTCAATACCTTGATTTGAGTGGGAGTATGGAACATGGTCCCAGTGGGAGCATTCTAAATTACGATAAATATATGAGACATATTTATCAAGATTTATAATTGCAAAAATCTAAAAAGATAAGTGTTCCACGCAAACGATTTTAAATCAAAGGGTTGAACGAAACCCTTTTGGTTATCCCATAAGATGAAGAAGAGCCTAAAAATATTTAAGATGCTCTTTCATATCCAATTAAGGAAAAGTGAATTAAAGCAATAGAAGAACAAATGGCATCTATGAGATCAATGTTACGGAACTGGTTGATCTACTAGAAAGACATAAACCAACTGGGAATAAATGGATTCTCAAAGTGAAGTGAAAGGATCATAGAAGTATCGAAAGATAAAAGGCTCAACTAGTTGCTAAGGGTTCACGCAAAAAAAAGGGATTAACTATAAGGAGACTTTCTCACTTGTTGTCAGATTTATGTCCATAAGGTCGATTCTTGCCATAGTGGTGAGTTTAAACCTAGTGCTACATCAAATGGATGTGAATGTTGCTTTTCTCAATGGAGAATTGGTTGAAGAAATCTATATGGAACATCCTATGGGTTTCATCGAAAAAAGTTTCGAACATAAGATTTGCAGATTGATAAGTTCAATTTATGGCCTTAAAAAGGCTTCAAGATAACGGTATTTGAGATTTCATGATACAATCATGTCGAATGTGTTCAACATGATTGATGAACACCATTGTTTTTATAGTAAAAGGTTTGAAAGTAAATTTTTCATTTTGACATTGTATGTAGACGATATACTTAAAACTGAAAAGACAAAGGGTACTTAAATGAATTCAAAGATTGGTTACCGTCCAACTTTGAGGTGCAAGATATGGGTCAAGCATATTACATTATTGAATTCAAGATTTCAAGAGATTGTTCGAGAAGGTTGTTGTCTTTTTCTCAAGAGAAATATATCAACAAAATCCTTGAACAGTTTAGAATGTAAAAATGGAAACCTATAAATAACCCATTGCCAAAAATCAGTTTCTTAGCAAAAGATATGTGTCATAAGATGCTGAAAGAAATGGAACATATGAGGAACGTTCCATAGACCAGTGTCGTGAGTTGTCTTATATATGCTATATTGTGTACAAGATATGATATATGATATGCAGTGGGCATGGTTAGTTGATATCAATCTAACCCAGATGAAGCACATTGAGAACAGTTAAAAGAATGATTAGATACCTCAAAGGTACAGTAGATTATTCTCTCTGTTATCAAGGAAAGGATTTGCAATTGAGAGGAAAAATAGATGCTAATTGTGCAGGAGATGTGAATGAGAGAAAAACCACTTCAGGTTTCTTATTTGAGCTTGGCAAGTGTGCCATATCATGGAATAGCAAGAAATAAACCTGTTTAGCCCTATCAACAGTGAAAGTTGAATTTGTCACTTCCTTAGTTGCAGTACACGAGACAATTTGGCTAAAATGATTTATGAGTCATTTAAGCATAACTGCTTCAGAGGAACCAATGACCGTCTATAGTGACAGTCAGTCGTCGATAGCTTATAGTAGGACTAGCATATCGGCATTAAGTATCAATACATGAGAGATATTGTTGCGCGAGGAGAAGTGAACTTACAGTACATTTCTATGCATAATATGATTGTAGATCCATTGACTAAACCTGTAACGAGAGATGTGTTTGAGAAACACATTAGATCTCAGGGTTTGGATAGAATTTAATTAGGAATAATAATCAAGTCCATTGTTGGAGATACATGAATGTGAATGTTTAATGTGTGAAAATTTACTATTATTAATCATAAGATTGAGCATGTCAGACAGAGGAGCAATCCACTCATACGGGTGTTTACCTTAGTTTTGTTAATAAGTTAACAAAACTAAGATGTGCCGTCTTGCACAAATTAAAAGATTGATCTTGTTAAGGTGCGAGATAAAGACATACATAAGGTTATATACTTTTCGAACAAGATCTAAATCAGGATTGAATGGAATCTAATAGTAAGTTAACTGTAACTATCAAGTTCTATCTAAAAAGCCAAAAGTAGTCCTTAAGTAAGCGGACTAAAGTTGGATGCTTCAGTACATCGCAACCTTATGCTTCTATTTGGTGTTATATATAACATGCGCTCCTTTTAGAGAAGGAGATAGCATCATAACACATGTTTCATACCATGTGTGTTTAAGTAGACTAAAGAGAGGGAATTTAAAGTAATTGATCTCAACTTTCCCTTAGGGGTGTGCAGAACCGAACCGGATGGATTTTGGTCTATTAGGTTCGGTTTTTTTTTATTCTGAACTGAAATTAAAGTTCGGTTTGTTCGGTTCAGTTCGATTCTTAAGATTGGTAAATCGAAGGAACTGAACCGACCAAATTTCTTAAAACACATCATTTTGCTCTTATATATATATATATATATATATATATATTATTTTTCTTCCTTACCTGAACCCTAGCCTTGCATGCTCAGCTTCTTTCTCTTCTTTTGTTATTCGCTTCTTTACTTCTTCCTCTTCGATTATTCGATTCTTCCTACAACCATGGTCAATATCCGTTTTACTCTTCTCTTTTCGTCTGATTTGTTTTAATTTTTGTTGCTTTGGAAGGAGATTCCTTAATTTAATTTTCTTTGTTGGTTCTCTGCTACTTCAAATTAATTGGTATAGTTATTAGCTCTAAAATTACATAATTAGCTGTAGAAATTGATAAAAATATCATTACTTTTTTGCTTCTTTTTGAAATCGCCTCCTTTGATTTGGGGATGAATGTATGATCGGTGATCTTTATGATTAAGTTAATGGAAGCCTTCTCTTTTCCTTTTCTTTTCTATTTAAAGCCTTTGAAAATGTTGTTATCTTGCCTCATTTTATGATGCATATTCATTAACTTTATTAAATTGTTTGTGAATTCCTACTAATACGCTTGAGGCGTGTTAATTGTTGCTTTTCATAATTGTTATAACACTTCTCCTTATGTTTGATAGGGCATTGGTTTTTTAATTGGCTTTCTGATTGTTGAATTTTTAAAAACTCAATTTCATTCCTATACATTGTGAGGAGGTTGTTTATGTGGTTTCATCAAAGTTAACATAGAGCAACTTGACCATAGGATGCACAGAAACTAAAAAATCTGAATGATATGGTTGACTAAAATTCATGTTTGGCCTTAAAGTTATGGTTGTTGGTATATATTTATTAATTAATTGATTTCTTTTTATGAACTTGCATTTGATATTCCTTATAATATTGCAATTCATTTTTGCTTGCTAGTTATGACTTATGATATATTGATATTGTTGACATTCTATTGCTGTGGTATAATATTAATTGGGGAATTCATAGTGACGGGAATATGCTTTTTGAGACCAATTATTAGTTGAATATTTTTGGTTGAAATTAAACGATTAGGTATTGCTTTCACTTTAGAGATGTAATTTTTTTTCTTTTAATGTACAGTATGTTCCCAATAACTTCCATTTTATTGTATCAAACCTTGTTTGTCTCAAAAGAGACCTTCACATGCTTACCCACCCCTACTAAACATAATTAGTTTTATAAGGTCATATACTTTAATACATGAAACATAAAAAAATGGTGTGTGTTTGTGTGTGTGTGTGTGTGTGTGTGTGTGTGTGTGTGTGTATATATATTAGAAATAAATCTGTGATGATAACAATATGAGGGCTACCTAATGAATATTCCTAAAGCATTTTGGTTTGCAAGTAAAACCTTTACCCAAAGTAGCTTCCAATAATATTCAGAAGTGTGAATAAATTACAACATAATATTAAAATATGATGTATTAGTTGGATTGACAGGTGGGTTTAGCTGGGATCAAACCTATCACTATCCTAGTTTTAAAAATTGTTTTGCAATTTTAATTTCAAATTAATGTAAATTTTTGGCTTATTCTTGCACAAAGTGCGTTACCAGATAATAACATCGGGATTTTCTTTTTCTTTATCTTTCTCTTTTTCTTTTTCTTTTGTTTTGTAATCTATATATATTGTTGGCTTGCTTATTTTTGTTTTTTTTATTAGGCCTCTAGATGAGACTCAAACTCTCATCACTCAAGTTGAAACGCAAACTCAGTTCGAGACCAATTAACCTACGAAATCAGAGGCAACATCTAAAAATTTAAAGAGGAAATCTATTAGACCAAAATCGGAGGTTTGGGATCACTTTGTCAAATTCACAAGTGCAAAAAGCGATATAAAAGGCAAGGCAATTATTGCTATAAAGAATTTTTTTGTGATCTTAGAAAAAATGGTACAACGGCATTGAAAAAGCATATTAGTGTTTGTAAGAAATGCCCTGAGACTCAAGATACACAATCACAATTGAGTTTTAGGGTTGACAATGAAGTTGGGGGTCTTGCTGCTTGGAAATATGATCAGGAATCTATAAGAAATGGTTTAGTTGAATTGGTAATTTCAACTAAATTACCTTTAACCTTTGTTGAAAATAAAGTATTTAGGAAATACATGGCTCTTGTGGAACCCAAATTTAGGATGCCATCTAGATTCACTGTATCTAGAGATTGTTTTTAGATTTATGTCGATGAGAAGACTAAACTTGAGCAATACATTGAGATTAAAAAATAAAGACTTTGCCTTACTACAGACACTTGGACATCAATTCAATAAATTAATTATATGTGTCTAACATGTCATTGGATCGATGATGAGTGGAAATTACATAAAAGGATTTTGAACTTTTATCCTATCTCTAGTCATAAAAGGATTTTGAACTTTTGTCCTATCTCTAGTCACAAAGGTAGAGAGTTAGGCATTGAAATTGAAAAATATTTGAATGATTAGGGAATTGAGCGTGTTTTCACTATTACTGTGGATAATCATAGTCCGTATGAATATGCCATAAATTATTTGCATGAGAAATTTAATGATTGGGGTCATAGTATTTTGGAAGGAAAGTTGTTGTATATGAGATGTGTTGCTCATATAGTTAATTTGATTATGCAAGATAGCTTAAAAGAAATAGAAAATTCAGTTAAAAGGGTTAGGGCGACTGTACGTTATGTGAGGTCATCTTGTAAAAGAATTAGGAAGTTCAAAGAAAGTTGTGAGTATGAAAAAATTTAGTGTAAGCAGATGTTGTCTCTTGATGTCCCAACTAAGTGAAACTCCACGTACCTTATGTTAGACACAGCCCAAAAGTTTGAAAAGGTTTTCAAGTGGTTAGATTATGTAGATCCCTATTTTAGAATTATGTTGCAAGGAGAAAATGAGTGGTCGGGTGTGCCTGATAAAAGTGTTGGGATAATGTGAGAAGAATGCTCAATTTTTTGAACCATTTTTATGAGCTTACTTTAAAAAGTTATGGTTCTAAATATGTGACATGCAGTACTTTGTTTTTTGAACTTTACATGATGTATCGTTTGTTAGAAGAGTGGAAAAAAAATTGAGTTGTCATTGATGGCTACAAAAATGAAAGTGAAGTATGATAAGTATTGGGGAGATCCAACGAAAGTTAACCATGTTATTTATCTTGGTGTTGTTTTAGATCCCCAATATAAGCTTCAATGGCTTAACTTTGCTTTCAAAAGGATGTTTGGGTTAATAGATGGTGAGTCAATGGTATTTTGAATCAAAGATTTGTTGGATAAATTGTATGAAGAATACAAAGATAAAGATTCAAGTTCAAGTTCAAGCCAAAAAGAGCTTATGGAACAAGATGATTCCATCATTTTGATGCAATTGGATGAAACTGAGAAGTTGAAAAGAATTGTTGAATCAGAATACAAGAATGAAGTCTTGGGTAAGAATTCAAGTAAGAGGATTGATATTGATAAGTATTTGAGTGAGCAAATTAAGTATGATGATAAGAGGAATTTTGATATTTTAGAATGGTGGAAAGTAAACAGCCATAGATTTCCTGTTCTCAGTAAGATAGTTCGTGATGTGTTGGTTGTCCCCATCCCTACTGTAGTTCGTGATGTGTTAGATGTCCCCATCTCTACTGTGCCTTCAGAGGCTATATTTAGCTATAGCGGAAGACTACATGATGTATTTAAGAGTTCATTGACTCTTAAAATTGTGCAAGCCCTTATTGGTACTCAAGATTGGCTTATTGAATCAGATGAACTTGAAAGAGCAATTAAAGAAGAAGATGTGATCCAAATAGAGAAAGGTATATATATCTATGATCTTAGTTTGTTTTAATTAATTAACTTAGTTCTTATAAAAAATAATTATTTATTTTTTTATTTGTAGATTTTTAAAAAATGCATATGGAGTCTATTGTTGATACAGTAAAATATTTCTATACTTTTCAATTGTTTTGTATTATAATTTCACAATTTAGTTAAATTTATTTAATCATTATTTGTTTGTATGGAATGCAGGTCTAAGAGGGCTTGATTGGATTTATTGCAGTGTTATCTATCAAAATTTGTGTTATATTTATTTACATGTATGCTTCTTTTTTTTAATTGAAGGACATTGAATGTATTATTTAATCAAAACTTATGTTGTATTTATTTTTAATGTATTTTTTTACTGTAATTTTGCTTAGTATTTATTAGGAATATAATATGAAAAATTTATGTATGTTTTTTCATTTTAGTTATTTTAAATGGTTTTAATTTATTGAATATAAGTTAATTTAATGTATGGACCCATATAAGTTACATTTTTTTTTAAAAAGCCCATATTTGTACAGAATCGAATGGACCGAACTGACCGAAATTATTTTGGTCTATTCGGTTTCAATCATTAAAAGTTATGTCCTCGGTTCGGTTCTGCAAATCTTAAAATATCGATTTTCGGTCTATTCGGTTCGGTCCAAAATCGAATCGAACCAAACCGACCATTTGCACACCCCTACTTTACCTAGTGTGAGACCCTATATGATTAACGACCATTAAAACCCTTAATTTATTATCCCTGAAATATGGTTTAGTGTCGCTAGCTTAGTTGGTCTCCAAGAGATCATGAGAAAAATTCGGTATGGCAAATCTAACTAAAAAAGTGAGCTGAATCATAATGGATGGCATATAGTAAGAGTAAAAGATAGTCTTCCGATCACATTTAATAGTTTCGTGGTTCACCGGCATGCCTATTATAGTTTCTATGAGTAGAGATATAATATTGAACATGAAAATTATTTTATGAGATCATGAGTTAAAATGGTAAATGTGAGAAGGTAATCTTGGGTTAGACATACATGAAAAAAATGATCTTGTTTTTGCGAGACGCTATATATTTCTAAGAGGTGTATAGCACCAGCACTCTTGATGTATGCTGGTCGTATGGTCTATCTGCCTGTAAGACTAGAGATCTCAGCTAAAAATTATTCCATCATGTGCGACTGGGAGATGATAGAGTCTGGATACGCTCATGACTCCATAGCATTTCATATCAATATGAAAATTATATGCTGATATGAAAACTGTTCCATATTAAATCCATTAATTAGGGAATATTCCTTATTTGAAAAAAAAAAGGTAATTTCCCTTTTATCATTTATTTCCTTTAATGTATCAGTTTTCTATTTTAGAGAAAAAGGCTATATAAATAGCCCAAGGAAAAATCTGAAAATGATGAAAAAAAATTACCTTACCGAAACTCTGTAGAAATTTTCTCACTCCCTATTTTATCTTTAAGAGGGTTTTTGGACCGTGAATTCATCCACATCTGTTGCTCGTTGATAAAGCCGCTGTTAATAACATGAAATAAGGTCTTTTGCAAGCTCATTCAAAGTTTTTCTATGCTTCAAGAGGTAAATTTGGCTTTCCTCTTATTCGATATATTATGATATATCTAACAAATCTAATAATAATAATAATAATAATAATAATAATATTGATAAATATTTTCTATTTTCATGAATAGCCTAAAAACAAAATTACATAAAAATAATTTTTTTAAAAAAAAAAAATAACAAGTCAACACATGCTGGCTAACAATTGGAAGCCTGCAATCCTTTTAAAACAATTTCAGATTTTTTACTTCTTTTTTTAGTTACTTGCTAAGAAAATTTTATTTTTCACTTTTGTAATTCGCATTATAATATTATTGCTTTCAAATTTCAAATGTTTTAAAGAATTTTTTTTTTTGTTTTGTCTTATAATATTGTCAGTTGCTAATTAATTTTTATTTTTTCATTTGCTTTGACTAATTATTTATTTATTAGGATAATTGAATACTAGTTTTTTCTTGTAATTATTTTTTTATACAATTTGATTTTACAATATTTTGGCTCTTTTACATATAATTTTGAGTGATGATTGATGCAAATAAAATGATTTTTTTAATATTGTTAATTTTGGTTCTTTTTTTTATCCACTCTCTCTTTCACCATTTCACACCCTCTATCATTTAATTATAAATTTATTTATTTTATTTATATATGGTACGAAATAAATTTTTCGAAAGAAAATCAATTTAATTTGAGCAACAAGTCTTTTGAATGTCTGTTGAAGCTAATTTTCATATTACTATATCAAGTTTTTCAAAATAATGACAAGTCAGAAATTTATCGTGGAATAGTTTTCACTGGATCATGTTTATTTATATCCTAAAATATGACATTATCATCCTAATGATCAAAATGAGATTATAATGACTCTTTTATTTTAAATGAAAGTAATAGATGTTATAATATATTTTAAATGTAACATTAAATAGTTTTAAAATATGAAATCTCATCTAGTACAATTATGGAAGTTGTTTTTTTAATTGTAATAATTGTTTCTTTTTAAAATTTAAACGAAAGTAATATATTATTATAATATAATATAATCATATTATTTTAATAAATTAATGTGTACTCCATTTGATTCTGAAATTCTGGCTATTAACTATTAGGGAATGCTAGTTGTCACTATTAGCTAGAGATCATAAAGGGTAGGAATTCGCCGAAATTATCGTACCCACACTTGAATATGTTAAATATTAAGTTATTCGTATATGTTTTAAATCCGTTTGTTATTATTATTTGAGTGCTACTATCCTTCTAGAATATGAATAAAAATAGTTGTGTACAATCCATACTAGGGATGATCATGAGACGGGAATTTCCCGTTTCCGGTAGGGACCCAACCCAAAAGGGGCTAGAAATTTCCGAATTTTTCCCCTGCGGGGGCGGGGGTGAGGAGAAAAAAATCTCCGCTCTTGAATTCGGGACGGGGACGGAGAAAGGGGTTCCCGCCCCGAAAATATATATATATATATACAAATATTTAAATTGTACGGAATATTTACAAATATTTAAATTTTAATTATATGATATATTTATAAATATTTGTATTTAAATTGTATGAGATGTTTTTAATGTTAAGTTATCAGTTATTAAATTTTGTAAAATATTTTTTATTCAGGTCGAAAATCTCTATTGGATCGGAAATTTCTATTAAAATTGAATATTTTTGTCGGTGACGAGAAGCGCAACCGTGGCGGGGACGGAGGATTTTTTCCCCGCGTTCCCAGCAGGGATGGGAACGGGGAATCCCCGCTTCTGGGCGGGGCAGTAGGTGGGGAGCCACTCCCCGCCCCCGCCCCGTGATCACCCATGATCCATACCCATTAAAATACGCCTTTAACTATTTTTAAAATCTATGTACTAAATGCAATTAAATTTAAACTAAATAAACATGATTTAAACTTAAATTTTACATAATTAAAATATAATACAACACTAATTTAAGATATGCATATAATTAAATAAGAAAGTTCGGATAGCTGGCATTTGGAAAGCTAAATTCATATTCTATCCGAATATATCACAAATAGGAAAATTACTATCTACCCATTTTAAATTTTTTTAAAACCATCCAAACTCTATATTAATTGGGGATGGATTTGGGGGACTTAAAATATTGTATCAGTTGCCATCCCAACTATAATTTGTCAAATATAATAGACATATACATGATGTATAAGCATCAATTAAAAAAAAAAATCTTCAAACCAACAGTTAATTCATATTTTATATATATAAAAGTTCCAATCTATAAAAATTTCAGATAATATATATGTATATTTTAATTTCTAATATTATTAATTATAAAATTTAAGTTATTGTTTGTCATCATAAATTTTCAATTTTAATTATTAATCTCAAAATAAGTAATGTTATTTTTGGTTTTAAAAAAAGATAAAAAAAAAATTAGCTTATAAAATTAGGGGTGGATATGAATTAGTTAACCAGTCCATAACTTATTTTTTAAGTTTACCCCATTAAAGTCGGTTTTTCAAAATTAAAGTCCAAATCTAGAACATTAATAACCGATTAATTACTAAATACGGTTGATTAACCATTGGTTAGCCGTTAAAAAAATTAAACATGAACTTCATATAAAAACCTTCAATCCATCTATCAAATTAAAATATAAATTCTCAAAATTTTAAATATAAAAATATAAGTCATCAAAATTTAATAAAAATTAATTAAAATAAAATTACATAAATATTAATTTATTAGTCATATACTTTCTATTATAGGGCGGAATATGGATTCATGTGAAATTATCACCATGTCCATATATATGTGTAAAATTACATAATTAACCAGACACTTAAATTATTTAAAAAAAAAAATCAGACACTTAAATCAAAATTCAAGTCTATTAACTATAATTTTAAAAATTAAAGTTTCCATACACGTCTAATTAGACTGATTCACTATTAAAGTCAGTTTGAATATAGTTTTTTAAATGACTTAACGATTTTCCAGTTTTTTCATCCAACCTTATTTAAAACTTATGAATTAAAATTTTCAACCGGCTTTTGTCTTATTTTATTTTATTTTATTTTGATAATTGCATCTTTGGGATGAAAAGAATAAGATTTGAACCCTAATTAATTGAAAAAATAAAATGTTTAACCGTTTAAACAATAGGTACACCAATTTTTGTCTTACCTTCGTGTCTTTACGGAATATACTTTTTTCTACATTGTATGATTTTATTTCAAGTAGTTTAGAGGGTTGATAGATCCGTCCTTTAAAAAAACAAATCCATTTTTTTAATCACATCATTGGAGGCAGAGATGAAAATCATGTCAACTATTTGAATTACATATAATTCCAATAAATTCAGATTTTATTGAGTTGTAAAAAATTCTATAATTATTTAATTTCTTTGGACAAATGATAATAATAATAATAATAGTAATAATAATAATGCATATTGTGAGAAACACTTAATTAACTTCGGGTGAACCATTGTAATTATGCATTAGGGTCTGATTTTCACATACAAATTGACATAAATTCAGAGAAAGCAAAACATAAAAAAAAATATAAGTATTAATCCGGTGTAGAGTATGTTGTGCGCTACACACCGTTAGATCAAATAATTAAAGTGATAATATGCATTAGTCATTGCGAATTGTTTCCCACAAAAGCTAACATACCAATAAAAAAAAACATACCAAGTATTCCAGCTGGGAAGGTGGCAAAAGCCATGTACCACACGAATGGAACAACCTGGACAATTAATCAAGGGAAAATTATACTAATTATTAATAAAAAATTAAACGAATTAATGTTATGCGAGATAATTTGACGCGCAGTGTATGGATATATCATGCTATGCACCATCTGATCGGATGACTATATATTGATTGTATTGGTCATCCGATCAGATCCCAAATTAACACTCTAATATTAATATTAAATGAAAAATAGAAATAATTGATAACCTTGTCTAGTGCTTTGACCATAGCATGAGTATCATTAATATTATTACCAAAAGCATCGAGGGCTTTCCCTAACAATAAATATCCAATAGGCTGAGCCAATCCATGCACTATTGCCCCCAAACTCCCTAATCCCATTAATGTCCAATCTAATCCATCAGCATAACTTAACAATTTATAAAATTCCAGACTTTCATTTCCATCATTTTGCTTCTTTATCTCTTCTTCTTCTTCTCGATTTTCTGAAGTCGTTTGCACCATTTTTCTGTATCAGAATCTCTCTTAATTAATTATTATTTTTAAATTATTTAGCTAATTAAGCCAACACTTATATAGTCCCATAGTATAAGAATATTATGAGGTATATGCTTAATAATAAATATTATTAAAGAATGGTATCATAAAAATATATTGATCTTGGTGGCATCTATCTAACTGGTCTTTGTTCATGTCCCCATGCAATTTAGGATTAAGAGGGGCCTGCTCTCTCGCTTCAGACAACGCACAATACTCCATATATTTATTTTATTTATTTACGGATCCAATTATTATATTTCTAATTAACTTGATTATGCATTTAGTGTATTTTTTAAATAATGAAAAAAAAGTTAGGATTTAATGGATCAGCAAGCAACAATAATTCACCTCTTATGTGGTGGAAACAAAATGTGTAAAATATTATCTAAAGAGGATAAATAATGGTTAAAGCTTAGGTTTAGGATTTGGTCATATTTAACAAAGACCATGTATGCCGGCTTATATTCTTTTTTTGTAATTTACCCCTTTCTATCTCTGTGATGCATATATACAAAATTCGTCCAAGCAATTTGAAAAATTTTCAACAGCTCAATCTCTATAATTAATTGAAATTGTGAGGGGAAATTTCAAGAGAAGTTAATATGATTTCTCAACTTGACAAGTTTCATTTATATATTATAGAGCAAAAAGTCCCGAAAGCTACTATCAAGCCCTAATAATTTAATGGCCAAGCGTGCAAAAAGTTAAGAGTGAAATTTCTTCTAATGTAAAAAAATAATAATAAAAAGAAGAGAATTGAAATACATTCAAATTTTAAGGCGATCAAATATTATCAGAGCGGATGGTTCTATAACGATGGCAGAAAAATGGCATTTACGTTGGCAGCTACATGAACAACGAGTTACCACAATTGCGAAATAGGATGGAACGTATTTACGATATTTGTCCGTAGTTTGTAGATGCAAATACAAAGAGTAAGCTTTTGGGCTTAATAGTCATAAAAATAATGGAACGATATGGATAACACACAATGAGTCTCTAGATGATGGGACATGTAATGTTGTACTTAGTTAAGTATGCAAAAAGAAAAGTCTCATGAAAAATAATATAAGTGGAGTGATATTATCTAATGCTATCAGAGCTTTTGAAAAAATATTGTTAGTGTTAGAATTAATTTGATTACATGCATCACATACATAACAGAATTTAAAATTTTTAATCAAACTAAATAAGATTTTTGCCATTGAAATTATATTGCTAATCTAAAGTTGAAAAATCACCTGTGAATTTTTGTTGATCAGTTGATTTTTCTTTACACCGGATTGTCGCAAATCACAGTATCCAAATTTTTAAATACCTCCAAATTGTCCATACCAGAGAAAAGAGAAAAATGAACCAATGGATGTACAGAGGGGTTGCGAAAATCCTATGGGACCATTAATAGGATATTCGGCCAAGATAGGGAGAAAAATGAGGAATTTTTATTCTTCTGTAATTCTCTCCTTATCCTACTTCTGTTTTTATACTCCAAGTCACAAACAAAATTCTAGTATGATTAGAACTTTATAAAAACTAGAATATTAATCATTAATTAACTCTTAATTAATTAAATAAATTTGTGTAATTAAATTCATTATGGGCTTCTACCATAAGGGTCTGTACAGAAGCCAGTAGACTGGGTTTTTCTACGTGGACTTGAATTTAATTACCCAAATGGATTTCAAATCCAACTAAATTAAATATGTAGTATTCATAACACTTACGGATTATATTTAATTTAGTTTGGCCCAAGAAATAAGCCATTAAGGCTTTTAATTCTCCTTATGAGTAAAAAGCACTCCCAGAGTGCTTCCGCGCAGAACAATTTCATCTGGGCCTATAATTAATTATCCATTTGGTGCAAAAATATTATTTTAGTCATATAACATTTATAGTTTAATAATATTTTATTTTGGATCAAAATGGACTAGCTCATTTTTACAAACCATGCGCAGAAAATTCCATGAACGTTTCTGCAGACTTTTTCCGGTGCATGCTTAATTAATTAAACTCCTTTAATTAATTATTTCCTTATTATTTTCTCTATCCAAATGGGATTAGGACTCTAGGGCATATATTCAATAATCTTGCACTTGCATTAAAGCTAATCACTCATTCCATAATAATATCAAATATTATTATTTTCTATATTTTTACCATTTTACCCCTTCTCTACAGGTGTGTGATCTATTGGGTTTTCTGATATACTTGGTAGTACAGACATGCTGCAATTAATAAATTGTATTATTTAAACTCTTTAAACTATTACATTAATTCTCTAGTTAATATTTATATTTATGTTCATTTACAAATCATGAGAGGCTTCTAGTCAAGTATCATGATTACCCAAGTGACAGAAAAGTTATGTGGTTTTGATTGAACCCTTCCATAAAATAGTTTCCGTTCAATTACTTTTTTTACTACACTTTATCTCATTTAGGATTTGAGCATGGATTTTGCCAACTCATGTAAACCTAAATAAAGTTGTTCATTTAACCATTGTTCCCCAAATGACCCTTGTGGATCTCATCTATCTTGGCATTCTACTCTGGTAAGAAATTCTCTAAACAAGGGTATTATTGAACTTGTGAGATAACTCCTATAATAAATCCGGGATGGTGAATCATTTATTGATCACTCAATTATCTTTAAGTAAGTCAATCTCCTAACTATGTTTACCTTTCGATGGACGTAAGCAGTTATGGAGTTAAAATATATCACTCACTACTTAAAATAACTTTGGTAATCTCAAATCTGATGATACTTGCACCACTACTACGTAGAGATTGCTCACTAACATAAATTTAATATCCATATAAGGATTCTCATGGAAGGTCTCCAATGTACTTGCTCTTCTAATAAGCATTCACATGTTAGCTTTGACCATCTCTATGATCACAGTTATGAAAACAACTGCTTCAACAATTCAAAAACATAACATGTGCTAGTATATTCGTATTAACAATTTCATTTCTTGTTAATACTATGACTAGAGATATTTAGGTATTAACACATTTGGATGTAATAGGCATCTCATATTATAAACTCTTTCATGATTGCCTTTGCACTATATTTATAATACCAAGGACTACATTTATTAATTTAAAACATGATGTCAAGCATTAGGAAGTAATAACATAGCATTAATAAATGTAATTACCTTTTCGTAAATTAAAATTGAGTTCATATACATGACATAATTCCTTATTCTACATGGGCTCTTAGGGAATACTCCTAACAATCTTCCACTTGCACTAGAGCCAATCACTCATGTGTTTTAAGCCCATACTATGTACATGATGATCGCACTTGCTTTGGGATAATGCCTTAGTGAGAGGATCGGCCACATTGTCATTTGTGGGAACTCTTTCTATCTTCACATCACTTTTTGCTATCATCTCCCGAATGAGATGGTAGCATATGAGAACATGCTTGGATCGCTGATGAGTCCATGGTTCCTTTGCTTGGGCAATAGCTCCATTGTTATCACAATACAAGGGTATTAGATTAACAATACTACGCACCACTCCTAGTTCAATAATAAACTTTTTGATCCATAATGCTTCCGTAGCTGCATAAAAAAGCAATGTACTCAGCTTTTGTAGTAGAATCAGCAATCGTCTCTTGTTTAGAACTCTTCCAACTGATTGCTCCTATAACACCCTATACCTGGTCGGATGAACGAGTCGAATAAGAATGTTACATACCTATTTAAAGATCCATAATATGCAAATAATAAAATTTCCTTCCCAAAACTATATATTACTTCAAATTGTACTATTCAATCTACAAAAATTTTGGCAGCATAACAGCTGCTTCGAAACCTAATTCTCTTGTAAATTTATTAAATTACAATCCCATTATATATTCAAACACCTTCACATGCTCTACCAGTATAAACTTTCACAATTCATCAATCACAGCCCAACAATCTCACCATACGTAGATCATTGTATATATTTATAACAATTATACATTCATAATTGATTACTTATACAAATTACTGTACTTCAACATTTTTAAGGTATAGACAAGCAAAACCTTACTTTGGGCATCAGTCTTAATTCTATTTAAAACCTTTATGTACCTTTTAGTTTTCTATTATTTGGTTCGAACTTGGAATGCATATTCTAAGCTTCCTATGTATCCCAAAAATCGGGAATCAGAACCACTTAATTCTGTGTGCTCAATTCTTTTCGTGCTAATACATGATACTTTTTACCTTATCAAACTCTAAGGTTATTATATTTTAAAATATATCATTTTATTACTTAATATATAATCTTAACACTTATTTGTCATTTTATCACTTAAATCTTCCTTTTTATTTTTTGATGTACATATCTATTTTTAACACCGTATTACTTAAATTTACCATCAAGTTCCTTTATCCAAAAACCATAATATATTTTGTACACTTACATTAAATTTTTCATGTCATTTAACCATTTTCTCTTCATCTATATTATTTAAAAACCATTTTAGAATCCCTTAGCTTCGTTTATAACCCTTCACATATACATAAGCTTACAAGTACCATATGCATATTACATTAATAATTTATTTTATTATTTAGATTGTTCATATTTGTAAAATTCACATAGTCCATTAAAGAAGTGTAAGCACCGTGTCCCGAGGCGGTCCAGATCAGAGATTACCCGATGAAGAAATAAATGCCCGGTTTCATGTATGGTTTCTATTTTTAAAATGGGAGTTGTATTCTGCTCTTAGTGTTATTGTATTTCATTTTAGATGTTTTCTTTATTTTATTTATTTATTGCTTTCAACATGGATAATTGCGCCTTTTAATTGATTTCATCGTATAGAAAGCTGGTGAAATAATAAATTCAAAACCTAATTGTAAAATTAATCAAAGTACGAATAAATGAGAAGTCCCGAACCTATCTCTGGTCTTTGGGCTCAAATAGGCGAGAGGTCTATCCGATCACTCATTGAAATGAGACCTCCAAGACACCTCTTATGTCCCATCAAAGACTTAAAAATCATAGGCTCCCAAGGGTTAAAGGGTCACTCTCAATGTTCTATAGGGGGTGAATGCCTCTAAGACCCCTTGGTTTGCCCAAAATGGATACATGCGCTGTCTTAGGCTCTTCGAGACAAGAGGAACTTTCCCAATATTTTATTGGGTGGCGACTCCATGAAACCTCCTTGTTGCCCAAAATAGACTCACTTATAAATACCTTACAAGTTCCAATGAACCTCTCCCGAAAGCCCTAAAAGCGGGCCTTTGGGAAGCCCACGAGGTTCGGCATGCGTCACAGTGGCGACTCCGCCGGGGACTATTGTTCGAGACTTCGATTTGAAAGTACCTTGATTAAAATTTACAATTAAGCTTTAGTTTATAAATTTTGCTTTCTCTCAAAACTGCATTGCATCTCATTAGAGCCTTAGATCTATGCTAGTTTGGTCCTCTTTTAGCCCCGGTGCATTCCCGAAGCACGACCCTACGTTCACTCAATGTAGTGAAGTGTTAAGGATAATCACCAGCCCAAGTCTCGTACCATTGTGGTATATCAAATGGAGACCCGATTGGTCGTTACGCTCATGATGAGTTAGACCCATTGGCAGGGACCATGCTTGGGTAGCCCTAAAGTATCATCACCCTGGCCAAAGCTCATATAATGGCAATAAATACTTCCACTAGGTGGTATGAACCATAATACCTTGCTTGCTATATGGATCATTTTGTATTGGACAAACCCAAATAATCTGATTGGTCAACTAATCAAAGGCTTTCATGCCCCGGTAGGCCCATGTCAATTTATTCGGACTACCTAAATACACAATGATCACAACTCATGAGCCTATGCATTAGTTAAGAGAGGTTATGCTGCCAGTTTTCCACTGTGCACCATACGCGTTCATTGGGTTCCCTGTTAACCCATGGATCAAGCCCACCTAAAATAAAGACCGCACGACCTCGTGTGTGGGGGCAATAAGGTTGGAAGGATCTATCTGTTTGCATGTGGTTGTGGATGATGCATTGCATATTCATGTTATTCATGCATAAAATTTTTATTTTCTCCCTATGCATACATCTTATTCTTTGTAAATAATTATTACATGTACATATTATCCTGTGTATAGTTTTTCACATGTCTCACATGTACCATTATAATCTCTTTTAACCATTGTATACCATTTATTGCACAGCACGACCATGCATTGCATATTACTCATGCATCATTCTAACTCTTTGCCTTTCAGCCACCGTAGACCATTTGCTTGGGTGGTTTAGGGATCCCGATAGTCGTCCGAAGAACGATCAGAGTTTGGATTGGCCGACAGAGACCTAGCATCCTTACCAAAGCATCTGAAGGTATTAAAAATGGTTGGCCCTTCACAATTGACAGAAGAGACTCGCGCCTTGATTGCCCAGGAGATAGATAAAAGGTTTGAAGAGCTGGAAAAAAGGATGCTGGCTGTGATCAAAGAAAGAATGGATGCCATGGCGCTGGTTCTCCAAGCTCAGCTTATGGCAACAGCTATCAACCAAGTGAAGCCGGCCACGATCGAGAAGGCTCATACAACAACAGCTCCAGTACCTCCTTTTCCTTCTGAGACCAGAGGTAAGAGGTCACTTGATTCACCAGTTGAGCAAGGACAAAATAGAAGGCCTACTTTAGAACATGGCACTATGCCCAAAGAGGATGAGGACCCTGCAGTCACTTATATTCTAGAAGGTGAAACCTCAGGAAGCCTCGACAACAGTAAGATAAATGTCAAGGCTACAGAAGTTTCAGCCACTGGAGTAGCTCGATCCCACCTCACTGTCTTGGGTAAGCCATTGTCTTGGCACTTCACCCGTCTTGTTAAGAAAGGGAAGTTGCAACCCCTGCTAGCTGGGCCTACCCCAAGTCAGGGAAAGCCTAGGCACAGAACAAACTAGTATTATGCATATCACCAGTACACTGGGTATAGAACAGACTACTATCGTCACCTGAAAGATCGCATCCAAGAACTGGTGTCAGACCCAAAAAAAGGAAAGCCGGTAGGAACGCCAACGACGGAAGTGAGGCAAAGGAATTTTTCTAATTTGGGTATATCATTGTCTTGGGTCCTTAAGAGGCTGATAAAGGAGGGGGTATTGCAGCCATTGCTAGCTAGAAGCCAGGGATAGCCCCATCATAAGGAAGACGAGTATTGTGCCTTCCACCAGTATACCGGGCATGCCACAGATTATTGCAATGCCTTAAGACATGCCATTCAATATCTGATTGATTCTAAAAAGATATCTGACCTAGAAAAGCGAGAGGGAAAGAATAAGATAGACTAAGTGCCTAAGTGGAAAGGCATGACGGTTCTTAGGGATGACAATGGACCATCAGCTGCAACAGCTGCGTTGGCAAGAGCGGGAGTTGATTAGCTATTTAGAATAGTCTTTTTATTTTTGAACTGCTTAATAATAACATTTTAGCTTCATTAATAAGATGAACGTTTTTGCTTACTTGTGATACGTCTCTTATGATTTCACTATACATAATCATGATCATGACTCATTCATATTTAACATTGATTCAGTTGATGCTACTTTATTTAATCTCAGAAACTTTGGAAAGTCCAAAGAAAATCTTGATAGCATCTAATGTAACTCCTGAAGCGAGAAAAATTTGAAAGAAAATTAGAAAAAAATATGAAAAAGTCTTTGCCTGGACTTACGAAGATATGCCAGGAATTGATCGGGAAGTCGGGACTTGGGCCGGAATGGGCAGATAAAGTAAAAGAGGAGATTCGGCAGCAAATCAAAGCCATATTTCTAGTTGAGGTGCAGTATCCCATGTGGTTAGCCAATGTTGTCCCTGTGGCCAAGAAGAATGGAAAGGTGAGGGTATGCGTGGACTACCGGGATTTGAACAAGGCTTGTCCTAAGGATGACTTCCCCTTACCCCATATTGATGTGCTAATTGACAGTGCTGCCACTTGTGCAATGTACAGTTTTGTAGATGGCTATGTTGGTTATAATCAGATCCTCAATAAGATAATTGATAGGATCAAAATGGCTTTTATCACAGAGTGGGGGACATATGCTTATAGGTGATGCCTTTTGGCTTGAAGAATGCAGGAGCCACTTATTAGAGGATGGCAACAAAAATCTTAAATGACTTAATCCATAAAGAAGTGGAGGTATACGTGGATGACATGATGATCAAGTCGGCCACTAGAGAAGGTCATTTCGAAGCCCTAGAGAAGTTCTTCCAGAAGATAAACAAGTACAAACTGCGGTTAAATCCTAAGAAGTGTATCTTTGGTGTTACCTCAGGGAAGCTCCTAGGACATGTAGTTAGTCAGAGGGGAATTAAAATTGACCCAGATAAGGTTAGGGCCATCAGAGAGATGCCAATACCGCAAAAGGAAAAGGATGTGAGAAGCTTTTTGGGTAGGTTGCAATACATCAGTAGGTTTATTGCTAAGCTTACTTCGATCTACAAACCGATCTTCAAACTACTCAGAAAAGACCAACCAGTAGTATAGAACGAAAGTTGTCAGAAGGCTTTCAATACTGTCAGAGAGTATTGGCTGAATCCACCGGTGTTGAGACCGCCGCAGCCAGTCAAACCATTGATTTTGTATTTGGCAATAGAAGATAGTTCTGTAGGTGTCATGATAGCCCAGGAGGACGGATTCAGAGTGGAATTTGCTATTTACTACCTTAGCAAGAAGTTTCTGGCTTATGAGGTTAAGTATACAAAAGTTGAAAAGATTTGCCTTACGGTAATCTGGGCCTCTAAGAAGTTGAGACGTTACTTTTATTCCTACAAGGTACATACAGTAATAAGCAGAATCCCTTAAGATACTTGCAGGAAGCCCCATCTTTACTTTGCAAATGGGTAGGTGCTCGTTGCTGCTATAAGAATTTGATGTAGAGTACATCACTCGAAAAACTATCAAAGGGCGTGCAGTGGCTGAATTCTTAGCAGAACACCCAATTCAAGGAGACTCATACAAGTTCAACTTTCCAGATGAGGATATGGCAGCTATAGCAGTTCAGGGTTGGCAATTACACATTGATGGGGCTGTTAATAGCAAAGGGGTAGGAGTAGGAGTTATTCTGAAAACCCCTTATGATGAGAAGCTTCCCTTAGCAAAGAAGTTGAGATTCAGGGCCACCAACAATGAGGCCGAGTATGAAGCATGTACTTCTGGGTTGGAAGCGTCAATAGCCTTGGGGGCAAAGAATGTGGAAGTGTTTGGTGATTCATCCTTGGTAATTAATCAAATTCGAGGTGAATGGACTGTTAAAGAAGAAAGGCTAATGTCGTACATCAAGCACTCGAGAGACCCGAGTAGCCAGTTTGAAGTGTGCACATTCCATTTTGTTCCAAGGGATAAAAATCAGTTGGCTGATGCACTCACCACTTTAGTGTCAATATGGGACAATCTAGAAGGAGTAGGCATGAGACCGGTTTTGATTTTTAGCTCTAAGAGACCTAGCTTCAAATCTAAGTCAGTCATGGAAACAGAAGTAGCAGATGGGAGGCCGTGGTGCTACGACATTCTGAACTACCCAGAAAATGCGACGTTTCCAGAAGAAGCCACCAAGAAAAATCAGAGAATGATTCGCAAGTTGTACAAACGACAGGCTGATGGTATCCAGTTGAGGTGCTCGGATGAGAAAGACGCCAAGAAGGTAATGGAAGAAACGCATGCCGGCGTATGCGGAGCCCCTATGAACGGGCTGACATTGGCTAAAAAGATTATGAGACAAGGATTCTTTTGGCTCACCATGGACAACGATTGCTCAAAGTATTTAAAGCAGTGTCAGTTATGCCAATAGTATGCAGATTTAAAGCATTTGACCATTTCGGAATTGCATAATTTGACGTCGCCTTGGCCGTTCGCAGTTTGGGGGATTAACATTATTGGACAGATACGCCCCACGGCCTCCAATGGGCATAGATACATCATTGTCGCTATCGACTATTTTACCAAGTGGGTATAAGCTGAGTCCTTCAAGAAAGTTGATGCTCGGGATATGGCGAAATTCGTTGAGGAAAATTCGATATGTAGGTATGGCCTCCCACACCACATGGTATCTGACAACGGGGTCCAGTTCATGGCCGAAACGAGGAAGTTACTCCAGAAATATGGTATTGAGCATTACAAGTCTTCTCCGTATCGTTCTCAAGCCAACAGGGCAGTCGAAGCTACCAACAAGAATGTCAAGAGGATCCTGGCTAAGATGGTCCAGAATTACAAAGATTGGGTAGAAAAATTGCCTTGTGTGCTTCTATGCTAAAGAATCACCGTCGAAACCTCTACAAAAGTCATAGGGGGGCAGAAGCAGCATGGCTGATCGTTGTAAAGTTCAAACCTTTAAGATAGCCTAGATCCTAAAAGCTGAAAGTGGCACAACAATGGCAGCGACAGCTAAACGCGTCAGGCAAGGACGAATCATGGGATTACTACCACAGCTGGATCTATCAGAAAATGCTCTGCTCGACCATTCATGAGGGAGGTTAGAAAGTATCCAATGAAAGAAGGAGGTTCAGTCTTTGAACAAATGAGACCAAGAGTTTCGGACAAATGAGGCAAGTTCAAGCCGATGTGAGTAGGGCCCATTCGTTCTTCAGAAGTTGTTATCCGAGACAACAGCAACAGGCAGTGATAGAGATGACTTCAAAGAACTAGTCAACATCGACGAACTCAAGAGGGTCCATGGCTAAAGACTTAAAAATCAAAAGAAGAGAATAAAAGGCCCGCGGGTCGAAAATCGAAAAAAGGCGGCCTTGCTAAAATTGGGCCCCTCGTCAGGGTGAAAACCAAAAAAAGGCATCCTGGACAAAAATTAGAGGCTTGAGAGAAAATATCCAATCAAGAAAACTTGAGAGGGCTGATTGGAGACAGGAGTTTGATGCTTATAAGATATACTCTGAGATTAGATATAGCTTTGCATTTTGAATCGATGTTAGATAATGATCATGTGTAGAGAAATAATACTGAAATGTACACAATCTTTGCAAATACATGTGTTCATTATTTTCTAGTTCATTTATGAAAAGAGAAATGTTGTTCATTGCTGAATGTATGAAATCTAAATAACTACGCTTTGCTACTACTTTCACTATCCAGACGTCTAAGTCGATGAGTTATGTTATCCACTGTGAGACTAAGCACCCACCTCTTGAGTGCATTAAGGGAAGTGAAAGAACAACCCCCGATATATGGCATAATAGTCTTCACCAGCAGCTTGCCCAGAGGCTATGGTATTTGGAGGTAAAAGCCGAAGATAAAGGTCCACTTTGGAAAGGTAGGGATGCCTCACTACGTCGTTAATCCCTCTGAACTATTGAACATGATAGGTGGTAGTGTAAAGGGCAGCTTCATGAAGCCCTAAAGAACCCGACCTTATCTGCTACTTCACCCAATCTAGCAACACATTTATCAAGGAAGGCCATGGAATGCAATCGATGCCTAGAGAGAAATGCCTCAAAGAACAATTGCGGATTACTCTAGGAATGGGCTTTGATGGTAGCTTCAACTTTTCTTACAGCCATACCAGAAAGGCAAGAGAGTCCTAAAAAAAAAAAAAAAAGGCCGCTAGAGATGAAAACCGTGACTGGCTCTCTAAGCAAAAGTTAGGCCAGAGGGCAGGGTGAAAACCTGGGAACAGGCAGTCTGTCCTTCAAAAAATAAAAATGAATAAAATCCGCTGAAGTGGGTTGGGTCCATTCCAGGCAAAAGTTAGGCACAGGGCTAAGTGAAAATCTCAAAAGGGACACATTTCCCGCTAAGAAAAGCTAGTGTGAAAATCCACAAGGGACGCACTACCTTTAAAATAATGACTTTTGAAGCCTGGAGCGATAAGGCAGCATTACCTCGAATAATTCACCTTTAGGAAGATAGTGCATAATACAGATCATGATTCAGAGTCCTGGGGACAAAATGCTCGTTGATCGGGGGGCAAAGATATGTACGGGTCAGTTCTCCTTAAAAAGATTATGGGTCAGAGTCCGTAAAGTTAAGACAACGTTTTTCTACATCCTTGGGGGTATCAGACAATGTGAGCAGCCGAGCAGCACCCTCAACGAATCCCTTAACCACCTGGGATGTGGTTTATTCATTTTTGCATATCACATGCATGTCACGTGCATTCAGTCTTTTACACGTATAGATATGCACACACAATTCTTATATATTAATCCTTTGCTCGTGTTTTGTGTATATAGCTTTATGCATATATTCACACACATTATTCCATACGCACACACAATCTTTTGTATATTGACGCGACCTCAGCAAGTGTACTGAATCGATAAGTAATATAATGGAGTATTTTTAAGACTCCGAGTTATCGTACCCAAGAGACTGTGTGCGCAAGTAATGAAAATCAAATGTATGCTAAAGAATTCCCAATTGTTTGAATTTATTGAATTAACTACTGATTAAAAACAAAGAATTTAAATAACCAAAATAAGTAAACATAAACAATCAAATTAAATTGACAGCAACAATTGCAATAAACAAAATGATGGAAAAATTAACAAGATAAGAATTCAAAAATAGACAAACGTTGCTCAGGTTCACTCATCCACCCCATACCCAGATATGAATCAAAACACATAAAGAAAACATATATGAACGAAATCGGGATAACCCTCTTAACCCAAGCGTCCCATTCTGGAGCAAGCTACTCTAATTACATGACGTCCCATTCCGGAGAAAGTCATATAACTAGCCTAATCACGGGTCTAAAATCCTAGGTTCGGTTTGCTTTCCCATTCCGGAGCCAAACAACCCAAAACCTAATTGTTTCACTCCTCACTCAAATCTTGAACCATGAAAACATGCACATATGGATTCCCATTCCGGAGCAGTCCAAATGATACAGCAAACATGACAGAAAATCTAAAGGTAATTTATCATGACATTTAATCATACAATTCAATAACCAATTAAGATACATGAATTAATCCATTCATCAAAACAGGAAATTGACTTGAAAACATACATCTCATGAATTGACAATAATAACCAGTGAAATAAACCTTCATTCATATATCAAATATCAAAATATGTTTAGAATTCACATCAAGGTTAGGGGTTTAGAGATCCCCCAAACAACTAAAAGACTACTCATGATCCATTACAAAATCAAAAGAATAAAGGAAAGAATAAACCCAGAAATTCATTGAGGTAGAAATCCCAGTTGAATCCCACGTTCTTCAGTCTTCTTCTTCAGATCTTTAATGGAGAATAAAACCAAAATTCTGGAAAACTAACTATCTCTGGAAATTAAAACTATCTATCTAATGAAAATTACTCTCAATCTCTAATTGAAAACTCAAAACAAGAATCAAAACTAAAGTTTAGAACCGAGGAATAACTCAGAAAATCTCAGCTGCCAAAACTAATAGGAAAAACTAACTAAAAAAATCGGAACCCTAACCAAATAGAAAAGTGCGTTTTTATAGTTTCAGATGGGTCACGGTGACAATGAAATTCATTGTCACCGTGTAGAGTCGAGAATTTCAAATTCCTTTCACGCACAGGAGAGGGGTCACGGTGACAATGAATTTTATTTTCACCGTGAGGTCTTCAATTTTTGCTTCTGTCCAGGAAATAATTATGTCACGGTCACAATGAAATTCATTGTGACCGTGAGGTACGTGCTGCTCTGATTCTGCCTTGATGATTTTTATGTCACGGTGACAATGAAATTGATTACCACCGTGACATGCTTCCTACTTGCATTCTGCCCAATCGTTTGCTATGTCACGGTCACAATGAAATTCATTGTGACCGTGACCCATCTAGGTCTGCTCCTGTCTTCCACTTCTCTTTATGTCACGGTCACAATGAATTTCATTGTGACCGTGAGGTACCTAAAACCAACCTGCAAAGACAAATAAAAATCCATTAAAAACTATCTATAATGCATCAAAATTCCAATTTGACTAAGATTAGTAAAATTAACTTAAAGGAAACAAAACATAACACAAAAACACAACTAAACACCCAAAAATCATATAAAAACACCCTCAAAACTAAGTACTATATTGAAGTTATCAAAATACCCCACACTTAGACTTTGCTCGTCCTCGAGTAAATGAATTATCCACATTCCTGAAATTTCAAACTCTAACTCAGAATACGAAAACTTAACAACAATCATAGCACCAAGCAGAAGGGTCTTAGTTACAAATCCTTAAATCAATTTATATCAAGTAATTTCACATGTGTGTGTGCTAGGCTCAACTAGCACTGGCCGGATGGGGGTTAGCAGATCAGATATTAAACTAGCCGAGATGAGGCCAGCAGAATACACGCGATAGAACAGATCACAAATAGAGGTTGTAGTCAGAGAGTACTGCAGCTCACAAACACCGTACAGGCCGGGACGAGGCTAGCGGATCACCAGCGGGAGAACAGATCGCAAACAGAGGTTGTAGTCTGAGAGTACTGCATCTCATAGCCGCCGTGCAGACCGAGATGAGGTTAGCGGGGGACAGCGATAGAACATATCGCAATAGAGGATGCAGTTAGACAACACTTCACCTCACACCGCGCTGGCCGAGATGAGGCCAGCGGGACAGACCAGCCGCCGTGCAGACCGAGATAAGGTTAGCGAGGGATAGCGATAGAACAGATCGCAATAGAGGATAGGGTTGGACAGCACTTCACCTCGCTCCGTGCAGGTCGAGATGAGACTAACGGAACAATCGTGGTAAAACAAACCACAAATTGAGTTTGTAGTCAGAGAGTACTACATCTCCCAAAGCTGCATGAGTCTAGACGAGGCCAGCAGGGGCAAATGAGGTCATAGCTAGAGAACGCTGCATCTCGCCAATACCTTACAGGTCGAGACGAGACCTACCAGATGAACACCCCGAAGGTAAGGATTGCTCCAGGTACGCTTTTCTTCCCTTCTTTCTCTGAATTTTGGCTCACCTAGGCACTTGTGCACTAGCCTCCCCAAAATTGGGGGCAACTGTAAGCACCGTGTCCCGAGGCGGTCCAGATCAGAGATTACTCGATGAAGAAATCAATGCCCGATTTTATGTATGGTTTCTATTTTTAAAATGGGAGTTGTATTCCGCTCCTAGTGTTATTGTATTTCATTTTAGATGTTTTCTTTATTTTATTTATTTATCGCTTTCAACATGGATAATTGCGCCTTTTAATTGATTGCATCGTATGGAAAGATGGTGAAATAATAAATTCAAAACCTAATTGTAAAATTAATCAAAGTATGAATAAATGAGAAGTCCCGAACCTATCTCTGGTCTTTGGGCTCAAAGAGGTGAGAGGTCTACCCGATCACTCATTGGAACGAAACCTCCAAGACACCTCTTGTGTCCCATCAAAGACTTAAAAATCCTAGGCTCCCAAGGGTTAGAGATTACTCCCAATGTTCTATAGGGGGTAAATGCCTCCAATACCCCTTGGTTTGCCCAAAATGGATACATGCGCTGTCTTAGGCTCTCTAAGGCGAGAGGAACTTTCCCAATATTTTATTGGATGGCGACTCCATGAAACCTCCTTGTTGCCCAAAATAGACGCACTTGTAAATACCTTACAAGTTCCAATGAACCTCTCCCGAAAGCCCTAAAAGCAGGCCTTTGGGAAGCCCACGAGGTTCGGCGCGCATCACAAGAAGTGTACGCATACCTCTGAACAACCACTTAATCCACACAATCATTTATCTTTGTACCATCACACGTGCGTACATATATCCCATTTTCACATTAAGTAAATATTTACCATGAAAATTATAAACATTTCTCGATATCATACATTATCATGATATTTTCACAACCCAAAAGTCATATTCACATTCAGATATCACATAAAATCAAATAATAAGTTATACATGTATTTTTCTAATTACACGTACCGTATTGACATGTTCATACTACTATTCCATGCATACATTTACCATTTCATCTCTTAATTTACACATTTAATTTCATAATTAATATCTTATCACTTAAATTCATTGTTTTGCCCCCAAGTATATCTAATGTAAATCCTCGAATCAGATACGTGGGACGTGGACCCCACAGGTCCAAAACATAAAAGGGTGGCCCCGAGGGACAACCGTTGCCATATACATAATACCATATATCCTGCAAAAATCCATATAAGATTATAGGCTGCCATTGGCCTACACATATACGAGTCGTCATGACCCGAACCGCAGTAAGTGTTCATATGGCTAGCTAATTGTATGCTATACTTCTGATTTAGCTACCAGTATACTAAGGGCAAAACTAATTTTTATTTAATCATTTTACTTACATAACATATCCTTTTCTACTTATAACTTATTACATGGTTCTTATCATACATCCTATATACCCGTAATTTTGCACACACTTGTCTATGCATACTTGTCAAGCATATAGGTACATATACTTCTAATTACCATCAGTCATTAGTCATACATATACATACTGTGACGCGCACCAGAACCAGCAAGGCCCTTATTGAGCCCGCCTTTTGGGGCTCGAGGGATCGGTTCGCGTCTTTATGATCTTGGACATCATGAGTCATCTTGGATGCCTCCTTTTCAATAGAATATTGGAAAGGAGGATATAGACCCATAACGCCTTTAGGCACCTTTGAGGTATTTTGGAGTCGCCACCCAGTTTGCAAGAAACTGGAAAAGGTCTCTAACCTCTATTGTCTAAACCAGAGATGGTGTCCGGAACTTCACTCTTATTAATGACTTAAGTTTTATAATTGAGTTGTTAAGAAATCTAAATTCCATTTCTCATCTCACGCGGTATGCAATAAATTTAAAGCGCAATCATTCACATCAAAAAGCGATAAATAAAGTAGAACATAAATAAATTACAAAATAAATAAAAATGGGACAGAACAATCCCCCAATAAATAAGTAAATAAATGGATAAATAAATATACATATAAAGGGAATTAATATGCAACATACATAAATTGGGTTATTCATTTAAGCGAGAATATTGGTTCTCGTTTTAATAAAAACGTGAAACTTTCGTTTTTGGAATGAAACCGAGGACATTGGTCCAGTTTTGTTAACAAATATTCAATTTAGTAGAAAACATTTGTGTGGTAGTTCTTTTTAAACGCGGTCAAAAATCTTTTATTATTACAGACCACAAGCGAATGAAAAAAATAAAATAATAATTACATATTTCAAAATAATAAACAAATTCTAATCTACTCATCCCGACCATGCTCCTTGGACGAGTCAAGTGTCACTCGCGGTTACGGTCAAAACAGAAAATAATATTAGTTAATAGTGAATTAAATTAAATTAAATGACAAATAAATAAGTAAATGAATGAATAAAATAAATTGAGGATTGATGAATATAAAAACACAAATGACAATTATAGTGAGGCTAATAATAATAATATCACAAAATAATAATAATAATAATAATAATAAACAAAAAGCAATATTAATGAATAATAACATGAACAATAATAATAATAATAATAATAATAATAATAATCACAAAATCACAATAAGAATGATAATAATAATAATTATAATATGAACATAAAGTAAATAATAATAATAATAAAATACTAAAATAAAATAATAATAATAATAATAATAATAATAATAATAATAATATAACAATAATGACAAATATAATAATCATAGTAGTAATAATAATACTAATACAACAATATAATGATAATAATAATAATAATAATAATAATAACAATCATGATAATATTAATTATAACAATAAAATAATAACATTAATAATAATAACAATAAAAATAATTACACAACAATAATAATCATAATAATGATATTAAAATGATAACAAAACACAATAATAAATAATTATGACTAAATATATACAATAATTAAAATAATGATAATAAACACAAAAATAATATACAATAAACATAAATTAAATAGTATCAATAACAAAAATATCAATATAACACAATAATATTAAAAATAAATAAAACAAATTAAAATAACAATAATAATAACAATAATAATATAATATCAATAAACATAAAATAAATATATAATAATAATAATACAGAATATTAAATAATAATAATAATAATAATATGTAAACTAATTAATAATAATAAAAATGAAAACTCGCCGGAGCAGCCATTGACGACACCTCCGCCATCGCCGGGTAGATCGCGTCACCGGGAGTCGAACGCCAGTGGTCACGCGCCGGAATGTCGCCGGAGCTGGCCGAAAACCGCGTGCGATGTTGCTGGCCCTCTCTCGCCGATCAGCTCCACGTCGGCGAATGGGGGAGGCTGGTGACCGGCGGATCGCGCGTCTCGCCGCTGGGAGTCTGGCGCTGCCACTCGTGGCCCCCCTGCTCCGCCGGAGGTGGCCGGCGCAACCCCTTTTCTTCCTCTCCTTTTTTCCGGCGTTGGCCCTCTCCCCTGTTCCCTTATTTCTTCTTTCCTTTTCTTTTTTTCTTCTTTGATTTTGGTCCCTCTTTTGCTTTTTGTTCACTGTGTCTTCTTACTCTCTCTTTTCTATTTTCTTTATTTCCCTTGCTCTCTCTTTCTTTTCTTTTTGTTCTTCAGCCGACCTCCTCTCTGTGTTCTTCAGCCCAATTTTGGAGAAGTTAGTACCTAGACACCTAAGTGAACCAAAATTTAGAAAAAGAGGGAGAGACACGTACCTGAGGCAGATGTCTTCTTGAACTGAGTGATGCTGTTGTGGTGATTGTTGGCGTGTTGCCTTTTGTTGACGCGATAGTACCGTGATCGTGCAAACCCTCCGTGGAGTGGTAGTGCCGTCATCGTGCAAACCGTTCTGAAGTGGTAGTGTCGTGGTCGTGCTAACCTTCCGTAGAATGGTAGTGCCGTCATCATGCTAACCCTTCTGAGAGGACTTGGGTTAATTTGAGAATCGCCTCTTTGGAGGACTTGAGAATTGCCTCTTAAGAGGGCTTAGAGATTTGCCTCTTGAGAGGGCTTGGAATCATCAGTTTGTTGACGTGAGACTGATGCATATTATCTGATGAGCGTCGAGCACCATGTATGCATGGAGTGCACGTGAAGAGCTATGCACGCAAAGGTTTAAGCATGAAAAAAAAATTGCAAAGGGATTATGTGTGCAGAATATGTGCAAATGACCATGCATTCAGACGATCATGCATGTGACAAAGGTAAAGAGTCATTCATGGGCATAGATGTAAAGAATCATATGCAAAGATAGGTGAAAGTCGTTATATGCATGAAAGATATGTAAAAAAGTGGGTGTGTGCGATGTGTGCATGGATAACTATGCATACGTAACACATGCAGAAAAATCATATATATGCGTGTACAAAATGCATGCGAAAAATGTGAACGTGAGATGCAGGCCAGGGATATGTCCATAAAATGCATGGAAATAAGTGATTATAACAATGAAGTCTAGAAAGTTATGTACGCCTGAAAGTATTTATGAAATATGCTCGCTAAAGATTTTATGCCAAAAGGCATGCACCAAGAATTATACATGTAAAACAATTTATGTGAATGTTTGCTACAGTTATGCGTGAAACATTTATAGAAAGCATATGTACAAAAAATATTGCTGGGAGTATATGCAAAGTATCATTTTCATGGATAGTGATAAGAAATACCCCAAGATTGTGAAATGAGTGCGACCTATCAGGTACCTCAAACTCGAACTTCTATCTGCCTTTGAGCACACTGAATGAACCACATTCTCAACTGATTCAATCTCAGCAAAAGAACTCGGGAGTCATTCCCGATGAAGGTTAAGAAGATAAATATATAAGCATCAATGTTTACTAAATCAAAATGTAAATACAAAGCATACCAGGCAGTGTCTGTGTGTATGTGCAAAAGGCCAAAACAGAATTTTTCATCATTTGAAAGCAAATTCCAGATGCAATGTTGGAGATGAGACTCAACTCGAATGCATAAATACACTCATGGCTTCCCGCTTGAAGCTCAAGAAACACCACATGCCTCGTCTTATGTACCAAACCTTATTAAAAGGTCATCTCCACTAATTAGATAAGGCCAAACCCAAAATCAAGAGGTCTTAGTTCGGTTGTAACGTTAGGTTTAGGTAATTGGCTATCAATGGAGGATCGAGTCGCTATAGAAAAATGGTCACTACATTCGACAGATGAAAGGATTTTAGCCCAATTGCATCATATTGTCAAGTGTCCTTAAATTTGGACTTGGTAATGCTTTAACTTACCAAGCTCAGTCATAACAATTAACCTAAGAAAAATAACTATTGAACTCATTAAGGGGCATTATCCTAAGCTCTACTTTTTTTCTTTTTGTCTCTTTTTTCTTTCTTTTTTCTTTCTTTTTCTTTTTTTCTTATTTTACTTTTCTTTTTCTTTTTCTTCTTCTATTTTTTTTTAACCACACAAAGAGCTTATCAATGATTAAACCCCTTTCCTAAAATATAAACCCGTTCTTATCTGGGCGACTTTTGGTAACCCTAAAATAAATTATCAATGATCGAGATTTTCTTCTCGAAGTGTAAACCTACTTTCAACGGGCAATTTTTGATAGCTCAAGCGAATATCGTAATGTACCTCCATCCTTATTAGAGCAGCCATTCTTCTAACGGGAAGCCAAAATTATTTTAGGCGAGGGGTAGTTTTAACATGTGTAACAACAAAATTGGTACGCATTTAGCATACCAAAATAAAGGCTTAACAGGCTAGCAAGCGATTGCAAAATAAGGGTAGGAAATGGTCATTTAGAGAACTATACAAAGAAATGGTGCCTAAATCATTTTCTAGATTTAGCCTTATCCAGGGATCGCTTTGACGGGTAATCAAAAAGGTTCTAGTGCTCTTAGTGAGTTTTCATCCAATCCCCTAATTACAACTATTTTTTTTTCAGTTTGTTTTCAAAACGGGCCAAAAGTGCTTTGAACTTAGAAATTATATGGTATGGCCAAATATTTTCATGTGATCTAGCTCTCAAAGGTCAAACATATCTATCCCTAACTTAATTCAAAAATGGAATGAAATGTAGATTTCTAGAACTGAGATCAAACCCATTCATAGTTGAGAACCACTTGGGCAGAGTCAGACTCTTGATCAAAGGTACCTTAATAAGGTGCAAACAGGTCAGCGTTTTAGGGTAAAGCTTAACACAAAAATTTTTATTCCATCAAAAATTTATGTACACAAAAATCATGTAATCATATAAAGATTTTTTTTTTTTTTTAAAAATATGTGCAAATTATGTGTTAAAAACCATATACATGGAGGAATGCATGTAATAGTGTCGTGCATGTTAATATGTACATTCGATGATGCATGTTGTATGTATTGATTATGGTGCACAATGAATGTTATGGATGTCATAATGTATGTTGGTATGTATATGTTGCGACAAGCATCGCTATGTATATGCAAGACAAATATATGTGTTATGTTCATATTCACAAACTATAATACAAGCAATTTTATATACAGAGTGCACAAATTTTATTATTGTATGGAAAGAATTATACATGAGACAAAACGCATGTGCTTTATTTACTATTATTGCTTATAAAAAAAATGCACAATACACATATAAGGAAAAATTCCTCCCAACCGTATTTCTATCACACAGGGGATCGTGCAGTCTCTTTCCTAGGCGGGTTTTATCCAAGAGTTAACGGGGAACCCATTGGACACGTATAGTGCACGGTGAAAAACCTGAAGCATAACAACTCTTGCCTAATATACATGCGTATGGACGTTTGGCCATTATATATTTAAACAATTCAACTAAATTTAGATGGGCTCACCGGTGTATGAAAGCCTTTGTTGATGAGCACTTAATTTGATTGATTTCGTTTAATATATGATGGCCCAAATAGCAAGCACGGTATTATGATACATTTCATCTAATGGAAGTTTCTATTGCCATTACATGGGCTTCGGTCCAAGGTGGTGTTACTTTAGGGCAAACCAAGCATGGTCCCTGCCAACGGGTCTAGCTCATCACGAGCATAGCGACCGATCGGGTCTCCATTTGATATACCATAAATGGTACGAGACTTGAGTTGGTGATTATCCCAAGCACTTCCCTACAATAAGTGAAAGTAGGGTCGTGTTTTAGGAACGCACCGAGGTAAAATAGGGACCAACTATCATAACTCTAAAGCTCTAATGTATGCAATGCAATTTCGATTAGAAAGAGAATTTTTGATTTTTAATAACTCAATTATAATTTTAACTTAAGTCACTTTCGAAGTGAAGTTTCCATCATCCCCAGTGGAGTCGCCACTGTGACGCGCGCCAGAACCAGCAAGGCCCTTATTGAGCCCGCCTTTTGGGGCTCGAGGGATCGGTTCGCGTCTTTATGATCTTGGGCATCATGAGTCATCTTGGATGCCTCCTTTTCAATAGAACATTGGAAAGGAGGATCTAGACCCATAACGCTTTTAGGCACCTTTGAGGTATTTTGGAGTCGCCACCCAGTTTACAAGAAACTGAGAAAGGTCTCTAACCTCTATTGGTTTAAACCAGAGATGGTGTTCGGAACTTCACTCTTATTAATGACTTAAGTTTTATAATTGAGTTGTTAAGAAATCTAAATTCCATTTCTCATCTCACGCGGTATGCAATAAATTTAAAGCGCAACCATTCACATCAAAAAGCGATAAATAAAGCAGAACATAAATAAATTACAAAATAAATAAAAATGGGACAGAACAATCCCCCAATAAATAAGTAAATAAATGGATAAATAAATATACATATAAAGGGAATTAATATGCAACATACATAAATTGGGTTATTCATTTAAGCGAGAATATTGGTTCTCGTTTTAATAAAAACATGAAACTTTCATTTTTGGAATGAAAACGAGGACATTGGTCCAGTTTTGTTAACAAACATTCAATTTAGTAGAAAACATTTGTGTGGTGGTTCTTTTTAAACGTGGTCAAAAATCTTTTATTATTACAGGCCACAAGCGAATGAAAAAAATAAAATAATAATTACATATTTCAAAATAATAAACAAATTCTAATCTACTCATCCCGACCATGCTCCTTGGACGAGTCAAGTGTCACTCGCGGTTACGGTCAAAACAGAAAATAATATTAGTTAATAGTGAATTAAATTAAATTAAATGACAAATAAATAAGTAAATGAATGAATAAAATAAATTGAGGATTGATGAATATAAAAACACAAATGACAATTATAGTGAGGCTAATAATAATAATATCACAAAATAATAATAATAATAATAATAATAATAATAATAATAATAAACAAAAAGCAATATTAATGAATAATAACATGAACAACAATAATAATAATGATGATAATACTCACATAATCACAATGAGAATGATAATAATAATTATTATTATAATATGAACATAAAGTAAATAATAATAATAAAATACTAAAATAAAAATAATAATAATAATAATACTAATATAACAATAATGACAAATATAATAATCATAGTAGTAATAATAATACTAATACAACAATATAATGATAATAATAATAATAATAACAATCATGATAATATTAATTATAACAATAAAATAATAACATTAATACTAATAACAATAAAAATAATTACACAACAATAATAATCACAATAATGATATTAAAATGATAACAAAACACAATAATAAATAATTATGACTAAATATATACAATAATAAAAATAATGATAATAAACACAAAAATAATATACAATAAACATAAATTAAATAGTATCAATAAAAAAAATATCAATATAACACAATAATATTAAAAATAAATAAAACAAATTAAAATAATAATAATAATAATAATAATAACAATAATAATATAATATCAATAAACATAAAATAAATATATAATAATAATAATAATACATAATATTAAATAATAATAATAATAATAATAATAATAATAATAATAATAATATGTAAACTAATTAATAATAAAAAAAATGAAAACTCACCGGAGCCTCGCCGGAACAGCCATTGACGACACCTCCGCCACCATCGGGTAGATCGCGTCGCCGAGAGTCGAACGCCGGTGGTCACACGCCGGAATGTCGCCGGAGCTGGCCGGAAACCGCGTGCGACGTTGCTAGCCCTCTCTCACCGATCAGCTCCACGTCGGCGAACGGGGGAGGTTGGTGACCGGCGGATCGCGCGTCTCGCCGCTGGGAGTCTGGCGCCGCCACTCGTGGCCCCCCTGCTCCGCCGGAGGTGGCCGGCGCCACCCTTTTTCTTCCTCTCCTTTTTTCCGGCGTTAGCCCTCTCCTCTGTTCCCTTATTTCTTCTTTCCTTTTCTTTTTTTCTTCTTTGATTTTGGTCCCTCTTTTGCTTTTTGTTCAATTTGTCTTCTTACTCTCTCTTTTATATTTTCTTTATTTCCCTTGCTCTCTCTTTCTTTTCTTTTTGTTCTTCAGCCGACCTCCTCTCTGTGTTCTTCTTCCTCTTTTTATTCTTTTCTTTTCTATGGCTTTTCCTGTGTTTTTCTTACCCTCTCTTCTTGCTCTCTTTCTTTTCTTTTCCTTTCTTTTTCTTTTCCTTTCTTTTTCTTTCTTGATCTACCGAGAGAGCTCTCTCTTCTCCTCTCAATCCTTTCTTTTTATTCCCACAAAGTAGGTTAGTTTAGGTCACCTAACCCCCCAATAATTCCCTCCACTTTTTTACTTTTTAATTTAATTAATTTACTTAAATTATTATACATTTAACTAATTAATCTACTATACTAACTCTACTAATTAAACACTCCTATTTAATTTAATTAATCTACTATACTAACTAGTAAATTAACTAATTGATATTTAATTTTACACACATATATATTTATATTTTTTTTCGGAGGAAATTATCAAGAACTCAAAATTGCCATTGCCAATTTTTTTTTTAATGTTAAACCTGACTCGGGACCCGGTGTCTACACATACTCCCATTGTACACATCTAGTTTCTTATATATTCTTTAAGGGTTAACATGTATCACATATAGAAACACACTTACATATCCCATATCATAAATTCATCTTGCAATATAGAACACATATGTCTCAAAGTCGCACCCAATCACTTACTCCAATTCCAAAATATTCACGTAAAACATGCATTTGCTTTTCTTGCACAACTATAAATTCATGCATGTAACATTGCATAATATTTACTATATATATATAATTTAGCCAACACATGCCCTACACATATTACATTCAATATACATGTATACATTAAATTCCACATCTTACATAATGTAGGTTAAAAGCACATCATGTTAAGTTTAATTCCTCAAAATTAATATTAAGTTCCCAATTACCTTATTTTAGCTCTAATATCAAAAGTCCATATAATTAATTTTTAAGAGAAACAGTTTTACTCCATTTAGACAATTATAGTGAAAATTATGACCCAAATAGTAATAGTGATTTAGAAACCTATTTCTAAGATCCATTCTTTATCAAACATTTTATAGTCTGTTTGTATTAGTCTCTTAATAATTCCTATATACTTAGACATAATTTTAGCATATCTTACTAACCATTATATTCCAATAGTTAACTAAACTTAGTGATTATACCAATTTCCACAACAGAACACAATATGAAATTTTCCTAACCAATTTATTTTCTTAAAAATAACATAGAGAAGTAAATTTGATAATTCACATACCATTTTCTAGCTAACTTAACTTGTAGTCAAATTTGTCCACAGGTCAATGCTCGCCGGCATGAAATCGAGACCACCTGGAGGAAGCGAACACCACTAGGGTCTCGATGGAGGCAATCACATACCCTTTTCCAGCTAACTCAACTTGTAGTCAAATCTGTCCGTCGGTCAATGCTCGCTGGTGTGAAACTGAGACCACCTGGAGAAAGCGGACACCACCGGTGTCCCAATGGAGGCTGTCACGTGCCCTCTTGTGATAACGTTTAGCTAGAATCGACGTCGAAAGATCTCGAATTCTTTAACTCCAATCTACCTACTACCAGCAAGTGGGAGTGATCGGCGAATACAGGAAGGAGCATCTGATCGCCAGAAGTCTGGTGGTGCCGTTCGTGTCACCACCCGATGCTGAAGTTGGCACGAAAAGCCTTGGGTTTGAGAGGAGAGAAAGAGACGGCAGCGACGCTCGGGAAAGGAGGGCAATGGTGCAGATCGTCTTTGCAGTGATGGCGGCATTTAGCTATCACCGGCATTAGTGCGCGGGTCGTCGAAGGTCGCCTGCCTCTCCTTCTCTCTCCCTAGTTTCAGTTTTTGCCTCCCTCATTCCTTTCTTCTCCCCATTTTCTTTCCTTTTTTCCTGATTTTATTTCCTTTTTTTTACTTTCTTTATTTATTTTATTTATTATTATTATTATTATTATTATTATTATTATTATTATTATTATTATTATTATTATTATTTTAACCCATATAACTTAAATTCTCTAATCCCTTAATCATATAAATTTTGATCTTTAGAATATCTCGAATGGAGTTATTTACTAGTCATAGCTATTATTTGCAAACTCGAATTTTTGGGGCATTATAGCTCCTCCTCCCATTACGAACACAAAACCCGACTGTAAATCACATTCATCTTTGTTTGACTGAAAGCTGGTATCAATATACTCGCTTACAAGTAAATCACCCTATTTATATACCAAGTATATATTCTTAGTCCTTCTCAAGTACTTAAGGATATTCTTAACTGTACTCCAGTGTTCCTCTCCATAATTGGATTGGAATATGCTTGTGACGCTCAAAGAAAATGCTACATCTGGATGCATACATAACATAACATATATGATAGAACTAATTACAGATGCATATGGTATTCTATTTATGTTCCCTCTATCCCTTTTTATCTTAGGACATATAGACTCAGAAAGGTGCTTCTCATGTACCATAGGAATAAACTCTTTCTTAGAGAGATCCATATTGAACCTCTTCAATACTTTATCTATGTATATGGACTGTAAAATAAGTAATAATCTATTGGATCTATCTCTATAGATCCTTATTCCCAAAATATAGTGTAACACCCTGTACCCCCTTTGGAAGGATACCAGAGCACCACGCACACAAACATAAGCATACATACGGAAGCGGAAGCAATATAGCAGGAATAAATAAATCATAATAATAAACATATATAATAAGATATATATATATATATATATATATATATAGTTACAAAAGGATCCTTATAACATTTACATACACATAATAATATTCTATACAAAAACAAATACAAAATATAGGAATAAAGTACAAAAAAAATCAACTCTAACTCCTAGTGGCCGACCGGCAGATACGCGACACGAACCAAAACTGAACCTGCAACCTACACGAGAAAAATAACCGTGCTGAGCTGAGGCTCAGTGGGGAGGAAACTCAAATAATAGACTTCTATCGAAGTCACAAGAAAAACAAGCATGAAAGGTGTAAAAGCCATAATCACAACGCTAACATTCACATGCAAAACTATAATACAGACATATATAAATCAGATGTATCACTAAACAATAATTATACCAATAAGCCAATAACATCATATACATATACATGTGTCTATACAAATATCACAATGCACTAGCCAAAACAGAAACACTAGCCTGAATTTACACTGGTGGTGGATACGGGTATACTAGATACTGCGAACAGTATCAATCACTAGAGACCGAAGCCTCGAAAAATTTTGAGGAAAAACTTTTAGATACCCGAAGGTATCAAACACTAGACCCAAATGGGGTCAAATACTAGCAGCTGCAATCACTTGCCCTTTATAAGCATGCTTATATATCCACTACTATGACCATTCAGGCTGAACTCGATCACTCCCAACATATCACTTAACTAAATAACAATCACTTTTTAAAAAAATACATCTAACACAATCCAATGTACATGTATAACAATTATAAATATATGACATAATTAAATCATGTACCATTCAATAGCGAGAAACCATGCTAAGAGCAAAAGAAAAGAAACATTTTTATTTGAAGCAAATAGGGTCGCACTCGCAACAACCCGTCGTGCTCGCGATATAGGCATAGCTCACCCCTAGTCGCACACGCGACACGTTGGGCACTCGTGAAAGATAGGTAGGAAGGCCTCTGTTATGCTCATGACAGAGGGCGGGGTTCCCCGTCACACTCGCGCGCAAAGGCGTGCTTGTGAAGAAGCATAGCCCGACAGATGTTCGGTTTACCAAGCTCTATCGCGCTCTCGACAGAGACCGGACACTGGCCTCATCGTGTTCACGCTCGGAGGCACGCTCGCGATGGGGCTCGACCCAACTGAAGCTAGGCCTACCGAGCTCTCTGTCGCGCTCGTGATGAAGGTCACACTCACAACAGAGGGCTCCTCAGCACTCTCTCGGCCATTCCACTAAGAGTCGCGCTCACGACAGAAGCGAGAATTCGCCCAGAATTCCTGTTTCCTGTAAATCACTCTAAACCCAACACTTCCAAAACCACTCATCCAAGCAATACTATGATAAACCATCCCTCTAATGCACCCAAAAACATGCCAATCATTAATATACACTCAATTTACACTAACATAAACAAAGAACTAAGCTTGTAACACAAAATGAGGAATAAGGACATCAAAACAAGAACTTGTACTAAACTCATGTAAATTCATTCCTTAATTCACATATATAATCATGTATCATCTAAACACAAACATATCAACCCAACTTACCAACTCAATCAATACATACATATAACAAATAACACTCAAATTCCAGAAATTCAAACACTCAAATACATAATCCCAAGAGTGAGGGTAAGACAACTCCCAAACCTCTTGAAGCTTCAAAATCCACTCTTCTCCAACAACTCAGACTTTCTCTTTCCCTTTATTAGTCCTCTTGTCTGGACCTTACAAACAACAAAACCACTTAAATTAAAAACCCATAAACTCAACCAAGCTAAATAGAAAACGGGAAGAAGAAGAAATAAGCAAAATCCAAACCGAACTCACCTTATAACCAGTCCTTGACCACCTCAAAAATCAACTAAAACCTTGAAGAACAACACAACAAGAAGAGGTAGAGAGCAGAAAATGAAGAAGGAACGGGAAAGCCAAGAAAGAAAGAGGAAGGGCTGTAACTTTCAAGGAAAGCAAACAATTTCTGCCCCTTCCTTCTCTCTTCCCTCTTTTCATTTAATACTCTCACCTACCATGCCAAGTGTCAAGCTCTCATTGGTCCAATAATTCAAAATCTTGACTGTAGGCACCGTGTCCCGGAGCGGTCCGGATCAGAGATTACCCTATGATGAAATTAGTATCCGAGCCTGTACAAACGGTTTGGATTCGGAGGCTTTAATCCCATACTCCACGAGAAATGAGTCTTTTTACCTTTCGTAGGCAGAGGGGGAGAAAACAGGGAATTTTTGAGTCAAAAAGATGTATTTTCTCCACCGACGGTCTGCCCGTCTGTCAATGGCAAGACCATCGCTTTGGATCACAGACGGCCTATGGGTGACGCAACCTGATTTCCCGGAGCACGCAACCTCTCTGACGCCCGTCGGTGGAAATGGCAAGGCCGTTGGATGAATCCTTGTGTCAGAAGGATTCTTCTGGCGCCCGTCGGTCAAAAGATCAGGGCTGTCGGATGAATCCTTGTGTCAGAAGGATTCTTTCGACGCCCGTCGCCACCCACAGACGCCCATCGGTCAGCTCTGGCCTATAAAAGCTTTGAATTTTCTCATAAAAAGGGTTGGAAAATTTTCTAAAGGGAAACTCTGCCAAAATTCACGCGCGTTTTCTCTCTCTTCCAGCAAACACAGATATCAAGAAATTTCTGTTAGTTTAAGAATCAAACCATTAAAAAGAAGCTAAATCTAATTAGTTTTATTCAGGTTTTGATTCCAAATTTCAGTCTTTTGAAGGATTGAGAAGGAAATAACCTATTTTCCTCATTCTTAACCTTTTTATCTGGTCTTCTCGCGGAGCGTGCGAGACTTTAATCAACACTAACGATCCAATCCAAATATTATCTGAGGGTAAATATTCCGGACTTCTTTTCCATATTATTTTACCTTTATTTTTGCTCTTTTTTACGCATTTTCGCTTTCATCTTCCTTCATTTTGATCCTTCTCATCCTGTTTTGTGGTAAAAAACCCATTTTTTGCTCTGAAAAAGAGAAGTTTTGCTGTTTGTTTTCGAAAACAATGGTGACCGATGGGTCATCTGTTTCACCGATGCCCGTCGATCACCCCACCTACAGACACCCTCTCTCGAGTGAGCGACGGGACACGTTGGTCACCTTAACTGACGCCCGTCGGTCACTCGGCAGAGGCCGTAGCTGGGTTCTGTCTCCAAGTTTTCAAATCCTTTTTTCTACCTCTCTCAAGTCTTAGAGCTTTATTTATGTTGAGCTTTTGTATATTAACACCCGTTAACTTTTTGTGAGCATATATTGATTTTCCTGGACTGTTCTAAGCAGGAGGGGCGATCTACCACATTCAGAGGATTCCGTCCAGTTTAGTTTTCTAATTTTATTAGTTATATTATTCATTTGTTTATTCATTAATTATTTTATGTACATGAATATACTCTGTTATTTCTTGCCAATGTAAAAATCGACTAAATATTTTATATTTAATAAAATGAGATTTTCATAAAATCAAGGACCCAATGTCCTATTTTTATCCAATAAAATCCTCACAATTGAAATATCCATTTTAATAATGATGCATGCGAGGACCAAAGTCCTTAAAATAAGCAATACCCTGATTTGTGTATGTATCGCACATTTATAAAAGGGAGTTGTATTCCGCTCCTTGTGTTATTGTAATTTATCGCTTTCATTATTTACTTGCTCATTTACCGCTTTCCAAATATGAATGAATGCGCTTGGATTCAATTGCATCGTGTGGAGAGAGAGCGAATTAATGAAAATTAAAATTTGATCATAAAATAATCAAGGTAGAAATAGATGAGAAGTCTCGAACCCAGCTTTGGTCTTTGGGCTCAAAGAGGCGAGAGGTTTACCCTCCAAGACACCTCTTGTGTCACGAGACTTTGATATTAATCCTAGGCTCCTTAGGGCGAGAGGTTTACCCTCCAAGACCCCTTTGGTTGGCCCAAAATGGATACTAAGCGCAGTCTTAGGCTCTCCAAGGCGAGAGAAACTTTCTCAATATTCTATTAGGTGGCGACTCCATGAAACCTCCTTATTGCCCAATATAGACGCACTTGTAATGTATTGCAAGTTGTCAACGGACCCACAAATGCCCCGATCGCCCTCGAGCGGGCGGTTGCACGGGCGGCACGCGGGGATCCAGCGCGCGTCACATTGACTTTTCCACTTTGGTCCTTGGTAAAACTTTTCTTAGTCCTTGACAATTACTCTTAACTCACTAAACAAATTCTTTTACTTATAAACTTAAATTACTCTTCAATTTAGTCCAATTTCCACTGAGACCATTACTAAAATACCCTTAATTAACCAATTACTCATGCAAATCCTACTAGGCCCTTATTTGGGATGTTACATATAGGATGCTTCTCTAAGGTCTTTCATGGAGAAATGTTTAGATAACCAAATTTTAACTAATTAAAGAATAGAGATGTCTTTTCCCATGATTAATATGTTATTCACATATAGAACAAGGAAAATGAATTCCACTCCCACTGACCTTCTTATACAAATTAGGTTCATCCTCATTCTGTGAGAAACTAAACTCTTTGATTGTCTCATTGAATTGGATGTTCCAGCTCCTAGATGCTTGCATCAATCCATAAATGGATCTTTAAAGCTTGCATATGTTCTAACCATTCCCAGATGTGAACCCTCAGGCTGTGTCATATGCACCTCATTAGTCAGATTTTCATTTAAGAAATCTGTCTTCACATCCATTTGTTAAATCTCACAGTCATAATGAGCAGCAATGGCTAAAAGTATTTTAATGGACTTAAGCATCTCAACTGGAGAAAAGGTTCCATCAAAGTCAATACCTTCTCTTTGATAATAACTTTTAGCTACCAAACGAGCCTTATAGGTAACTACATTAACCTCCATATTAGTCTTCTTCTTGAAGACCCATTTGAACCCTATGGGCTTTATCCCTTTAGGTGATTGAGTCAAATTCCATACTTTGTTCTCATACAAGGAGTCCATTTTGGACTGCATAGCCTTAAGCGACAATTCTCGTTCTGAACTATTTAGAACTTCTTGATAGCTTGTAAGCTCATTGTCCTCTACTATAGTTACATTCTTACTAGAGTCCACAAGAAATTGATATCTCAGTGGGATAGAACGTATCCTAGTAGATTTTCTAGGAACTTGTGTATACTCAGGTTCAACTGTAATCTTATCATTATGAGATTCAGTTTCGAGTTCAACCGATAGATCTGCTTCAATTTGTGGATTTTGAACTTCACTAAGTTCAATTCTACTCCCACTGTCCTTTTTTAGAAGGAACTCGCTTTCTAAGAAGACAACATGCCTTGAAATAAACACCTTTCATTTTAAGGGATGATAGAAGTAATATCCAATTATTTCTTTTGGACATCCCACAACTAACCATTTGTCAGATTTAATATCCAGCTTTTCTGACATAGTCTTCATCACATAAGTAGGACAACCCCGTACCTTCATATGAGAAAGTGTGGATTTCTTGTTATTCCACATTTCATATGGAGTAACATCAACTGACTTACTTGGAACCCTATTTAATGCATAACCAATAATTTCCAGTGCATAACCCCAAAAAGGCTTAGGCAAGTTTGCTAGGCTTATCATAGATCGAACCATATCCAATAGTGTTCGATTCCTCCTCTCTGATATACCATTATATTGTGGTGTATATGGTGGAGTCCATTGAGATAATATTCCATTATCTCTAAGATAATCTTAAAACTCTTGGCTTAAGTATTCTCCACCTCAATCTGATCTAAGTGTCTTAATACTTTTGCCAAGTTGTTTCTCTTCATTTCTGAATTCTTTGAACTTTTCAAAAGCTTTAGATTTATCCTTCATTAGATAGATATATCCACATCTGAAGTAATCATCTATGAAGGTTATAAAGTAGGAATAGCCTCCTCTAGCATGTGAAGTCATTGGATTACATACATCTGAATATATTAGTTCCAATGTCTCACTTGATCGTACTCCTTTACTAGTAAAGGGTAATTTAGTCATTTTATCCAATATGCAAGAATCACATATATCAAATGATTCATAATCAAATGATCCCAAATCACCAGACTTGTGTAATTTGGTCATAAACGTTTCTCATTTATATGTCTTAAATGACAATGCCATAAATATGAGGTATTTAGATTATTTGTTTTATTCTGTTGGTATACATATTATGAACTTCTTTATTTAAATCAAGAACAAATATTCAATTCTCAACAATTGCATTAACATAAAATATATTATTCTTAAAAATGGAACAACTCTTGTCCTTATTTAAAGAAATATTATAATCGTTTAATAAACAACTAAAAGAAATAATACTCCTAGATAAAACTGGAACATAATAACAATTTTTATGCTCCGGTATTAATCCACTTGAAAGAGGCAAGTGATAAATTCCCATAACTTGTGTAGAGATGTTCTGCCCAATAGCTAACTGCAGACATATTACATAAATGAGAGCCACATCCAGTATCAAATACCCAAGATTTCTTAAAGGTAATAAAAGCAAGTCCCTTTAGGATATCATCTCCGTTGAAAAATTAAGCGAATACCCTAAATTTTTCCCAAATTTGTATATCGTCTTTTCTCTCTCTCTCTTTCTGTCCTTCTCTCCCTTAATGCCGCAGTCCCCTCTCTCTCCCTCTCTCTCCCTTGATGCCGCAGGCATCTCTCTCTCTCCTTCTTTCCCTCGATGTTGCAGTCCTCTCTCTGTCTCCCTTTCTCCCTCAATACCTGCTTCCTCTGTCTGAATCAACATCTCCGCTGCCTCATCGCTGTCACCCATTATCAGGTAAGGTTTAGGTTTATTACTTGTTTTCCCTTTTTTATTTTTGTTTTTTTTTCACCATTTCTAGGCTACTGATTTTCTTTTGGTCTTATTTTCGGTGGACCACTGTTATTGCCGCCAAGGGTCACCTCCATCCAGGGTCCGCGCCGCCTGTTTGCTTATATCGCCGCCCTACATCAGGCTCATTTAAAATCAGTGTATGATTTTTTATTTTGATTTTTTTTGGCTTCTGGTATTGGTCTTGATTTGGTTTGTATTTTTTAATTTGATATTTTTAATTTGTTTTAAGAACATGAGTAATAGAATATTGCTACTTAATGTGTTTTAATTTGTGTTGAGATTTATGATGGGTTATTGGATTGGATATAACTTGTTGAGTTTGAGGATTTTTGAATGAATTGAGTTTACTTTGGAATATCAGAACATGTTATTGGCTTTCATTGGTTGAAATTGTTTTGATTGGATAAGTGGGTGGAGGCTTGTTATTAGAATTGAGGCCACTGATAGTTGATTTTGGCACTTATAGTGGAAATTGAATCCTTCCTCATTTGGGCATTAATCATGGGCCATGAAATGGTTTCACAAAATAGGTAAATTTTGCCCTCATAAGGTTTAGTATGTTAGAAATTTATGAATTAGATTAAGTTTAATGGTAGAGATGTCTGCAATGAAATATTCTAGTTGGTTTCAATACGATTTATTCTTTGACCTTCCAATCTCTCTTTTATAATAATAAAAAAAAAGAGTTGAAGTTACATAAATTTTGGAAAATGATGTAAATCATAGTCTTAGGATTTATAAAATGCGATGAAAGTGTTGGAATTTTCTATATTTTTGAAAATAGCAAATTGTGAAAGAGTGAAAAAATATCAAATTGTGAAATATCATACTTATAGTCTCATAAAACTGAATTTGATGCGCAATTAACCCTAAAATTAACTCATCTCCTCCATTATTTTTCTCCCTTCAGCACAGAACTCTAAAATATAATATGATCCAAAAATAGTTCTCACCTAACATAACAATTGAATCAAAAGCATGTATTTAATACAAATTAAGAAGAATTCCTTTCAAATATGATAATAATCATGCATGTGACACTTTGTTTTTTTTTCTCTTTTTTTTTGCTAGAGTCTATTGACACATGTTTTACCCATTTCGATGAAACTTATTTTTTTCCATTTATATTTATGAACATGCTTATAGTATTATAATAATCTCTATAGGGTGAACACATGTTTGTTGAGGGAAGTAATATTTTTTAAATAATAGTTTTGCAATAATGAGTCATTTTGATAGATCTTGAATGTATTGAAGATTAAAACCCAATAGTTACATTAATTCTGAATTTGTTGAAGGAGTTCAATTTTTTATTGAATATGCAAGTTTTCAACCTACATACATGGATGGTCCAAAAACTAGATGTCCATGTAAGAAGTGCAAACACATTATTTATCTTCCCTTTGATGAAGTGCATTTCTATTTGCTCAGAAAAGGGTTTGTACCTGTAATACCCCCTACAGGTAACCTATAACATTGGTCACATGATATAGGTATGCCTATAGTGGAGCATCATAGTACCAAGTTATTTTAAGTGGACACGACATGGGGAGCCATTAATTTGTAGCACCTATAGGGGTAATGAAGTTAACATGTCAATAAATGCAGGTGAATTTCAAGAGAGTAAATTTATGACATATAATGTGGGTGCAACTGAAAATCCTTATGCCCAATTGGTTTATGATGCAGCCGGTTATTCATTTAGGAAAAATTTACCCAATTTGGAAGAAGAACCCAACCCAAATACAATAAAAATTCTATAACTTACTAAAATATGTCGATCAAGAATTATGGCTAAGTTGTGATAATATGACTTAGCTATCTTTAATTGCTCGAATATTGAACATAAAATCTGAAGATCATATTTCTGATCGAAGTTAAGATAAAATTCTTGCTTGGTACAATGAATCATTGCCTCCTAACCATAAAATGGTTGACAATTTTTACAATATGAAGAAGCTTATTCGGAGTCTTGGTTTGCCTGTTGAGAAAATTGATTGTTATAGGTTAGGATGTATGTTGTTTTGGGGAGATGATATGGAATTACAAGATTGCAAATTTTATAGCCAACCTTGTAAGGCCTTAAAATCTACCCTAAATGCAATTTGCATGATTAAGGTAACTAAAGGAGTATTTTTACGTATTTATCGTGTCAAAAAGGACGTAATTTAGAATTAATTTAATGGACGCAGTAAATTTATGAAGTGCCAAATTGTGTTTTACATGTATAAATGAAATTATAATTATGTTTAATTGTATTAAAGAGTTAGATTAAATATTAAATTAGATTAAGTAAAAATTCAAGGGACTAAGTGGGAGATTAGCCAATATATATATGTGTTACATGTATGATTTGGTGGGGACACCTAATAATAAATGGTAGCATTTTGTGAAGTCATTTCCGGTTGGAATTGGAGCATAAATTTATCTAGAAACTTCATCTTCTTCTTTACAATTCACACGAAATATATGTTAAGAAGATTAATGGGAATTATGCATGTTGGTTGAGGTTCTATAATTTATGTACAATTAGTAAGTGTAGCTCATGTTTTCATCATCTTATCCATCTTCTATCTTTATTGAAAGAATTTCTAGAAATGGAACGATGATAATTATTGATCAGGAATTCTGCATGTGTATATTAGTTGAAGGAACCAGAAGAAAAAGGAAAGAAATAGGGAAAGCACCATTGGAGCAAGCTTGAGTGAAGTGGAAATTAAAAATCAGGTTTAGGACTTTAATTCTAATGCTTAATGTCTAAAACCTAAATTGGTATGAATTGAGGATTGCTTGAAGTATATAATAATTCAATTTGTGCTATTAATTAAGCTTGAGGTTGGATTGTAGTTTTGATGAAGTTTAAGAGTTATTTTGAATTGCTCCCTGTTCTTGGACCTTTTAGCATAGTTTTTATAATTTGGCCATAACCTAGTCTATAATTGCTTAAATGAGGTGGTTCCAGTTGCTGGAGAATTATGAGACATAGGTCTTAAAATGTTTAAAAGGAATGGATGCATAATTTTTCCTTTAGGTTATGCTAAAACGCTGTGGAAGTTGGAAATGAATTATGTTTCTGCATCTAGGACAGGTTGTGTTCTAATGAGTATAACCTTTGTAATATAAGTTCAATTATTGTGGTATTTGCACCATGATAAACTTAAGAGGCGTATAAACATTTGTTGTGAAGGAAGTTTGGTCTAAAAATCCCATTTGATAGGTGAATTATGCTAAGCAAAATTGACAGGTAAATTTACAAAATTCTATATCTGAAATTGCCCAGTTACACAACAGTCAAGGATTTATGCTCGCCGTGTAACTCTCCTGACCACCGTGTAATCAGTTATTGGATTGTTTAGAATTGCTTTAAATCTACTTTACACGACAGTCAAGGCTTTTTGCTCTCTGTGTAAGTCTATCTGCCCACTATGTAGCTCATTCTGCCCGCCATGTATATCACTCTGCCCACCGTGCAATAAGCTATTGGATTGGATGCATATTTTTATGCCATTTTACACAGAAATTCCTGACCACTGTGTGACCACCTATTTCAGCATTATGAATTTATGATCTTTGCTTACTTTTTCATATCTGATCTTCTTCGAAATTACATGTTAAATGTTTAATGACTGAACAACATGACTATATGATGAATTACATGTAATATGCATAAATATAATATTGGTATGATTAAATAGCATGATTATAAAATTGTGATCAAAAGTTTGATTTATTATATAGTTAATGATATGAACTTTTGAATTCTCTGTTCTAAGAATTTCCTGTTGGTTATATAATTAAATATGAAACACATGAATATGAAATAACTGACAATATCTTTGCTCTGTTAATAGCCTGCTTAGCCAATCTAGGATATGGATAGATAGGCATGCCTATAAGGTGCCCGTGTAGCTGCAGTTATATATTTTATTCCCAATGAGTTATGTTGTGAGACCGTACGTCTCCATTATTTATCTTCCTTTCGGGGATGCCTGATGATCTTCCCTTTGGGAATGCCTGTTAATATTTTTTTTCGCTTATCCACAACCTTAGAAAGGCAGGCAGTACATGTTTGTACTAATAATCTAAATATGTTTAATGATAATATGAATCTGATATCTATTCTGATCATGAAGAAAGTATGTTAGTCAGTAATATGTAATTTAAATTCTGATATTCAGCTTATACATGATTATTTTATAATAATATAATATAAGCAAGTTATCGTATGAATAATTTCAAGTTTAATTTTACAACATGTTTATGATTCTTTGATATATGTAAATAAGTGTTTTGACATTTGCGTGCTTATATTGATGATTCCTGTGAGGATTCATCCATTATCATCCTATATGCCCACTAAGCTTTATGCTTATGACATATTTTCTTTTAATCCGTGTAAGAATTGGTGACAGTTTTGCTCACAAGGATATTCCGCAAGGACAAAGGTCAACATAGGCATGGGGTCTGGAAGGAAGTCTTTTTAGTGTAGGTTTCTTTTTGAGTTTAAAATTAATGTCTTTTGTAAATCCATTTTGTATAAGAAGTTTGTAAATAGATACTTATGTAATATGTATATTATATTGTATATATATAAATGGTCTGTATATGTGAAGCCAAATGATATGATCTTCGTATGATGGGTTATGCATGCATGAAATGTTTTAACATTTGTCTTGAGAAAAATATATTCATGTTATATATGATTTATCAGGTTTTTGAACTCTGTTATGTAGGTGGGGGTGAACCGTTATTTATGTTAGGGTTTCTATCTGCCTGTAGGGGTGTTACAAACCTAGGTTCAAATCGAGAAATCGTACTAGGAAGCAGAAATTAGTATCTTAAAAGTGGATGTATTATTTTCTGCTAACTCCGAGACTTCAAAAACTATATGCATTTAATGTTACTGCATTTCACATAAGATGGCATGATGAACATGAATAGACAGATGAAATAATGTGCCATCCATCAGATGCAGTCGTATAGAAATATTTCAATAACATTCACTCTGAGTTTGCTGTTGAAAGTCGACATGTTAGGTTGGGTTTGAGCATTGATGAGTTCAACCTTTTGGTCAATCGGGCTAACAATATTCATCATGGCCAATCATAATTACTCATTATAATTTATCTCCATGGATGTGTATGAATGAGGCATACATGTTCTTGATGATGATTGTGCCAGGGCCTAGGAATACAAAGCACAAAATTGATGTATATTTACAGACATTGATATCTGAATCACAATATCTTTAGGAACATGGTGTGGAAACATATAATGTGTCCCTTAGCCATAATTTTATGATGAAAGCAGTTTTGATGTGGACGGTTAGTGACTTCTCTGCCTATATTATGTTATTTGGATGGAGCAAAGTTAGGTGATTAGCTTGTCCTTATTGTGGCAATGATTAAGATGTTTTTTATCTTTCTAATGGGTGCAAAATATCTTGGTTTGACAACCACAAAAAAATTATTTCTTCTTAATCTCTTATGTAGACGCAATAAGCAAAAACTCATTAAGAATAGACAAACACATCCTCCTCCTATTAGAGCTAGTGATGAAATCTTGCAGGAAATTGATGAATTAAGGTTGCTTAAAGTTACAAAACTTGAAGCTACTTGAAGCTGAAAAAGTTAATAACAACATTAGCAAAAACTTTGTTTAGAGAAAAAGAAGTATCTTTTGGGATTTGCCATATTGGAAATCTAACCTGATGTGACATAATCTAGATGTGATGCATATAGAAAAAATATTTTTGATAACATGTTCAACACAATAATAAACATTGAAGGAAGGACAAAGGACAATGCAAAATCACAAGCTGATTTAAAATTGTTTTGTAAAAGGATTGAGTTAGACAAAGATACTTGTACGAAAAAAATATCCAAAAGCATGCGATACTTTAGACAAAAAGCAAAAGGAAATTTTGTGTGAATGGCTAAAAACACTAAAGTTCCTGGATGGTTATGTTTCGAACTTACACTACAAAAAAAAAACATGAATTAGCACCGGAAATTTCTGTCGCTAATTACAATTAGCGACAAACCGACAAACCGTCGCTAGCATTTTTGCGACTAAAACATAAAACAGACACTAAAAATAGCGACGGAAAAATCATCGCTAAAAACAAAAATTCCGTCATTAATTAACTCCTAAAATTAGTAGCAATAAATGTTTAAAAAAGTTTAGCGACGGATTTTCTATCGCTAAAAATATTAAATTTTTTATTATTATGTTTTATTTAATTTATTATTATTATTATTATTATTATTATTATTATTATTACATCAAAAATTTAATTTATGTAAATAATAATTATGTAATATTATTAACAATACTATAAATTTAAAAAATATAATATCATAGACTCGAAATATCTGAATTTCTTTAATAAAATAAAATTAAAAATTAATTTACATATAATTAAAATCATATTAAATAATATAAACACTCATGTCCACCATCATAAAATATTTAAAAATTACAACAAAAAAACACTTTATAAAATCTTGAAATATCCATGGAATGTCACCGCTTTGGATCTTTAATTACTTCACGAACCACCTAATTTATAAATTATGAGAAAAATAAAATTAAAGTTAACAACAAATAGCAAATAAAATAAAATTAAAGCAACTAATTCATAGAAAGCAAAGTGAAAAATTAAACTATATATGTATAAAATTAAACTAGCATTTTATGAGTTTAAAAAAAAATCGTTCGACATCTTTAACCTTGATTTCTCTGTAGTTATTATTATTCAATTTAAGTTCATAATTAAATTTGTAAAATTTTAGGTTTAATTGTAGCTCCAAATCACCCACAGTTGTTATCAAAATGCAGACATTTGTTAAAATCAAATGCTTTTTAGAACATGTTCACAATTTCACAAACTTAACACATGCCTTATACACATATTTACCTATTTACCTATCCGTATTAGTTACTTTATGCATCCCTCCAGTATCAATTTCCTTCACTCAATAACACAGTTCATCTTACTCGTTAATTTCCATTATGTTAATTATAGATATATTTTAATGTCCCAAGTTTCTTTTATACCCTAACTCAAAGCTTTGCTCATTCATCAAAAATAAATAGTAAAGAATTAGGTAACAAGTTAAATATATTAATATACATATTCACCCAATTAAATATAATAAATTAATGACAAGTTAATTCGAATCCATTCTTCGCGTATAACAATTGTTTAGTAAACTTTTTAGTAAATTCATATTGTATATAATTTATAGGATAGCCATTAAACAATACTCAATTATCACCTCAATTTACAATGATAACCTGCCTTATCTTAAATCATGATTTTCTCAAAATTCTTTAACTTGATCATATTAGCTAACTTGAAGAAAACTCAAATTATATTTCAAATTAGCCAATTAAACATTTGAGGTTCTATACAAATCAAATATTTATAAATTTCCTTTTATGTAATTTTAGTTCCTTAAATTTACTAACTTGCACCACAACTGCACTTTGTGATTTCTACTTGTCTAAACATAAAGTTAGCATGCCTTACTTACAATAATTGCCATTAATTATTTGAACAAACTCTCATACTAATCACATAATAGAACGTAAAACACAATACACACAGAGTCTTTCAGTGGTGTACAAACTTTGATTAACATCAGATTCAACTCCAATTCTGTCCAACAATAGAGAACTCAATTCACGTTAACCCCAAAAAATTGCATATTTAGTTTAATTTCAATTTAGCCAAATTAATTCGTCAAATAACATAACAATTTAATCAATTAAACTAACAATAAAATCTCACAAATTATATTTCTAAAAAAAATCCCTAACAGATTCAAGTCATAAAAATAATCATATGGAAAAGCAATATAATCCATAAAATTAACAATTAATATCATCCCCAATAATTAAAACCTCTAAAATTCCATAACTAATATATATATATATATATATATATATATATATATATATATATATATATATATATATATATATATATATATTAAAATTAAAATTTGGAGGAATTAAGAAAAGCTTACCGCCAAATAAGGGAAGAAAGGGGTGGCATTGACGGAGGTGCGGCGCGACGGGCTAGGGTGGGAGGCAGTGGCAAGGCAGCTGGGCTCCAGAACTAGGCGCATGACGGCTGGGCTCTGGATCTAGGCGCGCAACGAACTAGGGTGGGAGCTGGTAGCGACGACGGCGCGACTGGGTGGGAGGTGGTAGCAAGGCGACTGGGCTCCGGAACTGGGCGTGAGACGGTTGGGCTCTAGATCTGGGCGTGCGATGGGCTGGGGTAGGAGCAACGACTTCCTGCTGGGTGTTCACTGGATCTGCTATCACGTGCGAAGAGAGAGGAAGACGGAGAGAGGACCGGCAACAGCAACTGTAAAGGAAGGGGGCAGAGACAATGGAAACGGAGAGGGGCAGAGACGATGGAGTTCAACGGGAAAGAAAAGAAGAAAAGAAAGAGAATAAAAAGAAAGAAAAAGAAGAGAGAAAGAAGAGCCAAAAAGACTTAGCTTAGGGCAAATTTTTATGCCCTAAAAATTCCCTTTATACCTTCTCCTAATTCACTTAAATCACTAATTAACTTATTTCCACCTCTTTCATTTTTCTATACCCATTTCATTTAATTTTTTTTTTTTGTAATTATACCTATTATTTTAAACAATATTTCCCTTTTAATTCATTAAATAAATAAATTTTAATTTATTTAATTTAATTTAATTATTTATTTGTGGGGGCTTACAATAAATACATACATATATTAATTTATTTATTTTAATTTAATTATTTTTTTGTATATATAATTTATTTAGTCAAAGTTATTAATTCAAAATCCTAAAATAATATCAACACATCTTCCTTAATAAATTTATTTATTAATATTAATTTCAGTTCACCTATCTAATATTTAAATTAAATTTTAAAATAATTGAATAATAAAAAATTTATTTTAGACAAATTAAAAATAAAATCCATAATATAAAACGATTCAAGCCAAAAAAAATACAATTAAAAAATTTATCACAATCAATAAAAGTACTAAAAAATTATTAAATATAATTTCATGTGTAAAATAAAACTATTAAAAATAGTTAATAACCATAAGCATGTATGCATATTTTTATTAATATTATAATGCTTAGTAAAATCAATAATCAAAATTATATATATTTTAAAAAATTTAATTGAAAATAGCGACGAATTCTTAGTCGCTATTCCGTCGCTAAAGTATAACTTCAATTTTTAAAAATTGTTTTCATAATTAAAAAATTAAAAAAAAAAATTTAGCGACAGAATTATCTGTCGCTATTTCGTCGGTAAAATTTACACCAAATTGAAAATTCGCGTTTTCATGACAGATTGGAAAAATTGTCGCTAAATTCTGTCGCAAAAAAATGCGCCATTAATTGTCGGCAAAAATTAGCAACTGTTTCTTTATTTCCGTAGCTAAAATTGAAAAAATAAATTTTCGTGACTAATTCTGAAAACGGTCGCTAATCATTAGCGACAGAAATATGGCCATCACTAATTTTGGTTTTTTTTTGTAGTGTTAGCAGGTGCATAGATATGAGAAAATACAAATTATTCATAATGAAAAGTCATAATTGCCACGTGTTTATACAAAGGCTAATCCTAGTTGCATTTCGAGAGTTATTGCCTACTACGGTCTGGGAAGCTATAATCGAGTTAAATTTATTTTTTAAAACCTTAACATCATCTGAGATAAAGTTGGATGGCATTGTAAGATTGTAATTAGAAATTCTAGTAATCCTGTGCAAATTAGAGGGGATATTCCTTCCAAGCTTCTTTGACTATATGGAGCATCTACCCGTACATTTGGCATAGGAGGCAAAACTTGCTAGTCCAGTTCAATATCGATGGATGTATCCCTTTGAGAGGTAATAAGTTATAATATGCAATATGTATAAACTTATAGTTTGTTATGATGAGAAATTTGAATAAAACTTGTCATGTAGGTATTTGTATCACTTGAAGAAAAATGTAAAAAATAAAGCTAGAGTTAAAGGTTCAATTTGTAATGCGTATTTGGTTGAGAAAGCAAGTACAATTTGCTCATATTATTTGGAGCTGCATGTGGACACAAGACAAAGAAAAGTTCCTTGTAATGATAATGGGGGTGAAACAAATGATAATGATAGAAACTTATCTATTTTCACATATCCTAACTGTTTACGTGGATGCTCAACAAGAAGAATGTTAACAGAAAAAGAATTAGAGGCTGCCTATGGTTACATTTTATTGAATTGCCAAGAGGTTTAACCTTTTGTGCAATAAGTTTAATTTATTTTTGAAATTGCTAATTTAGTTTACGAGTTGAAAGGTGCTATCAACTTATATGGTGATTGTTGTTTTAGTTTATATGAGGAATGGTTATATATGGGAGGTTTAATGTGTTGAAATTGGAGATTCAATTTATTATAAAATACTCTAGATGATGCCGAATTGAATACTAAGGTATATTAGGGTATATTTTAATGTTTAATGAAAGATAACTATAGAAACATGTTATTTAATATATGAGATAGTGGAATTAATAATAAATGCGAAAAGAATAAATTTAAGAGTGGGAATGAAGGTAGGGCCGAATGCTATGTTATGGTATATTAGTGCATATTTTGTTAATAAAGTCATATAATGCTAGGTATATTTTAATTGATGGATATGGGAAAAAATTATAACAAATATAATTTATACGGAGGTAACATTAAATAATGGTACCTACCTCTTGTAGCGCAGAAACTCGTTGCGAAAGTTTCTACCAAGATCCCGTTTGTTTTTGGTCACTGGTCCGGCTTTTACCCACTCGGGGTAAGAGCAGCTAGATCATAATCTAAATGCCCCTGAAAATTAAGACAGAAAACTTGTGAGTGGGAACGAGCAGCCTTGCGGCATGTACGTTTTCTCGTTACCAAATAATGAGGATCTCACCTCTATTTATAGAGATCCTAAAAGCTAGAGACCTAACTCTAGTTTAACTCAGACTCTTTCTAAGATAGGATTTGGTAATTTTAATCAGATTAAATAACTCAATTTAATCTGGATTGAAACTCAATCCATTATAGAGTCATGGGCGTACCCAAACTCTATCATCTCCCACTCGCACATGACATAACACATTTCAGTCTTAATCTTCAGTTATACTGGCAAATAGATTGTGTGACCAGCATACCTCGAGAGCACCAGTGCTATACACCTGTTAGGGATATATAGCGTCTCGAAAAACAAGATCCTTTTTTCATGTATGCCTGACCCTAGATTACCTTCTCACATTCATTGTTTTAACTCATGATCTCATAAAACAATTTTCGTATTCACTATTATGTCTCTACTCATAGAAACTATAATAGGCATGCCAGTGAACCACGAAACACTATGAAAGTGATCCAAAGGCTATCTTCCCCTCTTACTGTATGTCATCCATCATGATTTAACTCGCTTTTCTAGTTAGATCCTCCAGGCCTAAACTTTTCCCGAACCTCTTGGAAACTGACTAAGCTAGCCATATTGAACCATACTTCAAGGATAAGTTAAGGGTTCTAAGGGTCAAAATATAAATAGGGTCTCACAATAGGAAAAGTTGAGATCATTAATATTATTAAATTTCCATCTCTGTGGTCACATAAGCACACACGGTATAAAACATGTGTTATGGTGTTCTTTCCTTCCCTTAAACGAGCGCATGTCTCACATTTCAATAATGTGTATATTAAACACCATACAGAAGCATAAGGTTGCGATGCACCGAAGCACCCAACTTTAGTCCGCTTACTTAAGGACTACTTTTGGCTTTTTAGACAGAACCTGGTAGTTACATATAACTGACCATCGGATTTCATATAATCCTTATTTTGGATCTCAATCCAAAGCATATAACTTTATGTATGTCTCGCACCTTAACAAGACTTATCTTGTAATTTCTGCAAGATGGCACTTTTATTTTGAATAGGCTCTCGACCATTCTCATATGTTCAAAAATCGTCTCATCTTAGACTTTGCCAACTCATTGACAAAACTAAGGTAAACACCCTTATGAGTGGGCTACTTCTCTGTCCGACATGCTAAATCTCATATCAATAACAGTAAATGTTTACACATAAACATTCATACTCATGTATTGCCAACAATAAACTTTAGTTATTATTCGCAGATAATAACGTTAAGGGATTCTATAAAATATAACAGTACCAATTAAATTCTACGCAAACCTCGAGATCTAATGTGTCTCTCAAAACACATATCTCGTTATAGGTTTACTTAATGGATCTGCATGAGTAGAAACGTACTGCAAGTTCATATCTCTTCGTGCAACAATATCTCTCTTATATTGATACTTAATGCCGATATGCTTAGCTCTACTATAAGCCATCAACGACTGACTGTCATTTTAGACTGTCACTAATACCTTTGAGACAATTACTCTTAAATGACTCACAAACCATTTAAGTCAAAATGTCTCCTGTACTGCAATTGAGGAAGTGACAAATTCAACTTTCACTATTGATGGGACTACACAAGTTTAATTCTTGTTACTCCACGAGATGGCACTCTTGCCAAACAAGAATATGAAACCTGGAGTGGATTTTCTCTCATCCACATCTCCTACCCAATCAACGTTTATGTATTCTCTCAATGCAGATCCTTTTCTTGATAACAGAGTGAATAGTTTGCAGTACCTTTAAGGTATATAAGTATCATTTCAATTGTTTCCAATGTGCTTTGCCTGGGTTATATTGATATTTATTTACCATGCCCACTGCATAGCATATATCATGTCTTGTATATAACACTGCATACATAAGACTACCCACGACACTGGCATATCGAACGTTCCTCATACGTTCTTTTATTCTGGTTTCTTAGGACACAGATCTTTGCTAATAAACTAATTCTTGGCAATGGGGTAATGTATGAGTTTGGAGTTTTGCATATTAAATTGCTCAAGGTATTTCTTGATATATTTCTCTCAAGAAATAGACAATAATCTTCTTGAATGATCTCTTAAAATCTTAACTTCAAGAATGTAATATGCATGACTCATATCTTTTGTCTCAAAGTTGGACGTTAACCAATCTTTGATTTCATTTACGTACCATTTATCATTTTTAGCTTTAAGTATGTTATCTACATATAATGCCAAAATAATAAATTCATTTTCAGAGCTTTTCCTATAAACACAATGATCTTCATCAATCATGTTGAACACATTCGACATGATTATATGATGAAATCTCAAGTACCATTATGCTGAAGACTGTTTAAGGCTATAGATTGAACTCATCAATCAGCAAACCTTATGTTTGCTGCCTTTTCTGATGAAACCTAAAGGTTGTTCTATCCATTTCTCCATTGAGAAAAGCAGTCTTTTCATCCTTTTAATGAAGCTCTATGTTTAAACTTACCACTATGGCTAGAATGAACCTTATGGACGTAAATCTTACAACAGATGAGAAAGTCTACTCATAGTCAATCTTTTCCTATTGTATGAACCCCATAGCGACTAGCTGAGCCTTATATCTTTCGATATCTCTTTCAACCTTTCACTTTGCTTTGAGAATACATTTATTCTCAATTTGTGTCCTTCCAGTAGATCAAATAGTTCTCAAACATGATTTAATCTCATAGATGTCATTTTTTCTTCCATTGCTTTAATCCATTATTCCTTAGATGGGCATGAAAAAGCCTTTTGAATATTTTTATGCTTTTTCTTATCTTGTGGGATAACTAAAAAGGCTTCGTTCAAGCCTTCAATTTTAAATCATTGGCATGAGATATTTATCCTTTTAGATTTTTGCAGTTCTGAATCTTAATAAACATGTCTCATATATTCACCGTGATTCATAATGCTCCCACTGGGACTACGTTCCATACTCCCACTGGAGTCAGGAATACCATATTCTTTCCTCTCACTGGAGTCAAGAATACTCCCACTCAAATCAGGTCTCAAACATCCTGATCGTTTGGAGAATGAAGGTCTTAACCTTGTTCCTCTGAATCCCTCCCACTCGGATGGAGTAATCCTGATATTCTCTTCCCGAGATTAATTGAAAGTGAGATCTCAATTCAGTTCGCTCAACTTTGAAAATTCATCCTCTTGAGAATATGATGTCTAGTGATTTAAATTCTATCATTATGCCATTTTCTTACTTACCCATGAAAATGTATCCTCTTGATACTTAAGAATATCTCACATAGACACTCTTTTCACCTCTTGGTCTCAAATTTACCAAATTGAGGTATCATGGACGCAAGCATTACAACCCATAAGTTGTAAATGGCTTAGGTCAACTTGTCGACCAGTTCACAACTCATAAGTTATGATAATGACAGATTTAGAGGGCATACAGTTCAGAACATATGTGGCTGTCAATAAAATATCTCCCCAATAGGAGATAGGCAAATTTACCTCTGCCATCATAGATCTAACCATATATAGGAGAGTCTTACTTCTCCTTTCCTCAACACTATTTTGTTGAGGATTTCTAAGAATGAACAACTGATGTTCAATCCTTTTTTCATCACACAAAGCTTTAAATTTATCTGTAAGATATCACCGACCTCTGTCAGATCTTAAAGCTTTGATCCTTTTGTCTAATTGATTCTCAACTAAACTCATATAAGTTTTGAAGCAACACAATGCTTCTGACTTGTGAGAAATCAAATAGACATGACCATACCTAGTACAGTCATATATAAATGTGATGAAATAGTAGGCCTCATGCCTTACCCTCACATTCATTTGACCATATTCGTCAGAATGGACTAACTGCAATAAAAATTTGGCTTTAGTTCCTTTCCCGAATGATTTTCTAACTAATTTTTTCTTTTAGGCAATGCTCACACGTAGGCAATTCAATCTTATTTAAATTGCCTATTAAACCTTCTTTGACTAACCGACTCATTCAGTTTTGTCCAATATGGTTTAATATCGTATGCCATAATTTCACATTGTCCTCATAATTATTTGAAAAATAATAAATTAAAGGAAAATAGTCATGGTCCACATCCATAACCAGAACCATAATATAAATCATTCAAGCATAAGCGTACACTGTTATCCTCAAAATATAAATTGAAAACAAATTTCAATAAAGCAAGAACGGAATCTAAATTTCATAACAAAGGTATCTCGATCCCTTGTTACGCGGTCCATTGGTTCTAAATCTATCACCCACAAAGGATGAAATTCAGAACTAGATACATAAATTTCACTCACTCTTGAGTCAGAATAGTGTATCTCTTTAGGCACAATGCTTCTCTTGTATAGTGTCATTTCTATAGGCAATTGAAATATTTCACTCTTGAAAAGTTTACCTCCTTTTTGCCTTTAGACCTTTTGTGATTCTATTCCTTTTGCTTTTCAGGCTCTCAAGCCTTTTTCTTATCCCTATTGTTGAAACTTATTTTATTATTCTAATGAGAACTAATTCTATTAGAATAGGACTGTGCCATATGCACTATGACATTGACCTTAATCACTGTCAGACGGTCCCTTTTAAGCTTCAAATGACAAGCGACATCCTTAAATTCCTTTATGCTTATCCATGTGAGTTAGTTGCATCTTCACATGCTACCAACTCTCTTGGGTAAGAATTTGATAACAGTTTGGAGCTACTGCTCATCAGTCACTTATGACTAAGTTCACTAAGCTCACTTTTCCTTTTTCATCTCTCTTAGATGTTTTTGCATCGAATAATCAGACTTTTTCTGACATGTATCAAATTTGATCTTCAATGATCGGAGCTTATTCAGAGTCACATCTCTGAATTTCTCCTGCAAAGCGATCCATTGCATTTTAATACTTGCGGAATTGCTTAGTGATATCATCTTCCATCACACTTAGGAAGATGATATAAACAGTGGAATTCTTATTTTTTCATGCCACATAGGCATCTTGGTCCCGTCTATGCTGGGTTATAGTGCCATCCTCAGGTTCAGCCATAATCGAACTTGAGGATTTAAGAGCCTCTTACTCTTCAGGCACATACTTGATCTTTGTATTTCAGATTTTATAATTATTACTTGGAAGCAGCATCCATTAAGATCCTCTAATCTCAAATGGAATAATATTGCACATATTTAAGGGAGATAAGGCAACACATGCAATTTATTATGCACCTGAAATAATAACCTAGTAAAATTTTCTATTAGGCTCAAATTCGAAAAGGCTACTTATAGTATCCAATTACCCTCTAAGTCCTAATGTCCAACCTTACAGATTAAAATTTCATGTATAATAAATTTGAATTATTGGATTATCAAGTTCTCAAACTTATGAGGGGATCTTTATTAAGCCTTTATTTAATAATCATGCAATCATTTTACTCATAAAATATCGCAAGGCAATTAACCATTAAAATAAACTCATTTATTATATAGTTAAATGCCATCATAATTAATAAATAAATGCATTTATTTAACCAATAAATAAAATTCAATAATCCCAAAATCAGACACTCATGTCAAATATTAATAGGAAACATAAATCCTATTTAACAAAAAATAAACGCCAACTTAAATTGACACTTATGTCAACTATTATTGAAGTCCAGATTTCATAAAATCTTTTTAGTTATTAGGATTATATCTTTGACCGATTTAATCAACTCATCAAGCGACTCATAAGTCAAATGATAAAACCATGAACGATGCACGCCCCGTCCATTTCTCGATACCATCACAGATTTTAGTGTTGCTTCTCAACACTTGCCCTTTTTTGGCAACTCTAACCAAAGTTCCATTTCCATACTCAGACCACCAGTCCAAATGCACTCTTACATTTGTTCTCACACATGTACTTTATGATGCACTATAGCATCAATATCATCAGCTCAAATCTTCCTTCGCATTCTCATGTTGCTTTATAGATTGTACTCTTGCATTTCTCAAAGCAACCTATGCGTAATTTAAGGAAGACCTACTGTCCTTATTCAATATTTCTGTAACATAATACAGAAAATTTTTATACACTCATATATAAATACTTATGATTGAAACATATTTCAATCAATAATTAAGGACAAAACCTCAAAAATTTTTCAAAATATTTTTTAAAAATTTTCGAAAGCAGAAAACACATTTTCTACACATTTTTAATATTTTATTTTAAAATTAAACACATTTAAATATAAAAAAATACACAATTTATTTTCTGGTCATTAAAAAATTTTAAAACATGACCAAAAAATCAGAAATAATTTGAAAAAAACTATTTGCCAAAAATAGAGCTGAAATGATGGCCAGAGGACGTCGCACGCGCCGACAGGAGAGAGGTAGACACGCTCACGCGTCACACACGGGGCCTCCCACTCGACCAGACACGTGTCATCACCACAGCGTGCCACGTGTCTGATTCCTACTGGTCCACCTGGCGCCCACCACGTGGCATGACACGTGTCATCCACGTGGCGGTGTCTCATTGGACCACGTGTCACGCATGACACGTCAGCATTGCCACGTGGCGGACCTCAGTCTAACATGTGGCAGCCCCTCACGTGTCCCTTTATTATTGGTCCACTTATCAACCCCTCTCTTCTGCCATGTGGCATGGCCTCAGCCATCCACGTGGCATTCAGCGATTGGGCCACGTGTCAACGTGACGCATCACAGCTGACACGTGGTGACGCGCGTGTGGGCCACCGCTCACATGCACGCGCCGAACGGATTGGATCGCGTGTAAGCCATGTGCCGCCTTGCCTACCGATGCTGGCGCTCCGGTTCCGACTGGTGGGGGTTTTCAGGGTCTGTAAATTCAATGGTGAGGTCAAAAATTAAAAATCCCGACTTCTAGTTAGCTGTTTAGAACACTTATGTTCATCCCTTCGGATTTTGGTGTACACATACACGAAATCGAGCCGAAATATACACGCATATATATTTTTCACACAAAAATTAAATTTGTGTTGTGTTATTGCATCCCATATCTAATAATTTTACACATAAAATTTTAGATCTATTTAGCCAAATGGCAGGACGCAAAAATAACGGCTCTGATACCAATGATGGATATGAAAAAAAATTATAACAAATATAATTTATACGGAGGTAACATTAAATAATGGTACTGTAGACACCGGGTCCTGAGTCAGCCTAGATCGGAGTTACCCAATGATGAAAAATTGCCTTCTCAGGCAAAAAGATTAAAAATGATGATTTCCATGTCAAATTTGCATTTTAAAATAAAAATAGAAAATAATAAAAATATTTAAAAAAAAATAAAAAAATAAAAAAATAATAAAAATAATAAAAATAATAAAAATAAAATAAAAAATAATAAAAAAATAATAAAAAAATAATAAAAAATAAAATAATTTAGAAATTAGTTTTTGAGAATAAATTTAGTATTTTTTTTAGTCATATTTAAAAATTTTTTTTAAAAAAAAAAAAAAGAAAGAAAGAAAAAAGAAGAAAAAAAAAAAGGAAAAGAGAGGGTGTGCTTTTGGATGGAGGGTGTGCTTTCAAAAGCACGGCTGTGCTTTTGAAAGCACGGCTGTGCTTTTGCACAGTGTGCATTACGCGCACTGCTCGCAAAAGCACAGCTGTGCTTTTTTAAAAGCACAGCTGTGCTTTCACCTCAGTCGCCCAAAATCACCGAAATTGACATTTTTTCACCCAAAAATCTTGTGTTTTCAATTTCTTTGACTTTTTTGAAGATTTTTCCGGGATTTGGTTGATTTTTGTTCCTTTTTCACACTTAAATTAAGGAAAATTTAATAAAAATAATTTTATTTCTTAATTAATTAATTGTTTTTTTAGTTTTTTTGGTAATAAAAAGAAAGAGATAAGGGAAATTAAGGGGTTGGCATTTTTTCTCTCGGGGGAATTCATTTGCTTCATCCTCTCTTCCTCTTCTTCTCTAAGAAATCCATTTCTATAGATTTTTTAAGGGCTCTTCACCAAAAATAAGATCTAAAAGCCAAAAAATTCAATTTTTAAGCTAAAATTGGTCTTGAAGCAAAGAAATCAATTCTTTGTTCTTGAGTTTGGTTTTTCTATCAATTACAATTTCTTGAGACAAAGAAAATAATTCTTTGTTCTTGGAAATTAATTTTGTTTTCATCAATTTCTTCTCTTTAATTTTAATTAACAATTGTTCTTGAGACAAAGAAAATCAATTCTTTGTTTTTGGGAATCAATTTAATTCTTCTTCAATTATTTTTCAAGAAATTTTTCTTTTAAATCAAAATCTCAAACTTTATCATTTCAAAACCATATTTTGCAAATCAAAACAAGGAAAATCCATCATATTTTTTTTTCATCAAATCCGAAATCTGAGGGTAAACATTCTAAACTCGATCTCTTGATTTAATTTTTGTTTTCATCATTTTTGCTAACATTTAAATTAGTAAACATGTAGATCTATATATTTGTTGTTGATTTATTTATTTTATGTCATTTTAGATGTAGATCTAACTTTTAATATTGTTCTTAGATGTAGATCTAACTTTTAATTTCGTTATTTGTTCCCATTTTCTTTTAATTGTTCATCCTTATTATTATTATTATTATTATTATTATTATTATTATTATTATTATTATTTACTTATTTACTTATCTTTTGCTATTATCATCATCATATATGCCATTAGTATATTGTTATTAGTGTTATTTATTGTTACTATCATCGTTTATCGTTATTATTATCCTTATTATTGTTATTATTATTTTTGTTGTTGTTGTTGTTATTGTTATTATTATTGCTTTACATTTTAAATAGTGATCTATTAATTTGTTAATTTATTTTAATATGTCGTTTAATTTATTTATCATATAATAGACATGTTTTATTTAATTTATGTATTGTTATAAATGTTTAGTTGATTTTCTTACTTCGATTACTAACATCAATTTTATTTGTGTTTGTTGTCGGTGTTAAATCTTTGTGTTCCCCTGTTTGAGCACCCGTACGAATGAAGGAGGAGATCCAAGGAGTTGTTATTTTTTATTGTACTTGTTATTTTTCCTTTATTTGTTTTATTGAGTTATTGGGCACGTAATAATTAATTGAACCATTTATTTTATGCATGCTTAATCAAAAATCACACAAAAATATTTCTACAAATAAAATTGGGTTTTCTAATAAAATGGGACCAATGTCCTAGATTTTTTATCCAAAAATAAATTGTCACTTCAAAATAATTTTTTTAATTATGCATGAGAGGACTAATGTCCTCATCCTTAATAAATACCCCGTTTTATGTATGATTTATATTTTATTTACAATGGGGGTTGTATTCCGCCCCTAGTTTTGTTGTAATTTAATTTTATCTTTATTTTTATTTTTATTTATCGTTTCATATGTGATTGATATGCGCTTTAATAAACTGCATTAATTGTGTGAGATGAAAAATGAAATTTTATAATTTAAAAACTCATTTATAATTAACCAAGGCACCAATAAGTGTGAAGTTCCGGACACCATCTCTGGTTTAGACCGATAAGAGGTTAAACTTTCCCAATTTCTTATAAATTGGGTGGCGACTCCAAAATACCTCAAAAGTGCCTAAAGGTGTTATGGCGATGGATGGTCCTTTTCAATGTTCTATTATAAAAGGAGGTGCCGAAAATATCTCATAACACCTAAAATCGGAAAGGACGCGAACCTATCCCTCGAATCCTAAAAGCGGATTCCCGAAGAGGGCCTTGCTGGTTCACGGCGCGCGTCACAGGTACCTACCTCTTGTAGCACAGAAACTCGTTGTGAAAGTGTCTACCAAGATCCCATTTATTTTTGGTCACTGGTCCGGCTTTTACCCACTCGGGGTAAGAGCAGCTAGATCACAATCTAAATGCCCCTGAAAATTAAGATAGAAAACTTGTGAGTGGGAACAAGCAGCCTTGCGGTGTGAACGTTTTCTCGTTACCAAATAATGAGGATCTCACCTCTATTTATAGAGATCCTAAAAGCTAGAAACCTAACTCTAGTTTAACTCAGACTCTTTCTGAGATAGAATTTGGTAATTTTAATCAGATTAAATAACTCAATTTAATCTGGATTGGAACTCAATCCATTATAGAGTTATTGGCATACCCAAACTCTATCATTAATTAACATGTTAGATAATTAAATAAATGATAAATGAAATAAAAATAATTATGGAGGTCAATTTGGAGTTATGGCCGAATGTGTTATTATAGGGTTTTAGTATGTAATTTGTTTATATAATGATTACAATGCTAAAAAATGAATGTGGAAGTAAAATGGAGTGTACATTAATTTATTGGGAATTTTTAGAGCTTAAATGAATAAAATTTAGGTTGGTATGGTATTATGTTTTAGGTGAAAATAATGGAACATGTTACTTTTAAGTGAAATAAAGGCATAAATAGAGTTAGAACTAATTAATAAGTGGTATGAAATTGTAATTAGTGGAAAAGAAATTGTGTGTAAGATTGGCAACATGATGGCCGAATAAGGTATTGGCTAGAAAATGAAATAAATTGATAATTTATTGAATTAATGCCTTAAAATGAATATAGAATCAAAATCGAGTATGTATTAAATTATTGGAAATTTTTAGAATTTAAATAAATAAATGTTAGTATGAAAGTATAATATGTTGAAGTGAATAACATAGAAAATGCACATCTAAAGTGAATTAATAGTCTATGTAAGTTAAAAATAAATAACTAATAACATAAAAATTGGAATCAATGGAAAAGGAATAAAATATGAAATAAAATATACATGGGCCGAATTGTATATAAGTAAAGTACTGAGGATTTTTATGTAATTTACCAATCTAATCATGGGTGAAAATGATTGATAAGGAAATGTGACATGGAATGATATTGATAATATATAGTGTATAAGTAAATAAAAGTATATGTGCATGGGTATGTAAATGTAAGTGTTAATGTTATGGCATAGTATATGATATAATGTTATGATTATGATAAAAGAAAGTGCATTGGAAGCAAAGTGTAAGTATATATGATCATATGGACATAAGATAGGATTATTACCCTTAGTAATCTAGTAGTCAAATCTAGTTCAGAATATAGTTGGCTAACCATAGGGACACCATACCGCGGTGCGGGTCAAGGCGACTTGCTTAGGTAGGTTAATGGCGGTCTACCACACTGATACTGCTAACTAATATCGATATTGATACTGTAGTGGACCTGTGGGGTCCACGTCCCATGTATTTGGTTCGGAGTTGTCTACCGGATTGATACTAGGGGCAAAATAAGGAAAATGGGTTAAACTGAGTAAATGATAGTTACTAAGTGAAAAATGATTAAATTGTAAAGATTGAAGAGAATTAGGGGGTAGTATGGTAACTGTATAAAGTATTGAAATTTAAAATAAAATATTTCAAGGTCTAAATGGTAATTATACATGACATATAATGATTTAACAGTAAAAGATGGTAAAATGATGGCATAATTGTAATTAGTGGAGAATAGAGGGCAAAATCGTAAATTAATGGAACTTTAGGGACTGAATTGTAAATTGACCCGATTAGTGTTATAAGAATAATTAAAATGTAATCTGAAGAATAATAGGGTGGACAATTGAATTAGAAGTTTTAACTAAGTTTAATAAATAATAAAAATAATAAAAAGAAATTAATGTAAATAATAGCAAAAGTAGTATTAATATTGGTACTAACAATATAAAAGAAACATAAAGAATGATTAATAAGGAGATGGAAGTTTGCATGAGAAATTGACAGTGGCATGCGAGTTGGTGTGTGCGTGAAGAAGGAGGTCGATTGGTTCCAAATTCTATATTGACATTAGAAAGATAATAATATTAATAGAATTAATAGGAATAATGGATATATTTAAGGCATAAAACTTATGGACATTAGCATGTGTAAATAATGTTAAAAATAAAGTTTGTGTTAATAATAATAATAGTAATAAGGATAATGTTAACTGTTGGAGTCGGGATGCGCCTATGACTTCTCGGGTTGATCCGGAATATATTTACCAGTCCAGAAATCCTACTTAAGTGGAAAGAGTTCCATAATTAGAGAAAATCAAAGGTTTATGTCCCTTGATTTTCCTCTTCCTCATAACCTCCCCTTTAATTATAATTAAAGGGAGTAACTCCCCTAATGGGAGTTAGTGCTCCTATTTATGGGGCATTCATCTCTTTTGGGAGAGGTATGCCTATAAATAGGAGGCTCTTCCTTTGAGGAAGAAAGTGAGATATCTTTCATATACCGAAACTCTGTCGGTTTCACCCCTTGTCGGTTTGTACTCCAAGTGGCTTTTAGATTGTGATCTAGTTGCCGTTATCCCGCTTGTGGATATCAGCCAGACCAGTAACACCAGAAGGGATCCTTGTAATTGCTTCCGCCAAAATATCTGCGCTACAAGAGGTAGGTAGCATATAACCCGTTTATGTTACCTCCATATATGCATGTGGCATGTTAGTATATAAATCCTTCATTGGTATCAGAGCCAATATTTTTGGCGCCCTGACATGTGTCTAAAAATGGATCTAAAATTTTATGTGTAAAATTATTAGATCTAGGATGCATGAACCCGATATACATTTATTTCGTGTTAAAATATATATTTGTATATATTTTTCGGGTCTAAAAATTCGTGTATGTGTACCGTAAATTGAGGAGATGAATATGGGTATTCAAAACGCTAGACTTAAAATTGAGATTTGTAATTTTGGACCATACTATTGAAATTACAGACCCCAAAAACCCCCCACCGGAAAAAATCCGGAGACCAGAATCCGTCGGGAAGGCGGCACGTGGATTGCACGCGCCACCAGACGAAGGGCGTGTGCGCGTGGGAGGTGGCCCACACGCGCGCAACACGGGTCCACAGCTGTGGACACGTGGCCCAATGGGATTCGGCCATGTGGCTGAGTTAAATCACGCCACGTGGCAGTAAGGGTCCACAGGTGCCACGTCGGTGCCACGTGGACCACTCCGGGGGTGACACGTGGACGAATGGGATCGTGCCACGTGTCGTGCTATATCAGCGAGTAACGTGTCAACACCGCCACGTGGCCCAATGGACCGATGCCACGTGGATGCTGACGTGTCCACCTCTGCCATGTGGCAGACAGGTGGACCAACCATAACGTGACACGTGGCACAGTAGGGTTGTGCCACGTGGCAGGGCAGAAGGGGTGCGTGCGTGGCGCATGTGTCCCTCCCCTGGCGGCGCGTGTGAGCGCGTGCAGCCTCCTCCGACCACCAAATCAGCTCCGGTTTCTTGCGAAACCATTTTTTCAAAATTTTTCTGATTTTTTGGTCATTTTTCCAGAATTTTTGGATGACCATAAAATAAATTCTTATTTTAAAATTATTAAAAATATTATAAAAATTATGAAAAATGTGTTTTCTGCCTTTTATTAATTTTGAAAAATATTTTTTGAAAATTTTCTGGATCTGTCCTTATTGTTGATTGAAATGTGTTTCAATCATATATGTTTATACATGAGTGTATTAACTATTTTTTTATTTCTGTGATGTGTTACAGAAATGGTGATGATAAGGACTCCGATTGTTCCTCGCACTTCGTTTGAGATTGTTTTAAAAAATACAAAAGTGCATTTAGTAAGCAACATAAGAATGCGAAGGAATATCTGAGCTGATAACAGTGATGCAATAGTGCATCACATAATGTTTATGCATGAAGAAATACAGGAGTGCATTTGGTTAGGTGGTTTAAGTATGGGAAAGGATGATAGAGTTCTGATCAAAGCGTTGACTGACTCCTTTGTGTATCATCCAGAACTCAGGGAGTTATTGGAAACTACCTGGTATATTGGAGATAGAATTTATAGAAAATATATCATCCAATTTTTGGCTAGAGTTACCAAAAGAGGAGTGTTGAAGAGCAACACCACATCTGTGATGAAATTGAGAAGTGGACGTAATGTGCATCGTCTATGGCTTCATCAACGAACTTATGATTTACCTAAAGAATTAATGAAGATGGTCAAAGAATCAGTCCCAGTGTCAAGAAAGATTTTGTGAAAATCTAGACTTTTATATTAGTTGAAATGAGTGTCAATTTTAGTTAGTGTTTAATTTTATTAAATGGGATTTATGTTTTCTATTGTTATTTTGACATGAGTGTCATATGTTGGATTATTGGATTTTTTATATTGGTTGAATGAATGAGTTTATTTATAATGACAGCATTTAACTTTATAATAAATGTGTTTATTTAACTGTTAATTGCCTTGCATTATTTTATGAGTAAAATAATTGCATGTTTATTAAGTGGAGGCTTAATAAATTTAAACCAATAGGATTCCCCTCTTAAGTTTGAGAACTTAATAATCCAATAATTCAGATTTACTATGTATGAAATTTTGACTTGTAAGGTTGGACATTAGGACTTAGAGGGTAATTGGATACTATTAGTAGCCTTTTCGAATTGAAGCCTGATAGAAAACTTTACTGAGTTATTATTTCAGATGCATAGTAAATAGCATGTATTGCCTTATATCCTTTAAAATTGTGCATTTTTTTTATTTGAGATCAGAGGATCTTAATGAATACTGCTTCCAATTCAATTGTTGCAAAAACTTAATAAAGATATTAAGATGAAGGGTGACGATTGTGAAATCTGGAATATGAAAATTCAGTGTGTGCTTGAAGAGCATGAGGCTCTTGGACCCTTAAGTTCGGTTATGATTGAACCTAAGAATGACACTACATCACAGTATAGGCAAGACCGTAATGCCTATGTGGCATAGAAAGAGAAGAATTTTACTGCTCGTGTCATTTTGCTAAGTGCAATAGATGATATCACTAAGTAGTTCAGCAAGTATCAAAATGCAATGCATCCGTGAATCGCTTTGCAAGAAAAGTTTAGAGGTGTGTCTCTAACTAAGTTTTTTGATCATTAGTGATCAAATTTGATACTTATCAAAAGAAGTCTGATTATTCGATGCGAAAACATCTATGAGAAATGAAAATTATTAGTAAGCTTAGTGAGATTGGTCATAAGTTGACTGATGAGCAACAAGTTCTAGCTGTTATCCGTTCCTTACCCAAAAGTTAGGAGTATATAAAGATGCAACTAACTCAAACGGACAAGCATTGAGACATATGAGGATGTCGCTTGTCATTTGAAGCTTGAATAGGATTATTTGGCACTGATTAAGATCAATGTCATTGTGCATATGGCACAGTATTATTCTGGTGAAATGAGTTATAACTAGAACAAGATAAGAAGCTTCAAAAGTAGGATAAGGAAAAAGGCTCAACAACCTTAAAAAGCAAAGAAAAAACAGAATTTTAAGAGGTCCAAAGGCAAGAAGACAGTAAATGTTTCAAGAGTGAAATATTTTAATTGCCAACAGAAAGGTCACTATGCAAGAGGTTGCACTGTGCCCAAACAGATACAATATTTTGACTTAAGAGTGAGTGAAATTTGTGTATCCAACTCAAAATTTCATTCTTTGTGAGTGATAGATTCAAGAGCAAAGGATCAAGATACCTTTGTTAAGAGTTCTGTTTCTGTTCTTACTTTATTGAAATTTGTTTTCAATTTATGCTTTGAGGATAACGGTATATGCTTATACTTAAATGATGATTATGATGGTTCTGGTTAAATGCTGAATGATTTCATTGTTATAGATGTGTACCATGACTATTTGAGGAAAATAATTAAAAAATCATTCGATAAAGGAACTAGAGCCAAATTTCTATTGCAGTTAGTTCATTCTGATGAATGTGGTCAAATGAATGTGAGGGCAAGGCATTGGGCCTACTATTTTATCACCTTTTATAGATGACTATACTAGGTATGGTCATTTCAATTTGATTACTCACTAGCCAGAAGTATTGTGTTGCTTCAAGACTTTTATGAAGTTAGTTGAGAATCGATTAGATAAAAGGATCAAAGTTTTAACAACTGACAGAGGTCGGTGATATCCTACAGATAAATTTTAAGCTTCATGTGATGAAAAGTGATTGAACATCAGTTGTTCATTCTAGAAATTCACAACAAAACGGTATTGCGAAAAGGAGAAATAGGACTCTCCTATATATATGGTTAGATCTATGATGACAGAGGCAGATTTGCCAATCTCCTATCGGGGAGATAATTTAATGACTGCCACATATGTTATTAAACCAAGTGTCTTCTATCTCTGTCACATCTATAACTTATGAGTTGTGAACTGGTCGACGAGCTGACTTAAGCCATTTATGACCTTAGGGTTGTGCTACTTACGTCCATGATATCTTATGTAAAATTGGTTAATTGGGACCAAGAGATAGAAAGAGTATCTATGTGAGATATTCTAAAGTATCAAAAGGATACATTTTCATGGGTGAGCAAGAAAATGGCACTGTGACAGAATTCAGATCACAAGTCATTATATTCTTAGAGAATAAATTTCTAAAGTTGGGCAAAGTGAATTAGGATTTCGCTTTATATTAATCTCAGGAAGAGAATATCAGGATCACTCCATCCGAGTGGGAGGAAATTATAGGAAAAGGTCAAGGCCTTCATCCTCCAAATGATCCGGATGTTCGAGATCCTGATTCAAGTGGGAGTATTTTTCACTCCAGTGGGAGGAAAGAATATGGTATTCCTAACTCCAGTGGGAGTAAGGGAACATGGTTCCAGTGGGAGCATTTTGAATTACAATGAATATATGAGACATGTTTATCAAGATTTAGAATTGCGAAAATCTAAAAGGAAAAGAGTTATGTGCCGACGATTTGAGATCTAAAGAAAGAGCATTCAAAAGGCTTTTTCATGCCCATTTAAGGAAAGTGTATTAAAGCAATCAAAAAAAAAGGGGCATCAATGAGATCAAACCAAGTTTGAGAACTAGTTGATCTAGTGGAAGGATACAAATTGGGAATAAATGTATTCTCAAAGTAAAGCGATAAGCTGAAAAGTAGTATCGAAAGATATAAGACTCGGCTAGTCGCTAAGGGGTTCATACGACAGGAAGAGATTGACTATGAGTAGACATTCTCATATATTGTAAGATTTATGTACATATGGTTAATTCTAGCCATAGTGGCGAGTTTGAACCTAGAGCTACATCAGATAGATGTAAAGACTGATTTTCTCAATCGAGAACTGTATGAAGAAATTTACATGGATCAACCTGTAGGTTTCGTAGAAAAGGCAGCGAACATAAGGTTTGCTGATTGATGAGTTCAATCTATGGCCTCAAGCAGTTTTTAAGACAATGGTATTTAAGATTTTATGAGACAATCATGTCGAATGGATTCAACATGATTGATCATGACCATTGTGTTTATAATAAAATCTCTAAAAGTAATTTTGTCATTTTAACATTATATGTCGACGACATACTAATAGCTGGAAATGACAAAAGGTACGTAAATGAAATCAAAGAATGGTTATTGTCTAACTTTGATATGGGTCTAACATATTACATTCTTAAAGTTAAAATTTCAAAAGATCATTCGATAAGGTTGTTGTTCTTTTCTTAAGATAAATATATCAACAAAGTCATTGAATGATTTAATATGCGAAATTGCAAGCCCATTGATACCCCTGTTGCTAAGAATCAGTTTCTCAGCAACGAGATATGTCCTAAGATGCCGAAAGAGATAGAATGTATGAGGAATGTTCCATATGCCTGTGCTGTGGGTAATCTTATGTATGCAATATTGCATACAAGATATGATATATGCTATGCAGTGGGTATAGTAAGCAGATATCAATTTAACCTAGGCGAAGCACATTGGAAAGCAGTTGAAAGGATACTTAACTATCTCAAAAGTACAACTGATTATTCTCTCTATTTTTGAGACAAGGGTCTGAAATTAAGAGAATGCAGAGATATTGTTTGGGCAGGAGATGTGGATTAGAGCAAATCCACTTTAGGTTTTTTATCCTTGCTTGGCAAGGGTGCCATCTCATAGAATAGCAAGAAACAAGCCTGTGTAGCCCTATCAACAATGGAAGCTAAATTTGTCGCTTCCTCAGCTGTAGTATAAGAGACAGTTTGTCTTAAATGGTTTGTGAGCCATTTAAGAGTAACTGCCTCAGAGGTACCAGTGGCAGTCTACAGTGACAGTCAGTCGTTAATAGCTTATAGTAAAGCTAAGAATATTGACATTAAGTATTAATACATAAGAAGTACTATTGCACGAGGAGAAGTGAATTTACAGTACGTTTCTACGCATGCAGATCCGTTGAGTAAACCTGTAATAAGAGATGTGTTTTGAGGAACACATTAGATCTTGAGGTTTGCATAGAATTTAATTGGTACTGTTATACTTTAATATAATCCCTTAATGTTATTATTTTAGAATAATAACAAAAGTTCATTGTTGGCAATACATGAGTATGAATGTTTATGTGTAAATATTTACTGTTATTGATATGAGATTGAGCATGTTGGACAGAGAAGTAGCCCACTCACAAGTGTTTACCTTAGTTTTGTCAATGAGTTGGCAAAAACTAAGATGAGGCGAATTTTGAACATATGAGAATGCTCGAGAGCCTGTTCAAAATAAAAGTGCCGTCTTGCAGAAATTACAAGATTTGTCTTGTTAAGGTGCGAGATAAAGACATACATAAAGTTGTATGCTTTGGATTGAGATCCAAATAAGTATAGTATGAAGTCCGATGGTAAGTTATATGTAACTACCATGTTCTGTCTAAAAAGGCCAAAAGTAGTCCTTAAGTAAGTGGACTAAAGTTGGATGCTTCAGTGCATCGCAACCTTACGCTTCTGTATGGTGTTATATATACATTTTAAATGTAAGACATGCGCTCCTTTAAGGGAAGGAATGAACACCATAACACATGTTTTATACCATGTGTGCTTATGTGACCAAGGGATGGGAAGTCAATATTATTGATCTCAACTTTTCCTATTGTGAGACCCTACCATATTTCGACCCTTAGACCCCTTAACTTATCCTTGAAGTATGATTCAGTGTGGCTAGTTTAGTTAGTTTCCAAGAGGCCATGGAATAATTTCGGTCTGGCGGACCTGACTAGAAAAGCAAGCTGAATCTTGATGGATTGCATATAGTAAGAGGGTAAGATAGCCTTTTGATCACATTCAATTGTTTCGTGGTTCACCGGCATGCCTATTATGGTTTCTATGAGTAGAGACATAATAGTGAACACGAAAATTGTTTTATGAGATCATGAGTTAAAACAATGAATGTGAGAAGGCGGTCTAGGGTTTTGGCATACGTGTACAAGAGGATCTCGTCTTTTCGAGACACTATATATCCCTAACAGGTGTATAGCACTAGTGCTCTCGATGTATGCTGGTCACACGGTCTACCTGCCTGTATAACTGGAGAACTCGACTGAAAATCGTTCAGTCATGTGTGAGTGGGAGATGTTGGAGTCGGGATGCGCCCATGACTTCTCGGGTTGATCCGGAATATATTTACCAGTCCAGAAATCCTACTTAAGTGGAAAGAGTTCCATAATTAGAGAAAATCAAAGGTTTATGTCCCTTGATTTTCCTCTTCCTCATAACCTCCCCTTTAATTATAATTAAAGGGAGCAACTCCCCTAATGGGAGTTAGTGCTCCTATTTATGGGGCATTCATCTCTTTTGGGAGAGGTATGCCTATAAATAGGAGGCTCTTCCTCTAAGGAAGAAAGTGATATATCTTCCATATACCGAAACTCTGTCTGTTTCACCCCTCGTCGGTTTGTACTCCAAGTGACTTTTAGACTGTGATCTAGTTGCCGTTATCCCGCTCGTGGATATCAGCCAGACCAGTGACGCCAGAAGGGATCCTTGTAATTATTTCAGCCAAAATATCTGTGCTACAAGAGGTAGGTAGCATATAACCCGTTTATGTTACCTCCATATATGCATGTGGCATGTTAGTATATAAATTCTTCATTAACATTGATGTTAATTTTAATGATATTAACAATAAAAGAATTATGAGTGTTAATATTGATATTGATTTTGATAGTAACAATAATAATGATATTAGTATTAATAAGAGCAACAAATGTAACAATAAAGCTAAAATATTAATATGGGGTATATAAAATAAATGACATACATAATGTAAAGTGATTTATATGAAGTATATATATATATACCGTAAGAAATATATCTATATCGTAAGGAGCTATATGAAATAGGGGAAGACGAGAGGATATAGAAGGAAGAACAAATTAGCTAAATATATAAATGTGTGCAGGGGTGGAAAACGTGGTCAATATTTGGACCATAATAAAAGAAAATAAGAGGAGGTATAGGATATTAGAAAAGAAAAAGGATAAAAAAATTTGGTAACATTAACAATTAAAGTAAATCTAATAACACTAATGTTAATATTAAAATGAATAGTAAAGATAATAATTTTTTTTTTTGAAAAGAATAGTAAAGATAATAATAATATTAGAGATAATAATATTACCAAAGTAATTAATATTGGTGACAAAATTAAACATATTAGATTTATTTGTGACTAAGTAGGTACAAGGAAGAAAGCATCAGATATGTGTTTATATGTGCTTAAGTAAATGGAAATATGTGTTTATATGTGCTTAAGTAAATGGAAATAAAGTTGTAAACTAAATTATAATATTATAAACCCAAAATGAAAGTTAAGTAAGAAATTCAGTGGGAATGTTCGCGTTAGCAAACCTAATGTGTATCATATGTATGTGTCCAAGAAAGTAATTATAATATTACTAATGTTAATAATGAAGGAAATGTGATTAATACTGTTACATACATTATTATTCGGCTCATTAACAGTGATATGACATTCGATTTCCGCACCCACTACGGGTATATAGGGTGTTACATGTCACATGAAATTATTTTATTTATCATACCGCAGTTCTATATCTTTGGATAATTGCACATTTATAATTATTTGAACGAAATGTGTTGTAAAATATGAACTCTGCAACATGAATTTTAATATGGCATAAGTTATTAAGATGTATGTGTTTATGAATGACTTTTGGATCATGCTTCTTATATTTTGTTGCACTGTGAACTTAACATTTGAATAATGATGCTTTAAGATTATTATTACTTGCGTGCTTGTCGGACAATTACTGTAAGTGGTCATTCAAAATTAAATGTTTTTCACTAAATTTTATGCTTAGCACGGGTTTTTAATCCATATAGGTACAAGTGTCAATGTCTCTCCCAAGGATCATATGCTGGAGTTCAGGCCAACATAGTATTAGGATAAGATCTTGGATATAGGCTCTTTTTGAGATTTAAATTGTATAAAAATTATGTGCATTTTGTTAACTGAACAGTATGCATATGTAATTGTTACTTCGTAACGAATGTATGTATAACTTTGTAGCTGTGTATATGTAAAAGATTGTAAGGAACCATGTATAATGAATTATTATCACATGTTGTGTAATGTAAAAATGAATCTTTACATTAATATACATAAATGCATTATGGCATAGATTTTAAACATGTGATATGTAATTAAAAGAAAAATTTTTAGTGAATCGTATAATATGAAAAGTAATATGTTTAGGAACTGCAAATAGTTTAGATATTTGTTAACGGATCTCTGTATGCGGTGGTGTGGCACCTCATTACAGGTAGTCTTGTACTGTATGTTCGGTTTATAGGATACTTGTAGGAGGATGTGACGACAGCTGTATTTCTTTTTTGTTTTATTTCCTGTCACTAAGCCATGTGTCAAACGATGATTGGTTATTAGGTATGGTCAATGCCACGTGAACATATCCATGTGGCTTGATGACATGGCAACACACTACTTTGATAGGTCCACGTGTTAGATTACGTGTCAATTGTGCCATAAGGCATGCTAACATGGCATTAGTTGGGATGTCATATGTGCAAGAGTTGGTGACTGGACGTGCCAGCTGAATTTTTTGGCTAGATCTTCACTGTACAAGTGTTAAGTTTAGTGATTATTATGAAAAAATACTTTTATTACTTTTATGTTATTTGGATATAAATTTAGTGACTATGGATGTAACTAATCCTCCATAACTAATATATTGAATAAAATCATTAAAAAAAATTTAATGAATTAATTACATCATTTATGTACCGATTTCAATTACTTTTTTAAATTAATTATATACCTTTTTCATTTCCATTCTTTTTTCTTTTCTTCTTCTCTCTAGTTGACACATCATCATTTTAGTTGTAAATTTCATTATTTAAATTTTTGTCATGTCAAGTTTTTATTTTATATTGAGAGAGAGTTAGATGTTAAATTTTCTTACCTTTTTTCGTTTATTTATTTTTTCCTACAAAATCACAATATTTTCTTTTTTAATTTTCTAGAAATTCATGATTCTTAAATGAGTTTGCTCCTCACATAAAAAGTTTTATCTAAAGTCGATTTAGATAATATACATATATTAAATCAATAATAAAATGATATATATGAGTTGAAAATAAAATAGAGTGATAATTAATATGTATATATATATTATTTTATTATTAAATTGATCTATATATTTTGTCTAAAAATTTTCCATGCTCACGTGGTATAAAATTGCAGCGGATTTGACCGTTTTTAATATTAAATGAGGATTAGAAGACCGTAGAAGATGGAGCCATCGAGGTGGAATGAGACAGATCCCCATTCACATTTACATATCATATCAATTGAGTCAAAGTATGTGACACGTTCCTATATATATATATATATATATATATATCTTAATTAAAAAAAAAAGGATCATAACGAAGATGGAAACAGAATTTGGCGTGCTAATACAAAAATCGAAAAAGATCATGCAATATACTAATATATATAATTTTTTGAATTTAGGGATGCTTGATTTAACATCATGTTTTTAATACTATGTTGTATTTTAATAATCATTATATATGTTGAACTGCTTGATTAATTTAATCAAAGTGAGTTGGCAAGCATTTACACCACACTCAACAAAATTAGGTATATATATTTGGCAAAGATTAGAAAAACATTATATAAGTTAGTAATAATTATCATCATGCTCATTGCTTAACCTTTGTTGATTAAAGGTATTTCTATTTAAAAAATCTACTTAATTATCAGTTTCTACTTTTCTACTTATACTCTCGAAAGTTGAAATTTATTAATTACCTAAATATTTTCTAAACTAATAAATTTTTGTACCATGAAATTATTTCTAAATCTATAATTAAGATAGCAAATTCGTTCGTATTAAAAAGTTATAAGTAACAGCGAAATAAACAATGACATTGATGTTTATTTTTTATAATTCATCCGATGCTCAAAATTTATTGGTTCAATTAATTCAAATTCGCGCGGAATAGATTCACAAATAAGATAAAATGCTCAATCTAAAATATTTAAGGATGTTAATACCCAAAATTCAAATCATAAAACTTTAATTATAGGAGAAGGAACCCTTATTATCATTGCATCTAATTTCTTGAGAGTTGAGATTTATTTTTGTTTTTGTTAAAAGAAAAAAAAATGCATATATAAAAGAAGACAAATCACATCTTTGAAAAATAATTCAATTTTATATAACATGTAAATGAAAAAAAAATATGAAAAAAATAATAAATAGAAATTGGTTTTAAAGATAACATAAATTTTCATAGCCACTTATAAATTCATCAATATATGTGTAAAAGTACACATATATATGTATGTGTGGAAAAATCAATTAACCATTTAATAAAATCAAATCCAAATCCATTGATTGTAATTTTAAGAATAAAAATTATAATTGAATTGGTTACTCAAACGTATATGAAGCAACGCATTAAAAAATAACAAAAAAAAAAAGAAAAGAAGAAGGAGAAGATGCATTATAAGATAATGCTTACAATACCTATGGTAAGGAATTCCAAATTTTTTAAGCAAAATTTTAGATTCAATTATTATTTTGTGCATAAAATATATTCTATTTGAATGGGTCATTTTCAATTATGGATATTGAAATGGTCACCTTCAATAAAATCAATAAGACTGGTTAATTTAAAATTAAATATTATTAGTAATATCCAATTTTAAATTAATCATTCTCCTAAACTTGAAAAAATCGGACTGAATAATACTTATAAAAAAGATATGCTATAAATGTAAATTGTTATTTTCAAAAAAAATGTAAATTGTTGAATGGAGGTGATCCACATTTAGGTCCTACAAAATCAAATATTCAGAATACATTATTTAAATTTAAAAAAACACATTTAATGCAATTAGAATTTTTCTTTCTTTAACATGTGTTTGGTGTCCGCCCTCTATCTCTATCTCCGTATGCTGCAATTAATTGTATGGTCATAATTATGGGAGTCTTGGGACTTGGGATTAGATAGAATTCGGATGCACAATTACTCCATCAGTCAGATTAGATGCTAACACTTTCAATTTTTCCTATAAAAAAAATTAATAATTAATAAATTATCAATTTTATAAAATATTAATTATAATTTATTAAAATATCTTTTAAAATGCTTTATAATTATATTTTCAATTTATTACCCTATCCGTTATTAAATAATAGTCGTTTTTTAGAATCATTTATATTCTATTTAATTGACATTTTGGAGGAATTAAATGCAGCAATAATTTTAATTTTTCAATTTTATCCTTGTTTTGGAAATTACACATCAATTAATTTAGTCTTAATTCATATTCACCTCTTCCTTTTGCTTATATTCATCCCTTCAAAAGTAGAGTATATACATTAAAAAAATTTTCCATAAATTTATAAAAAAATAAATGAACAAAGAATAAAATTCTACCGGTTTAGATTCTAAATCAAAAACTACATCTAATGAAAAAAAAATGTTAGATTTTGATTTGAATAAACTTGTATATTGTGATTTTGATTTGAATAAATTATCCAATAGAGGAGATAAAATTTTTGACAAAACAGAAATTCAACAAGTATTGGAAGAGGAAATCCAACAAGCAGTAAAAGATATGTTAAAAATTTATCTTACAAACTTCAGTCTCCTTGTCGGTGGCACCTCCACAAGAACACCATCTCCTCCACCTCCATGGTCACTTCCTCCAACTTCACTGTTGCTTCTTCCATGTTCAGAAAGCATTGAAGATATGAAAAAAGTATAAATGGGTAATATGAGAAGAAGAAAACTAGAAAAAGACAAACTTGAAAAAGGAAGAGTATTCTCCACCACAAACAAAAAGTGATCCTTCCTTTGACTCTTGTATATTAGGTATACAAGTACTCCCTATCTGACACATTTTTTAATCAAAATATTTTATTAGTTTATATTTTAAAAAGTCAAACGTGAAGAAGGGAGTAGGTCATATCTAATTAGTTTATATTTTATTAGTTTAATCATAATATTTTATTATCATTTAGTTATAATATTAATTTGACTAATTGCAATATGTTTTAGATTCACGGAACATATATATGAATGAAAGTATGTTGATTAATTCGTCTCCTTTTGCAGATAAATGTCATCAATAACTTTTATTTCCTTAATTTTGATTACTTCTCTAATTCTAATTAAAGACATATTGTTTTTAATATAGTTTGATCAAATAAAAATAAAAGGATAAATAACTATTATAGGTATGAAATAAATTCAGTGGTTTATCAAAAACAATCCCTTAATAGCATGATTGTTATTTATCTTGCGTGAAAAAAAAAAAGAAAAGAAAAATAAACTATGACAAAATAAATAGTATTCCAAAATAAGTACAAAATATTGGTAAGTACCATTGTTTTGAAAATCGGACCGGACCGGTTGAACAGATTCAACCGCGAATCGGACAAAGAATCGGTTCAATTCAATGTAAAAACCAAAACATATAAAAATCCGGAATAAACAGTGAAAAAACCGGGTTGAACCGGGAAAAGTCAAATATATTCTAAATTATATTTTTATAAAATATATTTTTATAATCCGGGTTAATAGTTATTAAATATTGTTCGATTAAAAATTTATATTTGATGATAAAATTAATTTATATTAATATTAAACTTGATAAAATTGAATATTATGTGAAATTATTTTCACTATATTTTTATTTTATATTTTTTTAGATATTTAATAACTAAATAATTTAAATATAACATAATATTGAAAAATAAATGAATATAAACATGCATAAAAATAAATTTTATAATTGAAATTAAAATTAAAAAAATTTACAAATTCAAAATTATATTTTTCTTATAAATTCAAATATTTAATAAAAAAATTCAATTGTTGTGGTTAATTTTTTACTATTATTACTAAAAAGGTAGTAAAATAAATAAAAAATGATAAATTTATTGATATTTAATAATTAATATGTTGTTTAAATATATTTTTTTTATATACTATGTTTTAATTTTTTATTAATAATTATATTTTAGAAAAAAAAAATAAAAATTCGAGTCAACCCGATCGAACCAGTTGACTCCTGACCCAGTTGACAGGCCCAGTTGACATTCGGTCCGGTTTTAAAAACATTGGTAAGTACTACTCCTTACCTATTTAGGCTATATGTAGAAACATTTTTTGCATTTAAAAAAAAAATTAAATATTACCAATTACCCTACATATTTAGACTATAAACAAGCTAACTTAAATAGTTGAGAACTTCTTGCACCAAATGGGGATCACATTTCATTTGAGTAGGTAGTTGGCCTTCTTTTTCTAATGCCGCTTTCTTCAAATGCTGAATTTTGTACTTGTGAGAACCTCTTGCTTTCATGATTTCGATCATGCACATTTGTAATGTCAAAATATATTGTTAGACTTTTTTGAAGGAAAAGTTTGAAATGACTTAACAATTGCATCAATAAGCTCATCAACAGTTTTAAGTGTCTCTTTGTATTGTAAGAATTGGATCCCATTAAAAAATCCAAGATCAAGCAAATTTAAATCCGGAGAGTTAGCAGGTTGGCACATTAAACGAATATTAAATCCATCTTTTGTAGTAACGCGACAAAATTCATCATCATTTATCTCAATATATGTTTTTGCATTGTCTTGCTGAATATATATTGGAAATTCTAAATCTTCCCTTGGCCATTTAGACTTGATAGCTGGAAAAATCTTTTCAATCAAATAAGACTTAACAATTTCTCTTTTCACTGAAGTTATCAGTTTCGTCTCAAGTGTTCCTGCAACTCTATTAGCGCTAGTTCTCTTAGCTTGCTCGTGGGTGACGAAAGGAAATACCCAATCTTTTTAGAAAAAAGCTCATTACCTTGTGCATCAAATTTTGGACAAGCTATAGCAACTAAAAACATAACTTTTCCAATAAAATTTTTACTTTTACAAGTTCGAATTGGATCTTCTTCATCAGGTAACAACTAGTAAGTTTCAAATTTTTTTGTCATATAAAACCACTTCTCATCAATATGTATAATGTTGTACAACCCGATGAAACTTGGATCATGTGGTAAGCTATTTTTGTCAAGCATCGATATACAAAACTGCAATAGTTGTCTTTTATTTTCTTCCTTCAGATACGGTTTTATGGCATTTGAATGACGTCGAATATCTCCTGATTTAAAATATTTGAATAATGTCGTTTTGTTTATATTCATGGCACAAGCTAAAGAGGCGAAAGTTGTCCGTTGATGTAGATGAATCTCACGAAACCTATTCTTATCAATTTGAACTCTTTTACAACCACAATTTGTCTTTCTATGAGACACGTTAACAAATAGGCCACTATTTTTGAATTGTTTCCAAATTCGTTGAACAGTGCGCATAGAAATTGAGAACTCCAATGCCACCATTTTTTGTAACTCCTCTTTTCAATTTTTCATCCACACTTTTTTGCAGTAATCTCTCATATAAAGCTTTGCGTTCATCATTGTTCAATGTTTTCTTCACATCTATTGGTTGCCCACTTGACTATCACTGGTACTATTTTCTTCTATTTGAAAATGAAAGAAAAAAATATATTAAAAATAATGAAAATGTAAGGCACAAGCATACTCATTAAAAAGTAATTATAAATCATTTGACAAATAAATCATTAAAAAAAATTAGGAATCATTTTCTAACCACAAATTGCCTAAACATTCAAAGTGCAAAAATTTTGAATTTAATAATTTTAAGTTAAATTAGAAAAAAAAAATCTAAATAAACCTTTGCCTTACATGAAAAAATTAACTTAATACAGTATCTCATTTGAGGCATTGCCTCACGTATCAAATAATTTTTTGCTTTGTTTCTTCTTGTTATTTTATTTAATATTATACCTATGAATTCGCACTAAAACACAAGTAAAACAATATTGTTTTGATATCTGACTTCTCAATCTTTCACTATCCTCAAACATGGAAACTGAGAAAAATTGACAGGGGCAATTGATACTATAATTGACAGAGGCCTGCATTAGCTACCACAAATTATGATAATATTATTATTAGTTTTCTTTTATGATTAAATACATATTATGATTGCTTTCACATATAGGAATATTGTTATTAAATGGGTAATCATTCAATAAAAAGCAGCTTGAACAAAAAAAAATATAAAAATATTTTAGTTTGAGATGGTAACATACCGATATTGACGCACTACAAGAAAAAAAATGATTTTCCGACAGAAATTACCGACGGAAAATAGGTAATTTCCGTCGGGAAATAAAAATGCCGACGGAAAATTATTCCATCGGCATAATTAACGTAGGAAAATTATCCCGACGAAAAAGCCACTTCCGTCGGGATAATTTTCCGACGGAAAAGGTAATTCTCGTCGAAAATATTTCGACGGAATTACCTTTTTCGTCGGGATATTTCCCCACGGAAAAGGTAATTCCATCGGGATAATTTCCGACGGAAGTAGCTTTTCCGTCGGACATTTCCCGATGGAATTTCCTTTTCCGTCGAGATGTTGAATAAAAATTTAAAATTTAATTTTTTAATTTTTTTTCATGCAGATAGAACCTGTAAAATTAATTGCAAAATAATGAAAAATGAAGATAATATCTAAATTGTAATATCCAATAATAATCAAATTTAATAATTGTACTAATTATGAAGTTAATAAATATTTAATAAGATCATAATAGATCCATATGTCTATTACAGAATCATAACTAAGCTGATGGCGACGGCGGCAGCGGCTGAGGAGTACGATCAGACTTCTGCGATGACGAGGCGACCATACCCTTCAAATTTGCCATCTCATGGCGTAGCTCAGATATGAAGTCGAGAGATTGCCGCCACCGAGCCTCTGAGTCTTGCCACCGAGCTTCTAAGTCTTGCCATTGAGCCTGTGACTATTGCAATTCAGATCTTAGCTCAGTTACAGTATTTCAAAGTTCAAATACTTCCCTGGATGCAGACCGTCTATTAGATACGGCTGTACTTGAATTTGAGGAACGCGAGTAAGAAGATTTGGCCAAATAACCTAGGCCAAATACCCGTCCTCGCTGGTCTCTACCACCAACCACTTCATAATAGATCTGATTCGCATCAACATTATCGAAAGTCTGTGAGCGTTGCTGAATTGCCTCTTGAACTTGTTCCTGTCGTAGGACAAATGTTTTACAATAAGTAACGATTAATAATCACTAATATTTAAAACAATAAAATTATAGTAATTTGGACATACATATGTAAAACCCTTGACTGAGAATTGATGAATGTTTGACCATCATGATTTTTGGTGTGGGTGTGTAAAAAAACCTCAGCGTGGGTAGCCGGTCTACCCATCGATGCTCCCTGCAAACATAAAACGAATTGAAGGTGAACTATAATTTATTCAGTATTCGTACAAGTTTTTACTAAAATTTCGACATAGTTTCTCCTATATTTTAAGCATACCTCCTGTATACAAAGACAGAAAAGCACTTCAAATTTTTTGTTATGCTACCATCCAACATTCAACAACAATGCAAACTCCTCACACAAGTAACTTTCCCATCCTCCTCTATGGTAATGAGATAAATTTTAGACATCCTAACCATTAATTACAGTAGTAACAGTAATATTTTGTAATACTTACAAGTCTATCTGCATGTTCCAGATGGGACATCGATCCTCCAGTATGCAAGCATGAACTGAGTCCTTCAGGTCCTCCCCGTCTGTTACTAGAATTCTGCTCTGAAATGGAAAGGGCTTCGGGCATCGTCCAATACTGTACCTAGTGTGCCCATAAATCTTCGGTCATATAGCGAGGTCGAACACCACCAGTTTTTAATGTAACGTGCCCACGCACGACTCTCCCACACAGAATACATGATGTCGTCAAACGCCGAGTTCCAGTAACATTTTTTCTTATCAGACAGAACAAAACATAAAATGTAAGCAAGTTTAAACTATAATTTGTTATGTAACAAAATTTATCATAAATTTTTTACCTTGAATTCTTCGAAATAAAAATTCTTTGTTTCCTGTGACACGTTCTTCCAGACAAACCCATCGTAATCTATTCTGTTTTTGAAAGTAGTTGTCATTATGCGTGAGCACTTTCCTGAAGGATTCAGTCTAAGATACAACAATGTGAATAACGTTAATAAAAGTAATAATTCTCATTGAAATCATAATGAAATGAAATATTAATCACTTACTCTCTAACTGTGATAGTGATATAGATTCTTCCATCAACTCCAACTGTGCCAGGCATAGGCTGTTCCGCTGGTTCTGTTACTGACACCTAAGTTGGCATAGATTCGGTGTGTGCCATAGGAGTGGAATCAGTGAAAGAAATGGTAGATGGTGCAACATTTGGGATGGTCGGTGATGCATCAGCCTGAGTGCTGGCATTGAGCCCATGTGATGGGGATCCTCCATCACCATTACTATCAACACCATCATGCAACCTGAGACGTGGAGGAATCATAGTATTCTTCTTTCACTTAAACATTTTTCAACCTGACATTATAAGGAAAATGCATATTGTCAGATAATATAAAATAATCACATTTTAATAAGCATATTAAATAACAAAACAAGTCAGTGCAATATTAATTGTCCTCACATGATAAGTAAGTAGGTAAACAAATTATTCGCTATCGTCTCTAAGCTGTAAATCATAATTCAAATCATCCTCATTTTTCGATGTAGAAGAGGAAAATTCTGGCTCATCATCGGATCCCTTGCCAACCAAAGTTTCCTCATCATCCTCACAGGAAATGTCAACAAATTCATTGTCCGCAAAGTTCAACGTTTCATTATCTTCAAAATTGAGAGAGTCATTTATTTCGTGAACTTCCGGTTGTTCCTCTTGAAATGCATCGTTATTTTCAGAACGTTGACTTTGTTCGGCAGCTTTCATTTCAAAAATGCCTCTTGGTTTTACTTTGCATGCTGCAAACCATTCCGATCTGTCTCGCTTTACGCTTGGATAAGATACATAATATACCTAGCCCACTTGCATTGCCAACACAAATGGTTCAAAATTCTGCAATCTTCTATGCTGGTTTACATCAACTAAATTGTATCTGGTATGTATTTTTATTCCAACGTTAATAGTTGGATCAAACCATTCGCACTTGAATAATACACAGCTCTTTATTGGCAATGCGGGATACTCAACTTCAATTATATCAACAATTTGCCCATAATAATCCATCAACTCTCCTTGAATGCAAACCCCACTGTTTACCGTTTCTTTGTTATGACCATAACTCTGTGTATGAAATTTATATCCATTCACGAAATACACCGAAAACGATTTAACATATCGCAAAGGTCCTTTTGCAAGATCCATGATGTACTTGTTGTCAATTGCATTTGTTGACGCCTACATATTCGAATACACTAACATCATTTAAATCATATATTCCATATATATATAATTGTATAAATAGATTTGTATGTTGAAAATCACAACTTACATATGTCTTAAACTAATTATGAAAGTGCTTTTCGACTTCCTTGTTCACCTCATTTTCATTTTTTCAGGCATTAGCTCCCGTATCCATTCCTCAAATAATCTAAAATGCCAAAATACAGCATATATGTTACACTCTTGACATAGTACAACAAATGAGCACTTTAGCGTATATATTAAACTTACCGCACAAAAGGCTGAACTTCTTCGAAATTCAATAAAATATAACTATGGTCCGGCATTAATTCATCCTCTGTTAGCATTTTCCTTATTGAACGGCCATGTAAATGCCCAGGATACGTAAAAATGGATAAGTTTCCGTCCTGGTTACTTGATTCCCCGCCATCATCATTACGTGGTACTTTCCGCTGTTTCGTGTGTATATGAGGCTCAAAATAATGCGAACAAACAGTACTTGCTTCTTCGACCAAATACACATTACATATTGAACCTTCAACTCTAGCTTTATTTTTTACGTTTTTCTTCAGGTGAAACAAATACCTACATGATATTTTTAATTGACATTAATTAGCATACAAATGTATAATATAATTGCAATTGAAGGTCATAGATAGTTACCGCTCAAATGGATACATCTAACGATATTGAACAGGACCAGCGAGTTTTGCCTTATGTGCTAAATGCACGGGTAGATGCTCCATACAGTCGAAGAAGCTTGGAGGAAAAATTGCTTCAAGTTTGCACAGGATTACTGGAATTTCTATTTCCAATCTTGCCATATCCGCCGCATTTATCTCGCATGACGTTAATGTTCTGAAGAACATACTTAGCTCGGTTATAGCTTCCCACACTTTTATCGGCAATAACTCTCGAAATTCTATTGGGAGTAGCCTCTGCATAAAAACGTGACAATCATGACTTTTCATACTGAATAATTTGTACTTTCTCATGTTGACGCACCTTGCCAAGTTCGAGACGTAACCATCCGGAAACTTTAGTCCTTTTAACCAATCACACAAGACTTCTTTTTGTTTTTTGTCCAAAGTGTAGCATATTTTGGGATATTTTCCGGTTAAGTAATCTTTATCTAACTCAGGCCTTCTACATAATAACTTTAAATCTGCTCGTGATTTTGCATTGTCCTTGGTCTTCCCTTTTATATTCATAATGGTGTTGAACACATTATCAAAAATATTTTTTTCAATGTGCATCACATCTAGATTATGTCGTAACAAATTAGTCTTCCAATACGGCAAATCCAAAAAAATGCTTCTTTTCCTCCAACCAAAGTTTTTGTTGATTCTTCCATTAACTTCATCAGCATCAAGTTTTGTTACCTTAAGTAAACCCAACTCATCAATGTCTTGTAAAATTTGCTCACTACTTCTGATAACTGGAGGACTAGCAAGTACAACTCTATTCTTAATAAACTTGTTCTTGTTCCGTCGGAACGGGTGATCAGGTGAAAGGAATTTCCTGTAGTTGTCAAACCAAGAAGTTTTGCACCCATGTTGAAGATAAAACGCATCTAAATCATCGCCACAGTGAGGACATGTTCGTTTTCCAGTCGTGCTCCAACCCGACAACATAGCATAGGCGGGAAAGTCACTGACCGTCCACATTAATGCTGCTTTCATCATGAAATTCTGTTTAAGTGATGCATCATATGTTTCAACACCGACATCCCACAGCTGCTGCAACTCATAAATCAACGGCTGCAAATATACATCAATTCTGTGCTTTGGATTTCTAGGTCCTGGAATAATAACTGTCAAGAACATATATGTCTCATTCATACACATCCATGGAGGCAAATTATAAGGAGTAATTATGATTGGCCATGATGAATATTGTTGCCCTGATTGACCGAAAGGTTGAAATCCCTTAGTGCTCAAACACAACCTCACATTTTGAGATTCAGCAGCAAAATCAGGATGGGTGTTATTGAAATGTTTCCATGCAACTGCATCTAATGGATGGCTCATTATTCCACCTGTACTTTCGTGCTCATCATGCCATCTCATGTGAGGCGCAGTAACTTCGGATGCATATAGTCTTTGAAGGCGGGGAGTAAACGGAAAAAAATACATACGTTTCCAAGGTACCAATTTCTGCCAATTACCGCCACTTTTAGATTTGTACCTAGGTTGACTACAAAATTTGCACTCTTGTAAATTGACGTTATCCCTCTAAAACAACATACATCCCAACCGGTAACAGTCGATTTTCTCAACAGGCAAACCCAAACCGCTGATCAGTTTCTTCACATTGTACAAATTATCAACCATTTTATGGTCAGGAGGCAATGATTCATTGTACCAAGCAAGAATTTGGTCAAAACTTCGATCCGAAATATGGCTTTCGGATTTTATATTCAATATCCGAGCTACAGAAGATAACTGAGTCATGTTATCACAGCCTGGCTATAACTCCTGATCTGCTGAATATAGCAAATAGTAAAATTTTGTTGCACTTTCGTTGGGTTCTTCCAGCATTGGTGTACTTTCCCTAAAATCATGGCCAGCTGCATCGTAAACCATTTGGACGTATGGATTATCAGTCACCCCTACATCATATGCTCCAAATTCCCCCCCCCCCTCCCCCCTCTTTCAAATTCACCCTCAGTTGCCGACATGTTACCCATATTTCCCATCGAGGTACTGCAAATTAATAGTTCTCCGTGTCGTGTCCACTCAAAATAATTTTGAACAAATCCCTTTTTTAACAGGTGAAAATACACTTCATCCACTGGAAGATAACTAAGGTGTTGGCACTTTTTGCATGGACATCTTATTTTAGCCCCATCCATATGTGCAGGTTGAGAACTTGCATATTCAATAAACAATTGAACCCCTTTCACAAATTCAAGATTAATATAACAATCCCTTGTTTTTCGTCTATACATCCAAGATCTATCTATATTACTCATAATCAATTCCAAAACTGTTACATGAACAAGGGACATCTCAATTATTATTCAACTACAATTATATAACTAAGTTTACAAGATTATTATTTGATAATAACAAACATAATAATAATAATAATAATAATATAATAATAATAATAATAATAATAATAATAATAATAATAATAATAATAATAATAATAATAATAATATGAACAAGGAGACATTTGCTACTCATTTAAATAACAAGAAACATACAAGACTATTATTTAATAAGTTTACAAGATTATTATTTGATAATAACAAACATAATAATAATAATAATAATAATAATAATAATCAATTTATTTGCGTTACTTATTCATAACAATACAAATTAACATAAACAAATAATAATTATAATATGAATACTAATTAAAGTACAAATATACTGCTTTTATTTTAATAATAATAACATGTTCAATACTAATACCATAAAGAATACTATTAATAAAATTAATAACAACATTTAAATTAAAAAACTCATACACAAGGATATATATATATATATATATATACACACACACACACACAATAACAACAAAAAAATAAAATTCTGTGAGAAAGTGTTAAATTTATTCCGAATTTATGCTTCAAAAATTGTGCTTTAATTTTTTTTATTTATTTTTTCCCATATTATATATTAGCGTTATCTTTATCCTAATAAATTGTTTGATGAAACTGTTTTGTATACACTACTGTACACGTTTTATTTTTTTCAAAAAAAATGATTTAATCATTGAATATTTGTATTGAAATCAAACATTAGTAGTTCTCAATTTGACAGTTGTAATATTAAAATCAAATTCACATTAACTGAAAAAAAAAGACAAATGCTTTCAATAATTTATCGGATGTAACATGTACTAACTAAGTGAAAAAAATATAATTTATATTAAATAACATTTTTTGATAAGAGAATGTGAAAATGCAGTTTGATTCCACAAAATTAAGTTGTTTACTAACAATCTAACTAATACCCCTAATACTAATATATTAGAAACAAATTATTCATAATATTATTTATCAACAATAACATATTTAATTTACATAAATCAATTAAAATAATTATTACAACAACAGTTAACAATAATTAATAATTAATAAACATTATTAAATAATATTTACAATTTAAAATGTATAACTAAAATAAATAAACTAATAATAATAATAATAATTTTATTATTTAATTTTAAAAAAATACTTATAGATCTGCCGTCGGAGGAGGGGAGGGAGGAGGAGGAGGAGGAGGTCCGGCCGTCCAAGGCTGCTCGCCGGTCTTCAACGCCGCCGGATAGGGCGCGCCGCGCGGAGGAGGGAAAGGGGAGGGGAGGGGAGGGGAGGGGAGGGAGGGAGGGGAGCCGCGGGGAGGGGCCGGGGGGGAGGGGGTGCGGCGGCGCAGCAGGGGGGGATTTTGCCGGTGCTCGCGGGGTGGGGGGGGGGGGGGGGTGAATCGGGGAAGGGGAGAGGGAGGGGATAGGGAGGTTAGAGAAAGAAGAAAGTGGGTTAAAAAGATTTAAAAATCTTTTAGCGACGGGAGGAATATTATGTCGCTAACGATAGTGACGGAATATACCTTTCGTCGCTATATTTAGCGACGGTTTCACCAACCATCGCTAATATTGATCTTTAGCGATGGAAAGGTAGAAACCGTCGCTATTTTTAGCGACGAATATGAAACCTCCGTCGCTAGAACAAATCTTCCGTCGCTAAAATTAAAAATAGAATATTTAGCGACGGTTAATATCAAACCGTCGCAAATTTTAACGACAGTTTTTTTAATCCGTCGCTAAATTAATTATTTATATTAATTTAGAGACGGTTTACAAAATTTCGTCGCCAATAATAGCGACGGAATATTATATTCCGTCACTAAATATATTTATATTATTTATCCATTTTTTTGCGACGGAATACTTTTCCGTCGCTATTTTTTGCGACCGTTTTCAATAACTGTTGCTAATTTCTGTCGGGAAATTTGGAGGAAACCGTTAGCGCCATTTATAGCGACGGCATTTCTTTTTCGTCGCTATTTATCGACGAAAAATATTTTTCGCCGCTAAATTGCGACGGAAATTTTAAACCGTCGGTGATGTTGACAAATAGCAACGGAAATTTCTCCGTTGCTAAATTATTATTTTCTTGTAGTGACGATTGAATCTTGTGATTGCTCTTGTATCTCATTTTCTACACATGGCTCACTATTTAAATCTAGGAAAATATGATTTGATGAAGAAGCATTAACCGGTGGAGAATTTAGGATGACATTTTTGTCGAAATTAAAACTCGTTACATTAACATTGAGATCCATCAATTGAATTTGTGCTTCTTCTTTTTCATTATCAACTTCAACTTCATATTGTATTGTACTCATATTTAAATCTATTTCTGAAGGCATTTGCTAAGTTTCTATATAGATTATGGAATTTGGTGAGGTAAATTTATACTCACTTCTAACAATTATATTTATACAACATATTTTGGAGGGAATTTAAAAATTTAGAAATTTATTGGGTTGGGAAAAGTTTGAATTAATCGTGAAAAGTTTTATATGCATAGTTAAAATTACAGTGGAAAACAAAAGTTAATTATAAATTTGAAGGGGTTACTGAGAAAAGGCATACATACTCCATGATAAGGCATTTGGTTCACTGCAAGCTTAACATAAATTCATGAAAATTTTCCATCCACAATTGGGATTACAATATTTTTGAGGGAAATTACGAAATATTGCCTTGGAAATAGATTTAAAATAAATGTTGTAATCCCCATGTGGATTATTAATTCATTAATGTAAAGTATTATCCAACCAATTAAATTTAAGTCACTAGAATTAAACAATTTTGGAAGTAATAAAAATAAGGGTAATTTAGTTATTATATACTGTATTTAATTTTAAAATTAGGCTTAATTAATACTCCTTAATCTTTGTGAAAACAGGAAAAGTGACAGGTAAAAAAGAACGGAGGGAGTAATTATTTAATTTTTTATACATAAAAATAAAATGAAAATATATAATTAATATTTATTAAATTTTAAAAATTGTCTAATTGAAAGTGAAGGGAAAATAACATGCCATATGCATATTTGGAGGTAAAATAATCGGGTAATATGCTACATACCTCTTGTAGCGCAGATACTTTGGCGAAAGCAATTACAAGGATCCCTTCTGGCATCATCGGTCTGGCTAATATCCACGAGTGGGATAACAGCAACTAAACCACAGTTTAAAAGCCCCTTGGAATGAAAAGCAGGCGAGGAGAGAATCCAACAAAGTTTCAGTATAAGAACAATTTCTTCTTCTTTTTCTTATCTTTACCTTAGCCCTATTTATGGAGAGTCTTATGCTCTTAATTAGGAGGGCTATTAATTAAGGTAATTAATAAGAAATGGCAATTACAAAATTAATGGAAATTAAATGGGCAGTTACAACTTTTAATTAAGGAATTAATATGTAACCTCCCTTATTTAATCCATTTAATTAAGGGACAAACCTTTAATTAAAGGACCTAATATGGAACATTTTCCATACCTGTGTAATTCCCATATAGATATGAATTCGGGTCCATATCAGGAGTCATGAGCATATCCAGACTCCATCATCTCTCACTTGCACATGACGAAATGATTTCCAATCGAGTTCTCCAGTTATACAGGCAGATAGACCGTGTGACCAGCATACATCGAGAGCACTAGTATTATACACCTGTTAGGGATATATAGCGTCTCGAAAAGATGAAATCCTCTTATACACGTATGCCAAACCCTATATTGCCTTCTCACATTCACTGTTTTAACTCATGATCTCATAAAATAATTTTTGTATTCACTATTATGTCTCTACTCATAAAAACTACAATAGGCATGCCGATGAACTACGAAACAATTGAATGTGATCAAAAGGCTATCTTTCCCTCTTACTATATGCCATCCATCAAGATTCAGCTCGCTTTTCTAGCCAGGTCTGCCAAGCCCAAATTATCCCATGGCCTCTTAGAGACTAACTAAGCTAGCCACACGGAACCATACTTCAGGAATAAGTTAAGGGTTCTAATAGTAGGGTCTCACAATAGGGAAAGTTGAGATCAATAATATTGACTTTCCATCCCTTGGTCACATAAGCACACATGGTATAAAACATGTGTTATGGTGTTCATTCATTCCCTTAAAGGAGCGCATGTCTTACATTTAAAATGTATATGTATAACACCATACAAAAGCGTAAGGTTGCGATGCACCAAAACATCCAATTTTAGTCCACTTACTTAAGGACTACTTCTGACCTTTTTAGACAGAACATGGTAGTTACATATAACTTACCATCGGATTTCATACAATCCGTATTTGGATCTCAATCCAAAGCATACAATTTTATGTATGTCTTTATCTCGAACCTTAACAAGACAAATCTTGTAATTTCTGCAAGACGACACTTTTATTTTGAACAGGCTTTCGAGCAATCTCATATGTTCAAAATTTGCCTCATCTTAATTTTTACCAACTCAATGACAAAATTAAGGTAAACACTCTTGTGAGTTGGCTACTTTTCTGTCCGACATGCTCAATCACATACAAATAACAGTAAATATTTACACATAAACATTCACACTCGTGTATTGCCAACAATGAACTTTGGTTATTATTCACAAATAATAACATTAAGGGATTATATAAAAAAAAATATAACAGTACCAATTAAATTCTATGCAAATCTCGAGATCTAATGTGTTTCTCAAAACACATCTCTCATAACAGGTTTACTTAACGGATTTGCATGCGTAGAAATATACTGTAAGTTCACTTTTCCTCGTGCAACAATATCTCTCGTATATTGATACTTAATGTCGATATGCTTAGCTTTACTATAAGCTATCAATAACTGACTGTCACTGTAGACTGTCACTGGTACCTCTGAGGTAGTTACTCTTAAATGGCTCACAAACCATTTTAGCCAAACTGTCTCTTATACTGCAGTTAAGGAAGCGTCAAATTTAGCTTCCATTATTGATAGGGCTACACAAGTGTACTTCTTGCTACTCATATGAGATGGCACCCTTGCCAAGCAAAAATAAAAAACCTAAAGTGGATTTCCTCTATTCCACATCTCCTGTCCAAACAACATCTCTGTATTCTTTCGATTGCAGATCCTTGCCCAAAAATAGAGAGAATAATCAGCTATACCTTTGAGGTATTTAAGTATCATTTCAACTGTTTTTCAATGTGCTTCGCCTGAGTTAGATTAATATCTACTTACTGTGCCCACTGCATAGCATATATCATATCTTGTATGCAATATTGCATATATAAGACTACCCATGGCACTAGCATATGGAATGTTCCTCATATGTTCCATCTCCTTTGGCATCTTAGGACATATCTTTTTGCTGAGAAACTGATTCTTAGCAATAGGGGTATCAATGGGCTTGCAATTTCGCATATTAAATCATTCAATGACTTTGTTGATATATTTCTCTTAAGAAAATGACAACCTTCTCGAATGATCTCTTAAAATCTTAACTTCAAGAATGTAATATGCTTGACCCATATCTTTTATCTCAAAGTTGGACAATAACAAATCTTTGATTTCATTTACGTACCTTTTGTCATTTTCTGCTATTAGTATATCGTCTACATACAATGTTAAAATGACAAAATTACTTTTAGAGCTTTTACTATAAATGCAATGGTCTTTATCAATTATGTTGAGCCCATTCGACATGATTGTATCATGAAATCTCAAATATCATTGTCTTGAAAACTATTTAAGGCCATAGATTGAACTCATCAATCAGCAAACCTTATGTTTGCTTTCTATTTCAATGAAACATATAGGTTGATCCATGTAGATTTCTTCATACAATTCTCTATTGAGAAAAGCAGTCTTTACATCCATTTGATATAGCTCTAGGTCTAAACTTTGCCACAATGGCCAGAATTAAATCTTACAACTGGTGAGAAAGTCTCGTCGTAGTCAATCCCCTCCTTAGCGACTAGCCGAGTTTTGTATCTTTCGATACTTCTTTTAGCTTATCGCTTCACTTTGAGAATACATTTATTCCCGATTAGTGTCATTCCAATAGATCAACTAGTTCTCAAATATGGTTTGATCTCACGGATGCCATTTTTTTCTTCCATTGTTTTAATCCATTTTCCTTAGATAAGCATGAAAAAGCCTCTTGAATGTTTTTAGGTTCTTCCTCATATTGTAGGGTAACCCAAAGGATTTCGTTCGAACTTTTGATCTAAAATCGTCGGCATGGAACACTTTTTCTTTTAGATTTTTGCAGCTCTGAATCTTGATAAACATGTCTCATATATTTATCGTAATTCAGAATGCTCCTACTAGGACCATGTTCCCTTACTCCCACTAGAGTTAGGAATACTATACTCTTTACTCCCACTGGAGTCAAGAATACTCCCATTTAAATCAGAGTCTCGAGCATCCGGATCTTTTGGAGGATGAGGGTAACCTTCTTCCTCTAACTCTCTCCCACTCGAATGGAGTGATCCTGATAATTCTTTTTTCCTGAGTTTCATATAAAGTGAAAACTTAATTCACTTTGCCCAAATTTAGAAATTCATTCTTTAAGAATATGACATCTCGTGATCCGAACTCTATTATACTGTCATTTTCTTGCTCACCCATGAAAATGTGTCGGGTCAATTTCACTCATGGTCACTCAACTTATCACTTATCGCACAAAAATAACCGATTTTTTTTTTCTGACTTAAATGTCACTGAACTTCTAATATTTTTGCAAAAAAGTCATATAGATCGGAATCCGGTGAGAACCCTTGCCGGATTGATGACATGGCATATGACACGTGGTGACAAATAGTAAATACATGACTTTTTTGTAAAAATGTTAAAATTTTAGTAACATTTAAGTTGGAAAAAAAGAGTTAGGTACTTTTGCGCTATAAATGATAAGTTTCGTGACAGTGAGTGAAATTGATTTAGATATAGCATTTATTAGAAATATTGTTAAACGACATATAGTTTCTGACATGGCATGCCATGTCATCAATCCGGCGAGGGTTCTCGCCGGATTCCGGTCAATATGATTTTTTTACAAAAATGTTAAAAGTTCTGTGACATTTAAGTCAGAAAAAAAAAAGTCAGTTACTTTTGTGCGATAAGTGATAAGTTGAGTGACCGTGAGTGATATCAACCCAAATGTATCCTTTTAATACTTTAGAATATCTCATATAGATACTCTTTTTACCTCTTAGTCCCAATTAACCAATTTTACATGAGGTATCATGGACGTAAGCAGCACAACCCTAAGGTTGTAAATGGTTTAGGTCAGCTTGTCGACCAGTCCACATCTCATAAGGTATGGATGTAACAGATTTGGAGAGCACGTGGTTTAGAACATATGTGGCAGTCAATAAATAATCTTCTCAATAGAAGATTGGCAAATCTGCCTCTGCCGTCATAGATCTAACAATATCAAGGAGAGTCATATTTCTCCTTTCCGCAACACCATTTTGTTGTGGATTTCTGGGAATGGACAACTAATGCTCAATCCCTTTTTCATCACATAAATCTTTAAATTCATCAAAAAGATATTCCTGACCTCGGTCAATTCTCAAAGCTTTAATTCTTTTGTCTAATTGATTTTCAACAAAATTCATAAAAAACTTGAAGCAACACAATGCTTTTGACTAGTGAGAAATCAAATTGACATGACCTTACCTAGTATAGTCATCTGTAAACATGATGAAATAGTAGACCCCATGCCTTACCCTCACATTCATTTAACCACATTCATTAGAATGAACTAATTGTAATGAAAATTTAGCTCTAGTTCATTTTTCGAACGATTTTCTAACTATTTTCCTTTTTAGGCAATGCTTGCATATAAGTAATTCAACTTCATTTGAACTGCCTATTAAACCTCTATTGGCTAACCGACTCCTTCGGTTTAACCCGCTTTGGTTTAATTCTAGCATGCCATATTTTCACATCGTTCTCATAACTATGTGAAGAGGAAGGAATTTAAAGAGAAAACTAGTTTTCTTTAAATAGTTATGGTGCACAGCTATAGCAATAAAATCATTCAGTACTTAACCAGAACCATAATAATCATCATTTAAGTATAAGCATGTACTGTTATCCTTAAAATATAAATTGAAAATAAATTTCAATAAATTAAGAACAGAAACAGAACTCTTAACAAAGGTATCTCGATCCCCTATTACATGATCCATTGGTTCTGAATCTATCACCCACAAAAGATAAAATTCAGAACTAGATACATAAATTTTACTCACTCTTGAGTCAGAATAGTGTATCTGTTTGGGCACATTGCAGCCTTTTGCATAATGTCCTTTATGTAGGCAATTGAAACATTTCACTTTTGAAACGTTTACTTTATTTTTGCCTTTGGACCTATAGTGATTCCATTTTATTTTTTGCTTTTTAGGCTCCCGAGCCTTTTTCTTATCCCACTTTTGAAGCTTCATTTATTATTCTATTTAGAACTCATTCTATCAGAATGGGACTGTGCTATATGCACTTTGACATTGACCTTAATCGCTGTCAATTAGTTCTCTTTAAGCTCCAAATGACAAGCGGCATCATCAAATGTCTTAATGTTTGTCCATATGAGTTAGTTACATTTCACATGCTTCTAACTCTTGGATAAGGAACGGATAACAGCTTGGACTTACTACTCATTAATCAACTTATGAGCAACCTCACTAAGCTCACTTATCATTTTCATCTCTCATAGATATTTTCGCATCGAATAATTAGACATCTTCTGATAAGTATCAAATTTGATCACTAATGATTAAAAACTTAGTTAGAGACACACCTCTGAACTTTTCTCGCAAAGGGAGCCACAGATCCTTTGCATTTTGATACTTGTGCAACTGTTTAGTGATATTATCATCTATTGCACTTAGCAAGATGATACGAGCAGTGAAATTCTTCTTTTTTTCATGCCACATAGGCATTTTTGTCCTGCTTATACTAGAATGTAGTGCCATCCTCAGGTTAAGCCATAATCGAACTTAAGTCAAGAGTCTCTTGCTCTTCAACCACATACTGGATTCTCATATTCCAGATTTCACAATTATCACCATTTATCTTAATATCTTTATTAAGTTTGGCAACAATTGACTTGAAAGCAATATCCATTAGAATCCGCTGATCTCAAATGGAACAATATTGCACAATATTAAAGGAGATAAGGCAATACATGCTATTTACTACGCATCTGAAATAATAACCTAGTAAAGTTTTCTATTAGGCTTCAATTGAAAAAGGCTACTAATAGTATCCAATTACCCTCTAAATCCTAATGTCCAACCTTACAAGTCAAAATTTCATGCATAGTAAATCTGAATTATTGGATTATTAAATTTTCAAACTTAAGAGGGAAATAATATTGGTTTAAATTTATTTAGCCTCTACTTAATAAATATGCAATTATTTTACTCATAAAATATTGCAAGGCAATTAACAATAAAATAAACACATTTGTTATAAAGTTAAATGCCATCATAATAAATAAACGTATTCATTCATCCAATAGATAAAATCTAATAATCCAAAATATGACATTTATGTCAAATAATGATAGAAAACCTAAATCCTATTTAATAAAATTAAACGCTAACCAAAATTGACACTCATGTCAACTAATCTAGAAGTTTAGATTTTCACAAAATCTTTCTTTGCACTGGGACTGATTCTTTGACCATCTTCATCAATTCATCGGGTAACTCATAAGTTCGTTGATGAAGCCATATACGATGCACACTACGTCCACTTCTCAATTTTATCACAGATGTAGTGTTGCTCCTCAACACTATTCTTTTGGCAACTCTAGCCAAAAAGTGGATGATAGATTTTCTATAAATTCTATCTCCAATGTACTAGGTAGTTTCCAATAACTTCCTGAGTTCTGGATGATATACAAATGAGTCAGCCAATGCTTTGATCAGGACTCTATCGTCTTTTCCCATACATAAACCACCTAACCAAATGCACCGCTGCATTTCTTCATGCATAACATTATGTGATGCACTATTGCATCAATGTTATCAGCTCGGATCTTCCTTCACATTCTTATGTTGCTTACTAAACACACTTTTGCATTTCTTAAAGCAATCCCAAACGGAGTGCGAGAAACCATAGGTGTCCTTATCATTACCATTTCTGCAACACATTATAGAAATATAATGTAGTTAATACACTCATGTATAAATATATATGATTGAAACATATTTCAATAAATAGTAAGGACAGATCCACACAATTTTTCAAAATAAATATTTTTCAAAATTAATTAAAGGCAGAAAACACATTTTTCACAATTTTATAATATTTTTTAATAATTTAAAAATAAGAATTAATTTTTTGAACATCAAAAAATTTTGGAAAAATAACCAAAAAATAAAAAATATTTTAAAAAATGGTTCTGTAAAAAATTAGAACTGATTCGCTGATCGGAGAAGGCCGTATGCGCCCACACGCACCGCCAAAGGGAGGGATGACGCGCGTCTCCCACTTGTCCAGCCACGTGTCACAATCACAACGTGACACGTGTCAGAATATGATTGGTTCACATGTCGCCAACGTGGCAACGGTGGACACGTCATCGCCACGTGGCCCGACACCTATCGGCCACGTGGCATCAGTGACACGTCACTATACTGACATGGCCCGACATGTGGCACTGTAACACCCCAATACCCCCTGGGTTGAATATCGGAATGCTACGCACACAAACACATACATTCATGCAAATAACTAAATCGGAAGCTTATAAAATAGAACATAAGCAGAAGCATTCAGGAACAACATATATACTTGCATTTTAGAACTTATAATGTATACATATACAAAATTATTACATCATCAAATATCAGAATTACATGCTTTTTCCTTACTTATACAAAATACTATACAAGAGTCCTATACAAAAAGAATACTATATATTCAAACAAAAAGAAACCCTTCAAAATCAAAACTCCTAGTGGCCAGCAGATGGGGACTCACGCTCAGAACGGAACTTGAAAACCTACACGGAAACAAAACTTCCATGCTAAACAATAACGCTTAGTGGGGATGAACAGAAGCAAAGGACCTCCAATGAAGTCGCAAACAAAAAATATGGATATACAATCAAAGTCACTGGCCACATTCAAAGGTAATAAACATAATATGAGCACCATTATCAATAGCATAACTAATACACTTACCTTTACCTTTCATGCTCGTATCAATCATGTACATTCTCACTTTACATAACACATGCTTTAATCATAACATTATCATGTACACTTGCTAAAGTATGGTCTTATCACAAGCATTAACATGAATGCTCAAACAATAAATTATTCACTAAAGTAATAGCTTAACAAATCATAAAACCAAATGAAAGAGAAGAGCCTGAACTTTCAGAGATTGTGGATACGGGTACTGAAGATACTGGTTGGACACAGTATCTGAACACACAGAAGACATAAGGCTCAAAATATACAAATACCCAAAGGTAACAAGAAATCTCTAAGCAAAATACGAGTCTACTGAGTAGCTGCACTAAACCCTTTATAAGCATGCGTATCTATCTACTAACTTGACAGTTCAGGCTCGCTAACACTCTAATCACAATATCATATTTCCATATATCCAACCAAGGATGCATAATCATTCCCTTCATGTACAAGTCAAGTAAACCGTTACATGATTCATGCATACACAAATGGCTTGAAAAGCACACTTACATGTCAATATACAATGATCCACTCTATAAACCCAATTGATGTTGTTAAGCATTATCTCTTTCATGCATCTTATAATCTCATAGTATTTAAAAGAAAATCAAAGTTGAGGTACCTTTATTAAACTACTATGCCATAGCATCATTTACATATAATTTCAATTGACAAACATTCATATACTCATTTCATAATATTAGACATGAGTTAGACAAGCTATAGGAACTTACAATGAAGTTTGGCGGCATTTCGGGATGAAAAACACACAAAAGACACAAAACTGGGGAGGGTCACGATGATAATTTTATTGTGACTGTGAGGTCCAATAATATGTAATTTTGCCTACTCTCGACATTGCTCATGGTAGCAATGAATTGGTTGTGACTGCCACATACCAAAATTTAGCAAAACAGAAGTAAAAACTCAGGACTGCTTCACTACTCTATTTTTCTCAGCCTAAACCGACATCTAAACATCAATTTTAGGCAAAACTCTCTTCTTAACAATTGTTCTATAGGATGTTAAGTTTCAAATGGATCAAATTTCAGGTCAATTGGAATTCTAAAATGATAGATATGAATTAAACAATATAGATTGTTCCAATGAAAACTCCAAGGTAGAGACACGTCTGTTTTTGCGATTTTTAAGGGTTTTAGAGCCAGAATTCATTCATGGTCATTTCTGGAACTTTTATAGGTATGGAAGTCGTGATTCTAATGGCATAAAATTACTTAATTTAGAGTTCTCAAACTCCACTTATCACCAAAACATCACACAGAGGTCTGATACAATCTGAGCAGAGTCTTCTCCTACAACTAGGGTTCATACTTGATCACTATACTATACTTATGGCAATTCAAATAACACTTCAACACCCATTCATTTTACGTTTCAATTATATCAAATATCAATTAACACATACAAATACATGCAATTTCTCCTAACTACACAAACACATTAACATGCTTCAATTAACATTACATCACAATTCACTACACATGCAAAAATCAAAGGGCACACGATCCCAACCTCTAGAAGTATATAGGGAAACTCCCTCCGAAGTCAGACTTTATCCTTGCATTTTCTGTCTTCTTTTAGCCTCAACTTCTTGCAATATCCAAATCAAAATAATCTCTTAATCCATTACTCATCCAAACCAAACACAAAGAAAGAAGTAGAAACAACTCAATCCGAAGACACTTACCTTCTTGACTTAATCCTTATCAATTATTCTTCAATTCAAATCAATGAGCAGAATTCAAATAACAAGCAAAATAAAACACAAAGAGAGGAGAATGGAAAGAAGAAACTGCATGCAAACCCATAGGTACAGAAAATTCCACTAACAAACCTTTATATTGCATACTACAACCCATGTGGCACACTCCTTTTTCCACCTAAGCCTCTCCCATGCCAAGTGTCGAGTTACAGCAATTTCCTCTTTAAGTTCATTGCAAAACTCACCTAAGTCCCTCCACTAAAAATCTACTATACAAAATCTTATTTACCTCATTCAAGTAAGTCCTTAATTACTCATGATCTTATTCTTAGTCCAATTCTTTGTACCCTACTATACAATTACAACATAAATCCTACTAGTGTGTAATTCGGGATGTTACAGGCATAACTCTATTCGTGCACGTGACACCCCCTGACTGGTCCACGTGGCGCCTTGTGGACACGTCATCACCACGTGGCTTGATCTGGGTCAGCCAGGTGGCGAAATTCAATTGGGCCACGTGTCCACAGTGATACGTCACTGTGGACCCATGTTTGCACGTGTGTGGGCCTTTGCCCACGCGCACGGGCCCAACATTTGGCGGTGCCTGCAAGCCAAGCGCTGCTTTCCCAACGGATTTTGAGCTCCGAATTTCTGCTGGTGGGGGGTTTTCGGGGTCTGTGATTTCAATGGTACGGTCAAAAATTATAAATCCCAATTTCTAGTATAGCATTTTGAACACCCATGTTTATCCTCTCGAATTTCAGTGTACAAATACACGATTTGAAATCCGAAAAATATATACAAATATATATTTTAACACAAAAAAAAATATTGTGTTCATGCATCCTAAATCTACCAATTTTACACATAAAATTTTAGATCCAATTTTTGCCACATGCCAGGAGGCCAAAAATGTTAGCTCTGATACCAATGAAGGGAAAATAACATGCCATATGCATATTTGGAGGTAATATAATCGGGTAATATGCTACATATCTCTTGTAGCGCAGATACTTTAGCGAAAGCGATTACAAGGATCCCTTCTGGCATACCTGGTCTGGCTGATGTCCACAAGCGGGATAACGACAACTAAATCATAGTCTAAAAGCCACTTGGAGTGAAAAGTAGGCGAGAAGAGAATCCAGCAGAGTTTCAGTATAAGAACTTTTTCTTCTTCTTTTTCTTATCTTTACCTTAGCCCTATTTATAGAGAGCCTTATGCTCTTAATTAGGAGGGCTATTAATTAAGGTAATTAATAAGAAATGGCAGTTACAAAATTAATGGAAATTAAATGGGCAGTTACAACTTTTAATTAAGGAATTAATATGTAACCTCCCTTATTTAATCCATTTAATTAAGGGATAAACCTTTAATTAAAGGATCTAATATGGAACCTTTTTCATACCTGTGTAATTCCCATATAGATATGAATTCGGGTCCATATCGGAAGTCATAGGCGTATCCAGACTCCATCAGAAAGAAATAAAAAATATAAAAAATTACTGCATTTAGTACGAAAGGAGTAATAAATATGCATTCATGTTTTTTTTTTGACATTTTATTATCTCAATATGACAATAGTACAATACCATTGTCTTATAGGACATTTGTTTCTAAACATTTTAAAATTTATTTGATTATATATCTAAATAGATTTTTGTTAGAAAAAGTACTCTAAACTGATTAAAAATGTAAAAAATTTACCTACAAACTAACAAAAAAGTGATTGCCCTTCTTTACAGATAATGCTATTGCCCAAAATAAAGTCATAAAAAAGATTGAAGATAAAGTTGATAAAATATCAGCAAAAATTGATAGGCTAGCCAGCTAGGATGAATTTTTCCTAAAGATTCTTAATAAACTTCAAGTCCAATTAACTCAGAGTATTGCGATCCTCATCATCATATTTTTTCTTGAAGCATCTTTCAAAGACGCCTCTCTTCTTTTACTTTTTTTCTTCTATGTCACCTTCTAAATTAGGAAGATGACAATCATCAGGTTACTAAAGCACTTACCGGCCAGCGCCTGATCCTCCAAGATCAAAAGTTTCTAGTATTTAGTTTACAGGACATTCCTTTCTCAAAGTATCGAGATTCAAAAGCAAACCACAATAGATCTAAATGAAAATTATAAAAATGGCAAATTTCGGCCATTTTGGCAATATTTTTTATTGACATTTTTCACAATTTAGTGGCAATTTTTTAACAAAAAAAATATTTAAGAGCATAATTAACTTACTTAAACAAGTTTAGGGGTAAAATTGGACCTTCCCCCTATGTTATAGGATGTTGATTTATGAAGCAATATTGTGGGTTAATATAAACCAAAGTAAAGTGACTTTTTTCTCCACTAGAGTATTAACTAAATTATGAATCAATAATAATATGAATCCTTATAAAAAAAAATGGATCAATATGAGTAAAGAAAAAAGTAATAGATTTGTTTTGGAAGTGTTGATATCTATAATATCCTTTTTATTATTATTATTATTATTATTATTATTATTATTATTTTCTATTATGATATTCGGTATAACTTTTTTTAACTTTACGAAACATATTAATTTAGAGTTAAGTATTGCCTGACTCATAATTGTGGGCGGTCATCCGAACAACATACGCTTCATGCACGAGATAAAAAAAATTAAATATGTAATCTTGTTTAAAAAAATACCAGTTTTTCTTTTTTTTTTCATTATTAATTTTCTAATTTATCTCTATTATTTAATTCATGATTTTTTTTATCCATTTAATACTATCTCATGTTCTATTATTTGTTATAATCTTGACGTAAAAGTAAATTTTTAGCTTGCGTCCTAATCTTATAAAGCTAATGAAAATAGGAAATACAACATGACATTTCCTAACATAAGATGTGCAACTCTATTCTTAGGTTGAGATGAAATCTTTTTTTTTTGGGTAAACCCATATAAAGCCTCCGAAACTTGTCAACAAAAATCATTTGAACACCTAAACTCTAAGAATGACCATATAAGCACCTAAACTTGATTTTTATACAATAAATAAACACAAAATAGCAATTGATTAAAATATGAAATGCGCATAAGATACAGACGTGGAAAATCAACCAATTACACTAAGACACATGTCCAAAAAAAAAGGTAAATGTAACAAATAGGAGAGAGAAACATATTATGAAGACTTCCCATTGCTGTTAGTCGACAACGAGCTATAAGCTCCGGCAAAGGCTGGGAAACTATTCACCTCTATCGCCCTCACCACTATCTCTGCCACCGTCGTATAGTCACCCTAAGCAGCTTCTGTCTTTGCATAAAAATAATATTTCACATAAAACTACCTAGAATCCCCAATTTTCACATACATAATGAATTCAACTCAGATTTCTAGTTTTCATTGTTTTCCCACCAAATTAAACACCAATATAAACTTAAAATTAAAAACCAAACCCAATTCACATGAAACATGGTTCAGTCTCCTCATTTGCTTTCATACACAATTCTCAGCACTAATTCAAAGTAGCTAACTTTGTAATTCCGTTTCTTAAATAGTCTTCCTTTTGAGGTAACATGTAGGCCAGCTGTATCAAATTAGGAAAGCAATCAACGTTCATCCACTCAAACGCCAACCATTCAACATTTCCCCTAATAAGACATCAACACCTCTCAGAAGCAAAATATGGCCAGCGTTAAGTTTTCAGCGTTAATAACCCTAGCAGTTATTTCCATCAAAGATAATACCAGCAAAAGAAATAAATGTCTGGAGCTTACTTTGAATACAATTCAATTAAGGAGGTAGAGAACAATGTATCATTTGGCTTTCGAACTAAAGAAAAAGGGCAAGTCTCAACTGCTTTCTAGTGCATAAAGGGAAGCAAATCCACCAGTATTCTCAATAGAACATCAATATTCCAGTGCTTCCTTTCCCCTAAGACATATAAATGTGATTCAATAGAGCCTTCAACCCCAGACAAAGGTGGACAATGCTGAGTAGATTCACAAATTTAAACAAGCAGTATATCAGAAAGCAAAAGTGAAAAAAAAAGCAATAAACCCAAAAAAAATGAACAAGAGGAAGAAGCATACCTAAGCAGAGCTCATGATATTAGAAAGTGAAACTCTTAAAATGTGGTCCAGTTTGTTTCCCCATCTTATGACTACAGGAAGAAGCTTGTGTTCATGGAGAAAATGGAAGCCAATTACCATGAGAAAGCCAAGGAGAGTAGTTCTTTAGTGATTTCAACATGTGGGTTCGATTCAATTCCAGTGAATTAGGTTAGATGTTTAATTCCAAGCAGTGGGTTGGGACAATCGAGATGGAAAGAGAGAGGAGAGAGGTTTGAGAAGAGAAAGAGAAGACTGGACAGAGTTGAAGAAGGGGGAATCGGAGGGAGAGAAGATGGTGAGTGAGAGGGAGCGAGTGATGACCGATTTGAAGACGAGTTGTAGAGTGAGAGCCATAGAGAGGTAGCCGAAATTGGAGAGGATATCAATAGCTTTTTCAAGAGTTTCGGTGCAGAAAGAGATTGAAGACAAGGGAAAGGGTTTTGGTAGCCATTAGAAAAGGGAAAAGGGGTTTTTGCTTCTAAGGAAGAAGAAGGGAGGTGAAAAGATTGGTCAACGTGTTCACGCTCTTTTTATCGAGTGTAAATCACGAGTTTTACCGTGTCAGTTTTTGTGTTTATTTATTGTATAAAAATCAAGTTTAGGTGCTTATATAATCATTTTTACAGTTTAAGTGTTAAAATAATTTTTGTTGATAAGTTCAGGGGGTTTTATATGAGTTTGCCCTTTTTTTTTCTTTTTTTTTTAAAAAAACGTAAAATAGCAATCACTAGATTAATTAACATAATGTTAGAGTACATATGAGTTTTCTTTCTAAATTAATAATTTAATTTAAGGGTATCACTAAAATATTGAAAATGGTACTACAAATTTATCTTTAAATTTTGCTTTTCTTAAAAAAATCCCTAAGAATATAGAAAATGATACAAATTTGGCCTATGAAGGCAAATATAGATCTTTTAATTGATTAAAAATAATTTATATTTGTCCTAAAAGTACTGAAAATGTTTCATATTACCCCTCAAAGTATTGAACCACGGGAAATTTATTTTTAATACTTTAAGGATATTTTTTTTAAAAAAATAAAATTTAAGTATAAATTTGTACCATTGTCAATATTTTAATTGCAAATTTGACCTTTATCCCTTAATTTAAATAGTAATTCTCTCAATTTCAACATATGTTTATATAATGATACTTTGTCTTAATTGAGATACTATTTTCATGATTTGTCTTTAATTTTACATTTAATTTGATTATCTCAGTAATCTTTGTAAATTAAATTTTAACGATCAGATTTGTAAATGCTAATTAATGCTATAAACAGTTCAATTTATGAGAGTTTAAATCATACATGGTTCAATGAATTATTTTTGTTTTGCTCTAATACTCTCGTTATAGTTTACTCCTTTTATTCTATTTTATGTATCACTTTTATTGTTTTTATTAGGATTAAGAAGTATTAATTAAACTTAAATTTAGGATCAAATTGAGTAATTTAATGTACAAATTTAAATTTAATTGATCTAACTTCTATTGGAAAATAAAATAAAATTTCATTTGAAATATAAAAGTATCAGATAAATGGAATTTAAATTCTGCTAAAAAATGACACATAAAATAGAATGAAAGAAATAATTAGAAAGATCAAGTAATTGATTAATTAATTAATTATGAATACGAAATGAGAAAGGATGAAAATTAAGTAATCAACATAATAATAATTAGTTAAAAGAAATTAATTACCCTTCTATAAAATGCAATAATGTTAAGATAAAAAATAATACTCCTTCCGTTTTTTATTATCTGTCACTTTTGAGTAGAATCCAAATTCTATTTATCTGTCACTTTTAGATTTTCAATACAATTTAATTTTCTCTTTCCAATTTAATTTTCATTTTCAATAAAAATTGACCAATTAGATTCATTTTTTTTACATTAAATTACTCAATATGCATTGAATCACACAATTTTTTTCTAAATTCAAGACTAATTAATATTTTTTAATTATAGTGAAAATAACAAAAGTGACAATTATAAAAGAATGAAGTGAGTAATAAATAAATTCGCTGTCTCCTTTTATAGATCTAGTTGCTATCATACTACTAGTGATATTAAGGAATCATATAGAATGACAATAACTACAATAATTTACAAAAATGACAATAATTACAATAATTTACAAAACCATAAAAATCATAAAGTCCCTACTTTTTTTTTTAATGAAGCGTACATGTGTATTATAACTACTATTATTTCCATTATTCTTTTAAGTATTGCTTTTAACTATTGGCATATAGATTAATAAAGTACTTAATAGATTTTAATATTATAAAAAATATTAGTAATTGACTATATTGTCATTTTATTAATTAACATAAAAAAGTAACAAATATATAAACACATTTAAAATATAAAGATAAGGGTAAAATAGAAAAATTGCATTCAATTATTTCTTGGATTCTAAAAAGTATATTAAATTTTATCTTTAATTTTAAAAAATAACGTTTAAAGTGGAACAGAAAAAATCTCCAAGAATGACGCTTAAAAGATACAGAGTAACATAAAATACAGAAAAAATCTTCAAAAGTGACGCCTAAAAAGATATAGAGTAACATAAAACACAATTTTTTAATTGCAATCTTTTGAATTTTTTTTTTTTCGATTCGTTTTAAGCATTGCTTTTATAATTTAAGAAGAAATTCAATGCACTTTAAGAATTCAAGAAATAATTTAATGTACCTTTTTAATTTTAACATTATCTTGATATTTTAAATGCATTTATATGTTTGATATTATTTTTTGATGTTAATTAATGAAATAATAATATAGTTACTTACTAATATTTTTTATAATATTAAGATGTATTAATTATTTTTTTAATTTGTGCACTGAGAGTAGGCCTGTAAAATTTTACCCAAACCCAATAATTTTCCCAAACCCGCCCAACAAAACTTGACCCAAATCCAACCCAATTAAAAAATAATCCATGTCAACCCGCCCAAAAATAACCCTCCAAAAATTCAACCCGTTCGGGTCTCAGACTTATGCCCAACGGGTTGCCTCCCCTCATCTCTCACCCTATTTCTCTGTTTGCTTTTGCTGAAACTCATTTAACAAAATCAAATTACAAAACTAAAACATCGAATTACAAACAACCCAGCATGACCCATTTTCTTCAATTTATAGGAAACCAATACCATTATGAACTCAAGCTTTCCTTCAATTTTTTGCCTTTAAAAGATAACTTGAAAAAAAAGAGAGAGAGAGATTGCAGTTCAATGATGACTGGCCACTCGTTATCGCCCTGGCTTCTATGCATGCGATCCGAAATGATAGTCAAAAGAGAGAATGGAGATTGATGTCGAATGGGGGCAGAAAGAGATGAAATCAAAATCGAAGAGATAGAAATAGAATCTCAGCAAAAACGAGTGGAGACCTGAACATCTGGCCGGCGACGACTAATTTATGGTGGTGGTGACAAATGGAAATGGTGATTTGCTGGTTGCCGCCGGGGAAGGAGGTGGGAAGGTAGGGATTAAATTGAAACGGGGCTACATATGAAAACTAAAGTGAAAATATAGGTATAGGGTAGGGGTGGGTGTGTGAAAAAAAGAAAATTTTGGTTAACCGAACATCAATTCAAAATTTATTCCATTTTAAATTAATTTAACTCAAAATTTAGAATTATGATATTTATTTTAAAAAATAAGAATTTATATATTATATTTTATTTTTTACACTTAATTTTTTTTAATTTATAAATATTATAATATATTACTTTCTAAAATATTATTATAATATATATTTTAGTAAATAAATATTAAAATTTTTTCTTTATTACAATTATTTATTCATTAGTTTCATATTAAATATATTCAATTTTTGTTGAGACTTAATTTATTATTTTGAAAATTATGGAATTGATTTTGAGCTCGCATATAAACAAACACATCATTAAATGGATGTCGACCCACATCTTAATTTTTAATAGTATTCTGTTATTATATTTAAAATTATTTTTTAAAAGTATTTCTATGATATTTTCATTCGACTCATTTGGGCCACCCGATCCATTTTGGTCCTTTTGAGCCATCATCTGATCCATTTAGGCCAATATTAGTAGTTTTTTTATATCCCGTTATTATATCGAGAATTATTTTTATTAAAAAAATTGATCAAATTTTTAGCCCATGGATCGACCCAACCCGTCAAACCCATTTGGGTATTTGACACATTTATGACCCATATTTTTTTAGCCCATTTGTGACTCGTCCATTAATGATCCAACCCAAACCCGTCAAACCCGCCACCTCTAACCGAGAGTCAAAAGCATGAACAAATGTAATGTAAGTGATATTTTGTTATTGACCACATAAAAAAAACTTCTTAAAAGCTACACATCAAACATTCACATAAAAAAAAAATATTAACACATGATTGCCACGTATGATTTGCCACGTCATCACTAAAAAATGCCATGTCATCACATCATGATCAATTCCCCTTCCAGCAATGCCGTGGCAGATCATATATAGCAATCAGGTGTCAATATTCTATGTGAACTTTTTATGTGCAGCCTTTTAAAAAGTCCTTATTGTGGTCAATTCAGCTTGTAGGACTAAAAATCATCCATTTTAACCACAATTGAAATTTCTGCAAATGTTACTGATTTTAATGCAATGATTTTTTGTTTCCCGAATAAATTTGTTTTTAATATTTAATAAAAAAAATTATAATTTTATCTTTAATATTTTAATTATTGCAATATTCACTCAATATTTTAAAATTAATAAAATTTTGCCATCTTTTAGCATCCTTTCAAAGAGACAGTTTTTTTTTTGAATTTTAAAATATAAAAATTATTATTTTTATTTTATTTTATGTGTCATTTTTATTATTTTTTACTAATTAAAGAGTATTAATTAGATTTAAATTTATAACAAAATTGAATTATTTAATACACAAATTTAAATTTAATTGGTTAATTTTTATTGAAAAAAATTAAATTAAAAAAAATAAATTTCATTGAAAGAAATATAATAGGATGAAGAGGTTAACATTATACTAATTAAAATATTAAACATAAATTTACCATTTTTTTAAAACATTTAGAGCAAATTTACGTAGGGAAGGAAAGCTAAAATTGTACTTGAGTAAAGCTAAAATTATCACGTGATTTATTAGCTATCTATCTATTTTATTTTTGTATTCTTATGAATTATGGTACGAAGTGAGCATTTGCTTTACTCTTTGTCTGGATAGGAAGAAATGAAAATAAATTTAAAAAATTTTATTTTTCGTTGGTTGTTTTGTAAAATGCAAAAATAGAGAGAGAAATACAAGAGAAATACGATTTTCCAATTAACTTTATATTATACTTTTTATTTTCGTCCAATTTGGAGAGAAAGCGGACTAATTGAAAGAAAGATGGGATATAATTGCATGAAATTACCAATTTCTCCCTCTCTATAAATACATCCTGACGTTTCTATTGCCTTGCTTCAGCTTTGTTATTCTTGCAGCAAAAATAAACATTAACCCACTTGCGGGTTAATGTTCATTTTGCGAGTCGTGCAACGCTTTACGACTCATGTATTTCTTGCACATTTTCACGAGTCGTGCAACGCTTCATGAGTCATGAATTCATTTTGCGATTTACGAATCGTACATTTGTTGTAAACTTTCCTAGTCGAGTATATTTTTACGAGTTCGATACTTTAAAAAAATAAACATATAACATTACAAATGTCAAAATAATATATAATTTTAAAAAAAAATTAATTTATTCTATATTTATTTTAAATTTACAAACAATAAAAAAAACCAAATAAAATATAATTTATATTACTGCCATTTCTAGGCGTTTCCTCTCGTTACAGGAAATTCTATCAAACTCCCTCCAAACAAAGCATGATTTTTGCATTTATTTATGGAGGTGTAATCATTTCCTTTTCTACAGATCAAAGCAGAGAGAATATATAAATAAAGCTCTGTGTTCTTACTTCCACTTTCTCTCTGTATTCCCAAAGGAAATTAATCAACACAATTTTGTTTCAGTGGAAGAGAAGCAAGAGGAAGAAGAGCAAGAAGAAGCTCTGCACAGGAAAAAGCTCTCTACTGTAAATGGAATTGAGTTTGAATCTCAAAACAATGGCGTTGAACAGGACTCTAAATTACACAATGGTGATGCCTATTTTGACTCCGACTCTGCAAGTGTAATTGACTTTCAATCTCCAAACCAGGGCAGTCAGCAGGAGATTAAATTACAGAATAGCGTTTACTTTGATAAAAACAATGGTACTTGGTCTTCCTCTCCTTTTCAATCTTTACTCCTACTTTTACTTACTTTCATTTTGTTAGTTTCATCACCAGATGTTGCTTTTTGGTGTGTTTCTTTTTAATTACTCTGTTGCTAATTCATTTTGCGTGAAAATTTCAGCTTTCTTAGTTAAATAATGGACCCATATACCTGGGCCACCTGAGGCTTCCTCTTTATAATTTGCTTGGTTTAAGGAATTTTTATAGGCAATTGTTTATGTCGATAAAAGCTATTATGAATTTTTACTCTTTCTTTCTTCTAATGTCCACTGTCTTAAGCCATTGCTAAACGAAAGCTTTTTTCTTTCTTCTTTTTGGAGATCAAGGTAGGTTAGTGCAGAGGATACCGTTGACATCTTGATTTATAGGTATATCTACCGTAGACATCTTTGATTTATAGGAATATCTACGTTCCCGAGATTTTTCAGCCTCTTTTTTTTAGTTTTTGGTGGAAGGATATTTCATTCTTCCTCACCTTCCAATGTTAGTGGCTTCTGTCCATTGAAACATGCTATACTTTGCAATATAAAAAGTATGATGTGAATGATCTGAATTTTGGTAATTTTCATTGTATATCTTGCACTTCCTTTCATATCTCCTTAAGAAATAATGTGTCTGGATCATTTATACTTGCAAGAAATACTGTATGCAAAATGAAAATAGTTTGCTGCAGTTTGCCAAGTTCTTATAGCACTTTCCTCTGACATACATAGGACAAAGGGATCATGGTTCTGATCTCAGTTTGTCAGGCGGTTTGTCCATCCACCATCAGATGGGCCTCATTGTAGAGTCCCAAAGCTGGTGTTGATTGAATGCCTTCTTTCATTTTTCTGGCTAGGTCTGTAAGAGTGCCAATCAAGATCCCACTGTATGTTATACAAAGTCCATCCTTCTTCCAGTTTTAGTATTGAGGCTGGTTTCGGATGTTTTATCTGCTAAATGACAAAACATCTTTCTTAAATTATCATGACTAGTTAATCTTCACAAGTAATAGAAGAACAACAAAAAATCAAGGGTCATATTCATCGATTAGTAGGCCATTTCAACTCAAAATTTAACAATCTTTGTCGCTTACAGTTTATGGTTACCCTCTGTGGGTTTTGGAGTTCAGCAAATATTCTGTTACTTCTCCTTGTTTTAGACTGAAGGACTATGGAAATGTCGGCACTGCGAATGGACCTATTACACTGGAAGTCCGTTGATTGATTTTAACCAGAATCTTCCTAAAGTGCACTTGCACATGCCAATGAATGTCAAAACCTTTAACCAATGGGAAACCTGTTTTATTTATGAAACAAAAAGTCAGTAGATGCCAAGATTTCTTCGGGCAGTGCTAGCAGTTAGTGTGAATGGAGTTTGAAATGCCCTTGAGTAGAAACTAGCTAACTACTGTAATTTTATACTGCCCTTAAATAGAAACTAGCTAAATATTTAATTTAATAGATTATTCCACACTGCAGCTTACCGTTGTTGCTTGTTCATCTAAGCTTCTGGTCCTGAAATAGGCCTCTTGCAAAATTTCTTGCTTTCCTTAGACAGTTTAAGGCTTTACTTTTTTGTTTTTAATCAAAATTGTTTTATGTCATTACCGGAAAGTGAATTTTTAGTTTTCTGTTTTGCTGTTAAAATCCTTAAACCATCATTTTCTAGATATCTATGTGGCGGATATTTATTTCTGACTGAATTACAAGTATTAAATGCAAGATCGTGGTAGGTGCCTTCTGCAAAATCAAATCTGTTGACAACAAAATGATAACTGATATATCTACAGCAATTTGCACTATGGTAAAATTGCAAATTTGACAGAATCCTATAATATTTTTCAGCAAATGTCTATGTATGCAATGATCAAAGTGCAATATTTGTCTTCAACATTTCTTGAATGAAATGTTTAATTGCTGCTTGGTTACAGGTATTGAATCTATTGATGGAGTTTTCAAAATGAAGAATGGTAGTATTACAAGTTCTACTTTTAGGACAAATTCTGGGGATGCAGATTTCAACGCCCGGAAAAATTTGGAGACTGGAGAAAGTCTAATTGCAGAAATGAATTATCAATGCAGGAAAAATTCAGACAGTATAGGTTTTTCTGATTCAAGTTTAACAACTATAGAGGAGTCCCTTGAAGAACAAATTAAAAAAAGCCAAGTCTGTTAACAATGAAACTAAAATACTAGGACATTTTGACTCATCAGAAGAAATTGACCAGGAAGAGACAGAATTGGATGTAGAGAAAGTGTTAGAGAAGCAAAATACTCATGACTTGTATTGCCCTAATTGTAACTCTTGTATTACCAGACGGGTTATCCTTAGCAGAAAAAGAAAAGTTCGAAATGCTAGTCGAAAACCAAAATACAATAAAGTGCTGGCAACTTTCTCCTCTGAGTTGGATGCTAATTCTTCCAATTCAGCCAATGTTCAAGCTCTTGAGACTGTTGAGGTTCACTAAAGTGATAGTCCACCACTTGCAGCTAGTAAGCTGAATAGTGACAGGGAACCAGAGGTATTCAGGTGCCTATCATGCTTCAGCTTTTTCATACCTACAGGTATTTATATTATCCCTGCTTACCAAACAGATTGCCCTATTTTAATCTTCCTTACCTCTTTGCAACAGTAGCTACTGCATGATTAACTATATTGTCAAATTTGACAGGAGATGGGTTTAAATTGTTTCGACTTTTTGCAGATAGCAATGACAACGAAAATATGCAGAATCTTCAAAAGACACCTGAAACCAACACAAATTGGTTCGTTTCTATTTTCAAACCTAATAAGAAGGTAATGGCTGTCGAACAATGTATGGTTTGGTTTCCAGTCCTCTGATGATGTGCTTATTACATGATTTTTTTTTTTTTTGTAATTTTTGTTCTAATGGATCAGACTATTCTATCTTCTTCACATATTTTAATATGACGAGTAGTTTCGCCATTGTCATGGCCTATGCACTGAAAAGCGGCCAGTCTTGTTACTAAATATATTTTCTATATTGAAAAATAAAAGGTTACTTAGTGTATTACATAATGGACAGAAGAAAGAAATTAGGTGATTTGGAAGCAGATCATATCATTCATAGATATCAAAAATCAATTAAACTTTGGAGAAAGTTTCAAAAGGAGCATTGAGAATTATAAGAGAGAGAAATATTATGAGAAGTCTTCAACAAAACTATAGATCCTTGCTTTCATATTTTCTTATCATTATTTTTTGTCATTTTATTTCCGTATGAGCCACAGCTAGAGATAATGATGCTGTTATCAATTGAATAAATTCCTTGCTATGAATCATTTTCATATTCGTAACAAATTTCAAATGTTCTGTTTCGTTTTTCACATTTCAAGTGGCATTAATTGCGTAAAGTGTGTCCTTAGGCCAAATAGTAGAAAACTGATGTATGAATGGGCCCTGTGAGCATCTGGAATTGCTCACTTGAAGAACCTTGGCGACAAGCCTGCGGATGCCTTGACTATTTTCCTGAATTTTGACTTATAGGCAGGAGGACTTGGGTCCATAAAGCCTCACCCAAAGAATGAAAGTTTAATGTTTAAGTCCCATGCATCAAAAACCTTTCTAGGGCATTCTTTCTTAGAAATTTGCAAAAATCAAAAATCTGTTTGACAATGAGCAAAATAAATCAATTCTTTACTTGTCCTCCTTTGATCTAAGATACCATTTTTGCATTCATAACAAGCTTTCCTCATTTTGGACACCATAGGCTTGATCTTTTAGTTGAATGGTGATTTAACAAGGTAATACAGCCTTTGTATTATAACAAAAGGCTTATAGCTGAAGTCCTTGTTGCCCTCTTATTAGTGAAAAATTCAGTAAAAGGTAAAGTGGCCAGTGCTAGTTCACCTTACCATTTGTTGCTGAAAATTTTATGAATTATGTTGTTTAAGGATTCTAATTTGGACCTTTTGAACTAAGAAGCTCTGGCATCTTGTCCATGAGCAACTTGATCTAAGTTTGTCAGTGAGGAGATCAATACAAGTCTAATCTCTATCAGTTTTTCTACAAGACAAAGCAATTTTTAATCCTTCAATTACACTATCTGGTGACAGGTGAGACAGTAGCCAATCAAAATGGTCTTGTCTCTTCTACTGCGTCTCCATCATTGGGACTTGTAATTGGTAGTGAATCCCAAAAAGCTAGAAAGGAGAATTTGATTTCTCCAATGGAAGATAATAAATATTTTGAAAATGTATCAAACAATGCAAGGGAGAAATCAGACAATGAAACTGTACAAGTGAATGCAGGTATTTGTTTTTACTCTTTCTTTTCTTATATATATTTTGTGTGAGTGTGTTCATATGTATGTATGTTGCAAATTTGCATTTGCATATGTATATATACATGCTTATGTTTTCTTGCTTGTTTACATTCTAATGCTAAATCAAGGTTTTCGGAGATGGCTCATACCACAAAGGAAAATCATTTGGTTTTATGCATCAGTATAACATATTGGCATCAATATGTTTCTTAGATTACTGTTTTCTACGTAGGAGTTGGTATTGTTCCATTAGTTATGCCACAGATTTTTTGAATGAGCTACTCCATTCAGGGTTCGTGACCACTGTGCTTCACATTATCTCACTAGTCCTTCGTCTTCCCCTCTAAATGTTGGCTTATGGACTTTGTGGCTTGTCAGAAATATGAAGCAGCATTGTTAGATTCGACTAATGATGTGAATCTAATATGCTGTTTCCACATGTGGAGGTTATGTTGTGTGCCTGTGTCTGCAATGCCTTCTTAGTCTTAATGATGCCTCTGTAGTTTGGATATTGCAACCGTTTTTCATCAAATCAATGTCATCTTTTGCTTTTCGTGTTCCAACTTTACTGTTCTATGTGTGTGTGTGTAAGTGTTCCTACGCTATTTCTCAGATAGGTAATTTCTTTCCCACTGTAATACTTCATTTCATTGAACTGCAACGTATTTTAAGGTTCTTTATCTGTCAGTTGACTGGAAAACATGTAGCTTTGGTTCATAAATACAATTTCATGCAGCTGGTGCTGCTTCAAACTACTCTGTAGTGGACACTATTCAACAGGCAAACTCACAGTCTTCTTCAGATAATATGATATATCAACATGAGAAAGGTCATTTGGCAACACCCCATCTAGGCATTCCCGTCAGTGGAGAAACTGCTCTAGGTGCCTCACTAGGACCTTTGCAAGATGGAGTGAATGGTCTAGTGTCTTTGACATTTGAGTCTTTAGCGCCTAAGCAGTCACCTGCAGAGATAGACAAGAATTCAAGAACAGCAATGGGAGAAAAACAACCTATTCAAAATGGTCTGGCCACAACAGTAATAGGAAATCAGTTTCCAATGATGTTGAGTGAAGGAGCGCTTCTAACTGATTCAGATATTGTACACCATGAAACTAGAAAAGATTCTATGTTTTCTTCAAGCCAAGCAACTCTAATTCTTGAAAAAGAGACTACTGGTATGGAAGAGGCAGAAATTAGTGCAATCAAGAAGAAGGATAAAGGTAAGTAATTAATAGACCTTAAGAAAATCTTCAATGGAAATGATATGCTCAAAAATATGTTCTAGTTGCAGACAATTTACTTCTGAAATTTCATTTTTTCCCTTAGTTTGAAATTCTGTTACCTGAAATCGAAAAATCACTATGGTTTGTTCTCACTCTTTTAAATCCCCCTTTGCAATGTAGGGATTCCAGGAAAAGATATGCTCATTTAGTGCTCATTTGAATTTGATAGCTTAGTTATATTACCATATGATTTGCTTCATTTGTAAATTGAAGAGAGAATTACCTGCACAAATCATTCTTCTTCTAAATCTTAACTGTATGCTTCGAATACATCACGTTAAGCTCTGCATGAAAGCTTCATGCTAGTTTTTTTTTTAGCCTTTGTCATGTTGGCAGACTCCATAAATTTTCCCCTTTGGAATCCCTGATATCTATTATTATAGTGCTTATCAGATTATGCTTCACATGATAATATGTTGCACGGCCCGACGTGATAGTTATTGTTGAAACGGGGAAGCTGGATCCCTGTGCTTCTCAGAATGGGGCAGCTCAAGGCAATGATTCATCAATCGAAGCTAATAGTTTGCTGCAAAGTGGGACCCAAGTACATGCAAGTGAACGAAGAAGTGCTGGCATCAGTGTGGATATTCTGAAAAGCATTATATATGGCGGTTTGATAGAATCTATCACAAGTCTAGGTGTTGTGTCATCTGCAGCTGGTGCTGGTTCTGGTTCGGCTACATGTAAGTATTATTTTTCTTTTCCTGTATGCTACTTTAGTGCAATGATCAATTTAGTGAAAGATGCATTTGCTTCTTCTTATTTCTTTCTTAAGTAAAAGAAAAAAGAATGAAATCTTCATTATCTTCGTTTGGCATGGGGAATCTATTATATGTGTTTCACTAAGGCATGTGATCATAAACTTTATTTCCTTAAACCATTATATAGCTGACGGGTTGTTATGTACGGAACCTTAAAAATTTTAGCCGAAGATATCAAGAATGAGTTCTTGATGTTTAAGTTCGCATGTTTTATCATAGAAAAAACACATATTGGGATCCTTGAACTTTAATATTTTTTTTACAGTAGATCTCTGTATTTTTAAAAGTTAACATTAAATTCAAATACTTTTCAGATCTCTAATATGAGATCCAATTTAGATGAATGAGGTCAACTAAAAATGACCATAGAATCCATCAAAATATAAAAAATTGAAGAAAAAGTCAACTTATAGTTTTATATTTTGGTAGGTCTCATAGTTATTTTACGTTGATTTCACGTTAGATTAACAAAAAGTGCATTTCAATTTTGTCAATTCCGTTTAAATTGGATGGAATGTGAGTGACCTGAAAAAATATAAAAATTTAATGTCAACTTTTTAAAGTACATAAATTTAATATAGAAAAATATCAAAGTTTAGGAATCCCAAAATGCATATTTTTTTTATCTTTTATCATATTACTTTTTTCTGAATGGCAATAACAAAACTTGTAGAAGTGATGCATCACCGAGATTAGTTTAGAACATTCTCAGTTTACGGCTTTGTGCTATTGTACTGCACATGGCATGCATTTTACTTTAAACCAATTACAGCTAAGAGGCTGTGCTGTAAAAGTCATTATATTGTCTTTTTAAAATGGTCTCTTATATTGTGACAGAAACTTGCAAAACCAGAACTTATGTCTTTGCTGGCTTTAATTCTGCAGTGAACATTTTGGCACTGGGATTGGCAAATTTGATTGGTGGACTTTTCATCATTGGCCACAATGTGAGAGATTTTTTTATTTTTTGTCGTTCACTTAATTAATTAAAGAAGGCGAATGCTTATTTTGTTATATATTTGAAAGGACTATATCTACAGTTGTTTTATCTTACAATTGAAATCCTGGTAATTGATTGAAATACATTTTGTTCCTTGTGTTTTTCATCTAGTTTGATTACTTGTTAAACTGTTGATGAATTTGACAGCTTCTTGAGCTAAAAAATGATACCTTTAGTGGGTCTTCCAACTAAACGAATGAACATGAGGATCGTTACCACGAAACACTTGGACGAAGGGAGAAGTTTACGCTTCATGCAACAGTAGCTATTTTATCATTCCTCATCTTTGGCATGTTGGCTCCTGTTGTCTACGGCTTCTCTTTCCGTAAGAGTGATGATAAAGATCTCAAACTAGCAGTGGTTGGTGGTGCTTCACTTATATGCATTCTTTTACTTGCCATAGGGAAGGCTCATGTTCGGAGGCCACCTAAGTCTTATATCAGCACGGCATTGTACTATGTCAGCATAGGAATCATGGCCTCGGGCATTTCTTATGTAGTTGGTGACCTTATCAGTAAGCTAATGGAGAAAGTTGGTTGGTTCGAGTCAAGTTTGGCAGTCACCATGATTGTTCCTGAGAGAAAACCAGTTGAACTGGCACGGGCATCCTATTGAATTCTTTATCATATCTTAAGGCAGCAAAGCAACTGCGCATAGGCATCCTATTGAATTCTTCTTATCTTGAGGCAGCAAAGCTGAATGTAACTTGGAGTTAATATTTTAAACGGCATTGTCATAAGTGGCAAAGTTTCAATTTTTAGTAAATTTTCCCGCATCTCTATAGTCTTTTTAGCCTGAATTTTTTTAATCGATAATCTCCCAATGACACTCAGAAATCAAGAAAAAAGAAATGAATAAAAAGAGTCAGAAAAAAACTGAATAATCTAAGTTTTCTCATTTCTACTCTATAATTTTGCCGTACTTCTTGTTTTGGTCATAATTAGGAATGGAATAGTAATTTTGTAGTATTGGTGAAGTGGTTGATGAAAAGATTTCATTGAATTAATACATATTTTTTTTTCAAATTTTAATTTTTATTATTCTTAAACTAATTAAATATCAGATTAGCTTTCTCAATTTGTTTAAAATATAAATAATACTTATATATTATTAAGAAAAAATTTCAGTTTAGTCCCTTGAACATATTAGAAAGGAATAGGATGTATTTTTGCACTTAAATTTTCTTCAATTGTGCAAATATGCCTTTAAATTTTATTTTTGTTTAAATTTGTCCTTAACCTTTTATAATCGGACTAAAAATGCCCTTGGCATAAATTTTCAAGCTTTTCAAATTCTTCATATACACCTAAAATTTATCTTGTTTCAATTATATCCTTTCTCTTTTATTCAAATCCTTTTAGTTACTAAATTTATTTTTATATTAATTAATGTAGTTCTTATATATTTTTTTTTATTAAAATAGACATTTTTGAGTTTCTGCTATAGTTTCTTGGATTCCATATACTAATTCATTTTCATATAAAATGCTTAATTGTCCAATTATTTCTCTTATTATTCGGTCTACTGCTTAGATCTAATAGATTTAAATTTTGTCCGAACTTTTCTATAATGCTAATTTTTATTTTATCAATTTAAGGAGATTCATACCAAAATTATATATTAAAATTACTTAATATTTCTATTTAACTAATATCTATACAGTAATTTTCATTTTTATTTCTTTCAAAAGTTTTAAATATTATCTTTAATATATAACAATTTTTGTAGTTCTTTTTCATTATAATTAAGATCGTGTTCTAATAATTTAATAATATTGTTTTGGTATATCTATGAATTTTAAATAATTAGTCATCGCTTTATGACATTTCTTTTCAACTATTTGTTTATGTACCTTTTTTCTTTGACTATTTCTTGTGGTTGATTCATTTAATTCTGTCTTAAATTTCTACTAGAATTATTTATTTTATTTGCAATAATTTCTAAATCTGTTTCTAAGTTATTTTTTATATCAATTAATTCCTCTTTTATTTATTGTAGTTTGGGTATTCTGTATTCATCAACCATATTATTTAATTCTCCATTCATACATTCATTTTTCATATCTCTGATTTTATCTTTATAATACTCTATTTTTCCAATTAATTCTGAACAAATTTTAAATAGTTTATCACAAGTTTCTTATAATTTTAAACTTAACATTTTATTTTTGGGTCAATTTCACTCATGGTCACTCAACTTATCACTTATCGCACAAAAGTAACCGACTTTTTTTTTTCTTACTTAAATGTCACTGAACTTCTAATATTTTTGCAAAAAAGTCATGTTAACCGGAATCCGGCAAGAACTCATACCGGATTGATGACATGGCATATGACACGTGGCAATGAATAGTAAATATATGACTTTTTTGAAAAAATGTTAGAAGTTCAGTAACATTTAAGTTGAAAAAAAAAAGAAAATTGGTTATTTTTGCTCGATAAATGATAAGTTTAGTGACCGTGAGTGAAATTGATTTAGATGTAGTATTTGTTGTAGATATTGTTAAACGACATGTAGTTTCTGACATGGCATGCCATATCATCAATCCGGCGAGGGTCCTCGCCAAATTCCGGTCAAAATGACTTTTTTGCAAAAATATTAAAAGTTCGGTGACATTTAAGTAATAAAAAAAAAGTCGGTTACTTTTGCGCGATAAGTGATAAGTTGAGTGACCGTGAGTAAAATCAACCCTTTTATTTTTCTTTTAAATCTTGGTTCTGATACCAATAAAGTGCAGAGTTACTAGCACAAAGCATGTTGGTAAATTAAGCAAAATACAATAGCGTATTTATCTCTTGTAACATAGAAATTTTGCGAAAGCGAATACAAGAATATGGTTTTATGTCACTGGCTAGGCTTCTATCTACCTGCGGGATAATAGCTACTTTTTCACAACCTAAAAGCCCCTTAGTGATTTTGACTATGAGAGGGAGAATATTTTCTTTTGCGTGTTGAATCTAACTTCTCATCATATATTTATAGTATCATTTTACTAGAGACCAATCTCCAGTACAATTCAAACTCTTTTTGAAATAAAGTAAGATAATTCTGTTTATATAAAGATACTTATTTATTTATCGGACTATTCAAATTCAAATTATAATTTAAGTTATAATTGATATGAAACTTTGTCCATATCTAAAGTTATGGGTATATCCAAATTCTATCATCTCCCACTCGCGCATGACGGAATAATTTCCAGCAGATAGGTTGTGTGACCAGTATACCTTGAGAGCATTAGCGCTATACACCGCTTAAAGATATATAGTATCTCAAAAAATAAGATCATCTTTCCAACATATGCCTAACCTTAGATAGTCTTCTCATATTCATTGTTTTAACTCATGATCTCATAAAATAATTTTTGTATTCACTATTATGTCTCTACTCATAGAAACTATAATATGCATGCTAGTGAATCACGAAACCATTGAATGTGATCAAAAAGCTAACTTCCCCTCTTAATAAATGCCATCCATCATGATCCAGCTTGCTTTTCTAGCTAGATTCGCCAGGTCGAATTTTTCTCATGGCCTCTTGGAGACTAACTAAGCAAGCCACACTGAACCATATTTCAGGGATAAGTTAAGGGTCCAAAAGGTCGAAATTAAAATATCTCACATTAGGGAAAGTTAAGATCAATATCCTTAAATTCCCATCCCTTGGTTGACTTAAGCACACATGGTATAAAACATATGTTATGGTATTTTTTTTTCTTCCATTAAAGAAACTCATATCTCATAAAATATATAACACCATATAGAAGCGTAAGCTTACAATGCACCGAAGCATCCAATTTTAGTGTGCTTACTTAAGGACTACTTCTGACTTTTGGACAAAACATGATAGTTACCTTTAACTTACCATGGGATTACACTTAATCCTGTTTTCGATCTTCATCCAAAGCATATAATCTCATGTATGTTTTTATCTAGCAACTTAACAAAAATAATCTTGTAATTTCTGCAAGACAATACTTTTGTTTTGAACAGGCTCTTGAGCTTCATCATATGTTCAAAATTTGTCTCATCCTAGTCTTTGTCAACTCATTAATAAAACTAAGGTAAACACCTGCATGAGCGAGTTATTTCTCTGTCCGACATACTCAATCTCATAATAAATAACAATAACTGTTCATACATTAAACATTCACACTCATGTATTGCCAATAATGAACTTGATTATTATTCATAAATAATAATGTTAAGGGACTACATAAAATAAACCGTAAAAATCAAATCTTATACAAGCCCTGAGATCTAATGTGTCTCTTAAACACGTCTCATTATAGGTTTTGTCAATGGATTTGCAATCATATCATGCGTGAAAACATACTATAAGTTTATCTCTCCTCTGCAGCAACATATTTGGTGTATTGATACTTAATGTTGATATGCTTAGTCTTATTATGAAGTTTCGGATCTTTAATATAAACTTTTGATGACTGGTTGTCATTGACAGTTACTCAATTACTCTTAAATGGTCCATAAACCGTTTTAGCTAAACTGCCTCTTGTACTGTAGCTGAGAAAGTTATAAATTCAGCTTGCATTATTGATAGGGGTACACAGATTTTTTTTTTGCTGCCCTATGAGATGGCACCCTTGCTAAATAAGAATATGAAACCTAAAGTGGATTTCCTCTCATCCACATCTTTTGCCCAATCAGCATCTGTGTATCCTCTCAATTGCAAATCCTTGCCTTGATGATAGAGAGAATAGTCTGTAGTACCTTTAAGGTATCTAAGTTTCCTTTTGACTACTTTCTAATGTGCTTCGCCTGGTTAGATTGATATCTACTTATCATGCCCACTGCATAGCATATATCAAGTCTTCTACACAACAGTTCATACATTAGACTACCCATGACGCTGGCATATGGAACGTTCCTCATACGTTCCATTTCTTTTGGCATTTTAGGACACATATTTTTGCTAAGAAATTGATTATTAATGAGGATATCTATAGGTTTGCAGTTTTGCATATTAAATAGTTCAAAGACTTTGTTGATATATGTCTCTTGAGAAAGAGATAATAACCTTTGACATTATTGTATTATGAAATCTTAAATACCATTGCCTTGAATACTATTTAAGGCCATAGATTGATCTCATTAATCGATAAAACATTCACTACTTTTTTCGATGAAACCTATAGATTGTTTCATATAGATTTCTTCATCCAATTCTTCATTGAGAAAAGTAGTTTTCACATCCATTTGATGTAGCTCTAAGTCCGAACTCGCCATTATGGCTAGAATCAATCTTATGGATGTAAATATTACAACGGGTAAAAAAGTCTCCTTATAATCAATCCATTCATGTTGTGTGAATCCCTTAGCGACTTGCCGAGCCTTGTATCTTTCGATACTTCCATCAGCCTTTCACTTCACTTTGAGAATCCACTTATTCACAATTGGTTTGCATCCTTTTGGTAGATAAACCAGTTTCTAAACATGGTCTGATCTCATGGATGCCATGACTTCTTCCATTGCTTTACTTTATTTTTCCTTAACTGGGTATGAAAAAGCCTCCTAAACATTTATGGGCTCTTTTTCATCTTATGGGGTGACCAAAAGGGTTTAGTTCGAGCCTTCAATTTCAAATCAGTGGTGCGAAACACTTGCCCTTTTATTTTATTTTTTTGCAGTTTCGAATCTTGATAAACATATCTCATATATTCATCATAATCCAGAATGCTGCTACTGGGATCAATTTCCATACTCCTACTGGAGTCAGGAATACTCCCATTGAAATAAGGGTTTTGAACATTCGAATCGTTTGGTGGAGAAAGGTCTTGACCTTCTTCTTCTAACTCCCTCCCACTCGGATGTAGTGATCCTGATGGTTCATCTTCTGAGTTTCATAGAAAATGAAATATTGATTCACTTTGTTTAACTTTAGACATTCATTCTTTGAGAATGCAATATCTCGTAATTCAAATTCTGTCACTATGCCATTCTCCTGCTTACCCATGAAAACGAATCCTTTTGATACTTTAAGATATCTCACAAAGATATTCTTTTTACCTTTAGGTCCCAATTTACCAAATCTACTAGAGGTGTCATGGATATAAGTAGCATAACCCTAAGGTCGTAAATGGCTTAGGATAGCTTATTGACAAATCCACAATTCATAATGTGTGGATGTGACAGACTTAGAGGGCATATGATTTATAACATATGTGGCGGTTAATGAAACATCTCCCCAATAGGAGATTGGCAAATTTTTCTCTGCTATCATAGATCTAACTATATCTAGGAGAGTCTTATTTCTCCTTTTCGCAATACCATTTTGTTGTGGAGGTCTGGGAATGGACAACTGATGCTCAATCCCCTTTTCTTCACATAAAGCTTTAAATTCATGAGAAAGATATTCCCGATCTCAATCAGTTCTTAAAGCTTTAATCTTTCGGTCTAATTGATTCTCAACTAAGTTTATATAATTCTTGAAGCAACTCAATGCTTCTGACTTGTGAGAAATCAAACAGACATGACCATACCTAGTATAGTCATCTATAAATGTGATGGAGCAGTAGGCCCCATGCCTTGTGCTCACATTCATTGGACCACATACGTCAGAATGAATTAAATCAATTAATAGCTCTAGTTCCCTTTCTTAATGGTTTTCTAACCAGTTTTCCTTTTAAGTAATGTTCACAAATAAGCAATTCAACCTTATTTAAGTCACTTAACAAATCGATTTTGGCTAATCGACTCATTCGGTCTTGCCTGATGTGGTTTAATCTAGCATGCCACAATTTCACATTATTCTTAATACCATGTGAAGAAGAAGAAATTAAAGAAAAACTAATTTTATGCACATAATCATGATCGATATCCATAATAATAAAATCGTTCATCATAAAACCAGAACCATAATAAACATCATCCAAGCACAAGCACATACTGATATCCTTAAAAACAAACTGAAATCAAGTTTCATTAAAGTAAGAACAGAAATCAAATTTCTATGAATATCTAGGGCATAAAGCACATCATGTAGGATTAGGGTTTGGCCTTAACGCAAGACTAATAAATATGTACCAATCCCTTGAACTACCACTCTGGCATTATTTCTTACATAAATCCATTTATCTCCATTCGGAATTCGCCGAAATTCAATAAAGGCATCTCGACTCTTTGTTACGTGGCCCATTGCTCCTGAATCTATTATCCATAAATGATAAAATTCAGATAGAAATACATAACTAAATATACTAATATCACTCACTTTTGAGTAAGTATAGTGTACTTTTTTAGGTATAGTGCATTCTCTTGCATGATGTCCTTTTTGTTGGCAATTAAAATATTTCATTCTTGAAATGTTCACCTTCATCTTGCCTTTAGATCTTTTATTATTCTATTTCCCTTTTTGCTTTTTAGTTTTTCTAGCTTGTTCCTTATCCCGACTTTTAAAACTTATTCTCTTATTCTGGTTAGTACTCAATCCACTAGAACAGGACTGTGCCATATACACTTCAACATTGACCTTAATCGCTTCTAGACAGTCCTTTTCAAGCTCCAAATGATGAGCTACATCCTCAAATATTTTTATACTGTCCATATGAGTTAGTTGCATCTTCATATGCTCTCAACTCTTGGATAAGGAATGGATAATATCTTGGACCTGCTTCTCTTCAGTCAACTTAAGGCCATACTCACTAAGTTCACTTATCATATTTTTTTTATCTCTCTTAGATGTTTCCGGATAGGATGATCAGACTTCTTTTAATAAGTATCAAATTTGATTGTTAATAATCGAAGCTTAGTTAGAGTCACACCTTCAAACTTCTCCCGCAAAGCGATCCATATATCCATTGCATTTTGATACTTGCAAAACTGTTTAGTGATATCATCATCCATTTTTTGAGCAGTGGATGACATCTCAGTCCTTCCTATGCTGGGCTGTTTTGCTAGGTTCATCCATAATTGAACTTAAGAGTTCTAAAGCCTTTTGCTCTTCAAGCACATCCAAATTTCATAATTTTCACCATTTAACTCAGAGATATTTGACTTGGAAGCAGTAGCCATTTGGATCCTTTGATCTCTAATGGAACAAGGTTACACATCAAGATTAGGCAATACATGTAATTTACTATGTATCCAAAATAATAACTTCGTAAAGTTTTTTATCAGGCTCAAATTCGAGAAGGTTACTTATAATATCCAATTACCCTTTAAGTCCTAATGTCTAACTTTACAGGTTAAAATTTCATGCATAGTAAATTTGAATTATTGGTTATTAAATTCTCAAACTTAAGAGGAAAATTTTGTTGGTATGATTCATTTAGTCTCAACTTAATAATAATGCAATCATAAAATATTATAAGGTAATTAATAAATAAACACGTTTATCATAAAGTTAAAAGCCATCACAAATTAATAATAAATGTTACATACATTTATTCAATTATTAAAAGAACTCAATAATTTAATGTTAAGACATTAATGTCTGAAATAGAAAACATAAATCCTATCTAAGAAAAAATGCTAACTAAAATTGACACTTATGTTAACTATGCTAGAAGTCCAGAGTTTTTGCAAAATCTTTCTTTTTAGAAGGATTGTTTCTTTGACCATCTTCTTCAACTCATTAGACAACTCATAAGTTCATTGATGAATTCATAGACGATGCATTCTACGTCCACTCCTAAATATTATCACAGACTTAATGTTGCTCCTTAACACTCTCCTCCTAGTAACCCTTAATAAAAATTAGAAAATAGATTTTCTATAAAATCTATCTCCCATGAACCATATATCTTTCATCAAATTCATTAGCTCTAGATAGTTTTCAAAGGAATCAGTCAACACTTTTAATAAGACTTTATCTTCCCAGATTCAGACCACCAATCCAAATGCACTCTTGCATTTGTTCTTACATAGTCACTATGTGATGTGCTATTGCATCATTATCATCAGCTCGGATTCTCCTTTGCATTTTTATGTTGCTTACTTCTTGAACTTTTACATTTCTCAAAGCAACCCTATGCGGAGGTTTAGGAAGAATAGGTGTCCTTATCATCAATCCCATTTTTGCAACATATTATAGAAAATTAAATATACTCATGTGTAAACACATATGATTGAAATATATTTCAATAAATAAGCAAGGACGGCAGAAAATACATTTTCTATAATTTTTAAAAAATTTTATTTTGGAAAAATAAAAACTTATTTTTTGGTCATTAAAAAATTATTAAAAATACCAAAAAATTAGGAAAATTATGAATATTTATATGTGAACAATTGAAGCTGATTTGGTGGTCGAAGACACCGTTATGTGTTGGCAAATCAATTTTTTTCATATGGCAAAAGCCTATTGGACCACTTGTCGCCATGTCAGACCTTTGTCATGACACGTGGCAAGTTTTGGTTGGTCCATTTAGTGCCCATATGGCATCCAAATGGCTTGTCATTGCCATGTGGCATGACCATTATCATCAATGTATCATCCTCCTATTCGGCCACGTATTAATAATTACACATCATTTTGACACGTGTTATCGTGTGTGTAGGCCACTGTCCACTTGCATGTGCCTTACGTATAGTGGTGCGTGCATTCCACATGCCACCTTGCCGGTGGATTTCTATGATCAGGTTTCGGCAGGTAGGGGGTTTTCAAAGTCTATGATTCAAATGGTGAGGTAAAAAATGTTAAAGCCCAACTTTTAGTTTAACATTTTGAACACTTATGTTCTTTCCCTTTAAACGTAGTGTACATATACAGAATTTAGAAAATAAAATATATACATATATAAATCATAAACACTTTTAAAAAATTATTTAATTTTTATAGTGTTTTATGCAACCTATTTTATAGATCTACCATTTTGCATATAACAATTAGATCTATTTTAGCCACATGCCAAGATGCAAAATATGGAAGCTTTGATAATAATGTTGGTAAATTAAGCAAATACAATAGTATATTTACCTCTTGTAACGCAGAAACTTGGCAGAAGCGAATACAAAGATGTGGTTTTGTGTCACTGACCAGGCTCTTATCCATTTGTAGGATAATAACTACTTTTCACAGCCTAAAAGCCACATGATGATTTTGACTATGAGGGGGAGAATATTTCTCTTGTGTGTTGAATTTGACTTCTCATCATCTATTTATAGTATCCTTTTACTAGATTTCAATCTCCAATACAATTCAAACTCTTTTTGAAATAGAATAAGATAATTTTATTCAGATAAAAATACTTATATATTTATCTGATTATTCAAATTCAAATTATAATCTAAATCATAATTGATGTAGAACTCTATCCATATATAGAGTCATGGGTATATCCAAATTCTATCAAAGCAGTAATGGAAAATAAAATCCTTTTCTTTTAATTTTCCTTTTAGATTTTATTTATTTCTTAAAACATTATTCAATTCTTCAAAATATAAACAATTCATGTTTTGATATATTATTTCTTTTAACCTTTTCTTTAACATACTCATCCAAACAAGAAATAGAGTTGATAAGCTAATACCAAAAATAAATAGGAATTAGGGTTTGTAAAATACCTTTTATATCTTCTTATATAGGTCTAACACGCTTCCTTTTCTTGCTGGCGAATTTAGTCAGCAATGATTTCCACCAACTATTAACCCTTAGACCAAAACGTTCCGGGCTAATCCAAGTGGTCCAACTTGCTAGAATACTATTTGCCCTTCTGACGAAAACATGAGCTTGGTAACACTAGGAAACAGTACTAAATAGTGATTTCAGTGAACAACAAAAACTTTTTCATGATTGTTCCTAATATCAGAGAACTTTCAAAGGTTCAGGATGAGCTAATCCTCTTTATTTATCGTATTTAGCTATCTATATTTCTTGCTGGATTTAAATGTTAAATACTGGGGCTACTCAAACAGAAAGAATAGATTTTAGAATGCCATAAATTTTCTTGCTTTTTAAGGATTATAAAAAGAAAGGATATAAGCTCAGAAATTTTCAAAGAAAATAAGCTATGTCTTTTAATGAATACATGATGGGTTTATATAGAGGTTTAACCCTCATCTATCACATCATTCTCTACATAATCAATTTTGGCTACATCTTTAATTGTTGATCTTTTTTTTTCTTCAAAGGGGTCTAGTTCCACTAAATTTTGTGCTTTCCTTTTTTTTTTTTTACTGCAATAGATTCTCTTTTTTTTATATATCTTTCAAAAAGTGTCGAGTAGCTCTTGTCATTGGTATATTTCCTTCTTGGATTCCTTCAATATAACCTTCCAGTGGGTACTTTTGATGGTATTCGCTACCTGAATTAGTGATTAGCTGTCCATCTAGATAGCTTGTATAATATCTTTTGTCGTCATGTAATATTTTATTTAATTCCCTGACTATGCTTTTATAATTTTTCATCCTCATTTCTGGTAGATTTTTTATAATTATTGGTAAGAAGGTAAATGTTCTTTATTCATTGGGAATGAATTCTTGTCTGGTGGTTCCATCCTGATAAATGTTTTTGTGCTAAGTTCTATATTCTTTTTATCATCCCATTCAGAAATGATACTCATTATTCTAATTTAAACTTTTACTACTTTAGTAAGGACTTTAAATGTTTGAACTTGTAGCTTAATTATCTCCGGTAAATATTCAATTTCCTCTGAATCTTCTCTAGGATAAATGGTTTGGATCAAACCAAAACGTAATATTTTTGGACCGTTTTTGGATATGCTCCTTTCCTTATTATGGCCTTATTATATGTTCCATTCATTGGAATGGTGCTCATCCCAACTGCATGAGTGAATTTTGCTAAATATTTTAAAGATTTAAGAAAGTCATCTTCCTATTGTTTCTTCTGTTCAAAGACATTTATTTTGGATCTTTCGTCGTCTTCCCATGTTCTTTTAAATAGTGATAGATTATCTGATAAATTATTTGGAGTTATCAATTTTGAACTGAGTCTGTCCATAGATGTTAAAAGATGATATATACATTTAACATATCTTTTTATTAACAGATTTTTAGAAATACCATCTTCTAGCTCTTTCTTGGTGTTGTTTCAAGAATTGTCATTTTTTATGAGCTAAAACTTCCTATGCTAGTGCTCCCTAAATCTTTTGGAGGTTGTTTGCAAACTGCCTGAACATAGTTCATTCTCCCTATGCTGGTGCTCCCTAGCGCTTTCGTTTGCTGCTTTATCTCATTCTCCAATATTTGGATTTGAGATATATATTTTCTCATAGATTCCATTTGCTCCTTTTTGTCGGAAGTAAGCATAGATATCCTTTCTGAACTTTTTTCCATAATAATCCTGCAAGATATTTGTTAATACAAATAATATATATTTTATTTTTAGGCCTGCTAAGTAAACCTATTAATACATTTTCTTCTCCTAGTATATATTCTTAGCAAAATATTTTTGCCAACACATCTTTTTTCTTTGTGCCAATTTTCCATTTTTTTGTGATAAAAAACTTTACTTGTGTATTGTTTGTTTTTACTGTACATCTTTTGGATAATAAAATTATTTAAAATTTTTCTAAAGTATATTTTGCTGCTAGTAATTCCTTTTCATTACTATGATAATTCTTTTGTATATTGGTAAATGTTCTTGATGCATATCCATATATTTTCTTTCCGTCTTTACTTTTTAGGATAGCTCCCTAATAATTATCTGAAGCATCCGTTTCTAATTTCACTTCTTGGTTTTGTTATGGTAAAGGTAGTTTAGGTAGACTTTTACAATATTCTTTTATTTCTTTTACAATTTTGGTATCTTCTGTTGGCATGAGTCATTAAAGCTGATATAGGAACTGCAACTGTGAAGATTTCTTAACTTTAGGAATATACTTAAATTTAGCCTTTTTTCTTGTATAGCCATATATAACTTCCTAAACCTTTTATACCTGTATAAATTTTGGATACAGAGGATGGTTTTTAATAAGAAAAAGAATTTATTTTCCTACAATTGTGATATGGTATCAGAGCATGTTGAGTTTCACATTGACTTGGAAAGGAACTCAAACAACTGAAAGCCATGGAAGAATCCACAAAAATAATTTTACCACCAAACACTTCAACCGAATCCATACTTGACAACTTGACAACAAAAATGACAGAAGTCATGTCCCGTACCCAAGCCTCACCCATCATTGACTCCACAACAGTACCAATAAACATCAAATTAAATGACTCCAACTATGCCCTATGGTCCCAGGTTGTTGAGATGTATATCTGAGGCAAAGACAAACTGGGGTACATCAACGGAGACCTACCAAAGCCACCAGAGATAGATCCATCTTTCCGTAAATGGCGAACATAGAATGCCATTGTGAAGGGGTGGCTGATCAACTCAATGGAACCATACTTGGTTGGGAATTTTATTCGATTCTCCACAGCAAAACAGGTTTGGGATTCTATTGCTACTACATACTTTGATGGATCTGACTCATGACAGATTTATGACCTACGACGATACGTATCTCGAATGCGGCAATGTGGTGGATCTATAGAGACATATTACAATGATCTACAAGGATTATGGCGTGAAATTGATTTTCGTCGTCCTAACCCAATGCAATGTGCTGCTGATATACAAAACTATAATTCTATTCTCCAAGAGGAAAGGGTCTATATCTTCCTAGATGGATTAGATGACAGACTCGATAATATTAGAAGTGATGTTCTCAAACTAAAGCTATTCCCTACCATTGAGCAGGCCTATGCATATGTTCAGAGAGAAGACACTCGTCAAACTGTGATGATATCTGGTATGGAGAATGCTTTTAATGGTGCTGTCATGGTTACTAAAGGAGTTAAATCAAGTCAGCCACAAATGACAAAGAGTGAATCATCCACAAGATCTAAGGGCCAATCTGGTGAAGGAAAGTGTACCCATTGTGGCAAGACAAAGCACACTCGAGATACTTGCTTTAAATTACATGGGTACCCGGATTGGTGGCATGAATTACAAGCCAAGAAGAAGCAAGATACTGTAAGTACGACTGGAAATAAGGGTCATGCTGCCATTGCTACTGCTAAACCCCAATTATCTCTTATACCTATCATAGATGTTGCTAATGACACTGATGTAGGTAAATATGGCCAAGCCCTTTATATCTCTAATACTGCTATTGATGATGATTAGATTATCGATTACGGGGCCACAGATCATATGACCTTTGATGCCAGTGACTTCTCCAAAATGACACCACCACGACAAACATGTATTACTAATGCTAATGGAGCAGCACATCCAGTCACAGGGGCTGGAGTTGTATGGAGTTGTATCTATATCACCATCTTTGTCCTTATCTCATACTCTCTTGGTTCCATCTTTATCAAACAAGTTAATGTCAGTGAGTCAAATTACTGAAGAACTAAATTGTGTGGTACTGATGTATCCAAAATTTGTCTTATACAGGATATTCTCAGCAAGGAGATAGTTGGGCTTGGTACTAAGAGAGGGGGGCTGTACTTTTTGGATAACTTCAGCTCAGGTCAAGCCAATAATGTCAGTAGCAGAGAAGGACAAGGATGGCTTTGGCATCGTCGTTTGGGGCATCCTTCATTCGGCTATTTACAACACTTGTTTCCTGATTTGTTTTCCCATTTACAGCTTAAAGACTTGAAATGTGAAACATGTATTTTGGCAAAGAATCATAGAGTTTGCTATTCACCAAGGTTAAATAAAAATGTTACTCTTTTCTCCTTGATACATTCTGATGTTTGGGGGCCTTCTCCACTACCTACTTCCTCTGGTTATTGTTGGTTTGTACTGTTTGTTGATGATTGTACACGCATGACATGGCTTTATCTAATGAAGACTAAGCATGAAGTTTTCTCCATTTTTCAAACATTTCATAGTATGATACAGACCCAATTCTCAGCTAACATAAAGGTTCTTCGATCAGATAATGGAGGAGAGTTTATCAATAACAAATTTCAGGTTTATTTTCAACAATATGATATTCTCCATGAGACATCTTGCCCACAGAATCCACAACAAAATGGTATCGCCGAAAGGAAAAATTGCCATATATTAGAGACTGCACGAGCACTACTTCTTGGAGCAAATGTACCCAATAACCACTGGGATAATGCAGTCACAACTGCTGTTTATTTGATGAATCGGATGCCTTCCAAAGTCTTAAATTTCAAGACTCCACTACAGACTTTATCCACCTATGTGACAGTACCTTCTGTTCTTATGCTTCCTCCTCGATTTTTCGGCTGTGTTGCTTTTGTCCATCTCCATAAGAACCAACGAACTAAGCTGGATCCATGTGCCATTCGATGTGCGTTCTTGGGCTATGGATTACATAAAAAGGGCTACAGGTGTTTTGACCCTATCACAAAACGTACCTATACCTCCATGGATGTCACGTTCCTAGAATCTGAGCCATTCTTTCATAAAACAATATCTAACTCAGCTCTTTAGGGGGAGTCTACAGTTGAAGAGCTGAATTGGTTTCCAAGAGGGGAGGCAATGACAAGAGTTGAAATTGGCAATGGAGACAAAGCACTAGATATTGAAGAACTTGGAAATGGATCTGACAAAGAAGAATCTGCCAGTAGAGACAATGATGAACAACTTACCAGTAGAGAGCATGCTATACTTCAATTTGATAATGAATCAAATGCCACCCCTCCTCTCTCTCCAGTACCTGAAGAATCTCCTCCTACTGAGAATATTCTTGAGGTAAACTCTCATATCACTCACTCTCATACTGACAACTTGGATACTTCTATCTATGTTCTGCCTTTTAGGCATAATCGTGGAATACCACCGTAGAGATACTCCCCAGATGAGAAAGAGAGAACGGGTAGATATTCTATTGCCAATTATGTGTCCACTTAAAAACTACCCGAGTCTATCAAGATGTTTACACAAACATTGTCCTCTCATCATATCCCAAATCATATTGAAGAAGCCTTGACTGATTCAAATTGGGTACAAGCAGTTGAAGAAGAGCTAAAGGCCTTGCGAAAAAATAAAACTTGGAAGTTGGTTCCACTACCAAAAGGGAAGAAACCAGTGGGATGTAAGTGGGTGTTTTCTATAAAATATAAAGCTGACGGATCAATTGACAGGTACAAAGCAAGGCTTGTGACGAAGGGATTCACACAGACATATGGTATAGATTACTTAGAGACATTCTCCCCAGTTGCAAAGTTGAATACTATTAGAGTGTTATTGTCTCTTGCAGCAAATTTGGACTGGCCGTTACACCAACTCGATGTGAAGAACGCATTTCTCCATGGTGATCTTGAAGAGGAAGTCTATATGGATATTCCACCAGGATATACAGTAAATCAAGAAACCAAATTTGTATGCAAATTGAAAAAGGCTCTGTATGGGCTAAAACAGTCCCCTCGGGCATGGTTTGGGCGATTCAGCTTCGTAATGAAAAAATATGGCTATTATCAAAGTAATTCTGACCACACACTTTTTATAAAGCATCGACAAAAAGGTAACTGCTTTGCTTGTCTATGTTGATGACATGATCATCACAGGAAATGATGCTGAAGAGATTTCCAAATTGAAAAAGCAGTTGTCTGCCGAATTTAAAATGAAGGAATTAGGTGGACTTAAATATTTCTTGGGCATAGAGGTGGCAAGATCAAAAAGAGGCATATTTCTATCTCAATGAAAATATGTGTTAGATCTGCTAGCAGAAGTAAGATTACTGGATTGCAAGCCAATAGACACTCCAATTGTTCAAAACCATGGACTTGGGTTGTGTTCTGATCAAGCTCTCACTGACAAAGGAAGATACTAAAGGCTAGTGGGTAAAGTGATTTACTTATCACATACTCGCCCTGACATTACGTATGCTGTGAGCATAGTAAGTCAGTTTATGCACTGTCCAAGGGAGAATCATATGGATGCAATTTTTCGGATCCTACAATATCTAAAAGGTTCACTAGGAAAAGGGTTGATGTTTACCAAGAATGATCATCTAAATATTGAGGGCTATACGGATGCTGATGGGGCAGGGAATGTCATGGACCGAAAATCAACATCAGGATATTTCACTTTCGTGGGAGGAAATCTGGTTACATGGAGAAGAAAGAAGCAAAATGTGGTGGCATTATCAAGTGCTGAGGCTGAATTTAGAGGTATGGCTAAAGGTCTATGTGAGCTTCTCTGGCTTCGGAAGCTATTAACAGAGATTGGTTTTTGTCCTAGTTCTGAAATGAGTTTATTCTGCGATAACAAGGCTGCCATTGATATATCACACAATCCGGTTCAACATGATCGCACAAAGCATGTTGAAGTAAATAGGCATTTCATAAAACAGAATCTTGAGGAGAAAATTATTCGGTTTCCTTTTGTTAAATCAGAAGATCAACTGGCAGATGTACTCACCAAGGCAGTGTCTAGTAAACAATTTCATGACTCACTCGACAAGTTAGGTGTTAGAGATATCTTTGCACCAACTTGAGGGGGAGTGTTGGCGTGAGTCATTAGAGCTGATATAGGAACTACAACTGTGAAGATTTCTTAACTTTAGGAATATACTTAAATTTAGCCTTTTTTCTTGTATAGCCATATATAACTTCCTAAACCTTTTATACCTGTTGTTAAGCATTTTCTATATATGTTTATTGACCGCAAGTATACGGTGTACCGCAATAGTACTTTAGATGTCGATCCCACGAGAAACGTGATTACACACTATTACTAATCGATTTTAATCTTGTTTACAATGGTAATAAAGTTGTGATAGGAGCTTAATTAATGTATAATTAAGTATATGTTTAGTATGAGTTTAATTAATTAATTATATACTTAAGTGAATATTTGATGTTATATGAGTTAGTTTATGTATATTAGTATTAGTCTGTTAGTTTTTATGTTTACTTGTATGTTTAGGTGAAAAAATGAAGAAAAGAGGTAGATGAAGGAGCAGGTCACGCCGTGACTATGAGTCACGTGACGTGACTTGCTAAGAAGAAAGAAGAGGAAGGAGGAAAAGAATAGAAAGAAGCTGAGAAGAGACGAGTCACGCCGTGACCAGGGATCACGTGACGTGACTGAAGAAGAGAAGCCAGCAAAGAAAGGAAAGAAAGGAAAGAGAAGAAGAAAGAAGAAGAGTCACGCCGTGACCAGGGATCACGTGACGTGACGCCACAGAGAGGCCAGGAAAGGAAGAGAAAGAAGAGAAGAGAAAGAAGAGAAAGGAGAAGAGGGGAGAAGATACGCCGTGAGCGCCAGTCACGCCACACGCGAAGAAGGCACGCCGTGATGGGAAGTCACGCGACGTGACTGGCGAGAGAGGGAAGCGAAAACCGAAGAAAGGAAAGAAGGAAGAAATGGGCGAGCGCGTTCTGTCGCGAGCGCGACACCGTTGCGATCGCGACAGAGACGACCGTTGGACGGTTTTTAGCCAAAAATTACATGAAAAGTCACCCTCTTTCACCAAATTGTGCAACCTTTCCCAAGAGACATCTTCAAGGGACATCAACTTTCAATCAACATCTATAAATATTAGTTTAAATGTAATTTATTGATGATGATGAATTTTTAGTTAAGTAATTTTCTGTATTTTAGTTAATCAATATTCTTTAGTCTTATTTTTAGTTTTTATGATTTGAAGAAGAAGATCAAGGAGGAGAAAATCTATTTGAAGAGATTGAGAAAAGGGTTGAAGAACTTCTATCTTATTCTCTTATTTCTAATTCTTCTCCAATATTTCTATCAATATCATTTTAATGAATTTGTATGTTATGATTATTTCTATTTTCATCTACTTTAATAGTCTTTCATTGTAGATTCTCTATTAATATCTTTTGCATGATCTTTATAAGTTAAAGTAATTCGAGAGTTTGCTTTATCCGACATTTAATAGAGTTTCATTATTAAAATATATTCAAGAGATTGGTATATTGAGATAATTGCTATAGGTTAGTGATTATTCTTAAAATATGTAATTAGAAACCTCTAATTCATTAATGAAAATTGTGAGTTAGAATTTTAATTATATGTTTTAGGCATTTTAATTCATGTCGAGAGAGTGAGTTAAAAGTTTATTCTAACTTGGCTTGCATGAAAGATGAAAGATGTTAATCTAAATGATGGAATCAAGTTCAATGTTTTTAATTTTTCATGATTTATTTTATCTTCTTTTGACTATCATTAACTAGGTTTAATTAGTTTATATGTTAGATTAGATTAAAACCAATTCTACCATTAATTCATCATTGTAAACAAGATTAAAATCAATTAGTAATAGTGTGTAACACGTTCCCTGTGGGATCGATATCTAAAGTACTATTGCGGTACACCGTATACTTGCGGTATGTTGCATCATTAGAAAATGCACAACAAGTTTTTGGCGCCGTTGCCGGGGAACGGTTGTTTACCATTATAAAAATTGATTTATGATTTTGGATTACAATATTTTCTTTGTTTTAATTTGTTTATTTGTTTAATTTAATTTTGTGTTTTGTTTTTGTTTTACAGGATTTTAGTAAGATTATATTTGTTTAATAAATTGTAAAAAAAAATAAATAAATAAATAAATAAATAAAAAATTAAATATATATTAAAAAAAAAAAATGATGAAACTTATGCAGACGTTGCTTCTGTCGCGATCGCGACAGAAGGCGATGAAGCAAAAAGTGAGAAAGTTCTGCAGGGTTCACGTCGTGATGTACCTTCACGCGACGTGACGCTCCTTGATTTTAGCTTGAGATTACTTCGCCCAGGTAAGCAGGAAGCGTCACGCGACGTGACGTTGGTTCACGTCGTGATGGTGTTTTGCCATTCAGGGGTATATCAGGTAAGTTTTTAAATTTTTCTTTTCTGTTCTTATTTTATTTGATTTCTTTCCTATTCTAATTTAGAAAATTAAATTCAATTACATTAAATTAATTTTACAATTTACTAATTAAAACACAGGAAAAGAAAAAAATTAAAAGCGGGAATTAAATTTTTAAACCCTAAAAGTCGTGACCCTTCCTTACCTTTCCTCTTCTATTTCATTTTATCGTTCTTTTTCTTTCCCTAACACAGGTCACGAGTACAAGACCCTCTTAAAGCCATTTTTATTCTTCTTTTCCTCTTTTCCTCATTCCACAGAGATTTTCGAACTACCCTAATCTGTTTTCCTTTCGTTTTTATTGTTCTACATTTTAGCTTTCTATTTCTTTTCTTCCAAAGACTGACTTAGGGCTCACGTGATTTTCATTCTCCATTCAGGTTTGTCATTTTATTTTTCTTTTCATTTCTTCTTTCTCTCATTTCATTTAATTTCGGCATGTTTATGAATAACTAGATCATATTTGTTTATAGTTCTTCTCAATTTACATTCCTGTTTCGTTTATCTATTCTGTTTTCCTTTAGTGTATTTGGTTTTATTAATTTCTCATATTGACTTTAGCTTTATTTCTCTATAGTTTCATTATCTGTTTAACAAACTCAAGTAATTATGGTGAGAACAAAGAATCCCACTGTTCCTCATACTGACCAAGAGGAGCAGGAAGTTGAAGTGGTGAACATTGCTTCTCACTATGGAGCTTTGTTTCCCATTTTCTCTGTAGATGAAGGTAGCAAGTATTTACTACTTCGTAATAGGTATTTGATGCGCTGTAAGTTTTTTCCTGACTCTTTACTTAATCAAATTGGTATGTTAGAAGTAGTTAATGATATGTTAAGAGTATGTGGGTTGTTTAAATTTGCTTCTATGCGTGAAAATGTGCGTCCTGATTTAGTTTTAGAATTCTATACCACATTAAAAAAAATGATGATAATGAGAATTGGTTAGACTTTCGGATGGCTGGTATACCTTATACTTTAACCTATTTTATGATGAATAGGATATTTAGATTTTCTCAAGCTGGTTTGACCGAGCCACCTAAATCGTTTAAGCCACATGAATTTTGGACATTTTTGACTGATTTGCAAACTCGTTATAGAGTTAGGGATGCTAAATCCATGTTTATTAAAGATTTAAGATATTGGATTTTGCATAGGATTTTAGCTTCTTTGGTTTTTAATAGGTCCGAATTCAATAGAGTTTCATTATTAAAATATATTCAAGAGATTGGTATATTGAGATAATTGCTATAGGTTAGTGATTATTCTTAAAATATGTAATTAGAAACCTCTAATTCATTAATGAAAATTGAGAGTTAGAATTTTAATTATATGTTTTAGGCATTTTAATTCATGTCGAGAGAGTGAGTTAAAAGTTTATTCTAACTTGGCTTGCATGAAAGATGAAAGATGTTAATCTAAATGATAGAATCAAGTTCATTGTTTTTAATTCTTCATTATTTATTTTATCTTCTTTTGACTATCATTAACTAGGTTTAATTAGTTTATATGTTAGATTAGATTAAAACCAATTCTACCATTAATTCATCATTGTAAACAAGATTAAAATCAATTAGTAATAGTGTGTAACACGTTCCCTGTGGGATCGATATCTAAAGTACTATTGCGGTACACCGTATACTTGCGGTATGTTGCATCATTAGAAAATGCACAACAAGTTTTTGTAAAAACTTGTTATGCATTTTCTAATGATGCAACATACCGCAAGTATACGGTGTACCGCAATAGTACTTTAGATATCGATCCCACAGGGAACGTCTTACACACTATTACTAATTGATTTTAATCTTGTTTACAATGATGAATTAATGGTAGAATTGGTTTTAATCTAATCTAACATATAAACTAATTAAACCTAGTTAATGATAGTCAAAAGAAGATAAAATAAATAATGAAGAATTAAAAACAATGAACTTGATTCTATCATTTAGATTAACATCTTTCATCTTTCATGCAAGCCAAGTTAGAATAAACTTTTAACTCACTCTCTCGACATGAATTAAAATGCCTAAAACATATAATTAAAATTCTAACTCACAATTTTCATTAATGAATTAGAGGTTTCTAATTACATATTTTAAGAATAATCACTAACCTATAGCAATTATCTCAATATACCAATCTCTTGAATATATTTTAATAATGAAACTCTATTAAATGTCGGATAAAGCAAACTCTCGAATTACTTTAACTTATAAAGATCATGCAAAAGATATTAATAGAGAATCTACAATGAAAGACTATTAAAGTAGATGAAAATAGAAATAATCATAACATACAAATTCATTAAAATGATATTCATAGAAATATTGGAGAAGAATTAAAAATAAGAGAATAAGATAGAAGTTCTTCAACCCTTTTCTCAATCTCTTCAAATAAATTTTCTCCTCCTTGATCTTCTTCTTCAAATCATAAAAACTAAATAATAAAACTAAAGAATATTGTTTAACTAAAAATACAGAAAATTACTTTACTAAAAATTCATCCAATATTATTGTCTCTCTAAAACTACAGTTAAATTACATATTTATAGAAAATAATTGAAAGCTTGTGTCTCTTGAAATGACCCTTGAAAATGGTTGCAAACTTTGGTGAAAATATGTGACTTTTGAAGTGATTTTTGGCTGAAAACCGTCCAACGGTCGTCTCTGTCGCGATCGCAACGTTGCCGCGATCGCGACAGAAAGCGCTTGCCCATTTCTTCCTTCTTTCCTCTCTTTGGTTTTCGCTTCCCTCTCTCGCCAGTCACGTCGCGTGACTTCCCATCACGGCGTGCTTCTTCTCTTCTCCTTTCTCTTCTCTCCTTTTCTCTTCCTTTCCTGGCCTCTCTGTGGCGTCACGTCACGTGATCCCTGGTCACGGCGTGACTCTTCTTCTTTCTTCTTCTCTTTCCTTTCTTTCCTTTCTTTGCTGGCTTCTCTTCTTCAGTCACGTCACGTGATGTGGTGTGTACATAAACGCAAGGATGTATGTTGGCCTTTTTGGATAGTAAGTCAATTGTTGCAATGTGTACATAAACATGATTCGCCTTTAACACATGGGCATGTTATTTCTAGTATTGCAACTAATTTAAATGTGGATCTTGGTGCTTATTATAGAGTTTTTCCTTGCCAGTATTTTAATAAGACTATGTTAGTGCGTGGAGAAATTGTTGGCAATAATTTTCAGGAAATTCCGGCACGTGCTCGATCATGTTGGAGGGATATTGCTGGAAATGCTGCGCCACAAGTTGAGGAACAAGAAGAAGAAGGTGAGGAGGAGGCAAGTGAAAATGAGGAGATGGCAGATATTCCACCTGGTGTAGCTACTGCACCTGAGGTTGGCTCATCTAGCCAAAATATGCCAGAAATGTTTGATCAAATTCTTAGCAACTTGCATCATATACAAGATCAACAAACCATTTTAGCTAGAAGACAAAGAAGGTTGGAGTACAAATTTGACAACTTCATAACACAAGTTGGATTTCGGGTTCCTTCACCTCCACCTTCACCATGATAGGGGAGTTTTCTTTTTATTCATTTCATTTATTTCTTTTTACTTGTTTTTGTGTGTCATTCCTACACATTGAGGACAATGTTGGTTCTAAGTGTGGGGGAGTGACTGTGTTATGTGTTGTGATGTTTGTGACTGTAGTTTTAAGTTTGTATATATATTATGTATGTCAAGTGCATGATTATTTTTGTTTGTGTGTTTTTATATTTCAATTAGGCTTTTAAGTAAACTTTATTATAAAGCATTGTTTATTTGGTGTATTGTATAGGTTGTTAAGTCATTTATCTTTGATGCTCATTTTTATCAGTTTTTCAAAAATTTTTAGCATGTGTTTTAAGTTTTTCAAATTATTTTGTTTTACTTATTTCAACATCATTATAGATTATTTAGTCTTTCTAACTAACCATGTTTTTAAAGTTAGAATTTACTCATTTAGTTTATAATTTTCAATTTCTAGTTGTTTAAGGAAACTATACCCTTTTATCTTTTCAATAATGGATGAGGACTAAATTTAAAAAAGAAAAGTTAAAAGTGGGATGGAGCATAAAATGCACCCACTAAAGTCATAAAAAAAAAAAAAAGAGAAAAGCAAGATATATATCAAAAATTGTCAAAATATGGGATGGAGCGTAAAACGCACCCATATACTTTCTCTTGCTAGAAATCAAAAAAAAAAAGAAAAATCAAAGAAAAAGAAAAAGCAAAGTCTAAAAATGCCATGAGATTGGATTAAGGGTAAGTGAGCTCAAAATGTCCTAAGTACAACTAGTAGCTTGAGAATTTAAACTTTATGATTAAATTTTCTTTCTTTATTTCATGTTTAGTTTTAATAGACTTCATACTCTTTATGTTGGCATTAGTAAAGTTCAGTAATTTGTTGAATTTGGGATGCATACTCTTAAATTTTGACTTACTGATTTTATTATGAGTGTATGAGATATTTTGGTTCTTATCAATTCTATTACATGTGCTAAATAACAGTGTTTTGTAGTAAATTTTTACTGGTTATTAAATTTTCTTATTTATTTGATCTTGCTTGAGGACAAGCAAGGGTTTAGTGTGGGGGAATTTGATAGGAGCTTAATTAATGTATAATTAAGTATATGTTTAGTATGAGTTTAATTAATTAATTATATACTTAAGTGAATATTTGATGTTATATGAGTTAGTTTATGTATATTAGTATTAGTCTGTTAGTTTTTATGTTTACTTGTATGTTTAGGTGAAAAAATGAAGAAAAGAGGTAGATGAAGGAGCAGGTCACGCCGTGACTATGAGTCACGTGACGTGACTTGCTAAGAAGAAAGAAGAGGAAGGAGGAAAAGAAGAGAAAGAAGCTGAGAAGAGACGAGTCACGCCGTGACCAGGGATCACGTGACGTGACTGAAGAAGAGAAGCCAGCAAAGAAAGGAAAGAAAGGAAAGAGAAGAAGAAAGAAGAAGAGTCACGCCGTGACCAGGGATCACGTGACGTGACGCCACAGAGAGGCCAGGAAAGGAAGAGAAAGAAGAGAAGAGAAAGAAGAGAAAGGAGAAGAGGGGAGAAGATACGCCGTGAGCGCCAGTCACGCCACACGCGAAGAAGGCACGCCGTGATGGGAAGTCACGCGACGTGACTGGCGAGAGAGGGAAGCGAAAACCGAAGAAAGGAAAGAAGGAAGAAATGGGCGAGCGCGTTCTGTCGCGAGCGCGACACCGTTGCGATCGCGACAGAGACGACCGTTGGACGGTTTTCAGCCAAAAATTACATGAAAAGTCACCCTCTTTCACCAAATTGTGCAACCTTTCCCAAGAGACATCTTCAAGGGACATCAACTTTCAATCAACATCTATAAATATTAGTTTAAATGTAATTTATTGATGATGATGAATTTTTAGTTAAGTAATTTTCTGTATTTTAGTTAATCAATATTCTTTAGTCTTATTTTTAGTTTTTATGATTTGAAGAAGAAGATCAAGGAGGAGAAAATCTATTTGAAGAGATTGAGAAAAGGGTTGAAGAACTTCTATCTTATTCTCTTATTTCTAATTCTTCTCCAATATTTCTATCAATATCATTTTAATGAATTTGTATGTTATGATTATTTCTATTTTCATCTACTTTAATAGTCTTTCATTGTAGATTCTCTATTAATATCTTTTGCATGATCTTTATAAGTTAAAGTAATTCGAGAGTTTGCTTTATCCGACATTTAATAGAGTTTCATTATTAAAATATATTTAAGAGATTGGTATATTGAGATAATTGCTATAGGTTAGTGATTATTCTTAAAATATGTAATTAGAAACCTCTAATTCATTAATGAAAATTGTGAGTTAGAATTTTAATTATATGTTTTAGGCATTTTAATTCATGTCGAGAGAGTGAGTTAAAAGTTTATTCTAACTTGGCTTGCATGAAAGATGAAAGATGTTAATCTAAATGATGGAATCAAGTTCAATGTTTTTAATTCTTCATGATTTATTTTATCTTCTTTTGACTATCATTAACTAGGTTTAATTAGTTTATATGTTAGATTAGATTAAAACCAATTCTACCATTAATTCATCATTGTAAACAAGATTAAAATCAATTAGTAATAGTGTGTAACACGTTCCCTGTGGGATCGATATCTAAAGTACTATTGCGGTACACCGTATACTTGCGGTATGTTGCATCATTAGAAAATGCACAACAAGTTGATAGTTAAATTTAAACTACTTTATTATACTAATTAACTAAATCTAATTTATGTTTATCAGAAGAAGATAAATGATATATGAATGAAGAACTAAACATAATGAATTTGATCCATCCTTTTGATTAACATTTATTCATCTTTCATGCAAGCCAAGTTGAACTAAAGTTCTAATTTACTCTCTCGACATAAATTAAAATGCTTAAAACATGCAACTAAAATTCTAATTCATAACTTTCATTAATGAATTAGAGGTTTCGAATTACATAGTTTAAGAATAATCACCAACCTATAGCAATTATCTCAATATACCGATTTCTCAAAATATACCTCGATAATGAAACTCTATTAGATGTCAGATAAAGCAAACTTTCGAATTACTTTAACTTGTAAAGATCAAACAAAATATGCTAATAAAGACTCTACATTGAAAGACCATGAAAGTAGATGGCAATAGAAAGAATTATAACATGCAAATTCATTAAAATGATATTCATAGAAATATTGGAGAATAATTAAAAATAAGAGAATAAGATAGAAGCCTTTCAACCCTTTTCTCAATCTCTTGAAATAAGTTTTCCTTCTCCTTGATCTTCTTCTTCAAAACATAAAGACTACTCTAAGAAAATTAAACTAAAGAAAATACAAAAAATTAATTAACTAAAATTCCATATCCTATGTAAAAATCTCTCCCCTCTAAAAAACTACAGTTAACTACATATTTATAGATGTTGATTTGAGGGCTGTGTCTCTTGAAAATGTCCCTTGAGAATAGTTGCAATTTTTGGTGAACGAAGGTGACTTTTCAAGTGACTTTTGGCTGAAAACTGTCAAACGGTCGCCTCTGTCGCGATCGCAACGGTGTCGCGATCGCGACAGAACACGCTGATCCATTTTCTTCTTTCTTTCTTTCTCTCGGTTTTCTCTTCCTTCTTTGGCCAGTCACGAGACGCTACTCCCCATCACGTGGCATGACTCTTCGTGTGTGGCGTGACTGGCGCTCATGTCTCGCCTCCTCTCACCTTTCTCTTCTCTTCTTTTCTCTTTCCCTTTCTTTCCTGGCCTCTCTGTGTCGTCACGAGTCGCCACCTCTGCTCACGTCGCGTGACTCCTCTCCTTCCATATACTTTTTATCTTCATTTTTTCACCTAAAAATACCAATAAACACAATAAACACTCAACTAATACAAATAAACATAAACTAACATATCACATCAAATTTTACACACAATTACATGATTAATTACATAAATTCATACAAAATAAATACTAAATTATATCTCAATTAACCTCCTATCAAATTCCCCCACACTTAACCCTTACTTATCCTCAAGCAAGAGAAAAGAAATAAGCAAATTCAATAGTCAGTAAACATCATTACAAAATACTGTTCATTTAGCATATGTAATAGAATTGAAAAGAATCAAATATCTCATACACTCAGAAAAAGATCAATAAGTCAAAATTTAAAAGTATGCATCCCAAATTCAACAAATTACTTAACTTTACTAATGTCAGCATAAAGAGTATGAAGTCTATCAAAACTAAACATGACTTAAAAAGAAAATTAACCATAAAGTTAAAATTCTCAAGCAACTAGCTGCAATTAGGACAATTTGAGCTCACTTACCCTTGATCCAATCTCATGGCATTTTTAGTCTTTGCTTTTTCTTTTTATTTTCTAGCAAGAGAAAGTTATATGGGTGCGTTTTACGCTCCATCCCATATTTTTGCAATTTTGATATATATCTTGCTTTTCGTTTCTTAATTCTAACTTAAGTGGGTGCATTTTATGCTCCATCCCACTTATTTTTATTTTTCTGTTATTTTTAGTCCTATCCATTATTGAAAAGATAAAAGGGTAAGTATTATGGCTATAGTTTCCTTAAACAACTAGAAACTGAAAATTTTAAACTAAATGAGTAAATTCTAACTTTAAAAATATGGTTAGTTACAAAGACGAAATAATCTATAATGTTGAAATAAGTAAAACAAAATAACTTGAAAAACTTAAAACGCATGCTAAAAAATTTTAAAAAACTGATAAAAATGAGCATAATAGATAAATGACTTAACAACCTATATAATATACCAAATAAACAATGCCTCATAATAAAGCTTACTTAAAAGCCTAATTGAAATATAAAAACACATAACAAACATGCAAATAACATATACATCATGCAAATATCATATACATAAACATATAAAACAATAATCAAACAAGCTAACTCACTCCCCCACACTTAGAACCAACATTGTCCTCAATGTGTAGGAATGACACACAAAAATAAGTAAAAGAAACAAATAAAATGAAAAAAAAAAGAAAACTCCCCAGGCGATGGAACCACAAAACCAGCTTGTATCATGAAATTATCAAACTTGTACTCCAGCCTCCTTTGCCTTTACGCTATAGAGGACAACTGATCTTGCATATGAGATAGCATTATTGGTATGGTATTGCTAGATGAGCCAACCTCAGGAGCAGCAGCCACATCAGCTGGAATATCGGGCATCACTTCATCTTCACTTTCCTCCTCATTATCACCTTCTTCTTCTTGTGCCTCTACTTGTGGCTCAAAAGTTCCAGGAATATCCCTCCAACATGATCGAGCACGAGGTGGAATTTCCTGAAAATTATTACCAACAACTTCTCCACGAGCTAACACATTCTTATTAAAATAAAGGCAAGGAAAAACTCGATAGTAGGCATCTAAATCCACATTTAAATTCCTTGCAATACTAGAAATAACATGCCCATGAGTTAAAGGGGAATCATGCTTATTAACACATTGCAACAATTAACTTACTATCCAAAAAGGCCAACATACATCCTTACGTTTATGGACACTCCACATAAAAAACAACTCATTATATGAAACTCTATTGAATTCAGACCTATTAAAAACTAGAGAAGCTAAAACCCTATGCAAAATCCAATATCTCAAATCTTTAATAAACATAGATTTAGCATCCCTAGCCCTATAAGGTGATTGCAAATCAGTTAAAAAGGTCCAAAATTCATGTGGCTTAAAAGATTTAGGTGGATCAGTTAAACCAGTTTGAGAAAATCTAAACATCCTATTCATCATAAAATAGATCAAAGTATAAGATTTACCAGCCAACCTAAAATCTAACCAATTTTCATTATTATCATTCTTTTTCAATGTGGTGTAAAATTCTAAAACTAAATCAGGACGAACGTCTTCATGCATAGATGCAAATTTCAACAATCCACAGAACCTTAACATGTCATTAACTACATCTAGCATGCCAATTTGAATAAGCAAGGAATCAGGAAAATACTTACATTGCATTAAATGCCTACCACGGAGAGTTAAATACCTACTGCCTTCGTCTACAGAAAATATGGGAAACAAAGCACCATAATGAGCAGCAATATTCACCTCCTCAGTTTCCTGCTCAACCCTTGAAGATGATGGGTTTTTGGTTCTAACCATTGGTGATTAGTGAAATAGAGATTGAAAAAGAGAGTAAAAAGAACTGACGAAATCAACAAAGAACAAAGAAAATGAAAATGAAAGAACCAAATACAGATCTCTAATACAATGGAAGAAACTAACAAATCCAAACGCACGAAAGAAAGAACGAATAGATAGAAGAAAAAGAAATAAAAACAGATAATAAACTACAAATGAAATGTGGCTTTGTTAAGCAAGGAAAAATACCGAAATCAAGTGTGTTAGGGGAAAGAAGAAATGAAAAATAAAATGAAACAAAGAAAAATGAAAAGAAATTGACAAACCTGAAAATAGAATGAAAAGCCCGTAATCCCTAAGATTATTGAAGAAAAGAGAAAAGAAACAGAATGCTAAAATGTAAAACTAGAATAACGAAAGGAAAACAGAGGATGGAAAGTTCGAAAGTTCTCTGTGGAAGAAAGAAAAGAAGAAATGAAGAATAAAAATGGCTAATGAGGGTCTTGTACTCGTGACCGGCGTTGGGAGAAATAAAACTAACAGTTGAAATGAAGTAGAAGATGAATAACATGAAAGGTCACGATGTTAGGGTTTTAAATTTAAGTTCCCGCTTTTAATTCTTCTTTTTCTGTGTTTGAAATTTTAAATGGTAAAATTAAGTTAATTTAATTAAATTTAATAATCTAAATCAGAATATAAAAGAAAACAAAACCAAATAATAGAAAAAAAATAAGTAAAATCCGAAAAGAAAAGAAAACATTTAAAGCTTACCTGAGTTCACACATCACGTGTCACGAGTCGTGAGACAACGTCACGACTCGTGACACTCCTCACTTACCTAGGCGATCTCTCCTCAGTACGTCCACCCCGTCACGAGTCGATCCTGAATGTCACGACACGTGAAGATGTGCAGCAACCACTGAAATGTGCTTCATCGTCTTCTGTCGCGATCGCGATACTTGCCGCGATCGTGACAGAATACAACGTCTGCAAAAATATTATATATTTTTTTATTTATTTAGTTATTTAGTTATTTTGTTATTATTTTTTTTTCATATAATTGAACAACTCTAATCTTACTAAATTAGCTGTAAAATAAAAACAAATGTGTTAATAGCATGAAAATCTAGAATACAAAAAATAATAAGTAAAACTATATAAACTAATCTAAAACAAAGTACAATGAATTTAAACAGAAAATATAACTAAGTAACCTAAATAAAAGAACTAGATATATCATGGCTTAATGTGCTCCCTAGAATTCTCCTTAGTATTACTTGGAAGACATCTTAAATTTCTAGAAGAGAAAGAACTAGCAAGTTGGCCTAATTGAACCTCAAGATTATGAATAGTAACAGCATGATTTTTGGCAATTTGATCAAATTTTTCTTTAAGTTTCTTTTGACTTTCATCTTGAGAATGCATCTTACAATTAATTTCTTCAATGAACTTATCAATTTTAACCTCAAAGGCACCAAACCTATCTTGTGGTTGTTGGTATCCTACACCTCTATTTTGGTTGTTAATATTATTATTCCCCCATGAAAGGTTAGGATGGTTTCTCCAACCAGGGTTATAGGTGTTAGAATAAGGATTTCCATTAGAATAAGGATTTCCACGACCTTGGCTTTGAAGAAAATTACCTTGTTCTTCCTTATTAACCATGCCTAAAGTGAAATTGCTACTAACATGCCCATTTTGACGACATACATTGCACGCATTTGATACATTACCTCCCATGCCTAGGCTATTAACTCTATGAGTTAAAGCTTCAATTTGAGCTTGCAAGGCAACCATAGAATCAACTGAATGCACACCCCTAATACTAGAGTTAGATTCTCTTACTCTATCAGTTGGCCACATGCAATTATTCATTGCCATTTCTTCCAAAAGCTCAAATGCTCCTTCAGTTGTTTTTCTCATTAAAGAACCTCCAGCTGCAGCATCAATTGTCCCTCTTGTGGTAGGGTTTACTCCATTATAGAATGTTTGCATCAACAGCTCTCTTGGCAAGTTATGGTGTGGACATATCCTTTGCAATTCCTTGAATCTTTCCCAAGCCTCATATAATGATTCATTATCATTTTGAACAAATGTAGTAATATCCTTTATGATTTTTGCAGTTTTGGCCAAGGAAAAATATTTTGATAAAAATACTTGGGCCAATTGGTCCCAAGTAGTTATAGATCCCCTTGTTAATGAATTCAACCAAGCCTTTGCTTTATCCTTCAAAGTGAATGGAAAAAGCCTAAGTTTGATTGCATCAGCCGAAATCCCATTTATCTTAAAGGTATCACATATCTCAAGAAAGTTTGCCAAATGAGCATTTGGATCCTCATTTGCCAAACCATAGAATTGTATACTATTTTGAATCATTTGTAAAAGTGATGGCTTAATTTCAAATTGATTGGCATTTACCGTAGGCCTTACCACTCCTTGTTGAGCACCACTTAAGGCAGGTGTGGCAAAATCTATGAGTCTTGGTGGATTTTCGTCGGCCATGATAATTGATCTCCTATTTTTGTTCTTCTTTCTATTTGACTTCCGGTTACTTAACAAGAATCTTTCAATTTCAGGATTTAAAGGCTCAAGCTCTTCTAAAGAACTCCTTGTACTAGGCATGAACTTCTCAAATCCTGTAAACCACAAACAAAACACAAAGTTACACTAAAACAAACAAACAAATTAAAACAAACAAAATTTATTGTAATCCAAAATCATAAATCAATTTTCATAATGGCAAAACAGCCGTTCCCCGGCAACGGCGCCAAAAACTTGTTAAGCATTTTCTATATATGCTTATTGACCGCAAGTATACGGTGTACCGCAATAGTACTTTAGATGTCGATCCCACGAGGAACGTGATTACACACTATTACTAATCGATTTTAATCTTGTTTACAATGGTAATAAAGTCGATAGTTAAATTTAAACTACTTTATTATACTAATTAACTAAACCTAATTTATGTTTATCAGAAGAAGATAAATGATATATGAATAAAGAACTAAACATAATGAATTTGATCCATCCTTTTGATTAACATTTATTCATCTTTCATGCAAGCCAAGTTGAACTAAAGTTCTAATTTACTCTCTCGACATAAATTAAAATGCCTAAAACATGCAACTAAAATTCTAACTCACAACTTTCATTAATGAATTAGAGGTTTCGAATTACATATTTTAAGAATAATCACCAACCTATAGCAATTATCTCAATATACCGATTTCTCAAAATATACCTCGATAATGAAACTCTATTAGATGTTAGATAAAGCAAACTTTCGAATTACTTTAACTTGTAAAGATCAAACAAAATATACTAATAAAGACTCTACATTGAAAGACCATGAAAGTAGATGGCAATAGAAAGAATTATAACATGCAAATTCATTAAAATGATATTCATAGAAATATTGGAGAAGAATTAAAAATAAGAGAATAAGATAGAAGCCTTTCAACCCTTTTCTCAATCTCTTGAAATAAGTTTTCCTTCTCCTTGATCTTCTTCTTCAAAACATAAAGACTACTCTAAGAAAATTAAACTAAAGAAAATACAGAAAATTAATTAACTAAAATTCCATATCCTATGTAAAAATCTCTCCCCTCTAAAAAACTACAGTTAACTACACATTTATAGATGTTGATTTGAGGGTTGTGTCTCTTGAAAATGTCCCTTGAGAATAGTTGCAATTTTTGGTGAACGAAGGTGACTTTTCAAGTGACTTTTGGCTGAAAACTGTTCAACGGTCGCCTCTGTCGCGATCGCAACGGTGTCGCGATCGCGACAGAACACGCTGGTCCATTTTCTTCTTTCTTTCTTTCTCTCGATTTTCTCTTCCTTCTTTGGCCAGTCACAAGACGCTACTCCCCATCACGTGGCGTGACTCTTCGTGTGTGGCATGACTGGCGCTCACGTTTTGCCTCCTCTCCCCTTTCTCTTCTCTTCTTTTCTCTTTCCCTTTCTTTCCTGGCCTCTCTGTGTCGTCACGAGTTGCCACCTCCGCTCACGTCGCGTGACTCCTCTCCTTCCATATACTTCTTCTCTTCATTTTTTCACCTAAAAACACCAATAAACACAATAAACACTCAACTAATACAAATAAACATAAACTAACATATCACATCAAATTTTACACACAATTACATGATTAATTACATAAATTCATACAAAATAAATACTAAATTATATTTCAATTAACCTCTTATCACTTGTATAAATTCTGGATACAGAGGATGGTTTTTAATAAGAAAAAGAATTTATTTTCCTACAATTGTGACATCTTCTTCTATCAATTTCCAAGGGTTATTTCCTTTCAATTTGGCTTGAAGTGGTGCTATTTTCTTTGCACATTCATGTATAAAATCACTAGCGTAAGTTATATGTCCTGAAAATTGTTGTACCATTTTTCTATTTTCTAATTGATCAGGAAATTCTTATAAGGGTTCAGCTATATTAGGTTGCAGTTCTATTTCTCCTTTTAAAATTGTAAATCCTAAAAATTCTATTTTCTTTTTTGCTATTTCTACCTTTTCTTTTGACAATATTATTCCATGCTTAAAACACCTTAATAAAAATTATTTAACATATTTAAAATGTACATCTAATGTTTCACTAAATATTATTGCATCATCTATGTAAATTAAGCAAAAATGTCTTAAATATTTAAATACATCATCCATCTTTCTTTGAAATATTTGAGGGACATTACATAGTCAAAATGGCATTACACCTCTAGGTGCAGTATATTTTATACTATTAGGATGCATCTTTATTTGCCAAAATTCTGATTTACAATCAAATTTAGAATACCAAGTTTTTCCTTTTATATCCATCATATTCTGTTGCATTATTTAGTTTTTCCTAATTTATTACCATTCTTGCTTTTTTCCTTTTAATTTTTACATAAATGCTGAACTATTATATGAGCTAATACATTTCCTAATTAGTTATTTTTCTAATAGCTCTTTTATTTGAACTTCAATTTTTTTTTTCATCTTTTTGATTATACCACATTCCTTTACTTCTTATAGGTTTGTCGTGTTTTATTTTTATTTCTGCGTAAATTTTATTTTTCTTCCATTTTCCTGTGGGGGGTTTTTCCTATACATTTTTCTAACAAATATCCTATTTCTTTTGGAATCTATTTTTTCTTCATTATTTGTTATGCTTGCTCGCACTGATTCTTTTTGTATATCATTATCACCATGTTCACTATACGAGATATCAAAGGAGAAGATTTCCATTTATATGTATGCTTGTTCAATTATGGGAAAAATTATTTTATGTTTACATAGTGTTGTTAGTCTAATGTACTGATGTCCTATGCTTATAGAATAATAATTTATTAACCAATCATTCCCTAATAAAATATAACTACCATGAAGCATTAACTGATATAATATAGATATTTGTAATATATATGATTGTATTTGAATTTTTACAATTTCTATAATAATATCATATTTAATTATTTTTCCTCGAAATATCGATGCCTAATTTATAATTATCTGTTTGTTTCCATCATTCACTTGAAAATATATAAGGTTGTGCTAACCTAATAGCTGATCCAGTATCTAAAAATGCATGATAAGAAACTATATGATGTTCTTTATATATAATTTCAAGATTTACATAAATGCTTAATGGACTAGTGTGATGCGCGTCGAACCCTCGATTAGTATTCGGCTTGTTTTTAAAAGTTCGCTTTTAGGACTCGAGGCCTGTTGAAGGTTCATTTAACTCGTGAAAGCTGGTCGCTTCACAATGGACAGGGATTCACTCCTATTCTAGTGTTGGTGATCAACCTATGAGGGCGTCTGTTAGGCACCACAAGGTGAGTATCATGGAGTCGCCACCTAATAAATTATTAAGAAATGAGTTCTAGTCTTATGAGACCAAAACTAGAGTAAGTTCGGGATGTAAATGAAAAGCAGTAAAAATCATAAGATGTAAATGAATATAAAGATAAAATCGTACGTAAATCGGCGAATTGATTTAAGATTATTTTAAGTGGGAATATTGGTTCCAGCATGCAATTATTATAAGAAAAGATGATTTAAATTATTTACATTTTGAGAAAACGGGGATGAATGATCCTAGTTATTATGAAAAATATATGTCAATTTGTGTAGAAAACTATTTATAATTTAATAAAAAAGAGTTACAATTTATGTGTAATTTTGTGTCACAAAAATAAGAGATTGGTCCTGCTTTATTGGAAAAATCCCAATTAATTAATAGCAATAGTTGTGGCATGATCTTTATGATAAGCGTGTAAAAACTTTTATTATTATAGCCCTTGCCAGAAATAAAATAATAAATACAAGTTATTTACAAATCAAGAATAATAAACTGCGACACATTTGCCATGGCCTTCCCCTCCAACTCGGGAATGTGTGTGACAGTGAAAAATGAAAAATACATGGTTAGTGATGACTAAAAATGATCTATGTGTAATATATAGGCAATATATGTATATTCATATAATAGAATAATATATATATATATATATATATATATATATATATATATATATATATATATATATATATATATATATATATATATATATATATATATATATATATATATATGACTGATATATTTATTTATTATAAAATAAATGCGGCAATAAAAAATATAGATAAAATAAGTTAATAAAAATACATGATGCAGTATGAAATTCATGCAGTAGGCAATAACATGCGTACGCTAAAGTATTTAAATAAATTGTGAATTAAATAATATATAATGAATTAATAAAATTAATAAATTAACAAATACAAGAACATAAATATTATTAATAACAATAATGATAATAATAATATTAACAACATAATAATAGTAGTAATAATAATATTAATGACAACAGTAATAATAATAGTCATATAATAATAATAATAATAATAATAATAATAATAATAATATGATGATATTAATAAAATGATAGTATAATAATAAATGAAAAAAGTAAAATGAAATAAATAAATTAATAAGTAAAAGAATATAAGTAAATAATAATAATAATAATAATAATAATAATAATAATAATAATAATAATAATAATAATAATAATAATAATAATATATACTGTGACGCACGCCGAACCGGAAAGGCCCTCTTAAAGGCCGCTTTTAAGGCTCGAGGGATTGGTTCATGTCATTTGATCTTGGGTAACATGAGACATTTTGGAATCCCCATCCAATAGAATATTGTGAAAGTTCATCTAGTCTCATGAAACTTTTAGGCACTTTTGAGATATTTTGAAGTCGCCACCCAATTTACAAGAAATTGAGAAAGGTCATCTAACTTTTATAGTCTAAACCAAAGAAAGTGTTCGGAACTTTACTTTTATTTATACCTTGATTGATTATAAATGAGTTTTTAGATTAGAAAATTTCATCTCTCTTTTCACACGATTAATACAATTTATTTAAAGGTGCAATTCAAGCACTAGGAAAGAGATAAATGAAAGCTGTTTAAAGAAAGCGGTAAATACACAAAGCCACGCCATTTACAAAGAAGAAATAGGCAAAGAATACAATCCACAAATGAAAGAAAAAGTTAAATAAAATTGCCCCAAAAATAATTAATTACAAGAGCCCACAAGATATATAGCATAAATCTAAGCAATTAAGTAAAATTAATCAAAAGATGAGACATACATAAATCGGGATATTTATTCAGTTTGGGAATATTGGTTCCTTCATGCTCACTTAAAGATGGATCGAAAAGTTATTTCGGCTATTGGCCTGAAAACCGGGATGAGTGATCCCATTTTTATAAAATTTAATTATTCGTTTTAATCCGTGACATTTTGCATTCCTTGGCTAAAATCGAGGATATTGATTCCAATTTATTAATAAAAATTCCAATTTACTTGTAAAAATATTTTTGTAATTTTTTTAACTGACACGCGTACAAAATAAAATACTTTATTTGAAAATAAATACAATCACACAAATAAAGGGTTGGTAAGGTCTCATCCAAGTGATGTATCCTCCTACACGTCATGACCTTTCGACTTGGTAATGAAGGCGCTCAATGCAAAAAAAGTCACATTTTAAACCCCAAACAAAAAAAACAGCAATAAAAGGTTAGTAATAATTCTAAAATCAAGCACATAAACATAAGAGCAAGAGAAATATAAAACATGGTCAACATGCATGTAGGAAATGAAAAGGGTTAAATTGAGTAAATTAATTTAATACACAAACAACTCACATGCAAAAGGGATTAGAAATTAGACATGCAAAAATATAATAATAATGACGATAACAAAATAATAACACAATAATAATAATAATAATAATAATAATAATAATAATAATAATAATAATAATAATAATAGTTACAACATTAATAATAATAATAATAATAATAATAATAATAATAATAATAATAATAATAATAATAATAATGGCAATATAAAATGACAACAGTGGGCTAATAAAATTAAAGAGGCAGACAAGATGAAAATGAATAAACATGCCATAGAAAATAGTAGGGGTGAGCATGGACCAGTTGTAGACACCGGATCCCGAGGCGGTCCAAGATCAGGATTACCCAATGATAAAAATAAAGACTAATTCATAAGCAAGAAAGTAGGAATTGATCATCTCTTTGTCAAATTCTTTTATTTGTCTCAAAATGCTTTCAAAATGTTTATTTTTATTTTTATTTGTATCTTTATTTTTATCCTTATTTGTAATTTTTTTTGATGTATTTTCTGAAAAAAAAAATAAAAAAAAAATTCGTTGGCCACGCGGGCTGCCTGCTCGCAGCGCGAGCACTTTCGCGCGAGGCATCTCACCCGATCGGCTAGATTTATCGCCGATCCGCGCAGGGCTCCTCCCCCAGCTGCGAGAAAACTCACTAGCTCTGCCAATTTCACCAATTTCCGCCGAAAATCAAAATTTTCACATTTTTAGGGTAAAAAATGATTTTTTTTCTTGTGATTTTTTCATATTTTGTTAAAATTTGACAAATATTAGTCAAATTGGGTGGGTGTTAAAAGTCAAAAAATAACAAAAAATAATTAAAAATAAATAAAAATATTAATTGTAAATATTTGGCTTTTAGGATTTTATTTTGAATTTTTGAGTGTTTTTTGTTGAAATTGGAGAAGAGGGAAATGGAAAAAAGCTGGAAGTGGACTAAATTGGGGCAGAAAAATGAGTTTTTACGGGGGTTTTTCATTTTGAGGAGAAGGAAGAAAAAAAGGGTTTTTTTAGCTAAGAAAATTTCTTTAAGGGAATTGATTTTTTTCCAAGGGATTTTGGGGAAAGTGTTCTTGAGGAAAAGAGTGTATTTTGCTGGAAAAACAAGGAATTTCTTGTTCTTGGAGTTCATCTTTTCTTTTTCTCAAAATTTAAAATCATTTTCTTTAACCTTCTTAATTTTCTTTTCTTAAATCTAAAAATTTTCTTCTTTAATTCCATTCTAGTTTTTCTTATATCTAAAATTTTTTATTGAATTTGAAAACTTTGAGAAAGGAAAATTAATTTCCTTAACTTGAGTTTTTTCATCAAACATCAAATACAAAAAAATCAAATCATTTTTGAATTTTAGTGTTCTTGAGTTATTTGAGACATAAACTCAAGATTTTTCTTGAACATTTTTTTGAGTTTACTCTCGAATCTTGACAATGAGAATAGATCGAGATATCTTGCTTCCATATTACTTAATTTTGAGGGTAAAGATTCTTGGATCCATCTTTATCTCATCTCATTTTATTCGTATTAATTTATTTCATTTCATTTCATTTTACCCTTTTTTCTTGCATTAATGCATGTATGTGTTCTTTTGAGTTAAGATTTATTTCTTTAGCATGAGTTTTCAATATTTGCTTTGTTCTTGGCATGAAAATGGATAAATATACATGATGTTAAGAGATGAAAAATAAGATTTGCATGATTTTCTCTTTTAGTATTTTTTTTTTGTGATTTTTTTGTATGCTTAAACGTTATTATTGTATATGGTATGTTTGATTGCCCTCTTTTTGTTCATTCATTTAATTTTATTGGCTTGTTATTAGTGTTATTATTATTATTATTATTATTATTATTATTATTATTATCATCATCATCATCATCATCATCATCATCATCATTATTATCATTATTATCATTTATTTATTGTTATTATCATCATTATATATATTGTTAGTATATTGTTATTATTAGTATTTATTGGTACTATCATCATTTATCGTCATTATTATCATTATTATTGTTGTTATTATTTTTGTTGTTGTTGTTATTGGTATTCTTATTGTTATTATTTTTATTATTATCATAATATTTCGCATGGTGCTATTTTATGATTTAGTTATTATTATTATTATTATTATTATTATTATTATTATTATTATTACCATACTTTGCATGATTTCTAATTAAGATTTTTTATGTGTGTTCGTATATTAAATTAATGTGTTTAATTTAACTTATTTTATATTCTATTGGTGTATTAATTTTATACTATATTTCCTTTACTTTTATTTTTAATTGATTTTGGAATTATTGCTAATATTTTTATTGTTGTTTTTTTGTTGGGGCTAAAAATGTCACGCTTATTTGTTTGAGCATCGCTGTGACCACACGGAGGGGTCACGACGCTTAGGAGACCACATTGTTTGGGTGAGACCTTTCCTATCTCCTATTTGTGTTTGTGTTTGCTTGTAAATAAAATATTTTATTTTATGCACATGTAAGGTAAAAAATCACAAAAATATTTTTATAACTAAATTGGGATCTTATTAGTAAAATTGGGACCAATGTCCCTCATTTTAGCCAAAGAATGAAAAATGTCACGAAACAAAATGAAAAGTTAAATTTTCTCAAAAATGGGATCACTCATCCCGGTTTTCGACCCATTGGTCAAAATAACTTTTCGATCCCTCTTCAAATAAGCATGAGGAAACCAATGTTCTTAAACCGAACAAATATCCTGATTTATGTATGTCATTTTCTATATGTTTGTTTTGTCTGTTTTAAATTTATGTTCATATATCTTGTGGGCTCTTGTAATTAATTATTTTTGGGGCAATTTTACTTTCTTTCACTTGGGGATTGTATCTTGTCCCGATTTCCATTTTAAATTTTTTTGAGCTTTTCTTTTCATTTGGGAGATTGTATTGGTCCCAATTTCTCTTTTGTAAATGGCGTGGTTTTGTGTGTTTACCGTTTTATTTATCGCTTTATTTACAACTTTCTTTTACCATTTTCTCAATGCTTGAAGTGCGCCTTAAATAAAATGCATCGAATCGCGTGAGGAGAGAGATAAAATTTTATAATCTAAAAACTCCCTTATAATTAACCAAGGCATTAATAAAAGTGAAGTTCCGAACACTTTCTCTGGTTTAGACCGTAGAGGTTAGATGACCTTTCCCAATTTCTTATAAATTGGGTGGCGACTCCAAAATACCTTAAAGGTGCCTAAAGGTTTTGTGGGACTAGATGAACTTTCCAATATTCTATTGGGTAAGGAATTCCAAAATGTCTCATGTTGCCCAAGATCAAAAACACGTGAACCAATCCCTCAAATCCTAAAAGCGGGTTCAAAGAGGACCTTTGCTAGGTTCGGCGCATCACACCAGCTAACCGGTCCATGAGCCCAAAAAAAAATCAGTCCATTAATATCAATTTTTTGAAATTTCAGTCCATTAATCAGTCCATTACCATCGGTTAACCCGTCTATCGGTTTCGGATTTTCGGACCAGTTAATCAATATTTTTCGGTCAGCCACTATAATTATAAAATGCATTTATAAAAAAATTAAATTATCGAAGATACTTAAAATTTAAAATTAGAAAACAAACATAATCCAACATAATAGTTAAATATGATGTTCAAACAATAAACATAAACTAAAAATATTCAAAAATATTATTTTCACATATATTAAAAATTTTATTTTATTTGAAATTTTTAGTTAATATATTAATTTTATATAACTTTTTGAATATATTTTGATTTTAATTAATGAAAAATTGATATATCAGGAAATAATAAGAAATACTAAATATGTACATATTAAACAATTAATAAATTAACTAAAATGACTTTAAAAAAACTAAAATGAAATTAAAATATTTTAAAGTAAATGAAAATTAAAAGGATATAAATAATTAAATATGAAAATAATGAAATAAAAAGTTATAATAAAAAAAAAGAGTGAAATAAAATTAATAAAATATAGGGGTGTTTATTTATTGGTTTCGGTTAGGTTAACCAATTTATAAGCTAAAAAATAAAAATCAGTCCATTAATATCGGTTTTTGTAAAACACTAACCGTTAACTATAAATATTGGTTCGGTTAACCTATTTTTTAGATCGATTTCGGTTCGATTTTTCGGTTAACCAAGTCCAACGGTTTTTTACTTACCCCTAGAAAATAGTGACATTTAAACATGAAAAGAATGGAAGAATTAGCACAAAAATCATACCAAAAGAAATAAGCAATAAATTTAATTTTTCACATCTAAATCATATATGTTTACCCATTTTCATACCAAAAACAAAATAAAAATCGAAAAATCATATTAGGAGACAAACGTCAAAAACACATATTCACAGACACAAGAAAAAATAAAACAAAATAAATAAAATGAAATTATATGATAATAGTAGATCCAAGAATCTTTACCCTCAGATTTGATGATATTGGAAACAAGGTGTTTCGATCCGACTCCCTTGTCAAAGTTTAAAATAGATTCGAAATAACTAGAAAAAACTCAAAAACTCAAACGAAAATTATTTTTTTGATTTTGTTGTTTGATAATAAATCCGAGGTAAGGGAATGGATTTTCCTATCTCAAGCTAAGGTCAAACTCCAAATATTTTTTGAGTTACAGAAAATCAAAGGAAGAAAGAAACTTTTAGAAAGATTTTTGTTTCTTTTTCTCAAGAACACTCTCCTGTTTTCTCTTTTCCTCCGCTCTCTTTTTTCTGTCCGAAGAAAAAACTCTCCTCTGGTAAAATGGAAATCTCTCTTCTTTATTTTCCCTTTCCTCTCAAAAAATGAAAGGACAAAACCCCCTTTCCATTTCTCTTCCCCCAAAAATCCCTGAAAACTGAAAAAAATGGTCTTCAAAATTTCTGAAAAAATCAGGTTTCGCAGGTGAGAAAGGGACAGGAAGAATACTGCCCGCAAGTGGGTGGCCGCACGCGAGGTGCGGCCTCATAGCTGGAGGTCGCACGTGAGGTGCGGCCTTGCAGCTAGATGCGGGAGGCCGCATCTCGCGTGCAGCCTCCAGCGAGGCCTTGCACGAGGTGCCTCGCGGGCCCGCATGCAGGAGCTGCACCTCACGTGCCTGCACGTAGGAACTGCGCCTCGTACGCGCCGCAGAGGCCACCTCGACGGCAAGCCACCGAAAATCCTAGAAGATAAAATAGAATTTTTAAAAAAAGTTTTTTATTTAAAAAAAAAAGATTTTCGACAAGGGAATCATCAGTTCTAACCTTTTTGCTTGTGAACAAGCATCATTTTCATCATTGGGTAATCCTGATTTTGGACTGTCTTGGGACCCGGTGTCTATATATACATATAATAATATATATATAATGACAATAATAATAATATTTGATGATGATTAAATAAGTAAATAAACTTATCAATTGAATAAATAAATAAAAGAATAGATAAATAAATAAGTAAAAGAAGGAATTAATGAAGGAGTGCAAAAGAACCAGAGATGGCCAAATAAAGGACCAAGCATGCAAGTCATGCAAAACACGCAACAGCGAAGAAGAAAAGAAAGAGAAAACATGGGGAGGAGACAACACGCAATCGGTTCCTGGAATAGTGTCATTGGCTGTGACTTGGCCAAGTTGTATGGGTGACTTGGCCTGGTCAGACCGTGAGCTATTCTAAAAGGCAGACTGACATCGTGGAGGAAGAGGGGAGCTCAATTTTATGACCTTCAAGCCATGAAATTCAATGTTTTATGCATGATTCATGTTACAAATCATAAGAAACATATATTTACACAAAATAAACTTGATTTGAATGATAAATGAAGAGAATCACAAAACTTGAATTTTAGAGAGAGAAAAACAGAGCTTGAAGAAGATGAATAGTGATTTTCACTTTTATTGTTTTTAGTTCTTTGAATTCATAAAAAACTATGACAAACATGAAATAAGATAAAGATAAGATGAAAGAAACAAAGATGACATAATATTATTTACAAAAAAATCAAAATCTAAGATATCAAATATTAACAAGAAATATGGATATTTACAAGTTAAAATCCAACTTTTTATGTTGTCTAGAGATTCAAGCTTTTTATATTACCTTCAGTTTTGTGAGCTCAAGATCAAAAGAATCTTGTACCTAAGCCTTTCTCTGTGTTTGGTTTGGTTTCTTTTGGTTCGATTTCTTTTGGTTCTTGCTTTCAATTCTCTCTCTCTCTTTTCTGTAATTTTTCCTTTCTCTCTATTTTTTTCTTTATTTATGGGTCTGTTCAGAGAACCTCCTCCCCTCCCTCTCTAGGTGAGTCCCCCTTTTATATAAAACATCATAAGCAATCAATGCTCAAGGTAAGAGTTTGAAAAGTAACAAAAATATCTCATTAATTTTATCCTATTTTTTAGTTATAAAATAAACTAAAATCTGGAGAAATAAAACCCAGTCACTCTCGTAACTTAATGAGCTACGGGAGTGGCTAAAAAAGAGGGAAAAAAGGGAGAAATGCCCCTTCATGGGCATTTTTGGGGCGAGTCACGGTCTTGGCCGTAACTCGGTCGTACTTGTGGGGAAGAAAACATCGGCCAGGGCATGAAAGGTGTCCTTGGCCGTGAGATGGGGTGAGTCATAGTCTTGATCATGACTCAACTCAAAACAATAATTTTTTTAAAATACTGCCTAGGAGGGGTTTTTAAACCTGGAAATTTTGAAAGAATTTGCATAAAAAAAACCCTGTTGAAACCCCTAATCCAGATAGATCCTTAGTGCTTCTGTTCTCTTGTCTATTTATAAGCAAACATTATCCTCATTAGGTAACGCTGACAAAAGCTGCCTCAGGAACTAATGTCTACAGTTGCCCCAAACTTTAGGTAAGCTACTACACTAGTGTCTAAGTAAGCTAAATTTCAGAGTAGAGAGTTAAAGACACGTACCTAAGGTGGCTATCTCCTTCATTTTTGCTGAGAACTATTGATGGAGTTATCCGTGCCAGTTTATCGGCGTGATCCCTTCTTTAGGTGATGATCTCCTCATTGATGGTGATTGCTGATGGGGCGACCCGTGCCAACTTATAGGGGTGAATCGTATCCTATAATCTTCATTCACTAAGGTGTCGATCTCCTTATTGATGGTGAAGCGATCCATGCCGGCTTGTTGGCTTGAACTGCTTTCCCAAGTGATGATCTCCTCATTGACAATGGATTTCATCTTGACTTAATGCTCAATGAGAAACTTTCAAAATTTTGAAAATTTATGTTCACTAAGAGATTTTCGAGATTTTGAAAATTTATGCTCAATGAGAGACTGTTAAGATTTTCAAAATTTATGCTCAATGAGAGACTTTTGAGATTTTGAAAATTTATGTTCAATAATAGACTTTAACGCACACCGAGAGGCTTTGATGCTCACAGAAAGGTTTTGAGTTTTTAATGCTTGCCCCGTAGGTGGATGGATTTTTTATCTTGCCCATAGGCGGATGGATTTTTAATGCTTTCCCATAAGCGGATGGATTTTTGATCCTTGCCCATAAACGGATGGATTTTTTATGCTTACCCGTAGGCAGATGGATTTTTTATGCTTGCCCTAGGTGGATGGATTTTGATGCTTGCACGTAGGTAGATGGATTTTTTATGCTTGCCCGTAGGAGGATGGATTTTTGATGCTTGTCCATAGGCTGATAGATTTTTTGATGTTTGCTTGTAGGCGGATGGATTTTTGATGCATGCCCATAGGTGGATGGATTTTTTATGCTTCCTCGTAGGTGGATGGATTTTTTATGCTTGCCCCTATGCGGATGGATTTTTTATGCTTGCCCCTATGCCGATGGATTTTTGATGCTTACCTGTAGGCAGATAGATTTTTGATGCTTGCCCCATAGGTGGATAGATTTTTTTATGCTTGCCCGTAGGCGGATGAATTTTGGATGCTTGCCTGTAGGCGGATAGATTTTTTATGCTTACCCGTAGGCAGATGGATTTTTTATGCTTGCCCTTAGGAGGATGTATTTTTTATGCTTGCCCATAGGCGGATAGGTTTTTTTGATGCTTGCTTGTAGGTGGATGGATTTTTTATGCTTGCGCGTAGCCGGATGGATTTTTGATGCTTGCTCGTATGCGGATGGATTTTTGATGCTTGCCTGTAGGTGGATATAGACGGGTAGATTTTTTTATGCTTGCTCATAGGAGGATGGATTTTTTGATGCTTACTCGTAGGTAGATGGATTTTTGATACTTGCCCGTAGGCGGACAGATTTTTGATGCTTGCCCGTAGGCAGATCGATTTTTTTTATGGTTGCCCGTAGGCGGATCAATTTTTAATGCTTGCTAGTAAACGGATGGATTTTTTATGCTTACCAGTAGGCAGATATATTTTTAATGCTTGCTCGCCGGTGGTGAAGTTCTAGCGAAGCTCAGTTGAATAGTGGCCAGTGAGTCGACCATAGTTTAGACAGAATGAGTTAGAATTTCAGAAAATTGACTCATATTTAGTAAGTTTTGTAACACCCCCTAATCACCCGTAGAGCTTTACTACAGTGACTATGAAGTGTCATAACACAAATACATGCGCTTGAAATAGTATTCCATACAAAGTTCAGGATTAATAAATTTCTTTAATAAAGCACGATATCCTTATATCACATTCCGAAATCCACGCATTTCATTACATAACACTTATTGTATTACAACAGTTTTTGCTTTACAAAATATAACTTTTTTGTTACAAAACTTACTTTCATTACACATGCCAACTAAAATACACATCTTATACTTATTACAAAATAACCTACAATTACAGCAATTCCTATGTGTTGGCCATTGGCGATGCAGACTGACTTCCAAAATGCTACCTTCAAGTACCTGCATGGATAAAATATCCATGCTAAGCGATAACGCTTAGTGGGGAATAATAAATACAGATGAACACGTACGGTGTTCCTCAATACTAATCACATGCTCAATCTATAACATACATAGATGTAATCAATTAGCAACCATATTAATGCAATCATCAATCAACTTCCCACAAGCAACCTTCAACTATGAAATCATTTTATAGTTCTTCATTTTGAATCCTAATTTCTCATGTTAATTTGCTTATTTTGTTTTCTCTTATTCATTTGTTTGCAGCTCAACAGATAACGCCATTTATAAACATTGCATAATACATATATAATCACACATGTCAAAATAATTACTAGTACTTGCATAAATATATACACCATCATCAATTTATTAGCACACATTTGTTCAAGGAATACCATTATTTCATCCCTAACAAAATCACATATTCATCAACATAGCTAGTTCACTGTCATTTTTCCTACTTGCCATAATATAACCCATCGATACCAGATACCGTACCCATTATGTATTCAATTCACACTACACTAGCAATTATCAACATCAATTCACATTTATAATATATATATATATATATATATATATATAACATATATTCCCATAAAATTAAAACAACAAATCACATTATTTATGCCTTAACCTATTACCTATTATATACTCACAAGTTCACCAAATTCACAAGGTTGACAATCAATCATTTGTTTATTATTTATATCCTATTTTACCTGCACTTCTATAGTAGTGGATAACAGGCTATCACTCTGATATCCGTATATACCTTTAAATTAGTATCCGTAGATACTAAACAATCACTCGCATTAGTACTCGTAGGTATAAAAATAATCAATCACATTTGTACCCGTAGGTACAGAAATAATCCATCGCATTTGTACCCGTAGGTACAGAAATAATCAATCGCATTTGGTATCCGTAGATCCTATTTTATAAATATACTCAATCACTCGCTTTTGGGGAACCTATTCTAGGATTACCCCCAAAAATAAATAAAACAAATCAATCGCTTTTGGCTGCAGCACTTAAGACACTATAAGCATGCCAATCTATCCATGACTCGACTCGTAGGCTAGACACTGACTCAATTTCCTAAATCAGATTCACATGTTATAAACCTTTGCAAAACTACGTTAAGCAAACACCGGTAACTCATAACACTATTCATTTTCGTACATATATAACTTATTATCAATCTCACATTTCATCATTCAATTCATACCAATTGTTTATACATATATATAGACGCACATACTCACCCGATTTGCCACATTATTGGTTTTCATATAAATAAGAAACTCATAAGCTCAAAGACTTAAGTTAGATTGATCATTATCATAATATACGATCACTCATTTATCCACATGAACTAATATAACATCCTTAAATATCTTGCATAATAATACATTATAGTAATATCTATATCAATTCATGCATCATATAATAATGTTAGGAAAATACTTCAATCACACATTCATTAAACATATCACATTTATACATATTCCCATTAAGAAAACTCATTTCATTTAACATCCTTCATGTGTGTATAACTTAATCTCAATTCATAATTATGTATACTTGTTCATATTATACATGCTCACATAGATTAAGGTATTATAATCCTCAATAATGTCATTAAACTTGACTTGATTCTATTTCATACAATTACACATCATTACTTCATTAGTTTGCTATTAATATTAATCCTATTCATGTGTATTTTCCAAGTGATAACTATTCATATACTCATTTAATAGTCCTAAACATGCATCAGATAGATCCCAGAAGGTTTCGGTGTAATACGGGTTCAATTCAAAAAGAAAAACACATAAAATAGTCAAAAAAGAGGGGGGTCACGGTGGCAATGACTTTGTTGTGGACGTGAGGTCTAAAAGTAGGAATTTTTCCTTATCTCGGCATTGGTCATAGTGGTAATGAATTCGTTGTCACCGTGACATACCAAAATTTTGAAAAACAGAAGCAGAAACTCTAGACTGCTTTACTACCCAATTTTGAAAAGCCTATACCAACATCTAAACTTCATTTTTAGACAAAATTTCCCATTAACAATTATTCCCTAGGATGTTAAGTTTCCAATGGAATAAGTTTCAGGTCATTTGGACATCTAAATCGTCATATATGATCTAAACACCCTAAACTGCTCAAATGTACCAGCCAAAGTAGAGACACCTCTATTTTGGCCACTTTTGGGATACTTAGAGCTAGAATTAACTCAGCCATATTTTAGATATTTTTAGGTGTCAATCTTAGGTTTCATCTCCATTTTTAAGCAACCAATTTGGAGTATTAAAACTCGATCTATGGGCAAAATAGTCACTAAAGGTCAAGAGAACCCAGATACAGTTTTACACTACTTACATTTCAAGCATGCAAACGACCAATTTAATAATACTAACTCATCATACTCACTCTAACCTTCTATACACATACATGAGCCTCTCAACTTCACATTAGGAACTCAAATATGCATATTTCATGGTAACTTCACACACTTCCATTAAGATTAAGTTTTTCCATGCATAAACACAGCAATCACTAACATAACCATCACACAATTTCATTTCCACTCAATACACATCACTAGCACATACCTCAACTGTAGCATTTAGCCATCATCACATAATTAAGCAAAACTTCTAAACTAAACAATAATATATCTACAGAAATTTAGATCCTAAACCAATCAACATAAATCTAAAACAAGGAATTAACAAAGAAATCCCAAACCTATCATCCTTAGCTCCAATGCTCACTTAGTATCTTGGTCATTAGACTTCATCTTTCCTTTCTCTTTTCTCACAACCACCACCACATGCGCAACCAAATTCTAGAATTGGGAGTAAAGGAAATTAATCTCCATCTAAACATAGAAACAAAGAAGAAGTAAAAGAAGAACTACCTAAGTTTAACCACTTACCTTAACAAAATAACCACTCAACTCAGAACTCTTCTTAACAGAATTCCACCATCAGAATTCAACCCAGCCGAAATCTAGAACAAGAGACTAAGGATAAAGAAAAGATAATAGAAGAAGGAAGGTGAGAAAGGCAAGGTGGCAAAGGCACACAATGACACCTGGATTTTTCCACTACCCAAACTTAATCAAGATCAATTTAATTAATCCTCCACTTACTCGTAATTAATTCTTCTTTAGTTTAATTATGCACAAATATTTTGCAGCCACTTAACTTATTTATTATTTGCAATTAAGTCCTCAATTTCAAATTACACTCAGATCCAAAGTTAGAAATCACACTCAACCTCATCCAATTACCCTAGTTACGCCAACATACTACTAGCATAGATTTCGGGCCATTACAAGTACTCTACTAAATTTGTTTATTTTCCTTGATTTTTATAGTTATGAATATATGTCAGTAATAGGGGGATGAGAAACTAGTCAGTGTTTTATGGTGTTGAAGTTAGAATCGCCAAATTAGATATTATATTTAACAAATTACAAGACTAATTGGCATGTTAAGCTTGTAGAAGTTTTCTTTCTTAATTGAAAGAATGCTGTCATATGGTAACTTTAGGAAAATATTTGATTAATTGGCTAATTAATGCGATAAATATGACTGTAAAATTTTAGGAAGATAAATGAGATGTCCGATTGAACAAAAATTGAGATTAGTTATGAAATTTCAATTTTGGTTGAATTGTAGAAGTCTTTTGAAAGCCTTCAATTTGCTAATTTTTGTTAAACGGGCATACATGAATGATGTTTAAGGGGGAATGTGTGTACAATGGAAGAGCTCATGATAATATTTTATTTTGTTTTCTTTTTTCTTAAATTTTTTGTTGATTATCAGTATTATATATAAGTAAGAGTTTCTAGATTAATTGATACCTTGTTTAGTAGAGATATAATTTGAAGTAATTGAAAGTAATTTGATGACAATAGAAATTTTAATTTGATAATTGAGCTTGTATTGATGAATTTTCTTAAATTTTGTTGAGATTTTGCGTTATGTTGAGGTAGGTTTTTGGAATTGCTTACAGTTCGATAATAATGGTAAATGCCTTGTGGGATTAAATATAAATTAAAGCTAATGGAATATTTAATTTGACTATTGAATGTAATGTGGTGATTTGACTCAATTTATGCTCATTATGCTTGGCCTAGGAATGATCAAATGCACGAACTATGTTTAAATTAATTTAGAGCTTTCATAATTGATTTGAATATTTGTTAAATCATATGTCATGACAAAACAAGATGCCTTGGTGAAAATGCTTAGTTAGCCAAATTACGTAGGGTAATGAATGCTAAGTTTAGTTTGAATTTTTGTTTAATTATACGTTGATTTTATATGTTTAACAATATACAAATAAATGTGGCATGAATACCTATGGAAGTTTTATTGTTGAGAAATAAATAGACTTTAAAGAGGGGTCAGATATACAATAATTGATACAAATGCACGTGCTAAGGTAAATTTGGAAATGAGAGTGATACTAGGTAGAACCTAAATAATATGAAATATTATAAGATTGGTTATGATGAAATATACATATAATTATTTATGTATTCTTGAACTAATGTAACTTAAGAGTTATGTGACTTATGTGAATGTGGTTAGAGTAAGTTAACCGGTGAGTTATGTGATGATTAAATTAAGTAGAAAGTGAAGAAAAATATTCAGTGATTATGTATATGAGATAGGATTTTTATTATGTATGCTTGATAGGCTATATGCTTGAACTTGCATATATCTATCTAAATAAAATTAATAAAAGCGATATGCATATGAATGCATGTAATTATGTTCTAGCATGATTAAATGAGCTAATTGTATTATAGCTTAAGAATATACATGAGTGATATGAGAATGAATATATCATGAGAAATGATTTATAGGCATAAATATGCCGACGTTTATATAGAGGCTAAACAATATGGAAATACAAGAACTTTATAAAAAAAAAATTAAACTGAAATATTATAAGACGTCTAAATGTTAATGTGTGATTATATATGCATGAAACATAAGGGATGTATATGGTTGTCCATAGGGACACCGTGTAGCGAGCATGGTGCCTCACACCGCAGTGGAACCAATGGCAATTTTCACACTATAGTGGGTCCAATGATGGTTCCCACACCGTATTCAGTGGGTCCAAGATGGCTTCCACGCCGTATTCAGTGGGTCCAATTGTAACACCCTTTTTACTGTACATAATAACTTAATTGTCTTAAACTATTCTTAAAATCATTACGAAAATCCGGGTAAATTTTTTTTATCACTATTAAACTTTACTATTCAAACAATCATTCTCAAATAGGCTACTTAAATTCTACCGAAATTTCGGCAGAGTCTTCTCTATAATATTGCCTATCCCCCTGTAAATAGAAAGTCTTTACACTTCTATAATCAAATACATTTCCATCCATCCTACTCCAACTCAAACTCCACACAATTTTGCCCATCCTCCAATTTAAATCCAATCACATACTCATATAATAATTCACAATATCATCCACTCACTATTTACATCAATTATACAAAGTACAAAGGTACTATGATAATACATCATCTATCACTATAAATAATTATCTAATACAAATTCTTTGATACAATAGTATCCTAATTATCTAGGTAGTGTACATGCCAAATCAGAACAAAACCCAATTATCGATTCCCAGAAATTTCATTCTCATCACCTACTTGTCATGCTTACCATTCAACGTTCCTCCTTTGAAACAGTGTTGATATTCACTTAATTCCTGTCTTATACCTGCGCGAGGATAAACCACGCGCTAAGCTTTATGCTTAGTGGTGACTACCAAATTTACTTATCCAAGGCATAATATAGTGAGTATACAAATTAACATAAATTGGAATGTTTTTGCATTGAGATTGCGACTTACTTTCTTCTTTCACATATAACAGAACAATTCATTATTAACATACCAATTATTTAATCATAAATCATTTATTTAGCTCCAATTTAAACATGAATACCGTGTGAGGTAAAACAATCTTCATACAATACATTCAATATTCTTTTAAATAGTTGAAATTTCCTAAAACATTTACATTTAAGTTTCTAAATTCATAACTGAGATCTACTAGCATCTCAACAATGTGCAAAACACACTTATCATACATCATTAAACAAATTCCATGAATTATTAAACAGTCAGCATGCTTATATCATAGCAATTAATATTTCATTTCTATATGACAATTATTATAGCTTTCATCTAGTCACTAATATCAGCTAATATATATACATAAAACTACTTCATCATATTACTGATTTCATAGGATCATTTATTGATATCATTTATTCAATTAAAGTTTTTATCGCAGAACCATCAGCTTTATCGTAATTAAAAATCATAATATACATTAATTAACTTTCAACCAAATCTATATATACATACACACATGTATATTAAACTTTAAATTTCACTCTTATCTATTAGTTAACATCCTTTTTTTTTGTACTATTTTATCCCTCAACTTTATTTCTGTCATTAAATTACTTTATAGCTTCTTAATCCACATTTACTTTTATACTTGCAATCTGACTTCTGAAGTTATACATTTAATATGGATTACAAAATTTATTGTTTAAACCCACCAATTTATTTTGCTTCATTTATTCATCATTAAATTTCTTGATTCACATAATCATTTCACATTCGCCAATTCACCTTGCAATGTATTATTTTGCCCATAGTACAATGCTGGTAGACTCTATGCACAGGATAAACGAGACGTGAACTCCAAAAGTTCACACAGAAATACCAGCAGAGTCCTATGGGACTACCACTGTCTTTTAATACAGAACAGTATACTTCAGATATTCAGATACAGAAGTAGGACCATCATTGGCCTACTAAAAAGTGATATTCAGATACAAATATTCAGATACAGAAGTAGGACCATCATTGGCCTACTAAAAAGTGATATTCAGATACAGATATTCAGATACAGAAGTAGGACCATCATTGGCCTACTAAAAAGTGAGTCGCCATGCTCACACCCGCGGTCTTATGTCCCTATGGCATGCCAACATATCCTGAACTAGAATTGACTACCAGATTACTATACAGGGCAATATTATTATTATTATTATTATTTTATTATTATTATTTTTCACATTATTAATATGATATACATATTTTTTATGGTATATCATCATTATATATTATTCTTTTTCGTACCCTTTCATCACATAGGGCAACATCATTGAATGTTATTTAAATAAATCAAAACTTTGATCTTTATATAAAATAATATCAATATACATTTCAATCCAAAAAGAAAATGTGGGAAATAAATCTCAATATCACCCATTATCATTTTCTCGCAAAATTTCATTTACTTACCATATTCCACTGATTTAGCTTTACCGCACGCCATTAATCATGTTTTATAATTAAAATGCATTAATAATTATAATATACTTCATATACATATAAGTATACATTCAACCACCACTCTTTCTTTCCATTCCAATTCACTTCCATTTTATTTTGTCAAATTAAGCTTATTTCATATTGAGCATTCCCTATATTTATCCATTCATCATCTAATGTAAATTTTATGACTATTTATTAACCCACATCACCTTCCTTAAATCCACCCACTTGATTTCTTCATTTGAATATTATTTTATTGTCTTTCCTTGCCTTAGTTCACGCTGTTACACACATTACAAAATTCCAAAATTCACATATTTAATTCGCATACTTTTATATTATTCTTAATACATGTTATATATGTCGAACATTCAACTTTCATTTAATTTCTATCACTCTTCACTTATAATACTTACACATATATGTACTCTATTAAATCTCATACATTGCTGGAAAATTTTTAGTCACATCAATATGTCAACTAAGTAAATCCATAGAAATTAGATTAATAGCAATTAATGACAGTATATGTTTCGATCCATATTATCAAAAATAATCCCAGTAACACATAAATACCATACACATTCACCCGCATACATGCATACATTAAAAATTTTCTTGGAATATGCCTCATTCATGCATTCGCTATAAAATAAACACTTATATGCACAGATCTTATTTAAGCTTAATATGCATAATCCATCTCATTAGAAAAATTTACCAATTTGTGGTTAATTAGTCTGTCTAAATTCCCATCTATCAACTCAACCTCACTTGTCCTCAGTAGTCACATCCTAACTTAACCCATATGTTCCCAAGTTTAATTCGATTTTTACAAAATAAAAATACATTTTTAATTCTACCTTAAAATCGTTCCAACATTTAATTTCAGTTACATTTGGACTTATAACTATAACTTCTATGCATCACATTACAATTACAACTAAATTCTTTATATTCAATGTATGGTTTAGCTTTTTAAACAAGAAGATTCAACTTAATGGATCAATTTATCTAACTAATTATTCAAAATCTTTTGCTCATCATATAACTATTGTTACATTATTTTATAACTTATAATTTATGGGTTTATCAAACTTATTACCATAATACATTTCACTTTCTTATGCATTTTTACGTCATAATGAAAATCGTTAACAACAGACCTCTCACTGCTCGGATCATTTTAAATTTCGTTATGATTGCAGGAAAAGCTACACCGTAACAGCTTATCAATTTTCAATAGCTAATTGTCAATAATTTGTTAAATTCAATTTAATCAATCTAATTACTCAATTACCTTAGCCAATTTATCATTTAACTTAGTAAACCATAACAACACACATACTATATTTAGTAAAATCACTCAATAATTTTTAGCTTATGAGAAAAATCACTTAGAAAAAGTAATTTTGGTGGCCACATACCTATTTTCTGCATTTTTTTTTTTGGCCTTTTCACGGTCACCGGAGATTCGCCGGAGTCTCGCCCTCCACCGGAGGCACTGAAACCACCGGGAGGAAGCTCAAAGCCTCGGGTTTCCATTTCCGGTGATCACGCGCCGTGACTACTCTCCGTTTCGCCGGAATCGATGTCGGCAACTTCGGTTCTTCCCAACGCCGATCTCCTCATCGCCGGCGAGTGAGGATGATCCGCAGCCACCGAGATGTTCGCCTGGCTGCCGTGAGTCCAGTCGCACCACTCGTGTCGCCGGAGCTGGCCGGAACACAATGAAGAAGCTTTAGTCTTTTTCTCCCGCTTCCTGGATCAACGATGCCACGACGATGGGAAATCGTCGTGGTCGGCAACGGCGTTGCTTGCCCACGACGCCACCAACCGCTCGCCACCTTCCGCCGCTGCTCCGCCGTCCCTCTCTCCCTCTCTCTTTCCTTCTCTCCTTCTCTAGTCTCTTTCTTGTCCTGTACCGTGTTCTATCTCTCTCCTTTTTATTCCCTTACCTTCTCTTATTTTATTTGTCTATATACCCTTTATTCTTTAATTAATATTTTCTAATCCAATTACATGTAAACATACCTCTATGTTTATACATATATTTGTCTAATAATTTATTTCAATAATTAAGTTGAGTAGCTTTCAGAAGAAATTCGACCTCTTATGCGCCAAAATTTAACTTTTAATAAATATTTAGCACGTTAAGCTATTAATAAAAATACCGAAATTTTTGGGGCGTTACACCAATGATGGTTCCCATACCTTATTCAGTAGGTCCAATGATGGCTCTGACATCGTATTCAGTAGGTCCAATGATGGTTCCCACACCCTATTCAGTGGGTCCAATGATGGTTCCCACACCATATTCAGTGAGACCAAAGGCCATTCCCACACCGTAATATCAAGATATTGAGATACAAAGAGATTTCACAAGCTTGGACCTTTGGAGGCCCCAGTCCCGCACATCCGATATGATAATGCGATTTCTTCTAAAATTACTAGGGGCAAAATGTGAAATTATGGAAATAACGAATACAATAAAATAAACCCATAATTATAAGGCCATAACTGCAATTAAAGGATTAAAGGAAGTAAAAATATATTTTTTAATTAAATATAAAAATATATATACCTGGCATATGTGCCTAAATGATATACATAATATATCATATGCATAACGATCAGACAACTGCATGAATTGAGAATCTACTAAGTGATGTACTAAGTCTCTTTTAAGGTGAGGAACTATAAGGTGCCGACTTGTACCCTAGTTATTTTCGGACACATTTAGGATATGAGAAGGGTTAGATGAGTGTAGTTAGTCGAATATATGTATTAGGGACATAATCGATATTAGTTGAAATGCTAAGGCTAAATTGGTAATTTAATACCTATGGACTAAATTGCATAAATTGAATATGTATTTATGTTAATATATGATTGTAACAAAATCATAAGATAAATGTAAGAATAATTATAAGAGCAGGGACCAAAGAGCGAAGAAGAAAGGAAGAGCTAATGAGATGTTTACACCTAGGTGAGTCTAAAATAGTGAGGAGAACTCTTCATGGCTTATTTAAGCCATAAAGGTCGGCTACCTAAAGGTTGGGTGAATCCAGCCGAAGTCTTTCTCTTAGGCAGCCATCCCTCCATCTAAAAACTTCACTCAAAATTTGTTTAAGATAATCTTAAGTAGAGAAACTAATTTTACTGCACTTTTAAGTTACAAAGGTAAGGAAATGTTATATCTTTCTTCTCTATTATCTGTAATTCATAAACGTTGGTAAGTTATAGCTAGTATGATGGTTAATGAGTTTTATGGTGCCTTTTAGAAGATGAAGCAGTCGGAGGTGGAAGGAAGGAAAAAGAACAGGCAAGGGAGCAAAAGTGAAGAAAGGAAGGAAACCATAGTGAGGTTTGAGAACTATCTTTACAAGTGCATGTTTTGATACTAAATTGAATGGAATTTAAGTGTATGTTGTTTGTCAATGATGAATTGAGCTGGTTTATGATGATTGAATGGGTAGAGATGGTGTAGCATGGTATATGGGAAGTTTAAGGAAAACTCTGTTAAAGTCACCTTAGACCCCGTGTGACTATTTTAGCCATAAATTGGCCCATAGATTTCCAAATCCATTGATTCCAATTTGAGAAGAAAGTTAAGATTCATATCTATAAATATCTATAAGAAATTGGGACGTAAAATCTGGCTCTAAGAATTTCAAAATGAGGCTTGAAAGTGAATCAATAAATATGCCTGGCAATGGGAGCAGTTCTTGTTCCGAAGGCCATATCTCTTAAAACACAAGTTTGAATTGTATGATTTTTTATGTTATGTCATTGTAAACTTAATTCATAGATGAACATTTGTCTAGAAGGGACTTTGGACAGAAAGTGATATTTTTTAAGTGAAAAAGCTTGAACAAATTGAGCCATAGAATCTGCCTTATTGAGTTCTATTTTAGAAGCGAAAATAATAGTGTCAAACGATGGTGAGAACTTCCTGAACACCATGTAACCTATCTAACCATCGTGTAAATGGCTTCTGTCCTAAACATTTTTGCCTTGTTTTGGACCCTCACGGTGGTGAGCATTTCCTGACCGCCGTGTAAGATGTCTCACCATCGTGTAAAATGCTTCTGGATTGCAAAATTTCAATTGTTGGCAATTCACATGATGGTCAGGACTTTCTAACCATCGTGTGGCATACCACACAGTGGGAAAAAAACCCTGACCATCGTGTGGCACTCTGATTCCAGATTTTTAATATGTGAGTTTTTACACTTTTTCATACTTGAACTTTTTCGAAAACCTATCAAACCCCCTGTTTTTCATGGATTTTATTTAGTTAATCTTATAAAAACATTAGAAGGGCATAAAGACTATAATATGGTGATTATAAATTGGTCTTGATTATTTGATTTAGAAATTATTTCAAAATGTTTATGTGATAACAAATGAAGATTGTCGAAACACGACATGTTACAATTATAAATAATTATTAAATGTATAAACTCGGGTTATGAATTTACAATGAAATAATTGATTATGTATTGACTTGACATGAATAGCTACAATTTATTTTAATTACATGATTACGTGACCATTATACATTAATGGCGTTCCAATGTAAATTAAATTGCTCTAATTTAATTAATAGCCTGCTATAACCGGGAAGTGGATAGATAGGCATGCCTATAGGGGCCTTTGTGCTGCAGCCCTCTGTTATGTTTTGTCGGCCTCGTTTGGATCGTTATTCAGGTCCCGTTTGGGTCAATATATAAGACCCCGTTTGGGTTACTGTGACACGCGCCAGAACCCACTTATGTTCCCCGGAGGCCCTCTTTTAGGATCCGAGAGGGTTTCACGTGTAGATCTTGGGTAACATGAGAAATTTTGGAACCCAATAGAACATTGGAAAAGTTTGTTTAATCTCATGAAATCTTTAGCCACTTTTGAAATATTTTAGAGTCGCCACCCAATTAATAAGAAATTGGGAAAGTTCATATAATCTCGGAGGTCTAAACCATAAAGTGGTTCGGAACTTCACTCTTATTAATGCCTTGGTTAAATTATAAGTGAGCTTTTAATTATTAAATTTCTATTTTTTTCCTCACACGTCATGCAATTTAATTTAAGCTCACATTTAAGTAACGAGGAAAGCAGTAAAAAATAAATAAATAAAAATAAATTATAATATGAAATTGGGACAAAAAATACAATCCCTCAAAATAAAAAAATTAAAATGAATAAAAAATGACAAAATCAAATAAATAAATCAAACATAAATCGGGATATTTATTCGGAGTAGGAACGTTGGTTCCTTCACGTACACTTAAAAAATTGGAGAATTATTTTAAGTATTTATTGAGAAAACCGGGATTAATGATCCCATTTTATAAAAATTAATTCTCCTTTTGAAAGTTATATTTTATTGGTTGAAATTAGGATATTGGTCCTATTTTCTTAGAAAAATTCAAATTTATTAATTAAAAATATTTTTGTAATTTTCTTTTTAACAAGCATAAAAGTAAATAAATTTATTACAAATTACATGAAAAATTAATTAAAAGGCAAAATAAAGGAAAAAATAATAAAAATATTAAATCAACCAAAAAGGGTTTAAATCTCATTTGCCTTCGAATCTCCATTCGATGGAAAACACTCATGTATGTGTACGTTCATTAAATCGACAAAACAAAATAAGATAAGTAGTTAGTAATAAAATAAATAAATGACAAAAGCAACAACAACAGTAATACTAATAATAATAAAATAATAAAATTAACAATATTAGCAAATAGATCAATTGAACAAATAAATAAACAAGCAAGTAAATATATACATATGTGTGATCAAAAGAAAGAAACAAAATTAAACCATGCAAAATAAAATAATATGGTAAAATAAAATGATATATGATAATAAAAATACAAATAACGGTAAATAATAATAATAATAATAATAATAATAATAATAATAATAATAATAATAATAATAATAAATCGGATTAAATAAAGCAAATCAATTGAATAAATAAATAATAATAATAATAATAAGAAATCAGATTAAATAAAGCAAATATATAAACAATTGAATAAATAAATAAATAATAATAATAATAAAATCAGATTAAATAAAGCAAATATATAAACAATTGAATAAATAAATAAATGATATAATAAGAAAATAAAGTAAAAAAGGAAAAAAAATCAAAAGATTACATCAAACAAACAGACAAATAATAGATCTAAAAATTTACATGGTAATTAATTAATTGCAAATAAGAAATAAAAATAACACAATAAAAAAAATAAATAAAAATAAAAATATGATATCGAGTAGAGAATATTTACTCTCAGAATTCGGATTTGATAGAATGAAAGAAGATGATTGATTTCCTCGTTTAGATTAGCACAAAAAAAATAGAGAAATAAAAAAAATCTAAAACTTTTCTCTTTAGAAAAATAATTGTAAAAACATTATTTTTAAAAAATCAAATAAAAAAATGGATTTTAAGAGCAAAAAAATATTTTTTTTGTCTCAAGATCAATTTTTCATCAAAAAATTTCAATATAAAATCTTTGAAAAAGTTTAATTGAAGAAAAAAAATTAACAAAAAACAAGTGAGAAAATTGAATTTTAAGAGTAAAGAATTATTTTTTCTGTCTCAAAATCAATTTTTCATCAATAAAATTCAATTTAAAATCTTTAGAAGAAATTTTATTGAAATAAAAGAAGAAAAAGAATTGAGGAAGAAGAACAAAAAATTTTTGAAGAAGAAGAAACGAAAAATCAGAATTTCGGTTCCTTCTCCCTTTCGATACTCAGTCTGCTATTTATAATCTAACTGAAAATAAGATAAAAAAAATTCAAATCTTTTCAAAATTCAAATTATCCTTAGAGATAGATATAAAATATTTTTGAATTCAAATTAGATTTTATAAGATAAAATCAATTTTTTTTGAATTCAAATAAATTTTTGATATATATCTTAAGGATAAAATTTAAGAAAAAAAGCAATTTATCCCCTATCTTAATTTTAAAAATTGAAAAAAATGAAAATAACAAAAAAATGGGATAAAAAATCCTTTTTTACATAAAAAATCAATTTTTGATGAAAAAAACACGTTTGCGGTAGTTGGGGGGGCAAGGGACGGGCGTCGGCACGCGCTAGAGCTTAAGGGAGGCCAACCCTCGCACACTGGCTACCGTAAAAGCCCGAAATTTTTTTTTTTAAAGTAATTTTGACAAGAACACTATCATTTCAAATCTCCCCTTTTTTATTTTTATCTTTATTTTTTAATATATATATTTTTATATTTTATTCTTTTATTTCTAAAAAGCAAATTGACAAGGAAACCGTCACTTTCAACTTTTTTGCCTGTAAACAGGCATTAATTCATTATTGGGTAACCTGATCTGGGTTGACTCGGGACTCGGTATCTACAATTGCCCCCGATTTTGGGAAGACTAGTGCAGGGGTGCCTAGGTAAGCCAAAACTCAAATAAAGATGGAAAGAGACATGTACTTGAGGCAGCTATCTTTCTAGACTGGATGATGTTGTTAGGGTGGTTATCGCCATCTTGTTGGCATGTTATTCTTTGTCAAAGCGAGTTACCGTGATGGGGTAAACCCTTGTTGAAGTGATATTAACCGTTAGCGTGTAAATCCTTGTTCAAGTGGTAGTGTCGTGGTCGTGCTAACCTTCCGTGGAATGGTAGTGCCGCCATCATGCTAAGCCTTATTGAAGCGGTAGTGCCATGGTCGTGCTAACCTTTCGTGGAATGGTAGTGTCGCCATCGTGCTAACCTTTCTGAGATTTGAAGTGGTAGTGTCGTGATCGTGCTAACCCTCCATGTAGTGGTAGTGCTATCATTGTGCTAACCCTTCTGAAGTGGCAGTGTTGTGATCGTGCTAACCTTCTGTGGAATGGTAGTGCCGCCATCATGCTAACCCTTGTTGAAGTGGTAGTTCCGTGGTCGTGCTAACCTTCCATAGAATGGTAATACCGCCATTGTGCTAACCCTTTTGAGATTAGAAGTGATAATGCCTTGATCATGCTAACCCTCCGTGGAGTGATAGTACCATCATCGTGCTAACCCTTCTGAAGTGGTAGTGTCGTGGTTGTGCTAACCTTCCGTGGAATGGTAATGCCGCCATCATGCTAACGTTTCTGAGATTTGAAGGGGTAGTGCTATGATCGTGCTAACCTTCCGTGGAGTGGTAGTGTCATCATCGTGCTAACCCTTCTGAAGTGGTAGTGTTGTGGTCGTGCTAACCTTCGGTGGAATAGTAGTGCCGCCATCGTGCTAACCCTTATTGAAGTGGTAGTGCCATGGTAGTGCTAACCTTCTGTAGAATGGTAATGTCGCCATCTTTCTAACCCCTCTGAGATTTGAAGTGGTAGTTCCGTGACCATGCTAACCCTCCGTGGAGTGGCAGTGCCGTCACCGTGCTAACCCTTCTGAAGTCGTAGTGCCGTGGTTGTGCTAACCTTCCGTGGAATGGTAGTGCCACCATCGTGTTAACCTTTCTGAGATTTGAATTGGTAGTGCCCCCTGAGAGGTCTTTAGCTGATTTTTGGGTTGGTGTTTGGACTGATGTCGCCACTTGGCTTTTGTCGATATCCGCATCGAATCTCTCTTACTGCAAAACTGGAAAGCCAAATATGCAGGAAAAATAGTGAGTATGCACGTGAAATGAATGGGTTATGCAGAAATGCAGGATGAAGAATTCATCTAAGTGAATTTGGAGGCGATAGCCGGGCTCGTCGCAATTCGTGGTTGGACGGATGCCTTTTGGAATTGCTTTTGTATTTTGTACCTTTGGGGTTATGAGGTTCTCATCTGATACCTGTAGTCATTTTGTTAAGGTAGTGCATCCCTTGTGGAATTTCACACAATCTTTTCTTAGCAGGAAATGCATCCTTTTCGGGTTTTCACATAACCATGTGCCTTATTTTTGCCTAGAATGGACCTAATAGAATCTAGATAAGCCCATGACTTTCGATATGGACCCAGATCCATATCTAGATGGGAATTTCATAGATATAAAAAGAGTTTAATATCTGGTCTTTTAATTAAGGGATTTTTCCCTTAATTAAAGGCTTTTAAGATGGGAAGTTACAATATGTAACTTCCCTCTTAAAGGAAAAGGGAAGTTACTACATGTAACTTCCCTTTAATGCACATTAAAAGGGGTAACTCCCTAATTGGGAGTTAATATTCCCATAATAGTGCATTAAACGTATTTGGGAGAACAGCCCTATAAATAGGTTAGTTTTCTAATGAGAAAACAAGAAAGAGAATTTTCATATACCGAAACTTTGTCGGTTTTACCTTTCGCTATTTTTCACTACAAGCGATTTTTAGACTGTGATCAAGTTGCCGTTATCCCGCTTGTAGATATCCGCCAGACCAGTGACGCCAGAAGGGATCCTTATTTACGCTTCCGCTTTATATCTGTGCTACAAAAGGTAGGTAGCATATAACCCGATTTTGTTACCTCCATATGTGCATATGGCATGTTATTTACCCTTCATTGGTATCAGAGCCAATATTTTTAGCGTCCTGGCATGTGGCTAAAATTGGATTTAAAATTTTATACATAAAATTGGTAGATCTAGGATGTATGAACACAATATAATTTTTTTTGTGTTAAAATATATATTTGTATATATTTTTTGGGTCTAAAATCGTGTATGTGTACATTGTAATTCGAGGGGATAAACACGAGTGTTCAAAATGCTATACAAGAAAATGGATTTTATAAAATTTGACCATACCATTGAAATCACAGACCCCAAAAATCACCCACCGGCAGAAATCCGGTGTAACACCCCCATACCCCCGGTAAGGAATATCGGGGTGCTACGCGGACGCTTACGTATACATGTACATGCATTAGCGGAAGCGATAGCATAAACACATCCATTTAAAGTAATTAAATACTACACTAGGGCCCACTTGCATTTCATATTAACTACATATACATTTACATGTTCATATTACACTTTGTTTTCATTTCACTTTACATATATTACATAATGATGTTACTCAAAATGTAAAACTCTATCTCTAACTTGTAAAAAAAAATATAACAAAACTCCTAGTGGCCTTGTCCCGCAGATGTCCGCTCATTGCTCCGAACCTGTAAACCTACACGGAAATAAACATCCGTGCTAAGCGATAATGCTTAGTGGGGATGAAATAATGCAAAGGACTTCTTTACGAAGTCACAGATAAATTACACAATCATATATCTCATGCATATAGGATCTCATGTAACAGGATCAGCTAGCTCATGCATATAGCTCTTATACATATATACAGGTTGCGTGCTCAGTTATCAAATACTCTGAACTCACATATAAGTAACATCTACTCTTTCACTAATTCATGTACACTACATCTTGTACATTTCGTTTATTCAAATATACATTATCATGTAACCACGTTCATGTCAATACACTCATGTAATCATGTACTTGTATACAGAACCGTAATGTACTTAAACATTACTTTCATGTACTATAGCTTTATTCGAAGCAAAACTATAATCATCTCAAGTTCACTGCACAACATTTAACAAAACAAGCCTGAGTTCCTCTCATGGTGGATACGGGACGCTCTATAAAAAAAATATTTTCGGTAGACCGAAGTCACAAAACATTTTTCATATATCTCTATTAATGACCATTCTCGGAGGTCGACCCGCTTCACCTAAACGGGGCGGAACGTTGGCAGCTGCACTCGATAATCCCTTTAAAAGCATGCTTATCTATCCACTATAACGGTAATCAGGCTCAATACCAACTCACACACTATACACAGAAATCAACTCACCAACTAAAATTCAAGTGCATTTATCAAATTCAGAGGCATGTAATTCATATACAATCTTGTTCAACAACTAAAAGCATGTAACATTTAAAAACATATAAATCATGCAAAGCAAGCCAGAAGAAAACACTCTCTTCAAAACAAATAAAACAGGATGCGAAGAGGTTCACTGTCGCGATCGTGACAGGAAGTCACGCTCGCGACAGAAGTCAAATTCATTGTCGCGATCGCGACAAGAGGTCGCGCTCGCGACAGAAGCTAGATTACAAAAAGGCTCTATACTCTATACCAAATGCATTATATACCAATCCCTATGTTCATACATATTTATCATGTCAATTACTATACTTCCTACAACTATACATTGTTACTTTATTAGTTAAATTACCATCTTTAATTATACTCATATGTATTTTTCCATTAACAACTAATTTGTAATCATTTAGGAGCCCTAATCATGTATAAAACGTTAAGGGGAAAGGCAAGGGGTTTACCCATGCCAACCATGGGCTCAAAATGAAGAAAAAAGAGCTTAATATAGGTTGTTCTGTCGCGAGGTCGCGACCTGTGTCGCGCTCGCGACAGAGGCTCCGTTTTGGTGCCTCACGAGACTGCTTTTTACCCTAAACTTGTATCGTCTAAATGAACTTCTAAACGTTATTTTTAGGCAAAAAAGTTTCTTAACAATTATTCTATAGGATGTTAGATTTCAAATGGGACAATTTTCAGGTCGTTTGGACATCTATAACAAAAGATATGATCTAAACAACCTATACTGTTCCAGTGAACCCGCCAGAACAGGGTCACCTACGTTTTAATTACTTTTAGCGATACTTAAAGCTAGAATTAGCTCAAGCACCCTCTTAGACATTTTTAGCTACGGATCTTATGTTTCATATGCAATTTGAAGCAACTCAATTGAAGTCTTGTAACTCTACTTATGTCAAATACAATACACAGAGGTCTATGAACAACTAAACAGAATTTTACCCATAACACACTTCACAACTATAAAACATGTACAACTCATCTAATACTCATATAACCACAGCATATGCATATTCATACGTCATATATCACAACAAGCAATCAAAACAAGTAAAAGAAAACCGCACACGATCCCTACCTTAGGTGGCTTAACCGCTTCTCTCTAATTGATTCCGAGCTTCTCCTTTCCCTTGTCCATAACTCTCATGCAAAACCAGACCAAAACACTTAGGTTAACCCTCTTTTCACTTTAAATCAAAAACAAAGAGAAAAAGGAGGTCAGATCGGAAAACAAATCCAACTTACCTTTGTGAAGAGACCTAATCAAGCCCCTTCTTCACTCTCTTTAACCAAACCAAGTGGTTCTCTTATAGAACAAAGCAAATGGATGAAGAAGGAAAACAAAGAAATGGCAAGAGGGACACGGCAACTAAGAGCAAAGGAAACAAAAAGAAGAATTAAAAGGCCAAATGAAGGAATTGAAATGGGAGTAGGAAAGTGGCCGGTCAACTAAAGCCAAATCCTCTTACACTAATTGCCACCTACAAGCCATAAATGCCAACCATCTCATTTAATCCATCCCTATCCCAAGCCAAGCCAAGCCAAGCTAAGCCAAGCCAAGCCAAACCAAGCCAAGCCAAACTAAGCCAAGCCAAGTGTCACCCTCTCAAGTTGCCATGTGTCAACACCCTATGATGCCACTTGTCACTCTCATATGCTGCCACTTGTCACTCTTCTACGATGACACTTGTCACTCTTCTATGATACCATGTGTCAACTCCCTACAACTCCAAGTCTCTTAGTCCCACTTATGCAAGCATCTCGCGAGAGGGTTCTGTCGCGCTCGCGACAGAACGCTCACGCCCGCACCAACCAGCTGAAGTTCAAAAACCGCTGGAGGGCTCTGTCGCGCCTGCGACACTTGTCGCGCTCGCGACAGAACGCTCACACATAAAACTTACCTTTTTCGAATAAAAACTCTATAATTCTTCTAGAGCCATTTTGGGGTGTTACATCCGGAGCTCAGAATCCATCGGGAAAGCGGTGCATGGCATGAATACGCCACCAGACGTTGGACGCGTGCGCGTGGACGATGGCCCACACACGCGCAAACGCGGGTCCACAGTGATGCGTCACTGTGGACACGTGGCCCAATCGAATTCTGCCACGTGGCTGACCCAGATCAAGCCACGTGGCGATGATGTGTCCACGTGGACCAGTCAGGGGGTGACACGTGGACGAATGAATTCGTGCCACGTGTCGAGCCATGTCAGCATAGTGATGTGTCACTGCTGCCATGTGGCCCAATCAGTTGTTGCCACGTGTCCGACAGGTGTCAGGCTACCTGGCGATGACATGTCCACTGTTGCCATGTTGGCGACAGATGGATAACCATAATCAGACACGTGTCACACTGTAGTTGTGACATTTGGCAGGACAGTGGGAGGCATGCATGGTGCGCGTGATGGTGCGTAGGCGCGTCATCCCTCCCTCTGGCGGCACATGTGGGAGCGTGCGGCCTTCTCCGGCCACCTAATCAGTTCTAATTTTTTACATAACTATTTTTCAAAATATTTCTGATTTTTTGGTTATTTTTCCAAAATTTTTTAATAACCAAAAAATAAATTCTTATTTTTAAATTATTAAAAATATTATAAAATTGTGAAAAATGTGTTTTCTGCTTTTGATTAATTTTGAAAAATATTTTTTGAAAAATTTTATGGATCTGTCCTTATTGTTGATTGAAATGTGTTTCAATCATATGAGTTTATACATGAGTGTATTAATTACATTTTATTTCTGTGATGTGTTACAGAAATTGTGATGATAAGGACTCCTATGGTTCCTCGTACTCCTCAGGGTATTGCTAGGATGAATGCAAAGGTACATGAAGTCTGAAATATCAGGATGCGCAAGGATATCCGAACTGATGATATTGATGCAATAGTGCATCATATCGTATTTATGAATGAACAGATGCAAGGGTGCATCTGGATAGATGGTTTGGGCAGAGGAAGAGATAATACTGAGATAATTAAGGTGATGATCGACTCTCTTGAGCATCATCCGGTTCTGAGGAACTTGATGATACATATGTGGGACTCAGGAGTTGGATCTTATAAACAGGCTATTATCCAATTGTGACGCGCGCGGAACCCAGCAAGGGCCCTCAAGGTGAATCCGCTTTAGGATTCGAGGGACTGGTTCGAGTCTTTTGATCATGGGCATCATGAGGCATCTTGGATGCTTCCTTCCCAATAAAACATTAGAAAGGAAGATCTAGCCCCATGGCACCTTTGAGTACTTTTTAGGTATCATGGAGTCGCCACCCAATTCACAAGGAATTGGGAAAGGTCTCTAACCTCTTATTGGTCAAGACCAGAGATTGGTGTTCGGAACTCCCCTCTTATTCATACTTTGATTAATTATAAATGGGTTCTTAACTTCCTAAAATTATACCTCTCATCTCACACGATTAATGCATTTAAATTTAAGGGTGCATTGAAAGCACGTAAAGAAAATAAAGAAAAGCAATAAAAGCGATAAATAAGAAAAGCGGTAAATGAAAGCGATAAACACGCAAGCACATAATTATAAGAGAAATAGGGGAGGAATACAACCCCAATAAAAGGAGACTAAGAATGGGGATGGAATACAATCCCCAAAATTAAATAATATTGCCCCAAAATTAATTACAAGAGCCCAAAAAGAAAAGAACATAAATTTAAAACAATCAAACAAAATCAATCGTAAAGAAAGACATACATAAATCGGGGCATTCATTAATTTTAGGAACATTGGTTCCTTCGCGCTTGTTTGAAAGTTTAGGAACATTGATTCCTTCGTGTTTATTTAAAGAGATTTCGACGAGTCATTTTGGTTGTTTGATGAAAATGGGGATGAATGATCCCATTTTTAGAGAAAATTGACTCTTCCTTTTAAGGGTGATATTTTTATTGTTGGGCTAAAACAAGGGACATTGGTCCCAATTTTATTAGTAAAAAAACCAATTTAATTATAGAAATATTTTTGTGACTTTTTATGACACGTGTGCATAAATAAAACAAATATATACAAATAAACACAAAACACATAAAGAGAGGGTTGAAAGGATCTCACCAAACCGGAGTACTCATCTATGTGTCGTGACCCATCGGGGGAGTCACGGGATATGCATACGATGCGACTCAAATATTAATCCTCAGACAAAAAGTGGTAAAAAAATATTAGTAATAATTCTAAATGAATTAACCGAACGAATGCAAAGTGTAATAATAGTAATAATAAATAATGATAACTAACAATGGCAACAAATACTCATAATAATAACAAATGAATGTAAAATAGACATAAGCTAAATAATATCAACAATAAAAATATTAATATAACACAACGATGATGATGATAATAATAATAATAATAATAATACAAACACCTGATAAAATAACAATAGCATGAATAACATCAAACAACAATAATAACAACATTAAAATGATGATAACAAACACAATAATAATTAATATTAACTAAATATGTACAATAACAATAATAAACACAATAATAATAACAATAAACATAGTGATAATAAATAATGCAAAATAATCATAAATTAAATAATATTAATAATATTAAGATTAAGTAATAATAATAATAATAATAATAATAATAAAAGATAGCAATAAATACTAAGAGATTAATGAAATAATAATAATAATAATAATAATAATAATAATAATAATAATAAACTTTGAAAATATATTAATATGCAAATATTAAAAATGATTAAGCTAAAAACTAAAATAGAATAAAATAGCAAGTTAAAGAAGAACTAAAAAACAATGAAGAATGAAAACCAACGTGAAGAATAAAAAATGATGGAAGTTAAGGAATAAAAGTTAAAGTATAAAAGATTAAGTAAATTAAGAGTAAAACACGTTAGGTTGTTCACACTACAAGACAAAATGTGGCCAAAAGTCATGGAAGTGCAAATGAAATGTAAAAAGGGAATGAAAAGCTAAGAGCATCACGAGTCGTGATGAGCATTCACGACTCGTGAGTGCTCTTCAGTGCACTCACGACTCGTGAGTGCTCTTCACGAGTCGTGCGACGCGCAGTGATTCTGATCGGGAAAACGACGCAAAATTCGATCAGTCATAGGGGAACACGACTCCAATCGACCGAGAAACACAAAATTCGATCGGGCAAACCACAATCTAAGTAAAAAAACAAGAACGAAATCCGATCGAGAATCAAAATACAAGCAAAACAAAATCGCTGACTCAAAGAAACAGAAAAACTGAGGTGAACAGAGTATGAACAATGGGCCTAACAAACGCAAAATCCTATGATCAAATATGCATGATCAAATATGCATGATGAAGCCACGAAACATACTGATTTAAGCGTAACAACAACATAAATGCAATGAACGGATTAAAAAAATCACACAACACATATATATACAATATGTACAAACACAGAGGTAAAAGATAAAAACCAACGAGAAAGAGAAAGAAAATAAGAAGAAATAAAAAAGAAAGAAGAAGCAAAGATCCCAATATTTACCCTCAGAATGATATTTGATATGCAGATGATGAAGTTCTGATTTCCTCTTTGATTTTCTCAGGAATTAATTTCCTGGATTCAAAAGCAATCTCAAAATTCTTCAAGAACAAAAATCGCTTTCTTGCTCTCAAAGCTCTTTTCTTCCTGGGTTCTTTCTACATTTTTTTTAAAAAAAAAATCCCCTCTCCTTCAGTTTTTTTTTTCACTTTTTCTATCTATCTTTCTCGTAAAAACTTAGGGTTTTCCTAGGCATATTCCTTGTAAAACCCCTGATCCCCCTCTCTCCAAATCAGGCTCCTCCTGTAAAAATCATAAATACCCCCTGCATGTCCCAACAAGATCCCTAGAAATATGGAAAAGAGAGACGTTGGGGCAGTTGGCGCGTGAGGCAGTGAAGCTGCATCTCACGTTGGTGAGATGGGCCTCACCAACGTGAGGTTGCCCCTTACGTGAGATGGGCCTCACCAATGTGAGGCTGCATCTCACGTGAGATGGGCTCACACCACAGGCCTCAATTCAAATCATATTTTTTTAACTAAAAATTATTTTTATTTTTTTTTTTTTTTTTGAGAAAATCATCACTTCCATTGGCCTTTTTCCTGTGAATAGGTAACATTTTCATCATCGGGTAATTCTGATCTTGAACCACCTCGGGACCCGGTGTCTACAGTTGCCCCCCAATTTTGGGGAACTTAGAACCTAGGTGCCTAAGTGAGCCAAAATTCAGAAAAAGAAAGGAAAGAAACGCGTACCTGAGGCGGTTGTCTTCCCAAACTGGAGGTATTGTTGGGGTGATTATTGCCATGTTATCGGCGTATTGTCCTTTGTTGTAATTGGTAGTGTCGTGGTCGTGCTAACCTCTTGTGGGTCATGCCGCCATCGTGCTAACCGATGTTGAGTTGGTGGTGCCGTGGTCGCGCTAACCTCTTGTGGGTCATGCCGCCATCGTGCTAACTGATGTGAGTTGGTCGTGCCGTGGTCGTACTAACCTCTTGTGGGTCATGCCGCCATCGTGCTAACCGATGTGAGTTGGTTGTGCCGTGGTCGTGCTAATCTCTTGTGGGTCATGCCGCCATCGTACTAACCGATGTTGAGTTGGTCGTGCCGCGGTCGTGCTAACCTCTTGTGGGTCATGCCGCCATCGTGCTAACCGATGTGAGTTGGTCGTGACCTCTTGTGGGTCATGCCGCCATCATGCTAACCGATGTTGAGTTGGTCATACTATGGTCGTGCTAACCTCTTGTGGGTCATGCCGCCATTGTGCTAACCGATGTGAGTTGTTGGAGATGTACTCCGTTGAGAGGTTTTCAGTCTGTTGTTCCGAGCAATTTTTAGACTGATGTTGTTGTTTGGCTTTTGCCAGCGGCCGTACCGATTTTCTCCTCCTGCAAGATTTAGAAAGCCAAATATGCCAGAAAATGATAGTAAGCATGCGAGTGAAATGCATGAGTTGTGCAGAGATGCGAGATGAGGGCTCATCTTGGTGAGCCTAGAGGCCATAGCTGGACTGGCGGCAATCCATGATGGGACTAGCGCCTTGCGAAGTCTTCTTCGAATTTTGTGCCTTTGGGACTGCCATGTTCTTGTTCATTATCTGTAGTCATTATTTGAAGGTAGTGCGTCCCTCATGGATTTTCACACTAGCTTTTCTTAGCGGGAAATGCGTCCTTGCCGGATTTTCACATAACCCTGTGCCTTATTTTTTGCCTGGAATGGACCCAACCCAACCCAGTGGCTTTTATTCATTTTATTTTTCGTAGGACAGACTGCCTGTTCCCAGGTTTTCACCCTGCCCTTTGGCCTAACTTTTGCTTAGAGCGCCGGTCACGGTTTTCATCTCTAACGGCCCTTTTTTTTTTTAGAGAGAGACGGTCATTATGGGAACCCCTATTGAGGGTGATCAGTGCATATTCTATTCAGACATCTTTTAAACAGATCCAATTAGACAATAGTTATTAGATAAACGATAGATTCCTTTTTAAGACGGAACTGAAAGTTGACGAAAATGCAAACTGAATTCTTTTATTCATTGCAAAATCTGTGTACATTCCTACATGATTTCATCATACATGACCCTCATTTGACAAGAATTCAAGAAACAGAAGACTAACACCTAATCTCGAAATAGATCTTGTAAGCATCAAAATCCTGTTATCAATCGGCCCTCTCGGGTTTTCTCGATTGAACATTTTCTCTCGGCCCTTAATTTTTGTCCAGGATGCCTTTTCTGGTTTTCACCCTGACAGGGCGCCCAATTTTAGCAAGGCCGCCTTTTTCGATTTTCGACCCGCGGGGCATTTGTTCTCTTCTTTTTATTTTGGTCTTCAGCCATGGAATCTCTTTAGCCTGTCGACGTTGATCGGTTCTCTGAATTCGTTCTCATCGCTGTCTGTTAGGATCGCTGCCCCCTTAGTCAGTAACTTCTTTAGCACGAATGGACCTTCTCAGGTTGGCCTGAACTTCCCCCGTATGTCTGGCACTCCCGACCTCATCATCTTAAAGACCAAATCCCCCTCCTTTAGTGGGTGCTTCCGGACTTTCTTGCCGAAGGATCGAGCCAGCCTTTTCTGATAAACCTGATTGTGGTAATATGCCCGCAGCCTGTCCTCATCCAACAGATTCAACTGCAACAATCGTTGTTGTGCCCATTCTATTTCTGGAATCTCGGCTTCCATAGCTACCTTTAAAGACTTGAGCTCAATTTTGACCGGCAAAACTGCTTCAGTCCCACACACCAAAGAGAATGGTGTTGCCCCTGTGGAGATCTGGACTGTGGTTCTGTATCCCCAAAGCGCAAATGGTAGCTTCTCCGCCCAATCTTTATAGTTTTGGACCATTTTGGCCAATATTCTTTTAATGTTCTTATTCGCCGCTTCAACTGCGCCATTAGCCTGAGGGCGATAGGGGGAAGACTTGTGGTGCTGGATTCCGTATTTTTGAAGCATCTGCTTAGTTTCAGCCATAAAATGGACCCCATTATCGGATATAACATGATGCGGGAGACCATATCTGCATATTAGGTTCTTCTCAATGAACTTGGCCATGTCCCGAGCATCGACCTTCTTGAAAGATTCAGCTTCTACCCATTTAGTAAAATAGTTGATAGCAACTACGATGAATCTATGTCCGTTGGAGGTGTGGGATGTATCTCCCCAATGATATCTATTCCCCAAACCGCGAACGGCCATGGAGACGTCAAGTTATGTAGCTAGAAAACTGGCACATGCCTCAAGTTCGCATACTGCTGGCATAACTGGCACTCCTTCACATATTTTGAGCAGACCGCATCTATTGTGAGCCAATAAAATCTTTGGCGCATGATTTTCTTTGCTAAAGCTAGGCCATTCATGTGTGCCCCACGAACACCGGCATGAACCTCTTCCATAACCCTTTCAGCTTCTTTCTCTGCCAAGCACCTTAACTGGACACTGTCTGCTTGCCTCTTATACAAGTCCCCATTCACACTGATGCATTGAGAGGACAATTTTCTAATCATCCTTTGGTCCTTTTCAGTGGCCTCCTCTGGAAAGACCGACTTTTCCAAGTAGTTCTGAATATCATAATACCAAGGTCTTCCGTCGGTGACCTCGACATCCATAATTTGCTCAATTTCGAAGCAAGGCCTTTCTGTACTAGAAATCAGGACAGGCCTCATATCAATCCGTGCTGGATTATCCCACATGGATACCAATTTTGCGAGAGCATCTGCCAATCTCTAGGGACGAAATGGAAAGTGCAAGTCTCAAACTGGCTACTCAAAAGTTTCAAGTGCTTCATATAGGGCAGCAGTCTCTCTTCCTTAACTAACCATTCCCCCTTGATTTGATGAATTACCAAAGACGAATCCCCATTAACTTTTGCAGTCTTTGCCCCCAGAGCCAGCAATGCTTCTAATCCGAAAATACAAGCCTCATATTCTGCCTCATTAGTGGTCGCCCTGTATCTCAACTTCTTTGCTAATGGCAGCTTCTCACCATCCGGGGTGGTGAGGATGATCCCTACTCCTGCCCCCTTTCTGTTGACTGCCCCATCAAAGAACGTCTGCCACCCTTGCACCGCTATGGCCAGGACATCCTCATCTGGGAAATTGTAATCGAACTGGTCTCCCTCTATGGGGTGTTCGGCAAGAAATTCTGCGACTGCCCGACCCTTGATGGTCTTTCTTGTGATATATTCCACATAAAATTCCTGTAGTAGTATTAGCCACCTCCCCATTTTTCCTAGCAAGGAGGGTGCCTCCTGAAGGTACCGAAGGGGGTTTTGTTTAGCGACTGCTTGCACCTTATAGGAATGGAAATAATGCCTCAATTTCTTCGAAGCCCAAATTACCGCCAAACAAATCTTTTCCACCTCGATGTACTTGGCTTCGTAGGGAAGGAATTTCTTGCTGAGGTAATAAACTGTGAATTCAACTCCAAACTCGTCCTCTTGGGCCATCATGACACCTACAAAATTCTCCTCTATTGCTAAGTAAAGGATCAATGGCTTAACAGGTCGTGGGGACCGCAGAACCGGGGGATTCAGAAGGTAATCGTTAATAATCTCAAAAGCCTTCTGGCAGTCGTCATTCCACCAAACTGTCTAATTCTTTCGAAGAAGTTTGACGATAGGCTCACATACCGAGGCTAGTTTGGCTATGAACCGGCTGATGTACTGAAGCTTTCCCAGGAAGCTCCTAACCTCTTTTTCTTTCTGGGGGGCTGGCATTTCTCTAATAGCCTTGACCTTATCTGGGTCTATTTCGATTCCTCTTTGACTTACTACATGGCCCAATAGCTTGCCCGAGGTAACTCCGAAGATGCACTTCTTGGGATTGAGGCGTAAATTGTACTTATCGATCCTTTGGAAGAACTTCTCCAAGGCCTCCAAGTGACCTTCTCTAGTAGCAGACTTGATCATCATATCATCGACATATACCTCCACCTCTTTATGGATCATGTCATTCAGAATCTTTGTTGCCATTCTTTGATAAGTTGCTCCGGCATTCTTCAATCTGAAAGGCATAACTCGGTAGGCAAATGTACCCCATTCCGTAATGAAGGTTGTCTTGATCCTATCTACAATCTTGTTGAGTATCTGATTGTATCCTGCATACCCATCTACAAAACTATACATCATACAGGCAGTTGCACTATCCACCAGCACATCGATATGGGGTAAAGGGAAATCGTCTTTTGGGCAGGCTTTGTTTAGGTCTCTATAGTCCACACACACACGCACCTTACCGTCCTTTTTAGCTACTGGGACAACATTGGCTAACCAGGTCGGGTGCTTAACTTCTACCAGAAACTTAGCCTCAATCTGCTTATGAACCTCCTCCTTTACCTTTTCTGCCCATTCTGGCCTTAACCTTCGGAGCTTCTGTTTGACTGGTCTAGCTTCTGGGTAAGTTGGGATAGCATGTTCTGCGATGTCTCGATCAATTCCCGGTGTAACACCCCGAAATAGCCCTAGAAGAATGACATAATTTTTGTTCATGAAAGATTAGTGTTGTGTGTGTGAGTCCTGTCGCGAGCGTGATGAGCGTCGCGGGCGCGACAGAACCACTCCGGTGTTAGGGTATGTAAATTGGAATTTTTAATTTGTGGCTTGTAGAAGAGTGACACATGGCAGTGTAGGGAGGTGACATGTGGCAAGAGCTTAATTAGTATTCTATTAAGTTAAAGGAGATTAGGATTAATTAAAAAGGAATAAGAAGATAAATATGCATTTAAGTGGTAGATGGCATTTATTACCATAGTTAATTGTGGGTTTGACTTGGACTTAGCTATTTCTTTCTTCTCCTTTCACGTGAGTTTCTTTCTTTTCCATTATTCTGCTCTTTCTTTCGTTCCTTCTTCTTCTTCTTTACATGTTTTGAGTGATTCATTTGGATTAGTTATACCACTAAATGTAACACCCCTTACCCGTACATAGTAAACCATACCGTGAACCGGTGGTTCACAACGACGGTCAAGGGCATTATCGAACAACCATGTAAAACTTGTTTTGATTGCTTGTTGTGATATATGACGTATGAATATGCATATGCTGTGGTTATATGAGTATTAGATGAGTTGTACATGTTTTATAGTTGTGAAGTGTGTTATGGGTAAAATTCTGTTTAGTTGTTCATAGACCTCTGTGTATGGTATTTGACATAAGTAGAGTTACAAGACTTCAATTGAGTTGATTAAAATTGCATACGAAACATAAGATCCGTAGCTAAAAATGTCTAAGAGGGTGCTTGAGCTAATTCTAGCTGTAAGTATCGGTAAAAGTAATTAGAATGTAGGTGACCCTGTTTTGGTGGGTTCACTGGAACAGTATAGATTGTTTGAATCATATTTGGAGTTATAAATGTCCAAATGACCTGAACATTGTCCCATTGGAAAGGTAACATCCTAATGAACAATTATTATGAAGACCACTTTGCCTAAAAATGTGGTCTAGAGGGTGGTTTTGGCGATACAAGTTTAGGGTAAAAAGCAGTCTCGTGAGGCACCAAAGGCGAGTCTCTGTCGCGATCGCGACACATGTCGCGACCTCGCGACAGAACAACTCATTTTAAGCTTTTTCTTCTTCTTTTTGAGCTCCTAGTTGGCATGGGTCAACCCCTTACCCTTCCTCTTAGTTTATTATGCGTGTTTAGGGTTAGCAAATGACTATAAAGTAGTTATCAACGGGGAAATACATTAGAATATGTTTAAGATTTGTAATTTAACTAATAAAGATTGTATATGCATTTGGTATAATACCTATAGTTTTTTCTTTCTTTTGGCAATCTGGCTTCTGTCACGAGCGCGACATCTTGTCGCCATCGCGACAGTAAGCCTGGCTTCTGTCGCGAGCGCGACCTCTTGTCGTGATCGCGACAGTGAACCCTCTCATCTTGTTCTAGTTTGAGATATGTTTTCTTCTGTCTTAATTTATATGTTGATGCGATGAAGTGATAACATGTATACATGAATTAAGTAAATGAGTTGATATCTGTGTACAGTATGTGAGTTGTATCTGAGCCTGATTACCGTTATAGTGGATAGATAAGCATGCTTATAATGGGCTAGAGTGCAGCTGCTAGAGTTGGCCTTAATTGTGCCCAGAGTTCGGAATACCTTTTGTATTCCATAGAGTTTGAGTTAATTCTCCATATGTAAGATACTGTAAACAGTATCCAGAGTTACCCGTATCCACCATGAAAGGAATTCAGGCTTATTGTTATTGCTAGTGTATAGTGAACATGAAATGATTGTATGTAGTGTTTCGAATAAAAGTTAAAGTACATGGGATTAATGCTATGTTTATATGAATTAGAGTCTATGATTTACATGATTGTGATAATATATGCATGAGTTGTTTGAGCAGTGTATGTGACATGTATATTTTATTGGTAACTTCGAAAGAAGTCCTTTGCATTATTTTCATCCCCACTAAGCGTTATCGCTTAGCACGGATGTTTGTTTCCGTGTAGGTTATAGGTTTGGATCAGAGAACGTGCATCTGCAGGTCAAGGGCCACTAGGAAGTTTTGCTATATCTTTTTGGTATAGATTAGAGGTAGAATTGGTGATGTTTTGAGTAACATCATTATGTAATAAAGAGTATAGTTGTTACCTGTAATCATTAAATGTATTTGTATATGTAACGTAAATGAGCATGTAATAATTATAAAACCTTTTGTATATGTACAGTATATATATATTATAAGAGTTTTTTGTTTGGTCCAAAATATTCTTCTATTTTTTATTTATTTAATGCTTCCGCTAAGATACATGTATGTGTGTGCGTTAAAGTTCGAGTGGCGCCCCAATATCCTCCCAAGGGGTATGGGGGTGTTACACCCGGCATGTCCTCATAAGTCTAGGCGAAGACCTTTTCATATTTTCTTAAAATTCTCTCAAATTTTATTCTTTCCTCAGGAGTTACATCTGATGCTATCAAAATTTCCTTTGGGTTTTCCAAAGTTCCGAGATTAAATGCAGTCGTGCTAGTTGAATTAATATCAAAAATGAATGCATCATGTTTATAATCATGAGAGATGAAATCATTAGAAACACCACACAAATAAGCAAAGTCGTTCATTTCATTAATATGATTAGCAAAGTTAACATTGTCATCATTAAACAGTTCAGGCATAAAAAGACTATCTAAAACACTATTATCTTCATCGCCTACTGGCGCTGATGTTGCAGTCGACTGCGCTTCGACTTCCTGGCTTGCTGGAGGCTCTTCAGCTGGCCCCGATGAAATCTTCAGGCCTCCAATCTCCACATCTGGCTCTATCATCTTCTCCTTCCCCTTCAATCGGGTAGCTAATAACTTCTCTGTAACGATCACTTCAGGCTTATCCTCGTCCCAAACATTGCACTGTATTATCACCTCCTCATCCCAAAAATCTTTCGCAGACTTGATCACCCCACTTCCCAGTCAAAGACGTCGTTAAAGATCTCAAAACCTGGCACAATCCTCCCCTCTACCCAATGGGCTCTTCCTCTTCAGCATAAGCACAGATAGAGGAGGCTGGGATGAAACTCTTTGAAATATGAGGGATCTCCTTCGGTGCTTCCTCCTTCTCGCTACACTCGCCTCTGTACCCCAGGCCCTTTCTATCCTTCTGACCCCGCGTAATGACGGCGGATTGCAATCCTTGTGAGTGTTTTCCTAGACCGGCCCCCGGGAGGAAATGCATCTTTTTTATCATGTTCACCACCTGAGGGTTGTCCCCTAGGCCTTGCTCTTCCCCAATCACTGACACATGAAAACCACTAAATGGCTGATTCGCGATCCCGAAGGCCGATACCTGATTTTCTCTAGCTGCTCTGATGGTTACCACCTCCCCTTCGTGCGGTATTCTGATCATCTGGTGTAATGTGGAAGGCACTCCCCCTAACTTATGGAACCACGGCCTCCCTAGCAAGGCTGAGAAATTCGCTGGAATGGACAAAACCACAAACTCTTCTTCTGTCTCTATCGGCCCCGTCTTAACCACAGCTCTGAATGTCCCTGCTGCCTGTCTCCGAAAGTTATCATATGCAGTGATAGTCAAGTCAGATCTGCTGAGCATGCTCTCATCAAGTCCAAAGGCCTGCAGTGCCACTAGTGGACAAATATTTATAGATGACCCATCATCGACCATGACGCATGTTGTGTACTTGCCATTCACCTATGCTTTGATATACAGTGGCCGATTGTGGTTTCGACCCTCGACTGGCAAGTCGGCATCAGAATAAACAAATTTCTCTCCTGACCCTCCTTTCACAAGGTCCAACAGCTCAGAAGGAGAAATTGTGGTTGCCACAGTAGATTCACTTAAAGCCTCTACTAGTTTCTGTCGATGGGAAGGTGATTGTCTCAGAAGGTCCCAGATGGATATTTGAGCCATTGTCTTTTTCAGTTGCTTGACTATGGCACTCTCCTCCGGCTCTCTTTCTACTGATGTTTGTGCTGGGTCTTGCGACCTCTCCACTTCTGGGACTACCCGTCCGCTCCTTGTGACAGCCTTCACCTTCTCTCCTTCCTCCTCTGATTCCCATAGATTGGCAGATGATTCCTCTTCCTCTTTGTCTCTATCCTTTTCTCCACTCTCGCTGGAGTACCAACAATCTATTGCCCCCACGGGCGCCTCTTCCTCTTCTATCGTTGGGCGAGTGACAGCCACATATTCATTTCCATATAAATCCTGTACGACATACCATTCTGGTAGGCTTGAGCCAATCATGAAAACAGGGGGTGGCACGGCATTGTAATTAGCCTTCTTCTTACCCTCTTTTCTCTCAGGATCTGTGATCTGCTTGCTGTCAATTAGATCTTGGACCCCGTGCCTCAAAGTTACACAATCATCTGTCAAGTGCCCCGTATGCTGATGGAAGGCGCAGTATTCATTTTCCTTGTGCCCTATCTGCCCTTGGGTCTTGGCCGGCCTAGGGGGTAGAGGTTGTAACTTTCCCTCTTTCATTAATCGCTTCAGCACCCACGACAAAGGTCGTCCCAGGTTTGAGAAGTACCTCTGGTTGACTCCTGTAGCTGACACTTCTGCCATCTTTCCACTTCTGATACCACTACTAGAGCCCGTTGTCTTGTTTGCTCCCGGGTTAGCATAACCTCTCTTGGCGTAGGCCTCACCGCTTGCTTTCCTTGTAAGGTACTCCCCCTCAGCCTCTATCGCGATATCCTTCAGAGATTCCCAATCTCTCAACCTCTTCATCTTCAGTCCCTCTCTTAGATAGGGTCTAGCATTCCTGATGAACAGTCGAATCTGGTCCGGGGTGTCTGGCTTGCGTTTCATTTCCATGACTCTATTCCTCCACCGGGTGAGGTATTCATGGAAAGACTCTCCCGCCTTCTGCTGTAACAGTTCCAAGTCCTTCAGAGTTACCTCCATTCTTGTACTACAGTCGTACTGTCTGAGAAACTCCTCTGTTAGCAACTCCCAATCCTCTTTCATCCTCCGGTCTAACCCGTGATACCAATCCATTGCCGGGCCGGTTAAACTCGGGCAAAAATATTCAACCTTCTGCCTCTTCATCAGGGTGGTGCCCTTCATCACTAGGGAGTACTGCTTTATATGCGCAGTAGGATCGGAAGTGCCATCGAACTTAGGAATGTCAGGCATCTTGAAATTTTGTGGGACCAAATCATCACTGTCCAGTTCCCTGTCTTCGGGGTTCATTCCTCCCCCTACCTTCAGCATCTTCGACATAGCTTCGAGTCTCTCCTCCATCTTCTTCCACATCGCGTCCTCTACCTTTGACGACTTCCCTTTCACTACCACTAGCTCCTCTGGCTTCTCCCACATATCAATTTCAGATTTAGGGCCCCCCCTATGCTCAACCGGTGCTGGTACCCTTGGCTCAATTGTAGGCGGCTCAGCCACTACTGGGGGATCCTCTCTAACTACCCCCTATTCCTTTTGCCCCCTAATTGGAGTGGCAGCTTGTTGCCCAGCAGGTGGGGCTAGTGTGGTGGCAAGGTTGCCCATCATTGCCATCATTCTGGCCTCAAGTTCCTCCAACCTTTTTCCCACTTCCTCGGTGATCATCGCCCTGGTTGCCTCAGAACCGCTCGATGGATCAGACATGCTTGTTTCTACTGATGAATCTGAATTGTGACCTGATACTGATCCCAGAGAAACCTTCCTCAGTCGACTGTGAGAATCTCTAGACCACCTGGATGAATCTATGATAGCTGCAAAACACACCATTATTAGGGTGATGCATGATTGAGGTGCAATACATGGTCGTGCTGATACAGCATGGACAATCACATGCCAGCAAATAGATCCTTCCGCCCTTATCGCTCCCATACACGAGGTAGTGTAATCTCTCTCCTAGGTGGGCTTAGTTCATGGGTCAACGGGGGACCCGATGAACGCGCGATGTGCATGGTGAAAAACCGGCAGCATAACACTCTTAGACTAATGAACATACGTATGAGTTTTGGCCATTATATATTTTGGCAATTCAATCAAGTTAAGATGGGCTTACCGAGGCATGAAAGCCTTTGATAAATGACCACTTAACTTGCTTGATTTTGTCTAGTACATGACGGCCCACATCACAAGCATCATATTAAGGAGCATACTACCTAGTGAAAGTTTCTACTTGTCATTACATGGGCTTTAGTCAAAGCGATGATACTTTAGGGCTACCCAAGCATGGTCCCTGCCAACGGGTCTAGTTCATCACGAGCGTAGCGACCGATCGGGTCTCCATTTGATATACCACAAGGTACAAGGCTTGGGCTGGTGATTATCCTTAACACTTCCCTACAATGAGTGAAAGTAGAGTTGTGCTTCGGGAACGCACTGAGGTAGATAGGGGACCAACTATCGTAAGTCTAAAGCTCTAGAATGATATGATGCAATTTCGAAAATAGATAGAATTTTAAGTTTTAAAAACTCAATTATATTTTTAACCAAAGCACTTTCAGAGTAAAGTCTCAAACATAAAGTCCCCAGTGGAGTTGCCACTGTGACGCGTGCCGAACCCAGCAAGGGCCCTCACGGTGAATCCGCTTTAGGATTCGAGGGACTGGTTCGCGTCTTTTGATCATGGACGTTATGAGGCATCTTGGATGCTTCCTTCCCAATAGAATATTCGAAAGGAAGATCTAGCCCCATGGCACCTTTGGGCACTTTTGAGGTATCATGGAGTCGCCACCCAATTCACAAGGAATTGGAAAAGGTCTCTAACCTCTTATTGGTCGAGACCAGAGATTGGTGTTCGGAACTCCCCTCTTATTCATGCTTTGGTTAATTATAAATAGGTTCTTAACTTCCTAAAATTATACCTCTCATCTCACACGATTAATGCATTTAAATTTAAGGGCGCATTGAAAACACGTAAAGAAAATAAAGGAAAGCAATAAAAGCGATAAATAAGGAAAGCGGTAAATGAAAGCGATAAACACGCAAGCACATAATTACAAGAGAAATAGGGGCGGAATACAACCCCAATAAAAGGAGACTAAGAATGGGGACGGAATACAATCCCCAAAATTAAATAATATTGCCCCAAAATTAATTACAAGGGCCCAAAAAAAAAGAACATAAATTTAAAACAATAAAAAAAAATCAATCGCAAAGAAAGATATACATAAATCGGGGCATTCGTTAATTTTAGGAACATTGGTTCCTTCGCGCTTGTTTGGAAGCTTAGGAACGTTGGTTCCTTCGCGTTTATTTAAAGAGGTTTCGACGAGTCATTTTGGTTGTTTGATGAAAACGGGGATGTGTGATCCCATTTTTAGAGAAAACTTACTCTTCGTTTTAAGGGTGATATTTTTATTGTTGGGCTAAAATAAGGGACATTGGTCCCAATTTTATTAGTAAAAAAATCAATTTAATTATAGAAATATTTTTGTGACTTTTTATGACACGTATGCATAAATAAAACAAATATATACAAATAAACACAAAACACATAAAGAGAGGGTTGAAAGGATCTCACCAAACCGGAGTACTCATCTATGTGTCGTGACCCATCGGGGGAGTCACGGGATATGCATACGATGCGACTCAAATATTAATCCTCAGACAAAAAGTGGTACAAAAATATTAGTAATAATTCTAAATAAATTAACCGAACGAATGCAAAGTGTAATAATAGTAATAATAAATAATGATAACTAACAATGGCAACAAATACTCATAATAATAACAAATGAATGTAAAATAGACATAAGCTAAATAATATCAACAATAAAAATATTAATATAACACAACGATGACGATAATAATAATAATAATAATAATAATAATAATAATAATAATACAAACACCTGATAAAATAACAATAGCATGAATAACATCAAACAACAATAATAACAACATTAAAGTGATGATAACAAACACAATAATAATTAATATTAACTAAATATGTACAATAACAATAATAAACACAATAATAATAACAATAAACATAGTGATAATAAATAATGCAAAATAATCATGAATTAAATAATATTAATAATATTAAGATTAAGTAGTAATAATAATAATAATAATAATTGATAAATCCAAAAATGTCTTTATCTATAGGAGAGAGGTCGATCAGATCGAATGAGATAACCTTGCAATAAGAAGAGCCCGGTCGGACCAGGCGTGAGCACTCCGAAGCTTAAGTTAGTAGCTTAGAGAGAGAATGTGCTTTAGAGAGATAATGGTGTGAATTCAATACCTGGTGCCATCGTTGGCTGGACTATTTATATGAGATAGTCGAGGGGCACTCGAGTGCCTGGGGAGTGATTACTGGCCGTCAGAGTAGGTATCCGGCGACATGACAGGGAGCAGGTGGTAGGCATGGGCGCTGCCTTGTGTCAGGCGGCTGACGGGACTGGCGGTCACATCAGCCGATCGGGGATGTGCGCTGCCTAGGAGCTCGTGTCTGATACCTTTAGCTGATGGGCTTTGGGCCTTGCCAGTCTGAGTGGGCCGACAGGATGGGCCTCAGAGCAAATGATATTTGCTGGGTTATCACTTGTCCCCCCTCAACAGGTCCGATCAGGCATAGATTTGCCTTTGTTGGTCCGTTCGGATGGAATTAGTTCTGGAGATTCCCGATCCGAAGACGAGTACTGGCGCGCTTTTTGAATTTAGGAGGTGCTTTTTCTGAAGCGACGCGCCTGGTGAGACAGCTGTTTTCCTTTAATGTTGTGAGCGTACCGAGGGTGACTCTTCGTTCTTCGCAGAGACATAATGTCCTTTGACACGTGGCGCTTTCTGAATGGCGCATTGTTTAGCGTGTTCCAGAAGCTTTTGGCTTATAAATAGGGAACTTTGCAAAGTATTTCCTCTTTATTTTCGAAATCCCTAGCGAAGCTCTGTCAAAATTCCGTTTCGAATCTCAGATTTCTGCAAACATCTTTTTGTTTCTTCAAATTCCTTGAGTTCTTTCTATCAAGTAAGTAATTTTTCCTCTTTTCTTTTTGCTTTCTTTCTGCTTTCGTGCATCCACTCGATTTAAAAACAAGAGATTTGCATCTGTCCACCCTTCTTGCCTGTCGAAAATGGCCTCTAGTAGCGGTGATAGGCTAGATAGCAGCTTTTTGGATGATTATCAAAACAGACCAGCCATTGAGTCCCACTCTCGATTGACCGCTGGGGAAGTGGCTGAGATCCCCTCCAAATATGGCCTTCCTGACGAGGTGTCGGTAGTGGCCTGCCCAGAATCAATGGCGATGACCGAAGGGCCTTTTGGCCGAAATAACAATGAGTGGTTTATTTGCCATCTTTGGAGCCTGGATGCTGGCCTGAGGCTCCCACTCGGCGCCTTTGAAATGGCTATTTTGAGAGGGTATGGGATCGCCCCCAACCAGCTGCATCCGAACGGGTGGAGATCAGTGGCTTGCTTCAAAATTTTGTGCCAAATAGAGGTGGTCGCTCCGACCCTTGAGCTTTTCACACACTTCTTCTACATATCGGCTCGAAGCAATGGAACAGAGTACTTTTTCACCAGTCGATCGAAGAAGAAATTGATGATTATCCCGACCTCGATGAAAGGATACAAGGAGAGATACTTCTTGGTTGGGATGAAGGGTGGATTTGGCGTGAGCCTTACCCGATCGAACAGAGCCAAGATTTTAAAGGACCTTGCGGCGGGTCAGCCCATGTATGAGGGCGATATAAAGAAGCTGATGGACGCTGTAAGTAGGCATGGAGAGCCCTATCAGTCCAGCTTTCTTTTGACTACGCTGTTTGGGTCTTTCAGCTCTGAAGTCGCTGAGGATGCAGAACGTGAGCATTAGGATCGGGAAGAAAATATTGCCATTATGCACTATCATGCACTGCATTTTATTTATGCTTTGTGATAGAGATTTTTGTATGAAAACTTATCTTGTTTGTTGCCTGGTTGCAGCTGAGATGGCTGGTGGTAATGGAGCGTCAAAACAGCTTGGCGATCGGATCAGGCAAAAACGCGAGGCGGAAAAGAAAGCCCAGGAGCAAAGAAAGAGGAGAAGGTTGGTTCTTTCTGCCGATCTTCAAGCTTCTAGGGGAGCGGCTGATGCTTCAACAACGGCTTCTGCCATTGCGGCTGTTTCGATCTCCTCGGCGCCTCCCGTGGTTGTCACTGCGCCTACTTCCACCGCTGCTGGTCATAAAACTGTGCCTCGGACTGAGACTTCTCCTCAGCTGGTGCGTAGTCGGCCTCCACATCTTCGGGATGAACCAGACGAGGATAATGTGCCGATCAGTGTCACTTTCCGAGAGGTCAAAGAGGCCACTCAGAAGAGAGCTGCAGAGGCCGCTGTAGAGTCGGATAGCTGGGTGTCTGCTAGGGGCAAAGCCATCCAGCAAGGGGAAGTGCCCAGGAGATCGGGGGATCGCCGATCGACGCTCTTCAAAGACTTCCTGAGGGAGAACTTTGGCAGCGATTGGTCCCTAGGCCAAGTGGCTGGGCCTATTTGTCGCGGTCTCCTTCGGGAAGACGATCATAGGGAGATCGGCGAGACCGGCCAGATCCAGAAAGATTTTCACGCGATTGGCATTCAACTTCTTGATGTATGAAGTCTTCTTCTTCTTTTTTTTTTTTTTTAAATTTTTCTAGGGCAGGTGGCCAGAAGGGCTCAGCGTCTTCAGCTTGCTGCATCTACTTGGAAAGGAAGGGCGGAGGACGGCTCCAAGGCCAAGGCTGACGCTGATACTGCTCGGAAGGAGGCCTCCGCTCTTCGTGCCGATCTGGCGAGAGAGAAGCAGCGATCTTCAGCTTCTCACTCAGAGACAGTGACTTTGCGGAAGGAAGTCCATCAAAAAACCCAGGACCTGAAGGCACGGCTAGGGGAGGTTGATAAGCTGAAGGGGGAGGTTGCTCGCCTTTCTACCGAGAATGCACAAACTAGGCGGTTCGAAGCGGACGCAACCCGACTGGATGCCGAGTGCAAAGAGTTGGCCGCGGAGAATGCCAGATTAAAAGTAGTGGGCGAGCAGCATCGCAAGGGAGAGGAGTCTCTGAAGGCGTCTCTGGAAGAGAAAGAGGCTTCTTTCATTACGATCCTTGAAGAGGAGCTTGCAAACCAGAAGGAGCGCCTTCTTGATGAGCTAGCAGAGGCTCAGGTAGAGTTGCTGTCTCGGCTAATTCATGAAGCTGGGAGGCGCTTTCCTGGCTCCAATCTGTCTTGGATGGATGATCCGACTTCACTGCCTGCACCTCCTACCAGCGATGACGAAGGGGACGCTCCTGAAGGGGTGGCGACTCAGAGAGTTTCTGAAGGAAATGTTTTGATTCCTGAGGCCGATCAGCAGACTCCCACAGAAACCGATCCTACGATTCCTCCGGCGCCTGAGGTTGAGATAGTGGTGCAACCTTCAGCTGGCTCTGTCTCTGAAGGGGGAGATGGATCTGTGCCACCATCTGTCGATCCCTCCCAGGCCATCGCCGATCCGCAAGCAGAGCATACTGCCGATCTTCCTGGCCAAGTAGATATTGTAGATATAGAGGGTTAGCGTAGGAGCTTAGATTAGCTTTCTTTTTATTCTTTTATTTTCCATCTCTGTAACAATTCTTTACAAATTGTATAGTGGAGGCATTTTGTATTAATAAAACTGCATATTTCTGCAAATCAATGTATACATAAGTTTGTACTAAATTTTGCAATATGATCGAGCTAATTAAAACTCGTAAAATAGCATAATGTTTGCATTAAATTTTGCAAGTACTTCCTGAATTCAAATAACGTCCAAGCTCAGCGACCGATCAGGTCGTTCTGGCTTTTCAGATCGCATAAAATTTGCACCATTTTGCTAAGTGATGCTTATAAAGCTGCATAAGGATTGCATAGCTGAGCTAGGTGATACTCGTAAAATCGCATAGTAATTGCAAAATCGAGTTGAGTGATACTCGTAGAGCTGCATGAGAATTGCATAGCCGAGAGTACTCGTAGGATCGCATAGTAATTGCAAAATCGAGTTGAGTGATACTCGTAGGATGGCATAAAAATTGTATAACCGAGCGAGAGAGGTGAGATCCTCTATAATACAGATAATACTTGGGGAGCTAAGATCCTCCTTCACAAAGGATTTGCTTATTTAGCTTGGAATGGGCATCATGCCTAGCGTAGAACACTATATTATGTATTAATTGAGCAATCATGAAAGGGAGAACCTTTTTATTAATAAGGCAATTTCCAGGTTCTGATACATTACGAGACATGGTACTTCTTGAGTACCTCAACATTCCAGCTTCTGGGGATATCCTGCCCCTCCACAGTTCGGAGCCTGTAAGTGCTTGGGCCTAAGACTTTAGAGACCTCGTAGGGCCCTTCCCAATTTGGCATCAGCTTTCCCACTCCGGCATTTCCCGAGCCTAATTCTGCCTTTCTGAGCACCAGATCACCTACATTGAAAGTTCTGGACCTTACTTTAGAATTATGGTATCTGGCCACTCTTTGTTTGTAGGCAGCGATCTTGGCGTAGGCGTCCTCCCTCTTTCCTTCTATGAGATCCAAGTCTTGGCACCTCTCTTGAGTGTTCATCCGTTCGGAGTAGAGAGCCGATCAGTAAGAAGGGAGGCCGACCTCCACAGGAATCATTGCTTCGGAGCCGTACACAAAAGAGAATGGAGTTTGATGAGTGCCTGTTCTGGGAGACGGTCTGTATGTCCACAGGACACTCTGCAGTTCTTCAGTCCAGTTGCCTTTGGCTTGACCCAGTCGCTTCTTCAATCCCTCCAAGATGGTCCGATTCGAGACCTCAGTCATTCCGTTGCTTTGGGGATGAGCGACAGATGTGAACTTTAATTTGATGTTCAAGCCTTGGCAAAAGTTTCTGAAGGTGGAGCTGTCGAACTGCTTGCCATTATCTGCAATAAAAACATTAGGTAAGCCATACCTGCAGATGATGTTCTTTCATGTAAAGCTCTTGACCCTCTCGGCTGTGATGGTGGCTACCGGCTCAGCCTCGATCCATTTGGAGAAGTGGTCTACAGCTACTATGAGGAATTTCATCTGCTTTTTGCCCTGGGAAAAAGGTCCTAAGATGTCCATGCCCCATTGGTCGAACGGCCATGCGACTCCGATCGGCTGTTGGTCTGCTCCATGCTGCCTTATAATCCTGCCATGTATTTGGCATTGCGGGCATATCCTTACTTTCTCCTAGGCATCTTTGAGCATGCTAGGCCAGTAATATCCCGTCTGAAGGGCTTTTCTTGCCATGGCTCTGCTTGCCTCGTGTGCCCCGCATATGCCTTCGTGGAGCTCTCTGAGGATATAGTCTCCCTCTTCTTCCACCACGCACTTGAGCCAAGGGTGACTGAAAGCTTTTTTGTACAAATCACCGTTAATGATGGAGTAATTGAGAGATTTTTGAGATACCTTTCGAGCTTCATCTTTGTTCTCGGGCAGACGTCCTGTCTGGAGGAACTGCTTGATTGGGCTCATCCAGGTTTCATTCTCTTGGTCGATCTCCATCATCTCTGGCTCATCTAGGGAGGAGGAAGTTTGGTCAACAACAGCAATGTTTCCTCTATAACGCTTTGTGAGGAAGCAGACATCTTCGCTAGCCGATCGGCTTCCGCAGTTTGGTCTCTTGGGACTTTCTGTAGCACCCATTCCGACCCAGCCTCTTCCAATTTTACGTAAACAGCTTTAACTTTGGCTAAGTACTGGATCATTGTGGCCTCACGTGCTTCGAAAGTCCCTAAAACTTGACTGATTACTAGCTGGGAGTCACTCCTGATGGCTACTGACTCCGGTCGGATGGCGTGGAGCAGCCTCAGCCCTTGAAGGAGCGCCTCATACTCTGCCACATTATTAGAAGCTTTAAAATTAAGCTTTATGGCGTACCTTATTGTGATGCCCAAAGGGCCTTTTATTACTATGCCGATGCCTCCTCGAGTGTCGTTTGCTGTGCTGTCCACTGTCATTTCCCAATTTTGTGGCTTGGGCTGACTTTGTGGTTCCTCACCCGCAAATTCGGCTATGAAATCTGCTAAAGCTTGGGCCTTTATTGCTTTTCTGGGCTCATATCTGACATCCCAGGACTGTAGCTTAATTGCCCATCCCACCATTTTGCCTTCCAGATCGGGCGTCTGGAGTATCTTCCTAAGAGGATGGCCCGATCGGACGACAATTGTGTGCGCCTCGAAGTATGGGCTAAGCTTCCTTACACACATCATGAGAGCAATAATAAGCTGCTCAACCGGCCCCTTTCTTAGATCTGCGCCTCTGAGTACTTCACTTACATAGTACACGGGTAGCTGTTGAGTATCTTCCTCTCGGACCAGAGCACCTGCAACAGCTTCCTTAGAGGTGGCTAAATATAAGTACAGATTTTCACCTGGTACTGGTCGGCTAAGCAACGGTGAGTTGGTGAGGAATGCCTTTAACTCTTGAAAGGCTTGCTGGCAGTCTTCCCCCCAGATGAAAGTTTCACTCTTCCTAAGCTTCTTGAAGAAAGGCGTGCAGCGCTTGGCAGAGGAGGAAATGAATCGTCCTAAGGCTGTTATCCTTCCGTTCAACTTCTGGACATCTTTTATGTTCCTGGGGGGTTGCATATCGAGGATGGCCTTTATTTTTTCTGGATTTGCCTCAATCCCTCGTTGAGAGACTAGGAATCCCAAAAATTTTCCTGATGGTACCCCGAAGACACACTTCTCGGGGTTGAGATTCATCTGGAATTTATTCAAGGTGTCAAAAACTTTTGCCAGATCGGCTGGATGCTCCTCGGCACTTCGGCTCTTGACGATCATGTCGTCAATATATACTTCGACATTCTGTCCGATCTGGTCTTTGAAAATCTTGTTCATCAGACGCTGATATGTGGCCCCAGCATTTTTCAGTCCGAACGGCATCATTCTGTAACAGAACATCTCGTCGTCTGTGATAAAGCTGGTTTTCTCCTGATCTAGGAGCCACATCAGAATTTGGTGGTAGCCGACATATGCGTCTAGAAGAGAATAAATAGCGTGGCATGCTGTGGCGTCTACCAGCTGGTCTATGCTGGGCAAGGGATAACTGTCTTTGGGACATGCCTTGTTAAGGTCGGTGAAGTCGACACACATCCGCAGCTTGCCAGACTTCTTCTTGACCAGCACTACGTTAGCCAGCCACTCCGGATAGTCTACCTCTCGGATGGTTCCGGTCTTAAGCAGCCTATCCACCTCTTCGGAGATGAACTTCCTCCGATCGGGTGCGTGCCTTCTTAACTTTTGGCGGATCGGGGGAAAGTTTGGGTCCACATTTAACTTATGGGTGATTATTTTGGGATCTACCCCTGGGATATCTTCTGGCTTCCAGGCGAAGGTCGCTTGATTGATGGTCAAAACATGCATGATGGCTTCTTCAGTTTCTTTATCCATGCTTGTCCCCACCTGAACATTTTTGCCTTTATCTAGCGACCTGGCCTTTGTGGCCTCTGCGGGGTCCATCCTGGGCCTTTTCACCTGCTCTCGTTGCTCAAGGCCGGGCTCTACGATCATTGCTTCTCGCTGTTGCTTTATCATGGTGATATAAGCCTCCCTGGATGCTTTCTGGTCACCTCTTAGGATGGCGACGCCTCCTGTGGTTGGAATCTTCATCACCATGTAGCGGATGGAGGTAACGGCTCCTGTCTGGAAAAGCAATGGCCTGCCGAAAATAGCATTGTAGGTGAATGTCATGTCAACAACCATGAAAATTACCTTACAAGCGTGAGCTATCGCCTCTTGGCCTAGCTCGATAAAGAGCTCTACGGATCCCACTACGGGGATGGTGGCGTTGCCCAGGCCGATCAAAGGAGTGGCGTTCGGCTTCAGCTCTCCGATCGGAAGTCCCATGGCTCGGTAGGCCCGGAGAGTTAGGACGTTGACAGCACTGCCATTGTCCACCAGAATTCTCTTTACATTGAAATTATTTATCCGAGCTCTTACAACGAGAGCGTCCTCATGAGGGAACAGGACGCCTTGTGCGTCCTCGCTCGAAATGGTGACTGAGGCAGGCTGCTCTGCCTAGCGGGAGAGGTAGACACCTTTGCCTTTCCCTTTCTTGGGGAGATTCTCTCCATAGGATGATCCTCCGGTGATCACGTTTATCACCCCGGCGTAGGGCCTGCTTGGATCGACGTTTCTGGGGTTCCTGCGCTCATCATCATCTGAGTTAGGGTCGTCCCTCCGAGGCTTCGGCTGTCTACAGGGTTCGTCCCCTGTGGCCGGGTCTATGAATCTCCTGAGGGCCCCACGGCGTATCAGCCTTTCGATCTCCTTTTTGAGAGAGGTGCACTCGTCGGTTAAGTGACCGACATCTTTGTGGAATTCGCAAAATTTGCTTGGGTCCCTCAAACCCCGGCTTCTTGTAGAGAGGTCCCTGGGCCAGTTGACTTTGCGGTGCTTCTCTTTAATCCACATCAACACCGCGGTTGGGGTAGCATTGAGAGGGGTGTACGTCCTCTCTGCCTGGTCGTCTGGACGCGGGTTCCGGTCTCTTCCCGATCCTCTAGCCTGGCCTAAATTTCTGGAACCCTAAGCTCCATCTTGGCCTTTAGCTGTCCGATCGGAAGCGGGGGCTCTTTGAGTAGAGCGATTGTCCGGATATTGAAGGCGGTCCAGAACGCTGGTCCTTCCTCTTCTGTTGGACCTAAGGGCATCATCCAACTGGATGTGTTGCCTGGCCCTCTCCATAAGTTCGGTAAAGCTGGATGGGGGTCTTGTTGTAAGTGACTCGAAGAGTGGTCGGTCAGTGATGCCCCCCGATAAGGCGTTGGTCGCCATCTCAACACTGACATTTCTCACTTCAGACATGGTAGCCTGAAACCTGTCGATGTAGTCTCAAAGACTTTCATCTGTCCTTTGGTAAAGGTTGCACAGGTCGTTCACCGTCTTAGGCGCACGTGTTTGCACAATGAACCTCGTAGTGAACAACTCCTTTAACTGTCTGAATGACGTAACGGATCCCATGGGCAGCTCGTGGAACCACGTCAATGCATCCCCTCCCAGAGTGGTGGGAAAAACCCTGCAGGCTATTCTTTCATCATAAGTATAGACCTGTACCTTGGTCAAGTACTCTGCCAAGTGTGTGGTAGGATCGGTTTTGCCTGTGTACCTTTCCATAACCACATCTCGCCACCTGGGGGGGAGCTCAGCATCGATGATTTCTCTGCAGAAGGGGGAGGCAGTGTTCCCACAAGTATTTCCTTCGAAGGCGCCTCTTTTGGGTGAGAGGACACCAAACTGCTTGAGCTTCTGCATAAACCACTGGTCTTGCTTATTCAACAGGTTCTGTTTGCTCAGGGTCGTGGCGGTGGACTCGCCCTTGTGCTTCCTAGCTTGGCTGCGGTTTGGTGTGCACATGTAGGACACATCATCCCTCGCGGACGGAGTGGCGGACCTATTGCTGTAGGGAGAGGCCCTACTTGCAGACATTATCTGCTTCCCCTTGTCACTCTTGCCTGGGGTCCTGATCGCACTTTTCCTGGTTCCCTGAGCTCGGGACTCATTAATAATGATTCCTTATTCCTGTTTTTTCTGAAGTCTTCGCCCGCGAGGTAATCCTCTTGGGCTCTTTCAGAAACAGTTGGCATCTTACCCTTCTCAAGGGTTTGGACAATGCTTTTTGTAAAATCACTGAGAATGGCGCGCATGTCCCTCACAGTGATGGGGGTGTCCTCTAGTTGCCTAGTAGTGGCATTATCGAATTCGGGAAGGAGGTTGGTCCTCATGGGGGACCTGGTGGGCGCTGCCCTCCTTCTCGAGGTGCCTGATATGGCACGAGCGTCGTCATCATGGTCATGGTCCATGGGGGTTGTATTCTCGTTGGATCTTGAGTTCGACATCTCTCAATGAAAGCACCAAATGATAAATCCAAAAATGTCTTTATCTATAGGAGAGAGGTCGATCCGATCGAATGAGATAACCCTGCAATAAGAAGAGCCCAGTCGGACCAGGCGTGAGCACTCCGAAGCTTAAGTTAGTAGCTTAGAGAGAGAATGTGCTTTAGAGAGATAATGGTGTGAATTCAATACCTGGTGCCATCGTTGGCTGGACTATTTATATGAGATAGTCGAGGGGCACTCGAGTGCCTGAGGAGTGATTACTGGCCGTCAGAGTAGGTATCCGGCGACATGACAGGGAGCAGGTGGTAGGCATGGGCGCTACCTTGTGTCAGGCGGCTGACGGGACTGGCGGTCACATCAGCCGATCGGGGATGTGCGCTGCCTAGGAGCTCGTGTCTGATACGTTTAGCTGATGGGCTTTGGGCCTTGCCAGTCTGAGTGGGCCGACAAGATGGGCCTCAGAGCAAATGATATTTGCTGGGTTATCAATAATAATAATAATAATAAAAGATAGCTAAGAGATTAATGAAATAATAATAATAATAATAATAATAATAATAATAATAATAATAAACTTTGAAAATATATTAATATGCAAATATTAAAAATGATTAAGCTAAAAACTAAAATAAAATAAAATAGCAAGTTAAAGAAGAACTAAAAAACAATGAAGAAAGAAAACCAACGTGAAGAATAAAAAATGATGGAAGTTAAGGAATAAAAGTTTAAGTAAATTAAGAGTAAAACACGTGAGGTTGTTCACACTATAAGACAAAATGTGGCCAAAAGTCATGGAAATGCAAATGAAATGTAAAAAGAAAGTGGGAATGAAAAGCTAAGAGCATAACGAGTCGTGATGAGCATTCACGACTCGTGAGTGCTCTTCAGTGCACTCACGAGTCACGACTCGTGAGTGCTCTTCACGAGTCGTGCGACGCGCAGTGATTCTGATCGGGAAAACGACGTAAAATTCGATCAGTCACAGGGGAACATGACGCCAACCGACTGAGGAACACAAATTTCGATCGGGCAAACCACAATCTAAGTAAAAAACAAGAACGAAATCCGATCGGGAATCAAAATACAAGCAAAACAAAATCGCTGACTCAAAGAAATAGAAAAATAGAGGTGAACAGAGTATGAACAATGGGCCTAACAAATGCAAAATCCGATGATCAAATATGCATAATGAAGCCACGAAACATACTGATTTAAGCGTAACAACAACGTAAATGCAATGAACGGATTAAAAAAATCACACAACACATATATATACAATATGTACAAACACAGAGGTAACAGATAAAAACCAACGAGAAAGAGAAAGAAAATAAGAAGAAATAAAAAAGAAAGAAGAAGCAAAGATCCCAATATTTACCGATATTTGATCTGCAGATGATGAAGTTCTGATTTCCTCTTTGATTTTCTCAGGAATTAATTTCCTGGATTCAAAAGCAATCTCAAACTGCTTCAAGAACAAAAATCGCTTTCTTGCTCTCAAAGCTCTTTTCTTCCTGGGTTCTTTCTACATTTTTTTTTTTAAAATCCCCTCTCCTTCCATTGTTTTTTCACTTTTTCTATCTATTTTTCTCGTAAAAACTTAGGGTTTTCTTAGGCATATTCCTTGTAAAACCCTTGATCCCCCTCTCTCCAAATCAGGCTCCTCCTGTAAAAATCAGAAATAACCCCTGCATGTCCCAACAAGATCCCTAGAAACATGGAGAAGAGAGACGTTAGGGCAGTTGGCGCGTGAGGCAGTGAAGCTGCATCTCACGTTAGTGAGATAGGCCTCACCAACGTGAGGTTGCCCCTTACGTGAGATGGGCCTCACCGATGTGAGGCTGCATCTCACGTGAGATGGGTTCACACCACAGGCCTCAATTCAAATCATTTTTTTTAACTAAAAATTATTTTTATTTATTAATTTTTTTTTTTTTTGAGAAAATCATCACTTCCATTTGCCTTTTTCCTGTGAATAGGTAATATTTTTATCATCGGATAATTCTGATCTTGAACCGTCTCGGGACCCGAAGGCTGCTAAAAGAGGAATGTATAGGTTGGACACTAAATCTGTGATGACCTTGAGAAGTGAACGTAATATGAATCGTCCATGGCTTCGTGAGTGGTCTAGAGGTATACCTTCTCCATTGTTCAGGAGGGTCGTCATGTCAACCCAGTCCATATGAAGATTTTGTGAAATCTTCACTTATTATCTAGTTGACATGTGTGTCAAAGGTTTATGAAGTTAGCTTTTTTTATTTTAATAAGACTTATGTTTCTTATTACTTTTTGACATGAGGGTCTTATTTTGGATTATTGGATTTTAAATATTGGTTGAATGAATGCGTTTATTTATTATGTTGGCTTTTAATTTTATAATAAATGTATTTATTTAACTATTAATTGTCTTGCATTATTTTATGAGTAAAATGATTGCATGCTTATTAAGTAGAGACTTAATAAATTTAAATCAATATGATTCCCCTCTTGCATTCGAGAACTTAACAATCCAATAATTCAAATTTACTATGCATGAAATTTTAACTTGTAAGGATGGATATTAAGACTTAGGGGGTAATTGGATACTCTTAGTAGCCTTTTCGAATTGAAGCCTAATAGAAAACTTTACTAAGTTTTTATTTCATATGCATAGTAAATAGCATGTATTGCCTAATCTCCTTTAATTTCCTGCAATTTTTTATTCCATTAGAGATCTGAGGATCCAAATGGCTACTACTTCCAAATCCATTATCGTCGAGCTGAATAAGGACTTGAAATTGAATGGCGAAAATTATGAAATCTGGAGTATGAAAATCCAGTATGTGCTTGAGGAGCAGGTGTTAGTGGTTATGCCCTAGGCCAAACATTTGGACTTTGATGTAATCAATACATTTTCATTTATATAATGGTTTTCTTCACATTGATATTATTGGCATGTTACATTATTGTAATGTTTATGAATAACAATGTTATTCATGTTGTCCCTAGTCATTTATCAATAAAGGGCATAAAGATAAATTAAGACTAGTATAGATTTGCATTGATAATCATGGGATGATTATATATGTTGATATAAATCAAATCTATAGGTACTTGCTAGAGAACAAAGTATTGGATAGACCCACTATAAGATCAATTCATGGGATAGTGTCATAAGTGATCTTATAATAGATATGTTATTGAATCCTTTGACCTGAGGTTATCATAGTTTCCTACATAAGGATCATTATGTTTTGACATAATCAAACGTTATCTTTAATCGGATAATTATAAAGTTTATGATCGGACATAATGAGAATTATGCGGAGGAAAGTGAATAATCAAGATGGAATTTGTCCCTCTCTAATGAGAGAGATATCTATTGGGCCCCTCGATAAGTAGGACTGTAAAATGCATGGCCGTGCTCGAATGAATTGATAGTGTCATCAATATCATTTGAATTTATCAGTCTACTTAGTGATCGGGAAATTAAATGTTTGAACAATATAAGTTTGACATGTACCATGACTTATGTTCAAATAAGGTATCGTGTGATAAAAGGATAATAACATGTTCTATTGACAGGTTAAAATCGGACTAACGATATTTATATTATTTGGGTAGTCATAATGTCTTGCTAGAGACCAATTATGACTTGTGGGCTTATTATGAGATAAGGCCCACTGCCAACATAATATAAACCTATTGGGTCACACACCAAGACCAAAATGAACAATATGAATTTTATTGGGCTATTGGGCTATTATCTCTTGTTATTAACTCTTATCAAAACTTAATTTCCGTTTTTCAAAAGGAATGAGAGTTTTAAGGTAGTTAAAAACATTGGATACCGACATTGGATACCAACATAGGATACCAACATTGGATACCCTAGCTAGCTTAACTTCTTGTTGAGAAGAAGAAAAGCTAAACTCTAGCTAATTTTCTGAAAAAAAAAAAAAAAAAACACAGCCACCATTGTTCTTCCTTGAGAAGGAAAGAAAATCGTAAAATCCATTCGCATCTAAAGGGAACTAGCAACCCTGCGACTTCGGTTCATTTTGTTCATGCGTGTGGATACCAATAGAGGACGTTCGTGTTAAAGGCAGCGTCTTCAGTTCGATTTAAAAGTGTTTAATTCGAATTCCCACACTGAAAAAGGTTAGTAAATCTTATCACTTCCATTTGAATCAATCGAAATACATGGATCCTGTTTTTCGGGTTTTATTTTTCCGCTGCGTTTAATTTGCATTATTCTGCTTAAAACCCAGCAGCAGGAGGCCCTCGAAACCTTAAGTTCAGTTATGGCTGAACCTGAGGATGGCAATACGGCCCAATATAGGCTGGATCGAGATGCCTATGTGGCATGGAAGAAAAAGAATTCCACTGCTCGGATCATCTTGCTGAGTGCGATGGAAGATGATTTCACTAAGCAATTTCACAAGTATCAGAATGCAATGGATCTGTGGATCGCATTACGGGAGAAATTCGGAGGTGTTACTCTGACCAAACTTCGATCGCTGGTGATCAAATTTGATACCTATCAGAAAAAGCCTGATCACCCTATGCAAAAACATCTAAGAGAGATGGAGAATATGATTACTGAGCTTAGTGAATATGGTCATAAGTTGACCAACGAGCAGCAGGTTCAAGTTGTCATCCGTTCCTTACCAAAGAGTTGGGAGTATATGAAAATGCAACTGACTCACATGGATAGCATTAAGACATTTGAGGATGTCGCTCGTTACTTGGAGCTTAAAGAAGATAGACTGGGATCGATCAAGGTCAATGCCGAAGTGCATGTGGCACAGTCCCGTTTTGGTGGGATGAGTTCAAACCAGAATAAGAAGAAACGCTTCAAAAGTCAAGGTAAGGAACAAGCCAAGAAAAATAAGTGGCCAAAGAAAGAATAGAATTCAAAGAGGTCCACGGGCAAGAAGAAAGTAAACGTTTCAAGAGTGAAATATTTTAATTGCCAATAAAACTATGCAAAAGACTGCATTGTGCCTAAACAGGTACACTATTCTAACTCAAGAGTGAGTGAAATTTGTGTATCTAGTTCTATGTTATTAACTGAATTTCATCCTTTGTGGGTGATAGATTCAGGAGCAACGGACCACGTAACAAAGGATTGAGATGCCTTTGTTGAATTTCGGCAAATACTCAGTGGAGTAAAATGGATTTATGTAGGAAACAATGCTTAAGTGGCAGTACAAGGGATTGGCACATGTAGATTAGTCTTGCATATAGGCTGAACCCTACTCTTACATAATGTGCTCTACGCTCTAAACATTTGAAGGAATTTAGTTTCTATTCTTGTTTTAATGAATCTTGGTTTTGATTTACATTTTAAGGATGACAGTGTAAGCTTATTTTTGGATGGTGTTTTTTATGGTTATGGTTTCATTTCGAACAGTTTGATAGTTTTGGATATTGATCCTGACTTTATGAATAAAGCAAGTTTTTCCTTTATGTCTTCTACTTCACATAGTTATCAAAATCATGTGAAATTATGGCATACTAGATTAAACCACGTAGGGCAAGATTGAATGAATTGGTTAGCCAAAATAGGTTTGCTTGGTGATTTAAATAAGGTTTAATTACCTATATGTGAGCACTGCTTAAAAGGGAAATTGGTTAGAAAACCGTTCGGAAAAGGAACTAGAGCAGTAATTCTGTTGCAATTAGTTTATTCTGACGTATGTTGTCCGATGAATGTAAGGGCAAGGCATGAGGCTATTATTTCATCACATTTATAGATGACTATACTAGGTATGGTCATATCTATTTGATTTCTCACAAGTCAGAAGCATTGGGTTGCTTCAAGACTTATATGAATTTTGTTGAGAATCAATTAGACAAAAGATTAAAGCTTTGAAAACTGACTGAGGTCAGGAATATCTTTCTGATGAATTTAAAGCTTTATGTGATGAAAAAGGGATTGAGCGTCAGTTGTCCACTCCTAAAACTCCACAATAAAATAGTGTTGTAGAAAAGAGAAATAGGACTCTCCCTGAAATGGTTAGATCTATGATGGCAGAGGCAAATTTACCAATCTCCTATTAGGGAGATGCTCTATTAACTACTACATATGTTCTGAACCGCGTGCCCTCCAAATCTGTCACATCCATGCCTTATGAGATATGGACTAGTCGACAACCTGATCTAAGCCATTTATGACCTTGGGGTTGTGCTGCGTACGTCCATGATACCTCAAGTAAATTTAGTAAATTGGGACCAAGAGGTAAAAAGAGTATATTTGTGAGATATTCTAAAGTATCAAAAGGATACGTCTTCATAGGTGAACAGGAAAATGGTACAATGACAGAATTTGAATCACGAGATGTTATATTCTTAGAGGATGAATTTCCAAAATTGGGCGAAGTGAATCAAGATTTCACTTTTTATGAAACACGGGAAGAAGAAGAACTATCAGGATCACTCCATCCAAGTGGGTGGGAATTAGAGGAAGAGGGTATGATCCGGATGTTCGAGACCCTGATTTCAGTGGGAGTATTCTTGACTCCAGTGGGAGTATGGAACAAGGCCCTATTGGGAGCATTCCGAATTATGATGAATATATGAGACATGTTTATCAAGATTCAGAATTGCGCAAATTTAAAAGGAGAAGTGTTCCTCGCCAACGATTTGAGATCGAAGGCTCGAACGAAGCTCTTTTTGTAACCCCACAAGATGAGGAAGAGTCTAAAAATGTTCAAGAAGCTCTTTCATGCCCATCTAAAGAAAAATGGATTAGAGCAATGGAAGAACTAAAGAAAAATGGATTAGAGCAATGGAAGAAGAAATGGCATCTATGAGATCAAATCACGTTTGGGAACAAATTGATCTACCTGAAGGACGCAAACCAATTGGGAATAAGTGGATTCTCAAGGTGAAGTGAAAAGCTGATGGTAGTATCGAAAGATACAAGGCTAGGCTAGTCGCTAAGGGGTTTACACAATAGGAAGGGATTGACTACAAGGAGACTTTCTCACCAGTTATAAGATTTACTTCCATAAGGTTAATTCTAGCCATTGTAGCAAGTTTAGACCTAGAGCTACATCAAATAGATGTAAAGACTGCTTTTCTCAATAGAGAATTGTATGAAGAAATTTACATGGATCAACCTATAGGTTTATTGAAAAAGGCAGCGAACATAAGGTTTGCAGATTGATGAGATCGATCTATGGCCTCAAGCAGTCTTCAAGACAATGGTATTTAAGATTTCATGAGACAATCATGTCGAATGGGTTCAATATGATTGATCAAGACCATCGTGTCTATAATAAAAGCTCTAAAAGTAATTTTGTTATTTTAACATTATATGTAGATGACGTACTAATAGCTGAAAATGACAAAAAGTATGTAAATGAAATCAAAGGATGGTTATCGTCCAACTTTGAGATGAAAGATATAGGTCATGCAGACTATATTCTTGTAGTTAATATTTTAAGAGATTGTTCAAGAAGGTTGTTATCGCTTTCTCAAGAGACATATATCAACAAAGTCCTTGAATGATTCAATATGCATAACTGTAAGCCCATTGATACCCCTATTGCTAAGAATCGGTTTCTCAACAAAGAGAAGTGTCCTAAGATGCCAAAGGAGATAGAATGTATGAAGAACATTCCATATGCCAATGTCGTGGGTAGTCTTATGTATGTTATATTGTGTATAAGACCTGATATATGCTATGTTGTGGGCATGGTAAGTAGATATAAATCTAACCCAGGCGAAGCACATTGGAAAGTAGTTAAGAGGATACTTAGATACCTCAAAAGTACAATAGATTATTCTCTATCTTATCAAGGCAAGGATTTGCATTTGAGAGAATATACAAATGCTGATTGGGCAGGAGATGTGGATGATAGAAAATCCGCTTCAGGATTCATATTCTTGTTTGGCAAGGGTGCCATCTCATGGAGTAGCAAGAAACAAACCTATGTGGCCCTATCAACGATGGAAGCTGAATTTGTCGCTTCTATAGCTGCATTACAAGAGGCAGTTTGGTTAAAACGGTTTATGGACCAACTAAAAGTAACTGTCTCGGAGGAACTAATGATCGTCTATAGTGACAGTCAATCGTCGATAGCTTATACGAAAGATCCATAATTTTATAGTAGGACCAAGCATATCGACATTAAGTATCAATATATAAAAGACATTGTTGCACAAGGAGATATAAACTTACAATACATTTCTACGCATGAAATGATAGCAGATCCGTTGACAAAACCCATAGCTAGAGATGTGTTTGAGAGGCACATTAGATCTCAGGGTTTGCATAAAAATTGAATAGTACCATTTTTATTTTATGTAATCCCTTAAAATTATTATTTATGAATAATAATCAAGTTCATTATTGGCAATACGTGAGTGTGAATGTTTATAAGTAAATATTTACTGTTATTTGTATGAGATTGAGCATGTCGGAAGAGAAGTAGCCCACTCACAAGGGTGTTTACCTTAGTTTTATGAATGAGTTGGCAAAAACTAAGATGGGGCGATTTTTGAACATATGAGAATGCTCGAGAGCCTGTTCAAAATAAAAGTGTCGTCTTGCAGAAATTACAAGATTTGTCTTGTCAAGGTGCAAGATAAAAACATACATAAAGTTGTATGCTTTGTATTGAGATCCAAATAAGGATTGTATGGAATCCGATGGTAAGTTAAACGTACCTGCCATGTTCTGTCTAAAATGGCCAGAAGTAGTCCTTAAGTAAGTGGACTAAAGTTGAATGCTTCAGTACATTGCAACCTTACGCTTCTGTATGGTGTTATATATATACATTTTAAATGTAAGATATGCGCTCCTTTAAGGGAAGGAAAGAATATCATAACACATGTTTTATACCGTGTGTGCTTATGTGACCAAGGGATGGGAAGTCAATATTATTGATCTCAACTTTTCCTATTATGAGACCCTACCATATTTTGTTAGACCCTTAACTTATTCCTAAAGTATGGTTCAGTGTGGCTAGCTTAGTTAGTCTCCAAGAGGCCATGGGATAATTTGGGCCTGGTGGACCTTACTAGAAAAGCGAGCTGAATCTTGATGAATGGCATATAGTAAGAGGGGAATATAGCTTTTTGATCACATTCAATTGTTTCGTGGTTCATCGGCTAGCCTATTATGGTCTCTATAAGTAGAGACATAATAGTGAACACGAAAATTATTTTTTATGAGATCATGAGTTAAAACAGTGAATGTGAGAAAGCAATCTAGGGTTTGGCATACGTGAATAAAAGGATCTCATCTTTTCGAGATGTTATATATCCCTAACAGGTGTATAGCACTAGTGCTCTCGATGTATACTGGTCACAAGGTCTATCTACCTGTATAATTGAAGAACTTGACTGGAAATCATTCCGTCATGTGCGAGTGGGAGATGATAGAATCTGGATACGCCCATGACTCTTGATATGGATCCGGATCCATATCTAGATGGGAATTTCATAGATATAAAATGATTTTAATATTTGGTCTTTTAATTAAGGGATTTATCCCTTAATTAAAGGCTTTTAAGATGGGATGTTACAATATGTAACTTCCCTCTTAAAGGAAAAGGGAACCTCTTAAAGGAAAAGGGAAGTTACTACATGTAACTTTCCCCTTAATGCACATTAAAAGGGGTAACTCCCTAATTGGGAGTTAATATTCCCATAATGGTGCATCAAACCTATTTGGGAGAAGAGCCCTATAAATAGGAGAAGAGCCCTATAAAGAGGTTAGTTTTCTAATGAGAAAACAAGGAAGAGAATTTCCATATGCTGAAACTCTGTCGGTTTTACCTCTCACTGTTTTTCACTCCAAGTGATTTTTAGACTGTGATCAAGTTGTCGTTATCTCGCTTGTGGATATTCTCCAGACCAGTGACGCCAGAAGGGATCCTTATTTATGCTCCCTCTTTATATCTGCGCTACAAGAGGTAGGTAGCATATAACCCGATTTGTTACCTCCATAGGTGCATATGGCATGTTATTTACCCTTTAGGACCTAACCCAATCCAGTGACTTTTTTTTTAAAGGACAGACTGCCTGTTTTCAGGTTTTTACCCTATCATTTTGCCTAACTTTTGTTTAAAGAGCCAGTTACGGTTTTTATCTTTAATTGCTTTTTTTTAGTCTTTTTTTTTTACAAATTGTAAGAAAGGCTGAAGCTGTTATTAGAGATCTTTCATGGGTGATCAGCATGTACTTACGTCCTAGACCATATTTGTATGAGCTTGATTCTCCTCATGAAGGTGCTATAGAATTGGCTTTACAGTTGATAATAGGATGAACCAGCTGAAGCACCCGATAGCAAGAGAAATCATAGGACAGGAACTAGATAACTTTAATCATGCAAAATGAATTATTCTGATCACCCCAGTATGTCACTGCATAAATGCATATGTTTCAGTTTGATTTCATCACACATGATCCTTATTTGGCATTAACTCGAAAAATACAAGACCTCATCTAATCTCGAGATGGATCATATGAGCATCGAACTCCTGTTATTAATCATCCCTTTTGGGTTTTCATGATTGAAGATATTCTCCCAGCCTGTAATTTTTTCCCAGAATGCCTTTTCTCCAGTTTTCACCCTGGCAGGGCGCTCAATTTTAGTGAGGTCGCCTTTTTCGATTTTCAACCCATAGAGCATTTATTTTTATTTTTCCATTTTTTTTATTCTTTTTAGCCTTAACCATCGAACCTCCCTCAGTTTGTCGGTGTCGATTGGTTTCTTTGAATTTACTTTCATCTTCGTTAGCCGGAAAGGCTGCTTCTTCTGATAGTGCTTCTTTTTAGCCCCAAAGGCTTCATCTTGACCCTTGTGGAAACTGGCTGAGATAGTGAGTCCTCCATTTGTAACTTGAATGTGAAATCCCGCACCTTGCTTTTGTCGGCTTTGGTGGCTCAATTTTTGAAGTAGCCCTTAATGGTTAAGATTGGGTTATACGTTAGCCTCAGATGGTTTAATTACAAAACTGTGGGTTTTTTTTTTTGGTAGAAATAATGAGCTTTCCTTATAAGGGTCCATGCTTTACTCATCTTGGTCCCAAATGGTTAAAGGTCAATCTTGATTGGCTTTGCAGTAAATATCTCAAATGGTTAGGAGGAAAGGAATTATAAGGCTTGGTTCTAATGAGCTATATATTTCTTGTGAAGGGCCAAAGTTTCGTTTGTCTAACTTCTGATATAACCCTTTAATGATCGGAGCTTGGTTTTGTTAGATTGCATCGTATGTGTCCTGGCTTTTGAAATTTTTCTCGTCGTCATACTGCCATATTGAAGCAATGCTGTCCCAATAATGCCCTTGTCAATTTTTAGCATGTCATCCTAGGTCCAGGCAAAGGCCCTTTTCTTTTTCCTTTTTTTTAGTTTTTTTATTTTTTATTATTATCTCTCAGAATTTTCCTCTCTTCGGGAGTTATATCAGATGCTATCAAGATTTCCTTTGGATTTTCCAAAGTCTCGAAATTAAATCCAGTTGTATTAGTTGAATTAATGTCAAAAATGAATGCATCATGATCATGTGAAATGAAATCATTAAAAATATCATATAAATAAGTGATATTATTCATCTTATTGAAATAACCAAAATTGCAAACATTGTTAAAAAAAAGTTCTTGGAATAATAAAAAAATGAAACATCTGAAAAAAAAAACATTATTTTCATCTCCACTCTCACTAGTGGATTAACAATCTACCGTCCCCACGGGAATCCCTTCTTCACTCGTCTCCCAACGGGTGATAGCCACGTACTCATCTCCATATAGCTCTTGCAAAATATGCCATTCGAGTAAACCAGACCCCGATCATATACACAGTTGGGGGGATTGCATTATAGCTTAACTTCTTCTTATTCTCTCTCTTCTCAGGATTCGTGATATGTTTGGAGTCGATAAGATCTTGGATCTTGTTCCTCAAAGTTCGACAATAATCTATTAGATGCCTAGTGTGCTGATGGTAGGCGCAGTACTGATCACCTCTGTGCCCTGGCTATCCCTGATTCATAGCTGGCTTGGGTGGCAATGGTTGTAGCTTGCCCTCCTTCAATAATCTCTCCAACACCCAGGATAGAGACTGGCCCAAATTAGAAAAGTACCTCTGGCCCCATCCCACTTTGGTAGCTGAAACCTCGGTCGTCTTACCATTTCTGTTATTACTGCTTCCAGTACCACCCGACTTGTACCGTGATTGGCTCCCATAACCCTTCCCAGCAAAATTAGTTTGGCTTGCTTTCTTTGCTAGGTAAGCCCCTTCAGCCTCTACAACAATGTCTTTAAGTGACTCTCAATCTTTGAGCCCATTAAAGCTGAGAAAGTCCCTTAAGTAAGCTTTGACTCTCAATCTTTGACTCTCGGTCGTCTTACCATTTCTATTATTACTGCTTCCAGCACCACCCGACTTGTACCGTGATTGGCTCCCATAACCCTTCCCAGCAAAATTAGTTTGGCTTGCTTTCTTTGCTAGGTAAGCCCCTTCAGCCTCTACAACAATGTCTTTAAGTGACTCTCAATCTTTGAGCCCGTTAAAGCTGAGAAAGTCCCTTAAGTAAGGGCAGGAGTTCTTAGTGAATAACCTGATCTGATCAGCAGTGTCGGGTTTTCTTTTCATCTCCATGACCCTATTCCTCCATCTTGTAAGGTATTCATGGAACAACTCATCATTCCTTTGCTGTAAAAGTTTGAGGTCATTTAAGGTGACCTCCATTCTCGTGCTGCAGTCATACTACTTCATGAACTCTTCAGTCAAAAGGTCACAATCCTCGTTGGACCTCCTGTCCAACCCATGATACCAGTCTACTGCTAGACCCACTAGACTAAGGCAAAAAATATTTCATCTTTTATTTCTTGGTCAACCCTGTGCCTTTTATCACCAAGGTATACTGTTTAATGTGTGCAGATGGGTCCGAAGTACCATTGAACTTCGGTAGCTCATGCATCTTGAACCTTTAGGGCAATAGCTCTTCATCTCCTAGATCTTTATCCTCAGGATTAATCCCTTTTCCAACTAATAACAAGCGGGTGATCACCTCAATCTGTTGCTTCATTCCTCTCATAGCCTCATCCTCCACCCTGGGTGCTCTACCCCTCACAATTAGAGGTGCTATTGCCTTTTTATTTCCCTCCTCAATCATAAAATCTTCATCGGGATTAGGGATCCTGACCCTTCTTGGCTCAATAAGCGCAGTAGCTCTATGCTCATTAATAGGTTGGCGGGCAGCATTACCAACGAGAGGAACCTCTCCGCCAGTAGGCGGTTCAACTTGCCCTCCAACATGGACTACCGGTGGCCATGGAGCAATAGTGATTGTAGAGCAATGGTTGATTGTGCAGCAAGAGGATGAACAATACTTTCGGCCATAGCGTCCATCATCTCTATCATCCTCCTCTCAAAATCCTCTAGTCTCCTGGCAAGGTCTTGAGTGGTTAAAGCTCTGGTTGCTTCTGCCATTGATGATTCTAAAGATGATTCACTGGTTGTTGAGAGTGATTCAGAGTTCCAATCAGACACCAATTTTGGCAACTCAAAGAGCAGGTTAGTCCTTGCTAGTCGACCGTCGGGACTCCTAGTTCACTTAGATGAATCTATAATGGCTGCAAGACTCAAACTGTTGGAATGATGCATGAATGACATATATGATGCATGATCATGTGTTATGCAACATTCACAACCACATGCAAGCAAGTAGATCCTTCCAACCTTATCGCTCCCACACAGGAGGTAATGTGGTCTCTTTCCTAGATGGGCTTAGTCCATGGGTTAACGGGGAACCCAATGGATGCGTATGGTGCACAGTAAAAAATCAGTAGCATAACATCTCTTATCTAAATCACATACACATGGCTCTTGATCATTGTGTATTCAGGCAGTCAAAATAAACCGACATGTGCCTATCGGGGCATGAAAGCCTTTAATTAGGTGACCAACCAATTCATCTAGGTTTGTCTAATACATAGTGATCCATACAGCAAGCATAGTATTATGGCTCATATCACCTAGGGGAAGTACCTATTTTCATTACATGAGCTTTAATCAGGGTGATGATACTTTTGGGCTACCCAAGCATGATTCCTGCCAACGGATCTAGCTCATCATGAGCATAGCGACCGGTCGGATCATCATTTGATACACCAAATGGTACTAGACTTAGGCAGGTGATTATTTCTAACACTTTTCCATATTGGGTGAACGTAGGGTCATACTTTAAAAACGTACCGGGGTTAAGAAAGGGTGCAAACTAGCGTAGATCTAAGGTTCTAGTATGGATGCAATGCAATTTTTCGAAAAGAGATATAAATTTAATTTTAAAAGCTCCATTATATTTATTAACCAAGACACTTTCGAAGCAAAGTCTCAAAGTCCCCAGTGGAGTCGCCACTATGACGTGCGTCGGAACCCGCTTATGTTCCCTAAAAGCCCACTTTTAGGGTCCGAGAGGGTTTCACGTCTAGATCTTGGGTAACATGCAATATTTTGGAGTCTCTACCCAATAGAACATTGGGAAAGTTCATCTAACTCCATGAAACCTTTAGGCACCTTTGGGATATTTTGGAGTTGCCACCCAATTTACAAGAAATTAGGAAGGTTCATCTAATCTTAGAGGTCTAAACCAGAGAGTGGTTCGGAACTTCACTCTTATTAATGCCTTGGTTAAATTATAAGTGAGTTTTGAATTATTAAATTTCCATCTCTTTATTCACACAACATGCAATTTAATTTAAGCGCACATTCAAGCAACAAGGAAAGCAGTAAAAATAAATAAACAAAAATAAATTACAATATGAAATTGGAACAAAAAATACAATCCCCCAAAATAGAAAATTAAAATGAATAAATAAATGACAAAATCAAATAAATAAATCATATATAAATCGAGATATTTATTCGGAGTACGAACGTTGGTTGCTTCATGCACACTTAAAAAATTGAAAAATTATTTTAGGTATTTAGTGAGAAAACAAGGATGAATGATCCCATTTTATGAAAATTAATTCTCCTTTTGAAAGTGACATTTTATTGGCTGAACTTAGGACATTGATCCTATTTTATTAGAAAAATTCAAATTAATTAATAAAAATATTTTTTTGATTTTCTTTTTAACGAGAATAAAAGCAAATAAATTTATTACAAATTATATAACAAATTAATTAATAGGCAAAATAAAGGAAAAATAATAAAAATATTAAATCAACCAAAAAGGGTTTAAATCTCCATTGCCTCCGAATCTCCATTCGATGGAAAACACTCATGTATGTGTAGATTCATTAAATCAACAAAACAAAAGGAGATAAATAGTTAGTAATAAAATAAATAAATGATAAAAACAACAACAATAGCAATACTAATAATAAAATTAACAATATTAGCAAATAGATCAATTGAACAAATAAATAAACAAGCAAATAAATATATACATATGTGTGATCAAAAGAAAGAAACAAAATTAAACCATGCAAAATAGAATAATATGGTAAAATAAAATGATATATGATAATGAAAATACAAATACAAATAACGGTAAATAATAATAATAATAATAATAATAATAATAATAATAATAATAATAATAATAAGAAGAAGAAGAAGAAGAAGAAGAAATCAGATTAAATAAAACAAATATATAAATAATTAATACATAACTAAATAAAATAATAATAATAATAATAACAATAAGAAATCGGATTAAATAAAGCAAATATATAAACAATTGAATAAATAAGTAAATGAAATAATAATAATAATAAGAAGAAATCAGATTAAATAAAGCAAATATATAAATAATTGAATAAATAAATAAATGAAATAATAATAATAATAATAATAATAATAATAATAATAATAATAATAATAATAATAATAATAATAATAATAATAAGAAGAAGAAGAAGAAGAAGAAGAAGAAGAAGAAGAAGAAGAAGAAATCAGATTAAGTAAAACAAATATATAAACAATTGAATAAAGAAATAATAATAATAATAATAATAATAATAATAATAATAATAATAATAATAATAATAAGAAAAATAAGAAATCAGATTAAATAAAGAAAATATATAAACAATTGAATAAATAAATAAATGAAATAATAAACAAAATAAAGTAAAAAGGAAAACAAAATCAACAAAATTACATCGAACAAATAGATAAATAATAAATCTAAAAATCTACATGGTAATTAATTGATTGTAAATAAGAAATAAAAATAATACAATAAAAAAATAAAAAAAAATAAAAATATGAGATCAAGTTAAGAATATTTACCCTAAGAATTCGAATTTGATGGAATGAGGAAACATGATTGATTTTCTCGTTTAGATTTGCAAAAGAAAAAATATTAGAGAAATAAAAAAATCTAAAACTTTTCTCTTTAGAAAAATAATTGTAAAAATCTTGTTTTTAAAAATCAAATAAAAAAATTGGATTTCAAGAGCAAAAAATTATTTTTTTTGTCTCAAAATTAATTTTTCATCAAAAAATTTAAATATAAAATCTTTGAAAAAAGTTAATTGAAGAGAGCAAAAAATTATTTTCTCTGTCTCAAAATCAATTTTTCATCAAAAAAATTCAATCTAAAATCTTTAGATGAAACTTTATTGAAGTAAAATAAGAAAAAGAATTGAGGAAGAACAAAAATATTTTGAAGAAGAAGAAACGAAAAATCAGAATTTCGGTTCCCTCTCCCCTTCGATACTCAGCTTGCTATTTATAATCTAACTAAATATAAGATTAAAAAATTCAAATCTTTTCAAAATTTAAATTATTTTTAGAGATGGATATCAATATTTTTTAAATTCAAATTAGATTTTAGAAGATAAAATCAAATTTTTTTGAATTCAAATTAGATTTGCAGATATAATCAAATCTTTTTGAATTCAAATGAATTTTTTTATACTTATTTTAAGGATAAATGTCACACCCCATAAGTGGCCTAATTGGAAATTAGCGATTTTAATTGGACATTTAAGGGCAATTGGGTTATTTACTAATGAAAGAGGATTTAATTGCAAGGAAATAAAAGTATTTTAAATGGCAGATTTTATTTTGGTGAGTAAAAGGTAATTTGTCAAGGACTTTTTGGTAAAAGAGTATTTGTGGAATAAGGGAACTGTGCATGTGTGCCAAGTGGAGAGTGAGTGTGTGCACGTGGGTGAGGGAAAGGAGAAGTCTGAGAAAGTTTTAGTTGGCTGAAACAAGAGACCTGAAGTTTTTCTCTCTTGCTCTCCCTCACGTAAACCACTCCTCTTCTCTTGTGTTTCTTGTTCTTTCTTTCAGTTTGCATGTATATGTTCATCTGTCTTGAGTTTGGGTTTTAAGCTTTGAAGCTTCAGAAGGTGAGTTATTGTCAGTTTCACGTGGTTCTCCATCTTCTCTTTTTAAGGATTGTTAGTTGCTGTTTCTTTGGATTGATATTGGGTTTTATTTGTCGGTCATGTAATCTGTTGAAGAGAAGAAGAAGGATAAAGGGAAAGAGAAGGTTGTTGATTGAAGAAGAGTACAGTGGGCGTTTTTGAACTTCATTCAGGTTTGGGAGTGTCTGTCTTTACTCAATCTTGGATTCTAGTTACTGTTTGATGTTAATTTTAGCTATGTGTGTATTCATTTATATAGATGCATGAGAAATGTATTGTGTATACATGATTTAGATAAAGAAAGAATGATTATGAGTTTGCAAATGAGACGTTTACACATGTATTTGAATGTGAAGTTCTGGGTTGTGACTCTCTTTGTTTATTTACTGTGATTATATGATAATGTTAATAATGTGAGTGAAATTGCTGTAATTGTGCTCAGAAGACTTAAAGGTACGTGTTAGCATGATTTTTGCATGAAAAAAAGGATTTAGACAAATTGGGATTTGGAGTTTTAGTGGTACTCTGTTTTCGCGATTTCTGGTTTCAACGTTTTCTGGAAATTCTGAGTTTGAGAAGAGAAGCAGAAGTGTGAGAAGAAGGTCACGAGACGTGATGGAGCATCACGACTCGTGACCTCTCTTCTTCCCTGCGTGTCACGAGTCATCACTGCCTGGATGACTCGTGACCTCCCCTCTCCTCTCTGGCGTCACGAGACGTGACGTATGGTCACGACTCGTGACTGCCTTTGTTAGGCGCAGCCCTCGCGTGAAGCCACAGTCACGAGTCGCCACTGCATGGGGGACTCGTGACTGGCTTTCCCTCTTTGCTACCTGTTTTCTAAAAGCAAAGTTTTTAAGCTTCTGTACATGGGGTTTTTCACTGTTTGAATCTAGATCAAGTTCAAATCTGCTCTTTAATTTATAATTGATTAATTATGAGATTTGTGTTCATGATTAGTAATTAATATACATGATTTAAATATTTGTAATTTATATGAACATGGATTATTTTAATGTGAATTATATGTTCTTATTATCTCCTGTTTTTGATATTTTTTTTATATATTCATATGTTTCTGAATTTGATCAATATACAAGTATACATGGATTATAAATTCGTATTTAATTTTCTTAATATCATATTGATACATGAATTCTTGAGTTGTGTTTTTAAGTCTGAATAGTCATAGTAGTGGATAAGTAAGCGCTTACTTAGGTCAGAGTGTGTGTGCAGCTGCTATATGATAAAAACGTTATACTTGGGTCCGTTTGGATCCTTGTTTCGATCCTGTATGGATCTATATGGATTTAATGCGAGACTTCGGTCTCTATATGAAAATTACATGTTTGAGACTCATGTCTCTATATGCTTGGGATACTGTGTTCTATCAGTATCCAATCGACCGTATCCACTTTTAGAGAATATTTTAGACTAATCAGGCTATATGTTGAAATGTGTTGCTTATGTTGAGATGTATTTTTGGACATGATTATAAATATATGATGTACATGAATTCTTGCGTAACTTTATATCGCACCTTGAATCAGTATACTTGGAATGATGAGAATTATGAATTGAGTACTTAATTGCTTGTAATGTATATATATTATGCATGTCAAGTAAAGAATTTGAAAATATGTTACATGTAATTTTGATGCCTTTGATTTTAAATCAATAGATTATTGTATTGTTATAAATACTGTATATGCATATTGCTCGTTTGTTTTATTCCTCCCCACTAAGCGTTATCGCTTAGCACGGGCTCTTTTCCCGTGCAGGTGGCGAGTTTGGATTTGAGTCGGATATCTGCAGGTCGGCCACTAGAAGTCTTTTTGGATGAAGTTATTTTTTAGTCTTCCGCTATAATTTTTTTGTATATGGCTTGTTAATAGCAAAGTAAATCTTTTGTAAAGGAACAAATATTATTTTTGTATATGTATTTACTTTCGAGCCTCTTTTTGTAAAAATGATATGGATATGATATATGTATAAGGACTTGTTATATATATGTTACAGGATTTTCTGTTGTATGATTAAAAGTTTTCTCTAAATTTCATTTGGTTTATTTTACAAGTATGTTTTTGGATTCGTTTATATGTGTTTGCTCGCGTGGCACTCCGGTATCCTTCCAACGGGGATGGCGGGGTGTTACAATAAACTTTAAGAAAAAAAGTAATTTATCCCCTATCTTAATTTCAAAAATTGAAAAAAAACATGAAAATACCAAAAATGGGATAAAAAAATCAATTTGTACACAAAAAAAATCAGTTTTCGGTGAAAAAACACGTTTGCGGCAGCTGGGAGGCGAAGCGCTCGCCTGGCGCGTGAGGGAGGCCAGCCGTTGCGCGCTGGCTATCGCAAACGCCAGAATTTTTTTTTTTTAAGTAATCTTGACATGAAAACTATCATTTTAAACCTCCCTTTTTTATTTTATCTTTATTTTTTAATATATATGTTTTATATTTTATTCTTTTGTTTCTAAAAAGTAAATTTGACAAGAAAACTGTCACTTCCAACCTTTTTGCCTGTGAACAGGCATTAATTTTATCATTGTATAACCTTAATCTAGGTTGTCTTGGAATCCGGTGTCTATAGTCACCCTCTGTTATTGATATGATTATATGTTATATGTGAAATGTACCTTCGAGTGTAAGGACCCGAAATATACCCTAGCCGGATTTGCATATGTTTTGTGTAACACCCCTTACCCTGTACGTGGCACTCCATACAGTAATATGATTGGAGCACGACAACAAGTAAGGAATGCTACCAGATGTAGCACAACAGAGACAATAACAGAACAACAAAAACAGAATTATAAAATTTATTTCAATACAAAATACTTTCACATACCAAACTCGTAAAATACTTTTCACTGTAAATCATATTATATACGGACTATATATTACTGAAACAACGGTTCATTACATTACAAATAACAGTTACAAAATCTATTACAAATACTCCTACAGACTCGTTGGCCTTAATTGCTACGGAATATCCTTGGCGACACTTCTATCTCCAAACCTGCACGGATGAAACACCCGTGCAAAGCACAAAGGCTTAGTGGGGAAGAAAACATAATATGGACAACTACTCACAGCAGTCGTCGACAAATTCCACACAGTGGAAGCATTCAATAAGATTACACATATATATATATATAATATACACATGTAAGTTTTCACACAATAATCGCATATAATTGATCATAACTAAAGTACTTTAACCTTGCCAAAATATAGCATATCAATTCATGAACATGCTTACACAAACATACTTTAGGCATTTATCTTATTTTATCTTTCATGTTCCTTAATTTATATGACTAACATATTAAACATAGCCCAGTGTGACGCGCGTCGAACCCGGCATAACCCAGCAAGGGCCCTCCTTTGAATCCCCTTTAGGATTCGAGGTATGAAGGTTCGCGTCTTTTGATCATGGGCGCCATGAGACATCATCGGTGTATCCCTCCCAATAGAACATTGGGGAGAATAACCTAGCCTATTGACACCTAAAGGCACCTTTGAGGTATTTGGAGTCGCCACCCAATTTACAAGAAATTGGGAAAGGGTTTCTCACCTCTATTGGTCTAAACCAGAGATATGGTGTCCAGAACTTCCCTCTTATTTATGCTTTGGTTAATTATAAATGGGTTTTTAACTTCTTAAAATTATATCTCTCATCTCATACGATCAATGCATTTAATTTAAATTGCGCATTTCAAGCACGTAAAGGAAGTAAATAAAAGCGATAAAGCAATAGATAGAGAAAGCGATAAATGAAAGCGGTAAACACGCAAGCACACAATTACAATAGAAATAGGGGCAGATTACAACCCTAATAAAAGGAGATTAAAGATGTAAGTGGGACGGAATACAATCCCCAAAAGATAAATAAGGTTGCCCCAAAAATTAATTACAAGGGCCCGAATAGAAAAGAATTTGAATTTAAATCACTCACCCAAGATTAAAATAACATACATGAATCGGGGCATTATTTAAGGAACGTTGGTTCCTTCGCACTTGTTCGAAATTTAGGAACATTGGTCCCTTCGTATTAATTTAAAGAGGGTTCGAAGAGTCGTTTTGATTGTTTGAATGAAAAAACCGGGATGAGTGATCCCATTTTTGTAGAAAAGTTGACTCTTCGTTTTAATGGTGATATTTTTATTGTCGGACTAAAATAAGGGACATTGGTCCCAATTTTATTAGTAAAAATCCCGATTTAGTAGTAAAAGTATTTTTGTGATTTTTTATCGCACGCGTGCACAAATAAAATTAATATTTACAAATAAGCACATAACACATAAAAAGGGAGTTGGAGGGATCTCACCAAACCGATGTGATTCTCCGCAAGTTGCGACCCATCCGGGGAGCCGCGGGGACACTCACATAACCCGACTCAAGTCAAATTTCAGACAGAAAAATAATATCAAAAAAGGTATTAGTAAATATTCAAAATAGATTAGTCAAAAAAAAGCAAAATATATTAATAACAACAATGATAGCCATAACACTAATAATAAAAATAATAATAATAATAATAATAGTAGTAATGGACAATGATAATAAATAATAGTGAATATAATATAAATAAATATGATAGTGATAATGATAAATATAATGATAATCATAATCATAATAACAATAACAATGTAACAATAAATAAGATGATTAATAAATATAATAGTCACAATAAAACCATATGATAACAATAATAATAAAATAATACGGAATATTAAATGATAATAATGCTAACTAATTAATTAATTAATAATAATAATAATAATAATAATAATAATAATAAAAGATAGCAACAAATACTAAGAGATTAATGAAGTAATAATAATAGTAATAAACTTTGAAAATATATTAATATGCCAATATTAAAAATGATTAAGCTAAAATCTAAAATAGAATAAAATAGCAAATTAAAGAAGAACTAAAAAATGGAAAATGGAAACCAACGTGAAGAATAAAAAATGGTGGAAGTTAAGGAATAAAAATTAAAGTATAAGAGTCTAATGTCAATCATAATACTAATTGTAATAATAATAATAACAATGGATGGACATAAAAATCAAATCAAAACAAACCAATAATACATTATTAATGATAATAGGATGGTGAGAATGCAAGCAACAACAATATATACACTAGTGCAAATGAGGCAACCACATGGTAAAAATAATAGTAATAATAATAATAATAAGAAGTATATTAACACATTAAAATGCTAAAAATAAATAATAAAAATAATAGACATGATAATAGTAACAAAAATAATTTTAACAACAATAAATAATGTACAAGAGAAATAAAAGAGAATAAGTCCAAGAATGTTTACCCTCAGAATTTTTAGATTGGGGAAACGGTGTCCCGATCGATTTTCCTTGTCGGATTCGTAGTGATAGATGTTAAAAAAAAGTGTAAAATTTAATGTCTTGAAATGAAATCAAGAAAATATTTTGGTAAAAATATTTTTGGTGGATGATTTTGAGCAAAAAGAAATTAGTTTTCCTAAGCCCAAATCACCCAAGAAAAATGGATTATGTATTTTTGAAGAGTAATTAAAGATTAAAATTTGAGAAAGAAAAAAAGAAGTTAAGAATTTTTTTGAAGAAAAAAGGTTGAATAAAACCCTTTGCTGGAGAGGAGAAATTGAAAGAAAAAAAGCTTCTTAGAAATTCTTGCCGTCCTCCTCCAAAATGAGGGCAAAATTCCTCATTTAAGGTTGCCTTGGCCAAAAATGGCAAGGGGCAAAAGAGGCTTTATTTTTAGTTAATCCAAAATAACATAAATTGGTGAAACAATGAAAACTGAAAAAAAATCAGAAAATCAGACTGAAAATAGCGAAAAAAACGGACAGGCGAAACAGGTCGCGCGGAGGAGCCAAGGGCGCGCGGCAGCCTGCGCGTGGTGCCTTGGCACCGCGCGCAGCCTGCCTCGCGCAGGCAGGTCGCGCGAGGCCCCTGCCTCGCGCGCAGGGGGGTCGCGCGAGGCGCCCGCCCCTGCGCGCAGGGGGGGTCGCGCGGAGCGCCCCGCCTCGCGCGCAGGGGGGTCGCGCGAGGTGCCCGCCCCTGCGCGCAGGGGGGGTCGCGCGGAGCGCCCCGCCTCGCGCGCAGGGGGGTCGCGCGAGGCGCCCGCCCCTGCGCGCAGGGGGGGGGCGCGCGAGGCGCCAGCCTCGCGCGCAGGCGCCCCTGCGCGCAGGGGGGGCGCGCGAGGCGCCAGCCTCGCGCGCAGGCGCCCCTGCGCGGTGGGGCGGCCTGCCTCGCAGGCGCCCCTGCGCGCTGGGGCAGCCTGCCGCGCAGGCAGCCCCGCGCTGCCGCAGTGGCACTCGCGATAAATTTTTTTTTTTTTTTTTTTTTTAATTTTGACACAATATTAATATTTTTTCCCATTTTAAATTTTAATCCCTAAAATATATATTTTAAAATTATTTTCCGAAAAACACATCTTTTGACAAGGAACGATCGGTTCTCACCTTTCTTGCCGAAAATCGGTCTTCTATTTCATCATTGGGTAATCCTGATCTTGGACCGCCTCGGGACCCGGTGTCTACAGTTGCCCCCAATTTTGGGGAACTTAGAACCTAGGTGCCTAAGTGAACCAAAATTCAGAAAAGAAAGGAAAGAGGCGCGTACCTGAGGCGGTTGTCTTCCCGAACTGGCTGGAGTTACTGTGGGTAGTTATCGTCTGTTTGTCGACGTGTTAACCCCCGTTACCTTGGCATCTAACCTTTTGATGCGGATATACTCATGGATTGAAAGGATTTAGAATATTTCGGGAAGAGCTCAATGCCACGAAGGATAACGCTCCGCAAAGACCAAGGATGCCTTGAAAAAAAAAAAAAAAGGACTTAAAGACAAAGCTCCGAAGAGACCGAGAATGCCTTGAGAAAGGACTTAAAGATAATGCTCCGAAGAGACTGAGAATGCCTTGAAAAAGGACTTAAAGATAATGCTCCGAAAAGACTGAGAATGCCTTGAAAAAGGACTTAAAGATAATGCTCCGAAGAGACTGAGAATGCCTTGAAAAAGGACTTAAAGATAATGCTCCGAAGAGACTGAGAATGCTCCGAAGAGACTGGGAATGATTTGAAAAAATGACTTAGAGATGATGCTCCGAAGAGACTGAGAATGCCCCGTGAAGGAGGACTTAAAGATAATGCTCCGAGGAGACCGAGAATGCCCCGTGAAGGAGGACTTAAAGATAATGCTCCGAAAAGACTGAGAATGCCTTGAAAAAGGACTTAAAGATAATGCTCCGAAGAGACTGAGAATGCCTTGAAAAAGGACTTAAAGATAATGCTCCGAAGAGACTGAGAATGCTCCGAAGAGACTGGGAATGATTTGAAAAAAATGACTTAGAGATGATGCTCCGAAGAGACTGAGAATGCCTCGTGAAGGAGGACTTAAAGATAATGCTCCGAGGAGACCGAGAATGCCCCGTGAAGGAGGACTTAAAGATAATGCTCCGAAAAGACTGAGAATGCCTTGAAAAAGGACTTAAAGATAATGCTCCGAAGAGACTGAGAATGCCTTGAAAAAGGACTTAAAGATAATGCTCCGAAGAGACTGAGAATGCTCCGAAGAGACTGGGAATGATTTGAAAAAATGACTTAGAGATGATGCTCCGAAGAGACTGAGAATGCCCCGTGAAGGAGGACTTAAAGATAATGCTCCGAGGAGACCGAGAATGCCCCGTGAAGGAGGACTTAAAGATAAATTTTGAAGATATTGAGGACGCCTGTTGGATAAGGACTTAGAGATAATGCTCCGAAGAGACTGAGAATGCCCCGTGAAGGAGGACTTAAAGATAAATTTCGAAGATATTGAGGACGCCTGTTGGATAAGGACTTAGAGATAATGCTCCGAGGAGACCGAGAATGCCCCGTGAAGGAGGACTTAAAGATAAATTTCGAAGATATTGAGGACGCCTGTTGGATAAGGACTTAGAGATAATGCTCCGAAGAGACTGAGAATGCCTTGTGAATAAGGACTTGAAGGTAAAGTTTTGAAGATGCCTTTTGAGCAAGGACTTTGAAGGTAATATTTTGAAGATATTGAGGATGCCTGTTGGCTAAGGACTTAGAGATAATGCTCCGAAGAGACTGAGAATGCCTTGTGAATAAGGACTTGAAGATAAAGTTTTGAAGATGCCTTTTGAAGAAGGACTTAAAGATAGTGTTTTAAAGAGATTGAGGATGCCTGTTAGATAAGGACTTAGAGATAATGGGGAGATTAGATGCACGTGATAAGTGCTTGTGCTAAGCATGTGCAAAGGATTACGTGTTGCAAGTACGCAAAGATCATGGGCACGAAATGTGTGCGAAGAATTTCTTGTGCAAGATATATATAAAGTTCATGCATGCGTGAATGCATGTTGGGCATCATCATATAAAGTATGCCTGAGGCGGTCGCTTTCCCGGACTGGATGGCACTGTTGCAGTTTTCAGTGTGTGGGCTATTGTTGTAGCGGTAATGTCGTGATCGTGCAAACCCTCCGTGGAGTGGTAGTACCGTCATCAAGCAACTTGTTCTGAAGTGGTAGTACCGTTGTCGTGCAAACCTTTCGTAGAATAGTAGTACCGGCGGCGTGCAAACCCTTATGTGATTTGAAGTAGTGATGCTGTCTATGAGCCCTTTGGTTGATTATCTGTTTTGATTTGACGATTGAGCTGATGTTGGATTGATGTCTTCGCTCGCCTTTTGTGGGTGTTAGTGTTGAGTCTCTCTTTCTGCAAAATTTAGAAGACAAATATGCAGGTATAAATAGTGAGCATGCACGTGAGATGTATGTGTCATAAAGCAATGCAGGATAGGAATTCATCCGAGTGGAATCGGGGGCATCAGCTGGTTTGGTTATCCATTGCAATTGACTTGATGCCCTCTTGGATTGCCTTTGAATTTCATGCCTTTAAGGGATTATGAGGTTCTCCTCTGGTACCTGTAGTCATTATTTGAAGGTAGTGCGTCCCTCGTGGATTTTCGCACTAGCTTTTCTTAGCGGGAGATGCGTCCTTGTCGGATTTTCACATAACCCTGTGCCTTATTTTTTGCCTGGAATGGACCCAACCCAATCCAGCGGCTTTTATTTATTTTATTTTTTTTGTAGGGCAGACTGCCTGTCGCCAGGTTTTCACCCTGCCCCTTGGCCTAACTTTTGCTTAGAGCGCCAGTCACGGTTTTCATCTCTAACGGCTTTTTTTTTTTTTTTTTTTTTTTTTTTGAGAGAGAAGTTGGAGTTGTTGTGAAAGGTTTTTCAGGTATGATTGGCGTGTGCTTATGTCTCAGATTTTGGTTGGACGAGCTTAGTTTTTTATCATGAGGGTGCTATAGAATTGGCTTTACAGTTCATAACAGGAGGAGCTGACTGAAGTGCCTGAGTGGCGAGAGTGGCAAGGGGTAGATGGTAGCAATGTGTTGGTTTCATATCTGACTGAGATAACTTTGAGTGTGCAAGATGAACTGCTCTGGTCATACCAATACATCTCTGCATAAATGCATATATTTCAATCTGATTTCATATCACATGATCACTATTTGGCATTAACTCGAAAAATATGGGACATCATCTAATCTCGGGATAGATCTTGCGAGCATCAAACTCCTGTTATCAATCAGCCCTCGCGGGTTTTCTTGATTGAATATTTTCTCTTTTTTTTTTCTTTTTTCTTCTTTTTTTTTTTATTTAGCCTTTGCCATGGACCCTCTTTCAGTTCGTCAATATTGGCTGAATTTGTTTTCATCTTTGTTAGCCGGAGAGACTGCTGCTTCTGAGAGTGATTCTTCTTAGTATCAAAGTTTTGGTCTTAACCCTTGTGCAGACTGGTTGAGGTGATGGGTTCCTTATTTGGGGCTTAAATATGAAGTTTCACGTTTGGCCTTTATTGCTTTGGCGGTTTGAGTCCTGGAATGGTTGTTCAATGGCTGAGCTAGGGTAACAGGTTGGGCTTGGATGATTTGGGGTACTTTTATTGGCTTTGGTAGCTCAAGCTTTTGAAATGGTTTTCGTCGGCTGGGATTGGATGGATGGCTCTGGAGTTAGCCCTTTTAGGTCATTTTCAGTAGCTAAAAAGAATGGCAATGTGCAGGCATGTGTAGATCAACGGGATTTAAACAAAGCTTGCCCCCAAATGGCATTCCCTTGCCCCCTATCAATTCTCTCTTTTCTTCACACCCAATTTTTTTTTTTTTTTTTTCACAACCCAATTTTTATTATTATTATTTTTTTTTCATTTTTTTTTTTTTTTACAACCCAAAATTTTTATTATTTTTATTTTTTTTCAATTTTTTTTTTTTTTTTTTTTGACAAGTTTTGCTAAAGTCCTGAAGTTTACACATACGTGCACTTTTTATCTTAACCACTGGGACCATTGTTGTTCAATTCGGTCGGGCATTAAATTTTGGCAAGAAATTTGGTTATGAGGGTTTTAGATGGTTAAGGGTCAGTCATAATCGGTTTTGGAGTACACATTCCGAATGGGTAGAGAGAAAAAAGGTCATATGGCTCAGTTCTGATGGGTTGCATATTTTCTCATGGTGGTTTTGAGTTTTATTTGTCCGACTTTTGGCGTAACTTTCGAGGCTTGATTTTATTCGGCGACACCATATGTAGCTCAGGTGTTGTGGATGCGAAGAAGTGGCTTTCAAAATTCGGTTTATTGTCATGTTGGCACGTGGAAGCAGCGTTGGTCTTGAGAGCGTCCTTGTCCATCTTCAGCGTGTCATACTAGGTCCGGGCAAAAGCTCCCTTTTTTTTTTTATCTCTCAAATTTTTATCTCACTTCAGGAGTCATAACAGATGCCATCAAGATTTTATTTGGATTCCCCAAAGTTCCGAGACTAGATGGAGTCGTATTAATTGGGTTAATGTCAAAATGAATGGATGCATCTTGATCATGAGAAATGAAATCAAGGAAATATTGCATAAACGAAACAGAAATTGTTCAACATGTTACAATAACCAAATTGTCCTAAAAGACTTCTGGAATTGAAAAGCAGTAAGCATTAAAAACATGATCTTCTGCTTGTGGCCTTGGAGGAACATGCCGATGAAGTGGATTGGCCCGGTCACATCTCTGGTGGGAGGATTGCATTGTAGTCTACTCCCTTCTTCTTCTCCCTTTTTTCGGGATCCGTGATTTTCTTGGAATCAATGAGGTCCTGAACCCGGTCTCTCAAAGTTCGGCAGTAGTTTGTCAAATGTCCAGTGTGCTGGTGGAATGCACAATATTGATCTGCTCTGTGGTGGGGCTGCCCCTGACTGCTGGCGGGCTTCGCCGGTAATGGCTGCAATAACCCCTTTTTCACTAGCTTCTCAAAAACCCACGACAAGGACCTACCCAAATCAGAGTAATATCTTTGATTCCTTCTCACTGATGACTCTCCCGCTTTTTTAACATTGCCCTTACAGCCATCTCGGGTATTTAGGTTTGCATTATTCAGAGCATGCTCTTTCACCAGATCTTCATCATCCTCAAGCATATTGTCATGTTCCAGAGTAGGCCTCTTACCACCTCCTTGTCCCACTGGTAAATCAAACGGTTCCTTGCCTCGGGGCTTAGTGGCACTAGGAGATGCCGTGGTTCTCGCTGTATGGGCCATCTCGACAGGGGTCGACTCAACTCGGTTAAAGGTAGCCGCCATCAATCGGGCTTGTAAGACTAGCGCCAGGGCGTCTATTCTCTCCTTAATCATAGCTTTAATCATAGCTATCAACCTCCTTTCGAGCTCCTCAAGCCGTCTATCCATCTCTTGGGCCATTGATGCACGAGTCTCCTCAATCTGTCGTGAAAGGCTGGCCATACTCAATTCTTGGTTAGAACCCTCTTGTTTCTCACCTTCCTCTTCATCCCCGCTTCCGCTGCTGGACCAACAGCCTATCATTGCCACAAAAGTCTCTCCTTTATCTGCCTCAGGGCCAGTAGTAGTGGCATACCCATTTCCATACAAGTCTTGCAGTACATACCATTCCGGTAAGCCTGAACCAATCATGGCACAATGGGCTGACTTCTCTTGACTTTTTCTCTGCCCAGGATTAATAGCCTGTTGGCCATCGATCAAGGCTTGAATTCGGTCCCTTAAAGGACGACAGTAGTCTGTTCTGTGCCCTGTGTACTGATGATATGCGCAATACCAGTCTGTCCTATGCTTCGGCTTCCCTTGACTTGGGGCGGGCCCAGCTGGCAAGGGTTGCAACTTTCCTTCCTTGATGAGACGGGTGAAGTGCCAAGATAATGGTCTGCCCGAGATAGTGAGATGTTTGGGAGCCGTCCCTATAGTCGAAACTTCTGCCTCCTTATCATTGCCCCCGTTATCGCTGCTGCTTCCCTTATTTTTGCCTGAAGCCACATCTGCAGATCTAGCCATTTTATCTAAATGCTCAGCCTCAACTTCAATGGCTATGTCCTTAAGTGACTCCCAATCTTTGAGTCCCTTCATTTTTAACCCATCCCTCAAATATGGACTAGCATTTCGGATAAATAACCTGATCTGATCTGAGGTATCAGGCTTTCTCTTTATCTCCATCACTCGATTCCTCCATCGGGTCAAGTACTCATGGAACGATTCCCCTGATTTCTGCTTCAGCACTTCTAAATCTTTCAATATGACCTCAATCTTGGTACTGCAATCATACTGGCCAAGGAATTCTTCTGTTAACAGATTCCAGTCTTCTTTCGTTCTTCGATCCAGCCCATGGTACCAATCCACCGCTGGGCCAGCTAAGCTGAGACAGAAATAGTCCACTTTTTGCTTCTTAGTCAACCCTGTACCCTTCATGATCAAGGTGTATTGCTTAACATGTGCAGAAGGGTCTGATGTACCGTCAAATTTTGGCAGGTCTGGCATCTTAAACCTCTGGGGCAATAGCTCTCCATCATCCAAATCCACATCTTCAGGGCTCACTCCCTTGCCAGCTGTCAACATGCGGGTGATTGCCTCAATTTGCTGTCTCATACCCCTCATAGCCTCGTCTTCTACCCTGGGTGCTCCACCCCTCATGGCTTGATGGGCTGCTATCTTCTCAACCTCTTCTTCCATTGCAAAATCCTCATCAGGGTTTGGGATCCTTGCTCTTCCGGGTTCAACTGGCACAGCCGTAGCTTTAGGCTCATTTATAGGTTGATGGGCAATAACTCCAATGAGGGGAGCCTCCCCACCAGCAGGCGGTTCGGCTTGCCTCCGAGGAGGGGCTACCGGTGGTTGTGGAGCAGGGGGCTGAGCAATCCTTTCGGCCATTGCTCCCATCATGTCCAACATCCTTCGCTCGAATTCCTCGAGTCTCCTAGTGAGGTCTTGAGCGGTTAGGTTTCCAGTCTCTTCTGCCATTGAGGATGATTCGCTACTTGTTGAGAATGACTCAGAATCCCAAAAAGGCACCAATTCTAGCAATTCAAAGGGTGAGTCTGTTCTCACTAGCCGGCCGTCAGAACTTCTAGTCCACTTGGATGAATCTATGACGGCTGAAAAGCTCAAATGGTTAGCATGATGCATGGATGACAGTTATAATGCATGATCGTGAGTTATGCAGCATTTCGCAACCACATACAAGCAGATAAATCCTTCCAACCTTATCACTCCCACACGCGAGGTCGTGCGGTCTCTTTCCTAGGTGGGCTTCGTCCGAGGGTTAACAGGGAACCCATCGGAAACGTATAGTGCTCGATGGAAAACCGACAGCATAACAGTCTTAATCTAATGCGCATTCGTATGGGTTTTGGCTATTACGTATTTGGGCAATTCAATTAAACCAAAGTGGGCCCAACGGGGCATAAAAGCCTTTGATAAAAGACCACTTGACTTGCTTGATTTTGTTTAATACGTGATGGCCCATGTCACAAGCATCATATTAAGGAACATACCGCCTAGGGGAAGTTTCTACTTGCCAGTATATGGGCTTTGGTCAAGGTGATTTTCTTTAGGCTACCCAAGCATGGTTTGCGCCGACGGGTCTAACTCATCACGAGCATAACGACCGATCGGGTCTCCATTTCGATATACCAAAAGGTACAAGGCTTGGGCTGGTGATTATCCCTAACACTTCCCTACAATGAGTGAAAGTAGGGTCGTGCTTTGGGAACGCACCGAGGTAAGATAGGGACCAACTAGCGTAAGTCTAAGGCTCTAAAATGATATGATGCAATTTTCGAAAAGAGATAGAATTTTAAGTTTCAAAAATCCAATTATAAATTTTAACCAAAGCACTTTCGGAGTGAAGTCTCAAACACAAAGTCCCCAGTGGAGTCGCCACTGTGACGCGCGCCGAACCCGGCATAACCCAGCAAGGGCCCTCCTTTGAATCCCCTTTAGGATTCGAGGTATGAAGGTTCGCGTCTTTTGATCATGGGCGCCATGAGACATCATCGGTGTATCCCTCCCAATAGAACATTGGGGAGAATAACCTAGCCTATTGACACCTAAAGGCACCTTTGAGGTATTTGGAGTCGCCACCCAATTTACAAGAAATTGGGAAAGGGTTTCTCACCTCTATTGGTCTAAACCAGAGATATGGTGTCCGGAACTTCCCTCTTATTTATGCTTTGGTTAATTATAAATGGGTTTTTAACTTCTTAAAATTATATCTCTCATCTCATACGATCAATGCATTTAATTTAAATTGCGCATTTCAAGCACGTAAAGGAAGTAAATAAAAGCGATAAAGCAATAGATAGAGAAAGCGATAAATGAAAGCGGTAAACACGCAAGCACACAATTACAATAGAAATAGGGGCAGATTACAACCCCAATAAAAGGAGATTAAAGATGTAAGTGGGACGGAATACAATCCCCAAAAGATAAATAAGGTTGCCCCAAAAATTAATTACAAGGGCCCGAATAGAAAAGAATTTGAATTTAAATCACTCACCCAAGATTAAAATAACATACATGAATCGGGGCATTATTTAAGGAACGTTGGTTCCTTCGCACTTGTTCGAAATTTAGGAACATTGGTCCCTTCGTATTAATTTAAAGAGGGTTCGAAGAGTCGTTTTGATTGTTTGAATGAAAAAACCGGGATGAGTGATCCCATTTTTGTAGAAAAGTTGACTCTTCGTTTTAATGGTGATATTTTTATTGTCGGACTAAAATAAGGGACATTGGTCCCAATTTTATTAGTAAAAATCCCGATTTAGTAGTAAAAGTATTTTTGTGATTTTTTATCGCACGCGTGCACAAATAAAATTAATATTTACAAATAAGCACATAACACATAAAAAGGGAGTTGGAGGGATCTAACCAAACCGATGTGATTCTCCGCAAGTTGCGACCCATCCGGGGAGCCGCGGGGACACTCACATAACCCGACTCAAGTCAAATTTCAGACAGAAAAATAATATCAAAAAAGGTATTAGTAAATATTCAAAATTGATTAGTCAAAAAAAAGCAAAATATATTAATAACAACAATGATAGCCATAACACTAATAATAAAAATAATAATAATAATAATAATAGTAGTAATGGACAATGATAATAAATAATAGTGAATATAATATAAATAAATATGATAGTGATAATGATAAATATAATGATAATCATAATCATAATAACAATAACAATGTAACAATAAATAAGATGATTAATAAATATAATAGTCACAATAAAACCATATGATAACAATAATAATAAAATAATACGGAATATTAAATGATAATAATGCTAACTAATTAATTAATTAATAATAATAATAATAATAATAATAATAATAAAAGATAGCAACAAATACTAAGAGATTAATGAAGTAATAATAATAGTAATAAACTTTGAAAATATATTAATATGCCAATATTAAAAATGATTAAGCTAAAATCTAAAATAGAATAAAATAGCAAATTAAAGAAGAACTAAAAAATGGAAAATGGAAACCAACGTGAAGAATAAAAAATGGTGGAAGTTAAGGAATAAAAATTAAAGTATAAGAGTCTAATGTCAATCATAATACTAATTGTAATAATAATAATAACAATGGATGGACATAAAAATCAAATCAAAACAAACCAATAATACATTATTAATGATAATAGGATGGTGAGAATGCAAGCAACAACAATATATACACTAGTGCAAATGAGGCAACCACATGGTAAAAATAATAGTAATAATAATAATAAGAAGAAGTATATTAACACATTAAAATGCTAAAAATAAATAATAAAAATAATAGACATGATAATAGTAACAAAAATAATTTTAACAACAATAAATAATGTACAAGAGAAATAAAAGAGAATAAGTCCAAGAATGTTTACCCTCAGAATTTTTAGATTGGGGAAACGGTGTCCCGATCGATTTTCCTTGTCGGATTCGTAGTGATAGATGTTAAAAAAAAGTGTAAAATTTAATGTCTTGAAATGAAATCAAGAAAATATTTTGGTAAAAATATTTTTGGTGGATGATTTTGAGCAAAAAGAAATTAGTTTTCCTAAGCCCAAATCACCCAAGAAAAATGGATTATGTATTTTTGAAGAGTAATTAAAGATTAAAATTTGAGAAAGAAAAAAAGAAGTTAAGAATTTTTTTGAAGAAAAAAGGTTGAATAAAACCCTTTGCTGGAGAGGAGAAATTGAAAGAAAAAAAGCTTCTTAGAAATTCTTGCCGTCCTCCTCCAAAATGAGGGCAAAATTCCTCATTTAAGGTTGCCTTGGCCAAAAATGGCAAGGGGCAAAAGAGGCTTTATTTTTAGTTAATCCAAAATAACATAAATTGGTGAAACAATGAAAACTGAAAAAAAATCAGAAAATCAGACTGAAAATAGCGAAAAAAACGGACAGGCGAAACAGGTCGCGCGGAGGAGCCAAGGGCGCGCGGCAGCCTGCGCGTGGTGCCTTGGCACCGCGCGCGGCAGGCTGCTGCGCGCAGCCTGCCTCGCGCAGGCAGGTCGCGCGAGGCCCCTGCCTCGCGCGCAGGGGGGTCGCGCGAGGCGCCCCGCCTCGCGCGCAGGGGGGTCGCGCGAGGCGCCCGCCCCTGCGCGCAGGGGGGGTCGCGCGGAGCGCCCCGCCTCGCGCGCAGGGGGGTCGCGCGAGGCGCCCGCCCCTGCGCGCAGGGGGGGTCGCGCGGAGCTCCCCGCCTCGCGCGCAGGGGGGTCGCGCGAGGCGCCCGCCCCTGCGCGCAGGGGGGGGGCGCGCGAGGCGCCAGCCTCGCGCGCAGGCGCCCCTGCGCGCAGGGGGGGGCGCGCGAGGCGCCAGCCTCGCGCACAGGCGCCCCTGCGCGCTGGGGCGGCCTGCCTCGCAGGCGCCCCTGCGCGCAGGGGGGGGCGCGCGCAGGCAGCCCCGCGCTGCCGCAGTGGCACTCGCGATAAATTTTTTTTTTTTTTTTTTTTTTTTAATTTTGACACAATATTAATATTTTTTCCCATTTTAAATTTTAATCCCTAAAATATATATTTTAAAATTATTTTCCGAAAAACACATCTTTTGACAAGGAACGATCGGTTCTCACCTTTCTTGCCGAAAATCGGTCTTCTATTTCATCATTAGGTAATCCTGATCTTGGACCGCCTCGGGACCCGGTGTCTACACCCAGCGGCTAGCCATTTCTTTATTTATCTTCCCAAAACATCAGTTTTTGGATTTATCAAAGCAATAAATAACAGGCATCGAAACACATAGTACACGAGGGTACATTCATTTCAATAACAGAGGGGATCTAGGGAGATCCAGAAACCCGAAGGTACAAGCATATCAATACATAAGGGATCTATCAAGATCCAGAAACAAATAAGGATCCAAATTCAGGATCTAGTCCTGATCCCAGAGGCTATCAAGACACAGAAGAGAGGCTTATAACATTTATATTAATTCCACATTCGTTGCATTTATAAATATTCACTTTACTTTTTGCATTTTCAAGCCATTTTTACCATTATGCCACCAGTATAAACCTGACAGAAAATTTGCAAACTGGATATACGGGATGTGGGCCCTATAGTCCCACTACACTGCACTAGAGAATGATCCCAAAGGACCACCCCAACACTTACACTGAATGTATGACATATGACATGTAACATTTAACATATAACAGAGGGCTTTAGGAGACCATCGCGAATCTACCATAGTCAAGCAAATCGCCATGACTTGTACCGTGGTACGGAGGTTTTTATAGCTAGCCAAACATATCCTGAACTAGATTTAGACCGCCAGACCACTACTAAGGGCAAAACTTTTCTCAATTATTGTAAAATCCAATTCTCATACTTTAACACTTTTACTTATGTTTACATTTTCATTTGCACATATACTTTTAATTTATGTCGCATTAATATATAATCAATTACTTGAATATTTGTGTCTCCCAATTACAGTCATAATATTAGTTTCTATGCATACCATTTATTTCATTTATAGTCACATTACATTTTTAATAAGTCCCATATATACATAATTCCATTTAAAAGTAATCCACATTCAATCTTATACAAATTATATGCATTCTTCCTATTTAAATGCCATTCCTTAATTGTTTATCATATTATTAAGTATCCATATCATTACTCAATTCAAATTAGCACAAAAATAAACTTAACAAAATATTGGGTAAACAGGTGAACTATAGCCAGGTATTCCGAGCTACTTAGAAGAGCTGTAGCCTGGTATTCCAAGCTACTCAGGAGAACTATAGCAGGGTATTCCAAGCGACTCAGGAGAACTGTAGCCAGGTATTCAGGAGAACTATAGCCAGGTATTCTGAGCTACTCATGAGAACTATAGCCAAGTATTTTGAGCTACTCAGGAGAACTATAGCTAGGCATTCCGAGCTACTCAGGAGAACTATAGCCAGGTATTCCGAGCTACTCAGGAGAACTGTAGCTAGGTTACCCCTTCTAACTTGAACAGCTAAAACCAACGTATAAAATTCATTTTTAAGCAAGGTTGTCTCTTATAAAATGTTTTCTAAGATGTTAAATTTCTAATGAGATAAATTTTAGGCCATTTGGAGCTGTAACCTCGGAGATATGACATCATAAACATAGACTGCTCCCAAGCCCTGTTCCAGGAAAAAGGCTACTGTTTTGGACACTTTTAAAGACCCTAAAGCTAAAATAAATTATTTATATTTCTAATACATTTGTAGGCATAGATGTTGTGATTAAAATTCTTCTAGAATCACCCAATTTGGAGATTTCTAACTCAATATACAGCCAAAAAACCGGACTGGGGTCAGATTTCACTGAAGACAGAACTGGTTCCAGTCACTCGGCCAAAATACAAACTCTTTTGTTTTGGCCACTTTTGAGGATCTTAGAGCTATAATTAGTTCCCATTCATTTCTAGGACTTTTGTAGGTATAGGAGTCATGGTTCTGAAAAATCTAGAATCACCTAATATGGAGTTCTAAAACTCCATTTATACCCAAAACAGTCACCAAAGGTCATTTTACACCTTTGGGCAGAATTTCACTATGTAATTTAATAAGCCTATAATCAACTCAATTGACGCCATCAATTTACCAAATTCAATCCAAAGCAACATAACACATATACAAACACCTCAAAAGATTCAATCCATCAATAATTATTTATTAACACAAGAATTGGCACAATAGTTCTCAAACCTCATTTGATGGCTCCTTCATCTCTACTTGTGCTTTCTTTGTTACTTTCCTACTCTGTCATGGTCATCATCATCCAAATCCATCATCAAAACCCATACATATCCTTTATTAGAATTCTTAACCATCTATGAAGAAATCAAGAAAATAATAGGCTTATTTCTTACATTTCTCCTACAAATCTTCCATCCAAAACACTTAAAATTTGAAGAGTCCAAGAATTCAATTTTGTGTCATAATTTTAGGGTGGGTGGCATGAGGACGAAGATGAGGAATTCCCCTCTCTTTTCCCTTCTCATTTGGCCGGCTATACTCTCCCACACACAAAGCCAAACTCCTTTTTGCTTTAAGTTGGTCAACCAACTTATCTCCCCATATCTTTCATACTTATCCACTCACACACTTATCACTCTCCAATTGGTTCCTTTTTAGATTTTTATACAAACTTCTAATTTGATCCTTTATCTCTTATTTCTTCATACTTTTGACTTATAATCCTTCCATCCTCAAACATTGGTCTACAAACTTAATTATTTCTATCAATTTAATCTATACATATGAAATGACTAATTTACCCTTAAATTTTTATTTCTTTCACTTCTCCGGCTCAATCCCTCCCGAATTTGATTTTATAATTTATAACATGTAAAAATTAGGTTGTACACAAAATTTCAACTCAATCGGAGTCCATTTTCGGTCCGATTCAATCAGATCCGTCGAATTTAATAATTACCAGTGTCACCGAAAAATTACCTTTTCACTTTCAATAAATTCTAAATATTATTTTAGGAAAATCTATAATTTTTGGAGCTCACTTACTATTTTTAAAGGCTCGATCAAATTTTAGTCAAACTAGTTACTATTTCAACCGAACCGCTACTCTTTTTTATTTTTGACTTTTGGAGGCCTATATAATTTCGATTCCACTCCAAATTTTAACTCCTGACTCATCGTGAGTAATATTTTTCGATAGTCAAATAAAATATTTTTTTATTTTTGGGTGTACTTTTTATCCCGGAAGCACTATTTACTATCGAAAAATACTATTTACGGCTAACTCGGTATTGAAGTCATTACATTTTGAGTACAAAAGTAACCGAAATGTGAAAGTGATTAATTGATATGGTTAAGTGTAGTTGAGAACGCTTTCGGTATTAATTGAAAGGTTGGAGATAATTTAGTAACTGGATATTTATTGACTTTAAGGCAAGAAAAAGAACTACTTGGTATGAAAATGAATAGAATAAAGTTAATAAAAAGGTAAATGTAAAATGAATTAATTAAAGTAGTAAAATGAAATAGAGGACGTGATCGGTATTAATTGTAAAGTTAAAAGTATATTGGTAATTCGTTAAATTATAATTTAAATGGATTAAATTGAATAAATTAAGTAATCATGTGGACCAATGTAAGTGAATAAATTAATTAAGAGATAAAGTAAGAATAGGAGAAAAGATAAGGGATTAAATTGATATATGGCATAAAAAACTAGTATGAACCAATGAAAGCTTGATATTTTGAGATGGGGATAAATATGAATGGTTTATCCATATAAAAGAGGCCATTTGGCCGGCCAAAGAAGAAGAGAATTTTGCTTTCCTTTTTCCACTTTCAAGTTACACCCATTCCATGCTAAGAGATTGCTAAGAATTAAGGTGGGAGGATAAGTGCACTCAAGCCAAATAGTTAAGGAAAATATCTTGATTATTTCTTAATTTCCTCCTTTAATTGATTGAATATAGAAATTATGAGATGAAGAATTAATTGTATAAATTGTAATGTAAATGATTGAGGGAAATCCAATCAAGAAGGAAGGGAAAGAAGAAAGTGTAAGTGAGAGCAAGACGAAATAAGAAAGGAAGCAAAAGTAAAGATGAAGGAGACGTCAATGAGGTTTGGGAATTTTAGGTACTTTTATACAATTATTGTTAATTTGTATAATTGTATATGTGTATGGATGATATATGTGAAATTGAGTTGAGTTGTGTTGAGTGTTGTTGTGAAAATGTTTAGTTTGAGCAGATGTAATGAAAAAGGAAAACTCTGTTTTAAGCCCTTTTAACCTTTGAGAACTATTTTGGGTATAAGTTGAGTTTCAGAACTACAAATGAAGTGATTTCAGTGTCGTTAGAACTGCGAATTCCATGCCCAAAAATGTTATAGAAATGAGTATGAGCTAATTTTGACTTTAAGACCCTCAAAAGTAGCCAGTAGCCAAAATATAATGGTTTCTATTTTGGTCAGGCGAATGGGACAGATTCTATCTAAGGTGTATACTAACCTCAGTCCGGTTTTTGGGCCATAAATCGAGTTTGGAATCTCCAAATTGGATCATTTTAAAGGCACTTTAAGCGCAACTTCCATGTATATAAATGTCTTAGAAATAGCCATAATTTATTTCTGGCTCTAAGGTCCATAAAAGTGTCCAAAACATTAGCCTTTTTCCTGGAACAGGGCTTTTGGAGCAATATGTGTTTTTTATGTCATATCTCCTAGGTTACAGCTCCAAATTACCTAAAATTTGTGCCATTAGAAATTTAATATCTTGGGGATCATTTTTTAAGAGACCATTTTGGATAAAAATGGTGTTTACATAGTGTTTTAGACTGCACAAAATAGGATGGAATTCTGTTTGGTTTGGAGTAAAGTATGCCACAAGAAAAGGCCAGCTCATTTCAATATACTGTACACGCGGATTTCCCTTAAAATTTATAATTTACGCATTCAACATCATGATTTTTAATTTTATAGTAATTAAACAAAGTACATTAGAATATATATCATTTGATTAAAAATGTTCCATTTTCTTAATCTAAATTTGAGGCTGCTGTCAGTTCATTTACAGACGGCAGCTTCTTTTCTCTTTCATCTTGCTTTTTTTAAAAATTTATATTTGTGTTTTTTAATTTTTTGGGTTTATTTTCATTTTTTTTAAATATCTCTATAATAATTTTCAGATCAATATAGATCTTAATTTTTATTTTTTTTTTGTTATTTTTTTTTTGTGTTTTGATTTTTTTGTGCTTTGATTTTTTTTTTGTTTTTTTGTTTCAATAAACTCAAATTTGAAATTTTTATTTTAATTTTTTTCGTATTTGCCCATATCTTAGTTGTGTTTTTATAGATCTAGTTCATTTATCCAATATTGTATGCAATTTAAATATTTGGTCATGCAAGTTTATCCTCCAAATTTAGAGGTTGCTATCTTCTTTTATGGAATTTTTATTGTCTTTGTTTATGGATATTTTTGTCCTTCTGAAATAAGTTTTTCTATGGATAACAGATGGATTTAGTTTTTCACTGATAGTAAGATTGCCTGCGGCATGTTACCATTGTCTATTGTTTTCGTCGAAAAAGTTCAGAGATATACTCCAACAACTTTCTTAGTTTTATACATCTTATGTACTTTTAAATTTTATAAGTTTATTTCTACTTTTCAGATAAATTTTTTATTTTATTAATGAAAATTTAATTTGCATTAAAAAAAACAAAGTACATTAGAGCTTGTGTGTTTGGATTGAATTATAAATGAACGTATTATAAACGAATTGGATTATAGATAAATTAATTTTTATAGGTCGTATGGATCGATGTCCAAACATATCAAAGGGATTTGGGTCGATTCTCGGGTTGGCCCAAGTGTATCATACCATGGGCCAACCATTGACTTACTGTTTTTTACATTTTTTTTTTCAATTTGTCCTTTTAAGCCAATTCAATATGAATAAATTATATTAGATATAACAATGTACATGTAAATATGTTTAAACATATGTGTGTTAAGTGCTATCAAAGTTGTAGATGTATTCTTGTATAGTTGAATCTAATATAATGAAACAGAATTTTATTATGAATTGTATTTGCAAATTTAATAAAATAATTTATATATATATATATATTAGACAATAATAATTTTATAGCGGCTTTTTTTTAATAAAAATTATTTTTGATTTTTTAGGTAAAAATCATGTTAAACGGGGATACCCAATCCATATAAGTAATTTTAGACCAATTTGCAAATTGACCAAATTCACTCAAAAATTTGCAAGTCAAATGGACAGAGCATAAATTGACCACTTTTAGGATAGGGTCAACTTTTTGCGGACATTTTATAAATAATATTTTTTAAAAAATAATTAAAATTTTAAGGTGTTTTAAAATGTATTTGGAAGAATGAAGTTTTTTACATTTCCACAGCAATTTTTGCAGCATTGTACTATTAAAATGGACTTACTTTTTTTTTTTTTTTTTGCAGCTTTCCAAATATTAGAAAGCTGCCCAGCTTCTTTTTTTTCAATTTTTTAAATGTTTTTATTTTATTTTATTTTTGAAATAAAAAAATCTTTACTTTTATTAACAGGCGTAAAATATTTTTTCTATCCAATTTAATAAATAGGATAACCTTTTATTAATATGAAAAAAATATTTTTATTTTACTTAATTTCATAAATAGGATAAAAAAAATTATAAATTAATAATAATTTATTGAAATCTGAAATTAGTGATATTTTGTGCAATCAAAATAATTAAAAATATAAATAATACATTTATTAATATTATCTATATAATCAAAAATAATAATATTTTATTTTAATAAAATAATATATATATTGACAATAATTAATTTTTTTTAAATTAAAAAAATTATTATTGTCAATATATTGTCAATATATATATTTTTTAATGAAATAATATATATATAATAAAAATAAATAATATTTTTTAATGAAATAATATATATATTAACAACAATGAATTTTATGTGTTTTTTTTCGCCTAACTATTTAGTTATTTTTTAAAAAAAACCTAAATAATGTTTTAATAATTAGACTGTTAAAATAATTACTAATCCTGAAAATGTTTGGCGAAAATTCGAAGAAAAAGTGAGATTTGAATATATGGATTGGCAGTAGTGAGCAAGAAAGAAGAAGGAAATGGACGAACCTCCGCCAAATGATTGGTGTTCAGTCTGCCATGGCCGCTTCAAGGTCCCTTGCCAGGCCAATTGCTCTCACTGGTTTTGCGGTACTTTTCTATTTTCTTTCCCTTTCCCTACTTTTCTACTTTCTTTCCCTTTCCCTTTCTTCTTCTCTCAGCAATCACGGTTTCTCTGCTAACATAAAATTCAAAACCGCAGCTTAATTCGATTTTCCTCGACATTGATTTTTTTTTTTTTTGGGTTCTTCCTTTTCTTCTCAACTAAGTAAATGAATGGCTTTTTTAACGCAAATTTCCGTTTTTTACTGATAGTATTTGATCTCAAAAGAATTTCTATTATGATTATATTAGAAATGCTTTCATTGTTCAGTTATTAGGTCGATTTTATTGGCTACTGCTCATGTCGTAAAAGAATTGCTTGACATTTGGTGCTCCAATACATCTGCTTTTGAAGTAAGATAGTACTGAATATTGAGTCTTATAAAATGTAATTAGGTTTGAACTCTGCTGAAATTAACCAGGGCTATTAATTTATGACTTATCACTTTATCATTGTTGGATTGCTAGATCGTTGCTTGCTGTGAAATTTGTATTTGTATATGTCAAATATATCAATCACTGCAGCCCATGATAGTTTTGTAATTTTTTTTTTTTATAAATAATTTGTTTGCTAGACATCATGATGTGATTTAAGAGCATTATTTCAGTTGCTATTGTAATGAAATTGTGCATGTAACTATCATTTTCTTCAAGATGTATCCCACAGATCCAAACTTTCTTTCTCCCCTTTCTATGCTTTTTAGGGGATTGTATTATGCTTGTTTGGCATCATGGATCTGCAATTCAACCGTGTAAATGCCCGCTATGTCGCCGTCAAATTACACTGTTAGTTCCTAGTGAAGCTTCACGAAGGAATCGACACAACCCTGAAGTTGCTGAGATTCTGCAAAAGGTTGAAACATACAATCGTCTTTTTGGGGGACAGACCAATGGTCTACTTCAGGTGTGTACATATGAATGCTATCATTTAGCAAATCGTTTTGTGCATCTAATACTTCTTAGAAATGGATTTAGGAACTTATCAAAAATTAATGACCACATAGTTGACATCAGTCTGATTAAAATATGTAAATTTTAAATCATGGGCTTAAACGTTCTCCCTATTGTATGAATTTGAGGCACAAGTTCCGATTATATGATGGTACTATGCTTTCCCTTGTGCCTTATAATCTTGCTAGTGCCTTTTGCTGTTAGGCGGTGCTATTTGCTCAACTTACTCACTAGAAAGGGAAAATAGTAGAAAGAATAGGCAAGAATAGGCAGTGCTATTTCTTTACTTCATTATATGTGGTTGCGCTATTTCTTTTAGTCTTTTCTTATTTTCTTTGGCAAAAGAGATAGGAGTTGGTCATCATCCAATATATGCATGTCAATATATTGTTTTTTCTTTGGTAGCCACATCGTGTGCAAAATTCCCAAAACATGTTGCACACATGATGTAACATTTCCTCTCCATGATGATGAGCATTTTATGGGTGTGGCAGTTTTTACTTCAATTTTTGCGTATGCCCAAACTTGTTTGATGGTATTTGAAAGCCGTATTGCTTGAAGGGCATGCTGCAAGAGCATGGGGGAGTTGTTGGCTGCGGAAATTGATATTTACTGGTACCAATGCCTTTAATTGGTCAAAAGTTTGGAGCTCTGCGAATAGCTTGATTTGCTGACTATTGATAATAATATCCCCAAATTTAGGTTCTGCTGTAAATTTCTTCATGGACGTTGCCTTCTTCATATTTATGCATGTGATGAACCCTTTTTTTTTTATGTTGTAAATGCTTTTGTTTATCTACTTTTTTTTTTTTCCTTAAAAAATGTTTTCTCCAATTATAGCTGATCTTATTTAGTTTTCTTTAAAATTTTTGTCAAATTTTGTGGATGAATTATTGAGCCTTGTTCTTTTCTCTGGAAAGCTTCTTAGAAGTATAATTTATCACTTTCACATTAACGTGCACAAATATCATGTAAAAGGAAAAAAGAAATGATGCAGAAGAACAGCATGTCTGGTTGACGTTCTTACATCATAATGTACACCAGTAAAACTGTGTTTCATCCATTCAAGATCAAATTCATATTTAAATATTGTGTTGTAACTGATGTCAGTTCTGAACCATGTCCACAGAGAATGCAAGACCTTCCATTTCTGCTAAGGAGGTTGTTAAGAGAAATGATGGATCCTCAAAGAACACTTCCTTTTGTCATCAGGGCACGTGTCTATATTGCAGTTAAGTAAAATAGCAACTCTACTATGGGCAATTTCTTAATTTTCTGTTTCATTGCTGCTATTTGGCTCGTGGAAACGTGTTAATGTCTCTTCCACATTGTTTTTTAACTCATAAAGTTTAAATTCCTCAAAGAACTTCTAATTTTTGTTGCATTATTAGTATGATGACAAATATACAATGAAAAATAAAAAAATCCAATGCATACATTGTTACTTTAACCAACTTTTTAAATTTTATTGATTAATATCTGAAAATTTCCCTTTGCAATTAATTTTAGCCAGTTGAAAAAAAAAAAGAGCTAAAATGATAGAAAAAATTCCAAAATTTGAGTACATTTTCAATTTTTTAAAATCAATATTAGTCTTAGCAATCTTTTTCACATTTTAATGGCATTATTATATTTCATAGTCGACGAATTTCTATTGTTAAGATTGTATTTTGAAACCAGTGTGAAATATATAAGTACAAATTCATAAAATTAAATTAAAAACTTGTTAAAATTGTAAGCCAGGTTTTTTTTTTTTTTTTTTTTTTTTGTGAATAGGTTTTCTTTTTAATCTTCTTTGATGATAGTGCTAAAATTGATGGGAAGTTTTCAAATCGAAAATGATAAAAATAATAGAATTGGAAAAACTGAAAATACACACAAAGTTTCGGGCTTTTCTTGTCATTTAGCTTGTAATATGAATTCATGCAGTTGAACTCATATTATTTTATTTTGCGCTACTCTTTTGATTAGTGTGTATAAATTGATATATAATCATAAAATAATAAGCAAATAGAAGATCTAGCTGGATAAATGGAAAAAAGAGTCCATGCAGCTGATCCCAAATAGGTTTAAGTTCATTTTGATTGCACCGAGGTGAGTTGATCTATGAGCTTGGGTTTCAGAGCAAATTTAATATTAAAATTAGAAAATGAGGGAATAAATGAGTGATGAGCAGGGGAGGGATTGAGGGGGAAGAGAAAAAAATAACAAAAAGAAAAACCTTCGAGAGGTATTTCTGCTGCAATTGGAATTTGGGATTTCTGGTTGGGTCATTGTTCCTTTTTTAAGAAGATATCTTTCTGTGTAAGAAAATTTCAGTTTGATCATCTTTGTCCACTTTGTCATTTAGCTACCATGTTTTTGTTAGATTATATTTTGCTTCAATAAATAGAAGCCTCTTAAAATTTATCAAATGTCTCCCCTTTTTAAACAAGCTTGGTGTGTAATAGGAATTTGATGAGTTTAAGGAGCAATTTTATCCATGTTGAGCAAGTTGAGATGTGTAAGAGAGCATTTAAAAAGTTAAGGCGTGTTGTAGGTTTTTCTATACAAGTTGAGAGGGGAAGTTAGGTATTATTCCGTTATTTTCTCATAAGTAGAATCCGATTGAAGTATAAATATTATCTCACAAGTAGAATCTGATTGGAGTATAAATAGTTAGTTCATTTTACCTAGAGGTTGACATAATTGAGACCATGATATGATTTAGTTAGTTACAAAACTAAGAAGGGTGATTATTTTGTTATAATGAAGCTTCAGAGATGCAGCATCTGCCAGCTAAGATTTCATGCATGCCTCAAACATTTTATCCTTGGGATGATGTGGTTGTTTCTAAAGCTATGATTACAGTCACTGAATAAATAACCAAGCAGAATAAATGTAACCACAGTCCAATTAATACAACTTTTGGATGGTGTGCAGATGCAAAGAATTAAAGGTTGGGACTGTAAATGATGGTTCAGTCTTGCCCTTGTTTTGCCTCACTTGCCTTCACAAAGGGAAAAATATATATATATATATCAAATGGTAGAAGAGTCACTAATTTTTTTATTTCTCATTCACATTTCATCCATTCTGAGTAATAAAAGACCCAACGAGAGGGTCTGGAGTTTTGATTCATATCCTTGGTCTTAAAATAATTCAAGGACGATTTTTTTTTTCCTTTACTTTAGAAGTGGAATGTATAGATCTAGGGGTTAGGTTAATACTTAAGAGGGGATAAAAATTGCAAGCTGGTTTCTGAAAGCTGACAGAAAAGCATGAGAAGCTGGTAAGTTTGAGAAATAAGCCAAAATTCTGTTCAAGCTCTTGGCAGTGAAATAAGGATGACAATAACCAGCTCTGATCTTGACCTTGTTCAATCAGTCATCTGATAACTTTTTGTGGAATGCTATCATCCATTTAATAGCTTCTGCAATCTTTTATACAACAGTTTAATGTTTTTGTTAAATACATTAAATCTAGGAATAAATTTAGGAGCAAATTAGGGAGCTATTTTTGACTTACTCTTTATTTTCTTTGACTTAACTTACTATCTAATATTGTATAAATATATGTTGATTGTTAATACAAAAATATCTTTGGGTTTCCTTCATGGTATCAGAGCCTTAGGCTCTTTGAGTTTCTGGGTTGTATATTTCGGGTCTGTGTTGTGAAGAGTCTGCCCACTTTTGAGTCAACAGCTCCGTGATTCTTTGGTCTCACCGGCAACATCAGGAGGAGTGCAGGTGGTATTCCGGCCGTCACACAAAATCCGGTGACCTTCCGGCATGCGGGTGGACCTCACGCGCCAATTGAAGATTCACCGGTCTCCACTTTTTTGTTGAAAGTTTCTGTCAGTCTTGGGTCACCGGATCCGGTGACCGGTTTGTCTCACCGCCACCACGGGAAGAACCGCCTCCTCCATTTCGGCCAGTACACGTTTTCCGGCGACCATCCGTCCCGCGAGTGGGCCACACGCGCCGTCACAAAGTCGGACCTCTTCCTCACGCGTCGGCGCGTGGGAGCGCGTGCAATGTCCGTTGTCTTCCCGATTCTTGGTCCGGCGTCGCCTGGCCATTTCCGATCAGTTCCCGACTTCTACTTGAGGTGGTTCTCTCTTCTTGTGGCGTTTGGCTCCTGTCTCTGTATCCTGCCTCTGTTACAGTTATTCTTGTGGCGTTTGGCTCCTGCCTCTGTTACGGTTGAATGTTTTAAGGGATTCTTTTTGGAATGTTGGCTTCCTTTCAAGGCTGAGGAGTTTTGAATACTGCTTTAAGTGGTGATTGTGATATTTGAGTGGCAATAAGTCAGTGTTTATTGATTTGGTGCTTCACTCCCTTACTGCCATCTAAGAGTGAATCATACAAGCTGTGCAGATTTCAGGTTCTTTATCTTGCGCCATTTTTTTTCGTGGATTTGAATTACATTCTATTAAGAGAGTTGGTATTTGTTTTATTTGCTGGTAGTATTTAAATATTTGTGAAGCGATATTTTTTAAAGGCTTGGTATTACTCAATATGGGATGGAATAAGAATATGTTGTGTTATTATTGTCATAAATCTGGACATACAAAAAGATTTTGTAGAAAATTGCATAATCAAAAGCCTAATATTGCTACGATCAGCACCTCTGGAAAGCATATTATGATTTCTGCCGATGAGTATGCAAAATTTATTCAGTATCGGAATTCTTTGACAACTTCATCCACCACAACTATTGGTGGGGTAGGGAATCAGAATACATGTCTTTTATCTTCCTCATCTCAGTGGGTCATTGATTCGAGTGCTACAGATCATATGACAGGCAACCAAAGTGTATTTTCTACTTGTCAGTCTCATGCTGCTTCTTCTCCAGTTACAATGGCAGATGGATCATCGTCTCATGTAAACGGGTTTGGCACAGTTAACTTAACTCCTTCAATTTCTATGGGTTCAGTTTTACATATACCAAAGCTCGCTTTTAACTTGATTTCTGTAAGTAAACTCACAAATGATCTTAACTGTTGTATTTCCTTCTTTCCCGATCATTGTACCCTTCAAGATCTTGTAACAAAACAGATTATTGGTAAAGGTTACATTTCAGGAGGTCTTTATATTCTTGATAGAAAGATACCAAGACCTGTTGCTTGTTCTGGTATTTTATCTCCTTTTGACGCACACTGTCGGTTGGGGCATCCTTCTTTGCCAACTTTGAAGAAGCTTTGTCCTCAATTTTCCAATATTCCTTCTCTTGATTGTGAGCCATGTCAGTTTGCCAAGCACCACCGTAGCTCTTTAAGTCCTCGAATTAATAAACGAGCTGATTCTGCATTTGAATTGGTCCATTCAGATGTTTGGGGACCGTGTCCTGTGATAGCTAAACCTGGATTCAGGTATTTTGTAACATTTGTGGATGATTACTCCCGTCTGACTCGGACATTTTTTATGAAAAATCGGTCTGAATTATTTGCTCATTTTTTTGCTTTTTGTGCTGAGGTCAGAACTCAATTTAATGTTTTTGTTCGCATTTTGAGGAGTGATAATGCAAAAGAATACTTTTCAGAAATTTTTCAAACATACATGGCTCAGAATGGTATACTTCATCAATCTTCATGTCCGGATACACCATCCCAAAATGGAATTGCTGAGAGGAAAAACAGACATTTGCTTGAGACAGCACGGGCTCTTTTATTTCAGGCAAAAGTTCCTAAACAATTTTGGGCCGATGCGGTATCTACTGCTTGTTTCCTGATTAATCGCATGCCCTCTTCGGTGCTCGCTGGTGAGAGTCCCTACTCTGTTCTTTTTCCATCTAAGCCATTATTTCCTATAGAACCAAAAATATTTGGAAGCACTTGTTTTGTTCGTGATGTTCGGCCTCAGCTCACTAAACTGGATCCAAAGTCACTAAAGTGTCTCTTCTTGGGGTATTCTCGTCTGCAAAAGGGGTACAGATGCTATTGTCCAGAACTTAACAGGTATTTTGTATCCATTGATGTTACTTTCTGGGAACATAAACCATTCTTCCCAGTTTCTGAGTCAACAGGTCAGGGGGAGGAGGATAACTGGTTAGAATATAATGTTATTACAAGGTCAACAGTGGTTCCCACTCCTGCTCTTCCAAGTAATTTGGATCTTCCGGAATCAAGTGATTCTACTCCTACTACTGTAGATGATTCAACTGCATTTGTTCCATCAAAACCACCTATAGTACAAGTTTACTCCAGGAGACATGACACTCGCAATACAATGTCTGAATTACATTCATCATCCAATCAAGTCTCAGATGATCTTGATCTTCCGATTGCCTTACGAAAAGGCAAACGCCAGTGTACCTATCCTATTAGCAATTTTATCTCTTATGATCATTTGTCTCCGGCTATATGTTCTCTTATTGCTTCTCTTGACTCGGTTTCTGTTCCTCGAACTGTTAAAGAAGCTTTGTCTCATTCCGGTTGGCGCAATGCAATGATAGAAGAGATAAATGCATTGGAGACAAACAACACTTGGGAACTGGTCAATTTACCAGAAGAAAAAAGGGCTATAGGTTGTAAATGGGTCTTTACAGTCAAAGCTAATCCGGATGGTTCTGTAGCTCGACTTAAAGCTCGACTTGTCGCTAAAGGGTATGTCCAGACTTATGGCGTGGATTATACTGATACTTTCTCTCCGGTTGCCAAATTGAGTTCTGTTCGGTTATTCATCTCTTTGGCAGCATCTCAACACTGGCCTTTACATCAGCTGGACATCAAAAATGCTTTCCTTCATGGCGACCTACACGAAGAAGTCTATTTGGAGCAACCACCTGGTTTCGTTGCTCAGGGGGAGTATGGGAAAGTTTGTAAGCTGAAGAAATCCCTGTATGGATTGAAGCAGAGTCCTCGTGCTTGGTTTGGAAAATTCAGTGAGGTTGTCCAACAGTTTGGGCTAAAGAAAAGTCAATGTGACCATTCAGTTTTCTACAGACAATCGAAAGCTGGAATTATTCTTCTTGTTGTTTATGTTGATGATATTGTGATTACAGGAAGTGATTTGGCAGGTATCTCTTGCCTTAAGTCTTTCATGCAGGGTCAATTTCACACTAAAGACTTGGGTCAGTTGAAATATTTCTTGGGAATAGAAGTGTCGAGAAGTAAGAAAGGAATTTTTCTATCCCAAAGAAAATATGTTCTTGACTTGCTTGCAGAAACTGGAAAACTAGGAGCTAAGCCATGCAGTACTCCTATGATTTCTAATGTACAATTTACAAAGGATTATGGTGATTTCTTTGATGATCCAGAGAGATATCGGAGATTGGTTGGAAAATTGAATTATCTTACAGTAACTCGTCCAGATATCGCATTTGCGGTAAGTATTGTCAGTCAATTTATGGCTACTCCTACGGTGAAACATTGGGAAGCTTTAGAGCAGATCTTATGTTATTTGAAAGGTGCTCCTGGATTAGGAATATTGTACAGTGACCATGGACATACTTGCATTGATTGTTTTACGGATGCAGATTGGGCAGGATCCAAAACTGATAGGAGATCAACTACAGGCTACTGTGTTTTTGTTGGAGGAAATTTAGTATTTTGGAGGAGTAAGAAGCAAACTGTAGTATCCAGATCAAGTGCAGAATCTGAATACAGGGCTATGTCACAATCTACATGTGAAATATTATGGATTCATCATTTACTTGCTGAAATTGGTATAAACTCCTCATCTCCAGCAAAACTTTGGTGTGATAATCAGGCTGCTCTCCACATTGCCTCCAATCCAGTGTATCATGAGCGGACTAAACATATTGAAGTTGATTGTCACTTCATTCGTGAAAAGATTCAAGAAAATGTCATATCAACAGCACATGTGAAAACAGGAGAACAATTGGGTGATCTATTTACAAAAGCTTTAAGTGGGCCTCGGGTGAAATATTTATGTAACAAGCTGGGCATGATTGACATCTATGCTCCAGCTTGAGGGGGAGTGTTAAATACATTAAATCTAGGAATAAATTTAGGAGCAAATTAGGGAGCTATTTTTGACTTACTCTTTATTTTCTTTGACTTAACTTACTATCTAATATTGTATAAATATATGTTGATTGTTAATACAAAAATATCTTTGGGTTTCCTTCAGTTTTCAAATTAAATGGGAGGTTTTATCAACTAGGGGTGTGCAAATGGTCGGTTCGGTTCGGTTTTGGACCGAACCGAACAAACCGAAAACCGAAGTTGAGGAATTTTTAGAATCGAACCGCAGACCTAAATTTTTAGAACCGAAACCGAATAAACCGAAATAATTTTGGTCGGTTCGGTTCGGTCCAATCGGTTCTTCACAAATATAGATTTTTTTAAAAAATTTTTTAACTTATATGGATCCATAAATTAAATTAACTTATATTCAATAAAATAAAACCTTTTAAAATAACTAAAAAAATTATACATAAACTTTTCATATTATTTTCCTAATAAATTAACAAAATTACACTAAAAAAATATATTAAAAATAAATACAATATAAGTTCTTATTAATAATATATTTAATATACTTCAATTAAAAAAAACATATATGTAAATAAATATAACTATAGTGTATATTTAGATTTATTTATTTATATATATATATATATAAAAGCAAAATGGTGAATTTTAAAAACTTTGGTCGGTTCGGTTCTTTCGGTTTTACAATTTTAAAAACCGAACCGAAATAACCGAAATTTAATTTCGGTTTAGAACCGAACAAACCGAAAACCGAAGAAACCGAACCAAATGGACCAAAATCCATTCGGTTCGGTTTTCGGTTCCGGTTCGGTTTTGCACAGCCCTATTATCAACTATGATCTTTAACATATATTTTCGATTTAGACTTCTTTTCATTGTTTTGGTTTTTCCATATTTTCTTCAGTTTTATTTTTACACAAGGTGACCATAAATATATCACCTAGTTACACCGTTTACTGTATGATTCTTTATCAGTCAGGTCTGTGCTTTAATATGAAGAAACAGTTGCGTGTAAACTAATGATCAAGTTTTTCATTCATTGTTAAAGAATGTAGTGAATATTTTCAATCCATATACTTGCAATTGGTGACTGGGCAGAGTTGTTTGAAATTCAGCAATCATGTGAGAATATATAGGCAGGCAAGCGATACATCTTCAAAATCTGGAAAAAAAAAAAAAAAGGAAGATAAGCAGAGAATAAAAGGCTTTTTAGATACTCAGTTTTATGCATTGCATACATGTATCTCTGTCTCGACCTAAAATTTCCAGCTTGTGATAGCAAATGCATGTTATTGATAATATGATGTATTTAACTAGTAATCGGATGTATTTAACTAGTAGTCTGTATGGTCGACCTGGGTTACCTGGAGTTTGGGATCACTACTGTACATGGAACATTAATGGGTATGCAAATTGTCCATGTTTCGCAAAATATGATATGTTAGAGCTTAGGGTTCTCCCGCATTGCTTAATGGGAGCAAATTATGATAATTGAGGTAAATATGCTATCGAAATATCCTGTGTATCGTGTATTGGAATTGCAGCAAAAGTTTACTTGTATCCTATTAGTGTAATATTTTTTTTTCCATTTTTTCAGTCACAAATGAGTACTGCAGTAAAAAAGAAAAAATCCTAACTCCCAGCATAATAAGCACCATAACAAAAAATTGCTAATGATTCATAATTTGGATTACGTTCTACTAATACTAATAACAGCAACACATAAAATCATTTAAGATTTGTCTGACTAGGATTGCTTGAATCTCTACCACTGATTGTTTGCATTTCAGTAAGCTAATTTTAGTCTTCCATATTGCCCACAATTCATGACATGGATCATGTGATCTGGACTGTGAATCACCAGGCTGCAGCAATTTCTGCTAACATTTGGAGGACCTACCTGATGTTTATGAATTTTTTGCCACTTTGTTTTGAGAATAACCACATAGCCAACCAAATTTAGTAATGTCAATCATGTGATGTTTATGAATTGCTGTTTTTTTTTTAACTTTTGAGACTAGATGCTTGTATCTTTACTTCGCCAAAATATTATTGATTCTTGACTTCTAGTCTGGGCTTCTACTCATTATTTTTATAGATGGATTCTCACTCTTTTATTTAATTTTTTTTTTTAACAGATGATATTAAGTACAATATACATTCTAAGCCCTGTTGACATTATTCCAGAAGGTAACTTACCAATGTAATTTTTTTTTTTTTTTTTTTTGTATTGAACCATCTGGTCCATATTTTGTAAATAACAGCAAATTAATTTGACCTATAATTGGATTGTAACCTGTAGGGATTTTGGGTATAGTTGGCCTCTTGGATGATCTCCTTATAGGTCTTATTTGCTTCCTTCACATAGCTGCACTCTATCGATCAGTACTCTATTTTCGCCATGGAGGTTCTTGAGCAGTGCAAGAGGCACAAACAGCGCCCATAAATCCGGCATGTAAACCTGAACTTGATTTCACCAGCTGGAAACAAATACTTGTGTACATATTGCGATGGTCATTCAGTTTTCAACCATTTTTTTTTTCTTTGAGCAAAATGTTAACATTAGTTTTACGAAGGTATAGTAGTTTTAATTGCATCTTGAGATTATGACAGATTATCATATTTTCTTGTCTTCCAAAGTTCTGGTGTTAGTGGTATTTCTAGTGTGCACGTGCTTCTTCATGGCTTTATTACAGAATGAATCAAAATTAGTGATTTCACTGTGATTGAAAGCCAAACTTTGTTTTCAGAACCATGTAATTCCTCCTGAAATGTCATTGACAAAGGAATCTATCATGATGTTGTTAGGCCTCCTATTATAAAGACTTACATGAGGGGCAGGGGCAAAAAGAATATGAAGGACAAATAGGGAATTCCATTGCTGTTGGGAATTAGTTAGTCTTTGGGATTTGGGTTTTCTGTTATACATAGGGGGTGTAAAAAGTGGGAAGGATATGATTTGTTTTGTAGAGAATATTCCTAGTAGTGGAGAGAGGTGAGGCTCTCGAATTCCTCCCTAAGCTTGTATTTCTCTTTGACAGATTTAATACAATACTGCCATCTCTTGGCTATTCCATTTCCATTTTTGTGGTTCTGTGTTTGTGTGCTTGGTGAATTCAAATAGGGACCTAACAGTGGTATCAGAGCACCGATCCTTGCATGAAAACCAGGTATCAGAAGATGGAAAACAGAGTAGAAGCATTAGAGGGAACAGTGGGATCGCTACAAGCAGGTCTGCAACAGGTGCTAGCACGATTAGGCCGTTTGGAACGTCTGGATGTGGAAACACTCAACAACTCAATGGATCGATTGTCATTGATTGAAAACAAGATTGAACAGCTTCCGTTGATAGAGGAAGGAGTCAAGTCCATTCTTCATAAACTTAATATGAATCAAACCAATAAGTCCCAAGTCACACGAGAAACAATCCAAGAGATCACGCAATCGAATTCCGCAAATCGCAGAGCAGAGGAAACCCGGAGGGAACATGCGGATAAGGTGGAAATCGGTGAAAACTCCAATACGGTATCGGTTTGGCCCAAATCTGAAGGAATGCCCCGAAAGTTAGAACTACCTGTGTTTGACGGACAGAACCCAGATGGTTGGATATTGCGGGCTGAACGTTACTTTGATCTCAACGGTCTCTCTCAGGATGACAAACTCCGGTTAGCGGTCGTTTGCCTAAAAGGGGAAGCGTTGGTGTGGTATTACTATGAAAGCAGTCGCCGGAGTTTCCATGGATGGAGTGAGTTCAAGAAGCTCTTGCTAGAAAGATTCCGAAGCACCCAGGTCGGGAATCTGATGGAGCAACTTTTCTCTCTCCGGCAGACGACGACGGTGGGAGAATACAGAAAGCAATTCGAATTGCTGTCTGCACTTTTTCCCGATCTCTCAGATGCAGTGATGGAGAACACCTTCGTTAATGGGCTACAAGAAGAGATCAAGTCCGAGCTGAGGCTTTGGGAGCCCAATGGATTGGGCCGAATCATGAAGATAGCCCAAATGATAGAGGACAAGAACGAGGCTGCTAGATCAAGGGCACTGTCCAACCACAGTGGACTCAACACCAGACTCCAACCATTCTCAGGTACGCCCTTGGCTACCAGAACTTTAGTCCCCAGCTCTACTTTTAAGTCCAGTATTACCTCCCCAAAGGCCTTGTCGCCTACTTCTTCTTCTTATTCCACGGCTGCCTCTGTCATCACCTCTGCCTCGGTGCCCCATCCACCTCCGAAATTCAGGCGGCTCACGGAGGCTAAGATGTTAGCAGCAGGAGTCATTCAGCCTAGCAACAGTCCTTTTTCCAGTCCAGTTTTATTAGTCAAAAAGAAAGATGGGAGTTGGCAATTCTGTGTAGACTACAGAGCACTGAACCGAGAGACTGTCCCTGACAAGTTTCCCATTCCGGTCATTGAGGAACTTCTGGATGAGCTACATGGAGCTGTCATTTTTTCCAAAATTGACCTAAAGACTGGTTACTTCCAGATCCGAATCTGACCAGAGGACATCCCCAAGACAGCCTTTCGGACACATCAAGGGCATTATGAGTTCAGAGTGATGCCCTTTGGATTGACTAACGCACCTTCAACATTCCAATCACTGATGAATGAGGTATTCCAACCTTACCTCCGCAAATTCGTTTTAGTTTTTTTTGATGATATACTTGTGTACAGTAAGAGTTTAGAAGAGCACAAGGAGCATATGAGGCAGGTCTTTGCTACCTTGCGTATCCACCAGCTCTTTGCCAACAAAAAGAAGTGTGTGTTCTTTCAACCAAGAGTAGAGTACTTGGGGCACATCATTGACTCTTCAGGAGTGGCAGCTGACCCCAGTAAGATACAGGCTATGCTGGACTGGCCTACTCCCACTTCACTAAAGTCTCTTAGGGGATTTTTAGGCCTTACGGGCTATTACCGGAGGTTTGTCAGGAATTACAGTCGAATTGCTTAGCCACTCACACAACAACTCCGCAAAGATGCATTTAATTGGGATGATACTGCCCAGCAAGCATTCCAGCAGCTCAAGGCAGCTATGACCACCCTTCCAGTCTTGGCTCTTCCTGTTCTCGCTGCCTTTCATCATAGAAACTGATGCCTCCGGTTTTGGGCTTGGTGCAGTGCTAATGCAACAAGGTAGACCCCTTGCCTTTTATAGCCAGAAGTTGAGTCCTCTAGCACAAGCGTCTTCAGTCTATGAGCGGGAACTGATGGCTATTGTCTTGGCCATCAAGAAGTGGCGCCCCTACTTGTTGGGCCACCGGTTTAAAGTGCGCACTGATCAAAGAAGCCTGAAATTTCTATTGGAACAACGGATCGTAGAGGGGGATTATGCTAAATGGCTTCGAAAGTTAATGGGGTTCAACTTTGAGATTAAATACAAACCTGTAACCACGAATTCAGTGGCTGATGCATTGTCTCGAATCCCTGACATGCCCATTCTGGCTTCACTTACAGCTCCTATGCTGCTAGATTTTAAAGATGTCCCAACACAAACAGCTGCTGACCCCTTCCTATCCAATATTCTTCAGGCCATTCGACTCCAACCTGCTGCCCATCCTAATTTCCAAGTCGTGGGGGACCTCCTTCGGTAAAAAGGGCGACTTGCCCTACCATTTGACTCCCCTTACATCCCTCTGTTACTCCAGGAATTTCATGGCAGCCCAATAGGAGGCCATGCGGGTATGCGCCGTACCTATCAACGCCTTGCCACGGAATTTTATTGGAAAGGTATGAAGAAGCAAGTACAGGATTTTGTGGCTGCTTGTGATATTTGCCAACGCAGTAAACATGAAGCCATGGCACCTGCTGGCCTTTTACAACCCCTACCCCCACCAGACAAGGTTTGGGAAGATCTCATTATGGATTTCATTGAGGGCCTACCAAAATCCCGGGGGTATGATGCCATTCTGGTGGTTGTGGACCGCCTCACTAAATATGCTCATTTCATTGCCTTAAAACACCCATTCACAGCTCCTATTATTGCTCAGATCTTCCTGCAAGAAGTGATCTGCCTTCATGGCATTCCGAAGAGTATAATTTCTGATCGAGACAAGATCTTTATGAGTTATTTTTGGCGTGAATTATTTCGCCTCCAAGGGTCTGAATTGAAGCGCAGCACAGCTTACCATCCCCAAACCGACGGGCAGACAGAAGTAGTGAACAAATGCTTGGAAACTTACTTGCGTTGTTTTACCATGGATCACCCATCTAAGTGGTTCTCTTGGCTGGCATGGGCTGAGTACCACTACAACACAGCCGCTCATTCTTCCATCGGTATCACTCCGTTTCAGGCCTTGTATGGACGGCTTCCACCCCCCCTAGCATTGCATGAATGGGGCTCAGCCGCAAACCAAGAAGTGGAGCAGTATTTGACCAGCCGAGACGCCATCCTGGCTGAATTGAAACACCAGCTACAGCGGTCCCAACAACAGATGCGTTTCCATGCAGATGGCAGGCGGAGAGAGGTTGTATTTGAAGAAGGGGATTTGGTTTATCTTAAGTTGCGACCATACCGGCAATCTTCCCTGGCAACCCGCCCCAATGAGAAGCTGGCTCCTAAATTTTACGGACCCTTTCCCATTGAGAAACGCATTGGCGCAATCGCGTATGCTCTTACGCTTCCTCCATCCACTCACATACATAATGTCTTCCATGTGTCACAGCTTAAAAGAGCCATTGGTGCAAGTCACTGTCAGCCCACCATCCCTCCTTTCCTCACTTCGGACATGGAGCTGCTGGTTGAACCACAAGCAGTGCGTGGCACTAGGCCTTCTCCCACTGCTGGCCCCAACAACATAGAAGTGTTAATTCACTGGAAGGACTTACCTCCCTTTGAGGACTCTTGGGAACCTTTTGACACCATTTCTTCCCAGTTTCCAGCATTCAACCTTGCGGACAAGGTTGATCTTTGGGCTGCGGGTAATGTTAGGCCTCCTATTATAAAGACTTACATGAGGGGCAGGGGCAAAAAGAATATGAAGGACAAATAGGGAATTCCATTGCTGTTTGGAATTAGTTAGTCTTTGGGATTTGGGTTTTCTGTTATACATAGGGGGTGTAAAAAGTGGGAAGGATATGATTTGTTTTGTAGAGAATATTCCTAGTAGTGGAGAGAGGTGAGGCTCTCGAATTCCTCCCTAAGCTTGTATTTCTCTTTGACAGATTTAATACACTACTGCCATCTCTTGGCTATTCCATTTCCATTTTTGTGGTTCTGTGTTTGTGTGCTTGGTGAATTCAAACAGGGACCTAACAGATGTCTGCCGTGTGAGCGAAACATAAGAACTCATGATTCGAGGTAAAGGTCGTTTTGCCTTGTGCTTCAAATTCAGGTTGTTGCGTGGATATTTATAGTCTTCCATTCGGATGGATTAGAGGAACAGTGGAGTCGGGATGTTGATTTGCTAAAGGAGAGGCCTTGGAAAGAGTTCATTTTTGTGGAGTGCATGTTTAGAGAGCTACAGATTGCAGAAGTAATGAAAAGAGGCAGTTCTTCATACCGCACTCCATGCACACTGCAAGAAACAGTTGCTTTTTGGGATTTTAACGATGCCTTTTTGCTCTTTAATATGGATATGTAAACTTTTAGCAACGGACATTATCCTTTTAGCAATGGATAATTAACTTTTAGCAATAGATTTTCTACTCCTAGCAGATAATTAACTTTTAGCATTGTCATTTCTACTTCTAGCAGCGGACCTGTCCTCTAAGGAATGGATATTTTCCCTGAACAATGCAAATTATCGTCTTTGCAATGGAATCTTTCCCTTTTTGGCAACCACGGGGAACTTTCAGCATCTGCTACTGGCATTTAGTGCCACAAATTCTTGGCGACAAGATTGACCTTTTAGAGAGTAGAGCTTTGACCTTGTTGTGATGGAATTAATTTTAGCACTTTGGCTTTTAGCTATGGATTGTTTAACTTTTAGTGACAATTGAACCTTTATCAAGGTTCAGGATGGTAGTTATTGCTTTTACCAACAGGTCTTTCTCGTTTAGTGACGGTTATGATTGTAACTGCGGGCACATCACCTTTCTCGCGAATTTTTGACCTTTTAGTGATGGATTTTTTCTTTTAGCGACAGAAATTTTAGCTATTCTGGAGGTTCTCTTGCTTTTGCGATGGGTTCACTTTTAGCGACAGTTTTTATATTTTAACGACAGTCTTCCCTGCAGCCGGCAGTTGTTTCTCTTTTCAACACAGATATTTAAAAAGCTTTTTTTTTTTTTAATCCTGTAACATTAACCATTAGATGGCTCAACTGGAGGAAAAAATAAAAATATATTAACGTTATTTACAACTGGATTGTACGCATGCTATTTGTTTTGAATAAATATACACATTATCTGCAACTGTACATTGAACACAAATTTGAAAACGCAATCACTAATATACAGCAAAACACATCATCCTTTTCGTAGCATGTGAAAATATCAAATATTCTTGAGCAGTTCTTCGTACCACACTCCATGCACATTGCATGAAACAGTTGCCACAACCACCAAAATTTTTGCAGTCTCCATTACCCTATCAGCAACAAGTGCTGCTCCCACTCGTTGCAGAACTGACACTGCCAGTTGCCTTCCTCTATAGCCACTCCCTCCAAAAACAGCTCCCCTAAGAGCTAGATACACACAGCGAGAAACTTGCTTAAATACAGCGTCCCCAGCCTGCAAGCTCTTCCCTAACATGCTTTCCATAACCTTGTCCTTTCCTTGGAGCTTTTCAACATCAATCATATCACTGTGACCTAATAATTGCCACATTGCTGCAACAATTTCTGATATTCCTATATCTTCAACACTGTCCAACAGCACAGAGAGTTGCTTGATGCATTTGGATAATATATTCTCCATGTCCAGTGTGTTAGTCACTAACTTCTCAGACACAAGCATTTGCCGAAGGATCAAAATGCTGGTAATGAAACATCAAATCGCAGTTGGTTTCAGCACAAAATTGCATACATGTTCAGAAATTTATTTATATAATTTTTCTCAACTAGTGAGACATTAATGCAAAAATTCACAAACCTGGTAGTGATCACAATGACTTTCTGGTATTGTGATTGCACAGCTCTCAGTCTGGATAGATTAAGTCTCAGAGTTTCAGGCAGAGGTTCCAGAGTCAGCCCTTCTACCTGAGTTACAAGCTTTAACAAGCCAAGCCTGACTGATATATCAACCCTATCACCCTTGCATTCTGGTAGGTATGAACCTAACAAAGTTGTAAGAAATCGAATTCAGTATACTACAGCAATTTTAAAAATATGCATAGAGTCCCTAATAAAATCATTGATCAAACCTGTAGCCTGCGATTCAATTCTTGATACTGTTGAAATGGTGCTTCCAGTTCGAAGAGTTGTTGGAAGCGCTTGAGAAGTCTCTGTGTTACTTGGAGAAGACAGAGAATCCCTGTATTCATTCCACTCATCCTCTGCAAGCATATGAACAGATGTAATCCATTGACTCGTTAATCTCAGTGAGCATGGAGCATGAGCTGGTGGTCCATATCGATTGACAAAAGATTTTTTGAGATATTCCAGACCAGCAGGACCCATGATAAGCGGTTCCACAAATTTGAGACGAGCTCTGCTGATCTCTCTCTTAAGAGCCTGTCAACAAACGACTGCCATAAACCATCTTGGGAAGATAGGAGGAATAACACATGAGATAGACAGAAGAAGCAGAAACATACATTTCAAGAAAATAAAAAAATAATGAAAAAATAAAGGATAGGAAAAAAATGATTTTCTTTATCAAAATCTACTACAAGAAAAAAGTTTATTTTCTATTTTTACTTTGTCAATCCAAAAAACTAAACTGATGAGATGAAGCCTCACTTTTCTTGGGCAAGAAAAAAAAAAAGGCATCGCATTTAAGAGCTAGAACCCCCTCCAATATTTGGGAGATTCTATCCAACTAGTTTGACAAGATTGTGTGCAAAGCACACAGCTGACAACATTGAACATTTGAAGTGCCACCGTTATTATGCATCACTAACATTATAGCCTACGGGCTTCTTAGTCCTGCCTAATATATCATCAGTCCACATTGGCAAGTGATATTGCCTAGTCTTCTCTTATTGGAGCAAGTCAACACATAATACCAGTCCAACATTAATCATCTGAAGCATATTATTCTTCAAGTAGAAAAAACATCATCCTAGCCCAATCCCTAACATCTAAAAATTAGAGACAAGAAAAAGAAAATGGCAGCACTTTATTCTACCTAGAAGTCTAGACTATAAGAGCTAAAGCAAAAAGAGAGACTAATATGCATGCTGTGTATGTCCCTGCAGAAGCTGGATACCTTTGCAAGATTGGGAAACTGGGCATTCATAGATGCACTGCAAAATGAAAACTAAGAAGTTTACAAGTCCTGTTGCTAAAGTACAAGACTTGAGACCAGAAATACACCTGAATCTCCTGCAGGACAGAGCGCAAACTTTTAATCACTAAAAGGGAAAAAGAAGCATTTGATCTTTCTGCAGATCTGGATGTCTCTCCTAGTTCTCTCAGTAATTCAGCGTGAGAACTTTTCATTTCCTTGTCGTTCACTGGAGCACAAAGTTTCTGTAGAGTAACTAACGCAAACTCTAGAATCTTCCCAAGATAATCCACATCTAGAATTCCAGATTTCAGCACCTTTAATCGAAGAAAAATTTGTCAACACATAACACTTAACTCAATGTACACATACCATATGTAGAATTTTAAATACCTGTGAGAGACTATCAACATCAATAGTCTCCATAATCTCCTGTCTCCAATTCTGAGGGGACATCTCGCACAACTCATCCCTAACTTCCTTTATGAGTTTAAGAATCCAACTAAAATCAGGTTCATCTTGTTTGATGGAATCTTCAATGCTATCCCAAAAAGCCTTTTCCATAGTCTCTCTCACTTTTGCCTGCACAATAATGTAGTCAAGCAAAAACCTGAGAGCATTTTAGTCAATGTTCAACATTCTTTTGAAATGCACTAGCACATGATTATAGAATTTGGGTGAAATTGAACAATAATGAATTAATGCTCTGATCCCAGCACTGAATGATTAATGGAAATATATTCAGAAGACACAGAGAGTACAAGAGAACCAAGCAAGTAATCAAGAGGATTTCTATCTCTGTTCCCTATGATTGCAAATCACCAAATGATTAACTAAAAGGTGTTTATCATAAAATAAAGCAATCATTGAATTGATAGACAAACCTTAACAATGTTCTGATCTTTATCCATAGCGTTCATACTATAAGCAAACCCCTGACGATGTCCGTGGACAATTTCATTTACAAGCACTTCATTCTCACTGACCAATATTGGATCAGAGCTGCGAGAATCATTACCAGTACTGACAGGAGGGAGGGAATCATTTCTCTTGCTTGAGGAACAATCGTCTATCTCAGGCAAGGAGTGAATTGCACTACTTGACCCTTGACAGCCTTGAGCCAAATAATTCGCCTCCAAAGAGATGGGGATTGTAGGCCATTCTAATCCACCAGGTGTATGGGAAGGTGAAATATGTGCAGGAGAAAAGTTAAAAGGACTCCCTGATCCCTTGCCTTCAAGAAACTTTGATCGAATTTCAGCAAGAGCATGTTCCATACGTTCAAGTCCAGCATCACCATTAAGATGCTGCACTTTTTCCCTCAGAAGTTTCTGCTCATCCAAAACCTATCATGGCCAAAACACTTAAAGTATATAGTAGCCTACAAAAAAATCCTTTTGAGAGGTCAGGTTTAAGTAATGGGAAATCCAAAGTATTTTACCTGCCGTTTGATAGTCTCCATGTCATCACAAAGACCTCCATTGTCTGCCAAAGGCAGCTTACTAGTTTGCATCATAGAGAGTTCAAGCTGGCAAACAGCTTTCACCAAATCCTCCCCTAGCAGTTCAGAATCCTTTAACTTCCACACAACAAAATTATGCAGGTATAAGCACCATGCTTTGTCATAAGATTCCAGCTGAGATCTAATAGTTGTTCTATTTGAAATCATGGAGGCTATTGCATCTTGAGAAGTTTGAATAGGGCCATCTATTATTTTTTTGACCACCAACTCAAACACTCTAATAAAATTAACAGCAGATTCAGCCAGCGCAATCTCAGAATCATGCTGCCCATTGAGTACCATATCTGGGTGTCCCATTATCATATAAGCACAAAGCACAACTCTGACTGGATACCTAGAAAGTTTTGCTGGGATATTGGCTTCCTCTTTTGCAGACTCGGCAGTTCTTACTTCTCGGGTAGTATTGCTAAATTTTACCTTAGAATGTGGCAAAGCAAGACGCTTAAGAAGGTGATCAATATTGGCCATATCACTACCCCTTGCTGCCAGTGAGAGTTTGAGGCGAGACTCTAGACGGTCAACTAAAGCTTTCGTAGAATTGACAGTTTTTGCTGACTTGATGGAGAGAGCAAGCTGTTCAAATGGCATTGATTTAACAGATTCTTCATTTATCTTTAGAGATGCATAAGCTTTTGCCAAGGACAGAGTAGTTTTCCTCAACTTCACAAAGCGCCTCCAGTACCTGTTAAATTATCCCACACAAATCAAAATCAAATGGGACATGAGAGCAAAAGATCTACAGACATCTTCCCAATTGGCAATGTGACCCTATTCTAGAATGCATAAAACTTTCTTTGACCCCCATACTCCCTCCTGCTAAGTTCATCTACCTCACAGTCACCTATATTCCATATGACCCCATTCTAGAATTCATACGGTACATTCAAATGTGCAGCAATATATAGAGTAAATGGCTGCCTAAGATTGATTTCACCTCCAAAGTTGAAGCACAATAGGGAAGGTCTGTGACAAACACCCCCTTCCCCATGCCAAAAAGAAGAAAAGAAAATACACTGCATGTTTACCTTGCTATCTTTCTTGAAAAATACTCTTCATCCACCAGTTTTGAGTTAGCAGGCAGATGAATTTCCAAATGTCTTCTCCGCCTCAAATGCTCTTCCCTTTTTCTCTTAGCCTATAGATCATAAAATAAAAATCTTATGAAAAGAAGAAAACTGTAGAAATTATCACAAGGATAATAACTTTTCATGAAAGATGAAACTACAAAAACTAACAAACCCTTTTGAGCTGATATTCTATTTGGTCCTTCATCTGTTTTTTCTCAATCCCTTGTTGACCATATAAAGACCTAGCATAAACAAGCACCCATTTAATCATTTCAGCAGTGTGCAAATAAGATTCAAAGCCGCATCAGCTAAAGCAATGCATTTACATTCAAGATCAACAGTCAAAGCACTACATCATTAACATGTTGGTCGATATACTTTCTCTTATGAAACTCCTTTTGCTAATATAAGAAAACGCCAGAGTCCTATAGTTCCCGAAATCTGAAGCAGGGACGAATAAATATAGCCCAACAACATAAGTGCAGCATATAGAAACAAAACTTAAGAACCTATAGATCCATAACTGCCACTAATCACAAAACTAGCAACTGGCCTCACTATTAAAGCCTTTGCGTACTCCAATTGATTATTATTATTCCACTCTCTTAAATGCAATATAAAAGATTGAAAATCCAATATATACCGACAAAATAGCTTTTTAGTTACCGTTTCTGCTCAGCAGTGTTTACTCTTGCTTCAAGTTGCTGAGGACTTCTTGACTTATGCTTTGCTTTGCTTGCCAGGAATTCATAGAATTGCTGCACAATTAAATGACAAAAAAAATTTATAAGCAAGCAAACGACATTTATAATGAAATAACTGAAAAATTAATTTAGGAACTCAAGAAGATGGACAAAAGCAAAAGGCCACATATATACACCTGTCTACGGAGATCGGCTTCTCTGAGCTTAGCTTCAATATCTTCAGCAGATATAGGAGTTTTAGGCTCCGCAAGCAGACGCCGTCTCAATCTTCGAGGAGGTGCCTTCAGCGAATTCGACGTAGAAGACGACGTCGTTTCCTCGTCGTTCGCCGGAAAATTCAACAGAATTCCTCCTGACATCCTCTTCGGTTCTGTCATCTCAAAGCGCTGAAATGAATTAAAATAAGTAATCTGATTAAAAACAATAGCATACACTATACAGATCTTGATCTTGGCGAATAAGAAGTGCTTCAACAACTGAATGAATAGCTTCAGAATGGTGTAAAGTGTAAACAACAAAAGAAACCAACTAATTTGAATTTTCTGTCATCGTATTACCATCAGCATTGCCTTAAATCTTTCTAGAATGTTCTTTTTTTTTTTTGTTTTTTTCCTACTTTTATCAAAAGAACGTTTTTTCTGCTTCCCGATTTTCCTGTTGACAGTAATGATGTGTTGAACAAAAGAAAAATCCACAATAATTGTGGTATGTAAATAAAAGAAGATAAATTAGGGAAACATAATTTAAATATTAAAAAATCAGTCACAATTTTTATCGAATATAAAAAATTGTAAAAGAAATATTTGTTCATCAGATTAATGGGTTCACATATTTTGGTCTCAAAACAAGTTAAGACATAGAGGTGTAAACATTCCTCTAAAATTAAGATATTTATAAATTTTTAGCATTATCTTTAAAATCCGAATATTTATAAAATTAAATTTTATAATTGTCTTTCAAATTTGAACTATTCGATGTAATTTTTTTAAAAGTTGAAAACCATTCGATAAATTTTTCAGTTTTTTTAATATTAATATCAAATAATTTAATTTTTTTAAAAAATTCAATAAAATGGATAATATTATCATCAAATATATAGTTTTTTTTAAAAAAAAAAAATACCAACCTCGATTTAATTAATCAACACTTATCATGCCATAAAAATATTTCAAAATTATATATATATATATATATAATAAAAAAATTGTAAAACAAACAAATATAATTAAAATATTTCAATAAATTCAAATAGAAATTTTAAATCAAGGTACACTGCTTAGAAAATCTCAACTAATTTTAGTAACAAATAAAAAGCTCACTTTAAATTTTCATTTAAAATTTTTAAATCTCAACTAATGTATGTATGTATATATTGCAAACTACAAATGCAAATTCACAATGTTTTTAGCAAATGCAAATATGTGACACTTAATTGTGCTGATAAGATATTTAAATGTCACATCAATATTATTTAATTTTATGTGATTCAATTTTTTAAAATTTAGATTCGTATTTTTTATTTATAAAATTAAAAAGTATAAATTTTTAATATACAATTCTTAAAATTAAGATATTTAAATCATTTTAAAATAAAATTGAAGTGTTTGTATATGTATTAAATCTTACTATATTTATTTCTATGTCACACTTCGCATGAAATAAAATAGTAGCAAGCTAAGTTTTAATTAAGGGTGTGCATTATGGGTGAGAAAAAAACCGAAATTTTGATTAACTGCAAAATTAGTTTGAAACTAAATTGAATTTTTTCCGTTGACCAATCCTGTGGACTCGATTTTGAATTTTATTTTTAGCATTTTCGATTCTAATTTTTAGGTACCAATTAACCGTTAGTTTACGATTAACCGGTTTATATATATTATATTTTTATTTATATTTTTATATATTAAATTTTTTTCTTTTTTATTTATATCTAAAAATTACATAAAGGAATATTTTAAATATTATTTAAATTATATTTTTATTTTTAGACCTCAATTTTTTATTTCTTTATAAAATTTATATAATACTTTTGTTAGTGGTAGTAGGTAGCTGTAAAGTTAGTAGTAGGTAGAGTAAATTAAGGAGCTAATTAATGAATTATGTCTCACTAATTATTGTATAAATATGTAGTGTAATCTAACGTTTTAATTAATTGAATACAGAGAATTCAATTCCCTTGTGTGTTTTCTTACATGACATCAGAGCATTTGGGATCTCTGGGATTTATGGGTTTCAGCATTTGGGATTTTTTGGTTTAATGGCAGTAGGTGAATTTGGCCCACCCTGGGTCACCAAGTTTCAGTGACTGGTTTCACTCACCGTCAACTTCAGAAGGAGCGCCAGTGGATTTTCGGCCTTCACACAAAGTCTGGTGACCAGAAGATCGGCGACTGGACCTCACGCGTCTCCATAAGGATCTGCTTTCGTCTTCACGCGCCGCCTGTGGGAGAGCGTCCGGTATCCGACGGTCCTCCGACTTAACTCCGGCATCGCCTGGGTGTCTCCGATCAAATCCTGGTGTCAGTTTCTTCATCTGGTCTCTTCTAAAGGTCTCTCTCTCATATTGGTTTCTCATCTGGTTTCTGCTTCTCTCTTGCTCCCTGTGACGGAGTCTTTGTTGGTGGTGTTCTTCTCTGGCATCGGCTCACCATTTTCGGTCATATGCTGTGTACTCCAGTGGTCGTCGGGTGTCTACTTGAGTGTGTCCCCCTCTCGGTTGAATTTGTTCTCTTCACAGAGAAAAATTATTCTTTGCTGGCGGGTGGTTGTTATTGCCAATAGTGCTTGTGTATTGGTTTGCTGTTTGAATATTTGTGAGGTGATATTCTTTTTCACTCGGTATTATTCAATATGAGTTGGAACAAAAATATGATCTGCTATTATTGCCATAAACCTGGTCATATAAAAAGATTTTGTAGAAAATTACATAACCAAAAGCCCAAATTATCAAACATTGCTGTGACCAGTACCTCTGGAAAGTATGTTATGATTTCTGCAGATGAGTATGCAAAATTTATCCAGTATCGGAATTCTTTGAAAAAATTTTTCACCACAACTATTGCTGAGGTAAAGAATCCAAATACATGTCTTTTTTCTTCCTCATTTCAGTGAGTCATTGATTATGGTGCTACAGATCATATGATAGGCAATCGAAATATATTTTCTACTTATCAGTCTCATGCATCTTCTTCTACAGTTACAATGGCAGATGGATCACTCTCTCATGTAAATGGTTTTGGTACGGTTAACCTAACTTCGTCAATTTTTATAGGTTTAGTTCTACATATACCAAAGCTTGCCTTTAACTTGGTTTCTGTAAGTAAACTTACACGTAATCTTACTTGTTGTATTTCTTTCTTCCCTGATCACTGTGTCTTTCAAGATCTTATAATGAAACATATCATTGGTGAAGGTTACATCTTAGGAGGTCTTTATATTCTTGATAGAAAGATACCAAGGCCAATTGCTTGTTCTAGTGTTTTGTCTCCTTTTGAAGCACACTGTCGGTTGGGACATCCTGCTTTGCTGACTCTGAAGAAACTTTGTCCTCAATTTTCTGATGTTTCTTCTCTTGATTGTGAGTCATATCAGTATGCCAAGCACTACCGTGGCTCTTTAAGTCCTCGGATTAATAAACGAGCTGATTCTGCATTTGAATTGGTTCATTCAGATATTTGGGGACCATGTTCTGTGATAGCCAAACCTGGGTTCATGTATTTTGTAATATTTGTGGATGATTATTACCGTCTGACTCTGACATATTTTATGAAAAGTCAGCTTGAATTATTCACTCATTTTTGTGCTGAGGTCAAAACTCAATTTAATGCTTCTGTTCGTATTTTGAGAAGTGATAATGCAAAAGAATATTTTTCAGATACTTTTTAGACATACATGACTCAGAATGGTATACTTCATCAATCCTCATGTATAGACACACCGTCCCAAAATGGAGTCACTGAGAGGAAAAACAGACATTTGCTGGAGATAGCACGGGCCCTTTTATTTCAGACGAAAGTTCCTAAATAATTTTGGACCGAAGCGATATCTACTGCTTGTTTCCTTATTAATTGCATGCCCTCGTTAGTGCTCGTTGGTGAGACTCCCTACTCTATTCTTTTTTCATCTAAACCGTTGTTTCCTATAGATCCATGAATATTTGGGAGCACTTATTTTGTTTGTGATATTCGGCGTCATATCACTAAATTGGATCCAAAGTCACTAAAGTGTGTCTTCTTGGGGTATTCTCGTTTGCAAAAGAGGTACAGATGCTATTGCCCAGAACTTAACATGTATCTTGTGTCTATTGATGTTACTTTCTGGGAACATAAACCATTCTTCTCGGCTCTAGATTCTACAAGCCAGGGGGAGAATGATCATTGGTTGGTCTACAACGATACTATACGGCCATCAAATGACCCCGTTCCTATTATGCCAAGTGATTCTGTTCCCCCCACTCCAAGTGATCTTGTTCCTATTTTAGGTGATTTAGCTCCACCTGCCTCCGATCTGGCTCCAGCAAAGCCACCTATTGTACAGGTCTATTCTAGAAAACATGGAACCTTTACTACAATGCCTAAATCGGATTCATCATCAGATCTAGTCTTAAGTGATCTTAATATTCCCATTACCTTACGAAAAGGCAAACGCCAGTGTGCTTATCCTATTAGCAACTTTGTCTCCTATAATAATTTATCTCAATCTACATGTTCTTTTATTGCTTCTCTTGACTCGATCTCTATTTCTTGAACTGTTAAAGAAGCATTGTCTCACCTCGATTGGCGTAATGCAATGATAGAGGAACTAAATGCTTTGGATGGAAATCACACTTGGGATTTGGTTGATCTGCCTAAAGGGAAGAAGTTGTGGGATGCAAATGGGTTTTTGCCGTTAAAGTTAATTCAGATGGTTCTGTAGCTAGACTTAAAGCCAGGCTTATTGCAAAAAGATATGCTCAAACATATGGTGTAGATTATTTAGAAACCTTCTCTCCAGTGGCTAAATTTACTTCTGTTAAATTGTTTATCTCTATAGCTGCTTCGCAGCACTGGCCCTTATATCAGTTGGACATTAAGAATGCTTTTCTTCATGGAGACCTTCAGGAAGAAGTGTATATGGAGCAACCACCTGGATTTGTTGCTCAGGGGGAGTATGGAAAAATTTATCTTTTGAAGAAATCTCTATATGGTTTGAAGCAAAGTCCCCGTGCTTGGTTTGGCAAGTTTAGTATGGCAGTTCAAGAATTTGGACTGAATAAAAGCAAGTGTGATCACTCAGTTTTCTACAGACAATCATCAACAGGTATCATCCTTCTTATTATTTATATTGATGATATTATTATTACTGGAGACGACAATACAGGTATTGCATCTCTTAAGTCATTTCTACATGCCAAGTTTTATACAAAAGACTTGGGCGAATTGAAATATTTCTTAGGAATAGAAGTGATGAGAAGCAAGAAAGGAATTTTCTTATCTCAAAGGAAGTATGTTTTGGATCTACTTAAGAAAACTGGAAAGATAGGAGCCAAGCCATATAGCATGCCGATGGATGCTAATGCACGTCTTACAAAAAATGATGGGGACCTCTTTGATGGTCTAGAGATGTACAGGAGGTTAATTGGGAAACTAAACTACCTTATAGTGACTCGTCCAGATATTTCTTTTGCAGTCAGTATTATTAGTCAGTTTATGTCTGCTCTTACAGTCAAACATAGGGCACACTCACATTGAATGTTTTGTAGATGCTGATTGGGTTGGATCTAAAATTGATAGAAGGTCTACTACTGGGTATTGTGTCTTTATTAGTGGAAACTTGGTGTCATGAAAAAGCAAGAAGCAGGGAGTTTTATCTCAGTCCAGTGCAGAATCTGAGTATAGAGCCATGGCACAATCCACATGTGAAATAGTGTGGATCCAACATCTCTTAACTGAAATTGGGTTGAAGTATTCGTTACCTGTAAAACTCTGGTGTGATAATCAAGCTGCTATTCATATTGCCTCGAATCCAGTGTATCATTAAAGAACCAAGCACATCGAGGTTGATTGTCACTTTATTTGTGAAAAGATTGAAGAAAATCTGATTTCTACTGGCTACATGAAAACAGGAGAGCAGTTAGATGATTTATTCACAAAAGCTTTGAATGAGACTCGGGTGAAATATCTGTGTAACAAGCTGGGCATGATTAATATCTATGCTCCAACTTGAGGGGGAGTGTTAGTGGTACTAGGTAGCTGTAAAGTTAGTAGTAGGTATAGCAAATTTAGGAGCTAATTAAGAAATTGTGTCTCACTAATTATTGTATAAATATGTAGTGTAATCTAAGGTTTTAATTAATTGAATACAGAGAATTCAATTCTCTTGTGTGTTTTCTCACAACTTTAAAGTATATTTAAATTATGTTATTTTTATGAAATAACTTATTAACATTTATATATGTTATTTTTAATTATATATATCGGTGTTTATATTTTACTTAATAACATTTAATTATATTGTCTTATATTTTAGAGTTTATGTTTTAATATTCAATTTTATCCAAAAGTTTTTTGACTTAGAATTAGGCATACTAATTTCTAATAATATCAAATTCACTTTACAATATTAGCTATTAATTTATTGAATACGAATTTTGGCTAGTATATTATGTTTGTTTTGTGATTTCTATTTTAAATTATTTTGCATATTTAAAATTTAATTGAATATTGTCTATTTTGTTTTTATAATTGTATGTTATAATTTTAGTGGTTAACCGAAAAATATTGGTTAATCAAATCAAAAAATCAAAATCGATTGACTGATTAACTGAATTTAACGGATTTGTTAATAGTTAATAATTTTGAAAAATTGATATTAATGGACCGATTAATTTTTTGTTAATTGACGGATTAAACGGTCCATGCTCACCTTTTAATTTTAACTACATATATCGTAATTTTTTATTTAAATATAAAAGTAATTCTTCACATGTATATTAATATGAGACAAAAAAGATAATATTCAAAAAAATTGATGTATATATTAAAAATAAATATGAATTGATCGATTAATTGTAATTGGCCATTTTTTAAACAGCCAAAAAATAAAATTGTTATCTTAAAATTTATTAAAATAAAAAAAATAAATTAATGAATCCACAAAAAATTAGTTTATTTAGGGTATGTTCGGTAACATTATATGTTTTTTATTTTTAACTTTTTAAAATCTAAAAGCTGTTTTTAGTTTTTGTTTTTTATTTTGTAAAAACTGTTTTATAAATTTAAAAATGGTATCATAATTTTTAATTATAATATTTCTAATATTGATTAATAGATATTATGCATATATATTATCTAATTATTAATATTGAATAATAAATAATAAATATTTAATAAAATTCATAATTTCATAAAAAATTTCATAATAACAAGAAAAATAAATGATTCTTTAAGAAAAAATAATAATATAAATGTCAATTATTATAATTTAACCACAATCTCTTGGATAGGGGTGAGCAAAAATATCGATGAACTCGGTTAACCGAAAAAAATTCGAAACCGAACCGATAGACTGGTTAACCGATTGTAATGAACTGGTTAATGGTTAGTGTTTTGAAAAAACCGATATTAATGGACTGGTTAATGGTTTTGACTCATGTGACCGGTTAACCGAACCGAAACCAAATTTTTAGTTAATTTATTAATTGTTCAATATGTCCATATTTATTATTTTTTATTATTTCTTGTTTTATCAAATTTTCAATAAAGAAAATCATAATATATTTGAAAAATTATATAACAATTTATTCTAATTAAAAGTAATCATGTACTTTTTTTTTCGTTATACTAATTATTTTGAAGATTTTAAGTTTTTTTAATTGGCGATTAGTAAGTATAACAATTTATCTAATTAAAAGTGATTATGAACCGGTTAATTTATTTACTTATTAAATATTAATTTTTAAAAATAAATTTACTTATATCCATAAAATATTTTTATTTTAACAACAATAATGTTATATTATAGTGAAAAAATTTTAATTTTTAAGTACCTTGAACATTTTAATTTTATTTATGAATATATTTTATAATTGTAGTGATTAACCGAAAAATATTGGGTAACGGGTTCGAAAATCCAAAATCGATGGACTGGTTAACCGATAGTAATGGACTGGTTAATGTTTAGTATTTTGAAAAAACCGATATTAATGAACTAGTTTTTTTTTGGGCTCATGGACCGGTTAACCGGTCCATGCTCACCCCTCGGCTATTCTATCTCGAATGCTGTTCATTTGACGAAGTTAACTTGTATTTATATCAACAGTTTCCCGTGACTTTGAAGTACTGGTTTTACTATTTTGTTGATCATCTCCAATTATAATATTTCCACTTGCATATTCTACAAATAAAGAATCTATACTTCTGTGCATCCTAATAAAATTGTTAATCACACAACATGCAAGAGATATATATTTTTGCCGCTTTATGTTATATGAAGGCATATCTCTAAGGATAGAAAAACGTGCCTTCAAAACTCCAAAACAACGTTCTATAACATTGCGTAACGAAGAATGCATATAATTAAATAATTCTTTTGGATATTGTGGATTTGATCATTCTCTATAATCACGTAAATGATAGCATTCTCCACGATATGTACTAAAAAATTCAGGCATATTAGCATATCCTGAATCAACTAGATAATATTTACCTCGTGTGAGCATAGGAAATTTATTTGCTAGATTAGAAATACGTTCTAAAAAAATTCTTAAATCATTTGTTATTCCTTCCCATCCAGTGAAGACAAATGTAAATCGCATATCAAATGAGCAAGCATACATGATATTCTGTGTAGGGATTGTTTTCTTTTCACGGTATGGAATTTGTTGACTGACTGGAATTCGTGCAGAAATGTGTGTACCGTCTATAGCTCCAATACAATTATGTTATAAATGTAATAGTTAATAAGCAATATTGACTACAATTATACAAAAAAAAAAGATTCAAATTTTTTTATTACCTTGAAAAATGGATAGTGTAGACACCGGGTTCTGAGTCAGATTTTGATGGCATTTTTGGGTTCTTGATAAATTCCTCCAAACAAAAAAATAATAATAAATACATAAAATGTGTAGGTAATATTTAAAAATTAAAAAATTAAAAAAAATAAATTAGGATTAGTTTAATTTATTTAGATAAATTAAAAATTAATTATTTAGTTAATTAGTCAATATTATTAGTTAATTAATTAGTTATAGTTAATTAGTTAATATTTTAGGATAATTAAAATTGAAAAAAAGAGAAAATAACTATAAGGTTTAATTAGATAAAAATATAGAGTATTTAATTAGTAGAGAGTTTAATTAATTAGAATATATATGATAATTTAAATAGTTTAATTAGTAAAGTGTGTAATTATTTAAGTGAATTAAATTAATTAAAAACTAAGAAAAGATGGAGGAAATTATTAGGTAAACCCTAATTGTGGGATATAAAAAGAATATGATGAGGAGATGAAAAGGGGGCTCTCTCTCGGCTGGATGAAGAAATTGAAAGGAAAAGAAAAATAAAAAAGAAGAAGAGAGAGCAGGCTCTCGGCTGAAGACCAAAAAAGAAAAAAATTAAAGAGAGAGCAAGTGAGCACAAGAACAAACCAAATCAAAGGAAAATAAAGAAAAGAGAGTGAAATAGAAAGAGGAAATAAAGGCAAAACAAGAGAGGGAAACAGGGGCCAAAACGCAGAGGACGACGCCGGAACCAAGGAGAAAGAAGAAAAAAGGAAAGGAGGTGGCGGGGGTTCCGGCGGCCAGTCACGGCCGCCGATCGCCACACGCGCCCCGCCGCGGTGGAGAGGGGACCCGGACGAAGCCGACGGTGCTCGTCGATCATCCGTAGCCGCCGGCGTGAGGGAGATCGGAGAGGGTGGTGGCGCGAGCTTCTGACGCATTTTTCGGCAACTTCGAAGCTTCCTCCGGCGCGTGACCGACTCTGGCGGGTTCCTCGGGTGGCGATCTATCCCCCGGTGAGGGAGGTGCTCATCACCGGCCACCCACGGCGGCTCCGGCGGCAAAAAACCGGTAACCCCTATTTTATTAAATTTCTATTTATTTTATTATTATTATTATTATTATTCATTAGTATTCTGTTTTAATTATTTTATTATTATTATTATACATTTATTTATTTTCTGTTTATTAGTATTATATTATTATTATTATTATTATTATTTTTAGTATTTATTATTATTGTTATTATTATTTTTATTGATCTATCATTAGTATTATTGAGTTATATTATATTAATTGTATTGTTATTAATGTTATTTATTTATTATTAGATTCATTATTGTATTTATTTGTTATTGGTTATTGTATTTTGTGATTATTTGTTATTATCATTATTAATGTTATTGTGTTGTGTTAGTGTTGTTATTATTATTATTATTATTATTATTATTATTATTATTATTATTATTATTATTATTATTATTATTATTATTCTTTTTTTTATTATTATTATTTAATATTAGTTTGTATCATCGGTTATTATGTTTACTTACTGTTATCATTATTATTTATTTATTATTAGTATTTTTGTTATTAATATTATTTAATTTATATTTATTTTACATTATTTATTATTACTATTATTATTATTATTGTCATTGTTATTATTGGGTATATTTAGTTATTATTAATTATCATTGTGTTTTGTTGTTATTATTTTAATATTATTATTATTATTATTATTCATTTTTATTCATGTTATCATTATTACTTTGCATTATTGCTATTATTATTATTATTATTATTATTATTATTATTATTGTTATTACTATATTATTATTTTGTTACTATTGTTATCATTATTATTTTTTATTATAATTATCATTTTCTGTTTGTTTATTCATCATTATCATCTTACGGTAATATCATTAGCATCATTATTTTTATTTTCATTGGTCATTTTAATTGTCGTTTGTGCTTTTATATTCATTAATTCTCAATTTACTTTATTCAATTATTTATTTGTTTATTTATTCATTCAATTATTTATTTATTCATTATTAACCAATATTGTTTTCTGTCTTTACCGCGATGCGAGTGGCACTTGACTCGCCCACGGAGTTAGGTGAAGCATGGTCGGGATAAGTAGATTAGAATTTATTTATTTTGAAATATGTAATTATTATTTTATTCTTCTTTCATTTGCTAATGATCTGTAATAATAAAAGATTTTTGACCGCGCTTAAAAAGAACCATCACACAAATGTTTTATATTAAAATGATAACTTGTTAATAAAACTGGACCAATGTCCTGGTTTTCATCCCAAAGCAAAGGTTTAAATTGATTTGAGAGCTCAAAACTTTTTATAAAAAGTAATTGGGAACCAATGTTCCCGTCTAAAAGAATAGCCCGATTTATGTATGTATTTTTATCATTCTTTTATGGTTTCATATTTGTTTTCAGATAATTGTAATTATATTTTATTTACTGCTTTTTTATACGTGCTTGTAATGCACTTTAATTTTATTGTATAATTTGCATGTGAGAGAAGAGATAAAATAATTGATCTTAAAAACCCATTCACATAATATTAACCAAAGGTATGAATAAGAGTGAGGTTCCGAACTCTCTCTGGTTTTGGGCCTCATAAGGTTAGAATTACTTTTTCGATATTTTATCGGGTGGCGACTCCATGATCCTGCCTTATGGTAGCCCGATAGATGGTGAGGTCGTCTACAGTGGCGACTCCACTGGGGATATCATGAGACTCTGCTCCGAAAGTACTTTTGGTTAATTTAATGTAAATGAGTTCAGGATCAAGAAATTTTATCTCTTTTCAAAAGTTGCATTGCATCATGCTAGAGCTTTAGAATTATGCTACTTTGGTCCTTTTCTTAACCCTGGTGCATTCCCGAAGCACGACTATACGTTCATTCAATGTAGGGAAGTGTTAAGGATAATCACCAGCTCAAGCCTCGTGCCATCAAATGGTATATCAAATGATGACCCGACTGGTCGAGTTAGGCCCGTTGGCAGGAATCATGCTTGGGTAACCCTAAAATATCATTACCTTTGACCAAAACTCATGTAATGGAAATAGATACTTCCCCTAGGGGGTATGCGCCATAATACGTTGCTTGTGGAGTGGGTTATCGTGTATTGGACAAATCCAAATAAATTTAGATGTTCGCTCCTTAAAGATTTTCATACCCCGAGGGGCATGTGTCGGTTTATTCGGATTGTTTAAATACACGATAGCTGAAAATTCATCTGCATGCGCTTTTTATTAATGAGAGTTTGTGCTTCGCCGCACGCTTTATGCACCCATTGGGTTCCCCGTTGATTCATGGGTCAAGCCCACCTAGGAAAGAGACCACACGACCTCCTTTGTGAGAGAAACGGTTGGGAGGAATTTTCTTCTTGTATGTGTATTCGTGCTCGTGCATTATTTCTTTCATGAACAATAGTAAAAAAGGCATGTGCATTTTTTCTCATGTACAATAATAGAACCTGTGCACTTTGTATATAAAATTGCTTGTATCATAATTTGTAAATATGAACGTAACATGTATTTGTTTTGCATGTACATAACAATGCTTGTCACAATATATATATATTAACATTCTTTATGACATCCATCATGCGCCATAATCTATACGTGCAACATATATCATTGAACGTACATATTGACATGCATCATGGCACATGTGGATATACTACCACCATAACATGTAAAAAATAAATAAATAAATAAATAAAATAAAAAGAATGCACTCATCATGTGTCATAGTATCATACATGAATGCACTCATCATGTGACATATCAGTAGGCTCATACTCACATTGCATATGTATATAAACATTGTGTGCTGGAGCATATGCATACTATTGCATTAGCATACAACATTGGGTTAGTCATTATACACAGAAAATACCTTGCATTTTTTACATTGTATGCCATATCATGAACATGTACTATCATGCATGAGTTATGCCATGTACATATAAGTTCATCATGCATGTTAGTCATTGTATATATCAATGCATGTCTTGCATGCTCATACCATGTAAATACACGTACTTTGTGAATGCTATTTATTTCTTGCAAACACTTTCATTGCATATCTCGTGTTGCACACATACTCCACTCACAGTACATAGTCATTCGTATATTGAGTCCCAAGTCATGTGCATAATTTGTATATATTTTGCATTTTTATCTATGTGAGTTTTGCCAATCCTCGCGACTCATTAGTGCACATTATCTTGCTAGATCACCTTCATCTTACGTCACACATGTATTCCTGTCATGTCTAAATCAGGCCATGTGTACATGTATTATATATCCTGAATATTCATTCTCATGTTATACCATATTTTGTACTTATGCCATCGTCGTATGTTGCTTGCACGTACACTATAAATTTATGTATGTACATCATTTGTCATGCATTGTTCACATATTCACACTCACTCATAATTTTCCGTTAATATTTTACACACACACACATCTTTGAACATATTTCATGTATGCATTTTTATACAATATGTTTTTACACATGTTTTGCACATATAGTTCCTTACACGCATTACTGACATGCATGACGCCATTGCATGCATCTTTCCTTGTACATGATTTTTAACACATAGTTTGCATATGTTTTACGCAAAAAAAAAATCTTCTTTGTTGGCTTACATGATTTTTGTGAATATAAATTTTGATAAAATAAAATTTTTGCATTAAGTTATACCCTAAAAACGCTGACATGTTTGCACCTTATTAAGGTACCTTTGATTCGAAGTTTGATTCCGCCTAAGTAGTTCTCAACTATGAATGGCGTTGATCTCAGTTTTTAGAAATCTGCGTTTCATTCCACTTTGAATTAAGTGAGGGGTAGATATTTTGATCTTTAAGAGCTGGATCACTTGAAAATATGTGGCCATACCATGTAATTTCTAAGTTTAGAGCACTGTTGGCCAGTTTTTGAAAATAAACTGAGAAAAACTAGTTGCAATTAGGGGATTGGATGAAAACTCACCAAGAGCACTAGAACCTTTCCGATTACCCGTCAAAGCGACTGTAGACACCGGGTCCCGAGGCAGCTCAGACCGAGGTTACCCAGTGATGAAAATGGCAACCGATCTCGAGCAAAAGATTAAAAATGATGAATCCCTTGTCCAAAGCCTCTCTATTCTATTTTGTTTTTTTATTCTTGTTTTTATTTTTATTTTATTCGGTTTTTTTTGGGTTCCGTGCCGCGGGTCCGCGTGCGGAGCGACACGTGTCGCCCCGCGGTATCGCGCCCGCGGGGAGCACCGCGCGATGCGGGAAGCATCGCGCGAAACTCCCCTACGCGCGCGGAGAGCACCACGCGTGGTGCTCCCCTGAGTGCGCGAGGGACACCTCGCGTGGTGTCCCCCTTTCGCGCGAGGGGGGCACCTCGCGTGGTGCCTCCCCTTTCGCGCGAGGGAAGCACCACGCGTGCTTCCCCTCGCGCGAGGGGGAGCACTGCACTTGCCTCCCCTTCGCGCGCAGGGGAGCACCGCGCGTGCTTCCCCTCGCGCGCAGGGAAGAACTGCGTGTACCTCCCCCACGCGTTGCCCCTTGGTGCGCGCAGTTCAACGCGCGCCTTGCCCTTTCCGCGAGGGCCTGCGCGCGTTGTACCGCCCAGCACGCGACTGCCTCCTTGGTGTGTCGTGTGCTGAAGGGCGCAACACGCGGTCTGGTACCAGGTTACTGTGACCCATCTCCTTCCTCCAGCGCGATTTTTGGTCCGCTTTTAGCCGTTTCCAGGGGCATTTTGAGGATTTTAAACCCAGAAAAATGCCCCGAAAAACCTAAGTATAAAAGGGAAATCAAAAAAAATTTTATGGGGGTTTTTTTTTTACGGTGAACACAGGAGAAAAAACCCAGAAAATTTTGAGAGCAAAAAAAAGAAAGGTTTTCTAAAAAAGAGAAAAGATCATCTGAAAGCTAATCTGGAGTCCAAGAAATTAATTATTGAGATTCGGATTTTCTTTTTCATCAATCACAGTTATTCAAAACACTTAAGCCATTTATTTATCTGAAGTAAATCGACGGGAGATCATCAATTCTACACTTTTGCTGCAAATATAATATTTCTGAGGGTAAATATCTGAGCTAGATTTCATTTTCTATTTCTCTTTTATTCACATTTGTTTACTTGTTCCATTGTATATATTTCACCTCTACTCGTTTCTTCTGTTGTGCTATACACCGTATATTATCATATATTGTAGCTCCATATTGTATATTTTGATTGTCGTTTTTTTTGGTTGCTTGTTCATTTTTTGTTGTTAATAATCCGTTTGTTTATCCTTAATATTTCTTATCCATGTTTGTTTATATTATTGTTATTGTATCATTATTATCATCATTATTATTATTATTATTTTAAATTAATATAATATACATTACCATTGTCGTTTTACATTAATGTATTTATTATTATTATTATTATTGTAGCTTGTTAAACTTTGTTTTTGCATGTATTTTTATGGTTTTGGGCATTAGTATAGTATTTTCTTCCCTCTTCTTTTTCATGTGTACTGTTCATGCGTGGGTCATCACTCACTTTTCATGCAATGCTTTTATCCTTTTATCTTCCTTAGTTCACATACAGCGTTTCCTTATCTGATTTCTCTTATTCATTTTTAATTTATTTAATTTATTTGTTAGCTATTTATTTAATTGCTTAACTTATTTATTCATCTTTAATTAATTAATTGCTTAAATTTAATTGATTTAATTGGTTCTTCATATTTAAGTGACATAATTGATTGTACATGTTCAATTAATTTAATTGGCTGTTATATAATTTAAGATATTGTTTAATTGATTGTACCATTTGCTGAAATAATTATTTTATTTAATTAATGTATTCAACTAGTTACTTATGTATGTTATTTACTATTGATTATCTACTTAATTAACTTATAATCATTTATGTGTTTGTATCTTATTATCGGTTTGATTTAATTTACTAACATTTTATTTATTCCTTTTTTTCGCATCCAAAACTTATTTTTGGTTCACTTTGAGTGATATTTCTGAGCGGGCTATTGGAGCAAGGAATTAAAGTCTCTCTCGTAATAACTTGGGTTTGCATTCCTTTACAATCACATTTATTTTGCTCTATTATTTCCATGTGTTGTATGTAAAAATGCGTTTCAAAAACTTACCCGCATCACAATAAAATCACTTTATTCATAATAACTAAAATTGAGGATTTTTTATCAATAAAATGGACCAATGTCCTAAATTCTATTTAATAAAATCTCACTGTCAAAATGAAGAACTAATTTTCATAAGATAGGGATCACTCATCCCGGTTTTTTTACAATAAATGTCTAAAAAATAATTCTCTATTCTTTTACTAATAAAATGGGAACCAATGCTCCCAAAATCCAACAAGCAATTCGATTTATGTATGTCATTTTTTGTGTGAGTGTTTCAAGTGCAAATGTATTTCCTTTCGGGCCTTTGTAATTAATTTTGGGGCAAATTATTTTATTTTTAGTGGGATTGTATTCTGCCCCTATTTCTCTTGTAATTGTGTGCTTGCGTGTTTACCGCTTTCTTTATTTACCTCATTTATCGCATTTATCGCTTTCATTTATTTTTTCTTTACGTGCTTTCATTGCGCCATTTAATTCTAATGCATCGATCGCGTGAGGAGAGGAGTGGAATTACGTTTCATTAAAAACTCGTTTATAAGACTTAATTTGATTCATTAATAAAAGTAAAGTCCCGAACACCGTCTTTGGTTTAAGACCATCGAGGTTAGAGACCTCTCCCAAATTTTTGGGTGGCGACTCCAACACACCTCAAGGTGCCTTTAGGCGTTACTAGACTAGGTGGTTCCCCCCGATGTTCTATTTAGAGGGATGCACCGATGATGTCTCGTGGTGCCCATGATCCAAAAGACGCGACCGATCCCTCGAGTCCCGAAAGGAGGGCTCAAAGAGGGCCTTGCTGGTCCGGCGTGCGTCACAGTGGCGACTCCGCTGGGGACTTGATCAAAACTTTGCTTCGAAAGTGAGTTAAGTTAAGTGTTATAAATGAGTTATTAATGAAACCAAAATTCCATTTCTTTCCGAAATTGCATTACACTCATTAGAGCCTTAGAATATGTTAGTTGGTCCCCTATTTGCCCCGGTGCATTCCTAAAACACGACCCTACTTTCACTCATGTAGGGAAGTGTTCGGGATAATCACAAGCCCAAGTCTTGTGCCTTTAATGGTATATCAAATGGTGACCCGATCGGTCGTTATGCTCGTGATGAGCTAGACCCGTCGGCAGGGATCACGCTTGGGTAGACCTAAAGTAATACCAGCCTCTAACCAAAGCTCATGTAATGACCATAGAAACTTTCACTAGGTTACGTGTACCTTAACAAATGTGCTTATTACGTGGGCCTATATATATTAAACCAGTTCAACCATACTAACTGGGCGCTCGTCAAAGGCTTTCATGCCCTGGTGGGCCCACGGTTAATGTCATTGAAGGGTCCGAATATTTTAGGGCCAAAATCCATACGCATGTGCTTTTAAATTAAGAGTGTTATGCTGCTGGTTTTATACCATGCGCCATACGCGCCCGTTGGGTTCCCTGTTAACCCATGGGTCAAGCCCACCTAGGAAAGAGACTGTACTACCGCGTATGTGGGAGTAACAAGGTTGGAAGGCGCTAATGTGCTTGTGTGTGGTTGTCTCTGTTGCATTAACACGATCATGCATTATTACTGTTGTTCATGCATCACGCTAACAATTTTAACTTTTCAGCCATCATAGGTACGAATCCGTGGTCTAGGGATTTAGACGGCCGATTGGTAAGGAGAAGGTCTTTCTTTGAGTCAGCGGAGCAAGCTTCGTATTGGGGTTCAGAATCTCTATCGGATAGCACAGAATCCCTGGTTTCAGAATTATCGTCAGACATGGCTAATCCAGATGGAAATGCTACTCAAGAGGGGGACAGGAGGATTCAAGAGATGGAACGTAGATTTGAGGAGTTTGAGCGAAGAATAATGACTATGATGGGCAATTTAACTGCCGCTTTGATGCCGCCGGCGGGCCAACAAGCTGCCGCCGCTGCCGGGGGTCAAGCCGAACAGATTCCGATCAGGGAGGCCCCTCCTGCAGCAGTGGTGGAACCCCATTCTGTTGTTGAGCCCAGGACTTTTCCCAACATCGAGCATAGAAGGGTCGGGGAGCACAGGCTAGAAGAGGATTATCTAGAGGATGAGCCCGAGGAGTCTATGTCAGTAAAAGCCAGATCTCCTAAGGAGGATGTTGCCCTGAAGAAAATAGAAGAGAGGGTTGAAGCGATGGCCCGTTTGTTGTCGGCAGGCAAGGGGATAAGCCCAGAAGACCGGGACTTGGATGACGAGGAAGTGCTCCCCCAGAGGTTCAAGATGCCCGAATTGCCTAAGTTTGATGGCACTTCAGATCCGTCTGCACATATCAAGCAGTACACGCTTGTAATGAAGGGGACGATGCTCAGTAAAAGACAGAAGGTCGAGTATTTCTGCCTCAGTTTGGTTGGGCTTGCTATTGATTGGTACCACGGTTTAGATCGAAGGGCGAGAGAGGACTGGGATTTGTTAACTGAGGAATTTCTGAAACAGTATGACTGCAGTATTCGCATGGAGGTTACGCTAAAGGATTTGGAATTACTCCAACAGAAACATAATGAATCTTTCCACGAGTATCTCACTCGATGGAGAAATAGAGTGATGGAGATGAGGCGAAAATCGGATACCTCTGATCAAATCCATCTATTTATCAGAAATGCGAGTTCATACCTTAGGGATGGATTGAAGATGAAAGGGCTTAGAGATTGGGAGTCTCTAAAGGACATCGCAATTGAAGCAGAGGGAGAGTATTTGGCGAAAAAGATGAGTCAGGATAGTTTTGTCAAAAAGAACTTTGGGAGCCCACCAGGGGGTAGAGCAGTTGGCGCAGGAAGCAGCGGTGGCAACAGGAATAGCGGTGGTAGAATAGCTGAGGTTTCGGCCACAGAAGCCAGCCAGGAGCAAAGGTATTATTCGAATTTGGGCCGACCACTACCTTGGGTTCTGGAAAGGTTAGTGAAAGAAGGACAGTTGAGACCCTTAGAGCCGAGGCCGGCTAGGAGTCAAGGCTTACCGGGACATAGAGGCGATCAATACTGCGCTTACCATCAGCATACGGGGCATCTCACAGATTTTTGTAGAACATTGAGGAACAAGATCCAGGATCTTATTGACAGCAAACAAATTACGGACCCGGAAAGGCGAGAAAAGAAAAAGAAGCCTGGGAATTATGCAGCGGTTCCCCCACCTGTGCACATGGTTGGGTCAGGTTTGCCCGAGTGGTTCGTACTACAAGATTTATATGGAAACGGATATGTTGCTATTACTCACAGGGCAAATGAAGAGGTGGTCCCAGTAGCAGCCATAGACTGTTGGTCTTCAAGCGAGAGCGGGGATGAATGTGGAGGTGATAAAATACAGGCGGGTCTTTGGGAATCAAATGACGAAGGGAAGGAAAAGGTTAGGGCTGTGACTAGAAGCGGTAGGGTAATCCCAGAGGTGGAAAGGCCTCAAGAGCCTGTGCCCGTAGGTGCCGAAAAGGAGTCCGAGGAAGATGGGTTGGTGAAGCAATTGAAGCAAACCATGGCCCAGATATCTGTATGGGACCTTCTGAGACAGTCCCCGTCTCACCGACAAAAGCTAGTGGAAGCTTTGAGTGAATCCACTGTGGCCACCACTATTTCCCCATCTGAGCTGTTAGATCTGGTTAAAGGGGGGTCAGGGGAGAGGTTGATATATTCTGATGTTGATTTGCCAGTCGAGGGTCGCAACCACAACCGGCCCCTGTATATTAAGGCTCAAGTGAATGGCAAGCATACCGCATGCGTCATGGTCGATGATGGGTCGTCTATAAATGTCTGTCCACTAGTGGCGCTGCAAGCTTTTGGATTAGACGAGAGCATGTTGAGCAAAACCGATTTGACCATTACTGCTTACGATAACTCACGGAGACAAGCATTAGGGACATTTAGAGCATTGGTTAGGACGGGTGTAGACACCGGGTCCCGAGGCGGTCCAAGATCAGGATTACCCGATGATGAAATAGAAGACCGATTTTCGGCAAGAAATGTGAGAATCGATCGCTCCCTTGTCAAAGGTGTGTTTTTCGAAAAATAATTAAAAATATATATATTTTTGGGGAAATTAAAATTAAGATGGAGTAAAAAAAAATAATAAATATATTAATTTTGTTTCAAAATTTAAAATTTAAAATAAAAAAAAAAAGGAGTCGCGAAGGCCGCCTGCGGCGGCGCGGGGCTGCGCCAGCGCGCAGGGGCGCCTGCGCAGCAGGCCGCCCAGCGCGCAGGGGCACCTGCGCGCAAGGCAGGCGCCTCGCGCGCAGGCCCCCTGCGCGCGAGGCGGGGGGCCTCGCGCGCAGCCCCTGCGCGCGAGACGGGGGGCGCCGCGCCCCCCCCCCCCCTTGCGCGCAAGGCAGGGGGCGCCGCGCGCCCCCCCTGCGCGCGAGGCAGGGGCCTCGCGCGCACCCCCCTGCGCGCGAGGCAGGGGGCGCCGCGCGCCCCCCCTGCGCGCGAGGCAGGCTGCGCGCAGCAGCCTGCCGCGCGCGGTACAAGGGCACCACGCGCAGGCTGCCGCGCGCCCTTGCCTCCTCCGCGCGACCTGTTTCGCCTGTCCACTTTTTTCGCTATTTTCAGTCTGATTTTCTGATTTTTCTTCAGTCTGACATTTCCGATGTTTCACCAATTTATGTTATTTTGGATTAATTAAAAATAAAACCTCTTTTGTCCCTTGCCATTTTTGGCCAAGGCAACCTTAAATGAGGAATTTGCCCTCATTTTGAAAAAAAAAAAACGGAAGAAGTTTTGAGAAAAAAAAAAGGGCTTTTTCCTTTCAATTTTTTTTTCTCTCCAGCAAAAGGGGTTCTTCAACTTTTTTTCTTCAAAAAATATTCTTAACTTTTTTTTCTTTCTCAAATTTTAATCTTTAGTTGCTCTTCAAAAATACATAACCTATTTCTTGAGTGGTTTGGGCTTGGAAAATTAATTTCCTTTTGCTCAAATCATCCACCAAAATATTTTCATCAAAATATTTTCTTGATTTTATTTCAAAATATTAACTTCTACATTTTCTTCAAGTATTTGTCACTACAAATCCGACAAGGAAAATCGATCGGGACACCGTTTTCCCCAACCTAAAAATTCTGAGGGTAAACATACTTGAACCCACCCTCATTTATTTTCTTGTATATCTTTTATTATTGCTAATATTATTTTTTGCTACTATTATCATGTATATTGTTTACTTCTAGCATTTTAATGCGTTAATATCACTATTAATATATTATTTGTTGCTTCAATTTGATATTTTGCTATCATTATTATTTTTATTGTGTTTATGTTCATTATTGTTACTCTACCATCCTCCATATTATCATTATCACCATTATTATCATTATTGTTTTGTTATTATTAAGTTGATTGCCGTTGGGTATTTTGGTGTTCATGGTTAATGCCATTATTATTCCCATGTTCATTTTTGCTTTAGTTTTATAGACATGTTCCTTAGTGTTATTTCACCATCTCCATTACTTTTCATTTTTATTGTCACATATTGAGTTCCTACCATGTTTAATACATTTATTGTTATTATTATTATTATTATTATTATTATTATTATACACTTATGTATTTTGTGTTTATTATTAATTAATCGTTGCTATTATTATATTTATTTATTGCCATTAATATCCCATTATTATTATTATTATTATTATTATCATTATTTTGGTTGCCATTAATACTCTATTATTATTATTATTATTATTCTCATTCCTAAATTAGTTTTTTATATTACTATTTATTAATGTTGTTGTTATTATCATTATTTGATTTATTTATTATTAATATTGTCGTCTTATATTTATTGTTATTATTAATTTTGTCGTGTTTGCCTCGTCATCATAATATGACTTACCCAATATTTATTTCATTCTCGCTTGATTAATTTTTAGAACCATCACTAATATTTTTGATATTAATTTTTGTCTGAGAATTGACTTGAGTCGGGTCATGTGAGCGCCCCGCGACTCCCCGGATGGGTTGCGACGCGTGGACGGACACTCCATTTTGGTGAGATCTTTTCAATTCCCCTTTGATGTGTTATGTGTTTATTTGTAAATAATTATTTTACTTGTGTACGCGTGCGATAAAAAATCACGAAAATATTTTTACAATTAAATTGGATTCCTCACTAATAAAATTGGGACCAATGTCCCTTGTTTTAGCCTAGCAATAAAAATATCACAATTAAAACGAAGAGTCCATTTTCTTAAAAAAATGGGATCACTCATCCCGGTTTTTCAATTCAAGCAATCAAAAATGACTCTTCGAACCCTCTTCAAATTAATACGAAGGAACCAATGTTCCTAAATTTCGAACAAGCGCGAAGGAACCAACGTTCCTCAAATAATGTCCCGATTTATGTATGTTCTTTTATTTTAATCTTAAGTGAGTGTTTTAAATTCAAGTTCACTTCTCTTTGGGCCCTTGTAATTAATTTTTGGGGCAACATTATTTATCTTTTGGGGATTGTATTCCGTCCCACTTACATCTTTAACCTCCTTTTATTGGGGTTGTATTCGGCCCCTATTTCTATTGTAATTGCGTGCTTGCGTGCTTACCGCTTTCATTTATCGCTTTCTCTATCTATTGCTTTATCGCTTTTATTTATTTTCTTTACGTGCTTTCAATGCGCTATTTAATTAAATGCATCGCTCGTGTGAGATGAGAGATATAATTTTAAGGAGTTAAAAACCCATTTATAATTAACCAAAGCATAAATAAGAGGGAAGTTCCGGACACCATATCTCTGGTTTAGACCAATAGAGGTGAGAAACCTTTTCCCAATTTCTTGCAAATTGGGTGGCGACTCCAAATACCTCAAAGGTGCCTTTAGGCGTCAATAGGCTAGGTTATTCTCCCCAATGTCCTATTGGGAGGGATACACCGATGATGTCTCATGGCGCCCATGATCAAAAGACGCGAACCTTCATACCTCGAATCCTAAAGCGGATTCAAAGAGAGGGCCCTTGCTGGGTTGACCGGGTTCCGGCGCGCGTCACAACGGGACCTATAGAGACAGAGGCGGAATTTGTGGTTTTGTCCATCCCGATAAATTTTTCAGCCTTGCTAGGGAGGCCGTGGTTCCATAAGCTAGGGGGAGTACCATCCACATTGCACCAAATGGTCAAGATACCGCACGAAGGGGAGGTGGTAACCATTAGAGCAGCAAGGGAAAATCAGGTATCTACCTTAGGGATTGCCAATCAACCTTTTAACGGTTTTCATGTCTCGATGATAGGCGAAGAAAAAGGGGCAGTGGATAGCCCACAAGTAGTGAACATGATGAAGAAAATGCATTTTCTCCCTTGAGCCGGCCTAGGAAAGTATTCCCAAGGGATGCAGTCTGCTGTCACCACGCGAGGTCAGAAGGACAGAAAAGGTCTGGGATACAGAGGTGAGTGTGGCGAGAAAAAGGATGTGCTAAAGGAAATCCCTCACATTTTAAAAAGTTTCATTTCGGCCTCCTCAGTCTGTGCCTATGCGGGGGAGGAGGAGCCCCAGTGGGTAGATGAAAGGATCGTACCAGGTTTTGAGATCTTTAACGACGTCTTTGACTGGGATGTAGGAATTATCAAGCCCGTAGAAGACTTCTGGGACGAGGAAGTGATGACCCAGTGCGATGTTTGGGATGGAGGTGAACCGGAAGAGGTTTTCACGGACAAGCTGTTCGCTACCAGAGTGAAGGGAAAAGAGAAGGCGAGAATTGAAGCATCAATGCAGGATTTGAAGATCCAAGACCAAGAAGCGATGGGGAAGCCACTCCCAGGCCAAGGCAACAGTGACCTGTCGGCTACGACGTCTGCACCAAAGGAAGAAGAAGATTGTAGCTATTTAGATTCGCTTTTTGTTCCATAACTTTTTAATCATAGTGATGTATGCAACTCTAATTTCATTAATGAAATGAATGACTTTGCTTACTTGTGCGATGTTTCTGATGATTTTATTCCACATGATCATACACATGATGCATACATTTTTGACATTAATTCAACTAACACGACTCCATTTAATCTTGGGACTTTGGAAGATCCAAAACAAATCTTAATTGCGTCAGACATAACTCCTGAAGAGAGGACAAATTTGAGAGAATCTTAAAAAAATATGAAAAAGTCTTTGCCTGGACCTATGAGGACATGCCGGGAATTGACAGAAACATTGCTGAACATGCAATTCCAACTTACCCTGAATCCAGACCTGTTAAGCAAAAACTTAGAAGGCTTAGGCCAGAGTGGGCACAGAAGGTGAAAGAGGAAGTACATAGGCAGATTGAGGCCAAGTTTCTAGTTGAGGTTCAGTACCCGACCTGGTTGGCTAATGTAGTTCCTGTGGCTAAGAAAGATGGAAAGGTCCGAGTATGCGTGGACTATCGAGATCTGAACAAGGCCTGTCCAAAAGACGATTTTCCTTTGCCCCACATTGACGTCTTAGTTGATAGTGCGGCTTCCAGTATGATGTACAGCTTCGTAGACGGCTATGCTGGGTACAATCAGATTCTCAACAGAATTATAGACCGAATCAAGACGGCTTTCATCACCGAATGGGGTACATTTGCTTATCGGGTCATGCCTTTTGGACTGAAAAATGCAGGCGCAACTTATCAGAGGATGGCTACCAAGATTCTGAATGACCTGATCCACAAGGAAGTGGAGGTGTATGTTGATGACATGATGATCAAGTCTGCCACCAGGGGAGGTCACTTTGAGGCATTGGAGAGGTTCTTTAAAAGGATTGATAAGTATAATCTGCGCCTCAATCCCAAGAAGTGTATCTTTGGAGTTACCTCGGGTAAGTTATTAGGCCACGTAGTGAGTCAAAGAGGAATTGAAGTGGACCCGGATAAGATCAAAGCAATTAGGGAGATGCCTGTGCCTCAGAAAGAAAAAGAAGTCAGGAGTTTCCTAGGAAAACTTCAGTATATAAGCAGATTTATTGCCAAGTTAGCGTCAGTATGCGAGCCCATTTTCAAGCTCCTCAGAAAAAACCAGCCGGTAGTGTGGAATAGCGACTGTCAGTTAGCTTTTGATACCATCAAAGATTATCTCCTAAACCCCCCAGTTTTAAGACCGCCGTGTAATGCCAAGCCGCTAGTACTGTATCTAGCAATAGAAGATAATTCAGTGGGTGCCATGATGGCTCAGGAGGATGAATTTGGAGTCGAGTTCGCTGTTTATTACTTGAGCAAAAAGTTTCTGCCGTATGAGGCTAAATACGTTGAGGTGGAAAAGATATGCTTGGCAGTAATCTGGGCCTCCAAAAAGCTGAGGCACTACTTTCATTCATTCAGAGTTCAGGCAGTTGCTAAACAAAATCCTTTGAGATACCTTCAACAGGCGCCTTCTTTACTCGGAAAGATGGGTAGGTGGTTAATACTGCTCCAAGAATTCGATGTAGAGTATGTCACTAGAAAAACTATCAAAGGGAGAGCTGTAGCTGAGTTCCTAGCAGATCACCCTATAGAAGGAGAACAAGTTGAGTATAACTTCCCAGATGAGGATGTCGTGGCCATTACAGTTCAGGGGTGGCAAATGTATTTTGACGGGGCCGTTAATAGCAAAGGGGCAGGTGTGGGTGTCATTTTGGTAACTCCGGAGGGGGAAAAGTTGTCACTGGCTAAGAAACTGAGGTATAAAGCTACAAATAATGAGTCTGAGTATGAAGCATGCATTTACGGATTAGAAGCTCTTTTGGCCTTGGGGGCAAAGTCTGCAGAAGTTTTTGGGGACTCATCCTTGGTGATTCATCAAGTTCGTGGGGAATGGTCCGTTAAAGAGGAAAGACTGGTTCCGTATATGAGGCACCTCCGTATGTTAAGCGGCCAGTTCGAAACTTGTACTTTCCATTTTGTCCCAAGAGATGAAAATCAATTAGCCGATGCACTTGTAACCTCGGTATCCATGTGGGATAATCCGGAAGGGGTGAGTATGAAGCCAGTGCTGATTTCGAGTTCACAGAAGCCCTGCTTTGAATATGAACAGGTGATGGATGTCGAGACCACCGATGGAAAACCTTAGTGCTATGATGTCAGGAATTACTTGGAAAATGGGACATTCCCAGAAGAAGCCACAGAGAAGGATCAGAAGCTAGTGCGCAAGCTGTCTACTCAGTTCATATGCATAGATGGGATGTTGTACAAGCGGCAAGCCGACGATATCCAATTAAGGTGCTTGGACGAAGAGGAGGCCAGGAGAGTAATGGAGGAGACCCATGCCGGGGTGTGTGGGGCCCCACATGAATGGTTTGATGCTAGCAAAGAAAATTATGAGACAGGGATTCTACTGGCTCACCATGGATACGGACTGTTCGAAATACGTAAAGCAATGCCATTTGTGTCAGCAGTATGCCGATTTAAGGCACTTGTCGGTGTCAGAGCTACACAGTTTGACGTCGCCTTGGCCGTTTGCAGCATGGGGGATAGACATCATAGGAGAGATACATCCCACGGCCTCCAATGGACATAGGTTTATCATAGTTGCCATTGACTATTTTACCAAATGGGTAGAGGCTGAATCTTTTAAGAAGGTGGACGCTCGGGATATGGCCAAGTTCATTGAGAAGAACCTAATATGCAGATATGGTCTCCCTCATCATGTGGTGTCTGACAATGGGGTCCAATTTATGGCGGAGACGAGGGGGTTACTTCGGAAGTACGGAATTGAGCATCATAAATATTCTCCATATCGCCCTCAAGCTAATGGGGCAGTGGAAGCCGCCAATAAGAACATCAAGAGAATCCTGGCCAAAATGGTGCAAAACTATAAGGATTGGGCGGAAAAGTTACCATTTGCCCTTTGGGGTTATAGGATGGCTGTCAGAACTTCTATAGGGGCTACACCGTATTCTCTGGTGTATGGGACAGAAGCGGTATTACCAGTTGAAATAGAGCTTAGATCATTAAGGGTGATTATGGAGGCCCAAACTCCAGAAACTGAGTGGGCGCAACAGCGATTGCAACACCTAAACATGTTGGATGAGGGCAGGCTGAGGGCCTATTACCATAACCAAATCTACCAGAAGAGGCTTGCCAGGTCGTTTGGGAAGAAGGTTAGGAAGCATCCTTTGAAGGAAGGAGATTTGGTCTTTAAGCAAATGAGACCAGGTGCGCCAGATATCAGGGGTAAATTCAGACCGACGTGGGAAGGACCTTTCATCCTTAAAAAGCTGTTGTCGAAAGGAGCAGCAATTTTATCAAATAGCGATGGCAATGAGTTCAGAGAGCCAGTCAACATTGATAGACTCAAAAGGTTCCACGGCTAAAGACACGAAAGATCAAAAGAAGAGAATAAATGCCCCACGGGTCGAAAACCGGAAAAAAAAAAAGGCGGCCTTGCTAAAATTGGGCGCCCTGTCAGGGTGAAAACCGAAAAAAGGCATCCTGGGCAAAAATTAAGGGCCGAGAGATAATGTTCAATCATGAAAACCTGAGAGGGCTGATTGATAACAGGAGTTTGACGCTTACAAGATCTATCCTAAGATTAATTATAGTTTGTGTTTTTGAGTTTTGTCAAATGGTCATGTGTACTGAAATCATATAGAAATATTCGCAAGATTGCAAATAAAAGATTCAGTTTTTCATGATTGTCTAGTTCTTTTACAAAAAGTAGAGATATGAAATGTCTGTTATAATCTAGATACTACTCTTCACTAACTCCTCTCGTTCAGACGTTTAAGCCAGCTGGTTCTGTTGTCAGCTTCAGGACTGGTCACCCAGTGCTTGTACTCAGGTGGGCTAGTGAAGTCAGAGTCTTCGACCCTTGGGATGATAGTGCTCAGGGGCAGCCGTGCCCAAACTTCAGTGAAGCCCATGATGAATGCTGAAGATAAGAGTCCTCCATAAAAACCCAATGGCTGAGCCACAACAATCTGACGCTCACCAAATTGGCGAGCGCAGCGGGATGTGATATAAAATGACACCCTGTGGAGTCCGCATAACGGAACGCATCCTGAACGCCCATCTTGAGTTACGTAATCAATGCGTATCCAAGGACTCATGAAGCTGATGTCGCTATCTGCCAGTGTGGCCATCCATATAAAGCCCGCATGGGGAGAGTCGAACTGATAAGTCCTCCGTCTGTGGAAGAAGTGTGCCAGTGAATATGTCTCAATCACCCGAGGAGGGGGTTCTGTCAAAAGCTTTAGTTTCTCCTGCAGCCACACCTAAAAAAAATAAATAAATAAATAAATAAATAAATAAAAATAAATAAATAAATAAATAAAAATAAATAAATAAAATAAAATAAAAATAAATATATATATATATAATAATAAAAATAAAAAAGGCCGCTGGAGTGAGTTGGGTTCATTTCAGGCAAAAATAAGGCATCGGGTTATGTGAAAATCCCTAATGGGACGCATTTCCCAATAAGAAAAGCTAGTGTGAAAACCCACAAGGGGCGCATTACCTTTAAATAATGACTCAGATTACTTGAAGTAATAAGGGGCTCCCGGTCATGAAAGCAGTAGGATCAGAGTGCAGAGTATCTAGGCCGATGATCGTCTCAGCCAGAATGACAGGAAAGGGGGTCAGCCCACGATGGATGCCATCTACGATGTTGAACAGTCTGTAGTCACCAATTGCTTCATTCGAGGTCACTAATAGGTATCTGGATAGGCAGACCAACAAGACGATACTGGTCCGATAAGTGGGTACATCAGAAAAGTCGTTAAGTGCATCAAGTAAGGGCTCCAGAGAAAAAGTATCCCGTCGGGGAACTAGCCGAGCTGTCTGAGGGGGAGGCAACCCCAGGGCGAAAGCCACATCCCTGAGCTGGTATGGTCCATGACTGGGGACACAGGGAAGAGTGCCGGGTGGAAGTCTAACATTAGAAATGGCGGCAAATTCCTCTGCTAAAGGACACAGTTCCTGATGAGTAAATCGAAAGACATGGAATCGGGGGTCCCAATAGCGAGCAGCGGCTGATAAGAGATCCCGATCCAAGTTGATCCTTCTCAAGAGTTTCAGACTAGAAAAGGGGGCCAAAGTGTCATTCCTCCACATTTTCGGGCAATCCAGTAGCCGGCGTGCAGTGTCAAGAATGGGTGCTGGCATCTTCAGACACCTGTACAAGGACCAGATAAGCGAGATTAGTAAAAGAAAAAAGATAAAATATCAATTCGGCCGTCTTAACAAAATAGACCACTCTTTCGAGCATCTTAGAGTCATGCATTTTCATTAGCATAACTAATTATCATTTATTACTATTATTATTAGTATCTTGGCATGCGTAATTTATTTGCAGAAAAATATTCAATAAAAAGAGCCGACAACAAACAGCTAGTCTAAGGTAAGTATTCAGGGGGTAAGTAAATAAATATATGAAAAAAAAAGATTAAATTAAGTCTAGTAATAAAAATGGGTAGGTAGGTTGGCGGGAAAGTGAGGATTAATTGATGAGTTAAGAGGTAAAAGACAAAAGCGTTAATGGATAAAGAAGAAAAAATAGTAATGATAATAAATAAATAAGTGAAATAACAATAATGATATTAATAATAAAAAAAAAAGGAAGAAGAAGAAGAGAAAAAGGGGGTAGAGGAAGAATGGACGAAAACAAGAATGTGACCATCAATAAATGTTTTTGTTGTGATATTGTGAGAAGTCAACTTTGGGTTTGATGGGTAATAAAGGAAAGGTAATAAAGTAGGTAAAAAGTGAAGTAAAGAAAAGATTTAAAGAGGAAAGTGGCGTGTGAGAGTAGTAAAAGAGGTCAGAATAAAGGACAAGAAAAGACAATGCAGAAAAAAAAAAATTTATTAGAAGAAAAGTTGTGTGGCGTGGGTGTGGCTACGTGGCCACACCCACGCGCCCCTTGGCGAACCACGCGACCAAGGCAGTTTTGCTGCCCTTTGGTCGCGTGATGGGGGGCCCAACACGCGCCCCCCTCTTGGGTCGCGTGTTGGGCCATTCCAAGCACCAGTTGGTGCTTTTTTATACTTGCCTCGCGTGTCCCTCTTCTCCCAACTGAAGTTCAAAGCTTTTGTTTAATTCTTCCTTCTTCGTTTTAGTTTCATTGGATTAATTTTGCTTCGTATCCCCTTTGTTTGTGGTCCGTTTCGGATACTTTTTACGCCAAAACGGTCATATTCTCGCGATCTTCAAGTTGATATAATTTATTCTATACTTTTCAACCGTTATTTTGGTGGGTATTTCGACTACAAGGTTAGTTTTTTTTGAGCTTCTCTACTTTATTTCATGAAGTTGTATTTTATTTTTTAGCACGTGTAAAATAAGAAATTATGTATGCCGTTTCAGGACTAATTTACTATTTTCTTTAGTTTGTTTGTATCAAAAATAAATAATAAAATGACAAGAGAATAAAACATATAAAAAAAATAATAATAATATATATAATAAAAATAATAATAACATGTAGGAGTTAGCAAATATTGTCTTATTCTTTGTCCTAGCATGAATGTTAATGAGTAGCGATTAAAAAAAAATAAATAATAAAAATAATAATAATAAAAAAAAACGAAAAAAACGAAAAAAAAAATATATAAGTAAAATAATAAGAGAAAAGTGCATACCTTTTTGTCTCCGGATGTGATAGATAGAAAAGTAGGGGAACATATAAGGCAGAAAAAAAAAGTGAGGTAGAAAGGCGTGTAATCGTGATAGAATCAACTAGCTTATATATAATTTTTGGCCATGTGTGCAAACGAGGAGTTCTTTTTTCAAGGCATAATAATTGTTTTATCCTTATAGTTGACGACACTTCGTCTTTTTATGAAGGAATGGTACGTGAGTAATGTTGCATTGCTATGTGCTAAAACGCGTAGGTGTGCTAAAAAAAATAAAATATATATATAATGATAATAGTAATAAAAAATATATATATATATATATATATAAATAATAAAAAAATAAAAAAAAATAAAAAAAATAAACATAATAAATAGATAAAAATAAAGTAATAATAAAAGTCATAATAATAAATATGGAGGGAAATAACGCGAAATAAAATAGTGAAATGATAGGTATGCTATTTTATCCCGCATGGATTGACATCCGATTTATTTTCAGGATGCCTCGACAGCGCCATGTACGCCGGAGGCGAGATGCGCCCCAGCCGCCGACTGAGATGACGGACGCTCAGAGATAGCGCCTCGATACATTATCTCAGATACAGGTGGTACCCAGTAGATTCATGTCCCAGTCTCTTTTGGAGCAGGTTGGTTTGTGGGGGGAGGTGAGAAGCCTGATAGAGGCTACAGGCTGGACGGCCTTTATGGGGAGATGTTATGCCACGTATCCGGGTATCACCAGGGAGGTGCTGGCCACTATTCAGTATGCTGGATATGAGAGGCCGGACGAGGAGCCAGGTACCATATCTTTTTGGGCTCTGGGCCGGTATTATGAGATGAGCAGATTGCGTTTCGCACAGGCGATGGAGCTCCCGACAGGGGAGTATGTTATAGTGCCAGACAGATCCGTTCCCACTCGCTGCTGGGAAGAGATTGCTGCACCGGGGGTTCCTTATCGCACTAGCCGTATGAAGAGCACCCTATTGCGTTCGCAGGCTCTGAGATATATACAGAAGGTTTTGGCCAGCAGCTATTTCGGTCGGGCAAGGAGCCAGGGCTCCATAAATGCCGCCGAGATCTGGAGCTTATGGGCTATGAGGACTGGTAGGAGGATCAATATAGCTCATGAGATCATATCCACTTTGGTCAGAGTTGGGCGAGGGGCCACTGGGCCCATACATGTCGGCGGAGTGGTGACTAGGCTCTTGCTTCGTTTGGATCTCCACCCTGGTTCGTTTGGGGGGCATGCTGAGGGCAACATGGGTATTGATATGGCCGTCGCCGGGGCTATGGGCATGGTGGAGCCCATATCAGAGGGGTCAGATCAGTTTAGACTGCTCAGCGTGACAGAGACCAGGCGTCTATGTAACTTGGCTCCCCTTCCAGAGACTGCCGGTATGTCAGGAGATGCCCACGGGCAGCAGGATGACGACAGGGATCCCTGTACATTTCAGGGTGAGGAGGGCACAGACGAGGAGGACCTCACGCATATCATCCACACTCCCCCTCCACAGCAGTTCCCATATGATAGTGGGGCCCACACAGCCTTCATGCCGCACGTCCATTACACTCAGCATGGCCACCAGGGGGCATCTACTTCCGCGGCCTCACCTCCATCGCAGTATAGGCCGCCTCATAGTCAGCCCACCTCAGAGCCGGCGTTCCAGGACATGTACAGGGATATGATGTCCGCATTCACCGCTATGGGGCAGCACCAGGATGAGAGTATCCATCTCCTGAGGCAGCAGATGATAGACGACCGTCAGCTCATGAGGCAGCAGATGATAGATGATCGTTAGTTCACGAGGCAACAGATGATAGACGATCGTCAGCTCATGAGGCAGGAGATGGCGGATGGGTTTGCAGAGGTAGGCAGACAGTTGGGTCAGATTCAGGGATCTATGTCCACTACTCTCGAGACCCATGCACAGAGATTTGAGGAGGCTTATCGGGAGATGGATGACTCGTTAGCTATCACTCGGCAGCGGATAGATGTTCTAGAGCAGACCACCGAGGGGGCATCCCGGGATGTGAGAGACCTACGGGACGATTTGGGGAGAGATCTTCCCACCATCCGGTCCGACCTGGGACACCACATTGACGGATACGCCGCTTCCCTCAAAGAATTGGCCTCCAGCTTTCAGGAGCTATCCTATACAGTGACGAGCATGGCCGCCCCTTTTATGGGCAGACAGACAGGGGTCAGATCCAGGGCATCCGACCCGTCATCTTCTAGGCAGCCCCCCGAGGATACCTCATACCAGCCTGTGCCTCCTCCGACTCAGCCAGACGACCCTGACATGCCCACGGACTACCCTCCGTGGTAGATTTATTTCAGGGAGTTGACAGACATTATTATTTTTGTCGTGTGATGTACAAAAATGTTCTATGTATAGTAGAAACCCATGTTTACACTTATTTTTACAATTATTATATTCATATTGCTAAATGCATGAAAATGATGAAAAATGAAGACGAGAACGTAGAAAAAATAATAAAATAAAAATAACAACAAAATGATAAAAATAAATGAAGAATGAATAACGAAAAAAATGGAAAGGACATAAAAAGGAAATTAATAACAACAATGGATGGGTCGTGCATGCATAAAAAAAAATAATAATAATAATAGTAAAATATTAATTTTGAAAAAAAATATATTAAAAAAAATTATTAAAAAAAAAATAATAAAAAAATAATAAATAATAATAATAATATAATAATAATAATAATAATAATAATAATAATAATAATAATAATAATAATAATAATAATAATAATAATAATAATAATAATAATAATAATAAGCTGATTTGTATATCAGCAGAACAGATTAATACAGATCAACTAAGATATCTCTTTTGAACATCCAGGCACGCGACGACGACGCCTAGAGGCCACTCAAATGAGTGATCGACTCGCCAACCAAGGAATGAAGTCTGTCATGACGCCACAAAAATCGGTTATATACCAATCCGGCTGGAGCTAGACACCGCACAGGTTAGATGCTTCAACAAATACAAGGCTAGACACCGCACAGGTTAGATGCTTCAACAAATACCAAGGCTAGACACCGCACAGGTTAGATGCCGACACGGCTGGAGCTAGACACCGCACAGGTTAGTTGCTTCAACGAATACCAAGGCTAGACACCGCACAGGTTAGATGCCGACACGGCTGGAGCTAGACACCGCACAGGTTAGATGCTTCAACGAATACCAGGCTAGATACCGCACAGGTTAGATGCCAATATGGCTGGAGCTAGACGCCACACAGGCTAGATGCTTCAACAAATTCAAGGCTAGACACCGCGCAGGTCAGATGCCGAAATAGGGAGGATTGGACACCGAACAGGAGGTGAGACATCGCACCGACTGGGTGGTCCTAATCGGAGCAAAAGACAGCTGCCTCAGGTACGCATCTCTTCTTCCTGTCCTTGAATTTTGGCTCACCTAGGCACTATGTTCCCCAAAACTGGGGGCAACTGTAGACACCGGGTCCCGAGGCAGCTCAGACCGAGGTTACCCAGTGATGAAAATGGCAACCGATCTCGAGCAAAAGATTAAAAATGATGAATCCCTTGTCCAAAGCCTCTCTATTCTATTTTGTTTTTTTATTATTGTTTTTATTTTTATTTTATTCAGGTTTTTTTTGGGTTCCGTGCCGCGGGTCCGCGTGCGGAGCGACACGTGTCGCCCCGCGGTATCGCGCCCGCGAGGAGCACCGCGCGATGCGGGAAGCATCGCGTGAAGCTCCCCTACGCGCGCGGAGAGCACCACGCGTGGTGCTCCCCTGAGTGCGCGAGGGACACCTCGCGTGGTGTCCCCCTTTCGCGCGAGGGAAGCACCGCGCGTGCTTCCCCTCGCGCGAGGGGGAGCACTGCGCGTGCCTCCCCTTCGCGCGCAGGGGAGCACCGCGCGTGCTTCCCCTCGCGCGCAGGGAAGAACTGCGTGTACCTCCCCCACGCGTTGCCCCTTGGTGCGCGCAGTTCAACGCGCGCCTTGCCCTTTCCGCGAGGGCCTGCGCGCGTTGTACCGCCCAGCACGCGACTGCCTCCTTGGTGTGTCGCGTGCTGAAGGGCGCAACACGCGGTCTGGTACCAGGTTACTGTGACCCATCTCCTTCCTCCAGCGCGATTTTTGGTCCACTTTTAGCCGTTTTCAGGGGCATTTTGAGGATTTTAAACCCATAAAAATGCCCTGAAAAACCTAAGTATAAAAGGGAAATCAAAAGAATTTTTGTGGGGGTTTTTTTTTTACGGTGAACACAGGAGAAAAAACCCAGAAAATTTTGAGAGCAAAAAAAAGAAAGGTTTTCTAAAAAAGAGAAAAGATCATCTGAAAGCTAATCTGGAGTCCAAGAAATTAATTCTTGAGATTCGGATTTTCTTTTTCATCAATCACAGTTATTCAAAACACTTAAGCCATTTGTTTATCTGAAGTAAATCGACGGGAGATCATCAATTCTACACTTTTGCTGCAAATATAATATTTCTGAGGGTAAATATCTGAGCTAGATTTCATTTTCTATTTCTCTTTTATTCACATTTGTTTACTTGTTCCATTGTATATATTTCACCTCTACTCGTTTCTTCTGTTGTGCTATACACCGTATATTATCATATATTGTAGCTCCATATTGTATATTTTGATTGTCGTTTTTTTTGGTTGCTTGTTCATTTTTTGTTGTTAATAATCCGTTTGTTTATCCTTAATATTTCTTATCCATGTTTGTTTATATTATTGTTATTGTATTATTATTATTATCATTATTATTATTATTATTATTTTAAATTAATATAATATACATTACCATTGTCGTTTTACATTAATGTATTTATTATTATTATTATTATTATTGTAGCTTGTTAAACTTTGTTTTTGCATGTATTTTTATGGTTTTGGGCATTAGTATAGTATTTTCTTCCCTTTTCTTTTTCATGTGTACTGTTCATGCGCGGGTCATCACTCACTTTTCATGCAATGCTTTTATCCTTTTATCTTCCTTAGTTCACATACAGCGTTTCCTTATCTGATTTCTCTTATTCATTTTTAATTTATTTAATTTATTTGTTAGCTATTTATTTAATTGCTTAACTTATTTATTCATCTTTAATTAATTAATTGCTTAAATTTAATTGATTTAATTGGTTCTTCATATTTAAGTGACATAATTGATTGTACATGTTCAATTAATTTAATTGGCTGTTATATAATTTAAGATATTGTTTAATTGATTGTACCATTTGCTGAAATAATTATTTTATTTAATTAATGTATTCAACTAGTTACTTATGTATGTTATTTACTATTGATTATCTACTTAATTAACTTATAATCATTTATGTGTTTGTATCTTATTATCGGTTTGATTTAATTTACTAACATTTTATTTATTCCTTTTTTTCGCATCCAAAACTTATTTTTGTTTCACTTTGAGTGATATTTCTGAGCGGGCTGTTGGAGCAAGGAATTAAAGTCTCTCTCGTAATAACTTGGGTTTGCATTCCTTTACCATCACATTTATTTTGCTCTATTATTTCCATGTGTTGTATGTAAAAATGCGTTTCAAAAACTTGCCCGCATCACAATAAAATCACTTTATTCATAATAACTAAAATTGAGGATTTTTTATCAATAAAATGGACCAATGTCCTAAATTCTATTTAATAAAATCTCACTGTCAAAATGAAGAACTAATTTTCATAAGATAGGGATCACTCATCCCGGTTTTTTTACAATAAATGTCTAAAAAATAATTCTCTATTCTTTTACTAATAAAATGGGAACCAATGCTCCCAAAATCCAACAAGCAATTCGATTTATGTATGTCATTTTTTGTGTGAGTGTTTCAAGTGCAAATGTATTTCCTTTCGGGCCCTTGTAATTAATTTTGGGGCAAATTATTTTATTTTTAGTGGGGTTGTATTCTGCCACTATTTCTCTTGTAATTGTGTGCTTGCGTGTTTACCGCTTTCTTTATTTACCTCATTTATCGCATTTATCGCTTTCATTTATTTTTTCTTTACGTGCTTTCATTGCGCCATTTAATTCTAATGCATCGATCGCGTGAGGAGAGGAGTGGAATTACGTTTCATTAAAAACTCGTTTATAAGACTTAATTTGACTCATTAATAAAAGTGTCCCGAACACCGTCTTTGGTTTAAGACCATCGAGGTTAGAGACCTCTCCTAAATTTTTGGGTGGCGACTCCAACACACCTCAAGGTGCCTTTAGGCGTTACTAGACTAGGTGGTTCCCCCCGATGTTCTATTTGGAGGGATGCACCGATAATGTCTCGTGGTGCCCATGATCCAAAAGACGCGACCGATCCCTCGAGTCCCGAAAGGAGGGCTCAAAGAGGGCCTTGCTGGTCCGGCGCGCGTCACAGCGACCCCTGGATAAGGCTGAATTTAGAAAATGATTTAGGCGCCATTTCTTTGTATAGCTTTCTAAATGACCATTTCCTACCCTTATTTTCACAATCGCTTGTTAGCCCCTTGAACCTTTATTTCGGTATGCTAAATGCGTAACAGTTTTATTGTTACACACGTTAAAACTACCCCATTCGCTTAAAATGATTTTGACTTCCCCTTAGAATAATGGCCGCTCTAGTATGGATGGATGTGCATTACGATATTCTTTCGGACCATCAAAAGTCGGCCCGATGAAAATGGGTTTACACTCTGGGGAAAAGAGGTTCATTCTTTACAATTCTTTGAGCCGTAAAAAAATCGTCCTGATAAGAATGGATTTACACTTTGGGAAAAAGAGCTTCAATTTTTTACAATTCTTTTTGGGCTATCAAAAATCACCCTGATAAGGATGGGTCTGCACTTCGAGAAGGGAATTTCAATCATTGATAATTTTGTGGGTTACCCAAAAATTACCCTGATAAGAACGGGCCTGCACTTCGAGAAGAGAATTTCAATCATTGATAATTTTGTGGGTTACCCAAAAATCAACCTGATAAGGATGGGTCTACATTTCGAGAAGAGAATTTCAATTATTGATAATTTTATAAGCTACCCAAAAATTGCCCTGATGGGGATGAGCCTACACTTCGGGAAAGGGGTTTAGATCATCGATAAACTTTTTATGTAATTAGAGATGTAAGCTTGCGAGCAAAAAAAAAATACAAAAAAAAACAAACGAAAGAAAGAAAGAAAAAAAATAGAGTTTAGGATAATCCCCCTTGATGAGTTCAGTAGTTATCTTTTTTAGCTTAATTGTTATACTGAGTTTGATAAGCTAAAGTGTTACCAAATTCAAATTCAAGGATATCTGGACAGTATACAATTGGGGTTGAGAATGGTGCTTTCATCCGTCGAATTAACGTTGAGGCCATTTTTCTCTAGCGACCTGATCCTCTTTTGATAGCCAATTACCTAAGCCTAACGTTACAACCAAAGTAAGACCTCTTGATTCTTGGTTTGGCCTTATCTAATTAGCAGAGATGACCTTCTAATAAGGTTTGGTACATAGGAAGAGGCATATGGTGTTTCTTGAAGCTTCAAGCGAGAAGTCATGAGTGCATTTATGCATTCGAGTTGAGTCTTGTCCTCGACATTACATCTAGAATTTGCTTTCAAATGATAAAAAATTATGTTTTAGCTTTTTGCACATACACACAGAGATGGTATGGTATGCCTTGTATTTACATGTTGGCTGAGTAAATCTTGATGTCTACATATTTATCTTCTTGTCCTTCATTGGGAATGACTCCTGAATTCTTTTACTGAGATTGAATCAGTTGAGAATGTGGTTCATTCAGTACTTTCAAAGGCAGATAGAAAACTCGAGTTTGGGGTATCCAATAGGTTGCACTCATCTTACAATCTTGGGGTATTTCTTATCACTACTCATAAAAGTGATACTTTGCATCTACTTCCAGCAATATTCTTTGTACATATGCTTTATACAAATGTTTTTGCACGTAACTGTAGTAGACATCCTTATAAATAGTTTTACATGTATAATTCTTGTTGCATGTCTTTTGGCATAAGATCTTCAGCGAGCATATTTCATGGATACTTTCACATACGGGCCTCTCTGAGGTTCATTTTTTATAATCACTTATTTTTGCGCATTTCATGGGCATATCTTTTGCATGCACCTCACATGCACATCATTTGCACGCATTTTGTACATGTATACGTGATTTTTTCTACATTTGTTTCATATGCATAGTTATCCACACACGCATCACACACATCCAATTCTTCATATAGCCTTCATGTATATAATGACTTCCACTTATTTTTGCATGTGATTCTTCACACTTATGCCAGTGAATGACTCCTTACCCTCACGGGTATGATCATGTGTATATATTTCGCATTCATAATTCCCTTGCACAAATTTTATGCTTGATCTTTTGCATGTATTTCTCATTCATGGTCATTTGTGGCATATATGTCATGTACATAATTCTCTGCATGCATATTATATTTCTACACACACTACACAATTAAATTGCACGCATGCATAACATCGCGTGTCATTCTATATATGCATAACTCTTAGATTTCATACATGCATAACATCGCGAGTCATTCCATCCATGCATAACTCTTAGATTTCATACATGCATAACATCGCGTGTCATTCCATACATGCATAACTTTTAGATTTCATACATGCATAGCGTGCCATCTCATACATACATGGCTTTTCACATGCATTCCATGCATACATGGCTTTTCATACGCATTTCATGTATACACAGTGTCCTGTGTCTACTAGATGATGTACATCAATCTCAACCTCATGACTTCGCATGTCGACGTTTCTCAAGTCCTCTGAGGAGGCAGAATCCTTAAGTTCTCTGAGGAGGCACGACCTTCAAAGTCCTCTAAGGGGGCACGACCTTCAAAGTCCTTAATAATAATAATAATAATAATAATATTATTATTATTATTATTATTATTATTATTATTATTATTATCATTTTTATTCATGTTATCATTATTACTTTGCATTATTGCAATTATTATTATTATTATTATTATTATTATTATTATTATTATTATTATTATTATTATTATTATCACTATATTATTATTTTGTTACTATTGTTATCATTATTATTTTTTTATTATAATTATCATTTTCTGTTTGTTTATTCATCATTATCATCTTACAGTAATATCATTAGCATCATTATTTTTATTTTCATTGGTCATTTTAATTGTCGTTTGTGCTTTTATATTCATTAATTCTCAATTTACTTTATTCAATTATTTATTTGTTTATTTATTCATTCAATTATTTATTTATTCATTATTAACCAATATTGTTTTCTGTCTTTACCGCGATGCGAGTGGCACGTGACTCGCCCACGGAGTTAGGTGAAGCATGGTCGGGATAAGTAGATTAGAATTTATTTATTTTGAAATATGTAATTATTATTTTATTCTTCTTTCATTCGCTAATGGTCTGTAATAATAAAAGATTTTTGACCGCGCTTAAAAAGAACCACCACACAAATGTTTTATATTAAAATGATAACTTGTTAATAAAACTGGACCAATGTCCTGGTTTTCATCCCAAAGCAACGATTTAAATTGATTTGAGAGCTCAAAACTTTTCATAAAAAGTAATTGGGAATCAATGTTCCCGTCTAAAAGAATAGCCTGATTTATGTATGTATTTTTATCATTCTTTTATGGTTTCATATTTGTTTTCAGATAATTGTAATTATATTTTATTTACTGCTTTTTTATACGTGCTTGTAATGTGCTTTAATTTTATTGTATAATTTGCATGTGAGAGAAGAGATAAAATAATTGATCTTAAAAACCCATTCACATAATATTAACCAAATGTATGAATAAGAGTGAGGTCCCGAACTCTCTCTGGTTTTGGGCCTCATAAGGTTAGAATTACTTTTCCGATGTTTTATCGGGTGGCGACTCCATGATCCTGCCTTATGGTAGCCTGATAGACGGTGAGGTCGTCTACAGATAGCACTTAGAATTATTTTTGATCTCTAAAGGTGTTTCATCAAAAGACGGAGGAACAATCACATGTTTAACTATTGAACAAATAGCATACAAAACATTCCAAAAATGTCTAGAAATTGTATCTGTTGAATGTTGAAAACGGTATGCTACAACTCTCTGTCGATCATTTTGACAAATGATAAGAAGAAAAATTGCCACTTGTTCTTGCACTGTTAAAAGCTTGGAATTTTTCAATGTTGTTCGCCCTTTCAATTCCTCACATAAACAAATAAAAATATTTTTGTCCATTCGAAATAAATCATAGCATGTCATTGGATAACCATTTAATACCTCAACAATTTATTCATGACCTGTCAATTTTGAAATTCTCTAAAGTCTAGATTTATCATTGCACATAAAATTGTATTTATAGTTCACATAAATCATCAACAATTGTTCGATTTCTTCATCAGAATTAGAAAAAAAATTATCCAAATCCATATCCCTGTCAAAATAAAAATAATTAATCCAAAAAATCAATAAAAATAATATCTATCTATAATAAAATAAAAGAAATATATTCAAACTAATTTCTAATAATAACAAAATCCCGTAGGTCAATAAAAAAATCCAAATATCAAATAAGAATTTTGTATAATGCAATAGATAATAAGTCAAAGAAATGCAAAAAAAAAAAAGTAATAATAAAAAATCAAATTTGGATATTCAAAACCCAATCTCTCTTTCTTTCTTCGGTCATAGCCAAAAACATCTCTCTATAGTGAATCGTCATGGGTAAGTTTAACAGGTTTTGCAAAAGACAATCCATCTATTCCATCAAGATTTTGCAAGACTTCAAGACATTTAAAAATTGATTCTTTATCACTGCTCAACCGTGCTCCAAAATTATCCCCTGCATTATCAACTAAGGTGAATGTTGTTCTTGAACCCATTTGCTTGTCAAAAAATTCTATTTTGTTTGAACTTTCACTAATGTTGATTAATACTTGAGCCATTGCGTTTTGAAATAATTCTCTTTTCTTTTTACTATTAGATCTTTCATCACTTGTTTTCTTTAACTTTTTATTTTTATTTGTATCTTCACCCTCTTCATCAGAACTATCACATTCTTTATTATTTTGTTCATCTTCACTAGCAGAAGAACTTTTAGCAGAAGGACTTTTAGCAGAAGGATGAGAATAAGCTCCGGTAGCAGTTGTATCACCATAAATAATGCACAACTTCTCGTATTCCTTACAACCTTCTTTTCTAAATTTTCTTGCCATCTTAGTCACCTATTGGCAAAAAATATACATATATATTATTTTAAAAATGGATCCTAATATTCGTTATACACTACTTATAATAATTAATAAATAAATTCATTAAAATAGAATATACCTTGTATAATTTCTGCCACACATCATCACTTGCAATAACTTGACCAGTCATTGAATTGCATCTGATTCCTGTCTCTTTCAATAAATTATTGAAATGCTTCTATCGGCTTCTGAGACTATTAAGCTTATTCTTGAATTGAATTGGACTATACTCTCGGTTGATCTTCTTTTTCATAAGATCTCTAATTCGTGTCCATGCACTTTTAGTTAGAATGGTTGTTTTTCGATTTTCATTATTTACTTTCTCAACCATTAATGTTATAAAATAATCTTCAATTTGTGGAGACCAAATTGCTCCATCATGTTCAACCTTAATAACATTGTCACCATTTGCATTCAATACTTGATCTAAATTTTCCATCTAAATAAGATAAAGTTACTATCATATCACAAAAAAATAACTAACAATTAATTGCTTGTAACCCAAATTGCTCAATTATGTTCATCCTCAATAATATTGTCACCATTTACATTCAACTATTGATCTAAATTTTCCCTATAAATAAAATAAAGTTACTAGCATATCACAAAAAAAAAAATAATAACTAACAATTAATTACTTCTAACCACTTGGTTCATTGCATTTTCAATTACATCATTATGCAACATGACAAATTTTTATGTTAATATATGAGTTAAATTTTATATAAACAGATGTAATACATGAAAAGTCCTCAAAAAATAAGAAAGGAAGTGAAAATAAAAAATTTATTTAATCCTACTAGGAGAAAATAAATAACAGTAAGAAAATTATTAGGAAGTATAAAAATAAGAAAAAAATGAAAGATATATATGAAATGTCCAACTATGCTAATTCCAAGACTATTGAATTTATTATATTAAAAACATTAGTGATTATCGTAAGTTTGACAAGTAAACGTGACTTTTGAATTATGGCTAGGTATGCATTGAAAAAGTAATGCCAAAATGTCAATTTATTCCCTAATATATCATTATTGTCCCTAATATATATAATGAAAAACAATCTTTATATTACCATACACTTTTTAAAGCCTTTTGAGTTGGAATTTCCCACTTTGTCTAATGCTGAGAGAATGCAGTAAATAATTTCTTGGGCCATCTCGTCAAAGGAGCTAGCATTGATGACAGCCAACCACACCTACAATATCCTAATCTACAATCACCCATTTCCTATCTCTGATCTCTCTCTCTACTATATATTTCCAACTACATAAATATAAGATATAATCCAACTTCATGCTCTCTGTATAGTTTGTAATCCAAATACCGCAGATACTGCATAGCGATGGAAGATGAAAGAAGAAAATAAAAAAGGGTTGTGACTAAATTGATCAAATTGCAAAACTCACAGGTCTATTACTTTTATTTCTATTTTGACAGTAATAAAATTTATTTTTCTTCTATTTATGTGAAGAGAGAGTGTGTTTCGTTTATGATTTTTTTTTAGGACTAAAGAGAGGAGAAAAAAAGCTGTAGATAGAGGGTGTGTTTCATTCTAATGTTAAGTGTGATAATTTTTCTGAGAAAAAAGAATAGATTAAATTTACTTTCATGGATAAGGTTATGGGCAAAGTGGAGAAAATGAAAAAAAATAAAATTACTTCACCTGAGTCAATGGAAGTTGATGGTGATTGAAGGTGGAGGTCACGGCCCCGGCAGCAAAATACTCACGAAGAAGTGGAATAACTAAACCTAAAACCTAAAATCCATATTTTGTAAATTTTTTTTTCTGTTTTAGTTTAGAAAAATACTTCTTGAGAGTTTTACAAAAATTAAAATTGGATAGATTTTGCGAAACGCGTTTCTATTTTTTTTTTTAAAACGAAAACTTTGAAAAAGACAATAATTTAATGAAATAAAAATAAATAAAGAAAAGAAAAGAAAAGAAATAAATTAAATAAGGAAAGATAGATTTATATAAATAAGGAAAGGATTTTTAAATAAAAGGAAGGTTATAAATAAAGAAAATATTTTATTTACAATTTTTTTTTAAAAAAAAAAGACATCTTATTAATTATGGAAAGATTCGATTTTATCTTTTATGTGAAGATATGATTTTTCACTTCCAGTTTTAACGTTTGGAATTTAATGTGATTTGGCGGTTGGGCATATGCTGTGCGCGCATATAAATCTTCGAATCATTAGAACGAGCGTAATTGGACGGTAAATTGCGTGCACCTGATTACTAATTGCTTTGGAAAGTGGGCTTGACCCCAAATACTCTATGAATCTATATATTATGCTTTTCTCCGGCGCTGAGAACCAGAGCTGGAAAAAGAATTTCCAAACTAGCAAATGGAACTGGACACTGAAACAGCTGAAGATACACTATCACCAGCTCACCCCATGGAAATAGAATCATCACCACCATTACCATCTGCTCCTATCCCGAAAGAGCCCCCAAAGATTCACCGGCTAGACCAGTCTGTGGTTAATCGAATCGCTGCTGGAGAGGTTATTCAACGGCCCGTATCGGCCGTGAAAGAGCTGGTAGAGAACAGTCTTGATGCCCACTCTACTTCCATTAATGTTGTTGTCAAGGATGGTGGCCTCAAGCTCATTCAAGTCTCCGATGATGGTCACGGTATTCGCGTAAGCAACAACGAACCAAAAAGAGAAATAGTGTTTGTTTACTACCTTAATTTTTGCTTTTGAAAAAATTTTCTTCTTTTGTGCTTCTTAGTTTGAGGACTTGCCTATTTTATGCGAGAGGCATACGACTTCGAAATTGTCCACTTATGAGGATTTGCAGTCTATCAAGTCGATGGGGTTCAGGGGAGAGGCACTAGCTAGCATGACCTATGTTGCTCATGTTACTGTCACTACTATCACTGAAGGGCAATTGCACGGTTACAGGTGGGTGTGTGGTTGTTTTCTAATTGTTCGATCAAATGTCTCTCTGAAGCTCGCTGGTAATTTTAGACATGTTATTTATATTTAATTTATTTATGGGGTTTGTTGTTCAGGGCATCTTATAGAGATGGTGTCATGGAGAATCAACCAAAGCCTTGTGCTGCGGTTAAAGGGACTCAAATAATGGTCTGCACCTGTCTTTTCGACTTGGATTTCGGATTTAGGAACTAAAATAAATCTGAAAAAAGTGGGGAATAGAATTCTTTATTTGAAATTTTAGAAAAGGAATGCATGTTAAACTTGGTCCTTAAAAAATTGATGAGATTTTGTGTATGCATTTTCATTTTTTTTTTCTTGGGTGGTGCTTACTTTTCAGGTAGAGAACTTGTTTTATAACATGATTGCCCGCAAGAAGAATCTTCAAAATTCTGCTGATGATTATTCGAAAATTGTAGACATGCTAAGCCGTTTTGCCATCCATCACATAAATGTGAGCTTTTCTTGCAGAAAGGTTAGTATCCTGGTTTTCAAAATTTGTCTGTCATATGAAGCTGCATGGGTGTGTTACTGGAGTTTATTTTGCATTATTGGCATAAATTCTTTAACGCTATTGGAATCAGCATGGAGCTGCTAGAGCAGATGTCCACTCAGTTGCCACAACATCAAGGCTAGATTCCATCAGGACTGTTTATGGGGTCTCAGTTGCTAGCAATCTAATGAAAGTAGAAGCTTCTGACAATGACTCAAATTTTGATATGAACGGGTTCATCTCAAATTCAAATTATGTTGCCAAGAAAACAACAATGGTACTTTTTATCAATGGTATGTATTTTCTATGTGAACATGAGAAAAGAAATGGTCAATTTGGTTTGCAAACGCTTCCACTTCAACTTAGTGGATTTAATAGATGTTTCAATGATGCAAATGTAATTATCATAGAAAATTTACATGGAAAGTAGTGATTAGTTTGGTTTTTCAGTACTATGTTTGTTAACTTGTATATCTTCTATATGGATTGGAGAGAGCTTCTGGGTTGTTGTCTGAGTGCAAAAGCATTTTAGGTTGATCTGACTTTCATCAGCATGCAGTAAGTATAATTCTTAATGAGTGGGTTTAGAAAATCTTGTTGCTCTGATTTAATAAAATTTCCTCGAGTTACTAGTGGAATTTAGAATTAACCTGTGTTATCCCTAGGGGTAGTCAGTTACACCACAAACTCAAAAAAGTAAACATAAAATTAAATCTCAGCATCAGATCTTTCTTCTTACGGTGTTTAATAGATGCAGCATATTCTTGCTTCTTTTTAAGTGTTCTGAAATTATAATTACCTTCAATAAAATGATAATATCAATTATTTCTTTGCAAAACTGAGGATTTTTAAATTTTTTAGACCTAAAGTTAAGAGTTTTAGCCAGATGTTTCCTGTCTCTGCCATTTGTGTCTCAGAATCTTTTTGAGATCATGCAAATGCTTATCAATTAGCACTTAAGATCTTTTAAAATTGAGGTGGAAGCTTCATCAAGTTTGAATGCATATATTTTGATTAATGCAAGATGAAAGTTATGGGTCAAAAAAAGAACATAATTGTCGTTCATCATTTGGTAGGTGGCAAAATATAGATGGGGAGCTGTTTTTAGTACGTATAGATGGTTGATTTTTTGGTATTTGCTACAGCTAAATTGTAAAATGTGGGACACTATTCAATTGATATTTTATTTTCTTTTTATCACACTATACTTTCTGTGTTTCTTTCTTGGACACTATTAAATTGACATTTTATGTTTTTTTTTTTTTTTATCACACTATACTCTCTCTCTCTCTCTCTTTGTTTAAAAAAAAAAACTATTCTGAATGAATAGGTATCCTGACTATGAAAGTTACATATTTGATATAAAAGTGTTATGAATGCTATGGAACAATGTCTAGCATCACAGAATTATTATTGCTCTCTAACCTTGAAAACCTGTGTCATGTTGCTTCTTTCATCCTTTGTAGGAATCTTCAATTCCTTGTTTCTATGGTCTATTGGTTTTCTTTGTGTCATTAGCTGCTGGCATTATCCTTAGTGAACCACATTATTCAATGTCAAGGAAGCTTGCAAGTCCATCTCTAGCAAAAATGCTTTCTTTGCATGTGAGATGATAAAACTGGTCTTACTGGTACTAAATAAGAAAGGTGCAAGGGCTTTTATTACTAGATTTGTGATTTTGTAAAGGTTATTATGCAAGGGATTTAGATAAAAGTTTAACATTTGGGGATGATATACAACTAGGGAGAGGATGATGTGGAATTCGTTTTCCTTGCTGGTAGTATGTATTTGGTCCACATGGTAACACACTCAAGCACAAAAGAAAGAGAGCCTTAACATCTTTTTCATTTTTCATTTTTCTTTTTTGGCTTTGCTTCAGATAGACTAGTGGAATGCACAGCATTGAAGAGAGCTATTGAAATTGTTTATGCGGCTACCTTACCAAAAGCATCAAAACCTTTTCTATATATGTCAATTGTTTTGCCACGTGAGCATGTTGATGTAAATGTTCATCCAACAAAGAGAGAGGTATGTGTTTCTAGGACTAAACCACTAAATCCTGTGCTTGCAACTTTCATAATGAGACAATTTGTTTTATTTCAACATTGGGAAGAATGAGATGAAAGGACAAAAAGAAAAAATACCACCAAAAAAAAAGTCAATGACTACAGGTCTCTTTTTCTGTGAATGGGATGAATTAATTGGCTGTAATTCATAATTAAGGAAACACAAAATGAAAAGAAGGAAAAGCTGTAAAATGTCATCACAAGTTGACTTTGCATTGTGTGTAGCATCTCATATCTGCCCAGGTTATCGCTGTTTACTTTTGGTGGGTAGTATATGTATCAGTTTTATTATGTTTCACATTTATCAAATTGTGGTGAAGGTTCTTCCAAAGCTTTTGTTTTGCCTCAGCATGTTGTTTTTTTTTTTCCTTGGCATATACTTTAAAGCTTTCTTTTTCTATTATTTGGAATAGAGGCATGGGTTAGTTCTCCAAGAGCCCCTTTATCACTTTATTGGTGCCAAAAGGAAATATGCAGTATGGCTATTGTCTTCTTCAGGCCAGCCAAAGCTGTCCAATCTAGATCTCTTTCATAAATGTGTTTTCAGTTTTTGGTACAAAATTGGAATATTCGATCAATTTTGGATTGCGTGAATTTCAATTTTACTATAATGCAAAGGTGTGGGGGGAAAAAGATGATGTATTTTGTTGAGACTGATTTCAGGTATCACTTGATACCTTATTGTTGTCTTGCTTGATTGTCCTTTTTTTTTTTTAATTAATATTACTATTACTTAATTTCATCATATTATTGTAATATGGCTAGTGTGGTCCTAAGTCATAACTGGTATCCTAGTGAAGTGTTCTATCTTCAATTGTTTGGAATCCTAAGTGGATGGTATAGTTGAGAGATTGTGCCAACCCTCACTTACTGTAATCACATTATTTTGGATGGTCCCTGAGCTGTAATTTGAAGGCAATTGGAAACCCTTGTAAAGAACTTTCCTTCTATCGTGCAATAATTTAATTGGTAGATCATTTAGCATCTTAAAACGTCAAAAAACAAGAAAAAACTTGTAATGGAAAAATGTCTATGATTATTCTTTAACATAAAGTTGTCTAACTATCTGCTTTCAAATCTTTAAAATGGCATCATATTACTAGATTTCCCATGAATGTAGATTATGCGAAGGTAAATGTAAAAATGTGACTGCTTAGAAGGGATTTATTTCCTAAGGCATGTGACACATCAGGTGTGGTAGAAATAATGCTTTGAAAATTCTTACTCAACTCGGGTTCTAAAGAACCATATCCTACTATTTGATGAAAATTAGAAAGTGGGCATAATATGCATCTACATGAGCTTGGGGCAGAAATTATTATCGTGTAATTTTTAGCATTTTACTTTTCCCTTTTCAGGACTATATTTCCATGTTCTTACCAACAAGCAGTTCATGTATGAATATGCAGGTAAGCCTTCTGAATCAGGAAGTCATTGTTGAGAAGATACAATCAGCTATAGAAACAAAATTGAGGAGCTCAAATGAGGCAAAGACATTTCGGGAGCAGGTAAGTCCGCTCTGTCTTTTCATGGATTGTCCTTCCTAACCTGGTGTGAACCTAACTCCAGAGCATCAATTACAATTGAAGGGTGTTAAGCTGTTATATTTATATAGTGGCCAAATGATCGAATTAAACTTGAGGAGCTGTGCTCCATAAAATACAGTAGGACCTAAATGGTTTGAGAAGGAAAAGTAAATAAATAAATAAAGGCAGTTTGAATGCTATTTAAATCAAATATCTTCTCCTTTTTTTTTTTCCTTTTAAAGCATGTGAAAGTTTATTTTTTTAGTCCATAGGCAAGCATGACAACTTCCAGTTTACACCTTTAGTAGTTTACCGGGTCAGTTTATGCATGAAGTGAATAATTTTATCCAAACTGGACTGTCATTTGTCAATATAATGTACAGCCAACCTGATCCAAACCAACAACATTTTTGGTTTGGGCTGGATTAGTTTGCTTGGGGAGGGTAGGTTCATACATTTCATGGACATCCCTAATATGAATCATATCCGTTACTGTACCACCTTTTGACATTCTTATTTCTTGGGATAATGTTATTTTAATTTGTAATGTTTTAGCAAATATTTATTTGGACTCCTGTACTTCATTTGTGTGTGAAATTGAGTGCTTAAAAGGGGTAAAAGTTTTGTGCTACAGTGAATCAAAATAACATAGCAATTGGGCCCTTTTGCCCTATCGCTGGAGATGTGAAATATTTTAACTGAAAAAGTAATGTGCCCTACAAAAACCCCTCACTTTACTTCCATGGCTTCCAGACCTCTTCTCTCTGTTTCTCGCTCTTTCTTCTCTCTTTCTTAATCTGTTCTACGTTTTATTTAATATCAGCAACGATTGTTGGGTGTGCATAAATCTGGAACATTAAGTCACCAGGATTGTATTTCATCAAGTTCTGGAAAGTGGGTTTTATAAAAATAGATAGGAAGGGGACTTTGGAAGATTTGTCCTTTCAGAATTTGTCTGTTCTCTTCTTTTCTTCTTCACCCACCCACTTTATTTTACTGTGGATAGAGTTGGCATCTAAGCTCCATTTTAACTTTAACTTTTCAAGGAAGGCACTAAACAAAAATCTGAAAGCAATATACTTATAAGAATGGTTTAAAACAATTAGTTGCAGAATGGTTTAAAATATATGTTTTTATTTTTTTTTATTCCTGTTTCCAAATAATAAGAAGTCCAATAAGTATTTTAAGTCATTACACTTCATTTAACATTTGTTGGCGTCCTCTGTACAATGCTATTTATCTTTTTCCTTTGCTTGGCATCTTTCATTGTGTGAGTTAAGACGGTGGATCCTACTCCAAGTTGTCCTCTCACTACAAGCAAGGATTCCAATGTTGACTCTTCGCAATGTGGTATGGAACTAATGTGCTGGTGTCACAAGCTCTTGTCATGTCAATTTTATGTTATTTTAGGAAGCCCTGAGAAAACCATCTTGCTATTATTTCATTTTGATTAGGTCCAAAATATCAAAAAGAAATGGTAAGAACTGATGTATTGGATCCAGCTGGAAGGTTGCATGCCTACTTTGAGGTCAAACATCATCCTCAAATTGAAAAGAATTCTGCCTTGACTGCTGTAAGGTATGATTCTTAATTAGTTTGCATTCTATCAGCTTTACTATCAATAGTTGAATCAGGAGCACTTTGAAATACCAATCTTCTTCTTCATCTTCTCTCTCTCTCTCTCTCTCTTATAAATTTGAAGAAATTTAGCATTGTTAATTGGAACCTCCTCTGAATGGATTTGATGTGGCAGCATATAGGTTCCGTTTTGCTCTGTTAATCACATATAAAAGCTATTGAAGCAAATAAATAGATTTGATAGTAAAAGTGGGAATGTAAACATTAACATTTTGACATTAAAAGATGAATGACAACCTAACTATCAGCATTTAATGATTACATGCTGACCACTGGGTTTGTTGCTTGGTGGTTGAGTTTCTACCTTGTAATGTAGGAGGTTAAGGATTGAAAATTTGACAGCCCCCTCTCTCTTTTAATAGATTCTGATATGCCTAACAAGTACCAAGTACTGAAATTGTAGATAATTAATTATGATAAATTTGGAAAATTCATGGCAAATGATTGAGATAGTGAAACTGGTGTAGTTGTATTGGCAATTTACCTGTGGATGATGAAAATTGTGAAAGTAATGGTTGTTAAGCAATTCATCATTATATCATAATATGCAAGTTAAAGGGACTCAAAAGGATTGCTCCTAGTTTATTCATTAGCCAGGAATTTTCACAGAACCCCTTTATATGGTTATCTTAAAATTGAATGTCTGGATATGTCAATGCCATTAATTACTTTCAAGATACTTAGAATTGGACCAAATAATTCTAATACATTTAAATAGAGTTTTAGGCTTAGGCTTAAATTTTAGTTTGTAGGACTTAAATTGGTTTTTAAGTTGATTTTATACCTGAATATAGAATGTAGGCTGCCTACAAATTGGTTAAAGGAGAGGTCCATGTTTAGATGTTTAACTAAGGGTTGAGTTGGTGTTGAATCATGAGTATGCTGATTATTAAGGCTGAGTTGGTGTTGAATCACGAGTATGCTGATTATTAAATGAAAATGAAATTGTTAGAAATTTGTAATAATCTGTGCTATTTTAAGCAATGAAATAGAAAGGTCATTGTCTTATACATCATATTGTGCTAATTTGCTGAACAACATTACATTTCATGTGGAATTTGATACTTACTTTTGGTACATATCCAACAAAACCTGTATATGGTGCCTTTGAAAAAATTGCATGGCTCGTTCTCTAATTGGCTTTTTCATCTATGTAAATCTTCTGATGAACAAGGGGGTGAGAAATTTTGTTGAGATAGAAAGGATTGAGGATAAGATGGATGTCAGAATAACTTTGTTAATTCATTCAAGACTTCAGTATATTCATTTCATATCTCACAAAGGGTGAATTCAATTAGCTATGGTAACTAGTTTGGAATAAGATGCAATTAAGTTGAAGGCATTCAAAAGAATCTATTATCTTGAATTATATATTGTATTAAATTTATATTGATGTAGCTTTTATGATATTTTGGACCATAGAGGAAAATAAATTATTGTGTATTACTATTCAAATAACATATCAAATGAGGGAGCAAAAGGTTAAATCAATTTTTTAAGCCCGGACTTGAATAATCAGGAACTGGACTAATAGTTAATCTAACTGCTTATAAAATTCATTTAGCACCAACTCACCTTATTTGTGATTGTGAATCATCGGGATCACCAAAGAACCGGAAAATACGCAATGACTTGACAAAAATTTACCTGTTACATCAGCTTTTCAGTAAAAGAAATTTGCTGAATTTCTGAATTCTAAGAAAATTTACCTGTTACATCAATTCCTTTTTATTTATTTATTTTTTATTGGTATAAATATATCCGTTGTGTTTTAAAAGTTTACTTTGCTATGTCTTCTGTGATGCAATATTAATTTTTTAAAATTCCATGTTTTGATAAAAATATTCAAATTGATCATTAGAAGAAAACTCGTTATAATAAAGTTAACCAAGCTGCTTTTGATAATTTCTTTCTTACAAATTTCAACGACATTTACTAATTTAAATGTATTTTAATTCATATGTTTTTAACAAAGCTTGTATAGATATATGTTATATGATATCATTTTTTAGTTTAATGAACATTTGGTTCCATCTGGATGAGGCTTAATTAAATACAGACTTTTTTCCTTTATTAGTTTGTACGATTGGTGGGGTTTATCTTAGAATTTGAGTACTTAAGGTCGACTGTGGAAAAAACTATCATGTGATAAATTTTGTGATTTATCAACTTATCAAATATGTAACTATTAGATGTTTTCATGGCATACCAGACGAGTAGGTAATAGACATCTTGGTTCTCTTGCACCATTAGATAATGTTCAAATGCTTCTAAATGGGAAGCGTCATTTATGGCCTTCAATTTGGATTTGCTTTCTGGCAAGGGTTGTACCATATCTGTCTTTCTTCTTTCCCTCTCATTCATATTTCTTATTAAAATTTTAGTTCAGAACTTTCATTTGGTACAAACATTATAATAATTTTTCACTTCTGAAATAATTTTACTTTGTGTGCGTGATATCCATTTTGTGTAAATTATATTGTTGTATTTCCACATTTTGTATAAATTATGTAACTGTAGGTCCTCGGTTAGGCAAAGAAGGAACCCGAAGGAAACTGCTGATCTTACTAGCATTCAGGAGCTTATTAATGATACTGATCGCAACTGCCATTCTGGTATCTCTGACCATATCTATCTTCTGCTTAGTTTTGCATTCTTTTCTTGGAGTCAATTATTTCTTCAGCAAGTCCCCCTGACTTCTGATTATGCAGGTCTTCTGGATATTGTACGACAGTGCACCTACATTGGAATGGCAGATGATATTTTTGCATTGCTTCAGCATAATACTCATCTATATCTTGCAAATGTAGTGAACTTGAGGTATTGCTAATTTCTTATGCCCTTTCTTCTATGTGAAATATCATCTATCTGTGCATGGAAGAGAGAGATAGAGTGACAGAAGGAAGTCAAGGAGATAGAGATTGAATGTGATTTACGTATTTGAAATGCAGTTACCTACATTTGTCTCTCTCTCTCTCCCCCCTATTCCACATTCACCTAATCAATCGACTTGTCTTTTCATAATGAATTCAGAAGAATTTATAACAGCCACATTTTGTTTATGAATATTGTTAACTTAGTCTTATAAGAACCTGTGCAGCACTCATGACAGATCTTTTATCTGTCCTTTCTTTTGCATCGATGTAGGCCCTTGTCCCAAATGGCAAGCTGGGCCAAGTTGGTTTTCTTGCCTCCCTCACTTCAGTGACTAGCTCTTTTTCAATGAATTTACAGTAAAGAGCTTATGTATCAACAAGTTCTATGCCGCTTTGCGCATTTTAATGCTATACAACTAAGTGATCCAGCCCCTTTGCCAGAGCTTATTGTATTGGCCTTAAAAGAGGAAGACTTGGATCCAGAGTCGAATGAAAATAATGACCTGAAAGAGAAGATTGCAGAAGTAACTTCCATTCTCTTGACATATTTTTCATTTTAGATACTGTCACATTATTTATTTTGCTAGTATATGATCTGTCAAGTGTCCAGAACATGGAAAAATTTTATCCCAAAAACTGTAACTGTTTTTGCCCCTCCATGAAATTAGTGGATAATTAGTACTGGAATATAAAAGATTCAATGCATGTGTGTGTAAAAATTTTATTCATATGTATTTTCTTTAAGTAACCTTTAGGTATTATTAATATTCCAAGGATCAATGCACAACTTTTTCTTGAATCAACAAAAGAAATTATTATTAAATACATTTACAATAATGAAAAAAATCACAAAAAAGTGGAAAAAACAGATCAAAATAAAATTCACTTTATTTTGATTATGAAAAATATTTAGTAATTCCTGAACTCTTTCTTTGGTATCGAGGATCATTGAAATGAGCAAAAACGCTATTCTATGGAAAACACCATTTATAGGTAGTTTAATTGAGATAACAGAGTGGGTCCTTTGTTCTGCCTCTATTGATTGGAATGGAATGATGGATTTATTTCTTTGCCTCTTTGCCAATAAATCAGAATTGTCGTAGAGAAAGTAGTTTGTTGTCACTTGTTTAGCGTAGTAGAAAAGAGATGGATTTGTAGCCAAGGTTGACTTCACTTTCATGTTGTGGACCTACTATTTGGATGTGATTCCATTAGAAATCACAACCAAAACACATCTAAAGTAAGTTTTCAGGTTTTGAGTTAGCCAATTCAAAATGGACCACTGGTTAGAAAGAAGCAATTTAAAGTTAGATGAAGATAATGAAGAGGGAGAAGATTATCTTATATTTGCAGTTATTTTTTGAAGAACAGCTTGGAGAGTAGAACTTGTGATTGATTGGTTTAATTTTGTCTTTAACTGTAGTTGCTGGTGGTTGCTATCTTATTTCACTCTTGCTCGGACATGGCTTTTGTTGAACTTATTTTTATATGAATTTGATGACATTGTAGAGCCGATAAGTTGAGGGTAGAAGTAGGCAGTCACTATGTGATCTTAAGTGGTTTTTGATTTCTTGGCACTTGTGAGCAGGTGATTTGTATTGAACTAGTCTTATTATCTTCTTCATTGCAATATTGAAGTATAATTATGCATTCTCAGATGTTTGACTTCGATCTTTAATGTGCATAGAAAAAGGTGTACGTCCCTAAGGTGTGAAACCTAGGCCTTAGGTGCACTGTGCATCTTTATTCTCTTGACGGCTTGCACCTAACTAGGTTTTGTGTTTTATTCATAATGAGGAATGTCTTTGAGATTCCTATATATATATATATATATGCCTCTCGTTATCATTGCTGTCAATAATTTCTTTCCTGCTTTCTTTTCTGGGATTCATAATAGCGACATGATTCTGCTCTATGCACCTTTATTCTCTTGAAGGCTTGCACCTAACTAGGTTTTGTGTTTTATTCATAATGAGGAATGTGTTTGAGATTCCTATATATATATATATGCCTCTTGTTATCATTGCTGTCAATAATTTCTTTCCTGCTTTCTTTTCTGGGATTCATAATAGCGACATGATTCTGCTCTCTCGTGTCAATCTCAATATCTTCATGGTTTATCAGATTGTTTGCTTGCAAAAGGTTTTAGCTGGTGAAGTAAACGTTCCGCTTCATTTTTGTGTCTTACATTATCGTTTTGATTTTCTTCAGATGAATACTGAATTGCTCAAGGAAAAGGCCGAAATGCTGGAGGAGTATTTTGGTATTCATATTGACTCACATGGATATCTTTCTAGGCTTCCTGTCATACTTGACCAATACATGCCCGACATGGATCGGATTCCTGAATTTTTACTTTGTTTGGGCAATGATGTAAGTCCCAACTTTTAACTATGATGCCTTAGCTTTTGCTGGTTTGATACTCTAGATCCTAGATACTGACCTCTTGGATTTGGAAAATACTGAAAACAAAATCTCCTTGGTTCTTTTTTCCCGTTTGATTTTTCGTTTCTGTTTCCTTATATTGAGCTCTCTCTCTCTTTCTTTTTTTTTTTTTTTTTTTTTTTTTTTTTTTTTTTGTGTGTGTGGGGGGGTTACAAGAACTGACCATTGATAACAAGTATCCAGAAGCAGTTGTTGGATAAAACAAAGATTTTTTGGGACATGGAAGATGTACCAATTCTTAAAAAGTGAAATTGTTATGAATATACATAATTTTTATCACACAGTACATTAATTATACAGCAAAACAATAAAATCCCGTTCTCATGCAGAATGGTTGGATGAGTTTGTAAAAAGCGTTGGAATTGTAATGTTCCGAAATTAATGCTTCAACTGATGAATTGTTTTCATGTCGGAATTTGATCTCTAATTTTAGGTTGATTTTGAAGATGAGAAGAACTGCTTTCAAACAATTGCTGCTGCTCTTGGCAACTTTTATGCTATGCATCCTCCCCTGTTGCCCAACCCAACAGGCAACGGTTTGCAATTTTACAAAAAAGGAAGACATGTAAATAATCCTGACGATGAAGCTGCCAGTGGCTTGGGTATGCTGTTGCGAATTCAATGCATTTATCTAGGTTTTGTCTCATCAGTGTCTTCAACACTATATTTTGTCTTATTTCTCATCTTTACCCTTTTCTCTTCTTTTGAGATTGAAATTTGCAAATTCTGGAGTCTTTATATATTTTATGACATGCTACTCAGTTTTTCATCATCTAATTGGCAAATTCTTCGATTTCTGTAATAATGTCATCTTCCCTGCAAGTATTCTGCTTCTAATGCAAAAACTTGAGCTCCTCAATACGGAAACTTACATAAAACACCCAACTCCCAGCGTGTTGCTTGAATTTGTTCCTGCCCTCGGGGTACATGTATCCACTTGATTTAGCAATCATGCTAATCTTGGCAAATTGGTCTGTGTTAATCTTAGTTTATAAGCCATTTAACTGCACGCTACATTCTAAATTCTTTGAAGTGTCCACAGGGAAGGTGTTGCAGTTGAGGATGAAATCGACCATCAATTGCTTTCGGAGGCAGAGACTGTGTGGGCTCAGCGTGAGTGGTCGATTCAGCATGTCTTGTTTCCCTCGATGAGACTCTTTTTCAAGCCTCAGAATTCAATGGCTACAAATGGAACATTTGTTCAGGTATTGATATTTTAATTGCAGCCCATAAATTTTAACTACTGGTTTTCTGAGGAATATTTTCTATCAAATTTGGAAACTCTGCCAAGTTAGCAAAGTTCGATGTATTAAATTTATCCTGGGTTGTGACATGAAACTCTGGATTTAAGCTCCTAAGTCGTCCATGTAACTCCGATAACTTTAGCCATCACCTTAATTTTTTCACCGTGGCAAATATTGCATATTTTAGTGACAATTACGACCTGGTTTTCTTTGGTTTTGTAAGTGATACATCAAATGGACTTTAGCATATTTCTGGTACAAGTGTTGAATCGTTATTAGTTTTCCGGAAAAATTTTTTTAAATTATTCACGGCTGCCACATTATACAAAACTGATTCAAAAATCTTGCTATCCACAGGTAGCTTCACTGGAGAAGCTTTATAAGATTTTTGAGAGATGCTAATGGAATGATTCTCTTCAGTCATACTAGTCCCATGCAGATCGGAGTTGTTTTCTGGATTATAGCCTCAAGATCTTGTGTATTGTGGTGGGTCAATGTTCTTTTGGCTTTGATGAGGATGGTAGGGCGGCCTTTCTGATGTTTTCTGGAAATAAAGAACTTGGCCGTTCTATATGATTTCGCATTTTACATTTGAATTCACAAGTCTGATTCTCGGTTGGTACAGTGATGGAAACTTTTGGGCATCAATAATCAAGCCCCCTTCGATGCAGACAGGCAGAAACAATCTTAATCCATCAAGGCCGAAGTGGAGGGAAGAAAGGGAAAAGGGATAGGAAAGCATTGTGTTTAGTAGCTGTATTCTGACAATTGGTTGGATCAGTAGACAATGTTGTATATCGAGTTTAGGTTTTCATTGATTTTTGCATCTTCACTGGCAGAGATAGCAATACTGCACCTTTTTGTTCTATTTTTTTTTCTTTTACCCGACCCTAATACAGATTCAAACATCAGAAAAAGGCATTGCGAAACAAAAGCCGTGTAACGGTTACACCACGTAATAACCAATCAAAGTCATAAACCCAAACTCGGAACAAATGTCAGAACAACCTCAGTTGGAATCATCCATTGAAGGGTATGATTAAAGCTAAATCAACAGGAAAAGTTCAGATTAGCAGATCTCACAACTATTGACATTCATTCATTAAATAGAAATGAAGAAAGAAGATGAACATCTACCGTTTTCTAAAGTGACTAAACCGTCCTTTCAATTCCCCGTACCAAATTACACACTCAACTAAAGGGCATACAAGCATTCTTCCTGCCAACAACGGCGACCAAAGCAATCTCTAAGGCGCAATCCCTTGTGCTGATCGCGAATCTCTGTCTAAAATCCCACAATCTTGGAGTTTTGCTACAAGAAAAACAATTAAGAGCAGACATGACATTGAACATTTGACTTTGACCACACAAAATTCAGGTAAAACTGGGCTTCACAAATACACACAGTAGTGCTCGAGGAGCCAAAAGTGATCACATTTATAAACCCAGCATGAAATTGGAAAATCAAATTTCAATTTTAGATTCAAAACTGTGTAATTTTTCCTCCAGTTTCATAAGAAAATGTTCAGGAAACAATTTTATAGTAGAAAGCATGGATATAGTTCAATCGCATAATAGCAAAACAACATTTAAGCATTCATGTTCCTCCTACCAACCTCTCATTTTATTTACACTTCAGCCTGCATACACGCATCTGCTGCAACTAAATAAGCAGTTCACTTTGTTCTTCTATTTTCAATGAAAGACAACATGTCAAAAGCGGATGCAATTCTTCCTAAATAAGCAGTACACTTCAGCCCTACAATTCTTCCTATTTGTCATATAGCAATCCTCCTTGGCCCATGATCCATATAGCATAATAAGAAAATCAAAAAATTCTGACTCAGTTCAGAATTATCGACATATTTCCATCCCATGCCCAATTAATTATTTTAAATTTTCAACTGATGAAAATTTTGAAAACTTATATACTACAACGTTAAGGAGTAATAACAACTCACCATCTACATCAGGTCTCAAAAACTTCTCAAGGATTTCAAGTAGATCATTTTCTATTATATATCTCACTATTTCTATCTCCATTTGGGTAGACCTTAAAATACAAGACACTTCAACCAACCGATCTAACTTAACCTTCAATTATTTTTGATACCACCAACAGCAAAATCATTCAACTACACTATTTACTATGCTTTTATTACCATGTAACTGAATTGGACTAAGAAATGAGTTATCCAAAAACCAAATGATCTATGACTTGAAAAAGCCTGTTTGATTAGAATCAACTTGATATATTTGTGTTATTAGAATCAACTTGACAAATTTGTGTTGCACTCAACCTATCAAGTAATGTAAGCCTTCTGACCGACTCATAGAAGAAACTTCCTGACAGACAGCATTACTAATTAAAGTAATTCAGTTAACATAACTAACAAACCTCAAATGAAATGCACCAATTACAATGTAATATGCAATGTGACATAGAATAAGAAAAGTTGCTGACAGAAAGAGAACAAAAATGTATCAAACCTTGAGGTAGCCGACCAAAAGACCTTCAAGAAAACCATCAAATGTGGCATTCTCAATTAATATCATCAAGGAAGATCCTTTCACTAAACAATCTAAAGGGCAGAAAGTGCATCTGAGCAAAATATAAATAATGGTATCAGCTACCATTTATAGAATAGCACTTGCATAAATAAAATCTCGATTCTTCTGGTCTGGACAAAAGAGGGAACTCACATCCTTCGTGCAGTCGCAATCAAAGATGTTTCAGCTGCCATTACATGATATGTTGAAGCACTAAGGCTGTCATTTAGTAAAATTTTCTAAAATATCTAGAAGTTCTCAATGAGCAAAAACAGTGTCATTTCGCCTAGGTGGTCTGTCAGGAATAGTTCCTGGTTTGAACTTTGACGCCTCATGTTTAGCCAGCTCAGGAGGTACATGGCTATTACTCTGAATGAGCATCTGCTTGAGATCATAAAAAACCTCAGTATCTCCAAGAGTCAAGAATGTTGTTGCCACGCCTGACTTTCCAGCACGGCCCGTTCGTCCAATACGATGAGTGTACATTTCAATATTCCCAGGCATGTCATAATTAATGACATGGGCCACGTCAGGTATATCTATACCACGACCAGCAACATCTGTAGCAACCAAGACATTGTATCTCTTGGTTCTAAAACCTTCAAGGCTAATTTCTCTCTGCTCCTGGGACTTTCCACCATGCAGAGTCGTCACACGATATCCTGCCTTATCCAGATTCTTGGCGACCATGTCTGCATTCTTCTTAGTGTTAACAAACACAATTGCTGTTTTGTCTCCAAGTTCATCAAGTAATCTCTGCAACTTGAAAAATTTCTCTGACTCCTTCATCATGATCACATGCTGTGATATCAAGTCAGTTGCCTTTCCAGCAGTTCCAATGTTGACTACAACTGGATTTCTCAAGTATTTCCTAGCAAGGCGCTCAACAGCAGGTGGCATAGTGGCACTGAACATATAAGTAGTCCTGTAAATCTTTTTCTCGTCAAGCTCTTCATCTTCATTTTCTGGTTTCAAGTTACTTGATGGCATTGCGTCCAACACCCCCACAACCTGGGGTTCAAAACCCATATCTATCATGCGATCAGCCTCATCAAGAACAACATAATTGCACTGATTCAAAACAGCATAGCGCCTCTCCAAGCAATCAAGCAAACGACCTGGAGTAGCAATCACCACCTCACACCCTTGCCTAATCCTAAATCCTTGCTCCTCAATGGACTGCCCACCAACAATAGAAACCACTTTAATGCCCAAGTAATGAGCAAACTTCACAGTTTCATCCTCAATCTGTTGTGCCAATTCTCGAGTAGGCGCCATGACAACAGCATAAGGCCCCTCCGCCTCACCTTCCTCACTCATGGGGGGCAACCTAGAAATGTAAGTTAACATGGGCAAAACAAACGCTGCAGTCTTACCAGAACCAGTCTCAGCTATCCCAATCACATCACGCTGCTGAAGTCCCAATGGAATGGCGGCCATCTGAATGGGTGACGGTTTCTTATATCCAGCCCTCTCAACCGCCTTCAAAAGCTCCGAACTGAGTTTACTCTCAGCCCAACTTCTCATAGGCCTGGGAATTTTGGATCCCTTGTAGGAAATATTAAAGTCTTCCCTGAAAATTCTCCAATCTCTCTCAGTCATTTCTTCAAGCTTCTTCTCGGACCAATGCCTATCAACTCTCATATCAAAAGTATCATACATATCAGCAGCTTCTTCTTTAAGTTTCCTTGCAGCTGCCTCCTCAGGCTTCTCTTCCACGCCCTCCTTTCTTCGAATCTCTTCTCTCATCTCCTTCTCATTCTTTGCCGCCAGTTTTTTCTGCTCCCTTCGATCCATGCCAGCACGAAATCCTCGGCCAAACAAGAGCTGAGCCTCATGAGGGTTTTGATACAAAGAATTCATATCTCTAGAAGTATCCTCAGTGTTCTCCCAATCAAAAGAAAACCTAAATTTCTCACTAGGTTTAATAACCCTCTTTTTAGGTTTTTTAGATCCCAAATACTGTTCCTTTATAGAATCCAGCTCCTTCTCGCGCTCTCTCTCCGCTAATTTTTCCAGGCGAGCACGCTCCCGCGCCTTCGCCTCCTCTTCACGCTCGCGGTCGCGCTCACGGCGAGAAGAGCGATCTCTGTCGCGGTCTCGGTCTCGGTCTCGGTCTCGTTCCCGGTCGCGGTCCCTATCGCGATCCCTGTCGCGGTCACGGCGGTCAGAATCGGAGGGTTTGAGAGTGTTACTAGCGGCTGTGCTGTTGGGGTCGGAGGAGCGGAGTTGGGAGAGAAGCTGTTGTTGGCGGAGTTTCTGCTGATTGAATTCTTCTTGGCGGCGCTCAAGGGCCAATTGCTCGCGCTGGGCTTTGGTTAAGAAGACGGGTTTCTTGGCGGTGGCGGTGATATCATCGGCTGTGCGTTTCATGGTTGAGGTTTTAGAGGAAGAGATGGAGAAGCGATCGCTTGGTTAATTGCAGGAAGGGAAAAGGAGGGAAATTCCAAAAAATTTACAGTTCTGAAGGATTAGATGCTTCTAGAAGCACAAAACTTTGATACTGGTCGTATCTTCGAAGTCGTATGCCGCTGATATATAGGTGATATTGCTTTACTCAAGCCTGTTTTTATTTATTTATTTATTTAGAAACGAAGAGTAATTAGTAGGGGTGTGCAAAAACCGAACCGACCCGAATAAATCGATCCGAAATATTCATTCGGGTAGGGTTGTTCGGGTAGTTAGGGTCGGGTCGGGTGTAATATTTTACATTTGTTCGGGTCGGGTCGGGTGAACCCTAGATTAAACCGAACCCGACCGAAAAACCTATATATATTACATATCGTATTTATTATCGATTTGTGAGAGTTGGCCCAATGGTAAAGATATTATTCTTTCCTTTTTATCTACCCAAGTTCAATTCCTAAGAGAAGCAAAACTTTTAAACAATTTTTGACTTTTTTAACTCGTCTCTTTTTACTTCCCAACTTTCCCATTTCTCGTTTCAATTTCCCACGCCCCAACTTTCCTATTTCAATTTCCAACACTCCATCTCCTCTCTCTTTCTCTGTGTTTTTCTTTCTTCCATACCCATATCAAAAAAATCAAAATCTCACCCCTCTCTCTATTTCTTCTTCCTCTTGCTTCCTCTCTCTTCATCCTCATCCTCAGGCCTCCGATCTACACATTCACACACAACTTAAATTTTTTTTTCTTTTTTTCTTTTGTTTCTGTGCTTCTCATCCTCCTCCTCCTCCTCCCTCTTTTTCCCTCTTTTCCTCCTCCTTCTCCCTCGATCTATCTCCGCTTGGATCTATTTGGTTTTTTATATTTGATTTGTATTTTCTTGCTTGATATTTGAGTTTAATTTGTGGTAGATTTGAATTTTTGTATGTATAATTTGTGAATTTTTTTTTGTTTACAGAAATTTGTTTGGCTAATTTGTTGGATTTGTTTTGATTGTGAATTTCGGGTTGTTTGAGGTATTTTGGGTCGGGCCCCAAAATTTTCGGGTTGTTCGGGTAGGGACCCGAAATATATTTAGGTTCGGTTCGGGTGAAGGATACTGGCCTTTTTCGGGTTTCGGGTTATTCGGGTTCGGGTCGGTTTGACCCGAACCCGCCCGATGCACAGCCCTAGTAATTAGCAATTAGTAATTAGTTGGATATGAAACTTTTTACTATATTAAGATCCACTTTAGGAGTGAAATGTTTCTTATAAACTTCAAGCAAGTTTTATGATGATTAAAGGTGTATTTTTTAACGTTTGTTCGAATAGATAATTTTATATTTAATGTTCTTTGAAGTAAATTTGCTCATAATATTTGTAAAATGTGAGATTTTTGCTACACTATTACTTTCAGTTATATTTAACAATTTAGCCGTTAGTTGACCGCTGACATGAATGAAGTAGAACACGTGTCGTACATGTATTAGACATATTACATATAGGTAAAAAAGGCTAAATGTGCATTTTTATCCATACCGTTTTTTCAAATGGGCAATTTTGCCCATAACATATTTAAAATTAGAAATTTTTGCCTATACAGTTACTTTTCGCTATGTTTAATCATTTAACCGTTAGTTAACTGTTAATGTGGATGAAATAAAACTCGTATCGCGCATGTATTGGACACGTCACTCAATAGGTGGCGAGCGTGTGACAAACACTTGTGGATAAAAAAAATTTACTTTCTTTTTCTCTCCTGCTCTTCTCTTTCTTTTCCTCACTCAGATTACGTTTTCTCTAGGGGTGTGCAAATGGTCGACCGAACCGAACAAACCGAAAATCGAATTTGATGAATTTTTAGAACCGAACCGCAGACCGAAATTTTTAGAACCGAAACCGAATAAACCGAAATAATTTTAGTCGGTTCGGTCCAATCAGTTCTTCACAAATGTAGATTTTTTTTAAAATTTTTAACTTATATGGATCCATAAATTAAATTGACTTATATTTAATAAAATAAAACCATTTAAAATAAGTAAAAAAATATATATATATAAATTTTTCATATTATTTCCTAATAAATTAGCAAAATTACACTAAAAGAATATATTAAAAATAAATAGAACATAAGTTCTTATTAATAGTATATTTAATGTACTTCAATTAAAAAAAACATATATGTAAATAAATATGACTATAGTGTATATTTAGATTTAGGTTATATATATATATATAAGCAAAATGGTTAGTTTGAAAAACTTCGGTCGGTTCGGTTCTTTCGGTTTTATAATTTTAAGAACCGAACCGAAATAACCGAAGTTTAATTTCGATTTAAAATCGAACGAACCGAAAATCGAAAAAATCGAACCAAATATACCAAAATTCATTCGGTTCAGTTCGGTTTTGCACAGCCCTAGTTTTCTCCATTACTGTCTTCATCCATTTCTCTTTCTTGCACTCACCCACAGAGATCAATCTCTCTCATTTCAATTTGATTGAAAATATCTTTCTTTTTTCAAGGGTTGATTTAATTAAACGGATTCTTTTGAGTGCTCAAGCTCAACTGATATTCAATTTTGGTCTTTGTCTAAGAATGGTGTGTATTATGTAAAATTTAGGTATTTTTTTAGCAAAATGTACCCTAAATATTAGGCTTAACAGACCATCTTTATCCACAAATTCTGCAGCGCTATGGAACCAGATTTGGAAACTCAAGATCCCAGCAAAAATTTGCCATTTTCTCTTAAAACTCGTTAAAGGATTATTGCCTCGTTCTCAATTTCTTTGTGAGTGTGAAATTAGAAGCATTTCTAGGCGTGTCTTTTGTAATGATGATTGGGACTCAGTTGCTTATATATTTAAACTCCGTGAGTAAGAATTTTGGCTATTAACAAATATTAGAGCTACTATATTCCAGTCAAAAGCGGTGTCAATGGGAGATTGATTATTTGAGATGGGAAAGGTTTTATCAGAAAAATTCTATATGTTTGCTTCGGGGTTGTGGTAGCTTTGGTTCAATTGTAATCTCCTCTGGCATGGTAAATTTGGGCTTAATGCGGTCTTTGTGGGTGGGTGAAAGAGAGAGAAACGGATGAAGGCATTAATGGAGAAAATGGGATTTAAAAGTGAGGGAGAGAAAAAGTAATTTTTTTAACTACACGTGTTTTACACGCGTTTGCCACATGTCAAGTGACATGTCTAATGTATGCGCGACACGTGTTCTAATTAATCCATATTAGCAGTTAACTAACAGTTAAATGGTCAAATATAGCGAAAAGTAACTGTAGGGGCAAAAATCTCCCATTTTACAAACGTTAGGGGCAAAATTGCCCATTTGAAAGAATGTTAGTTGCAAAAATGCAATTTTGGCCATTTTTGCCCACACGTGATGTGTCCAATGCATACGCGACACGTGTCCTGCTTCATCCACATCATTGGTAAACTAACGATTAAATTGTCAAACATAATGGGAAGTAATGGTAGGACAAAAATCTCCCGTTTTATAAATGTTAAGGGCGAATTTGACCATTTGGCAAACATTAAGGGCAAAAATATATGTTTAGCCTTTTATGACTATTGTAATGTCCTAAAAAATCGAGTTTGAAAATAATAATTTCTAGACCGTAAATAAGACTTTCTGAAATAAATTCTGAGCATTTAAAATCTAAATAAAATGAATACATTAATAGAGGTTAAAATAAATTTCAAGTAAAATTAAGATAACAGATTTTTAATAAATAGTGATAGTTGATCGTGAGTTCTAGTTAATTCGAGAAAGTCAATAGTTAATTCGACAAAATAGAGTAAAAAATGGAATTAATTAAGGTGATTTGGAGACAATTGTTTAGAATTTTTTTTTTCTTGGGGAGTTAAAAAATCTAGATAAATAATTCTAACCATAAGAAATTAAAATAAATATAACAAAAAAAAGAAAGAAGAAGAAAGAAGTACAGTAAACACGAAAGAAAAGGGGGAAAAAGGGAGAGACTGGACAAAAGGGGCAGAGTAGATTATGTGGGTTCTAGACCGCCGATGTCGTCCTTGACCTCCGATGCAGGCACTCATCGCAACTGCAACCAATGGCCACACCACCATTTCTCGTCCTTTGCTCCATCCTCCCTACTTTTGTTGATTTCTTCTCTCCCCTATCGAGAGCTTTCAAGCCAGATTTTGGCCATCTTCGGTGTCAGGAGATGACACGAACTATACCAATGAGTCCCAAGCTACAAGGCGATTCCTTTAGTACTCTCTATTTCTCCTCACTTACCGACAACAAGGAGATCAGAGCTGGGAAGGTCGAGATTTTTTGGCATGGATTTCAGCCACATGACGACCCAGTGAGGCGCGTGACCATTAACAGATTTTTTATGGTCCAAGCTTCACTTTAACTGTGATGGTGTGACTCGCGCCGAAACTCGATCAAGCCCTCGAATGCCAGCTTTTAGGGCCCGAGAAGGGTTCTCATCTAGATATTGGGTAATATAAAATATTTTAGAATCCCTATCCAATAGAATATTGGAAAAGTTCATATAATCCCACGAAACTTTTTAGGCACCTTTGAGATATTTTGGAGTCGCCATCCAATTTATAAGAAATTGAAAAAAATTATCTAATCTCAGAGGTCTAAACCAGAGAGTGGTTCAGAATTTCATTCTTATTAATGTCTTGGTTAAATCATAAGTGAGTTTTTAGTTATTAAATTTTCATCTCTCTCTCACACGTCATGCATTAAAAATTAAGCGTATATCAAGCAATGAAATAAAGTGATAAAATAAAAGTAAACTAGAAAAATAAATTAAAAGATAAATTTGGAACAAAAAATACAATCCCCCAAAATAGAAAATTAAAATAAATAAATAAATAAATAAATAAATAAGCATATATAAATCGGGATATTTATTCAGAATAGGAACATTGGTTCCTTCAAGCACACGTAAAAAATTGGAGAATTATTTTTAGGCATTTGTTGAGAAAATAGGGATAAGTGATCCCATTTTATGAAAATTAATTTTCCTTTTGAAAGTAACATTTTATTGGTTGAAAATTAGGATATTGGTCTCATTTTATTAGAAAAGCCCAAATTTATTAATAAAAATATTTTTGTGATTTGTAATTAAAAGTGCATAAAATAAATAATTTTATTACTAATTACATGACAAAAATGATTAAAAAGCAACATAAAAAAAAAATAGTACAAATAACAAAAATGATCAATCAACCAAAATAAATCTCCTGAATCTTCTCATTCGTTCGCATGGGCACTCAAACAAGGAAAAACAAAAATTTGAAATAAAAAATAAATACAAATAAAATTAATATTAGTAATTAAATAAAAAATCAATTAAAACACATAAAATAATAAAAACGAATTAAAATAAAATAAAATGCATTATGAATGATAAATAACTTAGATGACATAATAAAGCAAATAAATTAACATATTACTGAATTAACACACATAAAAACATAAATAATAATAATAATAATAATAATAATAATAATAATAATAATAATAATAATAACAAGAACAAGAGGTGGCAAATGGGTGGATTGGGCGGGTTTGGGTTGGGTCATAAATGGGTCAAAATATATGGGTTATAAATGGGTCAATACCCAAATGGGTTGGGTGGGTTTGGATCGATCCATTTGATTTTTTTTAATGAAAAATAATTATCGATATAATAACGGGATACTAAAAAAATTATTATAAAAATATTGGTCCAAATGGATCGGTGGAGATTCAAACGGATCGGAATATCGGTTGACTTATAACTGTCTAATTTACTATTCATTTGGTAAGAATTTTAGCAGTATAACGGTTATATATATAACATACCCTTTCTGCAATTCAAATAATCCACAGTCACACACAGGAGCACGACAACACAATAATTCATAAATCAAGTGGCCCTTTTTCCATTTTTAAGCCAATTATGTAATTCTAAATTATTTCACTCACTTTCTAAACTCAATTTCTCCCAAGATTAATTTTATAATTCTTAAAATATATAAATTAGTCTCCCTGTAAAATTTTAGCTCAAACAGAGTCCATTTTTCGATGTGGTACATTTAAATCAGTTCGTTTCGACAATTTTCAGTGTTACCAAAAAATTAATTTTTCACTGTCAGAAATTTCTAAATATTAATCTAAGTCTATATATACTATTAAAATAATTTTTAGAGGTTATTTGCTATTTTCAAAAGTCTAGTCAAACCTTGGTCAAATCGGATAACCTTTAAAATGAGCCAGACTTCTTTTTTTTTTTTGACTTTTGGAGATGTATTTGAGTTCATTTTTTCTCCAAATTTTACTCTCGGACTCCTTGTAACTAGTATTTTCCGATGGTCAAATAAAATATTTTTTACCTCCGAGTGTAATTTTTGTGCTTAGTACACTATTTACCGTCGAAAAATACTATTCACGACTAACCCGATAACTTGGCCATTATAAATCTAACCAACAAAATACGCATACACATTATACAATAATAATACAGCGGGACAGATTAAGCAAAAGTTTTTAATATTCAAGAAATAATGAAAAAAAAAAGAAGAAGAAACGAACAAACATCCATTGAGTTTAGGAAAAATGACCCAAATGGGTTGTATTTTATGTGGGTACATTTTGAGTGGGTTTAAATGGGTCAATTTTTTAGTTGGGTTGGATTTGGGTCAAATTTTTTTGGGTGGGTTTAGGTAAATTGTTGGGTTTGGGTTAATTTTGACACCCCTGAAAAATAATAACAACAACAACAACAATAACAACAATAATAATAATAATAAAAACGATAACAAAAAGATCAACAATCAAGTAAATAAAAAATAAAATAAAAGATGTTAAAAAAATATTAAATCTATGACCAAAATCACATAAAATAAATAAATATATCATGAATATACAAATTTACATGGTGATAAATTGACTATAAATAAAAAAAATAAATCAATTTGAGCGCATAATATTTATTCTCAGAATTGGATTTGATGAAAGAAGAAAAATAGTTGATTTTTTTTGTTTTGATTTGCAAAGATAAGATTAGAAAAGTAAAAATTCAAACTTTTATTTAGAAAGAAAATTGCAATATATATATATATATATATATATATATATATATATATATATATATATATATATATATATATATATATATATATATAAAAGAAATTTTCAATCTTAAGAACAAGAAATTATTTTATTTGTTTTAAGAAAAAAATGCTAAAAAGAAATGGAAGAAAATTCTCAAGGACAAAAAATTATTTTCTTTGTCTCAAGATAGAGAACTTCTCTTGAAGAAGAAGAAAAAAAGAAAAACAAGGAAGAAAATTTCACCTAAAAAAAATCCCCCTCATTTTCTCTTATGTTTTCCTATTTATATCATCAAAAAAAGAAAACTTAATTAAATCAAAAATATTCTTTATTTAAATTTTAAATATGGAAAAAACTTTAAAAATCCCGAAAAAAGGGGTGAAAAATTAATTGTGGGCCAAAAATCAAGCATTTCGGTCGAAAACGGCGCCAAAGGGCGAGCGACGGGCGTGCTTGGCAAGGGACGCTCGTCGCGTGCATGTGCGCGCTGGGAGTAGGCCGCGCTAGGGGTGAGCAAAATTCGGTTAAAACAGAAAAACCGAACCAAACCGACCGATTTTTTAAATTCGGTTCGGTTATTCGGTTATTCGGTTCGGTTTCGGTTTTAAATTTATAGGTATATCGGTTATTTCGGTTCGGTTTGGTTTTGAAAGGCAAAAACCGAAGAAAAACCGAACCGACTGAACTTTTAAATTTATATATTATTTTATTCAATTTTTACATTAAAAAAATTATTTTTGTATTTTTTTTATCAATTTAAGGGGTTTGAAATTAAATTATATATGTACATTTTTTTAATTTGATTTTTTTTAATTTTAATTTTATAATTTATAATTTTTTAGATAATTTTTTTAATTATAATTTTGGATTTTCGGTTTTTCGGTTAACCGAACCAAACCGACCGACAAATTCGGTTCGGTTTGAATTCGGTTATTATATAAATTCGGTTCGGTTCGGTTATTGAACCGAACCGACCGTTGCACACCCCTAGGCCGCGCGCTACGCGTTGCGCACTGGGAGCTATCGATGCGCGCTGGGGGCCGAATTTTTTTTTCTAAAGCCATTTTGACAAAAAAACTTTATCACTTTCAACCCCTTTTTTATTTTTATTTTTATTTTTTAATATATATATATAAATATTTTAATTGTTTTATTTATAAAAAGCAAATTTAACAAGAAAATCGTCACTTCTAACCTTTTTGCCTGTGAATAGGAATTAATTTCATCGTTGAATAAACTTGGTCGGGGCTGTCTCGGGATCCGGTGTGTACAGATGGTACTCCTCCGACATCATTCTGACGACCGGTGATTTTTGAATGGCTTTGATAGAATCAGACCGAAATCTTTGGAATTCGACTCTAACTAGTAAGTAGTCTACTAGATTTACACTTTTCCTAAATTTTGAGTATTATGTATATCTTAGGGTTTATGCATATATTAAATTTTGATGGAATTAATTTAATTAATGCATAAATAAGTGTTGAAAAATATGTATTGTTAATTTAAATTGAATTTTGGTCCTGGATCTTTCGTTCTCTTTTTCCAAAATAATGCATTATATTTGAACATGATTCTTTTTTATGCCTTAGGGATTGAGAAATTAGTTGGAAAAATATGTGTATGGATGGTTAATGAATTGTTTTGGTGCTAAAATTTTACATTTAGAAACGTGAAAATTTAACTCCTAACTTAGCGTATCATGCATAGATTAAGGTATGGATATGCGTTTGAGTTCAAGCTTGCCATTTGTATGTGACAGGATCCTATGAAAAATATTATGAAAAATATTTTAAGTAACAAAAATATCATGAAAAATATTTTAAGTAACGGTAATATGGCATGGTAAGTGTTTTAATTTGAGATGATTCATAAGATAAGTTTTGTGTCATCTATGACAAACCAAAAGAGAGAGAGAAACGTAAAGTGACCTAATATACTATATGAGCCTTGACCATTAGGTAATATGTATATAAATGAGATCAACCTCATGAACTAGTCAAAAGGGTTTAAAGATGCCATAAAAGGGAATTAGGGATTCATAAGATAAGTTTTGTGTGATCTATGACAAGCCAAAAGAGAGCGAAACGAAGTCAAGTGACCTAATATACTATATGAGCCTTGACCATTAGGTAATATGTATGTAAATGAGATCAACCTCATGAACTAGTCAAAAGGGTTTAAAGATGCCATAGAAGGGAATTAGGGATTCTATTAAAAGATATAATTTGAATTAACTTTGAATGGCAAGCTTTTAAATTGGAATCTTAATTAATGCGCTTATAAGAAATCTAAAAGTAGGGGTGAGCATGGTCGGTTAACCGGTTCATGAGTTCCAGTCCATTAATCAGTCCATTAATATAGGTTTTTAAAATTTCAGTCAATTAACCAGTCTATTACCATCGGTTAACCAGTCCATCGGTTTCGGATTTTCGGATCGGTTGCCCAATATTTTTCTGTTAATCACTATAATTATAAATATATTCATAAATAAAATTAAAATGTTTAAAATACTTAAAAATTAAAATTTTTTCACTATAATATAACATTATTGTTGTTAAAATAAAAATATTTGGTGGATATAAGCAAATTTGTTTTTAAAAATTAATATTTAATAAGTAAATATATTAACCGGTCTATAATCACTTTTAATTAGTTAAATTGTTATACTTCCTAATAGCCAATTAAAAAAACTTAAAAACTTTAAAATAATTAGTATAATGAAAAAAAGTACATGATCACCTTTAATTAGGATAAATTGTTATAAATTATTAAAAAATTAATAAATTAACTAAAAATTCGATTTCGGTTCGGTTAACCAGTCACATGAGTCAAAAACTATTAACCAGTAAATTAATATCGGTTTTTTCAAAACACTAACCATTAACAGTCCATTACAATCGGTTAACCAGTCCATCGATTCGGTTTTGGATTTTTTTTCGGTTAACCAAGTCCATCGTTTTTTTGCTCACCCCTATCTAAAAGGTACTGTGAAAATTTAATTTGAGTCTTGAATATATATATATATATATATATATATATATATATATATATATATATACATACATACATACACAAAAAAATAGAGAATTAGCGACGGCAAATTCTGTCGCTAATTGATTTTAGTGACAAAATTACTAATTGTAGTAAGAAATTTTGCGACTAAAACATAAAACCGTAGCTAAAAACAAAATATTCTGTTGCTAAAGAATCCCTAAAATTAGTCGCCGTAAGTATTAAAAAATTATTAGCAACAAAAAATTCCGTGGCTAAAAATATTAAAATTTTCATTATTATTTTCAATTTAATTTATTATTATTATTATTATTATTACATCCAAAATCTAATTTATGTAAATAATAATTATGCAATATTATTAACAATTCTATTAATTTAAAAATATAATATTATAGAAGTACATTAAATTGTATAATTAGGAGTGTGTAAATGGTCTGTTCGGTTCGGTTTTGGATCAAACTGAATAGACCAAAAACCGAACTTATATTCAACAAAATAAAACCGTTTAAAACAACTAAAAGAAAATAACACACATAATTTTTTCATATTATGTTCTTGTTAGGTGCTAAAAACACTAACTCCACAAGTGCATGGTTAATTGCTTATAGTACTTAAAATGTCGATCCCACAGAGAAAGTAAATTAAATTTTACTCACTATTATTTCTTGATTTTATTTTGTTTACAATGTTCAATAATTTGTAAGTTAATTCTATACTACTCGTGTCATGCAAATTAATTAAACTTAGTTAAAAATAATCAAAGAAGACAATGTAGATGATGAAAAACTAATAGTTACGAAACTTGATTCAATCTTTTAATTATAATTATAATCTTATCAGCAAGCCAAGTTGGAATAAAATTCTAATTCACTCTCTCGACATGAATTAGAGTGCCCAAAACATGCAATTACAATACTAATCCTTAACTCTCATTAATGAACTAGTTAATTCTAATTACATATTCTAAGATTAATTACCAACCTACAACAATTATCTTGACATACTGATATCTCAAGTTATGTTTTGATAATGAAATTCTATTAGTTGTAAGATAAAGTGAATCTCTCAATTCTACCTTAAATTATAATGATCATGCAAATATACCAATAGCAAATTCTGCATTCAAAGACTATTAACATAGATGGAAATAGATATAACATTAGTATCATTCAAGTTTCCTAAATAACATTCATTTAATGTTTACAAAGAAGAAGTAAAGATTAGAAATATAAGAAGGAGATCTCTCAACCCTTTTTCCCTTCACATAGTGTAATCTTCTTCTTTGCAAGTGCCTTCTTTTCAAAACATAAAATCTAACTTAGAATTTCAACTAAAGAAATTATTCTCTCCAAAAAATTTACAGAAAATTAAATAGTTAAAATTATGTATATATCTCAAATTACAGTTAAATTAAATATATATATTGTTGTAAAAGTCATAACCCTTGATAAGCTTCTTCAAAGAGTTGCTCAAGTTGGTGAGAAAGCATGTCTCTTCAAGTGACTTTTGAAAATAACTGCCCAACGGCTCTCTCTGTCGCGTTCGCGATAGAGCACAACCTTCTCTCCCTTGCTTCTCTTCCTTTGCACTGGCTGCTTTCCTATCCCCCGCATCTCGTTGCGCTCGCGACAGCGCGCGGTTTCTCCTTCGGTTCTTCTCTTTCTCTCTTTTCTTCCCTCTTCTTTAGCTCCTTCTGTCACGCTCGCGATGCTTGTCACGCTCGAGACAGATTCCTCTTCCCTTGCACAATTTTGCTCCTTTCTTCATTATTTTCTCCAATTTCTCCTATTCTCACAAAACATAAAACAACACATAAAACATATCTAATTCTAACACAATTAGCTACCAATAAACATTATTTTAATTACAAAACATGGACTAAATATGAGCTATTTAGGCTCATATCAAGCCCCTGTACTTAAACATTTGCTTGTCCCCAAGCAAAACATAACAATAAGCAAATAACAAAGCACATAACACAAAATAACCTACACACAATTTTGGAGCTCACTACTATATTTGGCAAATATTTGGAAACAACATGCATAAGCTTTCATCTCTTAACACGTTAGTCAAACTATGCAAACTCTTAAACAATATCATCATCCATTAAACTTGAACAATTATGCACATTTGAAAAATCATGAAGTTGCAAAACACAAGAATATTTGAACTCAAGAATTTTGAATATCTTAACACATGTAAAGATTATTTCACACAAAGCATTGCCTAAAGTAATTCTCAGTCAAACACTATGTTCTTCAATCACTCAATGTGTTTATGGGTTCGTGTTTCACTCATTCCTTAAATATGCCATTGCATACTGTACATATCGGGTCCCGAGATGTTTCAAGATCAGGATTACCCGATGATGAAAACAAAAGATCGATTTTCGGCGAGAAAAGTGAGAATCGATTGTTCCCTTGTCAAAAGTGTGATTTTTTCGAAAAATAATTAGAAATATATATTTTAGAAATTACAAATTAAAATAGGGTAGAAAATATTAATTTTATTTCCTTAGAGCTTTTATTAAAAAAAAAAATATCGCGAGTGCTACCTGCAGCAGCGCGCGGGGGGCGCCCGCGCGGCAGATGCCCCCAGCGCGCAGGGGTCTCCGAGTGCGCACGTGCGCGCGCGGTCGCCTCCCACCGCGCGCGCCTATTTGGCGCGTGCGGTCTTCCCTCTCCATGCGGGCAAGAATTGCCCCGTCGCTTTCTTGCGTTTTCCTACGTTCTCAGTCTGTTTTCCAGTCCATTTTTACCGTTTTCTTTCACCCTTTTATGTTTATTTCGATTAACAAAATTAAAAAGATCATTTTGTCTTGCCCTATTTTTGGCCAAGACTGAAAATTAAAGGGGAACTTCCCTTCATTTTCAGGGCACGGCAACGTTTTACAAATGATTTTTTTTGGCTTTTCTCTCTAGCATTTTTTCACTCTCCAGGAAGCATTTTTTTGTTCAAAAAATTCTTCAAAAATCTTTAAGTGTTCTTCTCAAGTTCTAGTCTTTGCTACTCTAAAATATTTAATCTTGGGTTGATTTAAGCAAGAGAAATTAATTTTCTTGGCTTATTTATCCCACAAAAAATATTTTCTCGAACTAATTTATTTAAAACACAGATTTTTATACTTGTTTCGAATATTATCATCATCAAAAATTGACAAGGGGAACGGATTGAGACATCCTATTTTCGATCTAAAAATTCTGAGGGTAAAACACTTTGGAACCACCTTATTTCTCCTTTATTTATAGTTTATTTACGGTTAATTAATTTTGTCATTCTTACTATATTTGCCATGCTCCTTTCCTAGTCATTTTGACATTATTGGCTACTGTTAGCACTCTTTAGCCATTAATTTGATTTTTTTATGGTTTTATTTCATTTGTTCCTTGCTAGCCTCCTTTCTACCCTGTCATTCTTGTTTTCATGACTACTATTATATCTATTATCATTATTATACACATATGTTCGCTGGTTTGGTCAACGCTATTATTATTATTATTATCATCACTTATTATCCTGCTTTTATTGCTATTAATCAATATTAGTTTGTACTATTGTTATTAGGTTTATTTAGCTTATTCATATTATTATTATTATCTATTTATCATTATTTATTATTCTTTTTTTTATTATTAATGTTATTGTTATTATTATTATTATTATTATTATTATTGTTATTATTATTATTACTATTATTATTATTATTATTTTTATTATTATTATTATTATTATTATTATTATTATTATTAATATTCTGTCCTTACCATTATCATTGTATATCTATTTTATGCTTATTGATTGTTATATTATTATTTATTGTTAATATTATTACACTGTGCATTCGCTCGATTAATCCTTTTAGAATTATTACTAATATTTTTGACGTTAATTTTTGTCTGAGATTTAACTTGAGTCGGGTTATCTGAGCATCCTTGCGACTCCCCAGATGGGTCGCGACGCGTGGAGGGTCACACCGATTTTGGTGAGATATTTCTCAACTCTTTCTTTATGTTGTGTTATGTGTTTGTTTGTAAAAATTTTATTCATGCACGCGTGTGATAAAAATTCATAAAAATATTTTTATAATTAAATTGGTTTCTTTTACTAATAAAATTGGGACCAATGTCCCTTATTTTAGCCCGATAAATAAAAATATCACCCTTAAAATGAAGAGTCAATTTTCTCCAAAAATAGGATCACTCATCCCCGTTTTCATCAAACAACCAAAACGGCTCTTCGAACCCTCTTCAAATAAACGCGAAGGAACCAATGTTCCTAAACCTTCAATAAGCGCAAAGGAACCAATGTTCCTAAAATAAATGCCCCGATTTATGTATGTCCTTTTATTTTGATCTTGTGTTAGTATTTTTAAATTCAAGTTCATTTCTTTTTGGGCCCTTGTAATTAATTTTGGGGCAATTTATTTATTTTTGGGGATTGTATTCCGTCTCATTTATATCTTTAGCTTCCTTTTATTGGGGTTGTATTCCGCCCCTATTTCTCTTGTAATTGTGTGCTTGTGTGTTTATCACTTTCATTTATCGCTTTCTTTATCGCTTTCATTTATTTCCTCTACGTGCTTTAATTGCACCTTTAACTTTAAATGCATTGATCGTGTGAGATGAGAGATATAATTTTAAGAAGTTAAAAATCCATTTATAATTAACCAAAGCATAAATAAAAGGGAAGTTCCGAACACCAAATCTCTGGTCTAAACTGTTAGAGGTGAGAGACTTTTCCTAATTTCTTGCAAATTGGGTGGCGACTCCAAATACCTCAAAGGTGCCTATAGGCGTCATTAGGCATCGTGGTTTTTCCTAATGTTCTATTAGGAGGGGTACACCTATGATGTCTTATGGTGCCCATGATCAAAAGACGCAAACCAATCCCTCGAATCCTAAAGGCGAATTCAATGGCAAGGGCCCTTGCTGTGTTCCGACGCGCGTCATAGTGGCAACTCCACTGGGGAGTAGTTTGAGACTTCACTTTGAAAGTGCTTTGGTTAAGATATATAATTGAGCTTTTAAAACTTAAAATTCTATCTCTTTTCAAAAATTTTCATTACATTCTAGAGCCTTAGACTTACGCTAGTTGGTCCCTATCTTACCCCGGTACGTTCCCGAAGCACGACCCTACTTTCACTAATTGTAGGAAAGTGTTAAGGATAATCACCAGCCCAAGCCTCTTACCATTAAAAGTATATCAAATAGAGACCCGATCGATCATCATGCTCGTGATGAGTTAGACCCGTCGGCAGGGACCATGCTTGGGTAGACCTAAAATAATGCTACCTTGACCAAAGCCCATGTAATGGCAAATAGATACTTTCCCTAGGTGGTATGAACCGTAATATGATGCTTGTGATGTGAGCCATCACGTATTAAATAAAATCAAGCGGATTAAGTGGTCCTTTATCAAAGGCCTTCATGCCCCGATAAGCCCACCTTAACTCGATTAAATTGTTCAAATACGTAATGGCCAAAACCCATACGAATGCACATTAGATTAAGACTGTTATGCTGCCGATTTTTCGCCGCGCACCATACGTCTCCGATGGGTTTCCTGTTAACCCTCGGATGAAGCCCACCTAGGGAAGAGACTTTATTGCCACGTGTGTGGGAGAAATAAGGTCGGAAGGGTCTATCTGCTTGCTTGTGGTTGGCTCTGATGCATTAACATGATCATGCATCTCTAATGTCATCCATGCATCATGCTGACCATTTTTGAGTTTTTCAGCCATCATAGATCCATTCAAGTGGTCAAGAAATTCTAGTGGAAGGTTGGTCAGAAACCCAGTGGTTGAGCCGATAAGGTTAGCATTGGCATCGGGTTCAAATTGGGACAGAAGCTCAGACTCTTGTTCAGAACAGTCTCCTAGATCAGTAATGGCAGACCTACTACAAGATTCGGGTGCTATAACAACACAAGACTTGGACAGAAGGTTTGAGGACTTTGAGAGGACAATGCTTGCTATGATGGGAAACCTTGTTGCCCGGATGGCATCGAATGCTGGACAGCCGTCTACAGCTCCAGCTATTGAGCCAAATGAAACACTTGGTGTTCGGGAGACTCCCGTACCAACTATGAATGTGGAATAACCAGCCGTCGAGCCCAGAGTGGCGGCTCTAGTTGAACAGAGAAGAGTGAGGATTTCGGATCCGAAGGATGATTTATTAGAAGAGGAGGAAGATGAGCCTATAGTTCCTCAAGCTGTGAGGCACATGGTCCCTAAGGTAGAGGATGACGTGGTAAGAAAAATGGAAGAAAAGATGGAAGCCATCACACACCTTTTATCGACTGAAAAAGGGGTTATTCCTGAAGATATAGATTTGGGAGATGAAAAGCTGCTTCCCCAACGGTTTAAAATGCCCGAGCAACCAAAGTTTGATGGGACTTCGGACCCGTCGGCACATATCAAGCAATATGCCCTAGTCATGAAGGGCACATGACTTACAAGGAAACAAAAGGTGGAGTACTTCTGCCTTAGCCTGACGGGGCCGACAATCGATTGGTACCACGGACTGGATAGAAGGTCGAAGGAAGACTGGGATCTGTTGATGGGAGAATTCATGAGACAGTATGACTGTAGTACGTGGATGGAGGTAACGCTAAAGGACTTGGAGTTGTTATAGCAAAAGGTTGGGGAATCCTTTCACGAATACCTCACGCGGTGGAGGAACAGAGTTATGGAAATGAAGCAGAAGCCAGACACCCAAGACCAGATCAGATTGTTCATCAGGAACGCTAGCCCGTATTTGAGAAAAGGGCTTAAGATGAAGGGGCTTAAGGATTGGGAATCCTTGAAGGACATAGCCATCGAAGCCAAATCAGAATACCTAGCGAAGAAAGCCAGTAATGACAGTTTTGCTCGAAAGAACTACGGGGCCCAAGGAGGGAATAGGCCAAGTGGCACCGGGAGTAGTAGCAATCGGGTAGGTAAAACAACGGAAGTCTCGGCCACCGAGGCGAACCAAAGATACTACTCAAATTTGGGAAGGTCATTATCCTGGGTTCTAGAAAGATTAATGAAAGAGGGGAAACTCCAGCCACTACCAGCCTGGCAGGCTAAAACTCACGGCCAATCGGGTCACAGAGGAGATCAATATTGTGCTTACCATCAGCACACCGGCCATCTCACTGATTACTACAGGACTTTAAGGGATCGGGTCCAAGATCTTGATAACTTCAATACAGTACTTAGTTTTGATGGTGTTTTTATATGATTTTTGGGTGTTTAGTTGTGTTTTTGTGTCATGTTTTGTTTCCTTTAGGTTAATTTTACTAATCTTAGTCAAATTGCAATTTTGATGCATTATAGATAGTTTTTGATGGATTTTTATTTGTCTTTGCAGGTGAGGTTCTAGGTACATCACGGTCACAATGAAACTCATTGTGACCGTGACATAAAGAGAAGTTGAAGACAGGAGCAGACTTAGAAGGGTCACGATCACAATGGATTTCATTGTGACCGTGACATAGCAAACATTTGGGTAGAATGCAAGTAGGAAGCATGTCACGGTGGCAATCAATTTCATTGTCACCGTGACATAAAAATCATCAAGGCAGAATCAGAGCAGCATGTACCTCACGGTGATAATGAAATCCATTGTCACCGTGACATAATTATTTCCTAGACAGAAGTAAAAAGTGAAGACCTCACGGTGACAATGAAATTCATTGTCACCGTAACCCCTCTCCTGTGCGCAAAGGCAATTTGGAAATCTCGACTCTACATGGTGACAATGAATTTCATTATCACCGTGACCCATCTGGAACTATAAAAATGCACTTTTCTGTTTGGTTAGGGTTCCGATTTTTTTAGTTAGTTTTTGCTATTAGTTTTGGTGGCTGAGATTTTCTGAGTTATTCTTCGGTTCTAAACTTCAGTTTTCATTCTTGTTTTGAGATTTCAATTAGAAATTGAGAGTAATTTTCATTAGATACATAGTTTTAATTTCCAGAGATTGTTAGTTTTCTAGTTTTCCAGAATTTTAGTTTAATTCTCCATTGAAGATCTGAGGAAGAAGACTGAAGAACGTGGGATTCAACCGGGATTTCTACCTCAATGAATTTCTGGGTTTATTATTTCCTTTATTCTTTTGATTTTGTAATGGATCGTGAGTAGTCTTTTATTTGTTTGGGGGATCTCTAAACCCTTATCCTTGATGTGAACTCTAAACATATTTTGATATTCGATATATGAATGAAGGTTTATTTCACTGGTTATTATTGTCAAATCATGAGATGTATATTTTCAAGTTAATTTCCTATTTTGATGAATGAATTAATTCATGTATCTTAATTGGTTATTGAATTGTATGATTGAATGTCATGATAAATTATCTTCAGATTTTCTGTCATGTTTGCTGTATCATTCGGACTGCTCCGGAAGGGAATCCATATGTGCAGGTTTTCATGGTTCAAGATTGGAGTGAGGAGTGAAATAATTAGGTTTTGGGTTGTTTGGCTCCGAAATGGGAAAGCAAATCGAACCTAGGATTTTAGACCCGTGATTAGGCTAGTTGTATGACTTGCTCGGGAATGGGACGTTATGCAATGAGAATAGCTTGCTCCGGAATGGGACGCTTGGGTTAAGAGGGTTATCCCGATTTCGTTCATATATGTTTTCTTTATGTGTTTTGATTCATATCTGGGTATGGGGTGGATGAGTGAACCTGAGCAACGTTTGTTTATTTTTGAATTCTTATATTGTTAATTTTTCCGTCATTTTGATTTCTTGCAATTGTTGCTGTAAATTTAATTTGATTATTTTCGTTTGTTTATTTTGGTTATTTAAATTCTTTGTTTTTAATCGGTAGTTAATTAAATCAATTCAACAACTGGGAATTCTTTAGCATACATTTAAGTGTCATAACTTGCATACACAGTCTCTTGGGTACGATAACTCGGAGTCTTAAAAATACTCCGTTATATTACTTGTCGATTTAGTACACTTGCTGAGGTCGCATCAAGTTTTTGGCGCCGTTGCCGGGGACTGGCGTTGTTTTAAGTTTTGATTATTATTTGTATGTGTTTTTCTTTTTATTTTATTTTATCTTATTTTTATTTTTGTTTATTCTTTTTAGGTAGTTATTGTGGTGCATGAGCAGATTGAGACATGAACAAATAGCACCCTACGATCCTGAAATCGAGAGGACTTTGCATCAACGAAGGAGAGAAAATAGAAATAATAACATGGAAAATAATCTTCTTCCTATTGGTGAAGTTCCTCCCTAGAACGAACAAGTGCCGAGGGCACAAGATGGAAATCAAGGGAATTATAGAGAAGAGGTCCCAAGACAGAGGACAATAAGGGATTATGCAGTACCAAGATGGAATGAGGATAATCGGACGATTGTGCTGCCAAGGGGAGTGCAGTTTGAGCTTAAACCAGCCACCATCAATATGGTACAAAGGAATCAGTTTACGGGTTCAGAAGTGGAAGATCCCGCACAACACTTAGATATATTCTTAGAGGTCAGTGATACGGTTCAGATTCCTGGAGTATCATCTGACTCGGTAAGATTAAAGTTGTTCCCTTTCACATTGATTGGAAAAGCACGGGAATGGTTGTAAATGCTACCTAGACAGTCGATTAGATCATGGGACCAGTTACAGGAGAGATTTTTGATGAGATTCTTCCCTCCAAAAAAGACTGCGAACATCCATAACAGTATCTTGGGTTTTAGTCAAATGAGTGAGGAGCAGTTTCATGAAGCGTGGGAAAGGTTTAGAAGGTTGTTGAGAAGCTGTCCACACCATAAGATAGCCATATACCACCTGATGATAACATTTTATTCTGGGATTACACCACAGACAAGATCTTTATTGGATGCTTCATTAGGAGGGTCATTCATGAATAGACTACCAGAGGAAGCTTTTCATCTGCTAGATGAAATGGCGGCGAATGATGCTCAATGGTCTAATCCTAGGTCAGTTCCGAAAAGACAAGGGATACATACTGTGGATGAGGTGTCGATGCTGAAGGCACAGATTGAGTCCATGAGGAAGGAGATGAGTAGTCTGAAAGTGCAGAATATAGCTTCAGTGGCTCAAGAAAGTGGATGGTATGAAAGTGGGCAAGTTGGTCAAGAGAGTGGGGCAATGGGAGATATAAATGCAATAGGGGATTACAGAAGGAATGACCCCTACAGCAACACATATAATCCGGGATGGAGAAATCATCCAAACTTCTCTTGGAAGGATGGAAATCCAAATGCTTCATCCTCTCAACCAAAAGTTAGACATCCCTTCAACCAAAATAGTCATCAGAACAAAGGGCAGCCGTATCAACAACCATATCCACCCCATCACAACCAAGGGCAACAATACCACCCACCGGGATACCAACCGACCTGTGCAAGAAAAGAAGACAAATCTGGAAGACATGTTGGCTACTTTCATAAACAGTTAACAACAGTTTGTAAATATCCAACAACAGTTCATGGCTAATCAAGAGTCAAGGTGAAAATCTCAAGAGCAGTGGACCGGAACCAAGATGCTTCCATGAGGAATTTAGAGACTCAAGTGGGACAGCTAGTGAATTCCATGTCTCAAAGACAACCGGGAACATTTCCTTCGAATGTGGACCGGAATCCAAAAGAGGGAGCTAAAGCCATCACACTGAGAAGTGGTAAGGAAATGGTATCGAGAGAAAGCCAAGGTAAAAATTCTTCATCATCAGAAAAGGAGGAGCCGACACGGACGGTAAGTAAATCTAACTCTAGAGTAGAAATTAATGAAGATGCTCCTAAAAGTGATAAGGGTAAAAGTTTAGTGAATCCGAGGGTAGAGGATCTTGATATAAATAGACTGCCATTTCCTGCAGTTGCTAAACAGGAAAAGAAAAATGAGCAAAAGGTTAGGTTTCTAGAGATGTTTAAGAAACTGCACATCAATTTACCATTTGCTGAAGCTTTAGCTCATATGCCTAACTATGCTAAATTTATGAAAGAATTATGTTCTAATAAAAAGAAATTAGAAGGGCATGGAACTGTACAGCTTATAGAAAATTACAGTGCTATAATTATGAACAAGATCCCTGAGAAATTGGAAGATCCAGGTAGCTTTACTTTACCCTGTGCTATTGGTGAAGATTTTTATGGTAATGCTCTATGTGATTTGGGTGCCAGCATAAATTTGATGCCTTATTCTATTTACAGGAAGCTTAATCTTGGGGACCTAAGGGAGACGGGAATGAGACTCCAACTGGCAGATAGATCAGTGAGGCGGCCCAAAGGAGTGATAGAAGATCTATTAGTGAAGGTGGGGAAATTCATCTTCCCAGTGGATTTTGTGGTGATGGAGATGGAAGAGGATAGGAAGGTGCCATTGATAGTGGGGAGGCCGTTTTTAAACACAGTAAAGGCGTTGATCGATGTTCATGGTCAAACGGTCACCCTACGGTTCAATAATGAAGAGTTGGTAGTGGATATGAACAAGGCTCAAAAGTACCCATATGGGGATATGGAGGAGTCTGTTTATTTTGTTGATGTAATAGACGAGTGTGTGGAAGAAGTGCAGTAAAAAGTGGTTGGAGCTGATTCAGAAAATTTGAGTTTGTTACATTCAGTGGAAGGAGAAGAAGTGGAAGAAGAAATGAGGGGAGAAGAAATAGAAAATGTGGAGATAGAAGATGGAAAGGATGAGTCATAGAATGAAGAGTCTAACCCTAAAAAGGGGGATTTAAATTCTGAACTTAAACCTCTCCCCTCTCATTTAAAATATGTGTTTTTAGAGAAAGATCAGAAACCGGTAATTATATCTTCTTTGTTGTCAGGGGATGAAGAACAGCTGTTGCTAGAGGTGCTGAAAAAGCACAAGGGAGCCATCGGATGGGAAACCTCAGACTTGAAGGGGATTGACCCAAGCTACTGCACACACGTGATCCCAATGGAGGAGGAATGCAAGCCGGTAGCTCAGCCTCAAAGAAGACTCAACCCGGCCATGCAAGAGGTAGTCAAGAAGGAGGTACTCAAACTCCTCGATGTAGGTATAATCTACCCTATTTCTGATAGTAGATGGGTTAGCCCAGTGCAGTGTGTACCTAAAAAAGGGGGGATGACAGTGGTAAAGAATAAACTGAATGAATTAATTCCAACTCGTACAGTTACGGGTTGGAGAGTCTGTATTGATTATAGAAGGTTGAATATTGCCATTAGAAAAGACCATTTCCCTTTGCCGTTTATTGATCAGATGCTAGAGAGGTTAGCGGGTAATAGGTTCTACTATTTTTTAGATGGGTATTCAGGATATTTGTAGATTCCTATAGCCCCTGAGGATCAAGAGAAAATGACCTTTACCTGCCCATATGGCACATTTGCATATAGAAGAATGCCCTTTGGGTTATGTAATGCACCGGCTACGTTTCAGCGGTGTATGATGGCTATTTTCCATGATTTTACAGAGAAATTTATGGAGGTATTCATGGATGATTTCACTATATATGGGGCTGATTTTATGAGCTGTCTAAAGCATCTTGATTTAGTACTAGGGAGGTGTGAAAAGACTAACCTAGTTTTAAATTGGGACAAATGCCATTTTATGGTGAGAGAGGGCATTGTGTTAGGGCATAAAATTTCAGAGAGAGGGATAGAAGTGGATAAGGCAAAAGTTGAAGTCATAGAGAAGTTACCGCCTCTGACAAGTGTTAAGGGCATAAGGAGTTTTTTAGGACATGCGGGGTTTTACCGGCGTTTTATTAAAGATTTTTCAAAAATTACTAAACCCCTGTCTAATTTACTCATGAAAGATGCTGTTTTTAATTTTGAAAGTGAGTGCTTGCTAGCTTTTAAAATGTTAAAGCAACGACTTATTTCAGCTCCGGTGATTATATCTCCGGATTGGACTATGCCGTTTGAACTAATGTGTGATGCTAGTGATTATGCAGTGGGAGCGGTACTGGGACAGCGTCGGGGTAAGATATTCTGTGCAATTTATTATGCTAGTCACACTTTGACAGGAGCACAGGTTAATTACACCACCACAAAGAAAGAACTTCTAGCAATTGTGTATGCATTCGAGAAGTTCAGGCCATATTTGCTGGGTGCAAAAGTTGTGGTGTGGTAAGATCATGCAGCCTTGAGGCATTTGTTTGCCAAGAAGGAATCCAAACCGAAGCTAATTCGTTGGGTGCTGCTATTGCAAGAGTTCGATGTAGAAATTAAGGACAAAAAGGGTGCTGAAAACTTCGTGGCAGACCATTTGTCAAGAATGGAAAATGACCATATTGAAAAGGGGGAAATTTTAGATTTATTTCCTGATGAACACATTTGTGCTTTATTTGCTTGTGACACTTCTGTTCCTTGGTTTGCTAACATAGCAAATTTTCTTGCAGGAGGTTTTATGCCTAAAGAATTTACTTGGCAGCAAAAGAAGAAACTGCGAGCTGATGCAAGACAATACATTTGGGATGACCCCTACCTTTTTCGATTATGGGCTGATCAAGTTTTAAGAAGGTGCATCTCAGATGAGGAGACGGGTGCAATCATCACAGCTTGTCACGGTGGAGAAGCTGGTGGACATCATGGGCCAAATAGAACGGTAATGAAAATTTTATCTTCTGGTTTTTATTGGCCTACAATGTTTAGAGATGTTCAATTTTATGTGAAGACTTGTGATAGATGCTAGAAGGTAGGAAATATATCTAAGCGAGATGAGATGCCTCTGACAAACATGCTTGAGGTAGAACTATTTGATGTATGGGGAATAGATTTTATGGGACCTTTTCCGGTTTTGTACGGGTTTGAATATATTCTGGTGGCAGTGGATTATGTGAGTAAATGGGTCGAAGCTATAGCCACTAGAACTAGTGATGCTAAGATTGTTTTAGAATTTTTGAGGAGAAACTTATTCATTCGGTATGGAGCCCCTAGAGCCATAATAAGCGATGGTGGTAAACATTTTGTGAACCACCAATTTAAGGCTTTATTGAAGAAATTTGGCGTTAGGCATAAGGTCACAACCCCTTACCATGCTCAGGCTAATGGTCAAGTTGAAGTGTCTAATAGGGAGTTAAAGGCCATCTTAGAAAAAACGGTCAATTCATCTAGAAAAGATTGGTACCTTAAGTTAGATGATGCTCTATGGGCCTATAGGACAGCATTCAAGACACCAATAGGGATGTCCCCTTTTAGGTTGGTTTATGGGAAGTCCTGTCACCTCCCAGTGGAATCAGAGCATAAAGCTTATTGGGCTACCAAATTTCTGAATTTTGACCTTGAGAATGCAGGTAAGTGCAGGTCTTTACAGCTAAATGAACTAGACGAGCATCGATTTTGGGCCTATGATCATGCCATGAGATACAAAGATAAAACTAAGAAGTGGCATGATCGAAAACTGGTCAGAAAGGAAATTACACCTGGAATGCGAGTGCTTCTTTATGACAGTAGGCTGCGGTTGTTTCCTGGTAAGATGAAATTGAGATGGAAGGGACCCTATGAAGTAGTGGCAGTTGATAAGTTTGGCATGGTGACATTGAAACACCCGCGGTTTGAGGATGAATTCAAGGTAAATGGACATCGTGTGAAGCAGTATTTTGGATCTACCTTTGATAGTGCTTTCACGATCGTCACTCTAGCAGATCTTTGACGGTTTTTAAAAGTCCACCTGCGGACTTGTTAAATGCAGAACTACTTCTTATCTTTATTTTTTTTATCATTTAATGGTATTTTGTTTAGGAAGTTAATCTTGCTTCATTTTGTAAATTTTATGTTTAGAAGAGAAATCATGTTTTGTTGGAGAGGTTCAAAACAATTTTACCATGAGGTTTGGAGAAATTGATGAATTTTTGCAAGTGTGCAGGTGGTCACGGTCATAATAAAATTCATTGTGACCGTGACCAAAGGAAGATGCATTCTGGATTCTGGTTGGTGCATATGTCACGGTGACAATGAAACTCATTGTGACCGTGACCATCGGGCAAGTAACTTTCTATTTTGAGGTGTGCACATGTCACGGTGACAATGAAATTCATTGTCACCGTGAGATAAAGTAAGTTACATTCTGTTTTCAAACTGGGTTATGTCACGATGACAACTGTGACATAATGCACATTCAATTATGTTTTCAAATTTGGTTATGTCACGGTGACAATGCATTTCATTGTCACCGTGACCCCATGGCGGTTCAATTCTGGATTGCAAATCTTGGTTATGTCACGGTCACAATGAAACTCATTGTGACCTTGACCCACGAAAAGAACTTTTAAAATACCAGTTTTCTATTTGTTATTTCTCACTTTCCCACACCTCATTCACTCGCACCATGCACCATTTGTTCTCGCTGCATTCTCTGTGTCCCTTTCTCTCTTTTAGACCATTATTTCGGATAATCTACAACAAGTAAGTACATTTCTCTTCCTTTTATTTTAATTTTAAATTTTGTTTGTCTCCTCCTCTCATCCCCTGTTCTTCTTCGTTCCCCCTTGATATGTTGTTCTTGGTTGCTTTGTTCGAAAATTTCATGATGTTCTCAGTTATTGCTTTGAAATCTTGATATGACCCCTTTTCATTCTTACTTTCCTTCTTAATTTTGATCCTTACTTCTAAACGAGACTGAGTGGGAAGTAGGACGTTTAGGGCTTTATTTGCATTTAACGTTGGGTTAATGGTTTTACTCAAAATTGGGATTGGACTAGACTTTTACTGATCTTAAACGGTTGGCTATGCACTTTATGGTTGTTAATTGCCAATTTGGGGGATTGTTAGTGCCATTGGTTTCCAATTCTAGTACGTTTAAATTCTTGCTCATCAGATGTTTGACTAAATGTCTGAATGAATGATTCTCTTATTTTTTTTTCCAATTCCTGCCAATTTGAAATACCGAGATTCTTTCGCAATAATGTTCCAATTAGTTTGTTGTTCTCATTTATCAATTTTGCGTTTTGACAGTAGCTCCAATTCTCTTAACCTTTTATTGCATTTGGTAAGCAGCTGTATTGCTACTAGTGATTCTGAGTTAATACTGAATCTGCTCACCACTCTTGCTAAATTGTGATTTGGTCATTTGAATTCTTCTTGCATTATTGCATCTTTTATGTAATTCAGTTGGAATTGAGAGATTGTTTACCAGGTTAGCATAAGCTTGACATTATGCTTTATTTTCAAAATCCATTGCTATTGATGCCATCGCATGTTATTGAATTTGGCTAGTTGCTTTCGTGCAGTGGCTCCAAAACGAAAAAGCTCCGCTCTAGCTTCGAGCTCTGGCAGCCAACCTCCCAGCGCAGATTCCGTGGATATTTCTAAGGTGCCAGCCTGGGTTCCAAGTGCTAAAAAGGTTCCATATGCTCGATTCACTAAATGCTCGTTCATCCCAACGAGTTATTTGGATTTTGGACTGCTGGAGAAACTTAGCATAAAAAATGAAGTCCAGCAACTTATAGCCAACATTAGCTGGGAGCGGGTGTTCATGCTCAATGAGAAAGTCTATCCTACCTTGACAAGGGATTTTGTGTCCACTATCACTTGTAGACCAGGCCGCGATCTCATTAATGATCTAGGTTCCGTTTTATTTTTTTTGGACACTATTGAGTATAACCTCACTTTCCATGAATTTTCAGAATTTCTTGGATTTCCACACTTGGTGCCGGATTGGTATGATGATTACTCTAAAGATGGCACGTGGGCAATCATTCGAGATACTGTGACTGCCACACAGTATGTCTCAGGAAAAATGAAGGCTCATCATCTGAACAGTTATATTCTGCGGATCCTCCATCGATTTTTTTTCATTATCTTTGTTAAGCCATGCAGATTCAGTGGGCCAAGTGAACTTACTGGAAGCCCTGTTTCTTGCGTGCATGATCCAGGGTGTCCGAATAAATGGCGCCACTCATTTCTGGCATAAACTGGAGGAGATGCAATGGAAGTCAAAAAAAGTGACCAAAATCGCACTTGGGGGATTTGTCACCGCCATTGCCAAGCGTGTCAGCCATCCATTGAAAAAGTACAAATCACTGCCTTCCATTGCCACAATCGATCAGAAGATGCTTATCAATATGAAGGTTCTAGTGAAGGATGTGATAATGGCTGATGGTTTTTGGTTGTCCACTCGGGATGAGTATTTGCACGGCGTAGAGCGCGGTTTGGGAGGCTTGCCGCGCGACAATGAGGAGGATCCTGAGGCACAAGCCCCCCCAGCCCCTGAGCACCAGCCGTTTTCTTCAGCGCATTATGACGCGATTATGGAGCGGATGGATACCATAGCTGCATCGGTGGACACCATCTCCACCTCTTAGGCAGCCATTCAGTCCCAGATGGACCAGATGCTCTTGGCATTTTCCTCCTGGTCTGCGCGATTTGATGCTCATTTCCCACCGCTACCGCCACCACCAGAACAGTGATCAGGGAGATTTCTTATCTTTTGTTTTGATTTTTTTTTTATGTTTATTTTTCTTTTTGATATGTAATATTATTACTTGCTGGGGATAACAAGTTTTTATGTGGGGGGTAGGAGACATTAACTTCATATATATATATATGTAATTAACAGCCGTTGATGTATGATGCATGTTTATTCCTATTTTAGTATCTTTGTTATCTTTGTATTTTATTGTCGTTGCCTGAATATCTTTATCTCAGCTTGGCTTAACCTCAGTTATTCCTGTTATGAATGTTTTGAACTTTAATTGGAGAATGGTTTATCTTAGAAACTGATCTTGGCAAATGAGTAGTTGGAAGTTTTAGAAGCAAATTGAATCTCAATCAGTCATATATTATGCGATTTCCAATCTTTTATGCACTATAGGCTTGTTTGTAAAAATTTGAAAAATCCAGTGCGTAAGAGTTTTTGAGTGAAGGAATGTTAGGATAGTTAGAACCTTCCTCATCACCCTTCAAAACATGATAACAACTTAAACAAGTTTAGGACATGATTAAGGCAATTTGTTTCTTTGATAACCACTTTTAAATAGCTTTAAACCTACATGTTTATGTTATTTTCATTGCTAGCCCAGTTGAGCCAATTTGGTATGCTAAAAGGGTACTATGCAATTTTCTTTGTTACATTATTATTTTACCATTTAGCCTAAATGCCTTTGCCTACCCTTTTCTAAGAATCGGCCACTCTAGGATTGGGTTGGAATATCATTGAATGTTGAATAAGGGTATCTATTGTTGAAATAGTGGAAGTGTGAGAAGAATTGTTGAATTTAATGGGTGTTATTTAGTATGGTGTTAAACTTCCCGTTTTAGAAAAATTGGGTATAAGAAAATCTGGACTTTGGGTACCCTAGTGTTGAAAAAAATGGAAAAAAAATATGTATATATATATATATATATGAAAAAAAAAGAGAAAGAAAAAAAAAAAAAGAAAAAAAATGGAAGTTTAATGAGTTCTGTTGTTTTTAGTTAATTTTGATGTATTGAATATAGAAAAATTCAAGTGTGGGGTACCTTTGAGTAGAAGAAGACATACTCATATTTACGGATAATTGGGTTCAAAAGTGAATTAAAAAGGGAAATTCATCACTTTGTTGTTTTGAGTTCGATGCATATCATGTATGGGGAAGTTAAAACAACTTTGGAAATTATGGGTGAATTGAAGGTAGGATCTGGACAATCTTGTTCAGTTTTGGGTAGTTGAAACTTTAGGTAGAGTGGCTAATTCTTTGTTTGAATTCTTTAACTTTTCTTGTTAGCCAATACCTTAACCTAACATTACAACCCTGGAATAAGTCCTTTTGATCCTGTTCTTGATTTGAGTTGTTTAAGTGGAGATGACCCTTGTGGTTCCGGTGCTAAAGGAGAGGCGTATGATTATCTTGAGTTTTAAGCGTGAAACCTGTATGCGAATTCATTTGCATATTTAATTTCTTTGCTCAATTACTGGAATGCATTGGTTGTTTTGTTTTGAAAAGAGAAAAATTGGTTTTGAGCCTAGCACACACGCACGGGAAATTACTTGATATAAATTGATTTGAGGATTGTAACTAAGACCCTTCTGCTTGGTGCTATGATTGTTGTTAAGTTTTCGTATTCTGAGTTAGAGTTTGAAATTTCAGGAATGTGGATAGTTCATTTACTCGAGGACGAGCAAAGTCTAAGTGTGGGGTATTTTGATAACTTCAATACAGTACTTAGTTTTGATGGTGTTTTTATATGATTTTTGGGTGTTTAGTTGTGTTTTTGTATCATGTTTTGTTTCCTTTAGGTTAATTTTACTAATCTTAGTCAAATTGCAATTTTGATGCATTATAGATAGTTTTTAATGGATTTTTATTTGTCTTTGCAGGTGAGGTTCTAGGTACATCACGGTCACAATGAAACTCATTGTGACCGTGACATAAAGAGAAGTTGAAGACAGGAGCAGACTTAGAAGGGTCACGATCACAATGGATTTCATTGTGACCGTGACATAGCAAACATTTGGGTAGAATGCAAGTAGGAAGCATGTCACGGTGGCAATCAATTTCATTGTCACCGTGACATAAAAATCATCAAGGCAGAATCAGAGCAGCATGTACCTCACGGTGACAATGAAATCCATTGTCACCATGACATAATTATTTCCTAGAAAGAAGCAAAAAGTGAAGACCTCACGGTGACAATGAAATTCATTGTCACCGTGACCCCTCTCCTATGCGCAAAGGCAATTTGGATAAAGGCAATTTGGATATCTCGACTCTACACGGTGACAATGAATTTCATTGTCACCGTGACCCATCTGGAACTATAAAAACGCACTTTTCTGTTTGATTAGGGTTTCGATTTTTTTAGTTAGTTTTTGCTATTAGTTTTGGCGGCTGAGATTTTTTGAGTTATTCTTCGGTTCTAAACTTCAGTTTTCATTCTTATTTTGAGATTTCAATTAGAAATTGAGAGTAATTTTCATTAGATACATAGTTTTAATTTCCAGAGATTGTTATTTTTCTAGTTTTCCAGAATTTTAGTTTAATTCTCCATTGAAGATCTGAGGAAGAAGACTGAAGAACGTGGGATTCAACCGGGATTTCTACCTCAATGAATTTCTGGGTTTATTCTTTCCTTTATTCTTTTGATTTTGTAATGGATCATGAGTAGTCTTTTAGTTGTTTGGGGGATCTCTAAACCCCTATCCTTGATGTGAACTCTAAACATATTTTGATATTCGATATATGAATGAAGGTTTATTTCACTGGTTATTATTGTCAAATCATGAGATGTATATTTTCAAGTTAATTTCCTGTTTTGATGAATGAATTAATTCATGTATCTTAATTGGTTATTGAATTGTATGATTGAATGTCATGATAAATTATCTTCAGATTTTCTGTCATGTTTGCTGTATCATTCGGACTGCTCCGGAAGGGAATCCATATGTGCAGGTTTTCATGGTTCAAGATTGGAGTGAGGAGTGAAATAATTAGGCTTTGGGTTATTTGGCTCCGGAATGGGAAAGCAAATCAAACCTAGGATTTTAGACCCGTGATTAGGCTAGTTGTATGACTTGCTCCGGAATGGGACGTTATGCAATTAGAGTAGCTTGCTCCGGAATGGGACGCTTGGGTTAAGAGGGTTATCCCGATTTCATTCATATATGTTTTCTTTATGTGTTTTGATTCATATCTGGGTATGGGGTGGATGAGTGAACCTGAGCAACGTTTGTTTATTTTTGAATTCTTATATTGTTAATTTTTTCGTCATTTTGATTTCTTGCAATTGTTGCTATAAATTTAATTTGATTATTTTCGTTTGTTTATTTTGGTTATTTAAATTCTTTGTTTTTAATCGGTAGTTAATTAAATCAATTCAACAACTGGGAATTCTTTAGCATACATTTAAGTGTCATAACTTGCATACATAGTCTCTTGGGTACGATAACTCGGAGTCTTAAAAATACTCCGTTATATTACTTGTCGATTCAGTACACTTGCTGAGGTCGCGTCAAGTTTTTGATCGATAATAAATAGATCTCCGATCTCGAGAAGCGAGAAAAAAAGAAGAAGGCCGGGTACAATGCTGTCCCTCCCCCCGTTTTCATGATAGGCTCAAGTTTGCCAGAGTGGTACGTGTTGAGGGATCTTTACGGTAATGATTACGTGGCTATTGTCCGCCCCGAACAAGAAGTTAATAGGGAGAAGCCCCAGGTCAGCATGATAGAATATTGGGACTCAACAAGTGATAGTGAGACTGAAGAGGCCGACGAGCCAGAGGATGTATGGAACTCTGGGGGTGAAGGAAAGGAAGTGCAAAAGGTGCAGGCTGTTACCCGCAGCGGAAGAGTGGTGCCAAAAATTGAGAGGCAACAAGACCCAATGCCTTCGACGGTGGAGCGAGAAACGGAAGAGAATAAGATCCTAAAGCAACTAAAGAAGACACCAGCTCAGATATCGGTGTGGGACCTGTTGAGACAATCCCCAAGCCATAGGCAGAAGCTAGTTGAAGCCCTATGCGAGTCGACGGTCGCTACCACTATCTCGCCTACCAAGCTGTTGGACATGGTGAAAGGCAGATCTGGGGAGAATATAGTTTACACCGAGGCTGATCTACCGGTTGAAGTTCGCAATCATAACCGCCCTCTGTACATCAGGGCTTAAATCAATGGTAAACACACGGCCTGTGTCATGGTGGATGATGGGTCCTCTATTAATGCGTGTCCGCTCGTAGCACTGTCTGCATTTGGGATGAATGACGGGATGATAAGTGAATCTGACCTGACCATCACTGCTTATGACAATTCGAGAAGGCAAGCTGCTGGGACTTTTAAGGCATAAGTTAAAACTGGGCCAGTTGAGATTGAAGCTGAGTTTGTGGTTCTGCCAATCCCAGCTAACTTTGTAGTGCTGCTAGGGAGGCCATGGTTTCACAAACTGGGAGGGGTTCTATCTACACTCCATCAAATGATTAAGATCCCTCACGAGGGTCAGATTGTGACCATTGAAGCGGCTAGTGACAATCAAGTGTCGGTGCTGGGGATTTCCAATCAACCCTTCAGTGGGTTCCATGTGGCTATGATGAATGAGGAAGATGGCTCAGAGGTGAGCCCCCAGGTCGTTAATATGATGAAGAAGATGAGCTTCCTCCCCGGGGCTGGTTTGGGAAAGAGCTCACAAGGGATCCAGGCGCCCATCAGCACAAGGGGGCAGAAGGATAGAAGGGGTTTAGGCTACACTGCTGGGACTAAGGGGGACAAGCCTGTAAAGAAGCCTGAGGAGGTCCCGCACATCTTAGAGAGCTTCACACCAGCTGCATCAGCGTGCGCCTACTGTGGAGAGGTCGAACCACAGTGGGTTGGTGGCAGGATCACTCCGAGCTTTGAAATCTTCAACGATGTGTTTGACTGGTCCGATGGGATGGTTAGAGCAATGGAAGGTTTTTGGGATGAGGAGATCCTCAATCAGAGTCTAGCATGGGATTGTGAAGTTCCTGAGGAGGTTATTATCGAAAATCTACTGGCTACCCAGGCAAAGGGCAAAGAGAAGATGGAAGATGGAGCGTCAGTGCCAGAATTGAAAAGCCTGAAGATAGATGATAATCAAGACGACGGGCCATCGACCTCAGCACCGGCACCAGCGGAGGACATCAATGATAATTTTTCTGATGTACTTTTTATTCCCGAACTATTTGACAATTCTGTATGTAATTCTGAGTACTTTAATAATATGAATGACTTTGCTTACTTGTACGATATTTCTCATGATTTCATTACGCATGATCACAAGCATGAATCATTTATGTTTAACATTAACTCAACCCCAATACTACCTCATTTAATCTCGGGACTTCAGAAAATCCAAAGGAAATTTTGATAGCATCCGATGTAACTCCTGAGGAGAGGATAAAATTCGAGAGAATTTTGAAAAAGTATGAAAGAGTCTTTGCCTGGACCTATGAAGATATGCCAGGGATTTGTAATGACTCCAATACCGGATTAGTCGTAAATAGTATTTTTGAGAGTGAATAGTATTTTCGAAGTTAATAGTACTTTTTTTTGAAAATTTAAAATATTTCATTGAACCATTAGATAGAGCTCGTCAATACGAGTCCATAGGCGTAAGTTTCGGGTCAAACGGAGATCAAAAAGTGGACCAAAGTGGGGCCCACTTTACGGTAAAAGTGGGGCCAGGTGGGGCCCAATTAAAGGTAAAGTAGGACCCATAAATAGTAAGATGGACCCATGAATAGTAATGTAATAATGGTGTTGGAAACATCATAATTGAATGGAATAAAAATGTAATGATGGTGTTGGAAACATAATAATTGGATGGAATATTAATGTAATGATGTGTTGGAAACATAATAATTGGATGGAATATTAATGTAATGATGTGTTGGAAACATAATAATTGGATGGAATATTAATGTAATGATGTGTTGGAAACATCATAATTGGATGGAATATTAATGTAATGATGGTGTTGGAAACATCATAATTGGAAGGAATAAAAATATAATGATGGTGTTGGAAACATCATAATTAATTAGATCCCATGAATAGTGATGGCATCTTTGACCAGATTTATGAATAGTAACTGTGGGGTCCACAAAATCGAGACTTCGGGATTAATAGTTTCCGAAATTTTTATTTTACGGTCAGAAAGAGGATGATAAGTGGAGTATACTAGTGTAATTTGGTGTAAAAACGAGATCATATAAGCCCCCGAAAGTCAGTCTGAAGTTTCTCTGGTTCGGTTCAAGGGTTGACTGAACTTTTACTGAATTTTTAAAAATAGTTAGAGTGGACAAATGAGTCTATCATAAGAGTATAAAATGCTTAGAATAATTTTTAGAAATTTTTGATAATTTTAGAATTTTATTCTACGGCAGAATCGGACTGAACCGAATTAAACCGGTTTAAGTGAACCGGACCCCAAACGGACTCTGAATGTGCTAACAATTTTCAGGGAGACTAATTTTAATATTATAAAAATTATGGAATTGGTTAGGAGTGAAAATGAATTCGGGAACATTAAATTTTATCAAAACAGTGGGAGAATGACCCGAAAACTGAAAATTGGACCAAACCGGCTCAACCACTTGGTTGGACCTGGTTGGGTCCGATTGGACCCTTATAAATACCCCTAAAAATCTGGAAATCCCTTTGGATTCCATCTCATTTCAGCTCTCTCTTCTTCCTCTCTTTTCCTAAGTGTTTCTCATTTATTTCTTACCATTTTCTTTCATTTCTTCTTCATATCACCTCAAGATCAAACTTCCTAAATATAATTCAAGTCATTTGAAATCCATTGATTGTCTTGGAATTTCATTTGAAGGACTATAAGTTGGTGAAATCTAAACTTGAAGTTTAGGTGTCAAATTGAGGTAAGAGAATTAAATATTTTAAATTTGGTTTTTAGGCTCCTAAAGGTAATTTGGGATGTTAATTAGATGTTTATTAAGTTTAATTGATGAAAGGAAATTTAGTTTTAACTAGATCTTAATTTTTGTATTTGGACAAAATTATGTCCAATAGGTGAGGGAACTTCCAATCAATCCAAGGGCAAAGAAAAGGTTAATTAAGAAGTGTATTTCAAGAAATTGAGGTTTGTGATTGCAAATTTCATTTAATTCCATGGTAAAAATATATGTTTATGATATGTTTGTGAAGAAAGTATGTGATTTATGCATGTTTAATTGGAATTAACATGATATTCATGCTTAAAAATGTTAAAAATAATAGTATTGATGATTAAAATGAAGAAATAAATTTTGTGTGAAAAATTATTTCTTTGACCGAATGTGAATCATATGAATTTCATGTGTTTACATGATGTTTTATATATACATATGATGGATCTATGGTATTTGGCATGTGAATTAATAAATAGTATGTGTTAGAGCATGTGAAAACATTATATGGTATGTGATGTATGTATGGCCAAATGTATATCATGTGAAAAGTCATGATTTTTATGTGTTTGCATGGTAATTGATGGTATAGTGATATTATTTAATATGTAATTGGCCTAAAAGAATGATAAAATTGATAAAAAGAATTAATATGAATAAATTGGTATGTGGGCCATATGCATGTATGTATGTATGCATGTGTACCATAATGAAATGATGAGTTTATATGACATGTGATGATATTGGAATGATAATCACATGTAAAATGATGAAATGACATGAAAAAGAATGGGATAAAATGGTGATATGGCATAAAAAGTATGTAAGACATGTTAATAATATGGAAAGTAAAATAATATTGCCCTATGTAGTGATCTGGTAGTCAAGTCTAGTTCAGGATATGTTGGCATGCCATAGGGACATAAGACCGCGGGAGTGAGCATGACGTCTCACTAGTTTTTATAGGCCAATGATGGTCCTATTTAGTAAAATGTTTAAATGTATTTGTATTGGAATGTACTGGAGTAATCCTTCGGGGTTCTTCAGGTTGGAATGTACTGAACTGATCAATTGAGGTCTTTTCGGGTTTCTGTGAACTTATTAGAGTTCACGTCTCGTTTATCCCGTGCATAGAATTTGCCAGTGTGTTACATGGGCATATTTATGAAAATGTGATTAAATTGGTTAAAATGAGATTAAAATAATATTTATGTGAAGTAAGGACATAAATATTATTATATATAAAAAAAAATATTCGAGGGTAAAATGATAATTTGTGCATATATGTGTTAAAAATATTTAATAATGATAAAAATATAAATTAAATGATAAAAGTGAAATAATGTTGAAAATAAAATGAACTAGTGGCAACATGATAATATTAGTCAAATTAAAGTAAACTAATGGTGTAAATATAATTTTTGTAAGGTATAATTGAGCTAATGCAGTTCTTGCCATTTTGAAAATGTTTAAGGGTATAATAAAATATTGTTATAAAGTAAAAATAATATAATAAATAAAATTAATTATGTGAATTATGTGATTGAGAATTTAATTGAATATAACATTGCATGAATAAGTAATAATTAAATTAAATATGTTTAAGTATGAATATTTAAATGTTATTATTTATTTAATGTTATTCATACATGTGAAATTAATTTAAGTGGAAATTTATGGAATTGCAATCACCACTGAGCATATTTAATGCTCAGCACATAGTTTTATTTGACTGTGTGTAGGTACACAGTAAGATTGGAGCAAAGCATACCTCACATTTTGGAAGTGGTATTGAAGCGTATTAATTGGAATATTTAAGTGTGTTAAGTTTGGCATGTATATGACTTATAATATGTTATTATGGGTTTTGATTTGTAATAGATTTTTAAGACCACCACTAGTTTGTAAGTGTTTGTTATGCCTAATAATTGGTAGAAAGTAAGTTTATGTAAAAAAAAAAAAAGAAATTTACCGGTTTTAATTAATTGTCTATTTAATAACCTAATTAGTTAAATTAAGTTAACCGGAATAAAATGAACGGAACAGTGATCAGAACGCAGGGTATGCTACAAGTAGTGGTATCAGAGCCCCGGTTTAGATGGTTCTAAGATCGGAGTGGGTCAATGGGAATAGTATAAGTACATGTACATGCCAATTAATTTTTTTGAAATTATAGATATGTGAGGTTAATGTATGCCTGCTCCTTGTGTTAGATTACGACTATGGCGTCAAATAAAGGTCGTTGTGATAGTGACGTGGAGAGTGCCGCATCAGTTACTAAGAGTCAATCGAGACCGCCTCGTCATCAAGCTACTTCGTCAATGGTTCCTCCTCCTCAACAGGAGCCGGGATTTATGACTATGATGGCAAATTTTTATCAATTTATGCAAACTCAACAGCAGCAGCAGCATCCCCAAAATGTTCAGCCTCAGTCAGCTCCATCTAGTAGGAGACCTATTCTTGAGCAGCTCAAGAAATTGGGAGCTGATGATTTTTATGGTAGAGATCAGTTAACTCCGGTACAGGCTGAGGAATGGTTATTCAAGTTAAAGAGAATGTTTGAGACCACTCAGAGCCCATCTGAGGAGATGTTACTGGGAGCAATAACCTTGCTTCAGGGTCCAGCTTATACATGGTGGAGTTCAGTTCGCAAGCATACTCCATCTAACTAGATTTCATGGGAGTTCTTCTTATCTCAGTTCGAGCTGAAATACATTGGTTCTGAGTATAAATCTTCCATGCAAGATGCTTTTTGGCGGCTTAGGCAGGGGAATAGATTAGTTGTTGAATATGAGAGAGAGTTTGAGCGCCTTAGTAGCTATCTGGATGATGATTCTATGACTGAAGAGAAGCTGTGCCAGAGATTCGAGCGAGGCCTGCACAATAAAATTAGACTGGATTTGGGTTCTCAGAGGCACACTAATATGCGATCCCTTGTTGAGGCAGCTCTCAGGGTAGAGACTATCATGTCAGATGAGGCAGACAGACAGTCAAAATTCAGGCAGAAGAGAAAGCCAGGACAGTCTTTAGATGCACCTAGCCAGGGTAAAAAGTTCCGAGGCTTTCCTCCATCACAAAGTCGTGCATCAGCAACACCTGTTATTACTCAAACGAAGCCAATCGGCAACAGTTCTCCAGTCACATCTATAGCTAGTGCACCTAAGAGTAGAGGACGAGAGTCAATTCCTCAGTGTATTTATTGCAATAAGTTCCATTTTGGAGAGTGCAGATTTTACACTAGAGCTTGTTTCAAATGTGGGTCTCGAGAACACCAGATCAGAGATTGTCCTGAGGCCCAGCCATCCATTGCAGCATTACCAGCTTTGGGTAGAGGGTCAGGCCCTCAGAGAGGATGTGGTAGGGGAGCAGCTCCTCCATAGGCAGTTTCAGGTCCTTCAGTACAGCAACCTCTGGGTCGTAACACTGGACTAGTATATGCTGTTAGAGCTCGTGAAAAGGGTGATGCCCCGGATGTCATTGTTGGTAAATTCTCATTATTTTCTCATTCAATTTATGCTTTGATTGATCCTGGTTCCACACATTCCTATATTAGCACTGAAATTGCACGGGAAAAAGGGTTGCATATTTGTCAGTTAGACCAGGATATCTTAGTCAGTAACCCTCTGGGGCATAGTGTAGAAGTGAATAAAGTTTATAGAGATTGTCCTATCAGTGTTCAAGGTCATGTGTTTCCTGCCAATTTGATTGACCTCCCCTTCCGAGAGTTTGATGTGATTCTGGGTATGGATTGGTTAACTGCTCACCGTGTTAATGTTGATTGTGAAAGAAAAAGAGTGACCTTTAAGACAACAGATGATCAAGAGGTGGTCATTGTGGGCGAGAGATAAGATTTTCTCTCAGACGTGATTTCTGCCACTGCAGCTAAAAGGCTTATCAGAAAAGGTTGTGTTGCTTATCTATGTTATGCAATGGAGGCTAGAAAGGAGGAACTTAAGGTTTCAGATGTGCCTACTGTTCAGGAGTTTCAGGATGTTTTTCCTGAAGACCTTCCAGGGTTGCCACCTGATAGGGAAATAGAGTTCAATATTGACTTAGTACCTGGTACTACACCGATCTCTATTGCTCCATACAGGATGGCACCCACAGAACTCAGAGAGTTAAAGATTCAGTTGCAAGAGTTACTTGATAAAGGCTTTATTCGACCGAGCGTTTCACCTTGGGGAGCTCCAGTTCTCTTCGTGAAAAAGAAAGATGGATCTCTTCGGTTATGTATTGATTACCGACAATTGAATAAGGTGACCATAAAGAACAAGTATCCTTTGCCACAGATTGATGATTTATTTGATCAGTTGAAAGGTGCTGCTATATTTTCGAAGATTGATTTGAGATCAGGTTATCATCAGTTGAAGATTAAAGAGTCAGATGTGCCCAAGACAGCCTTTCGTACTAGGTATGGTCATTATGAGTTTATGGTCATGCCTTTTGGGTTAACAAATGCCCCTGCAGCTTTCATGGACTTGATGAATAGGGTCTTTCATCCTTATTTGGATCGGTTCGTGGTAGTATTCATTGATGATATTTTGGTGTATTCTAAGACTCCCGAGGAGCATGATGAGCATTTAAAGATTGTTTTACAGACTTTAAGAGACAAGCAGCTTTTTGCTAAGTTCAGCAAGTGTGAATTTTGGCTGAATGAGGTTTCATTTTTGGGTCATGTGGTATCAGCTGATGGCATCAAAGTTGATCCTAAAAAGATTGAAGCTATACTTCAGTGGAAGGCACCCAAGAGTGTTACCGAGGTTAGAAGTTTTCTTGGCTTAGCTGGTTATTACAGAAGGTTTGTGAAGGGTTTCTCTTCGATTGCAGCTCCGCTAACCAAGCTACTGCAAAAGAATGTCAAGTTTGAATGGTCAGATAAAAGTCAGGAGAGCTTTGAGAAGCTTAAGTGTATGTTAACTGAAGCTCCAGTGTTAGTCCAACCTGAATCTGACAAGGACTTTGTGGTCTTCAGTGATGCTTCCAGAAATGGTTTGGGTTGTGTATTGATGCAAGAGGGCAAGGTGATTGCTTATGCCTCTCGACAGCTTAAGACTCATGAGAAGAATTACCCCACTCATGATCTTGAGCTAGCGGCTATTGTATTTGCATTAAAGATTTGGAGACATTATCTTTATGGTGAAAAATGCTACATCTACACTGATCACAAGAGTCTGAAGTATTTGCTTACTCAAAAAGAGCTTAACTTGAGGCAGAGGCGTTGGCTTGAATTAATCAAAGACTATGAGTGCTTCATCGATTATCATCCTGGTAAAGCTAATGTTGTAGCTGATGCTCTCAGTAGGAAGTTCATGGCTTCTCTTCGAGCAATGAATGTTAGTTTGAAATTATCAAATGATGGAGCTTTGATTTCAGAAATGCAAGTTAAGCCAGATTTTCTCCAGCAAGTGAAAGATGCTCAGAAGCAGGATGATCGGTTGTCCACCATTATATCTCAGGTGAAAGATGGCCCTGTCAGTGATTATTCATTGGGTTCAGATGGTGGGTTATACTACAAACAGAGATTGTGTGTTCCTGATCAAACTGATTTGAGAAAGAGTATTCTTTCAGAAGCTCATCACAGTAGCTTTGCCATGCATCCTGGTTGTAACAAGATGTATCAGGATTTGAAACTACTCTATTGGTGGTCGGGCATGAAACGTGATGTGACAGAAATTATGGGTAAATGTTTGACTTGTCAGCAAGTCAAGGCAGAACATCAAGTTCCTTCAGGTTTGCTTCAACCTATTGTCATTCCTGAATGGAAATGGGACAGAGTTACTATGGATTTTGTATCAGGATTTCCTCTCTCGAGAAAGAAACATGATGCAGCTTGGGTTATTGTTGACCGACTCACTAAATCAGCTCATTTCCTACCTATCAGAATGGATTATTCATTATCTAAGTTGGCACAGTTGTACATTAGTGAGATTGTAAGATTGCATGGAGTTCCATCCTCTATCATTTCAGATCGTGATCCAAGATTCACTTCTCAGTTTTGGAAGAGACTTCAGGAAGCATTGGTAACTAGATTACATTTTAGCACAGCCTTCCATCCTCAGACCGATGGTCAATCTGAACGTGTAATTCAGATTCTAGAAGATATGTTGAGATGTTGTATAATTGAGTTTGGTAACCACTGGGAAAGATACTTGCCTTTAGCAGAATTCGCCTATAATAACAGTTATCAGACTAGTATCAAGATGGCTCCTTATGAAGCTTTATATGGTAGAAAGTGCAGAACTCCGCTTTGTTGGACAGAACTCAGTGAGAATAAGATTGTGGGGTCAGAACTGATTCGAGAAACTGAAGAAAAGGTTCGAGTAATTAAAGACAAACTGAAGGAAGCCATGGATCGACAGAAGTCTTATGCAGATTTGAAGAGGAAAGATATAGAGTTCTAAGTGGGAGACAAAGTATTTCTGAAAGTATCTCCATGGAAGAAGATTCTGAGATTTGGAAAGAAAGGCAAGCTGAGTCCGAGATTCATTGGCCCTTATGAAATCATTCAACGGGTTGGACCAGTAGCTTACAAACTAAAGCTTCCACAAGAGTTAGAAAAGATTCATGATGTCTTTCACGTCTCTATGCTTCGAAGGTACCGTTCAAATCCCAGTCATGTCATCAAGCCTGAAGAGGTTCGTGTTCATCCTGACATGACATATGAGGAATACCTAGTCAAGATTTTGGCTCGAGAGGTAAAACAGCTCAGGAATAAGCAGATTCCGTTAGTGAAGGTTTTCTGGAATCACCACAATGTTGAGGAAGCAACGTGGGAACCCGAGGAGACAATAAGGCGACAGTATCCCCAGCTCTTCAATTCAGGTAAATTTCGAGGACGAAATTTTTAATTGGTAGGGGAGATTGTAATGACCCCAATACCGGATTAGTCGTAAATATTATTTTTGAGAGTGAATAGTATTTTCGAAGTGAATAGTACTTTTTTTGAAAATTTAAAATATTTCATTGAACCATTAGATAGAGCTCGTCAATACGAGTCCATAGGCGTAAGTTTCGGGTCAAACGGAGATCAAAAAGTGGACCCAAGTGGGGCCCACTTTACGGTAAAAGTGGGGCCAGGTTAAAGGTAAAGTAGGACCCATAAATAGTAAGATGGACCCATGAATAGTAATGTAATAATGGTGTTAGAAATATCATAATTGAATGGAATAAAAATGTAATGATGGTGTTGGAAATATAATAATTGGATGGAATATTAATGTAATGATGTGTTGGAAACATAATAATTGGATGGAATATTAATGTAATGATGGTGTTGGAAACATCATAATTGGAAGGAATAAAAATATAATGATGGTGTTGGAAACATCATAATTAATTAGATCCCATGAATAGTGATGGCATCTTTGACCAGATTTATGAATAGTAACTGTGGGGTCCACAAAATTGAGACTTCGGGATGAATAGTTTCCGAAATTTTTATTTTACGGTCAGAAAGAGGATGATAAGTGGAGTATACTAGTGTAATTTGGTGTAAAAACGAGATCATATAAGCCCCCGAAAGTCAGTCTGAAGTTTCTTTGGTTCGGTTCAAGGGTTGACTGAACTTTGACTGAATTTTTAAAAATAGTTAGAGTGGACAAATGAGTCTATCATAAGAGTATAGAATGCTTAGAATAATTTTTAGAAATTTTTGATAATTTTAGAATTTTATTCTACGGCAGAATCGGACTGAACCGAATTAAACCGGTTTAAGTGAACCGGACCCCAAACGGACTCTGAATGAGCTAAAAATTTGCAGGAAGACTAATTTTAATATTATAAAAATTATGGAATTGGTTAAGAGTGAAAATGAATTCGGGAACATTAAATTTTATCAAAACAGTGGGAGAATGACCCGAAAACTGAAAATTGGACCAAACTGGCTCAACCACTTGGTTGGACTTGGTTGGGTCTGATTGGACCCTTATAAATACCCCTAAAAATCTGGAAATCCCTTTGGATTCCATCTCATTTCAGCTCTCTCTTCTTCCTCTCTTTTCCTAAGTGTTTCTCATTTATTTCTTACCATTTTCTTTCATTTCTTCTTCATATCACCTCAAGATCAAACTTCCTAAATATAATTCAAGTCATTTGAAATCCATTGATTGTCTTGGAATTTCATTTGAAGGACTATAAGTTTGTGAAATCTAAACTTGAAGTTTAGGTGTCAAATTGAGGTAAGAGAATTAAATATTTTAAATTTGGTTTTTAGGCTCCTAAAGGTAATTTGGGATGTTAATTAGATGTTTATTAAGTTTAATTGATGAAAGGAAATTTAGTTTTAACTAGATCTTAATTTTTGTATTTGGACAAAATTATGTCCAATAGGTGAGGGAACTTCTAATCAATCCAAGGGCAAAGAAAAGGTTAATTAAGAAGTGTATTTCAAGAAATTGAGGTTTGTGATTGCAAATTTCATTTAATTCCATGGTAAAAATATATGTTTATGATATGTTTGTGAAGAAAGTATGTGATTTATGCATGTTTAATTGGAATTAACATGATATTCATGCTTAAAAATGTTAAAAATAATAGTATTGATGATTAAAATGAAGAAATAAATTTTGTGTGAAAAATTATTTCTTTGACCGAATGTAAATCATATGAATTTCATGTGTTTACATGATGTTTTATATATATATATGATGGATCTATGGTATTTGGCATGTGAATTAATAAATAGTATGTGTTAGAGCATGTGAAAACATTATATGGTATGTGATGTATGTATGGCCAAATGTATATCATGTGAAAAGTCATGATTTTTATGTGTTTGTATGGTAATTGATGGTATAGTGATATTATTTAATATGTAATTGGCCTAAAAGAATGATAAAATTGATAAAAAGAATTAATATGAATAAATTGGTATGTGGGCCACATGCATGTATGTATGTATGCATGTGTACCATAATGAAATGATGAGTTTATATGACATGTGATGATATTGGAATGATAATCACATGTAAAATGATGAAATGACATGAAAAAGAATGGGATAAAATGGTGATATGGCATAAAAAGTATGTAAGACATGTTAATAATATGAAAAGTAAAATAATATTGCCCTATGTAGTGATCTGGTAGTCAAGTCTAGTTCAGGATATGTTAGCATGCCATAGGGACATAAGACCGCGGGAGTGAGCATGACGTCTCACTAGTTTTTATAGGCCAATGATGGTCCTATTTAGTAAAATATTTAAATGTATTTGTATTGGAATGTACTGGAGTAATCCTTCGGGGTTCTTCAGGTTGGAATGTACCGAACTGATCAATTGAGGTCTTTTCGGGTTTCTGTGAACTTATTAGAGTTCACGTCTCGTTTATCCTGTGCATAGAATTTGCCAGTGTGTTACATGGGCATATTTATGAAAATGTGATTAAATTGGTTAAAATGAGATTAAAATAATATTTATGTGAAGTAAGGACATAAATATTATTATATAAAAAAAAATATTCGAGGGTAAAATGATAATTTGTGCATATATGTGTTAAAAATATTTAATAATGATAAAAATATAAATTAAATGATAAAAGTGAAATAATGTTGAAAATAAAATGAACTAGTGGGAACATGATAATATTAGTCAAATTAAAGTAAACTAATGGTGTAAATATAATTTTTGTAAGGTATAATTGAGCTAATGTAGTTCTTGCCATTTTGAAAAGGTTTAAGGGTATAATAAAATATTGTTATAAAGTAAAAATAATATAATAAATAAAATTAATTATGTGAATTATGTGATTGAGAATTTAATTGAATATAACATTGCATGAATAAGTAATAATTAAATTAAATATGTTTAAGTATGAATATTTAAATGTTATTATTTATTTAATGTTATTCATACATGTGAAATTAATTTAAGTGGAAATTTATGAAATTGCAATCACCACTGAGCATATTTAATGCTCAGCACATAGTTTTATTTGACTGTGTGTAGGTACACAGTAAGATTGGAGCAAAGCATACCTCACATTTTGGAAGTGGTATTGAAGCGTATTAATTGGAATATTTAAGTGTGTTAAGTTTGGCATGTATATGACTTATAATATGTTATTATGGGTTTTGATTTGTAATAGATATTTAAGACCACCACTAGTTTGTAAGTGTTTGTTATGCCTAATAATTGGTAGAAAGTAAGTTTATGTAAAAAAAAAAAAAAATATTTACCGGTTTTAATTAACTGTCTATTTAATAACCTATTTAGTTAAATTAAGTTAACCGGAATAAAATGAACGGAACAGTGATCGGAACGCAGGGTATGCTACAGGATTGATCAGGCAGTTGCCGAGCATGCCATTCCGACCTATCCAGAGTGCAAGCTAGTCAAGCAGAAGCTCAAAAGGTTGAGACCAAAATGGGCAGAAAAGGTGAAGGAAGAGGTGCACAAGCAGATCGAAGCCAAGTTCCTGGTAGAGGTCCAGTACCCAACGTGGTTAGCTAACGTTGTCCCCGTAGCCAAGAAGGATGGGAGAGTCCGAGTGTGTGTTGACTACCGAGACCTGAATAAAGCCTGCCCGAAAGATGACTTTCCTTTACCCCATATTGATGTACTAGTGGATAGCACAGTCGCTTGTATGATGTACAGCTTTGTGGATGGGTATGCGGGGTACAACCAAATGCTTAACAGGATTGTGGGCCGAATCAAGACAGCTTTCATCACGGAATGGGGGACATTCGCTTACCGAGTGATGCCTTTTGAGTTGAAGAATACCGGAGCAACGTACCAAAGGATGGCTACTAAGATCCTGGATGACTTGATCCACATGGAGGTCGAAGTGTATGTTGATGATATGATGATCAAGTCAGCCACTCGAGAGGGACATTTTGAGGCCTTGGAGAAGTTTTTTCAGAGAATTGACAAGTATAATCTTCACCTCAATCCCAAGAAGTGCATTTTCGGAGTTACCTCGGGTAAGTTACTAGGCCATGTGGTAAGCCAAAGGGGAATAGAAGTGGACCCTGATAAAGTCCAGACAATCAAAGAGATGCCAACGCCTTGAAAGGAAAAGGAAGTTCAGAGTTTTCTGGGTAAATTGTAGTACATCAGGAGGTTCATTTCCAAGCTCGCTTCGGTGTGCAAACTAATTTTTGAGCTCCTCAGGAAGAATCAGCCAGTCAGGTGGAACGACGACTGCCAGAAAGCTTTTGATGTCATTAAGGATTACCTTCAGCACCCCCCAGTACTACAGCCGCCACGGCCTGTTAAACCATTGATCCTCTACCTAGCAATAAAGGAGAATTCTGTAGGTGCCATGATGGCCCAAGAGGATGAGTTCGGGGTCTAATTTGCAGTCTACTACCTCAGCAAGAAATTCCTTCCCTATGAAGCCAAGTATGTCGAAGTGGAAAAGATCTGTCTAGCAGTAATTTGGGCTTCGAAGAAACTGAGGCATTACTTTCATTCTTATAAAGTGCAGGCTGTTGCCAAGCAAAACCCCCTCTGATATCTTCAAGAAGCACCCTCCTTGCTAGGAAAGATGAGAAGATGGCTGATTTTGCTGTAAGAATTTTATGTGGAATACGTTACAAGAAAGACCATTAAAGGTCGAGTAGTTGCAAAGTTTTTTATCGACCATCCAATTGAAGGAGACCGACTAGAGTATGAATTCCCCGACGAAAATGTGGTGGCCATCACTGTGCAGAAATGGCAGATGTATTTTGATGGAGCAGTAAATAACAAGGGAGCTGGGACAGGGGTGATTCTGATAACCCTAGATGGTGAGAAGCTCCCCTTAGCCAAGAAATTGAGGTATAAAGCCACAAATAACGAAGCTGAGTACGAAGCCTGCATCTTTAGGTTAGAAGCACTCTTAGCCGTGGGGGCAAAAGTAGTAGAGGTCTTCGGAGACTCGTCTTTAGTAATCCACCAAGTCAGGGGTGAATGGACCATCAAAGAAGAGCGGTTGTTACCATATGTAAAGTGCTTAAAAGAGTTAAGTGGTCAGTTTGAGGTCTGTACTTTTAACTACGTGCCCCGAGATGAGAACCAACTGGCAGATGCCCTAGCTACTTTGGTATCTATGTGGGATAACCCCGAAGGAATAGCCATGAGGCCTGTGCTCATTTCTAGTTTAGACAAGCCATACTTTGAGACTGAGCAAGTTGGGGATGTCGAGGCTACTGATGGAAAGCCATGGTACTATGATGTCCAGAATTATTTGGAAAAGTCAGTACTCCCCGGAGAGGCCACTGAAAAGGACCAGAGGATGATTCACAAACTATCCACTCAATTTATCAGTGTAGATGGGGCGTTATACAAGAGACAAGCCGATGGCATACAACTAAGGTGCTTGATGAGAAAGAAGCCAAAAAAGTTATGGAGGAGACCCATGCAGGTGTCTGTGGAGCCCACATGAATGGTCTAGCCTTAGCAAAGAAAATCATGCGGCAGGGGTTCTTCTGGTTGATGATGGATACAGACTGCTCTAGGTATGTGAAACAATGCCAACTATGCCAACAGTATGCTAATCTGAGACACCTACCAGTTTCGGAGTTGTGCAACCTGACGTCTCCATAGCCATTTGCAGCATAGGGGATTGACATTATAGGAGAAATACACCCGACAGCCTCCAACGGACATAGATTTATTGTGGTCGCTATTGATTATTTCACCAAGTGGGTGGAGGCCGAATCTTTCAAGAAGTTAGGAGCCCGGGAGATGGCCAGATTCATTGAACGAGACCTAATTTGAAGGTACGGGCTCCTGCATCACATTGTGTCGGACAACGGGGTACAATTCTAAGCTGAGACTAAACAGGTGCTCAAGAAATATGCCATTCAACACCATAAGTCATCTCCCTACCGACCACAGGCTAACGGAGCAGTCAAGGCGGCTAATAAGAACATCAAGAGGATACTGGCTACGATAGTGCAAACCTATAAGGACTGGGCCGAGAAATTACCGTTTGCACAATGGGGCTTCAGGACCACTGCTAGAACTTCTACAGGGGCTACCCCTTTCTCCTTGGTTTACGGAACAGAAGCAGTCCTACCGGTGGAAGTAGAACTCCAGTCATTGAGGGTGGTAACAGAAGCTTAGCTTTCAGAAGCCGAATGGGCCCAGCAGCGGCTACTGCAGTTGAACCTGTTAGATTAGTATAGGATGCGGGCATACTACCACAATTAGATCTACCAGAAGAGATTAGCTCGCTCATTTGGGAAGAAAGTAAGGAAGCACCCACTGAAGGAAGGGGACCTAGTCTTCAAGCAGAAGAGGCCAGGAGTTCCGGACTTTCGAGGCAAGTTTAGGCCAACTTGGGAAGGACCCTTCATTTTGAAGAAGCTTTTGTCTAAAGGGGCCGCAATTCTGACGGATAGCGATGGAAATGAATTCAAGGAGCCGGTCAACGTCGACAGATTGAAGAGGTTCCATGGCTAAGGGCTAAAAAAAAAATGTAAAGTATAATAAAATAAAAGAAAGAGAGAAAATGTTCAATCAAGAAAACCCGAGAGTAGGGGTGTGCAACGGTCGGTTCGGTTCAATAACCGAACCAAACCGAAAAAATCGATAACTGAAATATTATAATTTATATAAACCGAATCGAACCGAAACTATAAGAAAACCGAACTAAAATCGAACCGAAATTTTTGGTCGGTTTGGTTCGGTTAACCGAAAAACTGAAAATCTAAAATTATAATTAAAAAAATTATCTAAAAAATTATACAAAATTATAAATCATAAAACTAAAATTAAAAAAAAAATAAAATTGAAACATATACATATATAATTTAAGTTCAAGCCCCTTAAATTGATAAAAAAAAATACAAAAATAATTTTTTTATATAAAAATTGGATAAAATAATATATAAATTTAAAATTTCGGTCGGTTCGATTTTTCTTCGATTTTTGCCTTTCAAAATCGAACCGAAATAACTGATTTACATATAAATTCAAAATCGAAACCGAACTGAATTAAAAATATCGGTTGGTTTGGTTCGATTTTTCGGTTTTAACCGAATTTTGCTCATCCCTACCCGAGAGGTCTGATTGATAACAGGAGTTGTGATGCTTTTGAAATCTATCTCGAGATTAAATGTGGTCTGGTACCTTGGGCCTAATGTTGAATAATGATCATGTGTAATGAAATCACACAAGAAAAATGTACATGTATACAATCATGCACTCAGAGTAGTTCTTTTATCCAATAAATGTCCATAGTTCCTTTCAAACAAGTAATATGTCACTCCCCATTTGAATGCGCACAATTTATTTGTTGTTGTTGCTGCAACCGACAAAAACTTTATCCTAAAAAAAAAGGTCGTTAGAGATGAAAACCGTGACTGGCGCTCTAAGCAAAAGTTAGGCCAAAGGGCAGGGTGAAAACCTGAGAACAGGCAGTCTGCCCTATAAAAAAATAATAATTAATAAAAGCCGCTGGATTGGGTTGGGTCCATTCTAGGCAAAAAAATAAGGCACAGGGTTATGTGAAAATTCGACAAGGACGTATTTCCCGCTAAAAAAAGCTAGTGTAAAAATCTACAAGGGACGTACTACCTTTAAAACAATGACATACGACGCTTGGAGTAATAAGGCGGCATTACCTTGGGCAACCCCTTTCAAGCAGAGATGCACATCGAGCAGTTCTCCCTGAAAATTATGAGTCAGGGTCCCTAAATCAGGACAGTGCCTTCAGACCCTTGGGGGCATAATCGACCAAACAAATCCATGAGTCGCTTCAGCTGAAGTTATCACACCTCGACCACTGGGCCACTCAGATGAATGGTGTCAACTGCATCTTGCATAACATATGCATGTGCACCTGCATAACTTACCCTTGCATACAAATCTCTTTTGATTCCGCAGGAAAGTCTAGCACCTTCGCACACCGACAAGCTGGTGTTTATCAGTCGCTCAGCCGTGGTTTCACACACCGACAAGCTGGTGTTTCACCAATCACGTTTTTCAAAGTCTGGCATCTTCACACACCGATAAACTGGTGTTTATCAGTCGCTCAGCCATGGTTTCACAAACCGACAAGCTAGTGTTTCATCAATCACGTTCTTCAAAGTCTGGCATCTTCACACACTGATAAGCTAGTGTTTATCAGTCGCTCAGCCGTGGTTTCACACACTGATAAGCTGGTGTTTTATCAATTATGTTCTTCAATGTTAGGCATCTTCACACACCGATAAGCTGGTGTTTATCAGTCGCTCAACTGTGGTTTCACACATCGATAAGCTGGTGTTTTATCAATCACGTTCTTCAAAGTCTGGCATCTTCACACACCGACAAGCTGGTGTTTATCAGTCGCTCAGCCATGGTTTCACACACCAATAAGCTGGTGTTTTATCAATCGCGTTCTTCGAAGTCGGACGTCTTCACACACCAACAAGCTGGTGTTTATTAGTCGCTCAGCCGTGGTTTCACACATCAACAAGCTGACATTCATCAATCACGTGACCAACAATAGTTCCATAACGCCGATAAGTTAGCAAGACCAAGTTCGGAAAAGTGACCGCCTCATGTACGCATCTCTCCCCTTCTTTTCTGAATTTTGGCTCATTTAAGCACCTAAGTTCTAGAGTTCCCCAAAATTGGGGGCAACTCTAGACACCGGGTCCCGAGGAAGTCCAAGATCAGGATTACCCGATGATGAAAACAAAAGACCGATTTTCGGCGAGAAAAGTGAGAATCGATTGTTCCCTTGTCAAAAGTGTGTTTTTTTTCGAAAAATAATTAGAAATATATATTTTAGGAATTAAAAATTAAAATAGGGTAGAAAATATTAATTTTGTGTCCTTAGAGCTTTTATTAAAAAAAAAAAAATCGCGAGTGCCACCTGCGGCAGCGCGCGGGGGGCGCCCGTACGGCAGGCTGCTCTGGTGCGCACGGGCGCCCGCGCAGCAGATGCCCCAGCGCGCGCGGTCGCCTCCACCACGCGCGCCTGTTTGGCGCGCGCCGTCTTCCCTCTTTACACGGGCAAGAATTGCCTCGTCGCTTGCCTGCGTTTTCCTGTGTTCTCACTCTGTTTTCCAGTCCATTTTTACCATTTTCTTTCACCCTTTTATGTTTATTTCGATTAACAAAATTAAAAAGATCATTTTGTCTTGCCCTATTTTTGGCCAAGACTGAAAATTAAAGGGGAACTTCCCTTCATTTTCAGGGCATGGCAACGTTTTACAAATGATTTTTTTTGGCTTTTCTCTCTAGCATTTTTTCACTCTCCAGGAAGCATTTTCTTGTTCAAAAAATTCTTCAAAAATCTTTAAGTGTTCTTCTCAAGTTCTAGTCTTTGCTACTCTAAAATATTTAATCTTGGGTTGATTTGAGCAAGAGAAATTAATTTTCTTGGCTTATTCATCCCACCAAAAATATTTTCTCGAACTAATTTATTTAAAACATAGATTTTTATACTTGTTTCGAATATTATCATCATCAAAAATCGACAAGGGGAACGGATTGAGACATCCTATTTTCGATCTAAAAATTATGAGGGTAAAACACTTTGGAACCACCTTATTTCTCCTCTATTTATTGTTTATTTACGGTTAATTAATTTTGTCATTCTTACTATATTTGCCATGCTCCTTTCCTAGTCATTTTGACATTATTGGCTACTGTTAGCACTCTTTAGCTATTAATTTGATTTTGTATGGTTTTATTTCATTTGTTCCCTGCTAGCCTCCTTTCTACCCTGTTATTCTTGTTTTCATGACTACTATTATATCTATTATTATTATTATTATTATTATACACATATGTTCGCTGGCTTGGTCAACGCTATTATTATTATTATTATCATCACTTATTATCCTGCTTTTATTGCTATTAATCAATATTAGTTTGTACTATTGTTATTAGGTTTATTTAGCTTATTCATATTATTATTATTATCTATTTATCATTATTTATTATTCTTTTTTTTATTATTAATGTTATTGTTATTATTATTATTGTTATTATTATTACTATTATTATTATTTTTATTATTATTATTATTAATATTCTGTCCTTACCATTATCATTGTATATCTATTTTATGCTTATTGATTGTTATATTATTATTTATTGTTAATATTATTACACTGTGCATTTGCTCGATTAATCCTTTTAGAATTATTACCAATATTTTTGACGTTAATTTTTGTCTGAGATTTAACTTGAGTCGGGTTATCTGAGCATCCCGTGACTCCCCGGATGGATCGCGACGCGTGGAGGGTAACACCGGTTTTGGTGAGATCTTTATCAACTCTTCCTTTATGTTGTGTTATGTGTTTATTTGTAAAAATTTTATTCATGCACGCGTGTGATAAAAATTCACAAAAATATTTCTATAATTAACATGATTTTTTTTTACTAATAAAATTGGGACCAATATCCCTTATTTTAGCCCGATAAATAAAAATGTCATTCTTAAAACGAAGAGTCAATTTTCTCCAAAAATGGGATCATTTATCCCCGTTTTCATCAAACAACCAAAACGGCTCTTCGAACCCTCTTCAAATAAATTTGAAGAAACCAATGTTCCTAAACCTTCAATAAGCGCAAAGGAACCAATGTTCCTAAAATAAATGCCCCGATTTATGTATGTCCTTTTATTTTGATCTTGTGTTAGTGTTTTTAAATTCAAGTTCATTTCTTTTTGGGTCCTTGTAATTAATTTTGGGGCAATTTATTTATTTTTGGGAATTGTATTCCGTCCCATTTATATCTTTAGCTTCCTTTTATTAGGGTTGTATTCCTCCCCTATTTCTCTTGTAATTGTGTGCTTGCGTGTTTATCACTTTCATTTATCGCTTTCATTTATTTCCTCTACGTGCTTTAATTGCGCCTTTAACTTTAAATGCATTGATCGTGTGAGATGAGAGATATAATTTTAAGAAGTTAAAAATCCATTTATAATTAACCAAAGCATAAATAAGAGGGAAGTTCCAAACACCGAATCTTTGGTATAGACCGTTAGAAGTGAGAGACTTTTCCTAATTTCTTGCAAATTGGGTGGCGACTCCAAATACCTCAAAGGTGCCTTTAGGCGTCATTAGGCTAGGTGGTTCTTCCTAATATTCTATTAGGAGGGGTACACCTATGATGTCTTATGGCGCCCATAATCAAAAGACGCAAACCAATCCCTCGAATCCTAAAGGTGGATTCAATGGCGAGGGCCCTTGCTGGGTTCCGGCACGCGTCACACATACCATAAGCTTATAATGGGTAAATCTCTCCATGACTAATATAAGGTAGTACATGAAATCAAAATAGTCTTATTAAAGGTTGTAGCTTGGCTTAGGGTAAAGTAGGACAATTTTGGTTTAGTAGCTCATAATGTGTAAAGAAAAAGTATCACCATATCATAAGAGACTTAAAATCTAAGCATAACATGATTTTATGACATTCTAACTTACTATTCTAACTCCCTTCTTAATGACCACAGTTTTCTACTAGTTTTTTTTTTCTTCTCTTCTTTTATTTGTTTTTAGATATAACATTTTTTTATGAATATTGTGGGTGTATTTTATACTCCATCCCACTTTTTTTTTCTCTCCAGAAACTAGCATTTTTCTAATATTGGACTTTAAGAATAAGGGAATTAAACTCATAATTTAATTAACATCATGCTTACTTTAAACAAAATGTGTTTCCAATGATATAGCAATCCTAATTCTCTCCACAAAAAGGGTAACAAAAAGAAATAGTTAATTGTTTAGCAAAGGAATTTGTCTAATTATATGCTTCACAACAAAAATAGGTTAAAGGCTCAAAATTTGCTACCTAAAGTAAAAAAGTGTAAGTTTTTTAAAGCAAGCTAAAATGGTTTAATCTAAATGCCCTTATCATTTTTCATACACATCTCATACTAAATGTAGTCTCAAAATTTATTAAAAATAAGTTCTAGAGGATATGACATATTAAGGCTCTCATACAAGAAAAATTTCAATGTACAAGGCTCAAAAGCTCACTTTAGCTATAGGTCAAATTACCCTAAGAAATGAATTGCCAAAATAATCCGTTTTTACATGTGAAAAGATACTCAACTTAAAAAGAACCTATACTAAAGTGCTTTGCCAAGTCATGACCTTCACTATGTACTTAAATTTCAAAGTAAAATAAAAATGACATTCCTCAAGAATTTGATTAACTAGACTAATACTAAAAGAAATTCAAGCTATAGCATGCATATATTCCCAAATAGGCCCCAAATATACAAGCTCCAAAATTAAACAAACTCACAAATAAAAATAAAAACCTAATACTAACATCTCATGCATATCCACAGGCTATTCTAAACACACACACAAATGTACATACAATAATAAAATGTATTCCCCCACACTAAAAGGACACAATGTCCTCATTATGTAAGAAAATCAAACACAAATGAACACACAATAGAAAAACAAGCAGAACACACAATATAAAAAGAAGTAAAACACAACACAATAGAAAGAAAAATAAAAATGAAAGTAAAAAGTCAAAGAGTTAGGAGAAAACTGATCTCAATTCCCATGTGGGGAATCAGGTGGAGAAGGTGTAATTTCGACATTATTCTGTCGGAAGAAAGAGAGAAGTTTGCGACTTAAACTCTTCTGGCTCTTATGCATTCCACGTATGGTGGTCTCCATGGAATCCATTCTTGCTGCCATGCTTTGGTTGGTAGCCTCTACCCCATCCAAGCGCGTGATAACTTACAGCCAACCAATAGAATCATCCCCTCTACCAGCAAACACTCCAGCTCCTTCTTCATCAGATTTCTCATCCTCGGAATCCTCATTTTCAGCAGCTGCAATAGAGATTTCGGGTGCTTTACCTTTGCCTTAGTCCACACTTGGACCTTTAACCTGCACATCACGGTTAATAAACCTTATAGGCCATTCATCTCTTGTTAATGCGTTAGCATTTCTTAAATATTTGGCATCAAGCAGGGCAACATTTTCATGTTCATCCATGACAAAATTGTGCAATTTCCCTAAACATTCTAATACAATCCCAGTCACCATGTGGCACATACCTACTATTTTAGTTCGTGCAATAGAAGCATGATATAGGCCATCAAAAATAAAATTAATAGAGCATGGTATTTTTTTAGATTGTAAAAGGTCTAAAACAAATAAGTCATTGGTTTGAACTTTATTACTCTCCACTCACCTAAACAAAGCATGACATATATATTTATGAAACAACAATAATACATCATCTTTAAATTGACGATTTTTGGAATTCTTATTATTAAATTCATCCAAACCAGTTAATTTTTTTCACACTGAAGCAAGATTAAAAGTGTGAAAATCAAATCTTTTGCCATTTAGGGGAAAATCAAACCAGTCATGCATCTCATCAAAACCAAAAACATATTTGGTGCCTTGGTACCTAAATTTGAAACTAATCTTCCTCTTGTCAACATATTCAAGAGTGACAAAAAATTCTACAGCCCAATCTTTCCTAATAGGCAAAGTGAGATGCACAAATTGACCCCAATGCATATATTTCAAATATTTCTCAAATTGCTCAGTTATTCCTAAATCATTCAATAAAGGAAAATGCACATGCCACATACCTACATAGGTTTTCTTAGCAACATAGAGAAATTTCTCACCTTCTTTGTCTGTGTAAATAGGAAATGGGCAGTTGTACTTGATTCGGAGAGACATCGAGTCAAAAGCTTGGGCTTGAGCACTTGAGTCGCCAGTTGTCTTCTTCCCTTTTTCCTTGTTTGCCAGAGTTTTGGTACGCACCATTTTAAAACTTGCAGCAATATAACAAAAATCCAAGACAAAAATACAGAAAAACCAAGGAAAACCAAATGTGAAATCAACGGAGAAGAAGAAGTTTGAGAGAAACCCTATGCAAACTGAGAAAGAAAACTGAAAACCAAAGTGAAAGTGAAGGATTAGGGCATAAAAGGTATTTATAGGATTATTTAAAACTAGTGTCCAATGGTTAAAATTCCCCAAAATTTAAAATCCCGTGTTCTATCACGAGCTCGCGATAATGTCGTGCTCGCGATAAAATTGAAATCACGTAATTTCCTTTCTCACAAAACCAATCGCGCTCACGATAGAATGTTTTTTCCCTGATCTGTCGCGCTCGCGACAATATGAAAAACTCAATGAAAATTTTTGCTTGTTCAAGAAAACTTAATTATTTGAACAACTCTAAGGACTTACTAATTACGACAACTTGTAGAATCAAAAATAAACTATATTAGTATACAAAATCAACATAAAAAAAATGCAATGCATAAATAAAAATAAAAAGAATGTGCAAATAACCTTCAACCCAACTTCAAAGAGATACTTGAGACCTCTCTCCCTTGAAAAGTTCTGTAATGCCCCAAAAAAATTTCTGTATTTTTATTTAATAACTTGATGCGCTAAAAATTCGTTGAAGGTTAAATTTTTGATACTTTAGAGGTGGATTTTTCTTGGAAGCTATACAATGTAATTATTCATTATATTTTCACATGTTAATAGATAAGAAATAATAAGTAAATAGAGATTAAATAATTTTAACATGTGATAATATTTCCTTGGGTCTAGAATTATCTAAACAATTGAGATTTAACCTAGAATTAGACGGAGGATAAAAAAAAATGGAAAAGGGGAGAGGCACAAAAAAAGGGGAAAATGGGAAAGGAATGAAACCGAGAAACCGAAGGAGAGCGAGCAGCGGAAGGCACCACCGGCGACCACTAACGGTGATCGGGGTAGCAATCGGACCGACGCCCACGGTAGTGCCGTTCCCGTGGTGTCTTCCTCCGATTCGCGGCGTCGTTGTTCTAGGGAAGCGAGAGAAGAACCGCGAGCTTCTCCGGCATTTACCGGCTAGCTCCGATAGCGAATGATGAGAAGAATGGCACGACGGGACTCCTTGTGGTCAAGCGAGTCTTTTGGTACCCATGGCTGGTCCTCAATCGCCGGCAACGAGCAGATCAGAGAGGGAGAGACTGAAGCTGCCGACGTCAATTTCGATAAAACGAAGGGCAGTCTCAGCGCGTGACCACCGAAAAAGAAACCCCGAGGCTCTGAGCTCCCTCTTGGTGGTTTCGGTGCCTCCGGTGGAGCTCCGGCGACGGTGAAGGGGGCCAAAATATGCAAAAATCTGGTATGTGACTTCCAAATTTACTTTTCTAGCATGATTCTTAAATAACTAAATTGTTTAGGGAAAGTTTGCGATCGGTGATTGTGTGTGCTTAGCGTGATAGCTCAGTTGGTTGATTATTAACGCTTGATTATTGCTAAGATCGTATGCTTATGTTTAGGAGAGTAATAAATCTTGAAATAGAATATGTACAAATAGTTGAATAGTAAACCTCCTATATTGTGTGCTGTGTTAAGTTCAATTGTTGGCTTTTAATTGTTTATAGGATATAGTAAAATGGTGTTTAGGTATGTAGAAAATTATAAGATGTAAAAGTTATGTAAGATAGTGATTTTAGTGAATTTATGCTTGAAATGAAAACTAAATAAAAATAGTCATTGATGATAATTAGAGGACTTGGGATGTTCAAATGGATATTAGATACCTAACTTGTTTACCTTAAGTGGAATTCACATTATTCATATAACTATATGTGAACTAAGCTTGAAAAATGAAATGAAATTAGGTATATGTATATATGAAACTAGGATGGAATTTATCATGAAGAAAATAATTTAAAGTAAGTGAATAAGATTTAATAAGAAAGTATACAGGAAAAAGGGACTGAATTGTAGTAGTTTTCTCTCAAATAGCTATTAGTATGGTGGTTATTTTGGGTCCGCAAGCTGGCAATTCACCCTGCAGATCACCCTTTTCACTTGTGAAAATATAATGGCATAGAATAAGTTATATTAATTGTTTGTAATGTATAAAAATAAGACAAGTGTATTGAAATATTGAGAGGGTGTGGTTACTTGTTATATTAGTAACAGCATCAACATAATCATTCATTTATGCTACTTGACTATATGTGATATTATAAATAGAATGCAAATTTCTATAATATTCATATATTTAATAGTTATATTTTATTTATTTTTATTTCTTTGATCAGGGGGCTGATCTTTGAATTTTAAATCGATTTAATGTCATAGTAATATTAGTCTAAAACAATCTTAAAGAACAAGAGTTAATTGCATGAATATTGGGTATGTACATTATGTTTATATAAAATTTATGTTTATATGTGATTGTGTTCCATGATATGTATGCGAGAACGGACTATCTTATATTGTTAGTACTTGTATATATATATATATATATATATATATATATATATATATATATATATATATATATGTATAAATGTGTGTTGGTATGAAATGATTATAAATGTGAACATATGGGTATGAAGTGGAATATGTATTAATTGCTAATATTGGAAAATAAATTATGTAATATAAGGGATATTATGAATGTGATAGTGAAGTAAATAAGTGAGAGTGACATGGATTGAAAGAATGTTGCCCTTAGTAAACGATAGGAAACGTAGGTTGGGTATAATTGGCCGGCCATGGGATGTGATTTATTTGGAGTGTAGGATGGTTTTGATTACTATTTAGAGTGTAGAATGGATTTTGAACACTTTTATTTGGAGTGTAGGGTGGATTTGGATATTATTTGGAGTGTCGGAAGGATTTTGAACACTTTTATACGGAGTGTAGGATGGAAACTTGATTGATGTGATGGGTGATGTATTTGAATATTGTTGATTTGTATTGTAGGTTATTGAGAACCAACAAATTAGGATTGAAGTGTAGTGCCCGGTATTGGCCACTTCAATCCATAGTCCCATGTATCCCATCGATGTGTTCTATCGGATTACTTTGGGGCAATAACTGTAACAAATAATTGAGTGAAATAAGACATGCTTGGTTATATGGATTTAAAAAGTTATAAATTGTAAGTGTATTGAATGCATAATAATTGATCTTATGCAGTGACTGAGAATTTGCTAAATAATATAGTTATGGCGAATCTTATATCAATTATAATGCATTGTTATTTACATCGGAATAGAATTTATCCATCAGATGTAGTGATGAACCTATGATGGAATATTAAACAAAATCTTAATTTTGCTTCAGCTGAACCATAGTATAACAAATTGGTTTCTCATATTAATTATATTATATATATAATTTCGTCAACTTATTAAGTGGCAAGATAATTAGTATTACGGTATGTATTAATTTGACTGTAAATGAATGACTTATTACACTGTATTAAAACATGTAGAACTATGTGGTTCTGATTCCCAAATTTGGGATACGTAGGAAGCTTGGAACTTCGTTCCAAGTCCGAACCAAATCATAGGAAACTGATAAGTATATAAAAGTTTTAAGTGTATAAAATACTATAAAATGCATAGCTATGTGCTATATTGTTAAAAACCCTAAATATTTTAAGTAGGTATATGGTAGGCAGTTGTTAAAAAGAAGTGAGTATTAACAAATAGATCGGTATCCTGTATAATAACATAAGAAGGGTATTGCCGAGTAAAATAAATAAAAGAATGGTTTAGCCATGGAATAATTGTTTGATCTTGTAATTCATATTTGGATGATGGATTGTGGATATTGAAGGTTAGTGTAAATATATGCCTGGATGAAGGAAAAGTGTACATTATTTTTTATTTTATTTGAAACAGTGTATGAATTGAAAGGACAAATTCACAACTGTTGGTGGATTTGCCCTTTATTTGAATATTTTGAGGAGGATGGGAAAAATTGATAATGCATTGGATTTATTGTGGAGTTGAGATATGTGGATACGTTATAGAAGTGAAATTTTTAACTATTTAACAGGGGGATAGAGACCCGTATAGGGGAGACTCTGTTTGATTTTCTGTAAAATTTGAGGTGATTTGCTTTTTTATAAGTTTAATATAAAATAAAAGGTTTGGATATCTAGTAAATCGATTAGCATAACAATTTGGGGTAACATTTGATATCCGATTTCCAATGGGTCGGGTATCGGGTGTTACAAGTTCCTTCCAAATATACCTTACATCTTTGACCATTGGCTTTAAACAATTCCCCTTTATTATTTTGAAGCTCTAAATAGCCATGGTCAAATACTTGTGTTACCTCAAAAGATCCACTCCACTTAGACCTCAATTTTCCAAGAAATAATTTTAACCTAGAATTAAATAGAAGAACTTTATCCCCAACCTTAAAGCTCTTATATCTAATGTGAGTATCATGCCATTGCTTTGATATTTTTTTATATATTCGTGCATTTTCATAAGAAATTAGGCGTAACTCATTAAGTTCATTCAATTGTAAAAACCTTTTTACACTAGCCTCCTTAATGTCATAATTCAAAGTCCAAATGGCCCAATAAGCTTTATGCTCTAATTTAACAGGCAAATGGCATGCTTTCCCATACATTAACCTATATGGTGACATCCCGATAGGTGCTTTGAATGCCGTGCGATATGCCCATAGTGCATCATCTAACGTGTGTGCCCAATCTTTCTTAGAGTTAGAAACCGTTTTCTCTAAAATCCACTTAAGCTCTCTATTGGAAACCTCTACTTGACCACTTGTTTATGGATGGTAAGGAGTAGCTACCCTATGATGCACACCATACTTATGCAATAGTGAAGCAAAAGATCGATTAATGAAATGCGTACCTCCATCACTTATGATAGCTCTTAGCACTCCAAATCTTGAAAAGAGTTTCTTTAAAAACTTTATCACCACCTTTGAATCATTGGTTGGCATTGCTTTAGCTTCAACCCATTTTGAGACATAGTTGACCCCAACCAATATATATTTTTGCCCAAAAGATGAAGGAAAAGGACCCATAAAGTCTATCCACCACACATCAAATATCTCTACTTCTAAAATGCTATTCAAAGGCATCTCATATCTCTTTCCAATATTACCAGCCCTTTGACACCTATCACAATGAGCTACAAAATTCCTAGTATCATGAAATAAGGTAGGCCAATAGAAACCACACTCAAGCACACGAGAGGCAGTTTTTGTACTACCATTAAGACCCGAATACAAAGATGAATGGCAATGTGTCAAAATGTTTACAAGCTCATCCTCACTTACACACCTACGAATTACACCATCCCCTCCAAGCTTAAATAAATAGGGCTCCTCCCAAAGGTAATTCTTGACATCACTAAAAAACTTTTTCCTTTGTTCCCATGTCAATCCATGAGGTACAATCCCTGCAGCAAGAAAATTAGCAAAATCTGCAAACCACGGTACATTTACTTGCTCAATTGACATTAAAGATTCTTCCAAAAAAGATTCATTAATGTCATTGTTATCCCCTATAGGTCCTTCATCATTTTCTAACCCTGATAAGTGATCAGCCACTAAGTTTTCAGAACCCTTCTTATCTCTAATCTCAAGGTCAAATTCTTATAACAACATAACCCAATGAATTAACCGAGGTTTAGCATCTTTTCTAGCAAATAAATACCTAAGTGCTGCATGATCCGTATAGATTATAACTTTAGATCCTAACAAGTAAGACCTAAATTTATCACATTCATAAACAACAGCTAACATTTTCTTTTTAGTTGTGGTGTAATTCACTTGAGGTGGCGACAAGGTATGGCTAGCATAGTAAATGACATGCAAATGTTTACCTTGATGTTAACCAAGCACACATCCTACAGCAAGGTCACTTACATCGCACATAATTTCAAAAGGTACACTCCAATTAGGTGAAGTTATTATGGGTGCACTCACAAGAGCTTTTTTTAACGTGTCGAAAGCTTTCATACATGCATCAGAAAATTTCAAAGGCACATCCTTTACCAACAAGTTTGTTAAAGGTTTAGAAATTAATGAAAAATCTTTTATAAATCTTCTATAGAATCCCGCATGTCCTAAAAAGGATCTGACACCCTTAAGTGTAGTAGGTGGTGGCAACTTCTCTATCAATTCAGTTTTTGCTCTATCAACTTCTATACCTCTGCTTGAAATTTTATGGCCAAGAACTATCCCTTCCTCTATTATAAAGTGGCATTTTTCCCAATTGAGTACCAAGTTGATCTCCTCACATCTAGCCAATACTCTATCCAAATTTCTTAAACACAACTCAAATGAACCACCATAAACTGAAAAATCATCTATAAAAACTTCCATGATTTCTTCTATCATATCCCCAAAAATAGAAGTCATACACTTTTGAAAAGTTGCTGGTGCATTACATAGCCCAAAAGGCATCCTTCTATAGGCAAAAGTCCCATATGGACAAGTAAAGGTGGTCTTTTCTTGACCACTAGGATATATGAATATTTGGAAATACCTCGAATAACCATCTAGAAAACAATAATGAGAATGGCCAGCTATCCTCTCCAACATTTGATTAATGAATGGCAAAGGAAAGTGATATTTCTTAGTGGCTGAATTCAACTTTCTATAGTCAATACAAACCCTCCAACCGGTGGTGGTTCTAGTAGGAATCAAATCTCCATTCTCATTTCTAATTACAATCATTCGCCCTTTCTTAGGCACACAATGAATAGGACTCACCCATGCACTATCCGAAATCGGATAGATAATCCTAGCATCTAACAATTTAATGACTTCTTTTTTAACTACTTCCTTTATATTAGGATTAAGCCTCCTTTGTCTATCAGCCTTAAGCTGACACTCATCTTCCATGTTAATTCTATGTATGATAACATTTGGACTAATTCCTTTCAAATCAGAAATTTGCCAACCTATACTTTTAATCCTTTTTCTAACAACCTCTAATAATAAAGACTCTTACTTACTAGTTAGCTTGTTAGAAACAATGATATGTAAAGTATTATTTGAACCAAGAAATGCATACCTCAAATGGCTTGGCAGTTCTTTCAATTCCACATTAGGAGGACTTACAATGGAAGGTGGCAAAGGTGCCTCATTTATATACAAAAGTTATGGCTTTGAGCTCTCTTGCTCCACCTCCTCATAAACTTCTTCTTCAATATTAACCTACTCTTGACCTGCATCATCTAATACTTGCAAAACACAAGCATCAATGACATCAATTTTCATGCATACATTCTCATCCATGGGGTATTTGAGTGCTTTATCCATGTGATACTCTACACTATCTTCCCCCACTCTTAACACTAAAGTTCCTTCATAAACATCAACTAAAGCCCTACCAGTTCTCATGAAAGGTCTCCCTAATATCAATGGGCATTTTACATCAAAAGCAAAGTCTAAAATAATAAAGTCAGCAAGCAAAATAAATTTATCAACTTTAACAAGTACATCTTCTACTATACCATATGGTTTCTTAATAGATTGATTAGTCAATTGCAAGACCATTGAGGTAGGTTTAACATAATTCAAACATAACTTCTTAAAGATAGACAATGGCATAAAATTAATGTTTGCCCCCAAATCACATAAATACTTAGGAAATTCAACATCCCCAAAATACAAGGAATAGTAAAACTCTCATTATCTTTAAGCTTAGTGGGCAAATTATTAGTGATTATTGAACTACATGTCTCAGTCAACTTAACAGTAGATAGGTCTTCCCAACTTCTTTTCTTAGAAATTAAGCCTTTAAGAAACTTTGCATATTAGGAATTTGAGTTATAGACTCAATAAAATTCAAATTGATATGTAAATGCTTTAATTTATCAATAAAAGTTTGAAATTGCTTATCATGATTTTGCTGCTTAAGCAGTTGTGGAACAAGGTTGGAAAATTTTGGAAGAATTTGCCTTGGTAGCCCCTTCTATCGCGCTTGCGACAGGTGTCACGCTCGCGATGTTAGCCGGTCTCTCCCTTGTTGCGCTCGCGATAGGCATCGTGCTCGCGACAGAAGACTCATCCTTCTGAAAATTTTTTTCCTGCACATCTTTATCCTTGTTAGTAGTAACAAATTCATTAGTATAGGATTTACCTGACCTCAATTTAATTGCCCTAAGATGTTCCCTTGGATTTTCCTCCATATTACTTGGTAAAATTCCTTGTAAGCGTGAAGGTAAAGCCTTAGCAATTTACGCTAATTGCACCTCTAAGTTATGGATTGATGAGGCATGATTTTTAGTGATTTGATCAAACTTTGTCTCTAGCCTCTTTTGGTTCTCTTCTTGTGAACTAAACTTCAAATTAATCCCTTCTAAGAACCTATCCATCTTAACCTCTAAAACTCCAAACCTATCTTGAGGTTGTTGAAATCTTACACCTCTATTCTGATTGCTACTATTTCCCCAAGAAAAATTTGGATGGCTTCTCCAACCAGGGTTATAGGTATTTGAATATGGATTCCAAAGCCCTTGTCCTTGGATAAAGCTCACCTATTCCTCCGTACTAGCTATTCCCAAATTACACATTTCACTAGTATGACCTTGTTGACCACAAATGGTGTGTACATTTGGTGGGCTTCCTCCCATACCTAGGCTATTAATCTTATGAGTCAAAGCCTTAACTTGGGCTTGCAATGCTACCACCAAAACAATTGAATGTATCCCCTAACATTAGAAGAATTAGATTCCCTTACTCTTTCGGTTGTCCACATGCAATTATTCATGGACAATTTCCTCTAATAACTCAAATACAGCTTTCATTATTTTTTTCATAAGAGAACCACCGGCTGCAGCATCTATTGTTCATCTAGTTGTGGGATTTACTCTATTGTAAAATGTTTGCATAAACAACTCCCTTGGAAGGTTGTGATGTGGACAACTTCTCTGCAATTCTTTAAACCTTTCCCATGCTTCATACAAAGATTCAATGTCATGTTGAGAAAAAGTAGTGATATCTTTAATAATTTTTGCAGTTTTGGCTAGAGGAAAATACTTAGATAAAAATGCTTGAGCCAATTGGTCCCAAGTTGTAATAGATCCTCTAGCAAGGGAATTCAACCAAGCCTTTGCCTTATCCTTCAAAGTGCAAGGAAAAAGCCTAAGCTTGATTGCATCCGTAGAAACTCCATTAATTTTGAAGGTATCACAAATTTCTAAGAAATTTGCTAAATGAGCATTTGGATCCTCATTATGTCGGTCAAGTTTGATAAAATGGACTTAAAAAGCTAATTGAATTAAAAACCAATTAACTGAAGAGAGGGATGTTGGGAGCAAAACGATTGCACAAGAACTTCTTTTTGAGTGTTTAAAATCAAAGGTCATTTTACCAATAAGATGACATGACTAGAATAAGTTGTTTAGATGGTCTTTAGATAGGTTGTTGAGAGACGAACAAAATTTTGTGACATGTGGCACATCGACATCAACATTTTCATTATGATCTGTAATGCAGGATTTAACTGTTAATAATGCATGCTTTATTAATGGCTTGGAGATTTCTTCACTTTGAAGAGTGCTCCACATGCTACATAGCTAATTGATTACCAGTATTGCTTGCATATAGAAGCATTGTATTTGTGGCAGTTTGCTTTTCAGATTTTTATCAATTAATTGATTCAAAAAAGAAAATTAAATGATAGATTAATTGTAATGGAACTGACAAAGACGGTTATTCTAGGCTCATTATGCCATTTATGTATGCCTGATAAATAAATCAATGAAAGCACCTTGCACACTCAGTTAGGCCAACCCCGTGGGTCTATTGGCAAAAGGCCTATTATACTTTTAAATTGGGCATTCTTTATGAATTTTTAGCTGTCTATTAGAAAAATATTTGTGGATGAGTCAACATACGTGGTTTATAATGAGAGAAAGGATGAGAAGAAAAATGATAGTTTTAGTTTGAAGATTTTTTATAACTTATTATTAATTACGTAATTCTTCAATAATTTCAATATTTCATCAGGAGCAGCAGCTACTGCTACTATTAGATTAGGGAAAAGGGCTAAAAAATTGTAGAAAGCTCATCTCTGTAAGCAAATTCAAATCCCTAGAAGTTAAAGTGAAATTATTTGGTGAGAGGTATGTACTTACTTTTTATTTTCATTCCATATGATACTAGAAATATTTTCTGTAATTTAACATGCATGCATTGTTTACTTGCAATAAATTTTCATTAAATTTTGCTATTTATGTTCATTTTGCTGTTTATACATTTAATATTTTGCTGTTTATGTACATTTTGCTGTTTATATGTTTAGGTAAATTTTGTTGTTTATATATTTAATATTTTAATGACTACTAACATGTTATGTATACTTAATGTGTTGATGTTTGAATATTGAATATGATAATTTACAAGTGTAGTTAAGCTATTATAGTATTATAGATCATAGATATTTTAATGACTACTAACATGTTATGTATACTTAATGCGTTGATGTTTGAATATTGAATATGATAATTTACAAGTGTAGTTAAGCTATTATAGTATTATAGATCATAGATCCTATAATGACCGTTGTTGCTTGATTTGAGAACTATTGCAAGTATGTAGTATTTAATAGCTTGATTAATTATGTTAGGACTGTTGTGTGTGGAATTTGCAATTTTCAACCAAACCTCATTTGATAGGTAACCAATGCATTTTCATATACATTCTGCCAAGTTGCATATCTATTTGTATTGCATTAATCACTCTGCCTTGCATTGTTTTTGTGTCAATGTTGTATCAAGGTATATAGGCTGAAACGATTCGACCTACAGGCTACTGGTTTCCAAAGGATAACTCGGTTATCATGGTTGAGTGCCACGTACCTTGATGCAACTTAATTTTGTGCCATACTTTCACATTTTACCTTGTTGCAATGCATTTTTATTTTCATGCCAGCCCTTCTACCAAGTTGCATATCTATTTGTATTGCATTAATCACTTTGTCTTGCATTTTGTTTGTGTCAATGTTGTATCAAGGTATATAGGCTGAAACGATTCAACCTGCGGGCTACTGGTTTCTAAAGGATAACTCCGTTATCATGGTTGAGTACCACGTACCTTGATGCAACTTAATTTTGTGCCATACTTTCACATTTTACCTTGTTGCAACGTATTTTTCATATACTTTCATGCCTGCCCTTCTACCAAGTTGCATATCTATTTGTATTGCATTAATCACTCTTCCTTGCATTTTGTTTGTGTCAATGTTGTCTCAAGGTATATAGGCTGAAACGATTCGACCTGCGAGCTACTGGTTTCCAAAGGATAACTCGGTTATCATGGTTGAGTGCCACGTACCCTGATGCAACTTACTTCTGTGCCATGCTTTCACATTTTACCTTGTTAGTAGGCTCATGATGTTTATTAAATAGCTACTCTATTACAGATTACAACAGTAGCAATAAAGAAGAGGACGCTGAGGTTTTGGGTTTAGTATTGTGGAGCTATATTTCTCCTGAATTTGTCAAATCCCTTTCTGTATTCTAAAGGTAATAAGTTTGAGATCTTTTTTTTTATTTAGTATTATTTACTTTCATGGCATGTACACCTATTTTATATTGAATATTACTTTCATTGCTATTGTTTTAAAAATAGTACATCATGGCTTGTTGCATTTATATAAATTGGTTGATAATTAGTAAGCCGTTTCACATTAGATGATTAAAATAACCAAATATTTCATGTATGCCGAGTTACGCTCATACATGTATACATTGATAACACTTTCATATTTATTTAACCGATAAATCTAATTAAAATTATTTGAATAACAGTTACGCTAGCATGAGTAATGTTGATAGATCTTGGATGTATAAGTGATTAACGCCAGATGGTTTCATTAATCTTGAGTTTGCTGAGGGAGTTCAATCATTTATTGAATATACAAGCCTGTAGCCTGCATATATGGATGGTTCAAAAATCAGATGTCCATGTAAAAAGTGCAAACATATTCATTTTCTCCCTACTGATGAAGTGCATCTACATTTGTTAAAAAAAGGGTCCAAATTATTTTGAATGGACACGACATGGGGAGCCAATAATTTGTAGCACCTCTAGGGGTAATCAAGTATATTCATTAGTAAATATAGATGGATTTGCAGGGGGAGCTGGAATTAGACCAAATAATATGGATGTAAATGAAAACCCTTACACACAAATGGTTTATGATGCAGCTGGTTATTCCTTTCAAGAAAATATGCAGAATATTGAAGAGGAACTAAACCCAAATGTAAAAAGGTTTTTTGACTTATTAGAGTCGGTTAACCAAGAATTATAGCCAAACTATGAAAACATGACTCAATTGTCTGCAATTGCCCAATTATTGAACATAAAATCTGAAGGTCATATTTTTGAAAGCAGTTTGGATAAAATTCTTACATGGTACAATGATTCATTGCCTCCTGATCATAAAATGGTTGAGAATTTTTATGAAATGAAGAAGCTTATTCGGGGTCTTAGTTTGCCTGTTGAACGAATAGATTATTGCAGGTTGGGATGTATGTTGTTTTGGGGAGAAGATGTGGAATTACAAGAGTGTAAATTCTGTAGTCAACCTAGGTTCAAACCAAGAAAGCGTACTAGGAAGCAAAAAATAGTTCCTTGGAAGCGGATGTATTATTTTTCGCTAACTCCGAGGCTTCAAAGACTGTATGCCTCTAATGTTACTGCATCTCACATGATATGGCCTAATGAACATGAAAAGATTGATAGTAGTATGAGCCACCCATCGGATGCTCTCGCATGGAAACATTTCAATGACACCCATACTAAGTTTGCAGCAGAAAATCGGAATGTCAGGTTGGGATTATCCACAGATGGGTTCCAACCTTTTGGTCAATCTGGCTAACAATATTCATCATGGCCAATCATAATTACTCCTTATAATTTACCTCCATGGATGTGTATGGACAAGGAATATATGTTCTTGACAGTGATTGTGCCAGGACCTACAAATCCAAAGCATAAAATTGATGTATTCTTACAACCATTGATATTTGAATTGAATCATCATTGGGAATTTGGTGTTGAAACTTATGATGTGTCTCTTAAACAAAATTTTCAAATGAAAGCAGCATTGATGTGAACTGTTAGTTATTTTCCTGCCTATGCTATGTTATCTGGATGGAGCACAGCAGGGAATTGGGTTGTCCTTACTGTGGCAATGATTCTGATGCATTTCATCTTCCTAATGGGGGCAAAACATCTTAGTTTGACAACCATCAAAAATTTCTTCCTCTCGATCACCCATTTAGGCGCAATAAATAAAAGTTCATTAAGAACAGGATGGTACAAAAACCTCCTCCCCCTATTAAATCTGGTGAAGATATATTGCGGGAGATTAATGATTTAGGGCTTTTGAAAGTTATAGAACTTGAAGCTGAAAAGGTTAATAGGCGCATAAGTAATAACTTTGGTTGGAGAAAACGGAGTATATTTTGGGATTTGCCATATTGAAAAACTAATTTAATATGTTAATTTAGATGTGATGCATATTGAAAAAAATATTTTTGACAATCTTTTTAACACAATCATGAACATTAAAGGGAGGATAAAGGACAATGCAAAATCAAGAGCTGATTTGAAAATTTTTTGTAGAAGAAGTGAGTTAGATAAAGATCCAAATATAGGAAAATATCTAAAAGCATGTTACACTTTGGAAAAAAAACAAAAGCAAATTTTATGTGAATGGTTAAAAATCCTAAAGTTTCTAGATGGTTATGTTTTGAACTTAGCGAGGTGTGTTGATATGAGGAAGTAAAAATTATTTGGAATGAAAAGTCATGATTGTCATGTATTTATGCAGAGACTAATTCCAATTGCATTTTGGGAGCTCCTACTGAATAATGTTTAGGAAGCTATAATAGAATTAAGTTTTTTTTTTCAAAAGCTTAACATCATTTGAAATACAGCTGTCTGACATGGAAAGACTAGAAAGGGACATTCCGGTTATCTTGTGCAAATTAGAGGCAATTTTTCCTCCCAGCTTCTTTGATTGTATGGAGCATCTACCTTAACATTTAATACATGAGGCTAAACTTGCTGGTCCAGTTCAATACCAATGGATGTATCCATTTGAGAGGTAATTAAATACAATTTTTATCTAAAACTTATATGGATTTATACCAAATGAGTAAATATAATTATCCTAATTGTAATGTAGGAATTTGCATCACTTGAAGAAAAATGTTAAAAATAAGGCCAGAGTTGAAGGCTCTATATGCAATGTGTATTTAGTAGAGGAAGCAAGTACATTTTGTTCACATTATTTTGAGCCACATGTGATAACTCGAGAAAGAAAAGTTTCTCGTAATAACGATGGGGGTGGGCGGATTGATGCTGATAACTTATCTATTTTAACATATCCTGGCCGAGCACATGGATGCTCAACAAGAAGAATGTTAACAGACAAAGAAATGGAGGTTGTCTATGGTTACATTTTATTGAATTGCCAAGAAATTCAACCTTTCGTGCAGTAAGTTTAAGTTATATTTGAAATTGGGTAAGTTCTTATTCTCGGGGATTAGAGTTCATAGCTAAAATAATTTACAATGTTTTTAGCGAATTTGAGGAATTGTTAAGTGAGCTCATGACGGAAAAACCATAGGATGACATCAATAAAGAAGTGGAAAGAAACTTCCCAAGTTAGTTTGCAAATTATGTAAGTTTTTAACTTGCAATACGAGGAATATTTTAATAAATTATTGTTACACTTACAAAATATTACATTTATTGATTAAATTTCCTTTTTTTTTAAATTATGTAGGCTTCTGAAAATAGAATAGAAAATAGGCTCATATGTGATCTTGCGAAAGGACCTTTGCGAACTGTTAAATCATATCCAGTCTATTTTGTTAATGGATACAAATTTCATACAGAAAATTATGGGCATAGCATGGCAACAATAAATAGCGGGGTTTGCATACAAGGGGAACTGATGGATGATTTTGGAAAAATTATTGAGATACTTGAAATTGAATACCCCGCATTGCCGATAAAATGATGTTTACTTTTTAAGTGTGAATGGTTTGATCCTACTCGTAACGTTGGAACAAAAGAACATAGCCGATATAACCTCATTGAAATCAACCAACGGAGAAGATTTAAACAATTTGAACCGTTCGTGTTGGCTATGTAAGCGACTCAGGTATATTATGTCCCTTATCCCAGTTTAAGACATGATAAGTAAGATTGGTTGGCAGTCTGCAAAGTAAAACCAAGAGGTGTTTTTGAAGGACAGGCAAAAGGAGATAGCAAGACAAATGAAAGTGAAGCATATCAGGAAGAAGAATCGGATGTACATGAAATAAATGCATGTTTTGAGAATGAACTATTAAATGATCCAAATAATGAATTTGTGGAAATTTTATCTGAGATGATGAGGAATCCATAGATGGGCCAAATTCTGAAGATGAGCCCGACCTTAATTCCAATTATTCTGAAAAAGAGGATGATTTTGATGTGCAATTAAGTAATGAAAGCGATTAATTTGAGTATGTGTTATTTTTATTATATTACAATCCAAATATGTTATTATTGCATCAATGTAATATTGTGATATATGCTATAACTATATTGTTCTATTATAATAAGAATGATCCATTTCTTTGTTTTTCAGGTACAAAATATGCCACCCAAAAGAAAGTACAAATTGTTGCCGCCCAGGCTCAGATTAACATCGGATGGAGACGACAGTACACAAGTGCACCCAACTCAACCTGTAGGGTCTACAAGTTTAGGTGTGTCATGTTCAGATCCTTAACAACCATATCGAGCATCACCTTCACCAACTACAAACCCTAATGGCTCTCCTAATCTAGCAAGTGATTCAGTATCAAACAATCCAGATATATTAGCACAACCTATGGATGCATCTACTCCTGCACCAGACTTTGGATCTATACCGACTAATGAACCGGCGGTAGATGCTAAGGATGAAAAAGAAGGCTTCCAGCTTGGTGCGAAGAGAGTTGATGGAAGAATTTACATTAAGATTATCAATGATATGTGAGTATTGATCTAATTTTGTATTAGAAGATAACATAAGTTTATATCTGTTGCTAGAGATATCTAATTTGAAACTAATCTAATTCTATTCATATTACCAGATTTATTCCATCAGGTAAGTGCTCAATAAAGATTAGATCCATGTTCAGAGAGAGGATAGAAATTGAGGGTTATGCATGGAAAAATCTATCTCTGCAGACAAGGGATTTTTACTATCAAGAGTTTGAGGTACAAAAAACAAATTACAGTTATTTGTTATGAAATAGCTTATTTCATACATTAATGAGATATCTATTGTATTTTACAGTAATTAAATTATGTTTTTTTTTCAGAAAGAATTTTTTTGGGATTCAAAATTTAATGGGGTCATTTATCAAGTTTGGGAAAAGCGTGCTCGTCGTCGATATAAAGAATTTGTTGCTAAATTACACAAGAAAGGTGTTCGACCTTCTTTTATTTCTGAAGAAATATGGTCATTGGCAGGAATACTGGGCATTACCCGAAGCAATTGCCATTTCAGAGAGAAATTCTTCAAATAGACGGGGAGGCTCAGATGGAGAGAGTTTAGCCGTGCACGCTGGAGGATCTTTGAGCCATCACGAGCATGTAGATAACCTGGTAATAATGACATCGATTTTTTTATTGTTATCATTTTTTTCCAATTGTGAAAAAAAATGTAAAATCCCCATCTATTCATAGTTCCCAATCATACTTTCTATTAGTTGTTCAGGGAAAAATTAAATACATTAGATTATATTGTGAAGTATTTGGTAGATTAAAGTTAAAAGGAGTTACTGAGTGTGAAGTACAACAAAAACTAAGCATTATCCTATATCTAGGTTGAGGTTGGCTATGTGGATTCTCTGTCTTCATACCCTCTGTCCAAGGCTTGATATTGAAAATATTTTGCATTGTAATCTCTGATATAATGGGTGAACTGTATCTTGCTTTTGTCTATTGGCTGGATTTTCAATAGGTAAATACTGTGAATCTTACACTGGTTGTTCTGCCCCCGTATTTTGTTTTTGTCCATTGGCTAGTTTTTCTTATGTACTGTGAATCTTGGACTGGTTGGATAATGATGGTTTAATATATGTCTATTTCTGTTGTTGATATTCTAATGTGAAGTATTTGGTAGATTACAGTTAAAAGGAGTTATTGGGTGTAAAGTACAGCAAAAACTAAGCATTATCCTATATCTAGGTTGAGGTTGACTATGTGGATTCTCTGTCTTCATACCCTTTGTCCAAGGCTTGATATTGAAAATATTCTGCATTGTAATCTCTGATATAATGGGTGAACTATATCTTGCTTTTGTCTATTGGCTAGATTTTCTACAGGTAGATATTGTGAATCTTAGACTGGTTGTTTTGCCCCATATTTTGCTTTTGTCCATTGGCTAGTTTTTCTTCTGTACTGTGAATCTTGGACTGGTTGGATAATGATAGTTTAATATATGTCTGTTTCCGTTGTTAATATTCTAATGTGAAGTATTTGGTAGATTAAAGTTAAAAGGAGGTTACTAGGTGTGAAGTATAGCAAAAACTAAGCATTATCCTATATCTAGGTTGAGGTTGGCTATGTGGATTCTATGTCTTCATACCCTCTGTCCAAGGCTTGATATTGAAAATATTCTGCATTATAATATCTAATAAAATGGGTGAACTATATCTTGCTTTTGTCTATTGGCTGGATTTTCTACAGGTAAATACTGTGAATCTTGGACTGGTTGTTCTGCCCCCGTATTTTGCTTTTGTCCATTGGCTAGTTTTTCTTCTGTACTGTGAATCTTGGACTGGTTGGATAATGATAGTTTAACTTATGTTTGTTTCCGTTGGATGGGTACGTTGTTGAGATAATTTTTTTATTTCACAGGAGATAATTTTTTTATTTCAAACTAAATTTTGCTGATTTTTTTTTGAACTTGATTTTAATTGGTTGTGCAGGAAAAGTCCATGGGTAAGAGGCATACATATCCTAAAGTATTTATGTACACCCATACAAAAAAGCATGATAGTCAGACATTTGTTAATACGCGTTGCAGACAACTCAATGTACGTAAATTTTATATATGAATATTAAATATTTTATTATAATGTACTTAATTTATTGTAACTATTGTAATTATAGGAGCAATTACAAGAGACTCTCACTCAACAGCGGCAGAACTCTAAAAATGTGGATGAGAGTCAGATATTTCTTGAAGCAGTTGGAGGTAAGAATAATCGGGGAAGGATTTTTGGCTTAGGATCTATTGCAAATACATTCCATTCGCATTCCCCTGCATCATTTACAGCTGCTAGTAGTAGGCGTTCTGAACCTTCTGAGAGGGTCATTTAGTTAGAGAATATTGTCAGCATGTTGCTCGATACTGTAATCCAACTAAAGAATGAGATGAAAGAGATGAGAAGCAAGGGCAATACCTCTCAGGAGCTAGATCGTCCTCCTTCACCAACTACATAGTTTATATTTGTTATATTTAGGTATTGATACCGATTTCATGTTGTGTTTTTATTAGTTTTTATGCATTCTTACTTTACAGTAGAATATGTATTAAGAATTTTTATTCTCATACATTTATACTATTACAAGTAAATTGCATTATGAATTTTGATTATATTTATTTTATGACCAATAAAATTACAATTTAATTAAAATTTTATGCTACAAATAAAATCGGATAATTTTTATGGCTAAATTTAGCAACGGTAATTTATGTACAGTTGCTAGTACGGTTGCCTAAATTTACAATGTAATCTATATTTTTGTTGCTAAATTTAGCAACGGAGTTGCAATTTCCGTTAGCAACGGAATAGTTACACCGTTGCTAAATTAGCAACGAAAACTGCAATTCCGTTGCTAAATTAGCAACGGAAACATTCCGTTGCTACAATTGATCAATTCACCGAAAATTTAATTGGTTGAATTTAGCAACGAAAAAATTCTTCCATTGCTAAATTAGCAACGGAAAAATTCTTCCGTTGCTAAATTAGCAACGGAATTTACATCTCTGTTGCCAAATTTAGCAATGAAAATTATACTTCCGTTGCTAAACTAGCAACGGCAAAATTTTTTTGTTGCTCAATTTAGCAATGAAAACACTACTTCCGTTACTAAACTTGGCAACGAAATTCTGTTGCTAAATTGGCAACGAAAATATTCTATTGCTAAAAATGACCAATTCACTAAAATTTTACTTTGTTGAATTTAGCAACGGAATTTCATTTCCGTTGCTAAAAATTAGCATCCACCGGTTTAGCAACCAAAAGTTCCGTTGCTAATTTTCGTTGCTATTTTTGATTAGCAACGGAAAATGTCAAATTTTCGTTGCTATTTTATGTTGCTAAATTGTAATTTTCTTGTAGTGATTTATGTTCCTATCAGATTTCTGGGCAAAAATCAGAATTTCACTACAGGACAAAAATAACGGCTAGTTGTAATCTATTTTCTCTGTTTTGCCCTTCAACAGCTAGAAACGGCTAGTTTGTGTTTCAAACACCTAAAAATGATTTTTTGAGTATAAATACATGGTGTTTTACCCATTAGAAGGTTAGAAAAAGTTTGGAAAGAAATTCTATCTCTTAAGAGAAAAGCTTAATTTGTTCATCTCACTTTCCACATCTTTACACTTCATTCTTTACATATTCTCCTCAATTTGATTATAGCTTTTTATTGTAATTATTTGTGAGGAAATTCTTTTATAAAAGATTATGAGTTGGGTTGGCTAGAACCTAGGAGAAAAATTCTAGTAAGTGTTTTAATTTTTTACTTTGGAAAAAAGATTGTGGGTAGATGTACAAATCTATGATTATATATTGGCTTTGACTCTTTCTCTTAAAATAGTTAAGAGTGGAGAGAAAAGCTGTTTTCATATTCTGGATTTTGGTTTCTCAAAATTGTTCTTAAAATTTTTTTGAAATATTCACAACAAATTTTATACACATATTTTACAGAACTATTTTTGAGGTTTTGATTGTAAAAGAACTTGCAAAAATTTGAACATTATTTGTATTGCATTTCTGTATTCATAGTCAAAATTATGTATTTCTCTACATTTTTGTTCCATTAGAAAAACAGCTAGAAAATTTCGAGACACTCAGTTCACCCCCCTTCTTGTGTGTCTTTGGGACCTACATTTGATATCAGAGTAGTTCTCAATTTTCCTAAGGCTTAACCTCCTTGAGTGGTCCTAAAGATGGCGGATACACCAGTAGCAACTCCTTACAAAGAAGGACACTCTGTTCATCGTCCTCCAATGTTCAATAGTGAAAATTATCCATTCTAGAAAGTCGTGATGAGGCACTTCATTCAATCGCAAGATATGGATTGTTGGGACATCATTAAAGATAGATATGAGCCTCCATGAAAGTAATCAACTGAAGCAGGAGCTTCTACCACTGCTATTGTGCTGAAAACCAGAAAAGAATTTATTAAAGTAGAAGAGAAGCTGGTGCAGCTAAATTCTAAAGCCATGAGTATTCTGTTTTGCTCATTGTAATCTAATGAGTTCAACAGAGTTTCTAAATGTGAAACTGCTAAAAAAATATGGGACAAGCTAGAAGCAACTTATGAAGGAATGAATCAAGTTAAGGATACTAGACTTCATGTTCTCATAGTAGATTATGAAGGATTCAAAATGAAACCAAAAGAGCCAATTTCTGAGGTAATCAACAGGTATGTAAAACTAACTAATGAAATTAAAGCTCTTAGTAAAAAACTTGATGAGCATGATAAAATTGCAAAACTTGTTAGAGGTCTCACTCCCAGGTGGGAAGCAAAAGCCTCAATTCTGTTAGATAAGGATCTTAGCACACTTAATTTTGATAATGTTTGTGGATCGCTTATTTCACATGAACTTTACATTAAGTCTCAAGATGCAGAAAAAGAAAAAGACAGAAAATTAAAGGCTATTACTCTCAAAGCAGAATTTGGAAGCGATTATTCTACAGGTGGTGATGAAATGGCATTAATCATCAAGAAATTCAGAAAGCTGTACAGAAAAGGAAACAAGTCCTACAGAAAATAACATCAAAATTTTCCTCATCACAAGGGATAAAATTCCTCAAAATCTGCTGGAGACATTGTCTGCTACAAGTGCAACAAACCAGGTCATATCAAATCCAAGTACCCAAATTTAAAAAGAAAGGAGAAAAGCTTTAAGAAAAAAGCCATGAAAGCTACGTGGAGTGGTAGTGAAGAATCAAGCACAAGTGAGCCAGAATTTGTAAATTTTGACGAAATCATTCTGATGGTAATTTCTGATCGTGAAGAGCAGAATTCTTCTTCTGATGTAGAGCTGTAGCTGATGACTTAAAAAAATCTGAGATAAGTGATTCTGACTCCAATTCTGATGGTAATGAATATGAAAAAAATACTTGATTATTTTGAAGAGTTGCATCATAAATATTGCATACTTAAAAAGATGCATATTGAAATGAAAAAGAATTTTGATGCATTGAATTTGGAACATGAAAGTGTTAAGCAATCAAAAATTAAATTGAAAAATGATTATTCTGATTTGGAAAGAAAATATACATCTTTACATGAAAAATGCAAAAGAAAACAGATTTGTGTGTGTAATGGTAATGCTTTTGAAAATCTGAATACAAAATCTGTTCATGCAAGCACATCAAAGAATTTTTATAAAAAGAATTACACCTAAAAAAAGATTGATAAAATTGTATCTTATGGTAAATTAGCAATTAATTCTTCTGCTATATGCTTTTATTGCTGTAAAAAGGGGCATATTTCAAAATTCTATTATTATAAGAAGAATGCTAATTCTGTCAAGTAAAAATGGGTGATTAAAAATTCAGATATTGTTGTTACTAACCGTAGAGGATCCAAGAAGGATTGGGTACCTAAAAATACTTGAATTTACTGCAGGTTTGCCTAAGGAGTGCCAAAACAGAAAAATGGTATATGGATAGTGGTTGCTCCAGGCATATGACGTGGGATAGAATTAAGTTTTCTAAATTGGTAAAGTCCGTAGGTGGTTCTGTCAGCTTTGGTGATAATAGAAAAGGAAAAATTATTGGTAAAGGATCTATTGACACTAATCCAGTTATTGAAGATGTCTCTCTTGTTAAAAGTCTGAAATACAATTTACTAAGCATTAGTCAACTTTGTGACAAGAAGAGAAGAGTGATTTTTGAAATAGATCATTATAGAGTTGAAGATGTTGAAACAGGAAAGGGTCAAAGATCTGGAAATATCTATCTAGTTAGCCTAAAAGATATCAAGAAAAGTGAGGCTAAATGTCTGATCTCGAAGGAAGATTTAAGTATTTTGTGGGATAGAAGATTTGGTCATGCTAGTTTTCATGCGATAGAAAAGCTGGTAAGAAAATATTTGGTAAATGGTATAACGATCATGTGTGCAAAGCATTTCAACTTAGGAAGCAAACCAGAAGTTCCCATAAATCTAAATCTGGCGTGTCTACTGAGAAGGCATTAGAGCTTCTTCATATGGATTTATTTAGTCCTATAAATCCTTCCAGTATTGGTGGAAAGTCTTATGTGTTAAACGTGGTGGATGATTATACTAGATACACTTGGGTATTATTTCTTGCTCATAAGGATGATGCATTTGAGGCATTTAAGAAGTTGAGTAGGAAGATTCAAAATGAAAAGGGATACAAGATTACAAGTATTAGAAGTGATCATGGTGAAGAATTTGAGAATAAGAAGTTTGAATATTTCTGTAGCAATTTTGGAATCAATCACACCTTTTCTGCTCCAAGAACACCTCAGCAGAATGGTATAATAAAAAGGAAGAACATAACTCTTCAAGAAATGGCCAGAACTATGCTGAACGAAAATAATCTACCTAAGTATTTCTGGGCTGAGGCCATTGACACTGCGTGCTACATTTTGAATAGAATTCTGATTAGATCAGTGTTGAAAAAGACTCAATATGAGCTGTGGAAGGGCGGAAAACCCAATATCAGCTACTTTTAACCGTTTGGCTGTAAGTGTTTTATTTTTAATGATAAAAATAATTTAGCTAAATTTGATGCAAAATCTGATGAAGGTATATTCTTAGGATATTCCTTAAATTCTAAAGCTTATAGAGTCTTTAATAAAAGAATACATAAAGTAGAGGAATCAATAAATGTTAAATTTTATTTTACTAACGAAAATTCTGGAGAAAGGAGTTTTTCTGATGATGAAATAGGTTTTGAGAAAGAGAAAGATAAAGTTCGATAGAATGCTGAAACAAAGAAGTCGCCAGATCAGCAGCTAGATCTGGATAATAAAAGTCTGGAACAACATGAGGATGCTGACAATAATTCAGAAGTTCGAATAGAAAATGAACAAGAAAATCAGATAGAACAACAATCTGAGCAACAAATAGATTTGCCTAAAGATTGGAGATTTCACAAATACTACCCAAAGGATTATCTATTGATTGATCCCTCTCAGAAAATAATGACAAGAAAAGCCATGAGTGAATACTGTGGTAATGTTGCCTTTGTCTCTCAACTTGAACCTAAAAATTATACTGATGCTCAAAATGATGAAAATTGGATTATTGCTATGCAAGAAGAGCTAAGTCAGTTTGAAAGAAACAAAGTTTTGGATTTGGTTCCTAGACCCTCAAACTATTATGTTATTAAAACAACATGGGTGTTTAGAAATAAGTTGGATGAGCAAGGTAATGTTGTCAGAAATAAAGCCAGATTGGTGGCTCAAGGCTATAATCAAGAGGAAAGTATAGATTTTGATGAAACTTTTGCACCTGTTGCTAGATTAGAAGCTATTAAAATTTTGTATGCATTTGCATGTTTCAAAAATTTTAGATTATATCAAATGGATGTTAAAAGTGCTTTTCTAAATGGTTTATTAAATGAGGAATTTTACGTTGAATAACCTCCAGGTTTTGAAAATTCTGAACATCCAGATTTTGTTTACAAACTTAAAAAGACTTTATATGGTTTGAAACAAGCTCCCAGAGCTTGGTATGAAAGATTAAATTGCTTCTTACTTGCTCACGGTTTTAACAGAGGAAAATACTCTCTTTATAAAGCATAAATAATCTCATATTCTGATTGTTTAAATTTATGTTGATGATATTGTTTTTGGTTCTACTAATGTTTCCTTGTGTAAAGAGTTTGAAGCTATTATGAAAAAGGAATTCGAAATGAGCATGATGGGTGAGTTAACGTTCTTTTTGGGACTCCAAATTAAGCAATGTAAGAATGGTATTTTCATAAATCAATCAAAGTACACAAAGGAATTGCTGAAAAAATTCAAGATGTCTGATGCAAAATCGGCCAGTACTCCTATGAGCTCAACTATAAAGATTGACAAAGATGAAAAAGGAAAAAATGTTGAAAAGAAGTTGTATAGAGGCATGATTGGGTCATTGCTATACTTAACCGCAAGTAGACTAGACATTCATTTTAGTGTATGCCTATGTGCACGTTTCCAATCAGCTCCAAAGGAATCACACTTATCTGCAGTTAAAAGAATTATAAGATATCTACATGGAACTCAGGAATTGGGACTTTGGTATCCAAAGAACACATCTTTCGATCTAATTGGATATTCAGATGTTGGTTATGCTGGCTGTAGAATTGACAGTAAAAGTACTTTAGGTGCTTGTCATTTTCTGGGAAATTCGCTTATAACGTGGTCAAGAAGAAAACAGAATTCTGTGGTATTATCTACGGCAGAGGTAGAGTATATAGCAACTGGTGGATGTGTAGCTCAAATTCTGTGGATTAGACAGCAATTGAAAGATTATGGGATAGAATTTGACAACATTCCAGTATTCTGCGATAATACAAGTGCAATAAATTTGACAAAGAATCCCATTCTACACTCAAGAACAAAACACATTGAGATTAGGCATCACTTTATCCGAGATCATGTGCAAAGAGGAGATATCTTGCTGGATTTGTTCCTACTGAAAATCAGATAGCTGATATCTTCACCAAGCCTCTCAAAAAAGATAGATTATGTCAGCTAAGAAGAAAGTTAGGAATGGGTACAACAGAAATTTAATTTTCTATTTAGGTACGTTCTCTAACCAAATTCTAATATGAAAATCTGGTAGTAAAATATATGAAAATCTCTTTATTGTACAAGATATATTTATCATTTATTGGTGCCTGAATATACAAATTTGTTTCTCTCTCCATCTTCTGACAAATGATGAACGTGATATGATGGATTGAGTGTTGCAGTTGATAAAATGTGTAAATTGTCCTAATTGCTCCTACTATCTATTTGTACTGATTTAAAATTTCAAGGGGCAATATAGTCATTTTGCTTAATTTTCTCTCTTCTCGCCTCTCGATAACTGCAAAAGTGTAGTTTCCCTATGGAAGGTATTTCTCTGCACTTCATGTTTATCCAGTCCTTTCAACTTTCTTATCTCGTAAGCTTTATTTTGAATGCTTTATTCACTCTTTTATATATATATACTGCTCTTTTTTTTTCTTTGTTTTCATTATCTCTGCCAAGCACAATCCCTAGCGCAACTCAAAATGGGTACGTCAAAAACCATGGCCAAGAGGCATCCCCGACGATCTCCATCCCAAACCGCCTCTACTCTGTCCGAAAAAATAACCGATAAACATAACCCTAAAATAATCCTAGATCAGCCTCCGATTCCTGATTCCCATCCATTAAAATCAACCGCACCTGACTATAAAACCCTTATTTTGCTGCCATCTAATATCATAGTTTGGGAAGATCTTCTGAAAGCTGCTCCCGAAGTTGCTCGGTACGTAGAGTTGCAAAAATGGAAGCGAGTTCTCTATTTTCGTAGAAGTTTCTTTTTTCCCGTTTATTTTTTAAGATTTGATGTTTACGCTGAAAGCTTCAAGGTAATACTAAGTGGATGCATCTATACTGTGACCCCAGCGCTTATTGCAAAGGCTATTTGAGCACTGGAAATTAGTGAAGGATGATACAGTGGGTGAGGTTTTTAGGATTAAAAAAGTGAATTTTGTGTTTCACAAAGACACTGGGAAGAAAGCAAAATCTGGTAAGCGCAAGTTTGAAGGTGCAACTACTTCTGTGCCTGAGAAGGGTAAAGAGTTGGTAGAATTTCTAAAAATGGATGATGATTTGCATTCTAAATATCTTGAATTCATTTCCTGGATGAAAATCTCAGCTGGTCTTGCTATTAAGGAACCACCAATAGGAACCACCACCTGAATCTACACCATAAAAATTTGATTCTAGTTCTTCCAGTTTATCATCCAATAAAGAAATTTTGGTAAGCACTCTAAATTCTCTGCTCATTCTTCTCCTGATGTTAATGCTAATTCTGTAGAGAAATATGGAGAAAAACCTTCTCAAAGTCTTCAGGGTGAAAGTTCTGAGCCACTCTAACTGGTTCACTCTTTGGGACTCCCTTTGGTGAGGTTGCACACTCAAATCCTCCAGCTACTGCAGTTGAGAAATTTGCTAGTACTCAAACTCCTATTGCCACTGATCCTCCCCAAGCTAAAGTCTCATCCTCCACTTATCTCAATCCTGATCAACTAAAAGCGTTTGAAACTCAAGTTAGATCTGCGTCTGGGCTCTTTCATCAGCTGAGTGAAGTATTTGGTAAGCTTGCTGATATTATTCCCCTTCTCGTTTCCACACCTGATGCAGCCCCTGCTGAGCCTCCTCTTTTGTTAGTCCCATTGCCTGTTGTGTCCCCAATTGAGTACCCTATTTTGGTCACCCATGATTCCCCACCTGCTCATGCTCGCCGTAAGTCAGTAAGGAATGCTGTTTTGTGAAATAAAAATCCACCCAAACCTGGACAACCTGGCAGCAGCTCTCTTCCCATGGATATTGATTTTTAGTTGCCTTTTATTTTTTTGGTACTTTAGACCTGTGAACTATTGTTTGGTTTTTGGTACAGGTTCTCTTCCTTTTTGATTGATGACAAAAAGGGGGAGAAGTAACTCATAAATTATGTTTTGATTATTATGTTTTAATTATGCTTAGGACACACTTTTGGATTCACTTTTATAAATTGCATGTTTTCTTATAACCTTGTACTGGGGATTTATAAGCTTTTTAGTTCTATCTATCTCTGTAAATACCCCATGCACATATTCAGGGGGAGCTTTTTAAACTAACCTAGATAGACTTCTAAGTGGAGTTTATTAAGGTTTTGTTATCATAAAAAAGGGGAAGATTGTTGGCTCAAGGCCACATTCTAATTTTGATGATAATCAAACCTTAAATAAACTCTATTGTGAATTCTTTTCTAAGCAATTTCTGCAGGACCTTTTCTATATATTTATCTGATGCAAAGTATCAATATTTTAAAGATCGAGATACATCTAGCATGGACTTAAGATGACAATTTGGTGAGTTATTTTAGCTTGTTAGGAATTAGGTTACTAAATTGTAAAATCAAATTGAGGCAAATTATTTTCACTCATGCTTACACATTACAGCTTTAAAATTGCATAAAAATATTTTTAAGTCAGAAAATGAACTTTTGATCAAAACTAATTTTCGTCAGAAAAATGGTTCATTAGAAAATGAATTTCTGTCTATCAGTTTTCTAAATGAATTTCTGTTCCTATCAGATTTCTGAGCAAAAATTAGAATTTCACTATAGGACAAAAATAACGGCTAGTTGTAATCTGTTTTCTCTGTTTTGCCCTCCAACGGCTAGAAACGGCTAGTTTGTGTTTCAAATACCTAAAACTGATTTTTTGAGTATAAATACATAGTGTTTTACCCATTAGAAGGTTAGAAAAAGTTTGGAAATAAATTATGTCTCTTAAGAGAGAAGCTTAATTTGTTCATCTCACTTTCCACATCTTTGCATTTCATTCTTTACATATTCTCCTCAATTTGATTATAGCTTTTTGTTGTAAATATTTGTGAGAAAATTCATTTGTAAAAGATTGTGAGTTGGTTTGGCTAGAACCTAGGAGAAAAATTCTAGTAAGTGTTTTAATCTCTTACTTTGGGAAAAAGATTGTGGGTAGATATACAAATCTAGGATTGTATATTGGCTTTAACTCTTGCCCTTAAAAGAGTTAAAAGTGGAGAGAAAAACTCAAGAAGTGAATCTTGAGGAGTGGATGTAGGCAAGTTGGCCGAACCACTATAATTTCTGTGTGTTAGTTTTTCTGCTCTTTTCTGAAAGTCTGCATCTCTACTACTCTGTTTTCATATTCTGGATTTTGGTTTCTCAAAATTGTTCTTAAAATTATTCTAGAAATATTCACAACAAATTTTATACATATATTTTACAGAACTATTTTTGAGGTTTTGATTGTAAAAAAACTTGCAAAAATCTGAACATTGTTTGTATTGCATTTTTGTATTCATAGTCAGAATTCTGTATTTCTCTACATTTCTGTTCTATTAAAAAATAGCCAGAAAATTTTGAGACACTCAATTCACCCCCCTTCTTGTGTGTCTTTGGGACCTACAGTACTCTCGAGGTATGCTGGTCACACAGTCTATCTACCAGTATAACTGAAGATTAAGACTGAAATTCATTCTATCACGTGCGAGTGGGAGATGATAGAGTTGGGACACGCCCATGACTCTATTATGGATTAAGTTCCAATCTAGATAGAATTGAATAATTCAATCTGATTAAAATTATCAAATCTTATCTCAGAAAGAGTCTGAGTTAAACTAAAGATAGGTCTCTAGATATTAGGATCTCTATAAATAGATGAGAGATCTCAGTATTTGGTAATGAGAAAACGTATACGCCGCAAGACTGTTCATTCCCACTCATGGGTTTTTGTCTTAATATTTCAGGAGCTTTTAGATTGTGGAATAGTTGTTGTTATCCTGCATGTGGATAAAAGTCAGGTCAGTGACCAAAAATAAACGGGATCCTTGTAGACGCTTCCGCAATATGTTTCTGCGGTACAAGAGATAGGTACCATTTATTAACATTACCTCCATATTAAATTATATTATGCGTATAATTTTCCCTTCAAATAATAATAATAATAATAACGGCATCAATATTCGTTCCTTTTAATAATAATAATAATAATAATAATAATAATAATAATAATAATAATAATAAGGGCAACAACAATTGAATTGAGATTTTAATTAGAGTATAACATTATCATGGTAATAAAAGTTTGGGCAATGAAGAATTTGGGTTCTTCAATGGTGTGTTTTGGTTTTTTCTATCCTTTTTTTTTAAATACTAATTAATATTATATAATAAAATAATAGTTGCAAAATTCTTGATTATAATTATAATATTAACATATCATGATAAAAGAAGGATTTTGAGAGAGAATAGTATCGAAATTCGTGTATTAGATATTCACAATTGACACTATTATCAAAAAGATGGTATAGAATCTAGCACTGAATAAATAAAAAAATGAACTATTAAGAATAAATCAAAAATTGAGAAGGAAGAAAAAGAAATCAATACAATATACAAAATACTTACAATTGAAGTGAGAAATAGTAAGAATTGTTGGTTGTGGGTTTCCTCCACATGGTGGAGCCCACACATTTTTTGAAAATAAAAAAAAAATGAAAAGTTGTTGAAGAAAAGTCAAAGAATGGGGCTTTGATTGCCGCAAAGAAAGAATTAGAATTCTTTCTTTGCGGCCATGTTGGACAGCTTATAAACGCGCTTTGGAAGGCCTATAAATAGGCCTTCCCAGTTTAGTTTAATTCAATCCTTCAGTTTTGTAAATAGAGAGAGAAGTACTTTAGAAAAGTATTTGGGATATTTTTCTAAAAGGGGAGTGACAAAATAGTGAGTTTGGGAAATACTTGTGTGCCACTATTTTGGGTTTATCTCAAAAGTATTGTGTCGCCTTTCTCTCTTGTACCCATTAATTTTATTAGTGGAAGAAATATTTTCGGAGTTTGTCCCGTGGACGTAACCCAAACGTTTTGGGTGAACCACGTTAAATTGCTGGTGTCTATAATTTTACTCGGCTAATTTATTTTTATTTATCCGCTGTACCCAACAACTGGTATCAAAGCCAAGGTTATTTCTTAGTATGCTCTGTGGTTACAGCGTAGACTGATCTTCCACATCAGAAAAGATTTTTCCTTGAGTACTGCTTATGTATATGGCACTGTTCATACATACGGTACTATTCACATATATGGTTACTATTCACGTATACGAGTACTATTCATCGTCAGAAATTTTTTTTTTTGGATCGAAGAAGTCCATCGAATTCCGATCTAAATGGAGGCAAAAATTAGCAGAATGATCTACCTAAATGGCTCAAACTACCACATCTGGAGTAAGAAGATGAAAGATCTTCTAATTGTGACGAAAATGCATTTGCCGGTGTTTGCCACAGCAAAACCCGAAAGTAAAACCAATGAGGACTGGAAGTTCGACCACGAGCAGGTGTGCAGTTTTATCCGACAATTTGTCGAAGACAATGTGTTCAATCATATCTGTAATGAGACAGATGCCAGAACACTGTGGAGTAAGCTGAAGATGTTGTATTCTTCAAAGACAGGAAATAACAAATTATTTTACTTGACCAAGTTGGTACAAGTAAGATATAGAGAAGGAACTTCCTTGCCATACCACTTAAATGAGATGGAAGGGATCCAAGATCAGCTAACCAGAATGGGAGTAAAGCTGGATGATGAAGTATTTGATTTATTGGTGTTAGCCTCTCTGCCACAGTCTTGGGAGACTTTGAAGATCTCCATCACAAACACTGCACCCAATGGTGTAGTCAACATGGAGATTGTAAAAAGTAGTATCCTGAATGAAGAAATGAGAAGGAGATCACAGGCCTCATCTTCTTCATCACAATCAGATGTTTTAGTTGCAGAATCTAGAGGAATGAGACAGTCTAGGGAACAAAACCCTAGAGGCAAGAGCAGAGGGAAGTCAAACAAATATTCCAATGTTGAATGCCATCACTGTAAAAAGAAGGGCCACATTAAAAAGTTCTGTAGAAAGTTCAAAAAGGAACAAGAGAACCGAAGCAGAGCTGTGAAGAAAGACGACAGCAGTGATGATGAGCAGACTAATATCATAGATGAATTCAATATCATTTATGATGAAAATATTGTTAATCTTGTATCTCAGGAGTCCAGTTGGATACTTGATAGTGGTGCTACCATTCATGCTACATTCCGTAGAGAATTCTTCTCATCATACACACTTGGAGATTTTGGTGTTGTTAGAATGGGAAATGAAGGCCTGTCAAAGATTGTTGGCAGAGGAGATGTTTGCTTGGAAATAGATAATGGTACTAGACTAATTCTGAAGGATGTCAGGCATATTCCAGACATGCGCCTGAATTTAATCTCTGTACGCAAACTTGGTAATGAGGGATATTGCAGCTCCTTCATTTATGACAAATGGAAGCTTACAAAAGGCTCCTTAGTAGTGGCTAGAGGTGAAAATCATACAACACTATATGTGATGGAAGCAAAGCTCTCCATCGACACAGTAGTTGCCATGGAGAAAGATAGTGCAATTGAACGGTGGCATCGGAGACTTGGCCACATGGGTGAAAAAGCAATGAAAAGCCTAGCCAAGAAGAAAATATTGCTCGGTATGGATGAAGTACACTTAGACAAATGTATTGATTGTCTATTTAGAAAGCAAAACAGAGTTGCTTTTAAAAGTTCCCCTCCTTTTAGAATGAAGAATGTGTTAGATCTGATTCACTCAGATTTGTGTGGACCAATGCCAAAGTCACTTGGTGGTGCTCAGTATCTTGTGACTTTCATTGATGATCATTCGAGGAAGACATGGGTATATCTTCTGAAGACAAAAGATCAGGTGCTAGATATCTTCAAAGAATTTCACGCCTTAGTTGAGAGACAGACTAGAAAGAAGTTAAAATGCATTCGGACAGATAATAGTGGAGAATACACTGGACCATTTCATGTTTAATGCAAAGAGCATGGCATCCGGCATTAGATGACACCTCCAAAGACACCGCAGTTGAATGGCTTAGCTGAGAGGATGAATAGAACTTTGATGGAGAGAGTCAGATGTATACTCTCACATGCAAAATTGCCTAAAATTTTTTAGGGTGAAGCTATACTCACAGTTGCACATGTGTTGAATTGTTCACCTTGTACTCCTCTCAAGATAGATGTTCTAGAAAGAGTATGGTCAGGAAAAGATATTTCCTATGATCATCTGCGGGTATTTGGCTGTAAAGCATTTGTTCATATCCCCAAGGATGAGAGGTCCAAACTTGATATCAAGACAAGACAGTGTATTTTTATTGGCTATGGTCAAGATCAATTTGGCTATAGATTTTATGATCCTATTGAGAAGAAACTTGTCCGAAGTCGTGATGCTGTATTTGTTAAAGATGAGACCATTGAAGATATTGACAAAATGAAGAAAGATGTTCCTGATTCCAATGGCGACTTATCAGATTTAAAATTAATTCCTCCAACACCGGTGCCAAGAGAAGTTGGAGATGAAGACCAGGTTTATCCACCAGATGATGATGATGCTCCTATAGAAGTTGGTTCTAACGATGATGATGATGATGATCAAGATGATTTTCCAGCACCAACACCTATGGCTTCTCCGGTTCCAAGAGGAACACCACCTCCACAAAGGAGAAGTGAAGAATAAAATGGCCATCTTCCAGATATCTTCGTGACCAGTATGTGACTATTATGGAAGGGGGAGAACTTGAGAGTTATCAAGAAGCCATAGATGATGAATCCAAGCAGAAATTGATTGAGGCCATGCAAGATGAGATGAGGTCCCTACATGAGAACAAAACTTTTGAACTGGTGAAGTTGCCTAAAGGCAGAAGGGCCTTGAAAAACAAATGGGTGTTCAGGGTAAAGCATGAAGAACACAATTCCAGTCCACGTTACAAAGCTAGACTAGTTGTCAAGGGATTCAGTCAAAGAAAAGGAGTTGACTTTGATGAGATTTTCTCATCAGTTCTGAAAATGACATCTATTCGAACTGTGCTGGGGTTAGCAGCAAGTCTTGAACTGGAGGTTGAATAAATGGATGTCAAAACTGCCTTCCTGCATGGTGATTTGGAAGAAGAGATATACATGGAGCAACCAGAAGGGTTCCAAGAAAGAGGTAAAGAGAATTACGTTTACAAGTTGAAGAAAAGCCTCTACGGCTTAAAACAGGTACCGAGACAATGGTATAAGAAGCTCGAGTCTATTATGGGGGAGCAATGCTACAAAAAGACTACTTCAGATCATTGTGTTTTTGTGCAAAGATTCTCTAATGATGATTTCATTATCCTTTTGCTCTATGTGGATGATATGTTGATTGTTGGCCAAAATATTTTCAGAATTAACAATTTGAAGAAGCAGTTGAGTAAGTCTTTTGCTATGAAAGACTTGGGGCCAGCAAAGCAGATTCTTGGCATGAATATTATCAGAGACAGAAGCGTCAAGAAATTGTGGCTATCACAAGAGAAGTATATTGAGAAAGTACTTCAGAGATTTAATATGGACAAGGCTAAAACAGTTAGTTGTCCTCTTGCTAATCACTTTAAGCTGAGTTCTGAACAAAGCCCTTCTACAGACAAAGAGAAGTAAGAGATGGATTAAATTCCATATGCTTCAGCAGTTGGAAGTTTGATGTATGCTATGGTGTTTACACGGCTAGATATCGCTCATGCAGTTGGAGTTGTGAGTAGATTCCTTTCAAATCCTGGAAAGGAACATTGGGCTGCAGTAAAATGGATTTTCAGGTATCTTCGAGGAACTTCCAAAATATGTCTATGTTTTGGAAATGACAAACCTGTATTAGCTAGATACACAGATGCAGATATGGCTGGTGATGTGGATTTCAGAAAATGCACTTCTGGTTACCTGATTACTTTTGCAGGGGGAGTTGTGTTATGGCAGTCAAAGTTACAGAAGTGTGTTGCACTTTCTACTACTGAAGCAGAATTTATAGCAGCAACGAAAGCTTGTAAAGAATTGCTATGGATGAAGAAGTTCTTGAAAGAACTTGGTTTGCAGCAAGACAAATATCAGTTATTCTGTGATAGTCAGAGTGCTATTCATCTTGGTAAGAATGCCTCCTTCCATTCAAAATCAAAACATATTGATGTGAGATATCATTGGATAAGGGATGTAATGGAGAAGAAGCTACTACAGCTTGAGAAGATCCACACGGAAGAAAATGGGTCAGACATGTTAACGAAAACTCTACCAAAACAGAATTTTGAGTATTGTCGGCTAGCTGCAGGACTAGCAGAGCCCCCCACCATATAGTCGGAAGGGAGAGAATTGTTGGTTGTGGGTTTCCTCCATATGGTGGGGCCCACACATTTTTTAAAAATAAAAAAAAAATGAAAAGTTGTTGAAGAAAAGTCAAAGAAAGGGGCTTTGATTGCCGCAAAGAAAGAATTAAAATTCTTTCTTTGCGGCCATGTTGGACAGCTTATAAACGCGCTTTGGAAGGCCTATAAATAGGCCTTCCCAGTTTAGTTTAATTCAATCCTTCAGTTTTGTAAATAGAGAGAGAAGTACTTTAGAAAAATATTTGGGATATTTTTCTAAAAGGGGAGTGATAAAATAGTGAGTTTGTGAAATATTTGTGTGCCACTATTTTGGGTTTATCTCAAAAGTATTGTGTCGCCTTTCTCTCTTGTACCCATTAATTTTATTAGTGGAAGAAATATTTTCGGAATTTGTCCCGTGAACGTAACCCTAACGTTTTGGGTAAACCACGTTAAATTGCTGGTGTCTATAATTTTACTCTACTAATTTATTTTTATTTATCCGTTGTGCTCAATAAGAATGTGAAAAGACTGAGATCAAAAATTTTACAGTATCAAACAAGATGCATATTTATTTTTTAAACAAAGCAGAAAATAATGTAGAGAGAAGCTGTACGATATAGGAAGAAAAAGTAAGAGTTTAATTGGGTTATAATTATAAGAGATAGGAATTTAGATAGAGTGTTTTATTTAAATTAAAATATCATTTATTTAAATTTGAAAGAAATTATCTTTATAAAAAATAATATAATTAATAAATAATATCAATATATAAATAAAAAAAAATGGAATATCACAATATCCACTTTAATAAATTCCTTCGAATTATTTTGCGCAATAGCTGTGACAAAATAATAAAATGAAGTAATGTATACATGGTTATAGGGGTGAGCAAAAAAATTCGGTAGATACGGTTAACCGGTAAACAATGTTATTGAAACCGGACCGGACAAAGAACCGGCAAGGCTGAGGGTTCGTGGTTCGACCGAGTTCAACTGGATTTTTTTCTATTTTTTAAAATATTATTAATTAGTATAATTTTTATAAATACTACTACTAAAAAAAATCAATCAAAATATTTAACATATGCCTCAAATATACTAGTAACAATATTTTTTCACCTTTTTTTTTTAAAATTATTACTTGATTAGATATTTTTTGTTAAAATATTTTATTTTATGAGTTTTAATTTAAAAATTAAATAATTCAATAACTATAGATGAAATTACAAAAAATGATAGAAAATTATCTTTAAGTTCACCAATTTTAATAATTTATTCAATTTTTATTCTATTGTATTTTATTGAATTATTAAATCATTATATTATTTTTATTAAGTTCAAATGTAATTAAATAGTAAAAAAATCAATTATTTGTTAAATAAAACTTATTAGATTATTTTTTTTTATTTTTATGAAAAAATACTTATTTTATTAATTTTTTTAAATTAGACCCGGTTTTGTCCGGTTCAACCCGATTTTGGGCGGTTCAATCCGGTTCTTCCCGATATTTTTCCAATTCGAATTTATACAGTTGAATCAACCGGTTTGCGGTTCAACCGGTTGAACCGACCGGTTCGCTTTTAATAACCATGCTGGTAAATCAGTTCGAAACTGAACCGATAGACTGGTTAACCGATTGTAATGGACTGATTAATGATTAGTATTTTGAAAAAACCGATATTAATGGATTGGTTAATAGTTTTGGCTCATATAACCGATTAACCGAACCGATAACCGAATTTTTAGTTAATTTATTAATTATTCAATATGTTTATATTTAGTATTTATTATTGTTTATTGATTTATCAATTTTTCAATAATGAAAATTCGAAAAGTTAAATAACATTAATATATTAACGAAAAGTTATATCTGTAATGGACTTTTATTTCCACATACACAAAATTTCAAACATTTTAATATATATAATTAATTCCTAATTGTAATTAATTTAATAATTTTAACTCTTTAATTAAAATATTTTATATTTAAATTATTAAAATTTAATATAATAAATAATATTCAATTAAAATGTAGAATGTTAGTTTTAATATTCTTATAGGTAGTATTTAACACTTATAATTCTAATTAAATATATTTCGATTTAAAAATAAAAAAAATTCGTTGCAAGTAATAATTAATATTTAATAAAATTAATCAACTACAATTTTTCCATTTATTACAATTTTCTATCCTATGCATGCATATTGACACAACATTTTTAGTTTATATTTATAATTTGAATATTATATTGAATTATATTTGGTTTCTAATTTTTATTTTTAAGTAACTTGAACATTTTAATTTTTTTTATGAATACATTTTATAATTATAGTGGTTAGCCGAAATAATATTGGTTAATCAATCCGAAAATCCGAAATCGATAAAGTGATTAACCGATACTAACGGACTAGTTAATGGTTAGTGATTTTCAAAAACCGATAGTTAATGGACTGATTTTTTTGGATTTTATGGACCGGTTAACCGATTCATGATAACCCCTACATAGTTATATAGTTTAAAAAGTTCATAACTTGTAAGTGAGCTTGAATATACAATGGCTGGATACATGCAGGAATTGAGAATTTGTGAAATGAAATTATAAATCTTTAACAGGATGTTAAATGGAGTTTTGAATATGATTATTTTGAATAGTAGAACAACAATTCTCGTTTTTATGTTTTCATTTATTTTGAACTATTAATATTCAGTTAAACCTCTTGTTTCATACTTAATTACTTATAGTTGATGAATTTTGTTTTAAACTAAGAAAACTTATCTTGATGGTGACATTAATTAGATTTGGGTCAGTGATAAGTGTAATTAAGAATGCTTATTTCATTTATGGGGTGCAACTTAATAGGCATGTTACATGTTGCACATAGAAGGTTAATTCAAAAATTAGGTATTTGAGATGATTAGTAACATTAGCTCTTTTTATTGTTGTATGTTTATAACATATCTTGCTTCATACCTTAAGTTGCTTCTTAAATTGAACTTCAAATCTCATGTAAGTTATTTGAACGAATTGTCTATATTATGTTTAAATTTTGTGATACATAAAATAAACTAAAATTAATAGAGTACTTCCACTAAATTTTTTAGCTTAGCGCATGGTTATTTTCTATGCGCAGGTTTAGGAAAAGTGTTCTTGAAACCGGAAGAAAAGTCCAATGAATCTGTTGATGACTGGAGTCATATCGGAATTTGGAGGTGAAGGCCCATAAGAAGACTCTTCTGTTATGTGTTTTGGAATTTCTATCTTATTTTGGCATGTACACTCGATAGACAGTTTTGGAGTATTATTGTAGAATGAGTTTTGTATCAAATAGTTGTAACAAAGTTATTAGATTTATTTATTTATTTATTCATTTATTTATTTTTATGTTTTGATGCTGTTTATGCAAAAAAATCTTTGTCTTACATGTAATTAGTTTAAAAATAAGTGAATTGTGCTATGGACATATATAATGTTAAGGTTTATTTTTTATTTTTTATATAGTTGGAATAAATATATAATGCTAATAGATATATATGCGAGATGCTTGGAAATGTTATATATTAATACATGGCAAAAACTTGCGTTGGAGTTTGATTTGAAATTATAGAGTTGATGTTTGATTTTAGAAGTGTAAAAATATTTTTTACACGAGGGTACGTAGGTAATTATAAGGGAAATTTTGTCTCTCTCTCTATCTCTTTTTTTTTTTTTTTTATTGATTTGGTAACTTGTTATGTATTAAGATGAGCAAAGGGTTGTTTTTATAGCACAGGTATAATGCTCTTTAGCATGATGTGTAACATTTTATATTTGTATTACTTAATGATCCGGGTAAAGGGTGTTACAATTATTGTTATTATTATTTTGATTATTAGGAAAAAAAATTGCATCCACAAATTTCTGAATAATTGTGGTTTTATGCATTCAATCTCAATATTTTTAAAAATTGATATTATTTTTTTTAATCACTTACTTATATTGAATTTGAATTTAATAGTTTTAATGGACTTGACAAACACAGTTATCAACTGTGTACGCAATTAAAATTGAGCCCATACATATAACTTGTTTTTGGAAAATACATCCACAAGTTCTTGAATTATTATAAATTCAACATTAAATCCATTTATTTTCTAAAAAGGCCATATTGAATTCAGATATGACATATATGAAAATCATCTAATTTAAATTCAATGTGAGTAATTTAAAAAGTAAAAGAACTCAATGTTGATTACTCAACTATTTTCACGCGATTCATGTTATTCCTTATCTCTAAGTTATAAATACTTGATTGCGCAACATAAGTAATGGATTCAAAGTATAGATCTTGTCATTTTAGATACTTGGGTGATCTCAAGTTCAAGAATATTTGTACTATTGATATGATGAGATATTATATATCCGTATGAAAATCTCATATAATTTAGGTCTTTGATATACTCATTTTTCAAACAAACATTAATATGCTAATTCTAAGTATCGCCATACTCACACATTGTGAGAACTACTTATTGATCAAGTTAATAACTATAACATGTGTTAATCTATATGAATTAACACTATCTTGTTAGTTTTATGATTAAGGATAATTTAGGTATAAATACATTTACATACAATAAAAATCTTATATCATAAACTTTTCATGATTTATTCTACACTATATTTTTATAACAATGACATTTTTACATAGTTTTAAGATATAATTCAGACATATGTTGAAACATAAGCATCATGGAATAGAGAATGCTTTTTGTTAACAAATGAAAATGTTCATAAATATAGTTCTTATTCCATTTGAGATATATAGGGCATATGAAACTAACAGGATGGCCGTGCCCATACAAAATCACACGGTTGTTTCCTTAAAGTGCAACAACCTTAAAGTGTTACATGGTCGTGTGTTACTCCTTTATAGTCGTTAACGATTATTTTATTTGATGACAAAGAAAATAGGTTACACTTTATTAATTTGTTTCCGTGAAAATGGGTGGAAGAGAAGAGAAGAGAGAAACAAAGTTTACATTAATTTCATTGTTGGGCAAAATCTATGCAGGAGAGTTGAAGGAAAGAGAATGTAAACTTGATTTCTAATTGGTGGTAAATACCTTCAACAAGTTTCCACCAAAAGAAGTATATTAAAGTAAATTTAATTTAATTTATTCCCATGTACTAATTTTTTCCTCTAATTTACTTTCATCTACACACAACATAAGAATAGCGCAAACATATGCGAGTTTAGAGGAAAAGAAAATGGATAGAAGCATATACGGCACAACATTAGATTTGATGTAAAAGGAATGTGTATTTGAAATTATTATAATAGAAAATTAATTTTTTTATATAATGGAATACCATTAAATTGATGATTAAAAAATTGACATTTCTTGTGATTCTAAAATTATGAAATAAATTGTAAAATATAAAAATCCATTCAATCATTGTACCATCAATGTGGCAGGGATAATCACCTCAAACAAGCTCTTAGTTATTTTGTTTCAAAATTCTTCGTCTGCGCAGTCTTCCCGCCGATTCAAAACGACAAAGGAAGTACCCGCCAGTGCACGGGATAAAAAGTCGAATCCTTTACGTACTTATGGTTAAATTTTATCCACGTATACCATTTAGAACAAGAGGATATAAAGCAACGACTAACATTCCAGTGACCGTTCAAAAACGTTTCTTTTTAATTCTTTTTCTTCTCTTTTTTTAGATGAGTTACGGAACAATCCTCAATTTCTCAAGTAATGCTATTTCTACCACCACAATCTATGTTCGTAACCCTAAATTACGAACGTAGGACATGGATTAATATGAAAATAAATTTAAATTATATGCCAATGTGAGAATAGAAGGAAGATTTGGGGTCAATGCATAATTAAATAAAGTTAAAGAGTGTTGGCCAATGAAATTCCAATACTTGTTATTCTAGAAATTAAAAGAAAAACTCATGCAAATTTAAGAAAGATAGCCTGCCAAATGGGAACCCAATTGTGGAATTTTTCTCTTCATTTTCTCACCAATATACATACACAATTTGCAAGAAATTTGATGTTTAGAGAGGAGGAGCAAACAAGCAAATTTCAAGTAAATCAAAGGTAGGAATTTATGTGTTTTCGGTAGGAAAGTGAATCTCCTCCATCCATTCTTCATTCAATACATTAGAATGAACATGTTATATATTTATTTGTGTTTGATTGTGTGTATTTTGTGTTTAAGTTGAAGAACAGGTGAAAGTGAAGGGCAAAGAAAAGATTTGAAGTAAAACAAGTTCTAACAAGGTATGGGAATTCTTGTGTGTAAAATTGATATATGAATGGTTCAAGACCTGAAATTGATGTTGGTGTGTTGATTTGGAGCCAAATTATTTGGTTATAGCACAAGGAGGAATTAGATGAATTTTTGTTGGAAAGTTGTTTTAGTTGTTGTAGGAACCTTCGAACAGTTTTCAGTGTTTTGGCCACATCTTGGCCTATAGACACTGGAATTGAGTGATTCTAGCTGGGAATAAAACTTAATATATAAATCTACAATTTTCATGAAGAGACTAGAATCCAGTTCTCTCCCTAAAGTATCCAAATTGGGAATTGGAGTAAGGTGATTTGAATCTGCCCCTGTTTGGAATAGTCTGTAATGTTTTAGGTGTAAATGTTTCTACATGACTCCGAATGATATGAATCAAATTTCTATAAAAACTAGACTCATAATGGAGAAACTTTTATAGAGAGTGTATGATATAATTTTATTCCAAACATTCCCAAAAAAATTTCAAAGACAGAGTATTAATTTTGTTGCTGAATAGGCACCTAGGAATAGTATGTATATATATATATATAATATAATGTAAATTATATTGCAATGAAAGAATATTAATTAGTAAGTAATCGTGGGCATTAAGAAGAGGATTCCCTCAAATTTTCTACTTCTTCCTAATCCTTAGATCTACTTTAATATATTACATAAAAAATGTTGAATATATAAAATATCATCAAATCTATAAATTGAACTATGACAAATCAATAAGTCACATAATATTTGATCGTTCATGTCCAAAATCAGACCACATATAGTCGTCATGCATATGTTATATAATATAATAAAAATATGCATAAAATTTTATCCATTTTATTTTTTCTCTCTCTATACTTATCTTTAGACTTATTTAGTTTGGTAGTCATCAAAAGTCTTTGTATGGTTGGTGAGAGCTACTAACCATAAGAGACCAAAGATGTCATTATTAGTTACCAAATGGTAAAACCTTTTTTATTATGTTAGTTTCCCTAACAAAAGACTACGATTAATATTATTACATAATGCAAATTAGTTAATGAATTAATTAACCATTATTTGTCCTTCTTTAATACTATGACCTGTTAGACTTGTGAGATTGCATGGGGCAAGGCTTTTGCTTTTAGATTTTATTTTTAATTTAATGTCAAACTTTATTATTAAATTAAGAATCTCAATATCACTTTTAACAAAATTCAGGCATCCCAAAAAACCAACAAAGTACGAAAATACAATAACTAACTAATTGATACTACATTCTTGTCAAGAAATAGAAAAAACCCCCAACCAAAAGATACCATCACATTAGCCGGAGCTATACAAACCAAATAATCCAAAATCCCATGGAGCAGCATAAAGAAAAATAACATAAAACTTGACAAAATAATCGCAATTATAAAAAAAATAGTCTTTTTCTTTCTCCCATTTTGATCTTATTTCAAATGCTTTCGCTAAACAAATCGAACAGATTCAAAATAAAAAAAACATATGTCTATGAGATACTGTCAAATATAACTTCCCTTTGTGGCATTATAACAAACACTTAGCATGCAACCATATCAAAAATAACGTATTACCTTTGTTTTTTTGAGCTAAATCATTTTCAATCTTGTGTGCATGGAGATGAAAAAAAGAATAAATGAAAAAAAAACACTTAAAGACAAAGAGAAGATTGACAGGTGCCTGTGTGACTTCCGGTGAGTCGACAGCAATCAAGAGAGGGAGGCGTGCGGCGATGACGGAGGCTAAGACTGTTATAGAGGCGGAGACGTCAAGTGAGACAGAGAGAGGCGATCTGGCGAGTGACAGAGAGAGGGTATGGCGGCGAAGACGGTGAGCATATATAAGAGGGAAGAGGGCGAAAGAGAAGGCGAGAGCCAGAGAGAGAAGGGTGGCGAAGATGGCCACTGTAATGCAAATGGGGGCACGACAAAGATACAGTATTGGGCGTGAGAGAGAGAGAGAGAGAGTTTCAGATAGGAAAATAGGGGTAGATATTTGGGGTAACATTTACAAACGGAAAACACTATGCCACCAGTAAATATTAAATATAGTGACAGAAACGCGAAATCCGTCCCTAAAATTAAACATTTTAATAACAAAATGCCAAATTCCATCTATAAATGTAATATTAGCCAACAGAAGGGTGGTGTCCGTCAGTAAATGTAATATTTACCGACAAGAAGGGAAATACAATCGATAATATTTTCTAATGGATTTCTTCAACCCTATTGGCAAATAATACATTTACTGATGGAATCTATAACACCGTAGGTAAATGTTTTACATAATAACTTTTACCTACTGAGTTAGATTTTTCGTCAGTAATTACTTATGGATCTTGAATTCCGTCGGTAAATATCGTAGTATAATTTTACCGAGAATCATGGTTAAGTATTGCTTCAGCAAATTTTGGCGGGATTGTTTACTTCCACTTTTAACAATGGAAAATTACGGATTCTATTTTCCTTCACAAAAAAAAATGGATTTTCTTACAACTTTAGCTACAAAATTCATTTTCCGTCGGTATTTAATGACAAATTTAATTTTCGTTCCTAAAAAGTCGTAGTAAATCTGCCATTTTCCTGTAGTGAGCTCTTATTGTACAAATAATAAATAATAATAGAGATAAAATTTCTCTAAACTACAGTAAATAACATGAGCATAAAATTAAGAGAAAAATAAAGCAATAATAATCTCACAGTAATTGGTTGAATTCTGCTCTTGAATTAACTTTTAACTAGAATAAAGTGCTCTTATATGGCCAAGAACAAAAATAAAATAAAATTAAAAAGCTAGAAAGAAATCTCCTCTGTTACAGCCTTGGAAGGACCGACAAAGGAGAAGAAAAGTTACTGTTCACGTTATTCTCCCTTATATAAAAAGAAATCGTAAAGTTTAGAAAAGTAGTTTTAATCCTACCTAAGAAAATAAAAATAAAATATTTAAAATAAATTAAACTTCCTAAAACTACTGCCTTCCAATTCTTAAAATAAAAGCTAATATTCCTAAAAAGCAGGCTGGACCCCTTTGGTAGCTACGTTAATTCGCATGCAAAATAGAGCTGCTGAATTTTTCATACTGTCTCGACTTTCTCTTAGCCTTGGTCAAGGCTTAGAGACAGATCTGAACACCCTGCACTGGCAACTCCCCTCTTAGCCTTGGGCAAGGCTAAAACACAAAACCACCAGCTTTTCTCTTTATATACTAAAATTATTCCCAATATCCTTCGCTATTCCAAATCAATTCTCATTGTCCATAAATTGTTCCCTTTCATCAATTGAACAATGTAATGGTAAAAATCACATAAACAAGTGAAAAGTCTCCAAATTGGCAAAAAATAAATGCATATAAGTAAGATAACTTTTAGTATAAATATGCAAAATTAAACACTTAACACCAAATCGCTTAATTATTATTTTTTAAAAAGCTAAGACATAGAGTAACAATTAACCTAAAGATTCTAGATCTAAAATAGAGATTAATAATAATAACAAAATTTGTCAGCTGGGAACTTCTCACTTTTGAGTGTGTGCATGAATTATGCATGAGTTATATGACTATATGGAATGTAAATGCTATATAAAATCTTTAAATGTATTATTATGTGATAGTATTGTTGGTGACTTGATGTGCTTAGGTTATACGCACTTGAGTATGAGCAACATTATGACTTGTAAGGCTGAAATATAAATGTTTGTGTGTGAAAATGATATATGAATGGTTCAAGTCTAGAAATTGATATTGGTGTGTTGATTTAGGGCCAAATTATTTGGTTATAGCATAAGGAGGCATTAGATAAATTTTTGGTAGAATTGTTTGAGCTGTTGTAGGAACTACTAAACAATCTTAAGTGTTTTAGTCATATCTTGGCTTACACTGGAATTGAGTGATTGTAGTTGGGATTAAAACCTAAAATATAGATCTACAACTTTTATGAGAGATTAGAAACTAGTTCTATCTCTAAAGTATCCGAATGGGGAATTTAAATCTAGTGATCTGAACCTGGTTCTATTCGGGATAGTCTGTAATGTTTTGGTTGTAACTCTTTCTATATGACTCCAAATGACATGAACAAAAATTTTATAAAACTGGACTTATAATGGAGAAGCTTTCACCAAGAGTGTATGATCCATTTATGTACCAAACGTTCCTAAAAAATTTTCAAAGAGAGAATATCAATTCTGTCACTAAACAACTACCTAGGAACAGTTTGTTGTATTTTAGGTATATCTCTTATTTTACAAGTTCAAATCACTTGATTATTGATTTCTTTTAGAAAGGTAAGACATACAGTAACAATTGTCCTAAAGGTTTTGGATCTAAAATAAAGATTAATATTAATAACAAAATTTGTTAATTGGGAACTTCTCACTTTTGAGTGTGTGCATGAATTATGCATGAAATATATGACTATATGGAATGTAAATGCTATATAAATTCTGGAAATATATTATTATAAAATAGTATTGTTGGTGACTTGATGTGTCTAGGTTATACGCACTTCAATATGAGCAACAACATAACTTGTAAAGTTGGAACATAAATGTTTGTGTGTGAAATTGATATATGAATAGTTCAAGGCTGAAATTAATGTTGGTGTGTTGATTGTTAGTGGTTATACCCTAGGCCGAATATTTAAACCTTGATGTAATCATTACATTTTCATTTATATAATGGTTTTTTTCACATTAATTTTATTGACATGTCACATTATTGTAATGTTTATGAATAACTATGTTATTCATGTCATCTCTAGTCATTTATCATTAAAGGGTATAAAGATAAATTAAGACTAGTATGGATTTGATCGATAATCAAGTGATGATTATATATGATGATATAAATCAAATCTGTAGGTACTTGTTAGAGAACAAGGTACTGGATAGACCTACAATAAGATCATTACATGGGATAGTTATGTTATTAAATTTTTAGACCTGAGAATATCATAGTTTCCTACATAAGGAACATCATATTTTGACATAATCAAACGTTGTCTTTAATTGGATAATCATAAAGGTTATGCTTGAACATGATGAGAATTATATAGAAGATAGTCAATAATTAAGATGGAATTTGTCCCTCTCTTATGAGAGAGATATCTATTAGACCCCTCGATAAATAGGACTGTAAAATATATGGTCGTGTTCGAATGAATTAATAATGTGATCGATATCATTTGAATTTATCAGTATACTTAGTGATCGAGAAATTATATGTTTGAACAATATAAGTTTGAAATGAATCATGACTTATATTCAAACAAAATATCGTGTGACAAAAGGATAATAACATGTTCCATTGTCAAGTTAAAATCGAACTTACATTATTTATATTATTTGGGTAGTCATAATATCTTGCTAGAAACCAGTTATGACTTGTGGTCCCATTATGAAATTGGGTCCACTGCCAACTTAATATAAATCTATTGGGTCACACACAAAGACCATAATGAACATATTGTATTTTAATTAGGGTATTTCGAAATTATGATATTTATATTTAATTTCAAAATTATATAAATATATATAAATACAATATTTATTATTATTTTGAATAAGAAATATATATATATATATATATATATATATATATATATATATATATATATATATATATATATATATATATCTTATTTTGAATAAGAGATAATATCCCTAATTTATCTCTTTAGGGTTTAAGTATTTACAAATATATATATGGATATATATATGTTTAAGAAAAAGATAACCCTAATTTTCGTTTTAAGAGAGGCTGCAAAATACCTAACCGCCACTTTTCTTTGTGAAAGAAAAAAAAATGTAGAGAAAAATCCATAAAAATTCAGTCGCAAGAGAGAGAGCTAGCACCCCTGCGATTATCTGTTCATAGGTTCGTGCGTGTAGTTACTGGTAGAGGGCATTCATGATTTGAGCAGCGCCTATAGTCTAAATTAAGGAGTTAATTTCCATTTATTTTTAGTCTAAATTAAGGAGTTAATTTCGATTTATTTTTTGCGTTATAAAGGTTGGTAAATTTTTATCTCTATTTTTGAATCAATTGAAATACATGAATCATATTCGGTTTTGTTTTATATTCCGTTGCGCTTAATTTTTATTACTGCGATGAAACCTAACATATTTGAGGCCAAATTATTTGGTTTTAGCATAAAAAGGCATTAGATGAATTTTTGGTAGAAAGTTGTTTGAGCTGTTGGAGAAACCTCTGAACAACTTTCATAAAGTGACTAAAACCCTATTATGTCTCTAAAGTATGCGAATTGGGAATTGGAGGCAGGTGATCTGAACCTGCCTGTATTTGGAACAGTCTATAATTTTTTTAGTGTAACTCTTTCTACAGGACTCCGAATAACACGAATCATATTTTTTTATAAAAACTAAACTCACAATGGAGAAACTTTCATCAAGAGTATATGATCCAATCATGTACCAAATATTCCCAAAAAAATTTTCAAAGTATCAATTCTCTCACTGAACAGAAACCTAAAAATAGTCTGTAGTATTTTGGCTATATCTCTCATTTTACAGGTTCAAATCACCTAATTATTGATTTTTTAAAAAGTTAAGACATAGAGTAACAATTATCCTGAAGATTCTATATCTGAAAAGATTAATATTAATAACAAAATCTATTAGTTGGGAACTTTTGACTTTTGACTTTGACTGTGTGCATGATGAATTCTGCATGAGCTATTTGACTATATGGAATTTAAATGCTATATAAAATCCGAAAATGTATTGTTGGTGACTTGATGTGCTAAGGTTATACCCTATGTGTATCAAGGCCACTTGAGTATGAGTAACAACATAACTTGTAAGGTTGGAATATAATGAAGTGTATAGTGCTTATGGTTGCTGGAGGATATGTAACATGAATGAGAGAATGCATGTGTGTTTTAAAAGTATGTTCATGACTTAAGTGCTAGCTTATAAGATGAATTATGGAAAAAATTCATTATGACTATTAATATACATTATTAAATTTCTTTTATAATTAATCTAGTCTATACAAATATGGGATGATGATTTAATACATTCAAATGTATCGTACGTCAGCAAATCTCAACCATTGAATGAACAATGTGAAGTCTATTTTTCTAATATATGTCATATGATTTTTCTTTTTCTTTTTCTTGATTGAGAAACACAAATTATTTGCATTAATGCATTATATTAAGCGTCTCATTCTTAAAGTTTTTCATGACACTAAGAATTCTTCACTTAACTCTTATAGTCCAATATTTATTTATTTTGGTGTAGGCGTCCATTTCCATTACTTTAAAGAAAAAAGGATGGAGTTTGTGTCTGCAATTGGAAGTTCTGGTGTTGTTGAAATTGCAAAATCCTTGAAGAAATCTATCAAACAACATAGAGACTACAAACGCAATATTGAGGATCTGAAAAATGGGAATAATAAACTAGCAAACAAGATGGTTGAAGCCCAAAGATTTATGGATGATGCCGACATTAGATTTAAAGAAGTTGCGCCTAGTGTATCAAAGTGGCTTGAGGATTCAAAAAAGCTAAATCAACAAGTCAAGGACCTACTTGAAGAAAATGACACGTATTTGGATGGAAGGCATCGACACTCTTTGTCACATTATTGTCTAAGTAGGAAAGCTTCCAAGATGGCCGAGAATGTCAATAAGCAAGTCAATGAAGTACCATTTTCTGATGTGGTGCTTGATGCTCCACTACCAAAATTAGGAACAACGATCAACCTTACAGGCATGATGGACTTTGATTCCAAGCGGTCACCTGTGGATGACATCTTGGCAGTTTTGAAAGATGATAACTTGAGCATGATCAAAATTTGTGGGCTTGGAGGTGTGGGCAAGAGAACAATTACAAAGATGCTTATCAAAGCTATTAAAAGCGAGAACCATTTGGTTTCACTTACAAGTTTCTCTCAGAATCCTGACTTCAATAGGATACTAAGTGAAACTGCGTCTAATCTTGGATGGCGATTTAGTCCTGATGATAGCGAGCCTAATAGAAGAAAAATTCTACATAAGAAGCTCACGAAGTGTGATAAGAGAATCCTTTTAATATATAATGATATTTGGGAGAATGTAATAATGAAATTGGACTTCCACCACCTACTGAGATTAAAGGATGCAAAATTATGCTGACTTCGCGGTTTGAAGCTGTGTGTAATGCTATGGGAAGTCAAAAGAACTTTCGCATTACAGCTTTAAGAGATGGAAAAGGTTGGGATCTGTTTAGAGAAATTGTAGGGGATACTGTTGAAAAGTCAACTTTTTGTGGCTCCTCCACAATTGCCACAATTGTTGACAAATATTGTTGAAAATTTTGTATTCTCCTCAATCCCACATCGGGAAAATGTAAGGGGAAGGGGGGGATTGTTAAGCTATAAATATACCCCCCCTTTCCTAATTCAATCCATTCCAAAATTGCCAATCTTTCTAAGGCAATAATTATTTCTCTCTCTAGTAAATATTTCACTTGTATTATTTCTTTGAAATAGTGAAATATAATATTGGTAGTGTCCGAGGATGTAGGCATAATTGGCCGAACCTCGTTAAATTCTGGTGTTCTTTATTTGTCTATTTAATAGCTATTGTCGGGTATATTGTTAGTGAATTATTGTGCTGTTAAATTACTTAGGAAAATTCTATTTGGGAATTTTACCTTGTGTGATTTTTCAGTACAATCGTTTATGCTTTATTCACCTGCTCAACAGTGTTCGAGGTGAATTTGGTGGAAATCAACCCAAGTTTCCACAACAATTGGTATCAGAGCCTAAGTTCTTTCTTAGTATGCTCTGTGGTTGCAGCGTAGGCTGATCTTCCACATCAGAAAAGATTTTTCCTTGGGCTATTGGCATTCCGCATCGACAGCTGTTGAATAGTAATTGTAGCTAAAATGACAAATCCATCCACTTCTTCTTCCTCGTCCAATATGATGGCAAATGCAAGAGTTGCGGTGGAAATTTTTGATGGTACGGGTCATTTTGGCATGTGGCAAAGTGAGGTTCTAGATGCTCTCTTTCAGCAAGGTCTAGACATTGCCCTTAAAGAAAAGAAACCAGATGATGTTGATGAGAAAGAATGGAAGAAACTTAATCGTTTGGCGTGTGGTACAATTCGATCGTGCCTTTCTAGAGAGCAAAAGTATGCTTTCTTGAAAGAAATTTTTGCAAGTAAATTGATGAAGGCGCTGGAGGAAAAATTCTTGAAGAAAAGCAGTCAAAATAAGCTCCACATGAAAAAAAAAGACTGTTTCGTTTCAATTATGTTGCGGGTACCACAATAAATGATCACATCACCAGTTTTAATCAGTTAGTTGCTGATTTATTGAATATGGATGTGACATTTGAAGACGAAGATCTGGCTTTGATGTTGTTGGGATCGCTTCCTGAGGAGTTTGAGTTTCTTGAAACGACTCTACTTCATGGGAAGGCTGCTGTGACTCTCAGTGAAGTTTGTGCTGCCTTGTATAGTTATGAACTGAGAAAGAAAGACAAGAAAGAAAGCACAAGTGGAGCTACAGAAGCTCTAGTAGTGAGAGGTCGGTTGCAGAGCCAGACTAGAGGAAAGAAAGGGAGATCGAAGTCGAGGCCCAAATTGGGCAAAGACGAATGTGCCTTTTGTCGAGAAAAAGGGCACTGGAAGAAAGATTGTCCTAAGCTGAAAAATAGAGGCAAACCTGATAAGGGAAAGGCTGTTGCAGATTCAAATGTAGCTGAGTGTAATGATGAAGACTCAGATTTCTCACTTGCTGTTACATCATCAACTAGCTCTTCTAGTGTATGGCTGCTTGATTCAGGCTGCAGTCATCATATGTGTCCCCATCGGGATTGGTTTTGTGAATTTAGAGAATTAGAAGATGGAGTTGTTTATACAGCAAATGATGCCTCTCTCACCACACATGGGATTGGTTCCATTCGTTTAAAAAATCATGATGGATCAATTAGAATCCTGAAGGATGTTCGTTATGTGCCCAGATTGTCAAAGAATCTCATTTTCGTAGGAGCTCTGGAAGAAAAGGGTTTCGAGGTACAAGCAAAAGGCGGAGTAATGAAGATAATCTCTGGTGCACTTGTGGTGATGAAGGGAATTCGAAAGAATAACAGATTATACCACTACCAAGGTACTACTGTTATTGGCACAACAGCAGTGGCTTCTACTGGTGAAAAGGAGTTAGAAGCAACCAGGTTATGGCATATGCGCTTGGGGCATGCAGGTGAAAAATCCTTGAATTTCTTGGTGAAACAATGATTATTGAAAGGAGTTCAGACTTGCAAATTGGATTTTTGCGAGCATTGTGTCAAAGGGAAAAAAACAAGGGTGAAATTTGGAACAGCAATCCATGATACCAAGGGTATTTTGGACTATGTTCATTCTGATGTGTGGGGACCTTCCAAGACGACTTCTTTGGGAGGAAAACACTACTATGTGACCTTTGTTGATAATTTTTCCCGGAGAGTTTGGGTGTATACTATGAAGACTAAGGATGAAGTGCTTGGAGTTTTTCTCAAATGGAAAAAGATGATGGAAACTCAAACAGGCCGAAAGATCAAGCATCTCCGTACAGATAATGGCGGAGAATACAGGAGTGATCCTTTCATGAAAGTGTGTGAAGATGAAGGCATTGTCAGACACTTCACAGTCAGAAATACACCACAACAGAATGGGGTGGCAGAACGTATGAACCGAACATTGCTGGAGAAAGTTCGGTGTATGTTGTCCAATGCTAGGTTGGGCAGAGAATTTTGGGCTGAAGCTGTTACATATGCTTGCCATCTCATTAATCGCCTACCATCTAGTGCTATTGGTGGTAAAACACCATTGGAGAAATGGTTTGGAAAACCTGCTACAGATTATAATTCCTTACATGTGTTTGGTTCCACTGCATACTATCACATTAAGGAATCGAAGTTGGATCCACGTGCAAAGAAAGCAATTTTCATGGGGATTACCTCTAGTGTGAAAGGATATCGACTTTGGTGTCCAGAATCAAAGAAAATAATTTTCAGTAGGGATGTTACCTTTGATGAATCTACCATGTTGAGAAAGGTGACAAATGAAAGTGTTGGGCAAACAGATGGTACTCCAAAACAGGTGGAGTTTGAAAGTAAAATTGTTATCCCAGCAAATGATGAAGAAGATGTAGAAACTCCTATGGTAGATGAGGAGTCAGATGGAGAAGAGGTTTTAACCCAAGAACCTCCTCAGCAACCTGAATCAATTGCATTAAGTAAGCCAAAGAGGACAATCAAAAAGCCTGCTCGCTATGTTGATATGGTAGCTTACGCATTCCAAATTGCAACTGATGACATTCCTACCACTTATAATGAAGCAGTCAAAAGTTCAGAAGTAGAGAACTGGAGGAAAGCCATGAATGATGAAATGCAGTCCCTTCATAAGAATCAGACGTGGGAGTTAGCTACTCTCCCGAAGGGAAAGAAGGCAATTGGGTGCAAATGGGTATATGCAAAGAAAGATGGATTTCCTGACAAGGATGATGTTCGCTACAAAGCAAGGCTGGTGGCTAAAGGCTATGCTCAGACGGAGGGAATTGACTATAATGAAGTTTTTTCTCCAATTGTAAAACATTTCTCCATTCGAATTTTGTTGGCTTTGGTAGCACAATTAGATATGGAACTAGTTCAGTTGGATGTAAAAACTGCATTTTTACATGGAGACTTGGAGGAGGAAATCTATATGGTTCAGCCTGAAGGATTTAAAGTTGCTGGAAAAGAAAATATGGTGTGCAAGCTTGAAAAATCATTGTATGGATTGAAGCAATCTCCGAGGCAGTGGTACAAACGATTTGACAAGTTTATGATGGGGCAAAAGTACACAAGAAGCAAATATGATTATTGTGTATATTTGCGCAAGCTACAAGACGGATCCTACATATATCTTCTTCTTTATGTTGATGATATGTTGATAGCTTCCAAGAGTCTGATAGAGATTGAGAAGTTGAAGACTCAGCTGAATAGGGAGTTCGAAATGAAGGATCTAGGTGAAGCCAAGAAGATTCTCGGTATGGAGATAAGCAGAGATAGGGAATTGGGGAGACTTTGTTTGACTCAGAAACAGTATCTGAAAAAAGTGCTAAAGCGTTTTGGCATGAATGAAAAGTCAAAACCTATTAGTACTCCTCTTGCTCCTCATTTTAAGCTTAGTGCATCTTTGTCTCCAAAGAATGAAGCAGAACGAGAATATATGGCAAAAGTACCATATGCAAATACTACTGGTAGCTTGATGTATGCTATGGTGTGTACAAGGCCCGATATTTCACAGGCAGTTGGGGTTGTGAGCAGGTATATGCATGATCCTGGAAAGGAACATTGGCAAGCTGTGAAATGGATTCTGCGGTACATTCTGAATACCGTAGATGTTGGTTTGGTATTTCAGCGAGATGGTCAAGATGTAGTTGGATATTGTGATTTTGACTATGCTAGTGATTTGGACAAACGGCGATCAACTACTGGTTATGTGTTTACTCTTGCGAAGGCACTAGTTAGTTGGAAGTCTACTTTACAGTCAACAGTTGCTTTGTCCACTACGGAGGCAGAGTATATGGCAGTTACAGAGGCTGTGAAGGAGGCAATTTGGCTTCAAGGGTTGCTTGGTGAATTAGGGGTTCAACAGAAGCACATCAAAGTGCATTGTGATAGTCAGAGTGCTATTCATTTGGCAAAGAACCAAGTTTACCATGCAAGGACAAAGCATATTGATGTTCGTTATCACTTTGTACGAGAGGTTCTGGAAGAAGGTGGAGTAACAATCCAGAAGATTAGGACCACTGATAATCCGGCTGATATGTTTACAAAAGTGGTGACTGCGGTCAAGTTGCAACATTGTTTGGACTTGATCAATATTGTTAAAAGTTGAAGTTGGGCGCTTTAAAGCGCATTTGGGACACTACTAAAATTGAGCTTGTGAGAGATTTGAAAATGTGGAGTTCGCCAAGGTGGAGATTTATTGAAAAGTCAACTTTTTGTGGCTCCTCCACAATTGCCACAATTGTTGACAAATATTGTTGAAAATTTTGTATTCTCCTCAATCCCACATCGGGAAAATATAAGGGAAAGGGGGGGGGGGGGGGATCTATAAATATACCCCCCCCCCCCCTTTCCTAATTCAATCCATTCCAAAATTGCCAATCTTTCTAAGGCAATAATTGTTTCTCTCTCTAGTAAATATTTCACTTGTATTATTTCTTTGAAATAGTGAAATATAATATTGGTAGTGTCCGAGGATGTAGGCATAATTGGCCGAACCTCGTTAAATTCTGGTGTTCTTTATTTGTCTATTTAATAGCTATTGTCGGGTATATTGTTAGTGAATTATTGTGCTGTTAAATTACTTAGGAAAATTCTATTTTGGGAATTTTACCTTGTGTGATTTTTCAGTACAATCGTTTACGCTTTATTCACCTGCTCAATAGTGTTCGAGGTGAATTTGGTGGAAATCAACCCGAGTTTCCACAACAGATACTGCTGATCGTTTAGATTTGCATCAAACGGCGAGGGAAATTGTATGTCAATGTGGTGGTTTACCCATTGCCATTAAAATAATTGCTGGAACACTAAAAGGCAAGAGAAAAAATATATGGGAAGATGCACTCGAACAATTAAAGAATGCACAGTGGAAAAAAATCCCAGGAATGGAGGAAAAGGTGATTAATCTGATTAAAGCAAGTTACAATTTGCAATAAGAGGAAGCCAGGTCATGCTTTTTGCTTTGTTGCATGTTTCCGGAGATTTTGATATCCCAGTTGCATCTTTGGTCAGATGTGGTATGAGCTTAAAGTTATTTGAAGACTCTAATAGCCTTAAAAATGCAAGCAATAGAATCGAAGCACTCATTTGTGAGCTAAAACAATCATTTTTGTTGCTTGATGGTGATTCAAGGGAGTATGAGTCTGTAAAGATGCATGATGTGGTACGTGATGTCGCCATATCAATTGCCTCTGAGGACAGGCATGTAGATGCAGCACTACATGATGCTACCATGCAAAAATGGCCAACGACATATTGCATTGCAATTTCACTTGTGTTCAAAGAGACAAAAGAGCAACCTGTTGATTTGGATTATCCAATGTTTCAACTTTTATGGCTTCAGTGCATAAATTATTTAAAAGTCTTGCCAAATAATTTTTTTGAATGGATGAAAGACCTAAAAGTCTTATTTTTGAACATATCGGGATCTCTGCCAAAATCACTTTATCTCTCGGAGATGTTGAATATTGATTCAAAAGTTTGACTTGGTCTCTATTTTGCTGCAGATTCTTGTAGCATAATTTTCGTGGTTTTTTTTTGGTTAAGCAAAATAATATCTGTTAGTAGTGGCAAGATTTGCTGATTCAGTTGAGAATTTTTTAGATTTCAGTTTTTACTGTAAGCCTATTTAAAGGCCACATTTTATTCAAAATAATGTAGCAGATACATTGCATTTTCTGCATTTCTTTTCTTCTATTCTTGCTCTATTTCTCCGTAAGTTCCAACAGTTGTGGTATCAGAGCAGTGAGATTGAGTGAGTAGAGAGAGTAAACACGTGAGGTGAGTGACTTACATAAAAAACTTCATGGTAGGCAACGGGAACACAATGAGTGCTGCACAACCACTCATCCCCATTTTCAAAGGAGAATGTTATGAATTCTGGAATATCAGAATGCGAACTCTACTCAAATCTCAAGATCTCTGGAGCTATGTGGAGAATGGGTATGCTGAATCTGATGGCGAAAACAGGTTAAAGGGGAATAAAAAGAAGGACTCTAAGGAATTGGTGATTATTCAGCAAGCTATCCATGATAGCATTTTCTCTCGAATTACAGCAGCAACCACTTCAAAGCAAGCTTGGTCACTATTGCAGAAGGAGTACTAAGAAGATTCAAAGGTTATCACTGTGAGATTGCAATCTCTTCGACGTGATTTTGAGACTTTGTTTATGAAGAATGGGGAATCGGTGCAAGATTTTCATTCACGAGCAACGACAATTGTTAGTCAAATGTGGTCATACGGTGAGCAAATTACTGATGAAAAAATTGTTGCAAAGTTATTGAGAAGCTTAACCCAAAAATTTGATCATGTTGTTGCTGCAATAGAAGAATCTAAAAATTTATCAATTTTTTCATTTGATGAACTAATGGGGTCATTGCAAGCTAGAATCAATAGATCGCTTGAAAAGAATGAGGCATTGGCATTCCAAGTGAAGGAGGCAGCCACCAAATGTGGAGAAAGTGAAACTTCAGCAAGTAGAGGCCGAGGAAGAGGAGTTCAAGGCCGTGGTCGTGGTCGAGGTAGAGGCGGAGGCCGATTTGATGGGCAACAAAGGCTGGCTGGTGAACAAAGTGGTCAAGGAGAGCAAAGGAACAACAAAAGTGGCATTCAATGTTACAATTGCAAGAAGTTTAGGCATGTTAAAGCAAAATGTTGGCAAAAGGAGAAACAAGTGAATTATGCTGAAGAAATTAAGGAAAGTAAGTTATTGATGGCCCATTCTGATACTAATAATTTAACAAGTTGTGTCTAGTTTATAGACAGTGGATGCTCTAATCATATGAGGGGTATGAGAGAAATTTTCAGAGAGCTAGATGAGTCTCAAAAAATGAAAGTCAAACTTGGAGATGATCAAGAAATTCAAGTTGAAGGGAAAGGGACTGTTATAACCCGTAGTTCTTTTATATTTTTTTTTTATTTTTTATTTTTATTTTATCTAATAAATCTTTTAATTATTAATAAATATTAAATAGATAAGTAATAATTGAAAATCCCTTTTTCCACCCCACTTCCCTAACCTTTAGTCCCCTATTCTAATTAAACTCCTCCTCTAAAAACCTTAAACACAGAAACTACATCAAAACTAATAAAAATACGTTTATTCTTTAATAGCCATCAAATAAAAGCTTTGAATTTCAATTGCTCCTGCTAAACTTCTGCATTTCTTGGGTTTTGAGGCTTAAATTTATAATATTTTAAGGTTAGTTAATTTAAACTTTTAATTTAATTGACTTATTTTATTATTAATTTTTGTTTGCTCCTGCATTGATGTTTTGCAACCAGATTTTTATTAATTTGTTTTCCTAAAGATTGTTCTCTTTGAAAACTTAGAAAAAAAAATTTATGTAAATTTCATGTATTCCTTTTACTCAAATAAAGAATCACTTTTAAAATTTTGTCCTTTCTTAAAGCTAACATATTTTCATAATTCACATCCTGTCAAATTGGGATTTGATATAAAGAATGCTAAGATCCCTGCCAAGTCTAGAATTATTATTATTATTAAAAAGAATAAACATTGTTGCCGTTGGTATTAATATTTTTATTGATTGGGTTGACAAATAAAACCACTGCATTTTTTTCAGTAAAGATTTTGGAACCAAACAACACTATTTTCATAATATTATTAGTACTGCCAAAGACTTGAAACAAAAGAAATATATATATATATATATATATATATATATATATATATATATATATATATATATATATATATATATATATATATATATATATATATATATATATATATATATATATATATATATATATATATATATATATATATCATATGCTTTGTACTATGCAAAATTTCGTGGTCCACCATTTTCAATCTTGGTCTCTTTTGTTAATATTAAGAATTTGAAACTAAATTATGCATTATTAATTTGTTTTTATTTTCTTGAACTTTCAATAAAACTTCACCATTATTATTTTTATTCTAAAAATCTATAGACATTTTATTAGTAATATTGGATTTTTTCCCCATTTTAAGTTAGTGGATTAGACATTAAGCTTGTTAAGTTTTCTTAGTCATTGTAGTCATTAGGATATTAACCCTTTCTTGTTTGATTAGGAAATTTCGATACTCCCGTGACAAATTGAGTGGTTTCTACGTATCTTACTTCTACCTTGTTTGGAATTGCAGGTGAGTGGTAATTACGGTACACATTTGTTTTAAAAAAACTATATTTTAAATTTTGACTCAAAATATTTTGTTTATTAAGTTCTATTTAATTGAAAATATTTTAGTCCTTTATCAAATGAATTTATGCAATTTATTTCTATGTTAATTTTCTACTAGTATTTATTTATTTTTATTATATTAGTTTTACGCAAATTATACTTTTTGTTTATTTTGTTGTTTTAATTAATATTTTGATCTGTCTGATTTTACTTAGTTGAATATTATCCATTTTAGAGTTTTAGATTTTGAGAACAGGCTTCTGAATTACTTTCTGTTTATTTTATATTTCAATAAATGATTGGTCTATTTATATAAACTTATTTGAACAGTGTATCAAATTAATTTGAGCTTATTTATTACCTGCTCCGAAATGATATTTGTTTTCTGCTAAAACTTTTGATATGTTGTATTAATGAAAAGTGTTTTCAAACCGGTACATGTGATAAGTTATTATCCGTATTTATATCTAGCTCTATTGAGTGATCTGCTATCTGAATCTGCATCTGGTTCCGCCACAGATATCCCATGTTTAGGAAAGTACATAATTTGCTGTCATGCATCATCTGTCATTAACACCTGCATTAGAAGCATTGCATGATATCTGTGGTGGGAACCTCTGTTATCTGACCTTTGGTGGTGTGGAGTATCACCACCCTGTTGAACTGTACCGTGGTTTTGATCTGTATTTTGAACTGTGAATTTAATTATTTATAATTTTTCTGTCTACTAGATGATTCATTTTACGGCTTATTATACTATTTTAGTTGCTAATATATTTTGTTAAATTACTTTGAATTGTTGCCTGTTCTCAGTCCGTTGTGTGCTGTAGTTATCATTCACTGAGTTATTGTACTCAAACCACGTCCGCTCTATACTCTTGTTTTGCAGATTAGTATTTATTCTCGGCTAGTTCCAGCTTTATCCCTTCTGTTGGCGAGGATCTTTTTTTTTGGTACTTGCTTTAGTTTATATTATGTTTCAGATAGTTTATTAGTAGAACTTTTGAATCTCAAATTATTCCTTTTATTCTATAGGGACTCCGTACTTTAATTCTGGCATGTATTTGAAATTTTAAGATTTGACTTGAAATTTTAGTTCTCTTACGTATTGAGGACTTTCTACGGTTTGGGTGAATTATGTAGTTTTGATAGTTTGGTAAGGCTTGCATTAACTATTATTTAGGTAGTTTATGCGCCGGTCATGATTGAATTGTATCGTGACAGGGACAATAATACTCAAATCTGGTCAAGGTAAAACAAAATTCCTACATGATGTTCAATTTGCTCCTAACTTGGCTAATAACTTGTTGAGTGTTGGGCAATTGATGTCTTGTGGATACTCAATTTTATTTGATGATGAAGCATGTATTATTAGAGATAAGACTGGCCAGATTATTGTCAATATTCAGATGACCAAAAGCAAAATATTTCCACTTGAGATCTCTAATGTGGAAAATTATGCTTTGGCTGCTGCTGGGAAAAATGATTCCAAATTGTAGTATTTACATTATGATCACTTGCATTTCGTGGGGCTGAGATTGTTAGTCCAAAAAGGTATGGTTCTTGGATTGCCAAAAATTGATTCATTTGATTTATGTGAGGGATGTATATATGGAAAACAGACTAGAAAATCATTTCCTGCTAAAAATGCATGGAGAGCCTCCTCTTGTCTTGAACTAGTACATGCTAATTTAGTTGGGCCAATGCATACTTAATCATTTGGTGGGAGCCGCTATTTATTACTTTTTACTGATGACTTTAGTCGCATGAGCTGGGTGTATTTTTTAAAGAACAAATTAGAAACGTTTGAATATTTCAGGAAGTTCAAAGCTTTGGTAGAGAAGCAAAGCGAATCTTGCATAAAAGTTCTTCGTACAGATAGAGGTGGTGAGTTTTAATCTGATGAATTCAATAGCTTTTGTCAAGAAAATGGCATTGGCAGGGAGTTAACAACACCATATACCCTTGAGCAAAACGGAGTGGCAGAACGCAAGAACTGCATAGTTATAGAAATGGCAAGAAGTTTGTTAAAAGGCAAGGGGCTTCAAAATCAGTATTGGGCAGAAGCAGTTGCTACTTCAGTATATTTATTGAATATTTCCCCTATAAAGGCTGTCTTGATTAGAACACTATATGAAGCTTGGAAAGGTAAAAAACCTTCTGTAAGCCACTTAAAAATATTTGGTTGTATTTCTTATGCTTTGGTAAATTCACATAATCGTCAAAAACTAGATGAAAAATCTGAAAAATGTATTTTCATTATTTATTGCCCGAGTCCAAAGCATATAGATTATATAACCCTCTTAGTGGCAAGGTGAGTATTAATAGAAATGTAATATTCAACGAGGATGCAAGCTAGAAATGGAATTGCAGCAGCGAGGATGAACAAATTGAAGTTCCATTTGAAGAGGAAGCAACCCCAACACAAATTAATTCAACCTCTTCAACACCAATAGTAGCAGCTCAACAAATTCACCAATTTCAGGCTCAATAAATTTTGATGGCAGCAGCTCTTCCTCAAATGTGTCATCAAATTCAACACCCTCAAGAAAAGTCAGATCCTTGAGAGAGATATATGAAGCTGATGCATTTGCTTTATTTGCCTTAGATCCTATTACCTATGAAGATGCAGCAAAAATGGAGGTCTGGAAAAAGGCAATGGACGAAGAACTTAAGGCAATAGAAAGAAATGCAACTTGGGAATTATCAGACTTACCAAGTGGTAAAAATGTTATTGGCTTGAAATGGATATTCAAAACAAAGTTTCATGCAGATGGAAGCATTCAAAAACAAAAAGCTAGGTTGGTCACAAGAGGATATTCACAGCAACAAGGAATCGACTTTCAAGAGACATTTTCTCATGTTGCTCATTTTGAAATAGTGAGAACTGTCTTGGCAGTGGCAGCTCAAATGCAATGGATTGTTTATCAACTTGACGTGAAATCAGCCTTTTTGAATGGAGAATTGGAAGAAGATGTGCATGTCACTCAACCTGAGGGTTTTGTCATCAATGGCAAAGAAGATAAGGTGTACAAGTTAAAGAAAGCACTCTATGGGCTTAAACAAGCATCACGAGCCTGGTACAACAAGCTTCATTCATATTTTTTGCAAAATGGATTCAAAAGAAAGTGAAAACGAGCCCACTCTCTACTTGAAGAAACAAGGTAATGAAGATTTTCTTATTGCTTGCATTTATGTTGATGACATAATCTACATGGGCTCAAGTAACTCTGTTGTGGCTGAATTCAAATCCAATATGATGAAAAGATTTAAAATGTCAGATTTAGGTCAGTTGCATTATTTCCTTGGACTTGAGGTGATGCAATGTGAAGATGGTATATTTATTTCATAAAGGAAATATGCAGCAGATCTTCTCAAGAGGTAAAACATGGCAAAATGTAAGATTGCAGCTACACCCATGAAAGTGAATGAAAAATTGCAGTTGGAAGATGGTACAGAAAAAGCCAATGCAACCAGGTTCAGAAGTTTAGTCAGTGGCTTAATTTATTTAACTCACACTCGGCCAGATATCTCATTCTCCGTTGGTGTTGTTTCAAGGTTCATGAGTAGTCATTTACTGCATTATTTTGGTGCAGCAAAAATGATTTTACGTTATATTGCTGGAACTTTGGATTATGGAATATGGTATTCAAATGTCTCAAATTTCAAGTTGGTTGGTTTTACTGACAGTGATTAGGCAAGCTGTTTGGATGATAGGAGAAGCACTTCTGGATATGTTTTCAGTCTTGGTTCGGGTGCAATATCTTGGAGTTCAAAGAAACAAACCACAACAACATTGTCATCTTCAGAGGCAGAATATGTTTATGCTACTTCTTTAGCCTGTCAATGCATCTGGTTAAGAAGACTTCTTGCAGCGATTTGTCAAAGGCAACAAAATCCATCTAAAATTTACTGTGATAATAAAGCAGCCATTGCAATGTCAAGAAATCCAAGTCATCATGGAAGAACAAAACATATTGACATTAGAGTTCATTTTATTCGTGAGCTGAGGAGAAATAGTTTTAAAATTTTGCAGTACACATGAACAAGTGGCAGACATATTTACGAAGGCACTTCCAAGTCAGAAGCTTTTCTTCTTCAGATCACTGCTTGGCGTATCCAACTTTGAATCAAGGAGGGGTGTTGAATATTGATTCAAAAGTCTGACTTGGTCTCTGTTTTGCTGCAGATTCTTGTAGCACATCTTTCGTGATTTTTTTTAGTTAAGCAAAATAATATCTGTTAGTAGTGGCAAGATTTGCTGATTCATTTGAGAATTTTTTGGATTTCAATTTTTACTGTAAGCCTATTTAAAGGCCACATTTTATTCAAAATAATGTAGCAGATACATTGCATTTTCTGCATTTCTTTTCTTCTATTCTTGCTCTGTTTCTCTGTAAGTTCCAATAGGAGAATCTTCGAACCTTGTGTATTAACATAGATTCAGGAGATATATCATGGATAGGGGCTCTAACAAATCTCGAGTTTCTTGAAATTCGGTGTTATAAGCTAGTAGAGCTGCCAAAAGAAATAGCAAGATTGGAAAATTTGAGGGTGTTGGACTTGAGGGGATTGGGATGGCTTCAATATATTCCGGTAGGTGTTTTATCTCACTTGACAAAACTAGAAGAGTTGCATATCCACTTGAACTTTGGAGAAGATGTAGATCGAGAGAAGACCATTACAAGCCTTAAAGAGTTAAAGTTTCTTCCAGTAACTAAATTAGTAGCTTGGGTACCAGAACTGGTAGAGCTGTTGCCTACAATACCAAATTAACCAATTGCACTAATAACAAATATAGTTAGTGACAAGAAGCATCGATCTCACAAGGAACTAGTATGCATAAATACGCACTAAAATCGACAAATAAATTAAAAGATGGGGTTTTGTGTGTGAGAAAATTGAATCAAATCTATAAGAAAAAAATTAAATAAAATACTAAACATAAAATCAGAATAAAAAAACCTCGAAATCAAGCACATCCAACATTAATTTGATTTGTTCATCGACACCAATGATAGTTAATCGCAATTCAAATACTCGTCATGGTATTAATATCTGTCATTCCTTATGATTAATAGAATAAAAACATGTATTCTACTCTATTCTTGCTATCCACTAACATTAGATACGATCTAACATTTAATTAAATAACAACTATATGATCTAGAAGAACAAACGAGCAAGACAATAAAAAACACAGTGTTATATTTAACCTAGATGATTTTCCTTCGTGAATTTATTGAATCTAACATAGTAAACAATATAATTCAGATGCTACTAATGATCAAAATTCCCATACGATTATGGATATAGGTTCTCAATCTAGTAATGGATTATTCAACTCAACAAACTAATTGCGCACTTAGCCATTCAATCAAATAATCGAAAAATTAATATAGAAGAAAAATCAATATTTGAATAAAGCAATTGGAATTGAATAAGCCAATGTCTCACAAATCAACAATTAATGGTTTCTGTAGCCTTCGACCGATATAGAGAGTTTAGCTACAAGCCATAACAAAATAACGAAGAACAGAATTTTAGAATTCAAAACAAAATCCCCTTCCAAAATAGAACAACCCTTACCTTTTAAAACTTGATGTGTGTTTAAAATTGCATGTTTTGGTCTGTTTTTCATATCTTTATTGCACTTTATTTTGGCTTAAATTAGTACTTTTCACTTGTTTTGTGATTTTTGTTATTGTAGGGTCAAAGTGATGGAATTGAAGCAATTGAAGCCAAATGGAGTGAATATGGAACAGCCAAAGAAAATCAAAGAATTTGGAAGCAGGAAGCTGATTTTGGGCTTAGCCTTGCCCAAGGCTAAGGGGCAAGGCTAAGGAGCTGCCTTGCCCAAGGCTAACAGCCAAGACGCGAGCAGAATGCAGTTTTCATATTTTTTTAATCCGAAGTTGACCTAGCCGCCACCTTTTCTCAGTCTGATTTTTAGGGATAATTATACTGTAATTAAGGGGATATTAGGCAGTATTTTTAGTAGGATAATATTACATTTGATATTTGTAATTTATTTTCCAAGTTTAGATAGGATTTTATCTCTTTCCTAACTTATCTAGGTTTTTACTCCTATATCACCTAGAGAAAACGTGAACAGTAGGATCTTTCTATTCCTTCTTCATCTGCGTTTTTCTCAAGGCTGTAACAGGGAGTTTATTTTCTCAATTTAATTTTATTTTGATTTTATTTCAATCATGTGTGGCTAAATACTCTTGTTTCAGTTAAAGATAAATTCAAAGCCAGGTTTTAATTCACTGTGAGATTGTTATTCTTATTTATTGTTCTTAATTTCATATAATGTTCATGTTATCTACTGAAGTTTAGAGAAACCATATCTCGATTATTATTTATTTAATGTTCAATGAGGCGCTGTTGTTCATTTAATTAAATAATATTTTGCTAGTTGAATTTACTAGATCCGTAATTGTTTAGTGAAGTCAACAACAAGTGGCAATCAGTGTAGCTTCCTCACAAGGGCTGTTATGTTGAGTAGATGCATGATTGAGTCTAAATCAATCTCGAGTGAGGGTGGTTGGCTTAGGTCAGGTCTCTCTATTTCATTAATACTGTCAATAAATTAAATCCTTGCGCGTGTTTAGGGTTATTTATTATTTAGGAATTAATTATAGTCTTACTTGATTAATTCAATAATACGGAAAGATTAGGTCGAGAGCGCAAAGCCGACGGCTATAACTGGCCCATTATTTAATTTTTAGATTCCCTCTTTCGTCAATGATCAGTTGAATTAAGCCTGTGTTGCGAATATCTTTAACTGGAATTTATTGCATATTGAGTTCTCTTTTAATCAATTTATTGTTTATTTATTTATTTCTTCAATTTCAGTATTTGATTGCTTTTGTTTCATGAAAATCCCCCCTTCTATATTTTTATTGTTAAAAATCTGGTTATTTAAAATTATTTCAGTGCTAGTCTCTGTGGATTCGACCCTTTCTTACCCTATTTGCAATTTATTTAGTAGGATAATTGAGGTATTTATTTTTGGTGGCTTCGACACCCATCAAATTTTGGCGCCGTTGCCGGGGACTAGTCTAACTTGATTTAATTTGTTAATGACCAGGTCTGAAATTCTGGGAGAAATTTTGTTTGATTCAGAGATTGAAAAAATAGCCCGGAGATTGAGAAAGGAAACAAGGATACGCAAGGAACTTGCTGGAAATTCTTCCCGACAACAGCAAGAAGAGGAGGAAACTGATTTTACTGACTTTCCAGCAGAAATAGAAGAGGAAAGAATGGCAGAAAGGACGTTGAGAGAATTGAATGCACCCCCTTTAAACCAACAACCCCTGTGCATAACTTATCCAGCCTTGGACACCGCTTTTGAACTAAAATCGGGGTTGATTCATTTATTACCCACATTTCGTGGCTTAGAGAATGAAGACCCTCACAAACATTTGAAGGAATTTCATGTGGTTTGTTCTGGTATGAGGCCACAAGGAGTTACTGAAGAGCAAGTGAAATTAAGGGCCTTTCCATTCTCATTGGCTGATTCCGCAAAAGAGTGGTTGTTGAACTTACCATCAGGAACGATCACAACGTGGACTGATATGTTGAGAATGTTCCTGGATAAATTTTTTCCAGCCTCCAGAGCTGCTGTAATTAGGAGAGAAATTAGTGGAATCAGGCAAAAGGATGTGGAATCACTTCATGATTATTGGGAAAGATTCAAGAAATTATGTGCAAGCTGCCCCCAACACGGAATCACCGATCAGTCCCTTATTCAGTATTTTTATGAGGGTATGTTGAGTATGGAGAGAAGGATGATAGATGTAGCAAGTGGGGGAAGCCTCAACAATAAAACCCCTGCCCAAGCACGTGAGTTGATACAGAATATGGCAGCCACTTCCCAACAGTTTGGAAGATATCAGGACCCTCCAAGAAGAGTACATGAGGTAAGCTCTTCTTCCATTGAAGATAAATTGAATGCTCTAACTGTTCTTGTGCAAAATATGGCTTCAGGTACATCTTCACAAGCAAGGGTGTGTGGAATATGTGCATACATTGGACATCCCACAGACATGTGCCCAACACTTCAAGATGACTCACAAGAGCAAGTAAATGCAATGGGAGGATATTTTGGACAGCCCTACAGGAAGTATGATCCGTATTTCAACACATACAATCCAGGATGGCGGGATCATCCCAATTTCAGCTATGGAGCCAGGCAACAAAATCCACAGCAACAATTCCCACCTAGACAACCACAGCAGCCTGCTCAACCAACTCCTAAACAAGGTAGGAGTCTTAAAGATATTGTCCATTCTTTAGCTAATAATATGCAGGATCTCCAGCAGCATGCAAAGAAATCAGAATCACGGTTTCAGAATTTGGAGACACAAATGAGCCAAATGGCACAATCCTTGAGTAGAATTGAGTCCCAAGGACGTTTGCCCTCACAAACCATAGAAAATCCGAGGAAAAATGCGAGTCCTATCGTTCTAAGGAGTGGAAAAGAGCTGGAACAACCCCTACCTAAAGGAGAAAGTCAGAAAAAGCAAAAAGGAGTAGAGAAAGAAGCAGAAATTGAGCAAAAAGTACAGCCCATAGGAGAAAATTCAGAACAACCCCCTGTTTTAGTTGTGCAGCCCCCATTTCCTGAAAGGTTAGCTAAATCTAAAAAGGAGAAGGAGGAAAAAGACATCTTTGAGACATTTCGTAAGGTTGAGGTAAATATTCCTTTGATTGACGCAATTAAACAAATACCAAAATATGCGAAATTTCTTAAAGATCTTTGTACTAACAAGAAAAAACAGGTTGGCTATGAGAAAATTACTGTGAATGAAAATGTTTCAGCTGTTATTCAAAGAAAAATGCCAAAAAAATGCAAGGATAAAGGTATGTTTGCTATTTCCTGTAAAATTGGTGATTTAATTGTTAAAAGAGCTATGTGTGATTTAGGTGCGTCTATCAATGTCATGCCTAAGTCTATTTATACCTCTTTGAATGCTGGACCCTTAGAAGAAACAGGAATAGTTATCCAATTGGCAAACAGATCAATAGTCTATCCTGAGGGATTGTTAGAGGATGTGTTAGTTCAAGTGAATGGTTTAATTTTTCCTGCTGATTTTTATGTGATCGACATGGATGATGAAGAAAATTCAGGTGATTCAGCTGACATTTTGTTAGGTAGGCCATTTCTTCAAACAGCTAGAACTAAAATTGATTTATACAAAGGTACTCTTATAATGGAATTTGATGGTGAGATAGTTCAATTCAATATGTATGATGCTATGAAATATCCTTGTGAAATGGCTTATGTATGTGGAATTGATGTTATTGAACCATTAACTCAAAAAGTGTTTGAAATGAGTGGGACTGACAAGTTGCAGGTTGCTTTAATTGAAAATGTTCATAGGGACATGTTTGATGCAGTGGAAGAAGAACTGGGTATTGGGGATGAGTTGCAGGAAGCAGTGATGGAGTTAGAAGCTTTGAAACCGATGGTACGTGATTCTAATCACATGGAATTAACCAGCACTAACAAAACGCTTTTGCCATCTGTGTTGCAGGCACCAGAATTGGAACTTAAGGTGTTGCCTGATCATTTGAAGTACGTTTATTTGGGTGAAGAGAAAACACTCCCAGTGATAATTTCTAATAAGCTGCACCCTAAGGAGGAAGAGCTACTGATTCAAGCTTTAAGAGAGCATAAGGAGGCAATTGGATGGACCATTGCTGATATAAAAGGCATAAGTCCCTCTACTTGCATGCATAGGATCCATTTGGAAGAGGACATAAAGCCCAGCAGGCAAGCACAAAGAAGATTGAACCCACCAATGATGGAGGTAGTGAAGAAGGAAATACAAAAGATGCTGGATGCAGGAGTGATCTACCCAATTTCAGACAGTAATTGGGTGAGTCCAGTCCAAGTTGTGCCCAAAAAGACAGGAATTACGGTTGTGGAGAATGAAAATGGAGAGATGGTGCCCACCCGTGTCCAAAACGGGTGGAGGGTTTGTATAGACTACCGAAAATTAAATGCCTCTACTAGAAAAGATCATTTTCCACTTCCTTTTATTGATCAAATGCTAGAAAGACTTGCTGGAAAATCTTTTTACTGTTGTCTTGATGGTTATACAGGTTTTTATCAAATACCGGTGGCACCCGAAGACCAGGAGAAAACCACATTCACCTGCCCCTTTGGCACGTTTGCCTACCGCAGGATGCCATTCGGACTTTGCAACGCTCCAGCGACTTTCCAACGATGTATGGTAAGCATCTTTTCAGATTATGTTGAGAAAATAATAGAAGTATTTATGGATGATTTTACGGTTTATGGAAATTCATTTCATGAATGTTTGTCTAACTTAATCAAGATTTTGAAAAGATGTTTAGAGTCTAATCTGGTCCTTAATTATGAGAAATGCCATTTTATGGTGGACCAAGGTTTGATTTTGGGTCACATTGTATCTTCAAAGGGTATAGAGGTAGACAAGGCTAAAATAGATGTTATACAATCTCTTCCTTACCCTGCAAGTGTGCGGGAGGTTCGTTCTTTTCTTGGACATGCAGGTTTTTATAGACGTTTCATCAAGGATTTCTCCAAAATCACCCAACCGCTGTGTAAATTGTTGCAAAAAGATGTGACTTTCGAGTTTGATCAAGCCTGTAAGGATGCCTTTGATGCACTCAAAGAGAGACTGATCTCTGCTCCAATTATCCAGCCCCCCAACTGGGATTTCCCCTTTGAAATAATGTGCGACGCCAGTAATCATGCAGTAAGGGCTGTTCTTGGCCAAAGAATTGGGAAAAATCCTCATGTGATCTATTATGCTTCAAGAACATTGGATAGTGCCCAAAGCAACTACTCAACGACAGAGAAAGAACTTTTAGCTATTGTTTTTGCTTTAGAAAAATTTCGACAGTATTTGTTGGGTACTAAAGTAATTGTTTTCTCTGATCATGCAGCTTTAAGATATTTGCTGAAGAAGAAGGAAGCTAAGCCTCGTTTAATCCGATGGATTCTCTTACTACAAGAATTTAATCTTGAAATTAGAGATAAAAAGGGGTCTGAGAATTTGGTGGCTGATCATCTCAGTAGACTGTTGTTGAATGATGATGCATTGCCTATCAATGATGATTTTCCAGATGAACATTTATTTGCCAAAGTAACTAACAGCCCCTGGTATGCTGACATTTTGAATTTCTTGGTTACAGGTGTTGTCCCTGAAGATTTTTCCAGATTTGAGAAGGACAAGTTGAAGAGAGATGCCAGATACTATGCATGGGATAAACCGTACTTGTGGAAATACTGCTCCGATCAAATTATTCGACGATGTGTCCCTGATAGTGAAGTGCAGTCCATCTTGCAATTCTGTCACTCTGAGGCATGTGGAGGACATTTTGGTCCCAAAAGGACAGCCAGGAAGGTGTTAGAATGTGGTTTGTTTTGGCCTCAATTATTTAAAGATGCATATTTATACTGTAAGTCTTGTGACAAATGCCAGAGAACAGGTAATCTTGGACACCGAGATCAAATGCCACTCATACCTATACTAGTATGTGAAATATTTGATGTGTGGGGTATTGATTTCATGGGGCCTTTTCCATCTTCTTATGGGAATACTTATATTTTACTTGCAGTAGATTATGTTTCTAAATGGGTTGAAGCTAAGGCCACAAGAACTGATGATGCCAAAATTGTGGTGAATTTTATCAAAAATAATATATTTTGCAGGTTTGGCACCCCAAGAGTGCTCATAAGTGACAGAGGGACACATTTCTGTAACAAAATCATGGATGTATTGTTGAAGAAGTATGGAGTTACACATCGCTTGTCAACTGCCTACCACCCCCAGACCAGTGGACAAGCTGAAATCTCAAACCGGGAAGTCAAGTCTGTACTAGAGAAGACAGTGAATCCAAATAGAAAGGATTGGAGTTTGAGGCTAGAAGATGCTCTTTGGGCTTACAGGACTGCTTACAAGACACCTATCGGTATGTCCCCATATCGATTGGTGTATGGCAAACCATGTCATTTACCTGTAGAGCTGGAGCACAGAGCATATTGGGCTATAAAGCGATGCAACATGGAGCTAAAAGCAGCAAGAGAGAACCGTAAATTAGAGCTCCAGGAACTTGAAGAATTAAGGAATGAAGCTTATGAAAGTTCCAAAATTTACAAGGAGAAAACAAAAAGGTTCCATGACAAGATGATCTCTAGGAAAGAATTTCAAATAGGACAGAAAGTTTTATTATTTCATTCACGTTTGAAATTATTTCCAGGAAAATTAAGGTCCAGATGGATAGGACCTTTTGTTGTTATTAACATTTTTGCTCATGGTTCAGTTGAAATACAGAGTATAGAGAATGGAAAATTTTTTAAAGTTAACGGTCATCGTCTCAGACCTTTCTATGATGGTTTTGTAGCTGAAGGCAATGAAGAAACTCGGCTAGCTTTGCCTGAGGAAAAGAATTGACTCAGGAACGTCTAGCCAAAGACGTTAAAGAAAAGCGCTTTTGGGAGGCAACCCATTTCTTAGCCTTGTTCAAGGCTAAACAGACATTATTTACATTTAATTGCAATTTGATTCATTTTATTTTAGTTTACTGCCTTCTTCTCCCTGATTACACTCTCATGATTCACTTCAATTATCTTTCTTCACAGGTATGTTGGTAACAAGTGGGAAATTCAGAATGATGGCGTTGGACATTTATTTTGGGCACATAATATTTAATGGTTCAAGCAAACTAATGCCATGTTTCTGAGGAATAAGTAGTTAAGGGTGGTTTTAATGGAATTTTAGATGTGTCTTGACTTAATCTTTCAAATTACAGGGTACTTTCATATTATTCTGGGTTTAATAGGTTTGTTGGGTTATGGAGTTTTAATTTTTGGGCCTTTATCCTCCAATGGGTTTTACTTTTTGCTTTTAATTCGATTACAATTGGTAAATTCAATTGAATTGTTTTATTTGTAATTGGTAAATTTTATTGTGTTAATTTATTTTAACCCATTTTCTATTATTTTGTGGTTTCTGCAATTTTAATTTTTCATCTTTTACCCCAATAGAATTAATTACTCCTCCTTTTGTTTTACTTTCACTACACAGATCACCACAACAAGCCGCCGCCGACCCAACAACCCACCGATCTCCGACGACCCAAGCTCTCCACTGCCGATCATCAACTCCGGCCACCACCGCGCGTCACCAGCAGTCGCCGGTCTTCAGCTCTCACCGCCCCAAGCCACGAAGATCCCTCACCACCCAAGAGCCACCCAATCTCCTTTCCCCACCCCCCGTACACTCCCATCGCGAGCAGCTCCCGACGCCGATCTCCGACGACTCAAACAACCACCACCACGACCCCGATCTCAAACCGAACCTCAACCATCCAACTCACAAACACAGACCCACACACCACCCCGATCCACAATGCCAGTCAACACCACCCATAATCTCACCGTCGCAGTCCCAACGCCGATCTCCACCACATACCGCGAGCCCACCATGGTCCAATTGAAGCACGCCGCTCCCCAGAAGCCACGACGTGGCCGATCTGCTAGCTCAACCACCCATGACGACGCTTCACCGCAAAACACAGATCTCGAGCACAATAACGAGCAACCACGCACACACCAGCTACCGGACGAGGATCCAACACCAACAATGGCCTCACGTCGCTATCAACGATCTTCTTCAGCTGTTCGAAAGTGCAAAGACCCGATCACGTATCAATCTCGACAAATTCAAACTCCTGAACCAAGCAGTGAAGACGAGGATGATGACAATACTCACCAGATGCCTGAACCAATGCCACAAGGCCAAGATGAAGCAGATGGCTCCCCTGTTCGCCGACAAAAACGAGCCCGAATGGCATAAGGATTCATTGATGAGGAGTATTCTAAAACTCATGAATATCTTGACCTGCTGTGTGACTATCCACCCGATTTTGATGATATTGAGGTTTATCGCACTCTGACGGGCATATCTGACATTACATTTTCACCGGGTAAGTCCAAAGCATATTTGATTCAGAATCCAGCCTTGCGTTTCATTCATAGATTTTTAGCCTTTAATTATTCTGCACGAAATGATGACACCACAGTGGTCACCAAGGCTGAATTGTTTTTTATGTGGTGCATGATTCACCAGAAAAAGGTAAATTTAGGTTATTGGCTTGCCATTAAATTTGAGAAATTAACCAGAACACCCAAAAAATTGTTTTTAGGGTCTTTGATGACATCACTAGCTGTTAACCACAATTTGGTTGATCTAAGCACCACTAATATGCACAAATCCTGTGATACGCACCTAATGGACTTATTTTTTCTTGATAAATTGCGCTTGCTTAAGTGCGGGCAGGGTGGAGCTATTTTATTTGTGGATGCAGGTCGGCTAGCTAATTTTGAGGAGCGAGTGTTTAAAAAACAGAGCAAGCCTACACCTGGTGCCTCCACATCTCGCGCACCTTCAGCAGCACTGCCCTCCACAATGTCCTCGGATGATAGGGAACGATTGCTGCGATTGGAGACCACAGTACAGCACCTGTACGAGAACCTACTGGCTTATTTCAAACATGTGGGGTTCACACCATCCCACCCCGCACCCCAATGATGTCAATGCTCTACTCCTCCCCCAGGGCAGTATTCTTCCTCTTTCTTTACTTTTTGTTATCCTTCGCCCCACGATTGTGTGCAATTCCGCATTGGGGACAATGCGAGGAGAAAATGTGGGGGAGGGATTGAATTAGAAGTGCTGTGTGTTTATGTGGTTGTATGTTTATATTAATTTTGGATTCTGTGCTGATGATTGTTGGTATGGTGCTGCTCTGAATGTCAGTTTGGTTGTTGCTGGAGTAACAAATTTCTGCTGAATTTTTGACATGCATTGATGATGCTTTGTTGTTAATGATTTAGGAAAATTTTGAACAAAATTTTGTTGCTGAAATTGTGTTTAATTGGCTGCACTTATGCAAGAATTTTCTGAATTTTGTGCTAATTTTTAGACAAGTGAAAACAAATCTGAATTGTTCAAAATTTGTGAAGGAAAATTTTGTTAATTAATTTGAATGATTTTGCCCTCCTTGTTTTAATGCTCTAATGTTGAATTTTTATGTTGCAATTGGTTGATTTATGCAAACTCTAGATGCATATGCTTCTATGGGGTATTTTTGGGTAGCTACTTTGTACAAAATTGCATATAAATTTTGAGTGGCATTTAACTTGGATTATTCTGGTTTGCTAGTTTGATGTTTTGCCTATGACTTCTGTGAAACTTATTAGGCTCTTAGAACTTGTCCCCTTATTCAATGTAGCATTCATCTTGTCCTTGAATATCTGTTAAGTTTCATTCACGATCCTAGGGAAAATTGTTTGCCTAAATCAGTTCCAAAATCATTTAGTTTTTGATGAATCAGTTTGTTAGGCAAAGTTTGAATAGTGTTCATGATTATTTATCCATTTTCATACAATTTATGATGATCTTAATTATCTTTTGAATTAGAAATATCAAGGTTCAATTCTTAAGGTGAAACATAAACTTTTGCATGTGTTGAAATTGGATTCTTTGTATTTTAGAAACTTGTTAAAACTATTTTGGACACTTGTTTGGTATGTTTGCTTATGGATTGAGGAATTTGGTTATCAGGAAAAATAATAAAATAAAATAAAATAAATTTTACTCCGCTGTCCGCTAAAAAAAAAAAAAAAAAAGCGGTTAAGAGTAGAGCTAGTAGCCTCTTGAAACTGTGTGATCTGAGTAACCGGGTGTATGCGGGTCAGAACCGGGTACCCTCGCGTAAAAAGGATCTCTACATTTCTTGTAAGCATTTTAATCTTTTCTTTGACTAGAAAGACCGGGTGTATGCGGGTTAGAACCGGGTGCCCTCGAGTCCACTACAGTCCAAGAAAATGGATAAATACAAAAAAAAAAGAAAAAGAGAGATTGAAATGAATTTCCTGGTTTTCCTTGTTCCCTTTCCTATTGATAATTGTGAAAAAACTAAAGTGTCTAATTTGGTTTGACAAGTTTTCTTTTATACATTGATTTAATCTTAAATTGGGATATAAATTTATGTGTGTTTAATGATTATGAATCTTGTTGTATCTAATTTGAAAAGGTAGTTGAGATACCCATGTCTTGATATGATTTTGTGGTAAATTATTTTTGAATTTCTATCTTTATCTTGCCTTGCATTTTGATTTATTGGGAACTTATGGAATTGGAATTTGATATTTGGGTGAATGAACTTTTGAAAGGATTGTGCTTGAGATTTAATTTATGCTTGAGGACAAGCATTGGATAAGTGTGGGGGAATCTGATGTGTGTTTAAAATTGCATGTTTTGGTCTGTTTTTCATATCTTTATTGCACTTTATTTTGGCTTAAATTAGTACTTTTCACTTGTTTTGTGATTTTTGTTATTGTAGGGTCAAAGTGATGGAATTGAAGCAATTGAAGCCAAATGGAGTGAATATGGAACAGCCAAAGAAAATCAAAGAATTTGGAAGCAGGAAGCTGATTTTGGGCTTAGCCTTGCCCAAGGCTAAGGGGCAAGGCTAAGGAACTGCCTTGCCCAAGGCTAACAGCCAAGACGCGAGCAGAATGCAGTTTTCATATTTTTTTAATCCGAAGTTGACCTAGCCGCCACCTTTTCTCAGTCTGATTTTTAGGGATAATTATGCTGTAATTAAGGGGATATTAGGCAGTATTTTTAGTAGAATAATATTACATTTGATATTTGTAATTTATTTTCCAAGTTTAGATAGGATTTTATCTCTTTCCTAACTTATCTAGGTTTTTACTCCTATATCACCTAGAGAAAACGTGAACAGTAGGATCTTTCTATTCCTTCTTCATCTGCGTTTTTCTCAAGGCTGTAACAGGGAGTTTATTTTCTCAATTTAATTTTATTTTTATTTTATTTCAATCATGTGTGGCTAAATACTCTTTTTTCAGTTAAAGATAAATTCAAAGCCAGGTTTTAATTCACTGTGAGATTGTTATTCTTATTTATTGTTCTTAATTTCATATAATGTTCATGTTATCTACTGAAGTTTAGAGAAACCATATCTCGATTATTATTTATTTTATGTTCAATGAGGCGCCGTTGTTCATTTAATTAAATAATATTTTGCTAGTTGAATTTACTAGATCCGTAATTGTTTAGTGAAGTCAACAAGTGGCAATCAGTGTAGCTTCCTCATAAGGGCTGTTATGTTGAATAGATGCATGATTGAGTCTAAATCAATCTCGCGTGAGGGTGGTTGGCTTAGGTCAGGTCTCTCTATTTCATTAATGCTGTCAATCAATTAAATCCTTGCGCGTGTTTAGGGTTATTTATTGTTTAGCAATTAATTATAGTCTTACTTGATTAATTCAATAATACGGAAAGATTAGGTCGGGAGCGCGAAGCCGACGGCTATAACTGGCCCATTATTTGATTTTTAGATTCCCTCTTTCGTCAATGATCAGTTGAATTAAGTCTGTATTGCGAATATCTTTAACTGGAATTTATTGCATATTGAGTTCTCTTTTAATCAATTTATTGTTTATTTATTTATTTCTTCAATTTCAGTATTTGATTGCTTTTGTTTCATGAAAATCCCCCCTTCTATATTTTTATTGTTAAAAATCTGGTTATTTAAAATTATTTCAGTGCTAGTCTCTGTGGATTCGACCCTTTCTTACCCTATTTGCAATTTATTTAGTAGGATAATTGAGATATTTATTTTTGGTGACTTCGACACCCATCAAAACTCCTCCCCTGTTTTTCCCTAACTTGTCCCAAACAAAAAGCCTACAAAATCTCCTAAAATGTGTCAACTATATTTCAATAAAAATTTGGTTCTTTAAAATAAAATAAAAGGACTTCTAATGCACATAAAAGACTGATAATCCAGTTGTAATACCGCATGCTAGGTCTGTAATTCCAAAATAGGTTGCATGTGCACCCAACTTGCTCTGCTCTTGGAAAACTGGAATTTTCAGACAATCACGTATAGCAAATTCAAGCCCAATTCTGACCTTAATGCACTCTATATCTTGCAAAACTCAAAGCATAAAAGTTGTACAACTATTTCTCCTTGTTCCATATCATCTTGAATCGTCTCATTTGGAGTCCGTATGAGAGAGGTATGCCCAAATTACTCTACTGTGTCCATAATGCCAAATAATTGCTCAATTACCTTTATTTTGCTATTTATATTTCCAATCAGTTCCTAAATCAAAATAACAAATTAATGAGTATATTTATTCATTAAATCAACACAAAGTACTGATTATTAAGGGTAAAAGGATAACGTTTTGCATTCACATCAACTCCCCCACACCTAGCTTTTGCACGTCCTCGAGCAAAAATAAATCACACTACTCAGCAACACATCATTACCAGACAACCAGCTTTGCATCAGTTCACACTCTAATCATTGAAAAACATGTATACATGTTATTGAACCTAACTGAATTTCCAGTAGCTCAAGCTTCACAACTAATTCATTAAGATTAATGCTAGCAAATAAATCAAGATAATTGTATTTCAGATCCACATTAACATGAATGAACTACCTCCCAATGTCACTCAAATTGCACAAGTGTATAGAGTTGGTGTTTCTCTTAAGTTCATCCAATGTAAATATTCTACCATATGCTTACTTTTACACCAAACCTCTACTACTTTAAACACACAAGTACACAAATCAAAAGGACTTTAATAAGGTTGTAATGGGGTTCAGGTTAAGGGTAGGATAAGGAATTAATAGGCTAAAAACCATGAATGCCGTTGAGATCATTAAACACATACAGAGCATAATAAAAGAGGATCTGGCAACCCACTCTTCTACCTTGACAATCTAAACTTTCGTTGCTTTTTTTTTTTTAATAAAATAATTTGCTGCAATTCAACAGTATCCAAAAATCTTACAATCAAACAACCACTTCTCTTCTTTCTTTTTTTTTCTTTTTTTTTTTAATTTTTTTTAATGAACTAAAGAAAAAAATCAAAATTATAATTGCTACAACAAATGAATAAAATAGCGAGATCAAGATGCATCTTTAAACTTTTGATCAAGTTGCCACATCTAAGGAGAATTATCATTTCAAATTAGTTCTATCAAGAGCAAAAAACCATTACACTACACATGTTTAACAATCTTGGTAGCATCCATAGTTTGGGACAGGTTATTTAACATAAGGCTTGGCTTAATATAGAGGTTTTTCACAAGAAATGGGAAAGCTCAACAGGGCTGACAAGAGATATAATTGGGATGGGTTTTTGAAAGGTTGGAAAGGCTTAAACAAAGATGGCCTTAATCATTTTCAAGCACTTCTGTAGAATGTGATCTCAAAATGGTTCCAAGCAAGTTCTAGAGAAAAATCTACATCAAAGAACATCACACATACAAGAAGAAATAAAATGAGACCGAAATAATGAATCAATCTTTCAAGGCTCAAAATCTCACTGGTTAATTTTGTAGTTCACCTTAGCTTATGCAAAATCTGTCATTCAATCATCAGGAATGTAAGCAAAACAAGAATCCAACTACATAGCTATTTAGCCTAATCTCTTCCAAAACAATTAGGCAATTACACAAGCATACCTGCAATTCAATACTACCGAATAAAAACCAAAAATTTTTTGGTTGTCTAACTAAAGATGCAGCTGCTACTAATTAAATTCATGCAAAATCTAGATTCAATCAGTCATCAAGGTAAAAAAAGAATAACTAGATCAAGCAAATTGGACAACACAAGAAGAATAGCAATCATAATTCTCACACCATCCACACCCCCACACCTAGAGTCAACATTGTCCCTAATGTTGCTAGCAAAATAAATAAGCAATTAAATTGAAAAATTTAAAAGTAGAGGCAAGAAAACTTCTCTGTTTTCTGCGCAAGTACAGCTTGCAGTATCTAAAAAGAATGCATTAATTCATGCTTAGTTCATAAATTCCTGCACAAATAACTAACTAACAGAGAAAACTTAATAGCAGTTAATGGGTTAATTTGAATTTTTTTTTTCAATTAAATGATGCTAAACCCATTTATTTTAAAAAATTGCAGAGTATGAAACACAATAGTGCAACAGATCCCAGGCCAATTTTAAAGCAAACAAATCAAGCGAAATGAAATTATCAATTCCCCTAAACACAATTAGAACAAAACCCAACCCAATTTATGCAAAAGTGAATGGAAAGGGGAGAGAATTGCAAACCACATAGATGATAAAGACCCAAATTTAAAAAATAAAATCAAAGACCAAGAAATCCTTCTAACACTATCAATCGTGAGTGATTAGAGAAAAAGGAACTTGGAATTGCTTTATTGATTAGTTATGATTTATGATTTGGGGATTTAGGCTTGAGATGTTCACCATACGATTTATCACTTCAGAAGCCAGGGGAGCCGCAACAGTGACTGAAGATGGAGCAGCGGCAAGGACGTGAGTGGAGGATCAGCCCCAATTGGTGAACTTCCAACAAGATTTCCATTGGTGGAGAAGAGAGGAAGAGGTGGGACTGTTCTTTTAGAACGGAACTAACGTGAAAATGTTAAATAAAAGAAAACAAATGAAACAAAAGCTTAAAAACAAGACTTAAAATAAGAAAACAAATTATTAAAAGCTTAAAAACTAATAGAATAAAAACAAAGACTTAAAACAAAACAATAAAACTAAAGACTTAAAACAAAAGCCCAACATAAAATAGATAGAGTAACTTAAACCCCATTAGAATGAAAATAAAAACCATCACTCCTAAAAAAACAATGTCTGAACGAAAGAGACGACACTCAAATTTTTTTTTTATAAATTTTTTTCAGAAAAATAAAAAACAAAGCAGGGTTCCAAATCAGGGCTTCTTTTTCATCTTATTACAGTGCTACTTGCTAATCTAAATAAATTGGATCAACAAACTTCACATCTGAAGAACATTCATTCTCAAAATATGGTTTAAGCTTATGGCCATTCACTTTGAACGATTTTGAGCTTGTTAAGCTTTGAATTTGCACTGCACCATGAGAAAAAATGTGAGAAACAATAAATGGGCCTATCCATCGATATCGTAATTTTCCAGGGAACAACTTCAACTTAGAATGATATAAGAGAACCTTTTGACCCACTGAAAACTCCTTCCTAGATATCATTTTATCATGGAACATTTTAGATTTCTCTTTATATATCCTAGAGTTTTCATATGCATAATTACGAATCTCCTCCAGTTCCTGCAATTGCAATTTTTGGGCCTCACCCGCATTATTCAAATTAAAATTACATTGCTTTTCAGCCCAAAATGTTCTATGTTCTAATTCAACAGGCAGATGACAAGGCTTACCATAAACTAACCTGTAAGACGACATACCAATTGGAGTTTTGTATGCAGTCCTATAAGCCCACAACGCATCTTCCAAATGCAAACTCCAATCTTTTCTAGTTGGTCCAACGGTCTTTTTAATTATCAATTTGATTTCTCGATTAGAAACTTCTGCCTGACCATTTGTTTGCGGATGATAAATTGTTGCTACCTTGTGCCTGGCACCATATTTCTTCAATAAGCCTCAATTGTGCGATTGCAAAAATGTGTGACTTGATCGCTTATCAATGCCCGTGGTACTCCAAACCTGATAAAGATATTAGATTTCAAAAAAATCTGCAACGACTTTAAGGACCCAATGTGTAGTTTTTAAAGTATAGGGATCTAATATGAAAAACCGTTAAAATTCAGGGACCAAAGTATGGATTTTTTATATTGGAAATAAACATTAATTGTTACTTATTATCCTAGTGGTAAAAATACATTTATCAATTTATGGGTAGTGTGGGTTCATATCTTGCCACCGGCCTTTTTTTTTTTTAAAAGTAAATTTTATATTTTATTAAGTATTTGAAATAAATATTATTGTCTTAGTGGTACATAGGGGTGTTCAAAGAAACTATTGGACTTGATTAACCGAAAAATCGAACAGAAAAATAGGTTAACAGAACCGATTTTTATGGTTAATAGTTAGTATTTTTAAAAAATCGATATTAATTGACTATTTTTTTTAAGCTCATAGATCGATTAACCGAACCGATAAACGATACATGAACACCCCTATAGTTTATTAACTTTATTTCACTCTTTTTTCTTTTTATTATAATTTTTTTTATTTCATTATTTTCATATTTAATTATTTATATTCTTTTAATTTTGATTTACTTTAAAATATATTTCAATTTCATTTTAGTTTTTTTTAAAAAAATTTTAGTTAATTTATTAATTGTTCAATATGCTCATATTTAGTATTCTTATTATTTCTTGATTTATCAATTTTTCATTAATGAAAATCAAAATATATTCGAAAAGTTATATAACATTAATATATTAACTAAAATTTTCAATAATTTTCAAAACAAACTAAAATTTTTAATATATGTGAAAATAATGTGTGTCAAGTTGAAAAAAATAAATGAAAAGAGTCGTTGTTAGCATTTCATTGATATATTTTAATAATTTTGCATACTTTAAGTATTTTTGCTACTTTTTTTTCTCATTATTCTAATTATTTTGAAATTTTTAGGTTTTTTTTAATTGGCGATTAGTAAGTGTAACCGTTCATCTAATTAAGTTGATTATGGACCGATTAATTTATTTAGTTATTAAGTCTTAATTCTTAAAAACAAAGTTGCTTATATCCACGGGTTAATTTCACCTATGGTCACTGAACTTATAGTTAAATAACACTCATATAATGAAAGAATTTTTGTTCTTATAAAAATCATTGAACTTAAAACATATTTACAGAAAAATCACTTTAATTGTTTTCTGATGATTCTTTCGCTGAAAAATCTAGCCGGTGCGTACACTCAGAATGCTACAATAAGCATATATATTTTCAGGATTTGATTTACATTTATTTATAAATTAAAAATTTTATAAAAAATAAAAATAGATTTTCATGGTTTGATTAACATTTATTTATAAATTAAAAATTTTATTAAAAAAATAGCAACGGAATTAAACTTTCGTTGCTATATTTAGCAACGGATATTAAAATCCGTTGCTATTTTTAGCAACAAAATAAAATTTCCGTTGCTAAACTTGTCCAACGAACATGCGATGAACACCAACATTTAGCAACGGATTTTCTGTTCCGTTGCTATTTTTAGCAACGGAATACTCTTTCCGTTGCTAAACTTCTCCAATTACACTCCAACATTTAGCAACCGAATACATTTCCATTGCTAAATTTAGCAATGGAATAATCATTCTGTTGCTAAATATAGCAAAGAAAAAAATTTCGGTTGCTAATATTGACAATTTACCAAAACAAATATTGGTTAAATTTAGCAACGGAATCATTTTCCGTTGCTAAAATTACCCCCACCAAATTAGCAACCGTTTTTTCCGTTGCTATTTTCGATTAGCAACAGAAAATCAATAGATTCGGTTGCTATTTTCAGATTTTCTTGTAGTGGCACCTCATGCATAAATGGCTTGACACGTGGTATATCTTATGGAAAAAATTGACATGTAAGTATTTCACAAGGCAAACTGACTTGTTGAAATATCCATGTGGTATGCCACATGGTATGCTCATATGTCATTTTTTCCATGTGGTATGCCACGTGTCAAGCCATGTGTGCATGGGAATGCTAAGTGTACGCGCCGGTTGAACTTTTTGGCGAAAAAATCGTCAGAAAACGATTAAAATGATTTTTCTGTAAATATATTTTAAGTTTGATGATTTTTATGAGAACAAAAATTATTTCATTATATTAGTGTTATTTGAGTATAACTTCAGTGACCATGGGTGAAATTAACCCTATATCCACAAAATTTTTTTATTTTAACAATTATAATATTATATATTATAGTAGAAAAATTTTAATTTTTAAGTACTTGAAAATTTTAAACTTATTTATGAATACGTCTTATAGTAGTAATGTTTAACCAATCTGAAAAATCGAAACCGATAAACTGGTTTACCGATTGTAACGACTGGCTAATAGTTAGTGTTTTGAAAAAATCGATATTATTAAACTGATTTTTTTGGCTCATGTACCGATTAACCGGTATATGTATACCCCTAGTGGTACAAATACATTTATCAATTTCTAGGTGGTGCATGTTCAAATCCTGCCACCAACTTTTTATTTTCTTTTTTCTTTTTTTACTATTAATAACTGTTGAATTTTTCGAAGCGTCTTCTTGGAATAACCACCTGAAAAGCTTAACAAACCGGCGGGTTTCTGATGATGGAAGCTCCGATGATCAAGTCAGTAAATTGACTAAAATATGGATTCTGAGTAAAAAGTATTCAGAGAGAGGTTAATGTACCTGATAGTTTTCTTTATATAGAGCTCTTTTGCTAGACCAAATAGGAAATCAAATCCCAAATAGGAGGAAATCACCTTAATCTCTTGATTAGTGCTTGATTCCTATTTTGTGAGGATTTATTGAGTGATTCTTGGTACTTTCCATCATTAGGGGATCATAATCTACACAATATCTGGAAAATATCCGTGAATGATGACTTTCTATATTCTGATACCGAGCTATTAAGGTAACCGAACTGCTGATATGACTGGATATCCGAATGAGTCCGGTTACCTAACTCTTCACCTGAGAGTCCAGTTTTGAACACGCGCTCGGAGAAGGACTACCGATCTTTTGCTTAAAGAGTTCGGTTATCATAAGTCCTCCCCTCAGATGATGACATTCATGTCATTGGAGCGTTGATCTGACATTCAAAAAGAGCGCGTGGACACCAACTTATGACGCTTTGGCGACAGCTGTGTGCGTGACCTTTAAAAAGCGTGGACAGGCATTTCGTTCACTGTGGACAGGCACTTCGTGAACTGTGATCCAATGGCTGTGTCAGGCCCTGAAGTGATGGCGTCTCTTCGGCAACTGCGCAAGGAGTAATTACTGCCAGTTCACCCAATCAACACTTGCCATCTGTCCGCATCTGAGTGGTTTCGTTCTCCTATAAATATTAGTTTCTTCTTCTTTCTTCCATTTTCGATTCTCTTAGGGATTTCATATTTTTTTCTCCCTCAATTCTTGCTTCTTTCTTGTGCGATTTCAACTGCATCAGGCCTTTGTTTAGCTCTTTGATCGTGCATTTTCTATAACTTCTCTTCCTATTTCAAGTTAGTGTCTTATCTTTCTTCTCTTTTTCACCATGAGTGCTTCTGAGGGTTCAACTGAGAGCCAGAGGGTGGAAGAGGGACTTTTACACAAAGATATCCCAGAGTCTCCCAGTACTAGCCAGCCAGATCAACCTAGGAGAAAAGGGCCAAAAAGGAATCCTCGAGTAGGGAGCATCGGCTCGATTGTAAAGAGCAGTGAGATGCGAGAGCTGCATGAGAGGTTGGGAATTCCTGAAAGCTATCGGATCTGAGTACCTGGGGCAAGTCTCCGAGCCAATGCTAAGTTCTCTGGTAGGAAGACCATAGCTATTTATGAGGCCGATTTTGAAGTTGGGATGAGCCATCCCCCCACTGCTTTTGAGGTCGAGCTGATGAATCACTACGGCTTAACCATGGGTCAAATCCATCCCAATGCTTGGCGAACCATATCCGCGTTGCAAATGTGGGCAGCAGAAAATGAAATCGAGTTGACAGTTCGGCTCTTCTATGCTACCCACGTGGTTGGGCTCCGAATCACCACCGAGGATCACAAATATGTCCAGGCCCGAGCTGGTTATGAGGTGTTCAAGGGAAATTCGGAGTCTCTAAAGAATTGGAAGAACCGATTCTTCATCATTGAGAGCGATAATAATTTCAATTTCTGAACCACGTGGGGTCGGTATGTGAATAAGAATGACAACCCCATCCTTCTTACCGAGGAGGAAGAACAAACTTTGGCCTCGATGGAGGGCTCTGGCGGCAAACAAGATCGACATTAGAGATCAGCTCATGTTTGGTTTGGACCGAACAACCTCTTCTCGGCATCAAAGAAGAGGTATTTTCTTTTATCAATTCTTCTATTCTAATACTCTCTCATTGTTCGGTTTTTTGCAGAAATGAAGCGAACAGAGAGACCGAGCATGGCCGAGATGATGAAGGCAAAAAGAAAAAAGAAACCTGTTGGGTCAGCACCAGGGGAGTCCAGCAGGGAGGCCACTGCCGTTGCCGCCGAGCCAACTCCAACCGCACCTACTCAGGCTGACAATGCAACCCCAATCAATGTGCAGGAGGACACTTCGCCTCCGACCCCTACAGCCCAGATGCCATCGGTAGATCTGCAGACCCCACTCGGGCCTCAATCTCCCGAAGGTGGTGCCACTACCAGAACCTCGAATCCCCATTCCCATAAAAGGGATTTAAGAGCCTTCACTGAAGAAATCTGCGGTCAATTGAAAGAAGAAGGGGATGGGTATTCCGAGCAGAATCCGGCCTTTTGCGATTTCGTGCACCAGGTCGCCTGTATTCCTCATAGAGTTACCCTTATGACGCGCTGAGAGCCGAGGACCTGAGTATTGCCCTCAAGAGGCATCAAATTGAGGTTAGCAATTCTGTTATGTTCTTTGTCTAATTGATCCCTGAAAAATACCGTGCTCTTTTCATCATTTCCTCGCTTTATGTAGAGTTCAATGCTGGGCGGTGCTGTCATAGGGAAAATGAACTCCCTGATTATGGACTATAACCGGGAGGCCCGATCTATCGCCGGGCAGCGCTTTAGAGCTAATACCGCCGAAGCCAAGCTAAAAGAGGCTGAAAAGAGAGCTTTGGATGCCGAGGTCAAGGCACAAGAGGCCAAAAATAGCATCTCTGAGGCGCAGGAGAAGGCGGCAGAGAGCGAGCGGAGGAAGGAGGAATTGGAGACCGAGCTATCGAGTCTTCGAGCTGTGCTTGAGGAGGCCAAGAGTGGCAAAGCCGAACTGGAGGAGAAACTTGCAGACCTCGAATATAAGTTCGTGGATTTGGCTGTTGACAAGTGTCTAGCTTTTAGTTAGAAGCTTTCAGATGCTATCAAGGGACGCCATCCCGACATGGACTGGTCTTGGTTAGATGATGTATATCCAGATGAGTAGGCCAGTCCTGTATTGTTTTTTATTTAAGAAAATATGAATTTTCTTCTTTTGCCGACCTCTTTTAATAACCGCACTATGTAATCAATTTAGCATTCATGTTTATATAAAATAGTAGGCTATATGCTTATCCGAACAATAATGCAGAATGAATGGTGACCATAGCCGAGCAATTATTTAATACGTCGATTTTGATGGCTCAATTATTGCTAATAAAGTTTAATCGATAATTAAATCGATACTCATGAAGCGATAATGCCGATCGAGCTTTTCGAGAACTTAACATAATATTATGAAATCAATATAACCAAGCTTTACAATGAGTTATAGAAATTAACAGCTTTAATGGCGTTAGCCGAGCTTTAGGTATAACGATATTTGCTCAAAAGAAAGATGCTCGATTGGCGTTATTGCCGAGTGAGCGAAATAGACGATCTCATTGCCGAATATGAGGATGTATGCCTTATCATCGACATAATTAATGTTGTTGTTATAATGACATTGGGTTATTCAATGGCAAAATTGCCAAGTTGGAACAACCATATCGCATAATAAAAGATAATTTTTCTATGAATATACATCTTTTATTGATGTTTTAGCTAGTACAATTGCTTTTATGGTGATCAAGCCGAGCTAAGTGAAATACAGTACTAGATAGAAATGCTCGATGGCGTATTAGCCGAGTGAGCGATAAAAGTGTAAAGCCGAATTGTAGATCCGAGATCACTGATAATAGTTCTTCAAGTTTGAAACATTCCATGAATGAGGAAGTATCTTTCCAGAGGAATCCTTTAGCCTGTATGCTCCTCCCCTGACATCATGTATTAAGTAAGGACCTTCCCAATTAGGATTTAGCTTTCCCACTCCCACGGCTGTCTGGGATGCCACCACCTTCTTGAGAACGAGCTGTCCAATTTTGAACGTCCTCGGCCTTATGTTTCGATTGTGGTAGGATGACATTCTTTGCTTGTAGGCTGCAGATTGTATCTGAGCAAACTCCCTTTGCTCCTCCAGTCTATCCAGCTGACATAGTAGGTTCGTATCATTTTGCTCAACATCAAAACTTAAAGTCCGGATATTTGGCATACCTATTTCACAAGGAATGACAGCTTCTGTTCCGTATGTGAGTGAAATTGATCTTGGCGAGGTTCGGTAACCCCATAAAACGTTGTAAAGTTCGTCTACCCAGAGCCCTTTTGATGCATCAAGTCTTTTCTTCAGTCCTGTAAGAATGGTTCGGTTAGTTACCTCGGTCATGCCGTTTGATTGCGGGTGGTATACCGAAGCAAAGCAAAGCTGGATCTTCAACTCCGAGCAATATCCCCTGAATGCTGCATAATCAAACTGTTTGCCATTGTCCATTATAATGGAATGTGGGATCCCGAACCTTGTAATGATGGACTTCTTGTCAACTTGATAATATTCGCCGGGGTGATTGTTGCTAAGGGCTTCTACCCATTTTGTGAAATGGTCCACTGCCACCACTAAGAACTTCCGTTGTCCTATTATCAAGGGAAAAGGGCCTACAATGTCGATTCCCCAATGAGCAAATGGCCAAGGACTGTGAATTGGAACCTGAGCAGTAGGCTTTTGATGATTCAAATTACCAAACCGTTGGCACAACATTTTCGAACTAGTTCTTTTGCATCCTTCTCCATACTTGGCCAGTAATACCCCTGCAACAATGCTTTCCGAGCTACCACTTGCGCTCCCTCATGTGCTCTGCAAATGCCCTCGTGGATCTCTCTCAATACATAATCACCTTCTTCCATGCTCAAGCATTTCGCCCAAGGAGCTGAGAAAGATCGCCTGTACAACTGATCATCCATAATTGCATAATGGCTAGATCGCCGAACTACTTTTCGAGGTTGGACTTGATCTTCTGGAAGAGATCCGGTACTCAAATATTGGTAAATTGGAAGCCGCCATCCATCCATCGGCTCTTGCAAATGAACCTTATATGTTTCGTGAGTTGGGGCCAATATAATAGACCAAACAATATCTGAAACAGATGACTGGTTCTGGAGACATGCCTGCTTAGCTAAAGTGTCTGCCTCCTCATTCTCTGCCTGGGGTATCTGCTCAATGGCCCATGCACATCCCAGTTTCTCTAGTTGGGAAAGGAGTGCGGCTGTTAACTCTTTATATCTGATCATTGTCTGGTCTTTTGCTTCAAATTTGCCAAGTATCTGGCTAACCACCAGCTGAGAATTAGAAAAAATAGTTAATGAGTCTGTTTTTACCTCGATGGCGAGTTGTAGGCCAAAGCTAAGGGCTTCGTATTCCGCCACATTATTGGTTGCTTGAAAAGCTATGTGAGCCATTCCCTGGACTATTATCTTCCCTGGGCCAATCAGGACCACTCCGGCTCTGGCACCTGTGGATGAGGATGCTCCGTCCATGTACAACTTCCAAGAGCACGGACTTGGCTCCCGTGGGGGTGCATGCAACTCTGCCACGAAATCAGCTAAGACTTGGCCCTTTATTGATGGACGAGCCTCATACCGGACATCAAATTCTCCTAATCGAGCCACCCATTCAGTAATCCTGCAAAAGGCTTCCGGCTTCTGTAACACCTTTCTGAGGTTTGAGTTTGTCCTGACAATCACCGTGTGTGCCTGAAAGTATGGACGCAACTTGATGACAGATGTTACCAATGCAAAGGCAAGCTGTTCAAGTATGGGGTATCGCAGCTCGGTGCCTCTCAGAACTTTGCTGGTGTAGTAGATGGGGAACTGTTGGCTACCCTCTTCTCTAATCAGAACAGAACCCAAAGCTCCAGATGAAACTGCGAGGTACATATACAGGATTTCTCCTGGTTGTGGCCGACTCAGCAGAGGTGGGTTGGTAAGAAAGTGCTTCAAATCCTCAAAGGCTTTCTGACAATTTGGAGTCCACTCAAAACCCTTCACTTTCTTGAGAGTGCTGTAAAAGGGTAGGCACCTTTTAGCCGAAAGGGAAATGAATCTGCCTAGAGCTGTTACCCTTCCATTGAGTTTCTGAACTTCCCTTATCGACTTCGGTGATTCCATCTCCAAAATGGCTTGGATCTTTGCTGGGTTAGCCTCTACTCCCCTTTTCGAAATTATGTACCCCAGAAATTTTTCGGACTGCACCCCGAATGCACACTTCTCTGGATTAAGCTTTAAACCGAACTTCCTCAAAATCCTAAAAGTTTTTGCACGCTCGGTTGGTAAGCTCTCGGCTGTCTTGCTTTTGACAATCATGTCATCCACATAGACTTCTACATTCCTCCCCAGCTGATCCGCAAACATTCTGTTTATTAATCTTTGGTATGTGGCCTCGGCAATCTTCAGCCCAAACGGCATGACTCGGTAATAATAAGTAGCCCGGTGTGTGACAAAAGCAGTTTTCTCTTCATCGCTCTTGTTCATAGGGATTTGATGATATCCCGCAGAGGCGTCCAAAAAGGCATATTCGTCAAACCCCAAAGTGGAGTCAACCAAGAGGTCAATATTGGGTAGTGGGTAGCAATCTTTGGGACAGGCCTTGTTCAAGTCCGTAAAATGGACACACATCCTCCATTTTCCATTAGATTTCTTTAATAACACCACGTTTGACAGCCAATCCGGGTAAACCACCTCCCTTATGAAATCATTTTTCAACAACGTGTCTACCTCCTCCGACATTGCTAGCTGCCGCTCGAGAGCATGATTTCTCTTTTTCTGCTTAACAGGCTTGCAGCTAGGTTGCACATTGAGAGTGTGACATATTACCTCAAAAGAAACCCCCTTGATGTCCGAAGGCTGCCAGGCGAACACATTTTTGTATTCTGATAACACGGCTACCAATGCCTCTTTCTCCTTGCTTGCTTTACTGGCAGTGATCTTGACCACCTTTCCTGGCGAAAGTTCCACTTCCTCAAGGGAATCCACCGGTTCGGCATTCCTTACTGTTGGAACATCCAGCGCATCTAATGGTAGAGCCTGATCTGCCTCTTTTAGCATAGTGACATATGTTTCCTGGGCTGCCTTCTGATTTCCCCGAATTATTACCACCCCTTCGGGAACAGGAATCTTCACAAGCAGCTTACGCATAGAGATGTAAGCATCCACTCCTACTAGAAGAGGTCGCCCAATGATTACATTATAGGCGAGTGGTATGTCAACTACCATGAAATAACTCCTACAATTGCGCACACTATCCTCATCCCCGAGCTGCAGTTCTAACATGGCCGATCCTTCAACTCTGACCGGTTGCCCAAATATGCCGATAAGCGGAGCTGACACGGGCTCCAACTTATTGGCCGACATTCCCAATACTTTGCAGGCCTGCAAGGTGATGAGATTAACCGCACTCCCTGTATCTACCAAAATCCTTTGGACCAGATAATCTTGTATAAGGGCTTCTACAACCAACAAGTCGGTATGAGGTGTCCGAACATGGGCTTCGTCCACCTCCAAAAATGTTACCTTATAGCTCCCCGTACCATGGCCGGCCCATAAGGAAAATACCTCCTTTGCTTTTCGCTTTCTGGACTCCTCAAAGACGTCATAATGCTTGCCTCCTGCAATGATATGGATCACCCCGGCTGGAGCTTTTTTACTTGAACTAGCTCCATTGCCTTGCCTTCGTGGTGATGGGGACCTATCCCGGCCTCTCTTATCTTTACCCTTTATGAACTGTCCGAGCTTTCCATTCCGGACTAAATACTCGATTTCGCGCTTCAGCTGGCGATAATCATTCATCTGATGGCCTTTATCCCTGTGAAAGGCATAATAAAGGCTCTGGTCTTTACTAGTATCTTCTCTCATGGGGCGCAGCCAGTTGACCCACTCATTCTCCTTCATTTAGGCCAGAATTTGGGACCTTGAGGCTGTCAAAGGTGTGAACTGCTCATCTGTTCTGTCATTTGAGGTCGGCTTTGTGACCAGGAAGGCTCGGTTGGAATTGCCAGACCCTCTGCCTCTAGCATCATCTCGACCGCCATTATTTTTATCCCGCCCCAGGTGGAATGCCCTATCCGAGTCTCGGGCCTATGAACTATACCTGATGCGCCAAGCTTCGTCCATTCGGATATATTTATGAGCCCGGGACATAAGCTCAGTGAAGTCGCCAGGTGGCTTCTTGCTGAGAGAATCACTGAAATCTTGGCACCTGGTATTGCGGATGAGAGCATTGATAGCCACCTCCAGGTTCAAGTTTTGGAAATCCATAGCAACTGCATTAAATTTTTCAACATAAGCTCGGAGTGCTTCTCCCTTCTCTTGGTGAACCATCGCGAGGTCGGCCGATACCTTTGCTGGCCTTATGGCAGCAACGAACTTAGCGATGAACATGTCGCTGAACTGCTCAAAACAATAAATAGAGCTCTCGGGGAGATTACGAAACTAAATCTGTGTAGAATCGGAAAGAGTTTGGGAAATTTTTTTGCACAAAGCAGCATCTTTCGTGGTGTGTACCAGCATGGTGTGATGAAATTCATCCAAATGAGCTCGGGGGTTTGTACTGCCGCTATACTTTGGCAGGTTCGGCAATCTTATCTATGAGAAGGGAGCGGCCAGGATATCCCTGGAGAGCGGAGATTGAAAACTGCCCTGATACTGCAAAGTACTGCGGTTTTGGAACTTCTGCATTCTTTCTTCGAACATTCTTTCAAACTGTTCGGCCGTCAAAGTTATTGTGGTGCCAGGAGCCAGGGTGCTCGGTAAAGGCGGTGGTGTTTAGGCAGGGAATTGTGTTGTTATGGGCATTTGTGTAAGGTGTGTTGTAATCGGAGTGTTTGTAGGTGCTGCTGGTGGTGCCTGAGCCACCATAGCTGACAGAGCGGTCAAGAGGGTTTGGGCTGCTTGAGGTGTTAAGCCTGGGATTGTGGGGACGTTTATGGGTGCTTGTGGTGTTGCTGGCGTATGGACTTGTGTTTGGGGGAAAAGCTATCGTGCTGGGAGTGGGGAAACTTGTTCTGATTGTGCTGGTTGTAAGCTTTGAAGGAGCTGGCCAAGAAGGTTGGCCGGAGGCTGGGTTGCAGCGTTGGACTAGTTGACTGATGGGACAGTAAAGACAGGCAAATCGGGAAAAAGATCCATTGTTGACAGAAATCAGTGGAGTGTTCCACGCTCACCGTACCAAATGATAACTGTTGAATTCTTCGAAGCGTCTTCTTGGAATAACCACCTGAAAAGCTTAACAAAACCGGCGGGTTTCCGATGATGGAAGCTCCGACGATCAAGTCAGTAAATTGACTAAAATGATTCTGAGTAAAAAGTATTCAAAGAGAGGTTAATGTACCTGATAGTTTTCTTTATATAGAGCTCTTTTGCTAGACCAAATAGGAAATCAAATCCCAAGTAGGAGGAAATCACCTTAATCTCTTGATTAGTGCTTGATTCCTATTTTGTGAGGATTTGTTGAGTGATTCTTGGTACTTTTCATCATTAGGGGATCAGAATCTGCACAATATCTGGAAAATATCCGTGAATCATGACTTTCCATATTCTGATACCAAGCTGTTAAGGTAACCGAACTGCTGATATGACTGGATATCCGAATGAGTCCGGTTACCTAACTCTTCGCCTGAGAGTCCGGTTTTGAACACGCGCTCGGAGAAGGACTACCGATCTTTTGCTTAAAGAGTCCGGTTATCAACTATATTTTAATATTTTATATATCATTAAATATTGGAAATAGATATTAAATATTTTCTATTGTCCGAGTGATACAAATGCATTCTTTAACTTGTGGGTGGCATGGGTTCAAATCACGCCACCAACCTCCTATTTTTTTAAATAAAAATTTTCATTATTTTTTATATTTCATTTAATTTTTTCATTATTTTTTATATTTCATTTAAATAAAATTAGTTAATTTTTCTTTAATTTCACCAATAACAAATTTTAGTAGGTTGTTTTCATTATTTTTCTTATTTCATTTAATTAAAATTTATAAATAATTTTAAAAGAAAAAAATTATAACTAAAGATAAATATAAATAATTAGATCTGCCAACATTTGACTCGATACGTAAATAAGTGGTTTATTTCATTTAATGCAAAATGGTAACGTATTATATAAAAACTCTTATATATATATATATATATATATATATATATATATATATATATATATATATATATATATATATATATATATATATATGATTTTGAGTAGCGCTATGTAGAACTGAACCGAAAGCAAATTGAATGGATTTTTGTCTATTTGGTTCTATTTTTTCGATTTTCAGTTTTTAGTTTTGAACTAAAATAAAATTATGGGTAATTCAGTTTGGTTCTTAAAATTAAAAAACCAAATTGACCGAATTACCAAAAACTCACCGTTTTGCTCTTTATATATATATATATATATATATATATATAATAAATAAAAAAGAAAAAGAAAAGGAAGAACAAAAAGGATGGGAAGAATAGGGGGAGGAAAAAGAAACGGAAAGAAAAGAGAGAAGAAAAGGGGGAGAGAGGAGATCGGAGAGAGAGAGAGGGGGGAGTGATAATAGTAAACCATTGTTTAAAAGGTAATGCAAATAAACCGTTGGAAAATTTAGAATGCCCATTTTCGATCTCTTTGACGCCAGTGAGAGAGAAAACAGAGGTTGCAGGGAGACTTGCCTGGTCGTCAAAAGTCCGTTGGCGCCGTTCTTGTCGCCTCCTGATGCTGGTTAGCGACGTAAATGACTTTCGTCGCTAAATTTTGTAACAAATAATTCTGCTATTTTTTGGCCGCCATATTTAGCGACGGATTAATTATTCTGTAGCTATATTTTTTCGTCGCTATTTAGAGACAGAATTCAATTTTTTATCGCTAAATAGCGATTTTCTTGTGGTGTATAAATTCCTCTCTCTGAAATTACAATGGGTGTTGTGACTCTATTTTTTTAAATACTTTCTGTAATCCTTCATTTTTCAAATTATTTTTAAAAAAAATATTATTCTTAAAAATATCTCCTTTTTCTCTGTCCATATTTATTATTGTGCGACCCGAAGAAGGTGATGACTAAAGCAAGAAGTTATTGATCAAGTCCAAGTCGTTGTCTTTATTAAAAGTATAAGAAATTATTGACAGATACAAGTCAAAGTCTTTTTTTTTTTTTGGCATTTCTACTTATTGTACGTGGTGGACTTAATTCTCACAACTACTCTCTTATTTCTCATCTAAATTCTTATCATTTAGCTATGTGGACAGGGATTTTTGTGTAGGTTTGAATTAAGCTTTTATAGTATTAATTAGTGATTCGTGTGTTTTTAATTTTCTCATCTACTGATTTTTTTTTATTTTATTATTTTTTGTCATTTTCAGCTGATTTTGGTTGAATTTTTTTTTTTTAAAATTTCATATTATTTCTCTATTTATATACTTCAAAAGAAGGAATTCGGTATCTAATTCGGTCTCCCATTTTGGATTTGTATTGGTAAGTTTTCTTATTTCTTTATCAAAGTAGCTTTAATTTGATATATTTTTGCTCCCAAATTGATGAGAAATTGCGAAAAAGCAATTAGATCTGTCCATGTGCAACCAGATCTGCACCCGCCTTGGATAATTAAATGGCATTTTATTAATTATATATAGTTCACATTTTCTTGCATTTATTTAATGAAAATTTTATTGTCTAATTCGTCTTTTCTTGCCTTTCTTTCAGTTGTTATTATTTTTATTTGGTGGGATGTAGATTTATTGGATTAGCACTTGGCAGGTAAGAACTCATTATTCAAATAGTTTGTTTTTCTTTTTCATCAAAATTCATTGTATATGAATGAGTAAAATATCAAGAATACTCATATTAGTGTTTGTTTACACCTACCAAAAATAAGATCCATCACTGGGAGGTCCTAAATGCAACCAATCAACCTAGCAAGGGGCGTAGGGAGCTTCAATTGACCCCACTCAATTGAGAAAAAATTTTAAAATACCCTTAGTAATTTTTTTTTTCAAAATTAATCTCACTAAATGACCCCACTAGCAATTGATCCTATTAAAAATTGATCTCACTAATATATTCAAATATTTTCATTAAAAATTAATAATAATAAAATATTTGAAAATTTGAAAATTATTATTTATGTTTTACAATAATAATAGAAATAAATGGGACAATTGGTAGTAAGGTGGATAATTGAATATTAATTTAGAGGTGGCAAATGGGGGGGGGGGGGGGGGGGGGGGGGTGTTTGGGTTATGTCATAAATGGGTTGGGAATGGGTGGGTCATAAATGGGTCAATACCCAAATGGGTTGGGTAGGTTTGGATCGACCCATTTGATATTTTTTTAATAAAAAATAATTATCAATATAATAACGAGATACTAAAAAGATTATTATATAAATATTAGCTCAAATGGGTCGGTGAAAATCCAAACGAATCGGAATATCGGTTGACTTATAACTGTCCAATTTACTATTCATTCGGTAAAAATTTTAGCAGTATAACGGCTATATATGTAACATACCCTTCTTACAATTCAAACAATCCATAGTCACATACAGGGGCACAACAACACAATAATTCATAAACCAAGTAGCCATTTTTTCATTTTTAAGCCAATTATGTAATCCTAAATTATTTCACTCACTTTCTAAACTCAATTTCTCCCAAAATTAATTTTATAATTCTTAAAATATCTAAATTAGTCTCCCTGCAAAATTTCAGTTCAAACAGAGTCCGTTTCTCGATCTGGTACATTTAAATCAGTCCGTTTTGACAATTTTCAGTGTTACCAAAAAATTAATTTTTCGGTGTCAAAAATTTCTAAATATTAATTTAAGTCTATATATACCATTAAAATAATTTTTTAGAAGTCATTTGCTATTTTTGGAGGTATAGTCAAATTTTGGTCAAACCGAGTAACCTTTAAAACGAGCCGGCCTTTTTTTTTTTTTAATTTTTGACTTTTGGAGATCTATCTGAGTTCATTGTTTTCTCCACATTTTACCCTCGGACTCCTTGTAACTAGTATTTTTCTATGGTCAAATAAAATATTTTTTACCTCCGGGTGTAATTTTTGTTCCCAGTGCACTATTTACCGTCGAAAAATACTATTCACGACTAACCCGATAACTCGGCCATTACAAATCTAACCAACAAAATACGCATACACATTACACAATAATAATACAGCGGGACAATTTAAGCAAAAAATCTTGTTCATTAAGGCAAAAGTTTTTAATATTAAAGAAATAATGAAAAAAAAAAAAGAACAAACATCCATTGGGTTTAGGAAGAATGACCCAAATGGGTTGTATTTTATGTGAGTAAATTTTGGGTGGCTTTAAATGGGTCAATTTTTTAGTTGGGTTGAATTTGGGTCAATTTTTTTTGGGTGGGTTTGGGTTAATTTTGACACCTATAAATAATATATTTAAAGAAAAAAAAATCAAAAAATCACTTGACTGTTGCATAGCCTGTGCCAAAAGTAGGCAAAACGTCAAAAATAAAATGTAAAAGAACGCAGTTATAAAAGAAAAGCAACAAAATTAAAAGATAAGTTAAAAAGCCAACAACAAAAGTAGAGCAGCAAAAGAGATAGATAGACAGGAGGTGAAAAAGCCACAATTAAAAGAGAAAAATAAAGTTTCATTACAAATTTTCCACTTCAATTTTATAAAAGTACATAATAATATAATTTTTTTCTCCTTTTATTATAGTTTTATTCTCAAACCTTAGTATATGAAAATCCTAATTATTTGCAATTTTTATATTCAATTGAGCATTGTGAATTAGTTTATATAAGTTATAATTTGTTTTATAAAAGTAAATGAATAATTGATTTTATTGTAGTGTGATATTGGGTAAATAGGAATTACGTTCAATTTTAATTGGACTTGAGTTCAAAATTTTCAATATATGAAATAGGTAGGATTGTAGATTTGTAGTTAAAATTGACATTTTTATTTTTTTGAAATAATTATGGATAAATTTGTGATTAAGAGAAAATTACCATTTGAGCAAACAATTGACCAATGAATTGAAAATAAAGATCAAGAAAATAGTTAACAAAAGCTAGTTATGAGATTAATTTAGATAATCTTTCTGCTGATCCTGAATTGAAAATTAAAATTTGAGAATACCTTTCTAATGATCAGGATAAAGTAATTAGAGCATATTTTCAAACAACAAAATATTGAGAATGTTTTTCGTCGTTTTAATTCTATGTGATACAAGAAATATTCTAATTAGTTGAAGTATAGTATAAAAAAATATAGTATTTTACTTATATTGTTATCTTTTAGAATTGAGATATTGGAAAGTAAAGAAAATGTGATTCATTTATTACAGATTGTTTCAATAATTATAATAAAAATGAAAGATTAGATATTCATGTAGGAGGTTCTAATAGTGATCATATATAATGTAGCTTTGAGAAAATGTAAAATATTGATGAAACAAGACCAAAATATAGAAGTTATTTTCAATAGACATGCATATCAATTTTTTTTTATGTGAATGAATTTTTTTATCGGCAATAATTTTTGATCCCACGAATTTAATTTCTGGCTACGCCTCTGAACCCAGCAATCAAGCTAGAATTAGAACCCATGATCAAAATGTCATCAACATAAATTAAACAAAACAATTTGGTGGCACGAATACAAAGATATAATAAAGGGAAGAATATGTTTTGAAGCAGGCTCAAAGTGCATCGATAAGACATTGGTTCCACTTCCATGGGACGTGCTCGAGACCACAAATGGACTTGTATAGTCGGTATATATGATCTGCCTTCTTTGAATATACAAACTGATGGATGTCGAAACAATAAAAAGTAATAACCTACTTTTCAAACAAATCTACAGTAGTGGTAAGTAAAGTCGATCCCACAAGGAATGGGAGGAACTAATTTTTTCGTGAAAACTAGTAAATAAATAAAACGGGAATTTTAATTGGAGAAATTAAATTAGCAAAATAAATAAAAACTGAATTTAATTAAGAATATAATTAATAGATGTAGTTTCCAATCAAAGGCTAATCTTCTTATTGGTCTAATAACCGATCACGGATTCAAAGACCAAATCTCATCATATAATTTCTGTAAATCGATTACGGATGTTGAAGACGCTTCTAACTTACAATCATTCCTTAAGTATAAACTAGCTAAGAGACACTCTATAACTAGCCCCCTAATTATTAAACAACCCTAGGAGACGCTCCATATCATTTAATCTAATAATTGCATTAAGAAACAGAAAAACTTGACTCTAACCAATAAAACAAGACGTGTTATTTTATTTAAGCTAGATTAAATTATTCTTTAGATTCTAAGTATCTAAGCATCCTAATTCACCACCAAGTTACATATTAAGAAGACAATTATTGATCTAATCAATCTATATAGGTCCTTACAATTCTAAGACGGGTACAATAAGCCCTATTGTACAAATCAAAAGAATTATAAAATCATAGATTATAGGAGTAAAATAAATAGTGAAACAATGAAACAAATCAATATCACATTTAGATATCACAAATAATTGGAACTAAAACTAGATTATCTTTCAACTGAGATTAAAAAATTAGCCACACATGTTCATGGCTAAAATAAAATAAAAGAGAGAAAACAATACTGGCAGAATGAATACTCCAGCAGCCCTCAAAATCATGTTAAATATCTCCCTTTCCTTAGAGAGTTTTTCTCTCATAAACCTAAGAGAATCCTAACTAGATTAGGGAAGTTAAAAATACGAAAATAAAATCTCATTAATTATAACCCTCTTTTACTGAAAATACTATAATTTTCTAATTAACGAGTCAACAGAATCCTTCTCCCAAAAGGAAAGGAATAGCCCGTTTAACAATCCAAGATCAACTGCAACTCTAGGCCTTTTCGTTAGCGCCTTGAACCCGTAAGACTTCCACTGCAACTTCAACATCATCAACTCCTTATGCCTATAAGGATACTGTAGCAATCATCTCTCAAAATGCCAAAGTATATTTAGATCAATCACTTTTCTCCTTTATGCACAATTAACCTGCCAAGAACTAAACCTACAACAATGATCTATTCTCAACATATTTTGATCTAAAAATGTCAATAATTCGAAAGAATATGTGCAATATATATCACCTATCATAAACCCAAGCGGCTGTGACATCTAAACTACTTCATCCAAGGTCAAGTGAAGGCATTAGAGATATCCAATTGAGGGACCGACCAACCTTGAGTAACTGCAAGAGACAGCAAGAGATAAATTGTAGTTGGTTTCAAAATCAGACTAAAAGTATCATCAAAATCAATACTGAGTCCCTGATGGTTATCTTTAGCAACCAAACCTGCTTTGCATATATCCAATGTACCATCTGGATGACGTTTGGTCTTAAACAATCACATGCAACCAGTCATATTATGTGCTTTAGAAGGAGGTACAAGTGTCGAAGTCCCAAATTTTCAAGGGAGCGTGATACTTGGAATTCATGGCCTCAAGCCAAATGTGAATACTTTGCAGCTCGGGAGTAAGTGACTGGATCTACCTCTTTAGCAATTACAACAACATTAGAAAATGACTCCTTAGGTTTTAAAGAACCAGTTTGGGCATGGATTGTCATAGGAAGTGTGCGATGAATTAATGGAAAGGTTGCATGGTGTTGCGGTGAATCACCAACAACAATGTGATAAACATGGATATTAGCAACAATAAACAAACCTCAATTATTAGTGGTCTGTTTGGAAGCATCCTAACAGGTAGGTTGTGTAACGTAGTGATCTTGTAAGGTGGATGGTGATAAGGCTGTCGTGATAAACAACGAATCAATAGTTGTAAGAGGACGTGATGGTGTAGCTAGTTTGGTTTGTAGGTATTGGAAGAGTTATTTCTAAGGGTGGTGAGGGGGTGGTGGTGTAGAGATTCCTTGTGTGGCACCAGTCACAGACGAATATGGAAAAACCTGTTCATTAAAGAGAACATGATTGAACTTTTTGCAAAAATATCAAAACGTTTATACCCTTTATGAATTTTACTATAACTGAGAAGCATCCAATTTATTTTTGGAATAAGGTCACAACCATGGAAAACACAAACAACCATATATACACAGAGCATAGAGTAATCATGTTTATTTACTATCCAAACCGTCATGATCGAGTACGACCCATTTTCCACCCATATATAGGCATGTGTGTGTTAATTTTTAATGGAGATATTAAATCATCTACATGAAAAGAGATATACTAGAATCATGGGTTTTACCCTCATATTAGAGAGTTACATATTAAGGTTTTACGTCTGTCTTAAACTACAATTCATCATATTTTTTTATATATAATTTTCTATTATATATCTAAATATAAAACCTAAATTATAATTAAACCATACTTATAGTTATATAAATTAATAGTATTTAATAATAAAGTTTTGTACGATAAGTAGACCCGTCAATTTTTTATACGATCTAAAAATTCGATCCAAATCCCCATAAAAAATCTAATCCAAAACCAAAACCGAACACGGTGGAAAACCAAATGACCCGAGAAATTTAGAGTCGAACCCGATTCAAACCTAAAACCCAAAAAATTCACCCGAAAATACTTGAAACATGACCCAACCCAACTAGAAGCCGTGACCCGAATTTTTTCAATTAAATTTTATTTTATCATATTTATTTATAAATTATTATTTAATATTATTATATATATTTTAAAAAAATAGTATATATATGCATACATATATATTATATACATATATTATATTAATAATATACCGTTTTATTAATATTTTGATCATATTTTATAAAAATTAAATTTAATTGAAAGAAAAAATAAATGTATAATTGTTTAAATTTTAAGCAATATGTAAAAAATAAAAGCAAAAGAAACAAAAAAATTCAAACGGGATCGATCGAAGTTTAATACGGTGTTATTTTGGTTAGTGTGTGTGTGTGTATATATATATATATATATAGCCAAAATATCAAATTTCAAACCTCTGGACTATTTCTTCACTTTTCTATTATTCAATTCCTCATTCTGCCACATTTATCTCACTTTATCTTGATCGCCGTTTCGCATTAAAATGATTAATTTTACTAATAATTCGACTGATTTGATTTTAACAGTTTTTAAATATTGAAAATTAAATAAATATAACCGAATTTTATTTCAAAACCGAACCGAATATATTAAATTGTTTCCGATTCTATTTGATTTTTAGTCTGATTCGATACGGTAAGGACCGGTTTAATTTTTTATCCGATTTTTTAGTTCTAATTTTGATCCAAGACCCGACCCAAACCGTCCAAAAAATAAGTGTCCCGATCCGAAAAATCCAAAATCGAAAACAACTGACCCGAATAGAATTGAACCCGCCTGACTCGACCCAGGTCTAATGATAAGTTATGATAACATTGGAATGATTAAAATTCTACTAAATTAAAAGGACTACATTGTAAAGCAATAAGTTTTAGATATCAAACTGTAAAAATGGTATTTCCTAATTAAGTCATATTATTACATATATGTTTTTAAATGTGAGTTTCACATTAATTGAATCGATGAACCAGACTGGTCCATTCAATTGTGTGATTTTAAGGTTTCATTTTAGAATTTTCCTTTGTGGATTACAAGGTGCATGTGACCGGGCCAAATTCGAGATGAGTTACTAATTAATCTTTGTAATTTATGGATGACACACCTCATTTTTTCCAATAATATTTGACACACCTAAATGTTTTGCTATGGAGTTGAATTTTTTTTTTTTTTCCATATCCATTAGTATTTACAAAAATAATTTTATTGAAAATAATTTTGAAAAATTAGGCTTCCAATCGTAAAATAAAAAAAATAGTTTAATTTAAAAAATCCAAACATTTGCTTTAGTATGTATTTCTTCTGAAAAGAAAATGAAAATTTTAAGATGACCGATATATTGAAATTGTTGTGTATGACTTACTTTTTTTATGTATTAAATTTCTTTTATAATTAAGCTCGTCTATACAAATACGGAATGATAATTCGATACATCCAATGTATCGTACGTCAGCAAATCTCAACTAATATATGTCATTTGATTTTTCGTTTTCTTTTTCTTATGCTTGAAGTTTTTCATGACATTAAGAATTCTTCACTTAACTTTTATAGTCTGATACTTATTTATTTTGGTGCAGGCGTCCATTTCCACTACTTCAAAGAAAAAAAAGATGGAGTGTGTGAGTGCAATTGGAGGTCCTGCTGTTGTTGAAATTGCAAAATCCATGATGAAACATATCAAACGACAGATGGACTACAAATGCAACATTGAGGATCTTAAAAACGGGAATGAGAAACTAGCAAACAAGATGGTTGAAGCCCAAAGATTTATGGATGATGCTGACACTAGATTTAAAGAAGTTGGGCCTAGTGTATCAAAGTGGCTTGAGGATTCAAAAAAGCTGAATCAACAAGTCAAGGACTTACTTGAAGAAAATAACACGTATTTGGATGGAAGGCATCGAAGCCCTTGGTCACATTATGGTTTACGTAGGAAAGCTTCCAAGATGGCTGAGAATGTCAATAAGCAACTCAATGAAGTACCATTTTCTGATGTGGTGCTTGATGCTCCACTACCAAAATTAGGAACAACAATCAACCTTACGGGCATGATGGACTTTGATTCTAGGCGACCACTTGTGGATGAAATCTTGGAGGCGTTGAAAGACGATAAATTGAGCATGATCAGCATTTGTGGGCTTGGAGGTGTGGGTAAGACAACAATTGCAAAGATGCTTGTCAAAGCTGTTGAAAACGAGAACCATTTGGTTTCACTTACTAGTTTCTCTCAGAATCCTGACTTCAATAGGATACGAAGTGAAATTGCATCTGATCTTGGATGGCGATTTAGTCCTGATGATAGCGAGCCTGATAGAAGAAAAATTCTACATAAGAAACTCATGGAGTGTGATAAGAAAATCCTTTTAATATATGATGATGTTTGGGAGGAGTGTAATAATGCAATTGGACTTCCATCACCTACTGAGATTAAAGAATGCAAAATTGTGCTGACTTCGCGGTTCGAAAGCTGTGTGTGATGCTATGGGAAGTCAAAAGAACTTTCGCATTGCAGTTTTAAGAGATGGAGAAGCTTGGGATCTGTTTAGAGAAATGGCAGGGGATACTGCTGACAGTTCAGATTTGCATCAAACGGCGAGGAAAATTGTAGATCAATGCGGTGGTTTACCTATTGCCATTAAAATAATTGCTGGAACACTGAAAGGCAAGAGAAAAAATATATGGGAAGATGCACTCGAACAATTAAAGAATGCGAAGTGGAAAAAAATCCCAGGAATGGAGAAAGAGGTAATTAATCTAATTAAAGCAAGTTACAATTTGCAGCAAGAGGAAGCCAGGTCATGCTTTTTGCTTTGTTGCTTATTTCCGGAAGATTTTGATATTCCAGTTGCATCTTTGGTTAGATATGGTATGAGCTTAAAATTGTTTGAAGACTCTGATAACCTTAAAAACGCAAGCAATAGAGTCGAAGCGCTCATTTATGAGCTAAAACAATCGTTTTTGTTGCTTGATGGTGATTCAAGGGAGTATGAGTCTATGAAGATGCATGATGTGGTACGTGATGTTGCCATATCAATTGCCTCTGAGGATAGGCGTGAAGATGCAGTGCTACATGGTGCTACCATGCGAAAATGGCGAACGACATATTGCACTGCAATTTCACTTGTGTGGAAAGAGATGAAGGAGCGACCTGTTGATTTGGAGTATCCAATGCTTCAACTTTTATGGCTTGAGTGCATAAATTATTCAAAAGTCTTGCCAGATAATTTTTTTGAAGGGATGAAAGATCTAAAAGTCCTATTTTTGAACATATCCGGATCTCTGCCAAAATCACTTTATCTCTTGGAGAATCTTCGAACTTTGTGTATTAATATAGATTCGGGAGATATAACTTGGATAGGAGCTCTAACAAATCTCGAGTTTCTTGAAATTCGGGGTTATAATTTAGTAGAGCTGCCAAAAGAAATAGCAAGATTGGGAAATTTGAGGGTGCTAGACTTGAGGGGATTGGGACGGCTTCAATTTATTCCGGTAGGTTTTTTATCTCACTTGACAAAACTAGAAGAGTTGCATATCCACTTAAACTTTATATCCAAGGTAGATCGAGAGAAGACCATTGCAAGCCTCAGAGAGTTAAAGTCTCTTCCAGTAACTAAATTAGTACCAGAACCCTCTATTTTTCATGAACCATCGAATTTTGGGAACATTTCACGGTTTCAAATTTTTGTAGCCAACGAACTTGATTGGCATAAATTTTTTGGATACATCTCAGAGAATATGTTATGTCTCATTGGATATGATATGAGTAATATTAGAGGGAACGTAATTTGTGCTTTTTTGGGAAAAACTGAATGGTTGATTTTGGAAAAAATACAAAATTTAAAGACTGTAGTCCCTGAGTTGAGAGACAAATGTTTTCAATGGTTAAAGACTATGGTGATTGAAGGTTGTGCTGAATTAGAGTACATAGTTGATGCGAGAATGGAGCAGATTCCGCATATTGGGTTCCCTCAGTTGGAGAAATTAGAGCTAGAAGAGTTATATAATTTCAAAGCATTTTGGCATCTTCCATTCTCAAAAGTCAATCCCAATCAGTTTCTAAGCCTCAGCAAGCTAGCGGTGATCAAAATATGGGGATGTGAAAAGTTGAAATATGTATTTCCCTTGTCCATGGTGAGAGGAATGAGACAACTCCATAGAATATCAATACAAAGTTGCAAAACAATGGAAGGAATTTGGTGCCGAAAAGGAGTGGATGATGAGAAGATAACAGAAGATGAGATTGAGTTTTCTAATCTCACAGATCTGACTCTTTCAGAACTTCCAAATCTAATTGGGTTGTGGGTAGAGATAGATACTGCAAATGCTCCAACTACTGCTCATCACATGGTATGTCTTCTACATCTTCTTTCCCAAAATATACTTTCTTCGATCTTTTCACTACAAAGTTGACAACTCATCATATTTATTTCTAACAATTTATTTATTAAGTGTATTTGCAAACGAATTCACCTTAAGCATAAAAAAAAAAAAGAGAAAATGTGTGTGTATTTTAATAAAGTGATAAATTTAATTTTAATCATTTAAAAATTAAATGGATAAATTAAAGTTTATAAAATTAAAGTTTAGTAATTTAGTCAATTGCTAGTACATTTTTATAAAATGAAAGTTTTTCAATCATTTTCTTAATTTTTGGGATAAATGGAATATTATTTTTAAATAATTTTTTTTATTAATTTTTAAGTAATTAGCTTAAAGTTTTATCATTTTAAGGTGAGAAGACTTAAATTTAATTTAACTTTCCATACTAAAAATGCTTTAGGCTTAAAAAAAATTAGAGAAAAAAAAAACAATAATTTGATAAATGTTTCTACATAATTTGATAAAATTTAGATTTGTCTAAATAATTTTTTATCTGTTCCTATAAAGAAATTTAATATATATAATATTTTGTTTGGACTTGACCACTCTCTTAATTGCTTTATGATGAAGAAATTTTAATAAATATATGTAAAGACTGTTTATTGTAAAATGTTATTATATTTAATAGGAGAAATCAGAAGAAGCAAGTACATCTGAGATTCAATATATTAATTCAATTTCAAGAAGTGGTGATCAGGTGGATATGATATCATTTATGTTATTTCCATCACCTTGGCTACGCTTTTCTTCTCTACACCTTTATTTGGAAAGCTGTGAAAGGCTAAAAGTGGCATTTTCACCATCTGCTGCTGAGCAGTTGGTGCAGCTTAAAACCTTACATATAAGTTATTGCGGGAAGATGGAATATATTGTTGGAAGAGAAGAAGAAAAGCCCACACAAAGGAGAGTGTTCCCTATGTTAAGATCTATCAGACTTATTATTCTACTTGATCTAGTGGCTTTCTGTGGTGATAGTGCTAATGTTTTGTTGGATTGTTGGGACTCCTTGGAAAAAATTGCGGTAATGTTTTGTCCCAAAATAAAGTCATCAGCATTAATTGCAAAAGCAATTGAAAGGCCATCAAGATTGAATCAAAATAGTGTTGATGAATCAAATAATGAAGCAATGATAGGTTGCCCAACACCAAGAGCATTGATAAGAAGATGTAGAAGAAGGGATATACACCAAAAAAGTCATCCAAGGGACAACCCAGCAGTAGAAACCCAACAACATCAAATGGATTTCCTCAAACACAAAGCGGTATGTTTTGTATATACCCGTATACTTGTTTCATACTGTATGTCTAGTCATAATGTTTATTTTTTTTTTCTTTGAAAACATATTTCTTATAATTCAGGTATTGTTTAAGATTCCACTACACTTTACAAAGTGTCTAGATATGCAAGAATTGGAAATAACTGAGTGTGGCAATTTGACACTTCTTTTCTCAACTCATGTGACCAAACTCTTTGTGAAGCTAAAAAGACTAAGTGTTAAGTTTTGTGGAGAGATAAAAGAAATTGTTGGAGAAATGGATGAAGAATCAAGATTGGACAAAGTTGTACTTCCTCAGCTAAGGTTTATACGCTTAATTGATTTACACAACCTTAGGAGTTTCTACAACGGGATATCTGACATGGAATTGCCTTCATTAGAAGTTGTTGAAGTTGATGGATGCAGTCAAATGAAGACTTTCTCCTATGGGTCCTTGTTAAGTACTCCAAAACTAAAGGAAGTAAACATAAAAAGAAGCAAATATTTAATAATGAAAGATCTTAATGCAACGGTGAAAAAAGTGGTATGCTCAATTTTATCTTAGTCATTTTACTTTCAATTCAATTTTGACATATCTTGTTATGCTTTCTGATTTATTTTTCATATTGATACAAATTAATGTTTTTTTCAATCAACATTAATTATTATAATTAATTAGAAAGCTATTATTCTGCATTAATCAATCGTAACAATATTTCTGTTTAAGTGCATGAAAATTAATAAAATAATTGAAGAAAATTAATTTTTTAAAAAATAAGAATAAAAATTGACTGAATTGCCCATTTCTTAAATCCAAATATTTTATCTCATTCCATTTACTTTTCTCCTTTTCAATGCAAATATAGAATTGATGTACCGTCAAGTTTTTACCTTTACTAAAAATAGAGGTATAATAAAAAGAAATAAATGTTTAATAAAAATGTAGGGAACTTGAGGCAAATTTGAAAACTTTGTATTAATAATCTCTTAATCTCTTAATTTCTTAAAGAGAAATGGATAATTTATTTTTACATATTTATTCAATTTTTATTTTCTTGAGCAATTAATGCAGATGGGAACAACATTCCACATCAATAAGATGGAGGATTTGATGAGAATAGGGCATGATCATCAATTACTGGAAGATGAAGATTTAAGTAAATTTCTAGCTTTACACATTGAAGATTGTCCTAAATTGGTGAATGCAATTCCTTGCAATTTGATGCCAAGTCTTCAAAACCTAGAAAAGCTTATTGTCGAGGGGTGTGAATCATTGGAGGAGATATTTCAGTATGAAGGAGTGAATAATTGTGAAGGAACATTCTCTCATCTTCAAGAAATTCAGTTGACATTGTTGAAGAATCTGAAGCATATATTCAACAGAATTCCAAATGAAATTGTTGGATTTCAAAACCTAAAAAAGCTAAAAGTTGAATTATGCAAGAGTTTGAGAAACATATTCTCAGTTTCAATGGCAAGTTGGATGCTACAACTCCAAGAACTGGAAGTATATTCATGTACAGAGTTGAAGGAAATAGTAGCAAAAGAGGAGAAAGAAGAAGAAGAGAAATCAATTGTGTTCCCTCAACTAAGGCAAATTCAAATTAAAGATTGTCCGAATCTTGAATGTTTCTATAGAGGGATTTCTGCCCTTCAATTTCCATTATTAGAAAGCTTCACTTTCTTTTACGGTAATTGTTTGAAGACTTTCTCAAATGGATTAGTAGTGATGAGTCCTAATCTCCTGAAAGTAACAATAAATGGCCAGCAACATCCACTTAAAGGAGACCTAAATGCAACATTAATTGGTTTAACAACAAGGTACACAGCCCTATTTTCTATAAATGTTTTTATGTTCTTTTCTTTTACTTCTTTGATTTCTGTTGATTCATTGTCTAGTAAATTTATAGTTATTATGAATTTTGCCTCTCAATTTCTTTTTTTTTTCTATGTCTACTTAAAAAAAGATTAATTTTAATTCTCGCTTTTCTATTATTTTTAAAAGTCATATATAGATTTTACAAAATAAGTAGGGACAATTTTTTAAATAATATATTTTTTAAAATTATTTAGGAAATTGGGGTATTTGGAAAAATATTTGCAGTTTTGGAATGAGAGAGAAACTGCATGCAATAGGTTGCCGTTTCAGAATGTGGGATCCACGGGTCCCAGAAATTATTTTACACTGAAACCGCAATTGTCTGTTGCAGTCTCAGTGTGTCAGAAACCTCAACCATCTATTGCGATTTTAGATCTGACATGCGTACTGACACTGCAACAGACTTTTGCGATTTCAATGCGTGTTAGAGACTCCTTTCAATATTTTCATAATAAACGTGCTGAAAAAAAATGCTGAACGGCTATATATATCTGATGGAGTTGCTTTCGGAATGAAAAGATTTCAGAAGCAATTACCAGGTTTCGGAAGAGGCAATGCTTCCTCTGTTTTCATTAAGAAAACATATCGGTATATACCCAAATACAGAACTAAAAATAAGGAGCTAAAAATATTTTACTTCCTATACAAGAACATACAGCTAATATTTACCAAACAGAATTATTTCTTTCTTATTTACAAGATTATTTCCTATTAATTCCATCACCGAGGGAAAAATTTTACTTATTCGTATTGTTTTTCAGTGCAAGTGAATAGGGCCGCAAAAATCCTAGCTGTTGAATCAAGGTATTTTATGAATTTTTTATATTTATTTATTCTCATTTAGGTTTAGATAATTAATAAAAAATATGAATAAATACATTTTATTATTATAATGTATGAATATTGTCAATGTATATATATATATATATATATATATATATATATATATATATATATATATATATTATTACTTGTTTTTTATATAATATTAAAAATTTAATTATTATCAATGTTATTAGGATGGGACCGGTTTAGAAATGTTGAATGACTTAAAAATATTGTTTTAACATAGCATTTATTTTTATTAATTTCATATATAGATGGTGGGCACATACTTAGCTCCAAGAGTTATGATGAGTGATATTTCAAGGCAAATCGTCACCCAAAAATGGGATGATCTATATAGTTGCCGAATTAAAAAAGGCAAAACAATGTTCGATCATATTATTACAATTAATAAAAAAAATTATAAGAAATTATAATAAGAGGATATCCAATGACAGAAGTCAAGATGGTGGAAGCTCTTTATATGACACTACCAATATTTTATTTAAATTCTGTAATAAAAATTTCGAATAGTAAGCATGTAACAAAATATGAGTAATTAGTTCTGATATATGTGAAAGATGCAATAAAAGTTATTGAAGATTTTTTTTTTAAAAAAAATTAGAGATATAATGCCAGTCGAATAAAAAACTTATTGTAAGTGGTATAATTATAATAAATGACCTGAACATTATATTCATTAGAACATAACAAGAAAAAATTATGGGTCTGTATTAATGAAAATGTAAATATATTATGTACCAATATTGTGTAATTATATTATATAATTTAAGCATGTGTAAAAATATTGTGTAGTAATATTGGTATATTCAATATACTAATTCATATAATTAACAAAAACAATGATTACCTCAATATTGGCTATTTGTATAATAAGTGAAAATTTAGGGGGATAAATGGGGTATTAATAATATTTAAATGTAGTGAAAAATTTATATTTAGTTATTATTAAGTGATTCAATGTTTATAATTTTGGAAATTTTATTGTTGTTGTTGTCGTTGTTTTACGTAATCAAATAAATTATTATTTACATATCAACATTTTGGTTGCTTTATCTGATGGATAAAACATCTAATTGTGAAAAAATGATAAATAAAAAAAAAATATTAATCACATATATAGACTTACAGGTAATTCGAAGATGTCAGTATATACTGATTTTTATTTGTACACAGGAGGGCAAATAAGTTATGGAGTGGCAGGTTTTAATATGATATATATGGTCTAAATGCCATAACAAGGAGATTGAGAATTAAAAATAAGCCAACTCTTCCTGAATTGGTCCATAAAATTCACGTTAAATTAGGTTTAGGTATCAATGACATGGTTTTCAGAATTATATACAAGAGTCCAATGTACAACTGAGGATCATTATGTTGGACGTCAATGAATTTAGTAAATGACAATAACATTGAGATGATATATAAAAATTTAACACTACCAAAAAAACTTGAATTAGCAACGGCATTTTTTCCATCGCTAATTAGTTACTATTTTTCAAATCCGTCATGAAAAATACAGATTTTCAATTTTGTGTCAAGTTTAGCGACTAAATAGCGACGGATTTTAAAAATAGTAGCTAAATATTGGAGATAAATAATAGCGTCATTTTTTACAACGGATTATTTAGTCGCCAGTTGAAGTGACACTTTAGCGACGAAATAGTAACAAACAATCTGTCGCTATTTATTTTTATTGAAATACAATAGTGATGATTTTTCGTCGTCGCTAAAAAGTTTTCATATTATAAAAAGTTTTGAAGAAAGGGGCTGGATCTTTGAACAATAAAAAACGAAAACCAAAAATGAAAGAAAAAAACAAGAAAGAGCAATAACGGTTGGGAGACAAAGAGCCGAAGAGAGAGGGAGAGCACGTTGAAGAGGGGGGAAGCCGAACCGGCATCGGCGAGGACCCGTGACCACCACTGCGACTGCCAGCCCACGCCTTCACCTTTGTCCAACCACAAATCTCCATTGCTTCTGCGCGTTCACGAGAGAGAGAAAAGCAAAGTAGAGTATGAAAATATGACTTAATCAAACTATTTAATCAAACTGCAATTATTGTCTATAAAGGTAATACTGGCTAATAAAAAATTATACACCAAAGCAAATTTCGAAACTGTTAAAACCAAGTAGAACAAAAGTGGGAATGGTTTGAGATCAATAGTGGATAAATCACATTATTTAGCACTTTTATTGGGCAACTGCCCACAAGAAAAGATTAAAGAGTAAACAAATGAGTATGAATTGTTGGAGAATTGATTCAAAATCATTATTATTTATGTAGTGATTAAATTAGTAAATTTTATTTTAACATGTTTATAATGTTTTTGTTAATTGTTATTTAGTTAGTGGAGTTAATGGTGTTAGTGTAGTTAGTAGATTAATGGAGTTATGGGTTAGTTATTTAATGGAATTAGTGTGTTAGTGGCTTAAGTTTATGGTTGAAATGTAAGCCTATAAATAGGCATATGTAATTTGTTTTTGATGAAAAATGAAATTTATATGTTCTTGATCCTAAAAATTTTCAAACAGTAGTATTAGAGCCATTCTTGATCACAGGTCCGTGAGAAAAAAAATTGAGAGAAAACAAGTGAGTAATCATTTTTCATATTGAAATGGCCTCAAACACTTTTTCTCTAAATTCACCTCCCATCTTCACAGGAGAAAATTACTAATTATGGGCTATGAAAATTCAAGAATATCTACAGTCATTTGATTTATGGGAAGTGGTCAAGAATGATAGTGAAGTTCCACCATTGCCAGTGCATCCAAATTCGACTCAAATTAAGAGTCACAATGAAGAAAAAGTCAAGCGGTTCAAAGTAAAAACTTGTTTGTACTCTTCAATTTCTGAAGTTATTTTCACCAATATCATGACATGTGAGACTCCAAAAGAGGTATGGAATTTGTTAAGAATGAGTATGTAAGCAATGACAAAACAGAATTTATACAAATTTTGAATCTTAAGAGAGAATTCATGATTCAAACGATGAAGCCATCTGAAGGAATTAAAGAGTATGTTAACAAACTTATGGCAATTGTTAACAAAATTAGATTATTTGGCGAAGAATTTCCAGATAATAGAGTTGTTGGAAAAAATTTTATAAGTTTTCCCGCACGGTTTGAGTCAAAATTTTCTTCACTTGAAGATTCAAAAGACCTTTCAAAAATAGCAGTTGCAGAATTAATTAATGTATTGCAAGCTGTGGAGCAAAGAATAGCAATTAGAGATGTGAAGCCAATGGAGGGAGCCTTCATTGCCAAAACAATACACAAGTCTTCATCGGTATTTCAAAAAGGAAAATTCCCACCATGCTGTGTGTGTAAGAAAAACAACCATGATGAAAAGGGTTGTTGGTATAAACGTAAACCACAATATTTCAATTATAAAAAATTTGGTCATATTAAAAAATTTTGCAGGTTTGCAAATGATCAAGTGAATTTGGCATAAAGGGAAGAATCTCTTTTCTGAGAGTTGGAGACAAGTGCTCCAAAAGGAAAATTTAATGGCAAAAAAAAAATTGATGAGAAAGTGCATGAAGAATTGAAGTTTGATGAGAAGTGTATCAAAAATTGAAGAAAAGTACTTCAAAAGATAAATTGAATTGAAATGTACATTGGAGAAAAGTGTTCCAACAAAACAATTAAATGTGTATGATTTTGAATCAAGGGAACATGTTGGAAAATTGATTCAAAATCATTATTATTTATGTAGTGATTAAATTAGTGAATTTTATTTTAACATGTTTATAATGTTTTTGTGAATTTTTATTTAGTTAGTGGAGTTAATGATGTTAGTGTAGTTTGTGTATTAATGGAGTTATGGGTTACTTATTTTGGGGTTAATTTCTTCGGTGGTCACTCAACTTTTCGCTTATAACGATTTGGTCACTAAACTTCAATTTGTAACGAAAAAATAACTCATCTATTATTTTGTAATGAAAAAATCACAATGATCGGAAATTGTGCTCGCCGGTAACCGGCGCATGATCTGTACGGCACAAAGTTGAAGTTTAGTGACTATATCGTTACAAGGCACAAAGTTTAGTGACTATATCGTTACAAGGCACAAATTTTAGTGACCACCACAGAAATTAACTCTAATCTGACGTGACAAAATTTTTGACGTGTCATTGGACTTTGCCGTACCGATCACGCGCCGGTTGCCGGCGAATACAATTTTCGGTTATTATGATTTTTTCGTTACAAAATAATAGATGAATTATTTTTTTGTTACAAATTAAAGTTTAGTGACCAAATCGTTACAAGCCACAAAATTGAGTGACCACCGAAGAAATTAACCCCTTATTTTGTGGAATTAGTGGGTTAGTGGCTTAAGTTTATGGTTAAAATATAAGCCTATAAATAGGCATATATAATTTGTTTTTGATGGAAAACGAAATTTATATGTTCTTGATCCTAAAAAATTCCCAACATAAATTCTATGACATAGAACTCCAAGGGCAACTAGCAAATAAATCAAATTTACAGTTTTGAAGGGAATTAGTGTAACACAAGATTTGGAACCAACAACATCTGCACTTTGCAGTAAGTGATAATATTTGGTCTGGCTGATACATAACTCGGAAAGCCTTCACTTTTCCCAACAGAAGTTCAAAGACCAGATTTATCACACCTAATTACCTCCCACTATGTCAACAATTATATTTGCAAATATATGTAAGAAAGCTTATTGACAAAGAAGAAAATAACATCTCTGGTTACTAATAGGGCTGTTCATGGGTTGGGTTGGGTCAAAATTGAAATCAACCCAACCCAACCCAATATGTACGAAGATTGATGGTTTATTTATTAAAAACCAATCTAACCCAACGGATTATAACTTACAACGGTTTGGGACAGTTAAAATGGTTTAAAATGGTTTACATAAGGTTTGAAATAGATTAAATACTATTTTTTTCGAAGCTCTAACTCTTTAAATTTGTTTTAAAATAAAATAATAAATAAGACAATAATTATATTAAATTATAAATTGCATTTTATTTTTAAAAAGTGCAAATTTTCTTTTTTTTTTCAATATATTTACAAATTAAATACAAATTGCAAACTATATTAGAGAAACTGTATACAATTAAAAAAAACCATAAATTCTACGATGAGCCTCAAGATCTATCATCAAATTACCATCACTAGTGAAATAACAAGAATTGCCAGGAATCATCAAATTCCCATACTCTCAAATTGAAAGTGCATGCAAATTTGAAAAATTTAGTAGACAAAATGAATGAGAAAACTGGATTCCACTTAAAACTATGACATAAAAACCATAACTTCAAAAATAAACTATAACATCCTGCACTTGCCTAGCAAAAGCCTTTTCAAACTTTTCCGCCACTTCTAGCATCTTATAGGTAGAATTCCACCTAGTTTCTATGTCAAGACATAAGAGACCTTTATTTTCTTCCTTAACTTTCTCCGCACACATCTTAAAAGTATGGGACCTAAAAGGAAAAGACCTCATATACGTTGTGGCATTTTTAATTTTGACAATTGATTGATCAAGTTCATCTAAATCATCCTTCAGTCCAAGGTTCAATATATGAGCACAACATCTCACATGTAAGAACTGATAGAACTGATGTAACAACATCTCTCCATTCTTTACTCTCTCTTTCAAATATCTAATAACAACATGATTGGAACTTGCATTATCAACTGTTAGTGTGAAAATTCGTCTATTCCCCAAACTAGTAAGCAAGTCTCAACTATCTTTCCAATTGTCTCCCCCTTATGGTTATCCACTTGACAAAAGTTCAAAATCTTTTTATGCAAATTCCATTCCCTGTCTATCTAATGGGCTGTTAAACACATATAATTTAGGTTTTGAATAGATGTCCAACAGTCCGTTGTAAGACATAACATTGAGATTTTAAGACACTTTTTAACTTTGATTTCTCCTCCTCGTAAACTTTCAAGCAATCTCTTGCCACAGCAATGCGAGATGAAACCATAAACCTAGGTTCCAAATCATAGGTATAATTACTAAACCCCTTCTTATCATAAGCTCAAAAAGGAACTTCATCCAATAAGACATACCTAGCAAGCTCTTTTCTAAGTTCCTCCATATCGAAACAGTTCGCTTTAGGGCTTTTACTCCTACACCCAGAACTAGAACTAGAACCCTTTTGTGATGCCTTAACTACTCTATAAGGATACTCTTTACATTGGTTGTTTAAATGAGCTCATAGAGTACTAGTTCCATGGATCTTGGATTCAAAAGCATACGATCTCTCATAATATATAAAAACTGTCCTAATTTTATCTCCACACTCTATCAACCTAAAATGATCCCATATAGCATAAGTTTTTCTAGAACCCAACCTATTACTTTTTTTCCTAAGGATGGGGCGAGGAGGACAAGAAATGCTTTTACTCCCACAATCTTCATTTTCAACCTCCATTGATGAGGTTGGGTTAATTTTATCCATGATGAATCTATAATAAATATGATTTTTTATATAATCATGTGTGCACCATAAATTCCAAGTTATAAATTATAATTTATAAATAGAATTTGTAATACTAAAAGAAGTAAATCATACTACTCATCCTTCAAGATATATCAAGCATGCAGAGGTTAATTGCATTTTTCAAAAGCAGAAAGTAAGAACATCAGCATACAACTAGTATGATATGGAAACATCAATTCTGACCATTTGAATTCTTATACATAATGTTCTTAGATTAGTGTATCCAAGTAATATGACAACAAAAAGATATAGTGATGCAGAATTCAGATTTGCCTGCATAATCTATCTTTCAATATCAATCATTCTAAAAGACTGCTTATTATATGCAATAGCATAACAGTGTGTAGACACCGGGTCCTGAGACAGCCCAGACTAAAGTTACCCAATGATGAAAATGATGCATGTTCGCAGGCAAGAGGCAAATCGAAGTGATGGCTTTCTCGAAAAAATATATTTCTCATTTTTCTTTCTTTTTTTAAAAAAAAAAAAATTTTAAAATTGTTTTTTGGGCCTGGGCAGTGAGACCCATCTCACTGATGTGAGGCCCATCTCACTCACGTGAGGCTCAGCCTCACGTTAAGTAGAGATGCTCAGCTGCCCCTCCCTCACGCGCCCAACGGCTCCTTTCCTTCTTTCTTCAGAGTTTTTGTGAGAAAATATGGGTTTACAGTGGATTTGGTGGGAAACCATCTAATCTATAAAAAAAACATAAAAAATAAAGAATTGAAACAAAAGATGGGGGTGAGGATTGAAACAGAAAAAAAAAACGAAAGAAAAAAACACAGAAAAAAGAGCAGAGAGAAGGGAGAGAAGGTTTTGAGAGCAAGAAGGATTTTTGATTTTCAAAAGCCATTCAAAGATTATTCTTGAATCCAAGCAGCCAGAACCACATCATTTGCACATCGAACGTCAAAATCTGAGGGTAAATACTGGGTTCATCTCTCTCTTCTTTTTATTTTTCTTTCTTTTTCTCGTTTGTTTCTACTTGTTGTTTTCTTCTCACTGTATATGTTGTATATATTTGTTGCTTGATTTATTTAATCTGTTCATCGCATGTATATCGTTGTTATGATTAAATGAATGCGTATATTGCTTCATAATGCATGTTTGATCACGTGATTATGTGTTCGTTGGTCTGTTGAACCTCCTCTGTTTACCTCTGTTTTTACGTTTCTTTGAGTTAGTGATTTTGTTTTGCTTGAATTTTGGTTTCCGATCGGATTTTACCTTTATTATTGCTTGAATCGTGTGTTCCGATGATTTCATGCCCCCCGATCGGATTGCGACGTCATTTTCCCCTGTTCCCGATCAGACGCGTCAGAAAACCTCTGCTTCCCGTTCGGATTGCACAAGTCGTGAGTGCATTTCACGACTCGTGAAAGGAATTCACGAGTCGTGAATGGCATTCATGAGTCGTGAATGCCACCCCCCATTCCCTTTGCATTTTTTTTCCACTTTTTCATAGTATTTTATCAACTTTGGGCCACTTTTTGTCTTTTATGTCTACCCATTCTCACGTGATTTTCTTTTTATTCACTTTAACTCTCATTCTTTAATTCCATTCTTTAATTCACGTGGTTCTTTAATTCCATTCTTTATGTTATTTTGTCCTCTTTTGTTTTATTATTTTATTTTATTTCAATTTACTATTATTATTTATCTAGCCTAGTTATTATTAACATCTCATATTAATAGGTTTTAAATGTTATTATTATTATTATGTATTTAATATATTTCTTAGTGTTGTTGACATCTTTCTTATTATTATTTGATTAATTTATTAATCACTTTAATTAGTTACTTTATTAAGCTAATTTTAGTTAATTTATTTATTTATTTATATTATATTAATTATTTAATTTACTTTACTAACATTTTACTTCGTTTATTTATTTTATGGTTTAAATGCTTGTATGATTGTGCGAGTTACACGCGTGCTCGGACCGAAAAATTAAAGACCATCCAAATTTTGGGCTTTGCATTTTCATTATATTTTCTATATATTGTCTTATTTTTATTTTTATTTATTTTGTATCCGCACTTATAGAAAATCATATTTTTCTAATAATTAATAACTTGAATTTTTCTTAATAAATTGGACCAATGTCCTATTTTAACTAACAAAACCTCACCTTCAAAATGGAGAATTAGTTTTTATAAAATAGGATCACTCATCCCGGTTTTTTCCAATCAATCCCTAAAAATAGTTCTCCAATTTTTCTAATAAATAAAAAGGAACCAATATTCCTAAAATTTAATGAATAACCCGATTTATGTATTTTGCATTTTAATTCCCTTTATGTGTTTATTTATTTGTTTATTTTATTTATATTTTCTTATTTTGGGGGATTGTTCTGTCCCATTTTTATTTATTTCTATTATTTATTTTGGGGGATTGTTCTGTCCCATTTTTGTTTTGTAATTTATTTATTTACCTCTTCATTTATCGCTTGCTTATGTGAATGAATGCGCTTTAATTTATTGCATAATCATGTGAGATGAGAAATGAAATTTTAATTTCTTAAAAACTCATTTATTAACTTAAGTCACTAATAAGAGTGAAGTTCCGGACACCATCTCTGGTTTAGACCAATAGAGGTTAGAGACCCTTTCCCAGTTTCTTATAAACTGGGTGGCGACTCCAAAATAACTCAAAGGTGCCTAAAAGCGTTGTGGGTTTAGATCCTCCTTTCCAATATTCTATTGAAAAGGAGGCATCCAAGATTACTCATGATGCCCAAGATCAAAAAGACGCGAACCAATCCCTCGAGCCCCAAAAGGCGGGTTCAGTGAGGGCCTTGCTGGCTCCAGCGCACGTCACAGTGGCAACTCCGCTAGGGACTGTGATCGAAACTTCGCTCTGAAAGTGACTTAAGTTAAAATTATAATTGAGTTAGTAAGAATCAAAAATTCCATTTCTAATCGAAATTGCATTGCATACATTAGAGCCTTAGAGTTATGATAGTTGGTCCCCATTTTGCCCCGGTGCATTCCTAAAACACGACCCTACTTTCACTCATTGTAGGGAAGTGTTCGGGATAATCACCAGCCCAAGCCTTGTACCATCAAATGGTATATCAAATGGAGACCCGATTGGTCGCTATGCTCGTGATGAGTTAGACCCGTTGGCAGGGACCATGCTTGGATAGACCTAAAATAATATCACCTTTGACCGAAGCCCATGTAATGGCAATAGACACTTTCACTAGGTGAAATGTACCATAATACCGTGCTTACTATTTGGGCCATCATATATTGAACAAAATCAATTAAATTAAATGGTTTTCATCAAAAGCTTTCATGCCCCGGTGGGCCCATTTTAATTTAGTTGAATTGTTTAAATACATAATGGCCAAACACCCATACGTATGTACATTAGGCAAGAGTTGTTATGCTGCCGATTTTTCACCGTGCACTATACGTGTCCAACGGGTTCCCTGTTAACCCTTAGATAAAGCCCACCTAGGAAAGAGACCGCATTACCCCGTGTGTGGGAGAAATAAGGTTGGAATGATCTATCTGCTTGCATGTGGTTGTGAATGCTGCACAGCATGCTTGTGCATCACATGTCATTCATGCATGTCGAAAAAAATAAAATAAACAAAAATATATATATATATATATATATATATATGAATAATAATATATGTTCTCCCACGTTGCTTGTGTACATATCCTTTCATCTGCATATTATTTTTCACATGTACATATCATCCTGCATATAATTTCTTTCATGCATCACATCGTATCATTGTAATCTATTGATTTTTTCACTTATTGAGGACCATCTGCATAACACGACCATTCACTGCATTTCAGTCATGCATCATTCTAACAATCTGAGCTTTTCAGCCATCATAGATTCATCCAAGTGGATTAGAGGTCCTGATGGTCGATTAGTGAGGACAGACTCACCCTTTGGATTGCTAGAATTAGTGCTTGGTTGGGATTCTGAGTCACTCTCAACAACTAGTGAATCATCTTCGATGGTAGAAGAGACTAGGGCTTTAACCACTCAAGATCTTGCTAGGAGATTAGAGGACTTTGAGCGGAGAATGTTGGATATGATGGGCGCTATGGCCAAAAGAATTGCTCATCCCCCTGTTCCACAAGCACCAATTGCTCCACAAGTGCCGGCAGTCCCTCCTCGGGGGCAAGTTGAACCGCCTACTGGCAGGGAGGCTCCCCTCGTTGGAGTGCTACTCATCCACCTGTTAATGAAAATGAAGCTTCTGTGCCTGTTGAGCCAAGAAGGGCAAGGGTCCCTAATCCCGATGAGGATTTTGTGGTGGAAGATGAGGCCGAAGAGTTAGTAGCCCGCCAAGTTGTGAGAGGTAGGGTACCCAAAGTGGAGGATGAGGCCATAAGAGGAATGAGACAGTAGATTGAAGCAATCACCCGTATGTTGTCAGCTAGAAAGGGGATCAACCCTGAGGACAGAGATTTGGGGGATGAAGAGTTGTTGCCCCAGAGATTTAAGATGCCTGAGTTACCGAAGTTCGATGGTACTTCGGACCCGTCTGCACACATTAAGCAATACACCCTGGTGATGAAGGGCACAAGGTTGACTAAGAGGCAAAAGGTGGAATATTTCTGCCTCAGTTTAGTGGGTCCGGCGGTAGATTGGTATCACGGACTGGATAGAAGATACAAAGAAGACTGGGACCTTCTGACTGAGGAATTCATGAAGTAGTATGACTGCAGTACCAAAATGGAGGTCACCTTGAAAGATCTTGAACTTCTACAGCAGAAGAGCGATGAGTCATTCCACGAATACCTTACCAGGTGGAGGAATAGGGTCATGGAGATGAAGCAAAAGCCTGACACTGCTAACTAGATCAGGTTATTTATCAGGAACTCCTGTCTTTACCTGAGGGATTTGCTCAGTTTTAAGGGGCTCCGAGATTGGGAGTTGCTTAAAGACATTGCTGTAGAGGCTGAGGGGGCTTACTTGGCAAAGAAAGCGAGTTAAAATAACTTTCCTGGGAAGAACTTTGGGAACCAGTCTGGATACAGATCAGATGGGGCCAAAAGCAGTAATAGAAATGGAAAGGCAGCCGAGGTAGTAGCTAAAGAGGTCAGACAGGGTCAGAGATACTACTCTAACTTGGGCCGCTCTCTATCCTGGGTACTGGAAAGACTGATAAAAGAGGGCAAGCTACGACCTTTAACTCCTAGGCCAGCCGTGAATCAGGGACAGCCGGGACATAAAGATGACCAATACTGTGCTTACCATCAGCACACTGGGCACCTGACGTACTACTGCCAAACTCTGAGGAATAAAATCTAGGATCTCATTGACACCAAATAGATCACTGATCTCGAGAAAAGAGAGAAGAAGAAGAAGACAAGCTATAATGCCGTCCCTCCACCAAATATGTGATCGGGTTTGGTCCACCTGAGTGGCACATTTTGCAAGAACTACATGGAGATACTGTGTTTTTTGTAGATGCTTTTTTATTTTAAGAACTCCTTGTGATAATTTGGTTATTTTAATATGATGAACAGTTTTTGCTTATTTGTATGGTGTTTCTGATGATTTCCTTTCTTATGATCACGATACATTCATTCATTTTGACATTAACCCAATTAATACAACTGCATTCAATCTTGAAACTTTGGGAAATCCAAATAAAATCTTGATAGTATCTGATATAACTCCTGAAGAGAGGATAATTTTGAGAGATAATAAAAAAAATATAAAAAAAAAGAAGAGATAGAAAAAAAAAGAAAAGAAGAAAAAAGGAGTCTTTGCCTGGACCAGGTATGATATACTGAAAACTGACAAGGACATTGTTGAGACAACGTTGCTTTCACATGTACCAACCTGACGACAAACAGAGTTTTGAAAACCATTCCTTTGCAGCCACAACATTTGGGTTGCATATAGTGCTGCCAAATAGGATCAAATTCCGAGAGCTCTATCAGAAGTTGGACGAATAAAACTCAGGACCTTCGTGAGAAACATCCAATTCAATAGTATGACCCTTTCCTCCCAATCATTTGAAATATGTATCCCAAAACCAATTAACCATCCGGAACCCTTATAGCAAAACTTGGGAGGATAGCTCTTTACCCTTTCGAAAAAAAAAGCGAAAAAGAAAAAAGAAAAAGAAAAGAAAAGAAAAAAAAAGAAGCAAAAAGAAAAGGAAAAAAAAAAGAAAAGAAAGAAGAAAGAGAAAAGAAAAAAAAAAGAAAGAAAAATAATACAAAACCACAATTTTGTCAACAAATTATCTGAGCCTAACTTATCACCTAATCTCCACCATTGAAAATCACTTCAAAAATTGAACCGGCAAAGCCGACGAAAGTAAGGTATGGGGTTTCACATTCAAATCCCAAATAAGAAATCCGTCATCTCGGCCAGTTTACACAAGGGTCGAGAACAAGACTTTGATGCTAAAAAGAACCACTCTCAAGAAGCAGCCTCCCCTGTTAGCAAAGACGAAGGCAAATTTAATCAACACCGACGGACTGAAGGAGGGTTCATGGCAAAGGCTAAAAAAAAAAAATAATAATGATAAAAAAATAAAAAATAAAAAGGAGAGAAAATATTCAATCATGAAAACCTAAGAGCGCTGATTGATAACAGGAGTTTGATACTTTCAGGATCTATTCCGAGATTAGATGAGGTCTCATATTTTTTCGAGTTAATACCAAATAGCGATCATGTGTTATGAAATCAAATTGAAATATATACATTTATGCAATGATATATTGATATGACTAAGAGCAGTTCATCTGGCATACTCAAAGTTGTTTGGGTCCGGCGTAGAATCAGCGCATTGGTACTATCTGCTCCCCAATGCTCTATCCACTTGAACACTTCAGTCAACTCATCCTCTTTAAAAAAAAAATGGCCGTTAGAGATGAAAACCGTGACTGGCGCTCTAAGCAAAAGTTAGGCCAAAAGACAGGGTGAAAACCTAGGAACAGGCAGTCTGTCCTATAAAAAATAAAATGAATAAAAGCTGCTGGATTGGGTTGGGTCCATTCCAGGCAAAAAAAAAAATTAAGACACAGGGTTATGTGAAAATCCTAAAGGATGTATTTCCTGCTAAAAAATGCTAGTATGAAAATCCACAAGGGACGCACTACCTTAAAATAATGACTACCCCAAAGGCACGAAATTCAAAAGCAATTCCAGAGGGCACCGATCCTACTGCAAATCGTGACCAAACCGGCTACCGCATCCAAATTCACTCAGACGAATTCTTATCCTGCATTCCTGCATAACCCATGCATTTCACTTGCATGCTCACCAATTTTTTCCTATATATTCGGTTTTCCAGTTTTGCAGTAAGAAAGATTCGATGCAGACACTGACAAAAGGCGAGTGACGACATCAATCCAAACATCAAATCCAAACACTCAACCAAAGACCTCTCAGGGGGCAGTCAACCAAAGACCTCTCAGGGGGCAGATCAACCCAAGACCTCTCAGGGGGCAATCAACCCAAGACCTCTCAGGGGGCAATCAACCCAAGACCTCTCAGGGGGCAGTTCAACCCAAGACCTCTCAAGGGGCAAATCAACCCAAGACCTCTCAAGGGGCAGTTCAACCCAAGACCTCTCAGGGGACAAATCAACCAAAGACCTCCCAGGGGGGCAATCAACCAAAGGGCTCATAGACAGCACCACTTCAAAAGGGTTAGCATGATGACGGCACTACCACTACACGGAGGCTTAGCACGATCACGGCACTATCGCTTCACATCTCAGAAGGGTTAACACGATGGCGGCACTACCATTCTACGAAAAGTTTGCACGACCACGGTATTACCACTTTAGAAAGGTTTGCACGATGACGGCATTACCGCTCTACGAAGGGTTTGCATGATCATGGCACTACAGCTTCAACAGAGAACAACACATCAACAACATGGCGACAACCACCACAACAACAGCATCACCCAGTTCAAGAAGACAGTTACCTCAGGTACGTGTCTTGTCTTTCTTTCTTTGAGTTTTGGCTCACCTAGGCACTACATTCCCCAAAATTGGGGGCAACTGTAGACACTGGGTCCTGAGGCAGCCCAGACCAAAGTTACTCAATGATGAAAATGATGCCTGTTCGCGGGCAAGAGGCAAATCGAAGTGGTGGCTTTCTCGAAAAAATATATTTTTTATTTTTCTTTCTTTTAAAAAAAAAATTGAAAATTATTTTTTGGGCCTGGGCAGTGAGACCCATCTCACTGATGTGAGTTGGGGGCCTCACTAACCATCTCACGTTAAGTGGAGAGGCTCAGCTGCCCCTCCCTCACGCGCCAAATGGCTCCTTTCCTTCTTTCTTCAGAGTTTTGGTGAGAAAATATGGATTTATAGTGGATTTGGTGGGAAACCATCTAATTTGTCAAAAAAAAAACATAAAAAAGAAAGAATTGAAACTAAAGAGGGGGATGAGGATTGAAACAGAAAAAAAAACGAAAGAAAAAACCACAGAAAAGAGAGCAAAGAGAAGGGAGAGAAGGTTTTGAGAGCAAGAAGGATTTTTGATTTTCAAAAGCCGTTCAAAGATTATTCTTGAATCCAAGAAGCCAGAACCACATCATTTGCACATCGAACGTCAAAATCTGAGGGTAAATACTGGGTTCATCTCTCTCTTCTTTTTCTTTTTCTTTCTTTTTCTCATTTGTTTCTACCTATTATTTTCTTCTCACTGTATATGTTGTATATATTTGTTGCTTGATTTATTTAATCTGTTCATCGCATGTATATCGTTGTTATGATTAAATGAATGCGTATATTGCTTCATAATGCATGTTTGATCACGTGATTATGTATTCGTTGGTCTGTTGAACCTCCTCTTCTTACCTCTGTTTTTACGTTTCTTTGAGTCAGTGATTTTGTTTTGCTTGAATTTTGATTTCCGATCGGATTTTACCTTTATTCTTGCTTGAATCGTGTGTTCCGATCGGATTTCATGCCCCCCGATCGAATTGCATCGTTATTTTTCCATGTTCCCGATTAAACGCGTCTGAAAACCTCCGCTTCCCGTTCGGATTGCACAAGTCGTGAGTACCTTTCACGACTCGTGAATGCCATTCACAAGTCGTGAATACCTTTCACGACTCGTGAATGCCACCCCCCATTCCCTTTGCATTTTTTTCCCACTTTTTCATTGTATTTTATCAACTTTGGGCCACTTTTTGTCTTTTATGTCTACCCATTCTCACGTGATTTACTTTTTTTTCACTTTAACTCTCATTCTTTAATTCCATTCTTTAATTCACGTGGTTCTTTAATTCCATTCTTTATGTTATTTTGTCCTCTTTTGTTTTATTATTTTATTTTATTTCAATTTACTACTATTATTTATCTAGCCTAGTTATTATTAACATCTCATATTAATAGGTTTTAAATGTTATTATTATTATTATGTATTTAATATATTTCTTAGTGTTGTTGACATCTTTCTTATTATTATTTGATTAATTTATTAATCACTTTAATTAGTTACTTTATTAAGCTAATTTTAGTTAATTAATTAATTTATTTATACTATATCAATTATTTAATTTACTTTACTAACATTTTACTTTGTTTATTTGTTTTATGACTTAAATGCTTGTATGATTGTGCGAGTTACACGCGTGCTCGGACCGGGGAATTAAAGACCATCCAAATTTTAGGGTTTGCATTTTCATTATATTTTCTGTATATTGTCTTATTTTTATTTTTATTTATTTTGTATGTAAAATATATTTTAATTATCCGCACTTATAGAAAACATGTTTTTCTAATAATTAATAACTTGGATTTTTCTTAATAAATTGGACCAATGTCGTATTTTAACCAATAAAACCTCACCTTCAAAATGGGGAATTAGTTTTTATAAAATATGATCACTCATCCCGATTTTTTCCAATCAATCCCTAAAAATAGTTCTCCAATTTTTCTAATAAATAAAAAGGAACCAATGTTCCTAAAATTTAATGAATAACCCGATTTATGTATGTGGCATTTTAATTCCCTTTATATGTTTATTTATTTGATTATTTTATTTATATTTTCTTATTTTGGGGGATTGTTCTGTCCCATTTTTATTTATTTCTATTATTTATTTTGGGGGATTGTTCTGTCCCATTTTTATTTTGTAATTTATTTATTTGCCGCTTTATTTATCGCTTGCTTATGTGAATGAATGCGCTTTAACTTATTGCATAATCGCGTGAGATGAGAAATGGAATTTTGATTTCTTAAAAACTCATTTATTAACTTAAGTCATTAATAAGAGTGAAGTTCCGGACACCATCTCTGGTTTAGACCAATAAAGGTTAGAGACCCTTTCCCAGTTTCTTGTAAACTGGGTGGCGACTCCAAAATACCTCAAAGGTGTCTAAAGGCGTTGTGGGTCTAGATCCTCCTTTCCAATGTTCTATTGAAAATGAGGCATCCAAGATGACTCATGATGTCCAAAATCAAAAAAACGCAAACCAATCCCTCGAGCCCCAAAAGGCGAGCTCAGCGAGGGCCTTGCTGGTTCCAACGCGCGTCACACAGTGGTTCGTTACTCGTTAGATGCTGCAGATTGTAAATGTATTTTTAAATTATCACCAAGATTAGCCTACCGCAACACTAGTTTTGACTAATTGAAATTATCAAGATAGCCTACCAAGCACACCATTTTTTACTAATTGTAATTATGTTGGGTTGAAATTTAGTAATGTTTTCACATTACTTTTTTGTCCATTTTATAGCCATGCAAAACCCCTTTTTATAGTGCCCAAAAACTTCATTAAAATTTTGTTTAGTTTGAGAGAAATTCTCATTTTGAGAATTAGTGAGATTTTGGGTGTAACTGGGTTAAGGGTTTTGAGAGTTATTTTCTCCACACTTCTTTTGTACCACTTCAAGTTTTAGTGGAATAATTTTTTGCTCTCCTTCACCCGTGGAGCAGGCATTTTGCCGAACCACGTAAATTCTTGGTGTTCTCTATTTTATTATTTTCATCTATTTTGTTGTTGCCTTATTTATCCAATCATAATTTTTGTTCTGCTGAGGATTTATTCCTTACAAACTGGTATCAGAGCCATCTCAAAATTTTTTGATTGGACGTTGTTATAGCAACTACAAAATTTGATATCAAGAAATTTGATTACACCGTTAGTTTTACCTTATGGCAAATCAAGATGAAGGCTATTTCGACACAGAATGGATTGCACAAAGCAATCTTGGGCAAGGACCAATTACCTGCCATGATGAAAGAGGAGCAAAAACAAGAATTGGAGGAAAAAGCTCTAGCTACCATCCAGTTGTGCTTGTCGAATGAGGTTCTACGTGAAGTAATCCATGAGAAGCTACCAAAGATTTATGGGAGAAACTTGAGTCTCTCTACATGATGAAAAATCTCACTAGCAAGTTAGTTGTTAAGCATCGTTTGCATATGCTTAATATGGCAGAAGGCACTTCTCTTAAGTCACATCTTGATGAATTTAACTCTATTTTTCTAGATTTGGAAAATCTAGATATCAAATATGAAGAAGAAGATAAAGCTCTTATGTTATTACGGTATTTACCTCCGTCTTTTAAAAATTTCAGGGAGACTTTGATCTACAGTAGAAAAACCCTTACTGTAGAGGAGGTTAAAGAAAGTCTATTCTCCAAAGACCTTATTGATAAAGAGATTTCCAGTGACAAAAGTGGTTCCTCCGCAGAAGGTTTAGTTGTGAGAGGAAGATCAACAGTGAAAGATTCGAGCAGCAGCAACAGTCAATCTAGATATAAATTAAGAAACAAGCGCAGTAATTTGACCTGTAATTACCGTAAGAAGAGATATAAATTAAGAAACAAGCGCAGTAATTTAACCTGTAATTACTGTAAGAAGAAAGGGCACATCAAAGATGAATGTTTCAAGTTGCAGAACAAGAATAAAGAAAAGAGTAAAAAGGAAGACAACCCTGCTGAAGCCATTATTATTGAAGATGAGGTGGATTGTGATGTCTATGCCATTTCTGATGATGGTGCCAGATTTGGACAAGGGTGGATGCTAGATTCCGCTTGCTCATTCCATATATGTCTGCATAGAGATTGGTTCTGCTCTTATGAATCAGTAGATAAAGGAGTTGTGTTGATGGGCGATGATCATCCTTGTAAAGTCATTGGTACTGGTACTATTAAACTTAAGATGCATGATGGCGTGGTTAGAACATTAACCAACGTACGACGTGTTCCGGCAATGAAGAAGAATCTCATCTCTCTGTCTGCCTTAGATGACAATGGTTGCAAATTCTCTGGTGGAGGTGGAGTCTTAAAAGTCCTAAAAGGTGCTCTTGTTATTATGAAGGCTAGAAAAGTTGGAAGGTTGTACATCTTACAAGGATCCATAGTCACAGGCATTGCTGCAATTTCCTCCACTATGTCAGATTCAGATGCCACCAAATTATGGCATATGAGGTTGGGGCACATGAGTGAGAAAGGCCTCACGATTTTGAGTAAGAGAGGTCTTCTTTCTGGTCAGAGTACATCTAAGTTAGAGTTCTGTGAGCATTATCTTTTTGGCAAGCAAAAGAGAGTCAGTTTCAATTCTGGGGTTCACAGAACTAAAGGTACTCTAGATTGCATTCATTCAGATCTTTGGGGACCTGCTCGAGTTCCTATAAAAGGTGGCGCTAGATATATGCTTACCTTCATTGATGACTACTCTAGGAAGGTTCGGGTTTATTTTTTAAAGCATAAGAATGATTTTTTTGCTACTTTCAAGCAATGGAAGGCCTTGGTTAAAAACCAGACAAATAAGAAGATTAAGCGCTTTCGTACTGATAACGGTTTTGAATTCTGTAATGATAAATTCAACAAATTCTGCAAAGATGAAGGAATCTCTAGACACTTCACAGTTCTAGGAACTCCACAACAGAATGGTGTGGCCAAACGAATGAACAGAACTCTATTAGAGAAAGTCTATTGCATGTTATCAAATTCTGGCTTACCCCAAAACTTTTGGGCAAAAACAGCTTCAACGGCTTGCTATTTGGTGAATCGATCTTCGTCTGCTTCAATTGATTGTAAAACTCCAGAAGAAGTCTGGTTTGGAAAGCCTGCTGATTATTCTGAATTGAGATTATTTGGATGTCCTATTTATGTTTATGTCAATGATGGCAAATTGGAGCCTAGATCTAAAAGGGGCATATTTATCGGTTATCCTTCTAGTGTGAAAGGATATAAAGTCTGGTATCCTGATCTTAGATCACCAAAGTTTATCCTCAGTAGGAATATTGTGTTCGATGAATTAGCCATGCTTTATCCAAAAAGGGAGTCCTCTGTCTCTTCTGACATAAATGTTCTTAATTCAAACAAGCAAGTGGAGGTTGAAATTGAGGTGGAGAATCCATCATCTCTATTGATGAATACTCAGGAGCACCCTTCTTCAGAAGTAGAAAAGTCAACGGTTGAGGAATAAGAGCATCCTATTGTAAGAGATAGACCGGAAAGGGAAAGAAGAAAGCCTGTAAGACTTTCAAATTATGTCACTTTTGCCTGTGTTGCTGCACTAGAGACAGATGGAGTTAGTGATCCTTCCACATATTCAAAAGTCATTTCCCATGATGATTCCACAAAATGGTTGATAGCTATGCAAGAAGAGATAGAATCTCTCCACAAAAATAGAATTTGGGAGTTGGTCAAGCCACCTAAAAATAAAAGGATTATCGGTTGCAAATGGGTCTTCAAAAAGAAAGATGGCATTTCGGGTGGTGAAGATATTAAATACAAGGCAAGACTGGTTGCTAAGGGCTATAGTCAGGTTCAGGGAGTTGATTTTAATGATGTTTTCTCTCCTGTTGTCAAACATAGCTCTATTCGTGTCTTGCTTGCATTAGTTGCTATGCATAACTTAGAGTTAAAGCAACCCGAAGTCTTTGAGATTGAAGGCAAAGAAAACTATGTTTGTTTGTTAAAGAAATCACTGTATGGCTTAAAACAGTCTCCTCGACAGTGGTATAAGCATTTTGATTCATTCATGGTTGGACATGGTTACTGTAGGAGCCAGTATGATAGCTGCGTGTATTTCAAAAGGCTTACAGATGGTTCATTCATGTATTTGCTGCTCTATGTTGATGATATGCTCATTGCAGCTAAGGATATGTCTGAGATCAACAAGTTAAAATCAGAGTTGAGTGGTGAATTTGAGATGAAAGATTTGGGAGCAGCTAAGAAAATTCTTGGCATGGAGATTCAAAAGAGATAGAGTTAGAGGTAAACTTTATTTAACTCAAAAGAACTTTGTCGAGAAAGTGTTGTAGCGTTTTGGCATGAAAAATGCTAAACCTGTAAGTACTCCACTTGCTGCTCATTTTAAACTTTCTGCTGCTATGTCACCACAGTCAGAGAAAGATATTGAGAATTTGTCACATGTTCCTTACTCAAGTGCTGTTGGTAGTCTCATATATGCTATGGTGTGTACTCGTCCTGATATTGCTCATGTTGTAAGTGTTATTAGTAGATATATGTCTAATCCTGGAAAAGAGCATTGGCAAGCAGTTAAATGGATTTTAAGATATTTAAGGGACACTTCAGATCATTGTTTAGAATTCGAAAGGAGTAAGGAAAATGTGGTCGGTTATGTTGATTCAGACTATACAAATGATCTCGACAGACGAAGATCCATTACAGGGTATATGTTTACTCTTGGTAATACTGCTATCAGCTGGAAAGCTACCTTACAGTCTATAGTAGCATTATCCACTACAGAAGCAGAGTACATGGCAATTGCTGAGGCAATTAAAGAAGCCATTTGGCTAAGAGGTTTCATTAGTGAATTCAATTCAAATTTAGAAAAGATAATTGTTCATTGTGATAGTCAAAGTGCTATATTTTTTTACTAAGGATCAGATGTTTCATTAAAGAACAAAGCACATTGATGTGAGGTACTATTTTGTTCGAGATATTATTTCTACAGGAAATATAAGCGTTGAGAAAATTGGTACTGCAAACAATCCAGTTGATATGTTGACTAAACCTCTTTCAATAAGAAAGTTCAAGCACTGCTTGGACTTGATTGGCATCTCTGAAAATTGAAGTTAGCTCATAAGGGGCATAAATGGTGAAGGTAGAATCACAAAAAATTTCAAAACAAGGTTGAGATTTGTAAATGTGTTTTGAAATTATCACCAAGATTAGCCTACCAAGCACACTATTTTTGTCTAATTGAAATTATTAAGATAGCCTACCAAGTACACCATTTTTGACTAATGGTAATTATGTCGGGTTGAAATTTAGTAATGTTTTCACATTACTTTTTTGTCCATTGCATGGCTATAAATAGCCATGCAAAACCCCTCTTTGTAGTGCCCAAAAACTTCATTAATTGTTTAGATTGAGAGAAATTCTCATTTTGAGAATTAGTGAGATTTTGGGTGTAATTGGGTTAAGAGTTTTGAGAGTTATTTTCTCCACACTTCTTTTGTACCACTTCAAGTTTTAGTGGAATAATTTTCTGCTCTTCTTCACCCGTGGAGTAGGCATTTTGCCGAACCACGTAAATTCTTGGTATTCTCTATTTTATTATTTTCATCTATTTTGTTGTTGCCTTATTTATCTAATCATAATTTTTATTCTGCTGAGGATTTATTCCTTACATAGATGTTACTTGGAATAGGTATTTCTAAGCCTAAAAATTCTTTTCATTTCCAATGGGATTTATGTTATGTATAAAGATTTGGCCAAATTGGTCACAGCAAGAAAAGAAATCTCACATTTCTGAAGCTCTTCAGCAGCCTTTTCTGCCCCCTTCTCTAGTCGTAACTGGCGAATTCTTGCCCTCCTTTGTGCCTGAATCCATAAAAAGGGATAAAAAATTTAAGTTATGGGACATAACCAGGTTATTCTACACACTAAGGAATAAAATGAGGAAGTTCCACATATTAACCACTTAAGTAACTCAGAAAATATAGTCCACTAACTAGAAGACATGATATGTATACATTAACAATAAAATGCAACTTATTATACTATATCTATGCTAGTATGAGTTACTATATGTTTATAGAAAATAATGATGAAAAGCAAGATGCGACAGCTTTAGTGACCATTTGGAATCCAAGTTATTTTTTGGGTTTTGTTACTGTTCTGCAATTGCATGAATTCGTATCCTTTGTACATGAGTTGCTAAAAAAGTAATATCACCTTTCTTGGTTTCCAACTTTTGTAGGGACCTGTTTTTCTTCATGAGGTATCAAGTAACAAAGACACTTCTCTAATCGCGGTCGCGACAGTGACTCTTGTGCACCAAATTTTCTCCCACGTGTTCTGTTTTTTTTCGGAAATGGGTTTTAAATGTCCTCTTTTGACTTTTCATTGCTGTGTACTATATTATTTTGCTTATATGAGTAACAACATGATTTCTTCATGACAAATAACACGTTATCCATGATGAATTAAATACTGTGTTTTGGGATATGTTTTGGATTATGCATGACCTGCTAGAGTCAGTATAGTGGATAGTTAGGCATGCCTAATAGAGTCTTATAGCTGTAGCCTCAGTTCAGTTTGGACCCCGATCAGGTCCTGTTTGGTTCCTCGCGAACCCTCCAATGTGTTTGGATCTTGTTTAAGATCCCTTATAAAACGTTTTGCAATTGATAAAGTAAATGGTTTGCGATTCGTACTCGTAAGGTACTGTCAGTAATCGGTTCGTACCCGTAAAGTACTATCCGTTCACTCATTATCCACTACCTCGAGTCAGCAGGTGCTTAATTACTTTGAACTGTTTTGATAATTATGAAAATGTATTATCTGAATGTGTCCAATGATGAGATAATCTGAATGCAGTTATGTCATATCAAATGTATGATTCTATATATTCGTATGTTCATATTTGTATCTAATGTGTATTTCTGATTATGCCATTGGTATGCATTATGCTTGACGACCATTGTGAATGGCCGTCCATCTCATATGTGTGTTTCCCCACTAAGCGTTTATCGCTTAGCACGGTGTGTTTACCCGTGCAGGTGCGGAAGGAGTTTTGCCTTGGGAGAGTCGTCGCAGCTAAGCCAACACAGCTGGATTTTTGGTGTAGGGCTTAATTTCGTAGCTTGATGATTCGTTTTGTATAGAACTCTCTTATGTCAGTTTTGTAATAGCTTCCGCATATGTATATGTATATTTTGGGTATGTAATTATCTTTTGTACCTTCGAGTTGATCAAACAGTAATGTGATGTTTTTCATTATATTAATGCATGATCAGCTTCTTTCATGAATGGTTTTGTAAAGTTTTAAATTACCCTGTACTTCGGTATGTATGTTTATGTATGAATGTACGTATATCCTGTTTCTGCGTGGTGGCACCTTTACCCATACGGCATCTCACTCCTTATCGGATGGGATCGCCTACGTATGAGTAGGGGGTGTCAAACAAACCAAAAATGCAAGACATACACCAAATCTGCCATCAAGTTAAACTTACTGATAAAAGGGTATATGAAACACAGCATCCACAGTTTTCTAATCAAATAATTATAAAACACAACGACTCATAAACACGGAACCATATCATGTTTTTCATTCATAAAATCAGCATCAAGTCAGGCATTACTCTTCATTAGATCTATAAATAATTTCTGTATAGTGATATTAACAATCAAAATAATTTTGCGCACTACTTATAAGCTCAAAATTTTAGATCATTTTGACAAACAAAAAACATACAGTCAATCGAATAAACATCCATAAAATAAAAACTTGAGATCATCAGCTTTGAGAATTTACATATCTATATCTATCTCGTCAATTTGGGAGCAAGAACATCAAATTAAAGCTCCTTTGATAAAGAAATAAGAAAAATTACTAATACAATCAAAAATGGGAGACTGAATTTCTTGTTCGGAAGCACATAAAGAGAGAAATAATTTGAAATCTACAGAAAAAAAGTAAAGGATTCAACCAAAATCAGCTGAAAATGGCAAAAAACAACAAAATGAAAGAATCAGTGATTGGGAAAATTAAGAACACACATATCTGGAATTAAGTATATCATGTAGAATAAATAGAAAAGCAAAATATAAAGCCAATGTCTGTGAATATCATACATTCTCAAACACATATCTGGTTGATGGTACAAAATCGAGTGAGGGAGAGTGAGATTGAGATTGAGAGAGAGAGAGACAGAGAGAGAGAGAGAGAGCGAGAGTGAGATCGAGTAAGGGATAGCGAGAAACGAAGAGAGAGATCAAGTAAGGTTGAGGCTCTTCTGCTTTCTCTTCCGTCAATGGCACAGGTCGATTGCAAGAAGGAAAACTAAAATGGTCAGTTTAGCAAATAACAGACTAATTATCCCATGACCTGATATAATCTGATGTTAAAATTATAAATATAACCCAACCCGACTGAAAAACCACCTAAACTGATTAGTTTGATTAGGTCGGATTGATCAGTTTAACCCAAAAATTGAACAGTCCTACTTACCAATACAAAACTCTTTAGCATACCAGGGAAGATGAAGAAAATGAGCAACTTCAATTGTTTATAATAAAGACAAAAAAAGATGAAAAAAAAAAATTAAAAAAAAATTAACCCAGAGCAACTAGATGATGTGGAGAAATGGAAACAATTTTCAGGAGCTATTAAGATTACAAATTTAAAGACTATAGATATGTAAGAAGCAATAAGAAAAGGTTCAAGGTAAGAGGTAAATGTGAAAAGGCATTTCAACCAAATAGATATCAAATATATCTACCACTCGATTTGAAAGTGTCATGCTGCTTCATTTACCAGCTCCATATTATTTGGATGCTAAGAATTTAACAGTTAAAAAATCAATGGAATAGGAACCCAATAACATTTTGTGTTATCAAATTGCAACTTCTTAGCCTGTTCTCACCTAAACTATATATATTACCTTATAAATAAACTATGTGACATTGATACTAAATGTTTTATTAATAAGTTATTGATAAAATGTATATATTCTTAACCCGTTGTCTGCTCTTAGTCATTTTGTTTCAAAATTCTCCATCTGCAGAGTCTTCCAGCCGATTGAAAACGACAAAGGAAGTCCCCGCCAGTGCACGGGATAAAAAGTCGAATCCTTTACGTACTTACCATTAAGTTTTATCCACATATCCCATTAAGAACAAGAGGATATAAAGCAACAATTCACATTCCAGTGAGTGTTGAAAAACGTTTCTTTTTAATTGTTTTTCTTCTCTTTTTTCAGATGAGTTACGGAACAATCCTCAATTTCTCAAGTAATGCTATTTCTACCACCACAATCTCTGTTTGTAACCCTAAATTATGTACCAAAGTCGTATACCCACTATGATGGGTATCGAATCCAACAAAAATAAAATTCTACTCTATAAATATTTATAGCAAAGCATGAGTAGAGTTGTCTCCCAAGAGATTGATCGAATTATTAGATCTGAATTTTGCTTATGAAATAAGAGAAAGAAGAAGGGGATTTTTGTTTATGAAAATAAAATGAAAACAAATAAATCATAAAGCAGAAAATTAAAAAGAGTAAATCAGATATTAAAAACTTCTAGTCAAAGGAATATCTTGGTTATGATTCATTCAAATTGATCATTGAATACAATTGGATAAATTCCTACTTCTTCAAATAAATTGGTTATGAACACTAACAAGCTCTAGTATCCTGCTCTTCCTTAATATTAATTTAAAAGTGATAAGATCAGCTAATAAATCTTATTTCTCAACAACCACTAAACAAGCTCTTAGGATTTAATTGAGAAATAGCATTAAGAATTAGAAAAGCTACCAATTCCAATCAATAATACACAAGCTCGATTATTTAAATTGGACCAAATAAATTCACCCACACTAAACTCAAAGATTCAATTCAATGAGTACACAGATTTGCCACTTCGCCAAATCAAATAAATAATTACGGATTTACCAATTTGACTAGCAATATTTATTCAATCAAAATCAGACGTCAATAATTTTAATTGAATAAAATATCATTAAGTATAGAAAATATTCAGATATTTGAGAAGAGAAAACAATGAAAACGAATTCTCACAATTTATTCATGAATCATACCTTAATATCCTTGACTAGAAAAGAAAATTCAGCCACTCATGGCTGTAAAACTATCAATTAAAAATAAAGAAAACTAAACTTCAAGGTATCACTAACATTCAAGATCTCCTTTCCTTCATCACAAGATCCTATTTATAGAAAACTTAGACTAGGAAATTGATCATCTTCCTCAGGAACTTTTTCAGAGGTCCAATTTTGCTGCCAAAAGTCGGTTAGAATATCTTGCTAAATTGATTTTCAATAACAGCAATTCTTGAAAAATCTGCACTACATAATTTCTGCGCAAGCAACCGTGGGCACGCTTAAGTTTGATTTCATGTTGAAAATATATCTCTGATTGTATTTTGACTTTCAGCTTCCATTCTTGACTTTCAATTTTGATTTCTTTTGATTCTCAGCTCCATTTCTTGACTTCCTATTAGCTCCAATTTTTGACTTTAAATTCCTACTTTTTGGTTTCTTTTTCCGATTGAGCATGAGTTCCTACTAAAAGATTGAATAGGAATTAAATCAAATATTTATTTTATCAAATAGGCACAAAATAAGAATTTTTTATGGAAAATAAATAGGAATATTTTGTTTCATCAAATTCCCCCACACCAAACCTTTGCTTGTCCTCAAGCAAATCAATTTCCACACCCCATAACCTTGCCATATTCTCCCCTTCAAAATCTTTTCAAAACTCAACATGTCTCAAAGAAATAAATTCATAAAAAAAAAAAATTCATCAGTTCAAATGATCTTTCAATGTTATCCAAAGATGCAAGACTTAACACCCTCACAAAAGATGTCACTCAAATCACTCAAGTATTTAGGCTATGTGTTTAACAATAGAGCACTTCAGGTCACAAAAATAAAAAGGAATTACCATAGGCTTGCCATTCAATCAAATCTCCATCACTAACCATTAATTCATCCAAAAATCAAAGGGCCTTCAATTGGGTTGTAATGGGGCTAAGGTCAAAGGTATGGAAAAGGGAAAATTTAGGTTTAAATAAGTTGAACATAATAAACAAATGCCTTTAAAGAATTTAGAAAGAATTTCTGCATAGATCCTTTTATTTCTTTGTTAAAGCGGCCCAAGCTTTTTTATTTTTTTATTTTTTTTTGAGAAGAAAATTAATTGCCCTAAGGCCTTTTCCTTTCTTGTTATAGCTTCAAAATCACCGGCCACAAATGCTTTTCTTTCTATATATATATATATATATATATATATATATATATATATATATATATATATATATATATATATATAATTTTTTTTTTGGTATCTTCCTTTTCAAAAATAAAAATATGCAGATATTCTTAAGATAATTTATCTATTAGTTCAACAAATAAGGGGCTCAAAATTATGGCTTCAATAAACAGGCTCAGGCTAACAATTTTAAGGGTTATTTCCAAGAATATGGTTATAGGCTCAAAATGGTTAACTAATGGATTAAAAGGGTAGGCTATCAAGAAAAGGCTTAAAACAAATGGTTATCATCCTAAATGCCCCTATCACTTTAATGAAATAAATTAAGAATGTGATCTCAAAATGAATCTCATGGCAAGTTCTAGAATTCACAATTTATATTGGACACACTTGCAAGAAAAATAAGAACACATATGATGTATGTTCATTTAGGCTCAAAAACTCTCAACAAATATTAAGGGGTTAAAAGTGGTGCTTAAATCTTGCAACTCTATCATACAAATCAGAAAACTTAAATGATGCCTTAATCAAAACTTTAAAAATCAAAATTAGAGACATAAGAACCTGTGTTTCCATTTTTCAAAGGAGAATAGACTTAGCCAAAGGACATTTCCATATTTGTCTGGTCAAAACCACTCAAAGGGGTGCAATTAAAAACATCAAAGCAAATAAAAATATCAAAATAAATAGCAGCTGGAAACAAATATCAGAATAAATAAAAGTACAGTAATGTGTAAATGCTGTAATGCTAGATTTAATACAGGCATTATATCAAAAATTAGTATCCCCTCCCCCACACCTAAACTTTACATTGTCCCCAATGTAAAGCTAGGATCAAAATACAGCAAAAAGAAAAATTAAACAAACTTGGGAGGTAAAAATACTGCCCTAAAAAGAACTAGAGAGGGGGTTTGGGTAACCCGAAATGGTCAAAAAGAGTATCCATATATTGCTCCAATCTGCCCAATCGACCATCTAATCTGTCAAGTCTAGAGGTTAGCTCACGCCACGGCTGAGATGGGCCAGCTTCATTATCGGATTCATTTTGGTGAGCTCGCTTGTTGCGCACAATTCGAGTATAAAAACCAGGGCCAGAAGGAGCTGCTCTGTATTGCCCATTAGGTAATTTTTCCACCTCTCTCATCCTGTGCAAACAATCAATATCCAATGGCCCAACTTCACAAGCAATATGCATATCAGTAGTGTTGAGGTCTAAAATTTCCAAATGGATAGCAATGAAAGTGACCAAAGAACCCAAGCAAAGATGCCCTCTCTTCTTTTTAGCCATTGCTAACAATTGTCTACCATAAAATGCAGCAAAATTGATTTTTACCTTTGATTCCAAGCAAAATAAAAAAAACAGCTCTGTCTTACTCAGCTTGCTAGAGTCTTCATTAGTTCCAGAGAAGTTGTAGGCAATCAACTTATGAACATACCGAAGCTCCATTCTCCTCAGATAAGTGGCTCGAGATATGCTAGAATTGTAAGGTGCTGGGTCTGTGGAAACCCCACGCTAATATGTAGCCGGGTCCCACTCAATTGGTACATCACATGGGCAGTCTACATATTGTGGGCTAGCAACAAAAGATTCATCCATAAAGCCACAACGAACAATAAACTCAGTCAAGGAAAAAGAGTAAGTGGTACCCAATAACCGAAATTTAATAACTCTTGGAGTGTCTGTGGTCATAGTAGCAGCATTATGAAATTCAAAGGTGGCAAAGAACTCTCTGGTCAGCTCATAAAAAATGGGGTAGTTATTAGAGAGAATATGCTCCCATCCAGAATCTTTAACTAAGGTAGGATAAAAAAGAATGGGCAAGCTATCAATAACGTGATTATCCTGACATTTGCTAGGCACAATCTTTTTATTTATCAACACAGCATATCGAATCTTATGTGCCTTCCTAGTAAATTTTAGATTCCCACCCATTTGTTGGTCAGAAGGAGGAAGAAAAGTTTTTCCTTTCCCAAGCCTAGTACGATGGATGGGTGGCTCTTCCCTCTTTTTCAGTTTCCTTTTGCTTCTCCCAACAGACTTTATCACCATGATTAAATCTACCCAACAAAAGATTTGTGAAAGAATTGTGCCCAGTAAATATAGTGCAAAACAGGATAACGTATGGTCTGGGCACTTGACAATCAGTATGAAAATTCCACCAACAAATTCAACCCAGCAATTTTTAATTGGATTTTTTCGAAATTCCTAAATTACCCAACAATCTCAACAGAATTTTCATTAGCTAAAAGTCATGAAATGCCCAAAATACCCAACACTCCAACAAATCTGATTCGGTCTACAATCAAAAACTATGAAAATAACTCAATTGAAGAGTCAATCCCAATTTAAACCAAAATCAACTACAAATTAACTCAATTTTCGAAACCTATGCAACCATAGATTAACTGCTAACTACCTCAAATCCATCAAATCAAAAAGGAAAACTAACCAGACCCAATTGCAAGCTCCAGTGAAGATGGTGATCGGTGTAGTGAATGGCGGAGAGGAATGGGCTTTCCGATTTCTTGTGTGGCGGAGCAAAGCGGAGAGGAGATCGCTGCTGTCGGTGGAAGAGATGGCAAAGAAACGGCGAACAGTGGTTGCGCGACGATGGAGAATCGGTGATAGCGGTGCTGATCGTCGCTCAGTTGCGTGACCGGTCCGGCGAAGCTCCGTCGTTTACATCAAGAAGAAAGAAAATATGAATTGTGAGAACAGGGGATGTCGGTTTGGGTGAAGAGAAGAAGAGAAGTAACAAAAGTAAAGAGTAAAATAAACAAGTAAAAATGTAATTGTTAAAAGAAACCAAAGAATAAAATAGAAAAGTAAAAGTAAAAGTCAGAGAGAGAGGAAAATATCATAAAAAATAAAAGAGAATAAAACAAAATAAAACTCAAGATAAAACTCAAAGAATTACCTTATTTTAAATCACATTAACCATTAAAACCAAGCACTTACCCAGAATTGAAAAAGAACACACCAGCTTTTTTTTTTTTTAAGTACTGAAAATAAAATAATAAAAAAAAAATTAGAAATTAAAATTAAAAATAAAGATGTTGGGTTGCCTCCCAACCAGCGCCCCTATTTTATGTCTGAAGGCCAGACATAATGCAGCATCATTCTTCATATTTTGGAACTTCCAATTGAATGGTTTCAATATTTGTCACTTGAAAGCCCTCATAGAAAGGTTTTAAACGATGCCCATTGACCTTAAATGTTTTGGCAGTGCTGGGGCTTTGAATTTCCACTGCACCATGAGGAAATATATTAGTAACAATAAAAGGTCCATTCCAACGTGACCTTAATTTTCCTGGGAATAGTTTAAGTCTAGAATGGAACAAGAGAACTTTCTGACCAATTTGAAAATTTTTTCTAGAAATATTTTTATCATGAAAAAGTTTAATTTTCTCTTTGTAAATTCTAGAATTCTCATAAGCATCAAGTCTGAGTTCCTCTAGTTTTTGGAGTTGTAACTTCCTTTGTTCACCTGCTTCTTCCATGTTCATGTTACACTGTTTTATTGCCCAGTACGCTTTATGTTCTAGTTCAACAGGAAGGTGGCAAGACTTACCAAACAAGAAGCGATATGGAGACATACCAATTGGATTTTTATATGCAGTTCTGTATGCCCATAAAGCATCTTCTAGACGTATGCTTAAATCTTTGCGAGTGGGATTGACAGTCTTTTCCAGAATAGACTTGATTTCTCTATTGGACACCTCTGCTTGACCACTTGTCTGTGGATGGTAGGCTGTCGAAATTCTGTGAGTCACACCATATTTTCTTAATAGACTTTCAAACGTACGATTGCAAAAATGAGTGCCTCTATCACTGATGATTGCCCTTAGTACTCCATATCTGCTGAAAATATGACTCTTGACAAAACCTACGACAATCTTAGAATCATTAGTCCTGGTGGCTTTTGCTTCCACCCATTTAGAAATGTAGCCCACAGCTAGAAGAATGTAACAATTACCAAAAGAAGATGGGAATGGACCCATGAAGTCAATTCCCCATATATTAAAAATTTCACAAGCTAAAATAGGAGTAAGAGGAATCTGATCTCTATGTCCTAAATTACCAGTCCATTGGCAATTGCTACAGGATTTACAAAATAAATAGGCATCACGGAATAAAGTAGGCCAGAACAACCCACACTCCAGCACCTTACGTGCTGTCCTTTTTGGACCAAAATGTCCACCACAGGCATAAGAATGGCAAAATGCTAGAATGGATGGAATTTCACACTCGGAAACACACCTACGAATTAATTGATCAGAACACTGTTTCCACAAATAAGGATCATCCCAGATATAATATTTAGACTCACTCTTAATTTTATTTTTTTATGCTCTAGTCAACTCACTGGGCAATGTTCTAGCTACCAAATAATTTACTATATCAGTATACCATGGTAGTGAAGATTTAATCTCAAAGAGGTGTTCATCTGGAAATGTATCTTGAAGTGGTTGAGGTTCCTCATTCATGATCAGTCTGCTCAAGTTATCCGCCACTGAATTTTCTGTTCCTTTTTTATCACGAATTTCCAAATCAAATTCTTGTAAGAGCAATATCCATCTTATTAATCTTGGCTTGGACTCTTTTTTGGCAAGCAGGTATTTCAAAGCTGCATGATCAGAATAAATTATGACTTTAGTACCCAATAAATATGATCTAAATTTTTCTAAAGCAAAAACTACTGCAAGTAACTCCTTTTCTGTAGTAGAGTAGTTTCTCTGAGCATTATCAAGAGTCCTTGAAGCATAGTAAACAGCATGTGCACTCCTGCCAATTCGTTGACCAAGTATAGCTCCAACGGCATAGTTGCTGGCATCACACATAATTTCAAAGGGTAGTTCCCAATCTGGGGGCTGGATAATTGGTGCAGATGTCAGCTTGTCTTTTAACTGATCAAAGCTATCCTTGCATTCGGTGCTAAAGTCAAATGGAGTGTCTTTTTGTAACAGCTTGCAACGAGGCTGGGTGATCTTCGAAAAATCTTTAATAAACCTTCAGTAAAATCCTGCATGACCAAGAAAAGAGCGTACTTCCCTCACCGAAGTGGGGTAAGGTAAGCATTTAATCAGGTCAACCTTAGATTTATCAACTTCTATTCCTCGAAAAGACACTATATGTCCTAATATCAAACCTTGATCGACCATGAAATGACATTTTTCATAATTGAGCACAAGATTAGTTTCAATGCAACGGTTAAGCATTTTAGTCAGATTTTCCAAACAGTCATCAAATGAATCACCGTATACAGTAAAATCGTCCATGAACACTTCAATAGTATTTTCCACATAATCTGAGAAAATACTGACCATACATCGTTGAAACGTTGCTGGGGCATTGCATAAACCAAACGGCATGCGCCAGTAAGCGAATGTTCCAAAGGGACAGGTGAAGATAGTTTTTTCCTGATCTTCGGGTGCTACAGCGATCTGATTAAAACCTGAAAATCCATCAAGACAACAATAGTGAGAATGTCCAGCCAGCCTTTCAAGCATTTGATCAATAAAAGGTAATGGAAAATGGTCTTTTTTGGTGGAGGCATTTAATTTTCTATAATTTATACAAACTCGCTAGCCATTTTGCATTCGAACTGGAACTAACTCACCATTATCATTCTCTGTAACTGTAAAACCAGTCTTTTTAGGTACTACCTGAACTGGACTTACCCATTTGCTATCAGAAATTGGAAAGATCATACCTGTATCAAGTAATTTAAGGATGTCCTTCTTGACTACTTCCATCATAGGTGGATTAAGTCTGTGTTGAGCCTCTCTAAATGGTTTATAGTCTTCTTCCAACAGTATGCGATGCATACAAGTGGATGGGCTGATTCCTTTTATGTCTGCGATAGTCCATCCTATGGCCTCTTTGTAATCTTTGAGAATGCGAATCAACTTCACTTCTTCAAGGGGAGTTAATTTGTTGGAAATTATTACCGGCAATGTCTGATTTTCTCCTAGATAAACATACTTCAAATGGCTTGGTAAAATCTTTAATTCCAACGTAGGGGCCTGCAAAATAGATGGAAGAAGTTTGTTATGAGATACTGGTAAATCAATATAAGAAGAATTATACCTGATTGGTCGTAATGATTCCAGTTCAAAGATTGAGTCTTTCAACTCTTCTTGTATAACGAACTTTTCCTCCAAACTATCTAATTCCTTAGGATCAAAACTCTTAGTTATTGCCAACTCCAACTCATCCTCTCCAGTTAAATCAAAAACATGTTGTGTCAATGAGTCAATTGTATCAATTCCATAAACACAATCAATATCAGAAGGATACCTCATGGCAGCATAAATATCAAATTTTATTTTCTCTCCATCAAACTCCATGGATAACGTTCCTTCTGCAACATCTATCTTTGTTCTGGCTGTTTTCAAAAAAGGTCTTCCTAACAAAATAGGAACTAATTTTGAGGAACGTTCTTCCTCCATATCTAACACATAAAAATCAGTCGGAAATACTAGCTTATCAACCTGCACTAAAATATCTTCCAAAATTCCTTCCGGGTAAACAATGGACCTGTCTGCTAACTGAATAATGACATTAGTTCCTTTAAGTGGTCCCATATTTAAAGAATGATAAATAGAGCTAGGCATGACATTTATAGATGCTCCTAAGTCTATCAATGATTTTTCAAATTTTGAGTTACCTATTGTACAAGGAATGGTGAACATACCTGGGTCTTTGCACTTGGAAGGCAGTTTCTTTTGAAAGACAGCAGACACATTTTCTCCCATATGAATTTTTTCATCCCCCTTCAACTTCCTTTTGTTGGTGCATAATTCCTTACGGAACTTGGCATACCTTGGCACTTGTTTAATGGCATCAAGAAGAGGAATGTTGATCTCTATTTTTCGAAACATATCAAAAATCTCTTTTTCTTGTTGTTCCTTATTTGATTTGGCCAGTCTACTCGGGAAGGGAGGTGGTATGATCAAAGGTGATTTAGTTTGAGATGTTTCTGAGGTATTTGGTGGAGGCAGCTCCATCTCTTTCTCTATGTCATCTTCACCTACGAATTTTGTGATCCTTTTTGCTGGTTCTTTTAATTCTTTTCCACTTCCTAACGTCATGGCACTCACATTCTGTTTAGGATTGACTTCGGGTTGAGATGGCAAGCGACCAGAATTTTGGCTCTCTAATTTGCCCACTGTGGTAGCGAGTTGGCTCATCTGATTTTCCAAATTCAACATGCTAGCCTTGGTCTCCTATTGAAATTGTTGCATGTTAGTAGCTAAGGCAGCAACTATATTATCTAAAGACATACCTGGTTTTTATGGTGGAGGGGCATCAGATTTAAATCCTTGGAATCCCTGTGGAGGTAGAGCAGGGGCTGGTTGTCTCGGTTGATATCCGTACTGATGGTAGTTGTTGGGTCTTGATCCATAGCTCAGATTTGGGTGGGTGGTCTCTCCATCCAGGATTGTAGGTAGCAGAAAAGGGATCGTATTTCCTTTGGTATTGCTGTCCTTGGTGTCCTTGTATGGCATTTAAATGTTCTTCATCTTGAAGAGTTGGACACATATCCGTAGGATGATCAGAATTTGAACAAATGCCACACGACTTCACTTGTTGCTAATTTCCCACCATAAATTTCTGCATAAGAGAAGTTAAATTGTCAAGTCTTTGTTAAATGGAATTTACACTTACCTCATTAACCCTTCTAATTGGATGATCTTGTCTAGAGCCAAATTGTTGAGAATTAGCAGCTACTTTGGTAATTAATTCCTTAGCTTGATTGAGAGTTTTGTCTACCAAAGCTCTACCACTTGCAGCATCAATCATGTTGCGATCTGATAACAATAATCCTTCATAAAAATATTGTATTAGAAGCTGGTCTGAAATTTGGTGGTGAGGGCAGCTAGCACACAATTGATTGAACCTCTCCCAATATTCATAGAGAGTTTCTCCAGTTTGTTGACGAATCCCACAAATCTCTTTTCTAATGGATGTGGCTCGAGAGGCAGGGAAATTTTTTTCTAAGAATTGCCTTTTCAATTCACTCCATGTTGTTATTGATCCAGGTGGAAGATAATACAGCCAATCTTTAGCTTTTTCTGTCAAAGAAAAAGGAAAGGCTCGCATTTTGATTTGGTCAACTGTTACTCCTTGTGGTTTCATGCTGGAACATACTACATGGAATTCCTTGAGATGTTTATGAGGGTCTTCTCCTGCAAGGCCACGAAAAGTGGGTAATAAGTGAATCAAACCAGATTTTAATTCAAAATTTACCTCTACATTAGGGAGCTCAATGCACGAGGGCTGTTGGTTGACATCCGGATTAGCCATTCTTCTCAAAGTTTGTTCTGGTTCAGCCATGATTTCAGGTTCTTTGAAAAATTCTGATAAATCAACAATTGTCTCTGTTTGTGTTGAACAGGAAGAGGAAGCTTTTTGTTGTTTAGTTGTCTTTCTCAATCTTCGGGCTGTCTTCTCTATTTCTGAATCAAAATTTAATTCACTTCCACGAGAAGTACGAATCATAAAAAAATAAAGTAAAATAAAATTCAGATCAATAATGACACCAATCCCCGGCAACGGCGCCAAAATTTGATGGGTGTCGAATCCAACAAAAATAAAATTCTACTCTATAAATATTTATAGCAAAGCATGAGTAGAGTTGTCTCCCAAGAGATTGATCGAATTATTAGATCTGGATTTTTCTTATGAAACAAGAGAAAGAAGAAGGGGATTTTTGTTTATGAAAATAAAATGAAAACAAATAAATCATAAAGCAGAAAATTAAAAAGAGTAAATCAGATATTAAAAACTTCTAGTCAAAGGAATATCTTGGTTATGATTCATTCAAATTGATCATTGAATACAATTGGATAAATTCCTACTTCTTCAAATAAATTGGTTATGAACACTAACAAGCTCTAGTATCCTGCTCTTCCTTAATATTAATTTAAAAGTGATAAGATCAGCTAATAAATCTTATTTCTCAACAACCACTAAACAAGCTCTTAGGATTTAATTGAGAAATAGCATTAAGAATTAGAAAAGCTACCAATTCCAATCAATAATACACAAGCTCGATTATTTAAATTGGACCAAATAAATTCACCCACACTAAACTCAAAGATTCAATTCAATTAGTGCACAGATTTGCCACTTCGTAAAATCAAATAAACAATTACGGATTTACCAATTTGACTAGCAATATTTATTCAATCAAAATCAGACGTCAATAATTTTAATTGAATAAAATATCATTAAGTATAGAAAATATTCAAATATTTGAGAAGAGAAAACAATGAAAACGAATTCTCACAATTTATTCATGAATCATACCTTAATATCCTTGACTAGAAAAGAAAATTCAGCCACTCATGGCTGTAAAACTATCAATTAAAAATAAAGAAAACTAAAATTCAAGGTATCACTAACATTCAAGATCTCCTTTCCTTCATCACAAGATCCTATTTATAGAAAACTTAGACTAGGAAATTGATCATTTTCCTCAGGAACTTTTTCAGAGGTCCAATTTTGCTGCCAAAAGTCGGGTAGAATATCTTGCTATATTGATTTCCAATAACAGCAATTCTTGAAAAATCTGCACTGCATAATTTCTGCGTAAGCAACCGTGGGCACGCTTAAGTTTGATTTCATGTTGAAAATATAGCTCTGATTGTATTTTGACTTTCAGCTTCCATTCTTGACTTTCAATTTTGATTTCTTTTGATTCTCAGCTCCATTTCTTGACTTCCTATCAGTTCCAATTTTTGACTTTAAATTCCTACTTTTTGGTTATTTTTTTCCGATTGAGCATGATTTCCTACTAAAAGATTGAATAGAAATTAAATCAAATATTTATTTTATCAAATAGGCACAAAATAAGAATTTTTTATGGAAAATAAATAGGAATATTTTGGTTCATCACACTAACACGCTCCTCCTCTTTTCAAGTGAATTTTGGTGGGTTTCATCAGCTTAGCTCTATCAGACGCCGCCTTTCGCCTCTAAATGCTTGCTTTCTTGAACTGCTACCCTTTAACATGAGCGAGGTCTCAAATTCAAAAAATTGTTGCTTTTTGTTGGTATTATTTGCCTTGTTTTCATTATATTTGTTCCAGCAGAAACTAGGATAAGGATAGATTAATTATTTATCTTGATTATGTTTTCAAAATTAACTATGCTATTGACAGTTTCTGGTTCCATCAGAGAGTAAGGTTCTGCATCTTTATGAAGCTCGATATCTGGCTCTGCTAGAGGAGGTATTGAATATATGTTGCATTGTTCTGTTTTATGTTCAACATTTCTTGAAATAGATATGCTATTTCAAATTTTATTTTGTGGCCCTAGTAAAAAAGCTTAATATTGATTTATTCTATAAATTTTTCTTCTCATTTTTTCCATTGCTAACTTTAAGTTTTCAATTGCTCAAGTAATAATATTATGAGAGAAACATGACTTGTGTGTAGTCTCTCTCTTAACTTTGTTATTGCAGTCTCTATTGAGGAAGGACAAGATTTTTGTGCATTTTGTCTTGGATCCCATTAGTGTTAGCAGTTCAGGAACTGAAGCATCATTTGCAGTTAGATATGGCTATCTGGTTTGTATAGAAAATGTAAGGTTCCCAAAATTTTTCTACAAATGATCAAAAAATTAAATATGCTTCTTTAAACTAAATTTAGTTTTAGTGCTTTGCAGGTTGAGCATTTAGATGTTAGAGCATTAGTTTCCATAAGAGGAATTGGCTGTTTTAAGATTCTGAAATTTTTGCAAGTGAGGTAACTGTGAACAATTTCAAAAACTTAAGTGCCACTAACTTAGGTGACAATGAAAAGCCAACTCTTTTTGACAAAAGGAAAATGTTGATTTTTAACTCAAGTTTTCTGAGTGAAAGTTAACCCATTTGATGATGTGGGAACTTATGCCTTGGAGAATCATATGATTTTCTTCTTGCTGTTGTTAAGAGATGTGTGAACTTATGCTTCCTTTATGTTCTTATCTTATAGTTGATCTGATGGAGGATGTTGTCTATATGATTTATTGAAAGATAGAAGTAAAGTTCATGATCTGGTAGGAGGAGGAAAACTATTCTTTCATTTAGTTGTTGCTAAGCTAGAGGCTTTTAAAGGGAAAGTGAGCTAAAGTTGCAATGATCGTACTCGTTTCTTGCAATAGTTTAACCTGATCTAAAGTTCTATATTAATTTTCTCTCAGATAGGCAAAACTGAGAAGGTATTCTTTACAAGTTGTTGGTTGATTTTACCATGGTCACTGAACTTTTTACCCTTGAAGATTAGCAGCTGATAAAAACTTATTTTTCATACAAAAAAAAAAAACTATAACTCAACTCAGAAAATAAGTTTCTGGTGCTGGACTGCTGACCTAGAACTTCACTTGTAGCAGCATGTTGACTCGGCACTCTCGCATGCTGATATGGCGGGTCAATTTCACTCATGGTCACTCAACTTATCACTTATCGTACAAAAGTAACCGACTTTTTTTTTCTATCTTAAATGTCACTGAACTTCTAACATTTTTTCAAAAAAGTCATGTTGACCGGAATCCGGCGAGAACTCTTGTCGGATTGATGACATGGCATATGACACGTGGCAACGAATAGTAAATATATGACTTTTTTGCAAAAAATGTTAGAAGTTTAGTAACATTTAAGTTGGAAAAAAAGAAAATTGGTTACTTTTGCGCGATAAATGATAAGTTTAGTGACCGTGAGTGAAATTGATTTAGATGTAACATTTGTTGGAAATATTGTTAAACGACATGTAGTTTCTGACATGGCATGCCATGTCATCAATCCGACGATAGTCCTCACCGGATTCCAGTCAATACGACTTTTTTGCAAAAATGTTAAAAGTTCAGTGACATTTAAGTAAGAAAAAAAAAGTCGGTTACTTTTGCGCGATAAGTGATAAGTTGAGTGACCGTTAGTGAAATCAACCCCTAATATGGCATTTTGATGTTGTACTTTGACATGCTCACATGGAACTTCGACATGGCTGTTCCAGAATGTTCCATGCTGACATGGCATGACAAGTCATCAATCCGGCACAATAAACTTATTTTCTAGCCGTTTTGATTTTAGTTGAAACAAAGTTAATAGTTAAATCATTTTTTTGGAACGAAAATTTTCATTGTGACCTGCTTATGATAAGGGGTAAAGTTCAATGACAGCTGTTAAAATTAACCCGATATACTGCTGGTAAAAATAGTATAACTAATGCTGATTAATAATGCTCTGGCCGTTCATGGGGTGGATAAGGACAAAATTGTTACAATCCCGACCTATCCCGAAAGTAAACAGTTTAGATGGTTTATTGCAACCCAAAAGAACAACTTGTTTTGACTCCACGGTAGTAGCAGTATTTTGTTTGCAAATGTTGCTCATGGTAAGATGGCATCTATTACAGGTATGGAAGTTCAGCATGCGCAGCTGTTATACATAGTTCTTTTTTTTCTTTTTTCTTTCTGAAATTTGTAATAGAGAAGCCTTGAATGACATGCAGTAAATTTCCAGGATTAGATTGCCCGAAAAATGTTATGTCATAAATTGTGCCATTTTGAGAGAGAGAATATAATCTAGGAAGATCTTTAGCTTGGAAGCCTTCTGGTTTCTTCATTAGCATTGATCTAGACAGGTTTCATGATAGTCTGCCTTCTGTATGAGAGATAATGTGGCTTCCACTTGGGTATTGTATTGGACTTTTTCTGAACACTTCTTTTACTTGTTGCTATATAATGGTTTCAATTTATATGCTATGACCTCAACCAATCACATGAGAAATGATTGTCGAGTTTAAGAATTCTTTTATGTGTTTACTGCTTATATTATTGATTGAAAAAATGCTTGAATCAGATATTGCTTTGGATACTGTATTATGCTACCATTTTGTGCAAGGGAGTCATATACTAATTTATCCCATGTTGATAGGCTCCCAAAGAGGCATCGTTGCAGACTCGTATTGCAAACTCTCTAACATGAGCTGAAAAGGAACCATCTTTGGAATGTGACAAAACTTTCATTCATCTCTAGCAAAGCGAGTATCTTTTACAGCATTCCAGCCTATGATAGGCAAATGGCTTTCTCCTTCATCCTATATTTGATTGAGATTTTAAGGTTTATGATTATATTAAAGGGATTTGTAACTTATGCCTCTCATTATTATTATGACAATTCCCATGCAAATGTATGCTTCTGATTTTCTTTGGTGGCTGATAACCAGACACCTCTCCTATGAATTCGGTTACGCCTTATTCTTGAGTCCGGATAGCCGAGCTGATCTGAACAAGCTCTTAATAACAGCTCGTTCTATCCTAACAGCTCGGAAAGAGCTTGTCTCTATGGGTTACCAGGATTGTCAGAATCTTTCAAAAACTTTCATTCCATTACAACGCGAGTTCTTCATGTTCAAACTTATCTAATCAGAAATTAACCTTATCTAATAAGGGATCAACTTTATTTGATCAGGGGTCTTTGAATTTGGTCACAATTAATTAGCGACTAAAAACCTCATTTTAGCGACAAAAATTGCAGTCGCTATTTTCCTTTTTTTTTGTAGTGTGAGATTCAACAGATTCATTCAATTTCAAGAAGCAGTGATAAGGCGGAAATGATAACATTTATGTTATTTCCATCACTTTGGCTACATTTTTCTTCTCTACAAAACTTTCAAATACCCCGAGGACCGCCGTGGAACACACCAGGATGAATCTGTTGAGGAGTCAGTTATGATTGTCCAAATAAACGGCTCTCCTGGTCTACTGGTGGACTATCCTTTTAGACAGACATAACACAACATGATACATTCCACGAACCTTGGAGATAAAGAGCATGATCCAAGAAAGATGAATAATAATATTTTAATGAAGAGAGAGAGAGAAAGCTTTAGAAACTCATTAGAAGGATAAACTAGAAATTTTTATTTCTCAAAGTTGAAGCGTGATTCCTAATGGAATCGAAGTACATATTTATAGAGCTGGAAAGCTCCATCTTACATAGTGCTTACATAATGCTTACATCAATAAAATAAGGAGGAATCTCCTTTTACAAAAGCTACTTTATAAAAGTTACTTTACAAAATCTACTTTATTAAAGCAGGAATCTTATAAAGATACTTTTATCAAAGCTACTTTTTCTAAAGTAACTTTAATCTTTATTGTGATGATGGATGGCTTCCTGTGAAGGAGATATGTTCATGTTTTCAGGATCAGGATTATCTTGTGATATCCAATCAAAATTGTCCAAATCATCAAACTTGTCCTCATGCTTTAGCTTGTGTTTCAAGACAGAGAGAAGGTCCAGAATAGTACTGGTACAAGCATCATCATGTTCGATTCCCATATCAAAATATGGGTCTTGGGAATCATGGAACAGGGAATCAAGGTAATTGGGCCGGAGAGACGATTCAGCTGTATCATATGCTGGAGGATGTAGTGAGGAAGGCTCAATATTATTGAGTTCACACGGCATGGAATGAAGGGCAGTCTTGACAGCTGGATCTTCTAATCGATCATTATTATCAAATGTCTCCAAGTGAAAGGCTAAAAGTGGCATTTTCACCATATGTTGCTGAGCAGCTGGTGCAGCTTAAGACCTTAGATATAAGGGATAAAAGTGTGATAAAAAACAATTGCTCTCAGGTGATAATGGGTGCTTGCAAAGTTTAGGTGTGTAAAAAACATTTTTTGAAAATTTTGAGGGAGAAAATATGTGTTAAATCTAAAATTAATAAAATTAAAGAGAAATTAAATTAGAAAGAAAAAATTATTACTCTTTTTATCACACTTTTTTAACTTTGTTCAATTTTACATGTCACTTTAGAAATATGAGAGTTAAGTTTATATGTCTTTCCATATTTACTGTGCACCATTATATTTAATAAAGTGATAAATTTAGTTTTAATTATTTAAAAATTTAATGGATTATTTGAAATTAGAAAATGAAAATTTAGTTAATTGCAAATACATTTTTATAAAATTAAGGTTTTTCAATCATTTCCTTAATTAATTTTTAAGTAATTAGTTTAAAGTTTTATCATTTTAAGGTGAGAAGTCTCAAATTTAATCTAACTTTCAAGATTCAAAACACTTTAGATTTAAAAAAATTAGAGAAAAAAACAATCATTTGATAAATATTTCTAATAATTTTATATTTAAAATTTGTCTAAATAATTTTTTTTTGTCTGTTCCTATAAAGAAATGTAATATATATAATATTTTGTTTGAATTTGACCACTTACTTACTTTATGATGAAGAAATTTTAATAAATATATGTGAAGAATGTTTATTGTAATATGTTATTATATTTAATAGGAGAAATCAGAAGAAACAAGTACATCTGAGATTCAGCAGATCAATTCAATTTCAAGAAGTGGTGATCAAGCGGAAATGATATCATTTATGTTATTTCCATCACCTTGGCTGCGCTTTTCTTGTTTACAAAACCTTTACTTGGAAAGATGTGAAAGGCTAAAAGTCAATGTTAATAAAATCGGACCGGACCGGCCGGTTGAACCGGTTTAACTGCGAACCGGCTGCTTAACCGGTTAGTTTAACTACACAAAATCGGATTGAACCGAAAAAAATCGGAAGGAACCGGAGAACCGGGGAACAGGAGAAAACCGGGATTTTTCTAATTCATATTTGCCCAACCCTAATCACCTCCTCTTCCTCGTCTCTGTTCTTTGTTGTGGCCCTCTCTCTCTATCTCTGCATCCTGTCCTCACTCAGCCCCTTCCACCTCGTCGTTGTTATTAGGCGCCTTCACGCAGAGCAGCAGCTTCATCATCCACCTCCTTCAAGCGCTTCTTCATGTCATCCAGCTCCTGGAATCGATTACAGGAGAAAAATGCAAAATACCCAAGTTAGGGTTTCATACAAGCATCAAATCTCAAAAAAGATTTTATGTTACTTCATCAATTAGGGGTAAAATTAGCTAGAGAATTAAACCAGAAATAAAAGAGAGTGGAAGAATAATAAAAGAAATTGAAATATATGCACTAACCTGAGATGTGTTTTCCACAAACATATAAACTCCAATCCGACCCAAAACAAACCCAAAGAAGAAAGAAGAAAAAGAACGATCTGAAAATCACTGAAACCTTTATTCCAAGGTTATTCTACATCGTATGCCAAGTTTATTCTACAATACATTTATTCCAAGCCCATAAAATCTACAACCTTGCTTGAAGATTTTGTGGGCTTTTATCTAATCTAAAAACCAGTTAGAGTAGTTTGGGCTCTTTTCACCTATTTTTCTTTTTTCTTTTCTCTCCCCGGAATTTCCCAATTTTCTTTTTTACTTTTTGAATTATTTATGTATTTTTACTTTTTTTACTAAATTTTTTTTATATATTTTAAATAATAAATTATAAAAACTAAAATATAAATTTGAAAGTAAAATAAATACACTTATTTATTTGAACATGTGTATATAGTATTTATAAAAATTATACTAATTAATAATATTTTAAAAAATAGAAAAAAAAACCCGGTTGAACCCGGTCAAACGGGTCGAACCACGAACACTCAGTGTTGCCGGTTCTTTATCCGGTCCGGTTTCAATAACATTGCTAAAAGTGGCATTTCCACCATCTGTTGCTGAGCAGCTGGTGCAGCTTAAGACCTTAGATATAATTCTTTGCAGGAAGATGGAATATATTGTTGGAAGAGAAGAAGAAGAAAAGCCCACACAAAGGAGAGTGTTCCCTATGTTAAGATCTATCAGACTTATTTCTCTACGTGATCTAGTGGCTTTCTGTGGTGATAGTGGTAATGTTTTGTTGGATTGTTGGGACTCCTTGGAAGAAATAATGGTTTATGATTGTCCCAAAATAAAGTCATCAGCATTAATTGCAAAAGCAATTGAAAGGGCATCAACATTGAATCAAAATAGTGTTGATGAGTCAAATAAGGAAGCAATGATAGGTTGCCCAACACCAAGAGCATTTGATAAGAAGATGTAGAAGAAGGGACATACACCAAAAAAGTCATCCAAGGGACAACCCAGCTATAGAAACCCAACAACATCAAATGGATTTCCTCAACCACAAAGAGGTATGTTTTTTATAATTAAAATTTTTGAAACCAGTATGATTTGCAGAGTGCCCAAGTTTATATTCTAGCACATTGCAAGATTTTCAATAATTTATTAATTCTAGTTCATTTTTTAATTAATTTAAATATAAATTTCAACTCATATAAGTATCCAACAATTACAATAATGCATAGTGAATTTCAAAATTTAAATTATTTCTTTTAAATACGCATATTGGGAGAAATTCATTTAATTTGTTGAGATAATTATAAATTAACCAATGATATTTCAAATTGTGATATAATATATGATTACTAATTTATACACCCCTGCTTTGGCTAATACATATTCTTTTACATTTTATAATAGTAATGAAATATGTAACGATCAAATTTAATCAGATTTAAAAAAATAAATTAAAAAGATATAATGAAAGAATAAATTTTGAAATAATTATATTTCTTATTTTTTAAAATGTAATCAAATTTTTAAAAAATTAAAAAGATATAATGAAAGAGTAAATTTTGAAATAATTATATTTCTTATTTTTTAAAATGTTTTTTAAATTTTGTAATAATGATTGAAAAGAAAAAGAAAAAAGTCTTAGAAGCATTTTTAAGTAAAAAAAAAAAAAGAACAATAAATAAGTAAAGCAATAATTTTTAGAAAAGAAATCATTGTAAAAATAGTACAATTTGTTGAAAGTTGTATCTCACTATACAAAAATGTGATCAAGGAATATACCATATATACTATTATTTTTGAGTAGTTGATTTTTTTTTAAATGTAATTAATTAATAAATTTAAAAATTATAATTCATATATTATTTAAAATTCCACTACACTTTACAAGGTGTCTAGATGTGAAGAAATTGGAAGTATATGTAGTTGTGACAATTTGACACTTCTATTCTCACCTCATGTGGCCGAACTCTTTGTGAAGTTAGAAAAGCTAATCGTTCGCTTATGTGGGGAGATAACAGAAATTATTGGAGAAGTGGATGAAGAATCAAGACTGGACAAAGTTGTACTCAATTAAGGTTTATACGCCTAATTGATTTACACAACCTTAAGAGTTTCTACAATGGGATATCTTACATGGAATTGCCTTCAGAAGTTGTTGAAGTTGATGGATGCAGTCAAATGAAAACTTTCTCCTATGGGTCCTTTTTAAGCACTCCAAAGCTAAAGGAAGTAGACATACACAAAAGCAAATATTCAATAATGGAGGATTTTAATGCAACGATAAAAAAAAAAAGTGGCAAACTCGATTTTAACTTGGTCATTTTTACTTTCAATTCAATTTTGACATATGTTATTATGCTTTTTAATTTATTTGTTTTCTATTGATACAAATTAATTTTTTTAATCAACATTAATTATTATAATTAATTAAAAAACTATTATTTTGCATTAATCAATCATAACAACATTTCTCTTTAACTGCATGAAAATTAATAAAATAATTGAAAAAAGTTAATTTTTTAAAAATAAGAATAAAAATAGACTGAATTGTCCATTGCTTAAATCCAAATATTTTATCTCATTCCATTTACTTTTATTCTTTTCAATGAAAAAATAGAATTAATATACTACCGAGTTTTTACCTTTTTCTAAAAATAGAGGTATAATAAAAAAATGTTTAATAAAAATATAAATGTAGGGAGCTTAAGTCAAATTTTGAAAACTTTGTATTAATAATCTCTTAATTTATTAAAGAGAAATGGATAATTTATTTTTACATATTTATTCATTTTTTTATTTTATTGAGCAATTAATGCAGATGTGAACGAAATTGTACATCCATGATATGGAGGATTTGATGAGAATACAGCATGATCATCAACTACTGGAAGAAGAAGATTTAAGTGAATTTCTAGCTTTATACATTGAATATTGTCCTTAATTGGTAAATGCAATTCCTTGCAATTTGATGCCAAGTCTTCAAAACCTAGAAAAGCTTATTGTCCAGTCGCGTGACTAATTGTGAAGGAACATTCTCTCGGTGGTTGCTTCCTCATTACAACCTCAATTTTATTTTCTGAGGCCGTGCCATCTGAGGCATTCTAGCTATAATGACTAATTTAAGCAGATTATTGTTGATTATTTCTCTGCATTTCCTAAAAATAGAACAAAAAAACAGCATATCCATGAAAGAAGTAGAAGAGAACACACCTTAAAGAAAAACAGGTGCAAGTGAGGCAGAGATAGATAGGGCGGCTGCGAGGTGGCTACTGCTTCAGCGATTGCGAGGAGGGCGAGCGAGAGAGGACGCTGAGGAGGTGCCTTCGACGGAGAGAGAGAGAGATGCCGGCGGCCAGGCAACGGAGAGCGAGCACTACAAGAAAATGTGAAAATAGTAACAGAAAAATAGCAACCGAATTTATTCCGTTGCTAAATTAGCAACGGAAATATAATAACAGCAACAAAAATCCATTTCCGTTGCTAAAATTGGTTAAACTTTGCAGATTTAGCAACGGAAATATATTTGGTTATCTTCCGTTGCTAAAAGTGGAGGGAAATTTTAGCGCCAAAATTTAGCCACGGAAATTAGCAACAGAATCACTATACCGTTGCTAAATAAGATGCTAAGAGATGACGAAAAAATTTTGCAACGAGAAATAGCAACGGAAATTTTATTCCGTTACTAAAATTACAACCGAATATAGTTTCCGTTGCTAAATAATAAGTCTTAAAAGAATTGGATTCTAAAATTGAAACGGAATTATTATTCAGTTGCAATTTTAGCAACGGAAATTTATTTTTGCTGCTAAAATTGTAACCGAATTTAGTTTTCGTTGCTAAATAATAAGTCTTAAAAAAATTGGATTCTAAAATAGTAACGGAATTATTATTCGGTTATAATTTTAGCAATGGATTGCAACCGATTTTAGTTTCTGTTGCTAAATAATAAGCTTTAAAAAAATTGGGTTCTAAAATAGCAACGGAATTATCATTCAGTTGCAATTTTAGCAACGAAAATTTATTTTCGTTGCTAAAATTACAACCGAATTTAGTTTCCATTGCTAAATAATAAGCTTTAAAAGAATTAGATTATTCGGTTGCAATTTTAGCAACGGAAAATAATTTCCGTTGCTAAAATTGCAACCGAATTTAGTTTCTATTGCTAAATAATAAGCCTTAAAAAAATTGAGTTCTAAAATAGCAACGAAATTATTATTCGGTTGCAATTTTAGCAATGGAAATGAATTTCCGTTGCTAAAATTGCAACCGATTTTAGTTTCCGTTGCTAAATAATAAGTCTTAAAAAAATTTGGTTCTAAAATAGCAACGGAATTATTATTCAGTTGCAATTTTAGCAACGAAAATTATTTATGTTGCTAAAATTTCAACCGAATTTAGTTTCCGTTGCTAAAATTGCAGCCTTAAAAAATTGGATTCTAAAATAGCAACGGAATTATTATTCGGTTGCAATTTTAGCAACGGAAATTAATTTCCGTTGCTAAAATTGCAACTGAATTTAGTTCCGTTGCTAAATATAGGGATGAGCAATCTTCCTATCTTCCTTGGTTTTCTCATTTCATTTTCATTTGCTAATTTCTCTTCCCTTCTCTGCCCTATCGCCGTTCGTCGCCCTCTATTCTTCCCCACTCTCACTCGATCTCTAGTCGCCATCGCCCGCCGCCTAGCAGCCCCTACCTCTCTCCGATCGTCGGTCAACGGTGGCTCTTTATTTCTCTGTTTAAAGGTACCGATGCAATTTTCCTGTTATTTTTTTCTTTAAATCGATTCTGCAAGATCCCTCTATCTTTCTCTTTTCTGCAATTAATTTTGATTTGTCGAGGATGTAGCTAGTAAATTTTCGCCGTCCTAATCTTGCTCTCGCTCTCTCGCTGTCCTAATCTCGCTCTCGCTCTCCCTCACTCGGTTTTGTGCCATCAACCAGGTATGTGTTTGATAATGTATGATATTGATTTCAATTTTCTAATTTATCATCTTCAATTCTTCATTTCATTGATTTCAATTTTCTTTTACCTATTATTATTTTTTTCTTTAAGTATATGCTTCTGAGTTGTGAATCTTCTTCTTCTGATTCTTCATTTCATTGACTTCATTTCATGGTACTGATATATTTAATTTACTGATTTCACATTTTTCTTCCCTTTTTAGCCACACAAGCCACTAGACTGGATGTTTTTGTTCTGTTTTAGGTTTTGCTCTTTTAAACAAGTACTGCTTCTGAATTTGTGTTTCTGTCTAGCTTAGCTTCTTCTTGTATTCTGTACTGTGGTTTTGTTTCAAAAAATTATACTTCACCTGGAGCAATTGCTTATACTACTACTTATACATATATTTAAGATATGTTTCACATGCTCGTTATCTGCAGTCTTTAAAAATTTACATTTCTTGTCTTAGATTAGGAAATCAAGCTTAAAATTGAAGTAATTCTTAGTTTTCATTGCTGAAATAGATGGCTTTCCACTAATTGCTCTAATTAGTGGAAAGAAAAGAAAAACTTTTGATTATTAGAGTCTATTATTTAGTGCATATTTTCTGTAAGTTTGGGTAGTTAAGTATGTAAATATCTTTATATTTCATGTGTTTTCATCTAGTTTATGTGTTTATTTGCATTAGAGGGTAATTTGGGTGAAAAGAAATAATGTGTTTATTTGCATTAGAGGGTAATTCGTGAAGAAATGCATGACTCGTGAAGAAATGCATGACTCGTGAAGAGATGGAACAGCAGTGCACGACTCGGTCTCCAGTGCACGACTCGTGAAGAGATAGAACAGCAGTGCACGACTCGTGAAGAGATGGAACAGCAGTGCATGACTCGGACTCCAGTGCACGACTCGTGAAGAGATGGAACAGCAGTGCACGACTCGGTCTCCAGTGCATGACTCAGACAGTTCTTTTGTTTTTCTTAGTTTGTAAGTGTCTTGCATTTTTGGCCATAACTTTTCTTAGGAGTGTCCGATTGTCTATTATAATATGTTTCCAGAAAGCTCATTTTGAGCCGGTCGCATGTTAATAAGGGCATAACCCCCCGTAACAGCCCATTTCGAGCCTCAAAAATGAGGTTTGGGCTTCCGTTTTATCAGTTGAAAGTTTAAGCAATCAGACTCCTATAGCCAATTAAAGACGTGACCCTGTTTTGTAATTTTTGTTATAGAATTTTGTATAGCTCTGTACGCTTTGTAAAGAAATATTTATATATGTATATTTTTGGCACAATTGTAATTGACATTTATCTATTTATGAAATGCTAAGTTATATATTGTCCTGGTTATATTATCAATAAGAAAATTTTCTTGAATTTCATTATGAATTTGGATTATATTTATTTATAAATAAAAAATTTGATTGAAATTTTACAATTTCTGATGTTAAAAATAGTAATGGAAGAGATATTCCGTTACTAAAGCAACGGAAGATAAATTCTGTTGATATATATAGCAACGAAAATATAATTCCGTTGCTAATTTAGCAATGAAAATAGAATTTCGTTGGTAATGTTGACCAATTCACCGAAATATATACTGGTTAGATTTAGCAACGGAAAGCATATTCGGTTGCTAAAAAATACCCACCGTCAAAATTGCAACCGAATTTTCCGTTACTATTTTCGGTTGCTAATTTTGATTAGCAACGGAAATTCAACAAATTCGGTTGCTAATTTCCGTTGCTATTTGATAATTTTCTTGTAGTGGAGGTCAACAAAGAGTGAGAGTGAGAGAGAGGCTAAGATGGGGAAAATGTCGACGGAGACAAATAGTGAGAGACAGAGGAGAAAAGGGGATTGATTTAGGGTTTATGAATTAATTTTAATTTTTTTTCAAATAGCTACAAATTTAGCGACTGTCAAATAATCATCGCTATATTTAATTAAATTGCCACCAGATTAAAAAAATAAATTTAGTCGCTAAATATATACATTCAGTCGCTAATATTGTCTCTAAAATACTTTTAGAAATTGCAACAGCATTTTCAGTCGCTATTTAGTCGCAATGTTTTTAGTTCTGTTTAGCGACTAAAATTTAGTCGCTAAATTGTTGTTTTTTTGTAGTGATTCGTGTACAAAGTTGAAGGAAATAGTAGCAAAAGAGGAGAAAGAAGAAGAAGAGGAATCAATTGTGCTCCTTCAACTAAGGTGAATTCAAATTAAAGATTGTCCGAATCTTGAATGTTTCTACAGTGGGATTTATGCCCTTCACTTTCCATTATTAGAAAGCTTCACTTTCTTTTATGGTAATGGTTTGAAGACTTTCTCAAATGGATTAGTAGTGATGAGTCCTAATCTCCTGAAAGTAACAATAAATGGCCAGAAACATCTACTTAAAGGAGACCTAAATGCAACATTAATTGGTTTACAACAAGGTACACAGTCCTATTTCCTATAAATGTCTTTATGTTCTTTTCTTTTATTTCTCTGATTTTTGTTGATTCATTATCTAGTAAATTTATAGTTATTATGAATTTTGCCTCTCAATTTCTTTTTTTTTTTCTATGTCCACTTAAAAATAAATAAATAAGTGCTTTAAAAATGAAAAATATTATTGTTTTAATATAACTTTTAATAGACGCTGCTATTTTTTTAATAAATTTTGACATTTATTAAGAAATAACAATATCCAATTTTTGTCACAAAAAAAAAAAATCTAATTAAAGTCGTGTATTAAAACGCGCTCTCTTATTATGTACCAATCTCTATTTGTAATCCTAAATATATGTATCAAAGTCGTATTTTAAAAAATTTAAGAAAGATGGCCAGCAAAATGGAAACCCAATTGCAGAATTTTTCTTTTCACTTTCTCACCAAAATACACAATTTGCAAGAAATTTGATGATAAGAGAGGAGGAGCAAACAAGCAAAATTCAAGTAAATCAAAGGTAGGAATTTATGTGTTTTAGATAGGAAGGTGAATCTCTTCCATCTCTTCTTCAGTTAATACATTAGAATGAACATGTTATATATTTATTTGTGTTTGATTGTGGGTATTTTGTGTTTAAGTTGAAGAAGAAGTGAAAGTGAAGGGCAAGAAAAAGATTTGAAGTAAAACAAGCTCAAACAAGGTATGTGAATTCTTGAACCCATGTTTATAAATGGATAAATAGTTGGAATAAATATAGTATACTCATAGATATGTGAGATGCTTGGAAATGTTTGGTTTGATATGCATTAATTCATGGGAAAAACTTATGTTGGAGTTTGATTTGGAGTTATGGAATCGGACGTGTGATTTTAGAAGTGTAAAAACATGTTTTACACGATAGGTAATATTATAGGGAAACTTTGTCCCTTTTTTTTTCTATTGATTAATGGTTACTTGTTATGTATTAAGATGAGCAAAGGGTTGTTTTTATAGCACGGGTATATTGCTCTTTAGCACGATGTGTAGCGCTCCATATTTGGATCACTCAATGGACCAGATAAGGGGTGTTACAATTATTGTTATTATTATTTTGATCACTGGGAAAAAAAAATGCATCCTCAAATTTTTGAATAATTGTGGTTTTATGCATTCAATATTAGTATTTTTAAAAATTGATATCAAATTATTTTTTTAATCACATGCTTATATTGAATTTGAATTTAATAGTTTTGATAGACTTGACAAACACAATTATCAAGGGTTTATTTCACCCACGGTCACTCAACTTATCACTTATCGCGCAAAAGTAACCGACTTTTTTTTTTCTGACTTAAATGTCACTGAACTTTTAACATTTTTTCGAAAATGTCATGTTGACCGGAATCCGGCGAGAACTCTCGCCGGATTGATGACATGGCATGCCATGTCAGAAACTACATGTCGTTTAACAATATTTCCAACAAATACTATATCTAAATCAATTTCACTCACGGTCAATAAACTTATCATTTATCGCACAAAAGTAACCTAACTTTTTTTTTCCAACTTAAATGTTACTGAACTTCTAATATTTTTGCAAAAAAGTCATGTATTTACTATTCGTCGCCACGTGTCATATGCCATGTTATCAATCCGGCAAGAGTTCTCGCCGAATTCCGGTGTACATGACTTTTTGGCAAAAATATTAGAAATTCAGTGACATTTAAGTTAGAAAAAAAAAAGTCAGTTACTTTTGTGCGATAAGTGACAAGTTGAGTGACCATGAGTGAAATTGACCCTAATTATCAATTATGTGCGCAATTAAAATTGAGCCAACACATTTAATTTGTTTTTTGAAAATCCATCCACAAGTTCTTGAATTATTATAAATTTCTATATTAAGTCCGTATATTTAAAAATTCAACATTAAATCCTTTCATTTTCTAAAAAAGTCATATTGAATTTCACTACAAGAAATCAGGAGAATAGAGACGGAAAATAGAGACGAAATTTCGTCTCTAATTGAAAATAGAGACGGAAAAATTCCGTCTCTATTTTGGCCGTCTCTAAATTTAGAGACCGAAATTTTCCGTCTCTATTTTTAGAGACGAAAATTATTTTTCCGTCTCTAAAAATAGAGACGGAAACGAGTTTTCCGTCTCTAAAAATAGAGACGGAAAACTCATTTCCGTCTCTATTTTTAGAGACGGAAAAATAATTTCCGTCTCTAAAAATAGAGACGGAAAACTCGTTTCCGTCTCTATTTTTAGAGACGGAAATAATTTTTCCGTCTCTAAATTAAATACATATTTTTTTTAATATATTATTAATTATATCGTTTAGTTATATTTAAATGTATTTTCCGTCTTGAAAGCTATTTTCAATACATAATTTTTTTAAATAATAAAACTATAATTGGCAAAATTATATATAATAATATTAATGAAACAAGTATTAAATAAAAATTAAGTAAAATAAATAGAAGTATAAATAGTAATGTATTAATATATATATGTAATAAGACTACAAGCAAAAGTACTTGAAAAGTGTATTAAACAGTACTAACTAAGACGGAGGTGACTGTGGACGATCAGTCGGCGGTACACGAACATTTTGGGCAATGATTTCCTCTAGCCTACCAATGCGGTCCATTAAAGTGTCGACTGTGCCGCGAAGCTCAATAACCTCATTTGTAGTCGCAGCAAGTCTACTCGCCGTTGCCGTAGAGGATGAAGCAGCATGCGAATAACAAGTATTTGCAAAAGAGCCCAAGCCGAAGACCCGTCCACGGCGGTCCCTACCACCAGCTGCGTCGTAATATGCTCTTGCATGATCAACATTACCACCATCTGCCTCCTGACTCTGAAGACCCTCTAGTACCCGTTCCTATAATGAAAATTAATCGAATGTTATTTAAGAGTAATCTAAAACAAAAAACATATAGAAATTAAGTTTAACAATTTTAAAAATCATACATGAACTTGTCTAGCTCGATCGCTGACGAATGTGACACCGTCATGATTTCGCGTATGTGTATGCATAAATATCTCATGAGGGTACAGTACTCTGCCCATTCTAGACTCCTGTAAATAAATTATAGGTCAACAATATTTGAAATTAACGTTCCTTAAAATTGTATCAAAAGTAATATGAAAAAAGCACAACAATACTCATATATGTTAATATATTAATACTAAGCGAAAACAATTCTAACTCAAAAAATAATAACACTTGGCCATAGATTTAAAAAATTTCGGCAGAGTTTCCCCTTAATTTGTAACAAACTCCCTGCTTAAAAAGCATGAAAATATATATAGAACTGTATTATCTAAAATCAAAATCCTTTTCAAACTCCTTACACAACATTTTTCCCATCCTCCTTCATGTAATAAAATATTTAGCCTATTATCAAGATGTGATGTATTGCAATCTCAAAAAATAATAACACTTTGACATAAATTTAAAAAATTTCGGCGGAATTTCCCCTTAATTTGTAACAAACTCCCTGCTTAAAAAGCATGAAAATATATTTATAACTGTATTATCCACAAACAAAATCCTTTTCAAACTCCTTACACAACATTTTTCCCATCCTCCTTCATGCAATGAAATATTTAGCCTATTATCAAGATGTGATGTATTGCAATCTCAAAAAACAATAACACTTGGACATAAATTTAAAAAATTTCGGCGGAATTTCCCCTTAATTTGTAACAAACTCCCTGCTTAAAAAGCATGAAAATATATTTAGAATTGTATTATCCACAATCAAAATTCTTTTCAAACTCCTTACACAACATTTTTCCCATCCTCCTTCATGCAATGAAATATTTAGCCTATTATCAAGATGTGATGTATTGCAATAAAAAATAGCTTGTATAAATTAAGATGTATGAATACTTACGAGTCTGTCAGCATGCTCCCGATGGGTCAACGTTCCTCCAGTGTGTATAGAAACGCTAACTCCCTCTGGCCCGCCCATCCTATTAGTAGAATTCCGATCTGCAATTGTGAGGGCCTCCGGTGATGACCAGTACTGCAACCAATGTGCCCAAATTTCTTCATTTAAGTACCGTGGTCGTCGACCCTTTTTGTGCAGCTTGTTAAGCCTGTCCTTGTAACGTACACGAGCACGTTTCTCCCAAACAGTGTAGACTAGGTGATCAACCGAGGAATCCCAATAAAAAGCTTTCTGAGAAATATACAACAAAAAGAAAAAAGTTAAGCGTAATGTATGTATTTGTACAATACATATAAAATTTAAATAATACATGAATTAAGGTGCAATAATTAGAAATAAATAATTTAATTTAATTACCCGAAACTCTCCAAAATAAAACATTTTTGTCTCATGAGATATATTCTTCCATAAAAAACCATTGAGTTCCATTCTCTCCTTAAATGTGCGAGCCATGGAGCTGGAGCAAACACCAGATGGACGAAAGCTAATAGACAACATAAATATAATAAATTGTAAGAAATGCAGCATATCCTATATAATAAATAGAAATACGAATGTTAATAACTCACTATTCTCCTTCAATGACAATATAAATCCGTCCATCCACACCAACTGATCCGGGCAAAGGGCCTTCAACTGTATCAGGATATCTCTGAGATGCCTCAGATGGAATCTCTGTACGAGGCGCTGTAGCAGATGATGTACCAGCAGGATGATATGGGCCTGGATACGTCGGGGGTGTAGATTCTGCAGCAGTATGCGGAGGTGCAGAAGCATGAGACGATCCATCACCTTGACTAACTGGTGTGGATAATGACGAACGCACTCTAGGTGGTAAGATAGCACCAGTCCTTCTCTTGTGATGCATTTTTTTCCCTGAATATATTATTGAACAATATTATACATCAAGTTATTATTACATAATCATAATTATATGTGGCAATAATACATATATGTGTCATTTGTAAATTAAACCAAACAGAAAGTATTAAATGATATGCGGGTCATATGGATCATACTCACGTGGTCAAAAAATTATTCGCTATCATCACTTAAATGTAATTCATTATCACTATCGTCTTCATTTTCTGAATAATTAGAATCAAATTCGCTTTCCAATTCAGATGTAGACCTGGATTCCTCGTCCGATGCAATATCAACCATTTCATTGTCGACATTGTTCAAAGGCTCATTATCTTCATATGGCATGCTTTCATTTATTTCATGACTCGCCACTTCATCTTCCTGGAAGGCTTCACTTTCAATTCGTTTATTTTGTCGATTAGCTTTCATTTCAAATAAGCCTCTCGGTTTTACTTTGCAAAATGCCAACCAATCCTTCTTATCTCGCCTTAGGCTAGGAAACGGAAGATAATACACCTGAATCGCTTGCATGGCCAACACAAAAGGTTCAAAATTAGGAAGTCTTCTTCTTTGATTTATCTCAACCAAATTGTATGCGTTTTGCACTTTTGTTCCAATATTAAGCGTTGGATCAAACCATTCGCACTTAAATAGCACACATCGTTTTATTGGCAAGGCGGGGTATTCAATTTCCAATATCTCTGTAATTTTGCCGTAATAATTCATCAATTCACCTTGAATGCAAACTCCACTATTTGTAGTAGCCTTGTTATGACCATGAGATTGCGTATGATATTTGTACCCGTTCACAAAATAAACCGGATAAGATTTAACAGTACGCAATGGTCCCTTCGCAACATCAGATATGAAATTATTTTCAATTGTATGCGTCGATGCCTACATAATGTAATTGCATTTAGTCATTTAATCAATTCACGAAATACAATATATGTCTTAAATATATTTGAAGTTAACACTTACATATGTCTTGAACCATAAATGAAAGTGCTTTTCGACTTCCTTATTTATGTCATTTTGTGTTATATGTGGCATAAGCTCCTTTAACCATTCCTCATATAAACTGCATCGGACAACATAACTTACATATGATATTGAACCATTATTAAATAAATATCCGCCTAGTCAAACAAGTAACACTTACTGCACAAATGGTTGAATTTCTTGGCAATTAAGTAAGATATAACCATGTGCAGCCTCCAATTCCTCATCTGTCAGCATTCTTCTGGTAGAACGTCCGTGTAATCGACCAGGATATGTGAAAATAGCTAAATTTCCATCATGCGTACTTGTTTGGCATCCGTCGTCATTACGAGGAACCTTGCGGCGTCTTGTGCTGACGTGAGGCTCAAAGTAATGAGAACAAAACGTACTAGCTTCTTCAACCAAGTACGCATTGCATATTGAGCCTTCTACTCGTGCTTTATTTTTGACATTTTTTTTCAAGTGATACAGATACCTACATGATAAATTGTGGCTAGTTAATAATAAATTATAAATTAATCGACCGCATGTATATCAAAGATTTAGTTTTACCTTTCAAAGGGATACATCCATCTATATTGAACGGGTCCTGCCATTTTGGCCTCATGTGCTAAATGTATCGGTAAATGCTCCATAATGTCAAAAAAGCTCGGAGGAAAAAATCCCTCTAATTTGCAAAGTATGACTGCAATTTCATTCTCGAGTTTTTCCACGTCAGCCATCTTTATCTCAGACGATGTCAAGTTTTTGAAAAATATACTCAACTCAGTTATAGCTTCCCAAACTCTCTGTGGCAACAACTCGCGAAAAGCAACTGGCATCAACCTTTGCATGAATATATGACAATCATGGCTTTTCATTCCGAACAATTTATACTTTCTCATGTCAACACACCTTGCTAAATTTGAAACATAGCCGTCTGGGAACTTTATGATTCGCAACCATTCGCACAAAACTTCCTTTTGCCTTTTGTCCAAAGTGTAACACGCTTTTGGATACTTGCCCGTTCGGAAATCTTTGTCTAATTCACTTCTTTTGCAATACAATTTCAAGTCAGCACGCGATTTTGCATTATCTTTGGTCCTTCCTTCAATATTCATTATCGTGTTGAATACATTTTCGAAGATATTTTTTTCGATATGCATCACGTCCAAATTATGCCGTATCAAATTTGATTTCCAATAAGGCAAATCCCAGAATATAGAGCGTTTTCTCCAACCAAAGTTTTTGGAAATGCTACTGTTGATTTCTTCAGCCTCAAGTTCTGTTACTTTCAGCAAACCCAATTCATCAATCTCTTGTATGATTTCTTCACCCGATCTATTAGGTGGAGGGGGAGCATGGACGACTTTATTCTTAATGAATTTGTGTTTATTTCGTCTAAATGGGTGATTTGGAGGAAGAAATTTCCTGTGACTGTCAAACCACGAAATTTTACACCCATTAGTCAAATAAAAAGCATCTGAGTCGTTGCCACAGTAGGGACAAGCTAACTTTCCCGCTGTGCTCCAACCTGATAGCATAGCATATGCAGGGAAATCGCTAACTGTCCACATCAAAGCTGCTCTCATCATAAAATTCTGTTTGCGTGACACATCATATGTTAACACACCGAATTCCCATAATTGCCGCAATTCAGAAATCAATGGTTGCATGTATACATCAATTTTCTGCTTTGGATTCTTCGGGCCCGGCACAATTGCTGTTAAAAACATATAAGCCTCATTCATACACATCCATGGAGGCAAATTATAAGGAACTATTATTATTGGCCATGATGAATATTGTTGTCCTGATTGCCCAAAAGGCTGAAAACCATCAGTGCTTAGACCCAATCTAACATTTCGACTATCGGCAGTGAAATCGGGTTGAATATCATTAAAATGCTTCCATGCAACTGCGTCTGATGGATCGCTCATTACTCCATCTGCCTGTTCATGTTCATCATGCCATCGCATGTGATATGCAGTAACATCGGATGAATATAGCCGCTGAAGTCTTGGAGTAATAGGAAAGTAATACATCCGTTTCCATGGTACTAATTTTTGCTTCCTATTACCACTAATCGACTTGAACCTTGGTTGATTACAAAACTTGCAATCCATTAAATCCACATCATCTCCCCAATAGATCATACATCCGAGTCGACAGCAATCAATTTTTTCTACAGGCAAACCCAGACCCCTAAGCAACTTCTTCATATCATAAAAACTTTCAACCATTTGACTGTCCGATGGCAATGATTCATTGTACCAAGCCAGTATTTCATTTAAACTCCGATCAGAAATATGACCTTCAGATTTAATGTTCAATATTCGAGCCACGGAGCTTAACTGTGTCATACTATCACATCCTTGCCATAATTCCTGGTCAGCAGCATTAAGTAAGTCGAAAAAATTTTTGGCTGTTGGGTTTGGTTCCTCTTCTTCATTCCCAACAAAATTGGGTTGAAAAGTATTTCCCACTGCATCATAAACCATTTGGGCATAAGGATTTTCAGGTGCAAAAACATTGTTTGCCATCAAATTTCCTTCCCCACCATGCAACTCATATTCAACCATCTCTGGTGCAAATTCCGAATGCACTTCAGCTTCAACTGTATTCGGCCCAAATTCCGAACTTCTGGACGTGCTACCTATTATTGGTTCTCCATGCCTTGTCCATTCAAAATAATTGGGCACAAATCCCTTCTTCAGCAAATGTAGATGCACATCCTCCGTAGGTAGATAACACCTATGTTTACACTTTTTGCATGGACATCTAATTTTCAAACCGTCCATATATGCAGGCTGAGATCTTGCATACTCAATGAAATATTGAACGCCTTCAGCAAACTCAAGATTAATGAAACCATCAGGCGTTAGTCTTCTATACATCCAACTTCTGTCTAAATTATTCATTATTGTTAAACTGTAGTGCAACAATCAAAAATACATAATTAGTACCAAAGCATTCCAATTCTCATAATTAAATTCAATTCTATTATATAATCTATTTCTTCAATCAATTTAATGCATAATTAGTTATGCAATAAGTTCTCACATCTAATCCACGGTAAATATTTATTATTATCAAATTCAGTTTGATATCGAAAAACTGACCTTTCGTCATATACCAGTCGGTCAGGGAGCTAGGGGGCAGGGGATAAAAAAAACGCGTGATGCGAAACTGATCAGCGGTCGATACCGATAACGGCGGGGTACATGAAACAAGATATATAATTTCATTTAAAAAAATTACATTTACTCTGACAACTATATATAATTGAATTCATACATGACCATTTCACAATAAATGATTGGACCACTCAACTAGTTGGAACAGCCATAGATATAAATCTCAGAGGTCCTTTCATTAATCTAATTGGGACCATTATAGAATTAACTGCACTAACATAATTCAATCTCATCTTAGAAAATAAAAAATAAGCAATGGATATGAGAGAGTAAAGAGGCAATTACCACTTTGAGAAGCAGACGTCTAAGTTGAAGTTTCTGTATCCCTGAGACTTTCTGTGCTATAATATCACTGACAGCTGACAACACCCCTGCTGTAATTGCCTGCATTCCGATTCAATTATTCCAAAGTTAGCTAATCACAGACCACAATGCTAAAAAACAAGAACAACTTAAACTCCATGGTAACCGTAAATTAGCTAGTTGAGCTTAAAACTCCATTAATTCGAGAAACCAAAAAGATCTAAACTTTCATATCCCAAAATCAATCAAGCAAACCCACAAACATAGAGGTGGAATAACAAAAGCAAAGTAAAAACCTATAAAGAGAGAAAGAAAAAATAGTAGAGAAAACTTAGTCAGCTAAATCATCGACCACATGCACAAAATTAAGAATAACCTAAATTCCATGGAAACTGTTAATAAGCTATATGAGCTCAATTTTCCTATAATTTGGGAAAGCAGAAAGATCCAAACATTCATCACACCCCAGCCTCAATCAAGAAGACGCACAAAAAATAGGGGTTGAATAAGAAAAACAAACTATAAAACAAGTAGTAACAAATAGAAGAGAAACTCTGTACCCACAAATAAGCAAGTTTAGCTCAATATTCAATTAATAAGGGAAACCAAAAAGATCAAAAATTTGATACTCTCTACACTCGATCAAGAAGACCCACAAAAAAAAGTAGAGGTATAAAGAACAAAATGAGAAAGAAACAAATAGTAGGAATATTAATATAGTATACGTGATTATAGTATACGTAATATAGTTCTTCCCTGTGCAGGTTGTTCACATAGCCTCAAACAAACACATTGAGAAAACAAACATCACAAACTAATGGAGACAATCAAATTTAGATATTATATACAGAAAAAATTCAAGTGCTTTTCAGATGTAATAGCCATTCAATTAATAAGCTCAAGCTCAACCATAGCTCCACATTCCTGACCTAAAATTAGTTCATGATTGCAAAAAATTTAAACTTCTAATTGGTTCTATAAACAAAAAGAGATACCAATCAAAGTTACAATCTTCTTTCAACACCACTAATAATTAATTACATTTTAAGTATAATAATTCAAAAAAGAAAAAAAAATTATTACCTGATGCTGCAGAAATGGCCGGAAGAGGAACGCCGGAGCAGACGACGGGTCGGAGAACAACGCCGGCGACAACTCGTCGGGGGCAAGGGCACCACCGGACGGCGATGGGCAACGTACAGGGGGCAGCGGCAGAGGAGGAGAAAGGGAAAAGAAAGAAGAGGGGAAAAAAAGAAAGAGGGGGGAAAACGCTTACATCACCGGCTTCTACTCGACGGCGGCGGTGGGAACAAACGCCGGATGGACGGCTCGGGCAACGGAGGGAGGAGGCAGCGAACACAGGGAGCAGAGAGGAGAGGGGAAAAGAAAGAGGGAAAAAAGAAAGGGAATTAGGTCTAAAAACCCAAAAATTAGAGACGGTATTAAATTCCGTCTCTATTTAGAGACAGAAATCGTCTTCCGTCTCTAAAAATAGAGACAGAATGACTTTTCCGTCTCTATTTAGAGACGGAATGACTTTTTCGTCTCTATTTAGAGACGGAAAAATCATTTCGTCTCTATTTAGAGACGGAAAAATCATTCCGTCTCTATTTTTAGAGACGGAATGAATTTTCCGTCTCTATTTAGAGACGGAAAAATCATTCCGTCTCTAAAAAAATAATTCCGTCTCTATTTAGAGACGAAAAAGTAATTTCGTCTCTATTTAGAGACGGAACAACTATTCCGTCTCTAAATCCCGCCTCCAATTTTGGCGGGAAAAAATCGCGCCATATTTAGCGACCAAATTTAGAGACGGAACAAATTCCGTCTCTAAATAGAGACGGATACAAATTTTCGTCTCTAAATAGAGACGAAAATTTCTTTCCGTCTCTATTTAGAGACGGAAAATGATTTCCGTCTCTATTTAGAGACGAAATTCATTCCGTCTCTATTTTTCCGTCTCTATTTCTGATTTTTCTTGTAGTGTTTAGAGATGGCATATGTGAAAATCATCAAATTTAAACTCAATATGAGTGATTTGAAAAGTAAAATAATTCAATATTGATTATTCAACTATTTTCAAGTGATTCATGTTATACCTTATTTCTAAGTTACGAGGACTCGATGGCACATCATAAGTAATGGATTCAAAGTATAGATCTTGTCACTTAAGATACTTGGGTAATCTCAAGTTCAAGTATATTTACATTATTGATATGATGAGATATTATATATTCATATGAAGATCTCATGTAATTTAGGTTTTATATACTCATTTTTCAAACAAGCGTCCAAGTGCTAATCCTAAGTATCGACATACTCACACCTTGTGAGAACTACTTATTGATCAAGTTAATAACTATAACATGTGTTAAGGTCTATTTGAATTAACAATATTCTATCTTATTAATTCTACGAGTAAGGATAATTTTAGATATAAATACATTTACATACAATAAAAATATTATATTATAAACTTTTCATAATTTATTTTGCACAATATTTTTATAACAATGATTTTTTCATATTGTTTAAAATATAATTCAGACATATGTTGAAACATAAGCATTATGAAATAGAGAATGCCTTTTATTAATAAACAAAAATGTTCATGAATATAGTTCTCATTACATTTGAGCTCTAGGACATATGAAACTAACAGCATGGCATATGAAACTAATAGCATGGTCGTGCCCATGCAAAATCACACGGTTGTTTAATTGAAATCCATCAATGTTGTGTAATTTTTTTTTGGTGATTGGAATACTCAAGATATTTTGGATATTTATCAAACTGCAACGCTTTATTTTTTATAATAAAAACAATTAAGAAATCACTTTATTTTATTTTATTTTCTATAAACAATTTATTTTATTTGATAACAAAGAAAATAGGTTACACTTTATTAATTTGTTTCGGTGAAAATGGGTGGAAGAGAAGATAAGAGAAACAAAGTTTAATTCCATTGTTGGGCAAAATTTATGCAGGAGAGTTGAAGGAAAGAGAATGGAAACTTGATTTCTAATTGGTGGTAAATACCTTCAACAATTTTCCACCAAAAAAAGACAAAGGAAGTCCCCGCCAGTGCATGGGATAAAAAAGTCGAATCCTTTACGTACTTATGGTTAAATTTTATCCACATATACCATTAAGAACAAGAGGATATAAAGCAACAACTAACATTCCAGTGACCGTTGAAAAACGTTTCTTTGTAATTCTTTTTCTTCTCAGGTTTAGATGAGTTACGGAACAATCCTCAATTTCTCAAGTAATGCTATTTCTACCACCACAATCTCTGTTCGTAACCCTAAATTATGTACCAAAGTCGTATACCCACTAACACGCTCCTCCTCTTTTCAAGTGATTTTTGGTGGGTTTCATCAGCTTAGCTCTAGCAGACGCCGCCTTTCCGCTCTAAATGCTTGTTTTCTTGAACTCCTATTGCTGCCCTTTAACTTGAGCGAGGTCTGCAATTCAAAAAATTATTGCTTTTTGTTGGTATTATTTGCCTTGTTTTTATTATATTTGTTCCAGCAGAAACTACGATAAGGAGAGGTTAATTATTTATCTTGATTATGTTTTCAAAATTAACTATGTTATTGATGTTGTGAAAACTCGGGTTAATTTCTACAAAATTCACCTAGAAAACTATTGATCAGGTGAATAAATCATAAACAATTGTACTGAAAAATCACACAAATTAAAATTTACAGGAAAGACTGGAGGGATCAAAAATGATCCCACTTAAAACCCAATCTGCTTAGATAGAATTTTCCTAAGTAATTTAATAGCACGATAATTTACTAACAATATACCCGACAATAGCTATTAAATAGACAAATAAAGAACACCAGAATTTAACGAGATTCGGCCAATTATGTTTACGTCTTCGGACACTACCAAATTATATTTCACTATTTCAAAGAAATAATACAAGTGAAATATTTACTAAACAGGGAAAGAATTATTGCCTTAAGAAAGATTGACAATTTTGGGATGGGATAAATAACAAATGGAGGTCTCCTTTTATAATCTAAAATAACAATACTAAATGTATGTTTTCCCAATGTGGGATTGCTCAAAATTATATTATTAGTCAACAATTGTGGGTGAGCCACAAAAGTTGACAATCTCCACCTTGGCGAACTCCACAATTTCAAATCTCTCACAAAACTCAATTTTAGTAGTGTCACCAAATGCGCTTCAAAGCGCCCAACTTCAACTTTTAACAATGTTGATCAAGTCCAAGCAATGTTGCAACTTGACCGCAGTCACCACTTTTGTGAACATATCAGCAGGATTCTCAGTGGTTCTAATCTTCTGGATTGTTACTCCACCTTCTTCCAGAGCCTTTCATACAAAGTGATAACGAACATCGATATGTTTCGTCGTTACATGGTAAACTTGGTTTTTTGCCAAGAGAATAGCACTCTGACTATCACAATGCACTTTGATGTGCTTCTATTGAACTCCTAATTCACCAACATGAAGCCAAATTGCCTCCTTCACAGCCTCTGTAATTGCCATATACTCTGCCTTCGTAGTGGACAAAGCAACTGTTGACTGTAAAGTAGACTTCCAACTAACTGGTGCTTTCGCAAGAGTAAACACATAACCAGTAGTTGATCGCCGTTTGTCCAAATCACTAGCATAGTCGGAATCACAATATCCAACTATACATTGACCATCTTGACCATCACGCTGAAATACCAAACCAACATGTACGGTGTTCAGAATGTACCGCAGAATCCATTTCACAGCTTGCCAGTGCTCCTTTCCAGGATCATGCATATACCTGCTCACAACCCCAACTGCCTGTGAAATATCGGGCCTTGTACACACCATAACATACATCAAGCTACCAACAGTATTTGCATACTGTACTTTTGCCATGTATTCTCGTTCTGCTTCATTCTTTGGAGACAAAGATGCACTGAGCTTGAAATGAGGAGCAAGAGGAGTACTAACAGGTTTTGACTTTTTATTCATGCCAAAACGTTTTAGCACTTTTCTCAAATACTGTTTCTGAGTCAAACAAAGTCTCCCCAATTCCCTATCTCTGTTTATCTCCATACCGAGAATCTTCTTGGCTTCACCTAGATCCTTCATTTCAAACTCCTTGTTCAACTGAGTCTTTAACTTCTCAATCTCTATCAAACTCTTGGAAGCTATCAACATATCATCAACATAAAGAAGAAGATATATGTAGGATCCGTCTTGTAGCTTGCGCAAATACACACGATGATCATATTTGCTTCTTGTGTACTTCTGCCTCATCATAAACTTGTCGAATCGTTTGTACCACTACCTCGGAGATTGCTTCAATCCGTACAATAATTTTTTAAGCTTACACACCATATTCTCTTTTCTAGCAACTTTAAATCCTTCGGGCTGAACCGTATAGATTTCCTCCTCCAAGTCTCCATGTAAAAATGCAGTTTTTACATCCAACTGAACTAGTTCCATATCCAATTGTGCTACCAAAGCCAACAAAATTCGAATAGATTAATGTTTTACAACTGGAGAAAAAACTTCATTGTAGTCAATTCCCTCCATCTAAGCGTAGCCTTTAGTCACCAGCCTTGGTTTGTAGCGCACATCATCCTTGTCAGGAAATCCATATTTCTTTGCGTATACCCATTTGCACCCAATTGCCTTCTTTTCCTTCGGAAGACTAGCTAGCTTCCACGTATGATTCTTATGAATGAACTGCATTTCATCATTCATGGCTTTCCTCCACTTCTCTATTTCTGAACTTTTGACTGCTTCATTATAAGTGGTAGGAATGTCATCATTTGCAATTTGGAATGCGTAAGCCACCATATCAACATAGTGAGCAGGCTTTTTGATTGTCCTCTTTGGCTTACTTAATGCAATTGATTTAGGTTACTGTTGAGGTTCTTGGGTTAAAACGTCTTCTTCATCTGACTCCTCATCTACCATAGGAGTTTCTACATTTGCTTCATCATTTGCTGGGCTAATAATTTTCCTTTCAAACTCCACCTGTTTTGGAGTACCATCTGTGTGCTTAACACTTTCATTTGTCACCTTTCTCAACATGGTAGATTCATCAAAGGTAACATCCTTGCTGAAGATTATTTTCTTTGACTCTAGGAACCAAAGTCGATATCCTTTCACACCAGAGGTGATCCCCATGGAAATTGCTATCTTTGCACGTGGATCCAACTTTGATTCCTTAATATGATAGTATGCAGTGGAACCAAACACATGTAAGAAATTATAATCTGTAGCAGGTTTTCCAAACCATTTCTCCAATGGCGTTTTACCACCAATAGCACTAGATGGCAGGCAATTAATGAGATGGCAAGCATATGTAACAGCTTCAGCCCAAAATTCTCAGCCCAACCCAGCATTGGATAATATACACCGAACTTTCTCCAGCAATGTCCGGTTCATACGTTTTGCCACCCCATTCTGTTGTGGTGTATTTCTAACTGTGAAGTGTCTAACAATGCCTTCATCTTCACACACTTTCATAAATGGATCACTCCTATATTCTCCGCCATTATCTGTACGGAGATGCTTGATCCTTCGGCCTGTTTGAGTTTCCATCATCTTTTTCCATTTGAGAAAAACTCCCAGCACTTCATCCTTAGTCTTCATAGTATACACCCAAACTCTCCAGGAAAAATCATCAACAAAGGTTACATAGTAGTGTTTTCCTCCCAAAGAAGCCTTCTTGGAAGGTCCCCACACATCAGAATGAACATAGTCCAAAATACCCTTAGTATTGTGGATTGTTGTTCCACATTTCACCCTTTTCTTTTTCCCTTTAACACAGTGCTCGCAAAAATCCAATGTGGAAGTCTGAACTCCTTTCAATAATCCTTGTTTCACCAAAAGATTCAAGGATTTTTCACCTGCATGCCCCAAGCGCATATGCCATAACCTGGTTGCTTCTAACTCCTTTTCACCAGTAGAAGCCACTGCTGTTGTGCCAATAACAGTAGCACCTTGGTAGTGGTACAATCTGTTATTCTTTCGAATTCTCTTCAACACCACAAGTGCACCAGAGATTATCTTCATTACTCCGCCTTTTGCTCGCACCTCAAAACCCTTTTCTTCTAGGTCAATGTCTAGACCTTGCTGAAAGAGAGCATCTAGAACCTCACTTTGCCACATGCCAAAATGACCTGTACTGTCAAAAATTTCCATTGTAACTCTTGCATTTGCCATCAAATTGGACAAGGAAGAAGAAGTGGATGGATTTGTCATTTTGCTACAATTTTTATTCAATAGCTGTCGATGCGGAATGCCAATAGCCCAAAGAAAAATCTTTTTTGATGTGAAAGATCAGACTACGCTGCAACCACAGAGCATACTAAGAAAGAACCTAGGCTCTGATACGAATTGTTGTGGAAACTCGGGTTAATTTCCACCAAAATTCACCTTGAACACTATTGAGCAGGTGAATAAAACGTACACGATTGTACTGAAAAACCACACAAGGTAAAATTCCCAGGAAAGACTGGAGGGGTCACAAATAGTCCCACTTAAAACCCAATCTCCTTAGACAGAATTTTTCTGAGTAATTTAATAGCACAATAATTTACTAACAATATACCCAGCAATTGCTATTAAATAGACAAATAAAAAATACCAGAATTTAATGAGGTTCGGCCAATTATGCCTACGTCCTCGGATACTACCAAATTATATTTCACTATTTCAAAGAAATAATACAAGTGAAATATTTACTAAAGAGAGAAAGAATTATTGCCTTAGGAAAGATTGGAAATTTTGGGATGGGATAAATAACAAATGGAGGTCTCCTTTTATAATCTAAAATAACAATACTAAATGTATGTTTTCCCGATGTGGGATTGCTCAAAATTATATTATTAGTCAACAATTGTGGGTGAGCCACAAAAGTTGACAATTGACAGGTTCTGGTTCCATTAGAGAGTAAGGTTCTGCATCTTTATGAAGCTCGATATCTAGTTCTACTAGAGGAGGTACCGGATATATGTTGTATTGTTCTGTTTTATGTTCAACATTTCTTGAAATAGATATGCTTAACTAAACATCTAAAACCTTGCTATTTCAAATTTTATTTTATGGCACAAGTAAAAAAGCTTATTGATTTATTCTATAAATTGTTCTTCTCATTTTTCCATTGCTAACTGCAAGTTTTAAATTGCTCCAATAATGATATTATGAGAGAAACATGACTTGTGTGTAGTCTATCTCTTAACTTTGTTATTGCAGTCTCTACTGAGGAAGGACAAGATTTTTGTGCATTTTGTCCTGGATCCCATTAGTGTTAGATATTCAGGAACTGAAGAATCATTTGCAGCTAGATATGGCTATCTCGTTTATATAAAAAATGTAACGTTCCCAAAATCTTTCTACAAATGATCAAACAATTAAATATGCATCTTTAAACTAAATTTAGTTTTAGTGCTCTGCAGGTTGAGCGTTTAGATGTTGGAGCATTAGTTTCCCTAAGAGGAATTGGCCGTGTCAAGATTCTGAAATTTTCACAGGTGAGGTAATTGTAACAACCTAAAACGGGCCTAGTCGAAATTGGCACGCTAAGTCAGGATTTCAAGGATAATTCGGTAATTTGTGCATGTGGAAATTTGAGTTTATTGAGGATCCATTTGAATTGATAATTTAAGTTGCTAAGGATTAAGGTGTTTAGTCAAAGAATTTGACCCTTTGGACAAATGGGAGTTTGCCATGTGGACTTGGTAGGTGTGTGCATTGAATGAAGAAGGAAGAAAAGGGAAAAAGGAAGAGAGAGAATGTAGGAAATTCTGCATTCTCGTTCCCTTCTCTTCCTCGTTTCCTATTCCTCTTTCTTTCTTTATTTGCTGCCTTCCTCCTTGTCTTTCTTGTGGCTGGTGATTATTGGTGCTTTGGTTGAGCTTTGGGTCAGCTTTGAAGAGGTAAGTGCTGGGTATATTATGGTTTTCAGTTATTGTTTTCTTCCTCCCATTTTTCTGTTGGTTTGGCTGGATTTTTGAGTTTTGATTCAAGTGTTTGGGTTATTTGCAAGTTCTGGATAAGAGGTTGGACAAAAGGAAAGGAAAGATTTGAGTTTGAAGGTGAAGATTGGGTTTTGAAGCTGCAAAGAAATCAGGTTTGGGAGCTTTATTTTTTGTTATGTTTGGTTTGGATTTGGTTTGGAAGTTTGGGAGTTTGCTTCTGCCTTCTTTCTCTTTTCGGATCAAGTCGGTGTGTGTATGTTGATGTCTGAAATTTTGAGTGACTTGGTATGTGTATATGCATGAATTAATTTAGGAAAATGTCGTGTTTTGATGATCTTGTGTTTGATGAATTTCTGGAATTTGTATGATGTTTGAAGCTTAAAATGGTTTGTTTGACATGAGGTTTGGAATATGTTGAGTTTAGAATTTACTTTGTGAGTTTAAGATTGTGATTTTATGAGTTATGCATATATGAGTTTTGCTAATTTGTGGTTTCTATTTGGTTGGATTAATTGAATGATTAAGTATGTTATTGCATGTGGTGATTGAAGGTTGAGCTGGAAAGGTGAATTTTTGGGTTGATTCTTATGGTCTAAATGAATGATTTTGGTATAGTGTTGTTTTGGGTTCAATTTTGGGGTGTTGCTCTGCATAAATGTGGGTTTTGCATGATCCACACGGCGGTATGGCTTTGCATACCCCCATGTGAATCGTGAAATTCTTCAGAGTGCAAGGCCGTGATTTTACACGGCGGTAAGGAAAGATCCATACCGCCATGTAAAATGATTCTGTCTTAAGGGCATTCTGAACTGTGCGTTTTACACGGGAGTATGGGTTTCCCCATACTGCCGTGTAAAACCCTTCTGCCCTGCGTGTTGGGCATGTTACATAGCGGTATGGGCTAGGCCATACCCCCGTGTAAAGTGCCTTACACGGCGGTATGGATTGGTCATACCGCCGTGTAAAGCGCTATTGTCCCCCAAATTTGCAGATTTTTTATTTTTTTTGTTTTCACTCCTCTTTCGTTTATTATTGGTTTCAAATATTATTTAGTTCCATTTTTATTATCTTGCATCATTTAATGGTATGTTTTGCTATGCTAAATTATGGAATGCTATAATTGATATTGGAATGAGTTATTTATGCTTTAAGTTATGAACTCAGCATGTAATTGGTATTATGTTATGCCAAATTTATTTGAATACTATGGTTGATGTCTGAATGCATTATTATGCTTTAGCCTTTGAACTCAATGTGTTATGCTTAAATGTAATTTGGATTATGCACGATTTATACTTATTTATCCTCATCTATCGTATGATTAGGATTATGTATTGATAATCATTGGCATGATAGTGCTTCCATACTTGACTCTGATATGCTTTAGAATATCGGATAATGTTAAAGTGTGTTGACTGTATTATATTATATGTTTTGCAATAGGAATTGTATGATACATGACTGACATTATGAACTTATGTATATGTCTACCATACTCTGGATTATGCATGTTGAACTATAGTATGTGACTCGAAACATGATTTGGATTACGTATGACCTGCAAGAGTCAGTCTAGTGGATAGTTAGGCATGCCTAATAGAGTCTCTTTAGCTGCAGCACCTTTGGACGTTTAGACCTCGATCAGGTCCCCCGTTTGGTTCCTCGCGAACCCTTTTAATGTGTTTGGATCCTCGCGATCCTTTTTAATGTGTTTGGACCCTCAGTAAAATTTTTTTAAATGTGATGAAAATTAAATGGTTTCCGATTCGTATCCGTAAGGTATCTCTTTGGCCGATTCGTACCCGTAAGGTACTACCCGTACACTCGTTATCCACTATTGTGAGTCAGTAGGTATTTGATTAATTTGCTTTGTCTGATATGAACTAAAGAATATGATTCTAAGTTTTGGGATGCTATGATAGTGATTCGAATATAATGTATATTACACATGTGACTCCAGTATGCTTATATTATGTATGATTATATCCGCATTTGTCGTATGATGTGTTATAAGTTCAAAATGCTATGAATGTGATTCGATTGATATATATATATATGTGACTCAGGCATGTTTTTATTGTATATAAGCAAGTGAATCGGATCAGTTATGGCTAAATGTATGTAAATTAATATGTTTAAGATTGTGAACTTGACCTCTTGAATGCTTTGAAGGTAGAGCTATGATATATGTTTCCTTGGTTTCTGCTATCGTAATGATTTCGGTATGTTGACATGCGTTTACATTTCATGGTGTGATAACATATGTATTGTGTAGTGACATGGAAGTATTGCTGTGTATATGTTATGCTGGCCTCTGCAACTGTATTGATTTTAGCATGTTGTTAGGTGTCTATGTTTCTTTGTATGCTACTACGTGTATTGGTGTAGTAATGTGAGAGTATGGTGTATTAGCTTTGTGATTGGTTTCCGCTAGTGTATGGGCATCATTGTGTGACAGTTTTATGCATGTTTAGATAGTTAGAGATTATGCATTGTGTAATCTATGACTTTCTATATTTAATTGATCTCGGTAAGTGTATGTAAGATTTAATTGTATTTTCGCATGATGATGTTAAGAATGTAATGTTATGTTATTATTTCTTTGGTCTCTGCTATTGGGGTGTCTTCGGCATGTTGTCATGTGTTTACGTTCTTGCCATGATATTATATGCATCAGAGTGGCGCAGCGGAAGTGTTGTGCTTTGACCTTGTCAGTCTGTTCTCGGATAGTGTGTGTGTATTATGGCATGATAGTTGTATGTTTGGACCTTTAGTGACTTTGCATGATAATGGTGTGCGTCATTGTATGGTAGTGTAGTGCATCAACTTCGTAATTCGGGTATCAGTTAACGTGTATGTGCATCTCTGCATGATAGTTGTATTGCGTGGGAATCAGTTTTTGGTTGGTATATGGGTACTTTGGTATGACAGCTGCGTGTATTTATATTTGTGTCTTCTCATGATGCGCCTTCTGATATCTGATACCTCGGTGGAACCGGTAAGTGTTTGCATACGAGTTTATATGTATTTTTGCATGATAATATATGTTTGTTTGTTTAGTGTAATTTTGTTTATGTTCCTCCCCACTAAGCGTTATCGCTTAGCACAGGTTCTTTTCCCGTGTAGGTGGCAGGTTTTGGTTCAGTTCGAGTCGAGCATCTGCAGGGTCGGCCACGTAGGAGTTGAAGTGTTTTGTTATATTTTGTTTTCAGCTCCTATATCTTTGAATTTTGTATTTCTGTATGTAAGATCGGAGGGTAGTATTTAGAGATGTAATTATTTTGTTCGCCAGTTGTGATCAGGCTATTCTCGTAACGAATGTTGTTATATTAATGCATGATGATGATGTTTCTTAAAAGTTTTTAATTTTCGCTGTATTTTCGTATGCTTTTTATGTATGAATGTATGCTTCCGCTTAGTGTATGTGTGTATGTATGTGAGTGAGCGTCGGTAGCGCTCTCCGGCGTCCTTCCAATGGGGGCGTAGGGGGTGTTACAGTAACTGTGAACAAATTCAAAAACTTAAGTGCCACTAACTTAGGTGACAATGGAAAGCCAACTCTTTTTGACAAAAGGAAAATGTTGATTTTTCGTTTCTGCAAAAAGACCATATATCTCATTCAAGTTAAACAATTTCACCGAACTCTTTTTTTCCAACCTACAGAGTCTTTATTTTTTCTTCTTTTAGAAAAGTTAGCAAGCAGTCACTAATTGAGCAGTTCTGGCTATAATTTTAAGAATTCAATTTCTGGTGGATAGACTATGAGATGGAGGTGGAAAATACTAAAAGTTCACTAGCATAGTTGATGTATATATGTATCTTCAGTGTCATGAACTTTGTCATTATTGTTGTCTGCTCCTCGTTTCTCTATATACTAATTTTTGCCATGTTTTTGTGTACTCAAAAGCTAACTATGTTAGATAATATTTCTGTTATCAAATCATATCAATTCATATTTTATTTCTGTTACATTATTTGTATTTTTAGATAGCCTTTATCACTTTTCTAAAGCTTATCTTTTGCTGTATATTTATACTATTATAAAAACCAAATATTAATAAATATAAAACATAAAAATACTTTCCCTCATCTGTGTTTATACTTTACATGGTATCAGAGCCCAACAATGTCAGATATCGTCCCTTCTTCTGCTGTTGCTACCCCTGTTGTTGCTGCTCCAACAATAATCAGCTACAACTTTGTCATTAAACTCACTTCCCGAAATTATCTCTCCTGGAAAACACAGTTTCTTCCTCTTCTTAATTATCATGGAATGAACTCTCTTCTTGATTATTCCTTTATCCCACCATAGACCATTCCTTCACCTCCCAACAGTCAACAAAACATTGTCAATCGAGAATACTCTGCCAAGTTTAAACGAGATCAATTACTTCTCTCCTGGATACTGTCTTCTCTTTCTGAAGAAGTCTTTCCTTATATTGTAGGTTGTACTACATCTTCTGAAGCATGGAAAGCACTAGCAAGTGCTTTTGGATCTGTCTCTCAAACTCGTTAACTTCAATTACATGTGGAGCTTCAAGAACTGAAAAAGAATGATATGCCTGTCATTCAATATCTTCAAAAGGCAAAATCTATTACTGATGAATTGGAAGCTGCTGGAAAACCAATCAGTCCAGCTGAATTTAATGCTATTATCTATCATAATATTGGTGTTGAATTTCATCCAATTATTTCTGCTTTGAATCTTCGATCTGATCCCGTTCCTTTTTCTGAGTTGTACAGTTAATTATTATCTCATGAAATTTTAATTCAAAGTCATCAAATTGCTCCTATGGCCAACCTTGCCACCAAGCCATCAACACCTGTTTCTTCTTCCCAACGACCAATCAACACTTCTATCTAGAATTTTTCTCCCCGCAACAACAAAAGAAAATGTCAGATTTGTGGCTATCATAATCACACCGCAGATAAATGCCGCCGGCGTTATGCACCATGCCAATCTTCATTCTCTTCTCGCCCTTAAGCTAATTTTACTGGGCGATCTGATTCCCCTCAGTTCTTTTGCCTCAGCAGGCTGTTGCCTCTATGCATTATCCTTCTCCTCAATCATGGTTTCTTGACACCGGGGCAACTCATCATATGACCCCTTATTATCAGCATATATCTGACCCTCAGGCCTACAAGGGCGGTGATCAAGTTTCAATTGGTAATGGGGACTCTATGGCTATTTCTCATACTGGTAAAGTCTTCTTCCCCTCTCTTAAACACACAAACCTGATGCTTAAGGATGTTCTTCATGTTCCATCTTTAACAAAGCCATTACTTTTTGTTCAATAATTTACTCGTGATAACAATTGCTACTTTGAATTTTATCCTTCCTCTTTCTTTGTTAAGGATTTGAAGACACGGGAAATCCTGCTGCAAGGCAAGAGTAACAGGGGTCTCTATGCACTTCTTCCACCTAAACCACAAGCTCTCCTCAGTTCGTGTGTTTCTTTTGATACGTGGCATGCCCGCCTTGGTCATCCTCGTGTTCAAACTGTCTCCAAAATCATTACTGATCATGCTCTGCCTGTCTCTGGTTCTCGTCGTCTTCTTCCATGTTCTTCTTGTAAATTAGGAAAATTAGCTAAACTGGCTTTTGCTTCAGTTGATCATTCTGGTCGCAAATCTTTTGATATTATTCATTCGAATGTTTGGGGTCCGTCCCCTGTGCTTAGCAACCTAGGATTTAAATATTTTGTCTTATTTGTTGATGATTATTCTTATTTCACTTGGTTATTTCCTTTACGTAATAAAAGTGATGTTTTTGCCACATTTAAGACCTTTGAATCCTATGTTAAGCTTCAATTTAATACATCTATTCGTGCTTTTCATTCGGACTGGGGTGGTGAGTATCAAAAATTGCATCATTATTTTAAACAACAGGGAATCGTACATTGTATTGCCTGTCCTTATACTCATGAACAAAACGGCCTTTCTGAGCGTAAAAGAAGACACATTGTGGATACTGGATTAACTTTGCTCGCTCATGCTTCAGTTCCCTTTCGTTTTTTGCCCTATGCCTTTTCACAAGCTATCAATAATATTAATTACCTGCCAAGTTCTAGTATTCAAAATAAAATCCCTTACTTTTTATTATGTGGACGTGATCCTCCTTTTATGGATTCTAAAATTTTTTGTTGTATGGTTTATCCTTATCTTTGTCCCTATAACTTACATAAATTCTCTTTTTGCAGTAAGCCTTGTGTCTATCTTGGTCAGTCTTCTAACCATCATGGGATTCTTTGTTTGGACATTGCAACTAATCGCATTTACATTATTTGCCATGCTATGTTTGATGAGAGTCAGTTTCCTTTCAAATTGCATCTCTCTTGTCCCTCTTCCTCTGTTACGGGTTCAGCTTCATCTTCTCCATGGCTCATGGTGCATGCTCCTCTTACTTCTTCCTTGCCAATAGGTATGTCACCATCTCCTTCATCTTCATCTTCTACTCCTATTCCCACCACTGCTTCTTCATCTTCGCCTGATTCTGTTGTTTCTCGTTCTCCCCTTCCTTCAGCCCGTAATTCTTTAACCCAACTTAGTTTGAATTTGATTGTTGATTTTATAGACTATCCTATTGACTCAACAGCCTCTCATTCTTCTCCTCCTCGCACCCATAATATGAAACTTCATCCCTCTACTATGGCCAAACGTGCTCATCTTTCTACCAAATCAAAACCACCTATTAGTTTTCTTGAACATGAACCTACAACCTTTCACCAGGCTAGTCAGTTTAGTGAATGAAAGTCTGCTATATCAGATGAGATTTCTGCCTTGATATCCAATAATACTTGGAACTTAGTTCCCAAACCATTATATGCTAATGTTGTTTCAAATAAGTGGGTGTACAGGATTAAAAGGAGAGCAGATGGTTCCATTGAGAGGTACAAAGCCCGTCTCGTTGCAAAGGGGTTTACCCAACAAGAGGGTGTTGATTACAAGGAAACTTTTAGTCCTGTTATTAAGGCTACAACTATTCGCACTGTGCTTTCCATTGCCTGCATGCAGAATTGGCCAGTTCGACAGATTGACATATCTAACGCTTTTCTCCATGGATATTTAAAGGAGACAATTTATATGGCACAGCCTCCTGGCTTTGTGGATGCCCTTCGCCCTCAGTATGTTTATAACTTAAATCGCTCCTTATATGGTTTAAAACAGGCTCCTCGCGCTTGGTTTTCTCGACTTGCAACCTTTCTTTAGCTCCATCGGTTTGTTCCCTCAAAGGCAGACTCTTCTCTCTTTATTTTTCGCAAGCATTCTGATGTTATTTTTCTGTTGGTGTATGTTGATGACATAATTATCACTGGTTCATCAACGGGTTTACTTGATCATATTCTCTCTGTTTTGAGTAATGAATTTCCTGTCAAGGACCTTGGTGACTTGAATTATTTTTTTGGCATATAGGTGTCTCGTTCCTCTGCTGGTATGTTGCTCTCTCAGTCCAAATATATTAGTGATATCATTCACAAAGCTGGTCTAGATGAAGCAAATTCATCTGACACCTATGTCTGTCTCTCTAATGCTCTCTAAACACTCGGGTAGTCCTTATACAGATCTTGCTCACTATCGTCAGTTAATTGGGGCCTTGCAGTATGTTACGTTAACACGTCCAGACATTTCTTTTAGTGTAAACAGGCTTTGTCAGTTTATGCATTTGCCTACTGATGTTCATTGCAAGGCATTAAAACGGCTGCTTCGTTATCTAAAAGGTTCCTCTACCACTGGCTTGTTTCTTTCTTCCAAATTTTCACTTGATCTTCACTGCTATGCTGACAGTGATTGGGGGGAGATCCTGATGATAGACGTTCTACCAGTGGTTTTGGGATCTTTCTTGGGCCTTGCTTGATTTCATGGTTAGCTAAGAAGCAGCCCACCATTGCTCGATCCTCTACTGAAAGCGAATACAAGGCCATTGCTAATGCTACCTCTGAATTTTTATAGCTCAAATCTCTTTTAACTGAACTTGGATTTTATGTGTCTCCTGCTACCTTATAGTGTGATAATATTGGTGCTATTTATTTGTCCTCTAATTCGGTGTTTCATGCTCGTACCAAGCACATCGAATTAGATTATCACTTTGTTCGTGAACAAGTTGCTAAAGGTGCACTTCGTGTTCAATTTTTGCCTACACATGATTAAATTGCAGATATATTTACCAAGCCCTTGTCCTACAATCGCTTTTCTTTTCTCTGTGACCAACTACCATTGTCTCCGGGCAAGGACTTGCAGGGGGGTGTTAGATAATATTTCTGTTATCAAATCATATCAAATCATATTTTATTTCTGTTACATTATTTGTATTTTTAGATAGCCTTTATCACTTTTCTAAAGCTTATCTTTTGCTGTATATTTAATTATTATAAAAACCAAATATTAATAAATATAAAACATAAGAATACTTTCCCTCATCTGTGTTTATACTTTACAAACTACTTATTTGCAATTTTGAGTTGCAATCAGATCCATACTTGGCATGTGAAGTCATACCAATGCAGGATTGGATTATTGACAGTGCAAGTAATATAAACTCCAAAGTACAAGAAGTAAAGGATGCTTTTTACAGTTTGAATAGCTTGGAAATTAAATTAAAGGTACAGTACAATGCCTCATTTGCCATTACTGTCTCTGTGTATGTAGAAGCATTTGTATTTTTTGTGTACTTGTCTTAATGTATCTATGATTGAGGATTTTTAACTCAAGTTTTCTGAGTGAAAGTTAACCCATTTGATGATGTGGGAACTTATGCCTTGGAGAATCATATGATTTTCTTCTTGCTGTTGTTAAGAGATGTGTGAACTTATGCTTCCTTCATGTTCTTATCTTATAGTTGATCTGATGGAGGATGTTGTCTATATGATTTATTGAAAGATAGAATGAATAACAAGTGAAGTTCATGATCTGGTAGGAGGAGGAAAACTATTCTGTCATTTAGTTGTTGATAAGCTAGAGGTTTTTAAAGGGAAAGTGAGCTAAAGTTGCAAAGATCATATCTATTTCAGTATTTGGACTGCATTGATGCTCTTAACATGTATTTTTTTATTTTTCTTTTTCATTTTAGATTTTATTGATGTATATAAATAGTACATTTCAATAAGATTTTGGTCAGTTTATAATTTTTTTAAGCTAAAATAGAGAAATTAGGGTATTTGTATATTACAAATTTTTTTTTTTAACTTTTTCATTATAAATGGATAAATTCAGTGATTATATATAAAATTAATCCCAAAACAATTATGAGTTAATAGTGAAAAAAAAAACAAAATATAAATTTACTCAAAATATTTAATAAAAAAAATATTTTTATACCTAATATTTTAGTTAATAAAATAATTTCCTCTATATTTTAAAATTAAAAAATTATCATTTTATTCAAGTAACATGGGTCACTAAAATTCTATCAAATTTAAAATATATATTACACTAAAAAACAAGAAATAAAAATTGCATCTTTTTTTTTTCCAAACATTTTGAACGGAAAAAAACGGGGTTGATTTCACTCACGATCACTCAACTTATCACTTATCGCGCAAAAGTAACCGACTTTTTTTTCTGACTTAAATGTCACTAAACTTTTAACATTTTTGCAAAAAAGTCATATTAACCGGAATCCGGCGAGGACTCTCGCCGGATTGATGACATGGCATGCCATGTCAAGAACTACATGTCATTTAACAATATCTCTAACAAATGCTACATCTAAATCAATTTCACTCACGGTCACTAAACTTATCATTTATCGTGCAAAAATAATCAATTTTTTTTTTTTCCAATTTAAATGTTACTAAACTTTTAACATTTTTTCGAAAAAAGTCATATATTTACTATTCGTTGCCACGTGTCATATGCTATGTCATCAATCTGGCAACGGTTCTCGCCGGATTCTGGTCAACATGATTCTTTTACAAAAATGTTAGAAGTTCAGTGACATTTAAGCAAAAAAAAAAAGTCGGTTACTTTTGTGCGATAAGTGATAAGTCGAGTGACCATGAGTGAAATTGACCCGAAAAAACGACGAAATTTATGAAAATCAAAATTCACAGGCACAATTTTGAGGAAGGAGAATTGGGATGGAGTGTTTCCCTCCCTATCTAAAGTCAAAAGGAGACTTCTCTACTCCTCTCTGTTCTAAAACAGGGAGAGAAGAAAGGAAAAGATTCAGAAGGAATTAATGGGGAATTGCTGGGTTTCTCCTTCTGATGAGCCAAATGCAGACCCACTACCAATTCCATCCACTGTCGACTATCTGAACCCAGGTACACCATCAAAATATTGTACATGTTTATAACATTCATTAAAATTTTTGTTGCTATTGTTACTGTCATTGATGTATTACCCAATCTTCCTTGATGATGATTTATAATGTAAAGCTCACTAAATTCAATTTCATTGCATATAGCATACCTTCAAATGAATTGAGCCACTTCAGCAAATTATTTTTCGTACAAAATTGAAGTTTTGGGAGTCTTATTTTATAAATGGATCTTTTATGTTCTTGGGTGATATGAATAAAATTTAGGAATTGGGTATATGTGTGGATCTAGTCTTTGTTTTGTATTTGTATTGGTAGACACATCTTTTATTGGTGACAGTAGCTGGCAAATAGATGCAAGCACCAGTATCACATGGGCATCTCAAGTTAGTAGCAGTTTTGCCAGTGAGAACAACCAAACCTCCCATACAATTGTTTACAATGCTGCAAAGACCTATAGAGTTTTCACATTTGCACAACTGAAGACTGCCACCCACAATTTTAGAAGGGATATGGTGGTGGGAAGAGGAGGTTTTGGCAAAGTTTATAAAGGCGGGCTAAAGGAGAAGCTGCATCTCGTGGTATCAAAAAATTAATGCCATCTCGGGATACAGAAAAATTAATCTTTGCTATTAAGCAATTGGATCTCAGAAGCAAGCAAGGGCAAAGGGAGTGGTTGGTATGTGCTCTGAATTTGATATTTTTTGAATCTCATGCACTTCAATTGTGGGCTTGTTTTGTTAGTTTTTCTTTTTTGAAATTTCGTGGTCTGATGAATATTTTCTTTCTCAATAGTTTATCTTCATAGGTTTCAATTTTTAATGTGTTAAAAGTAGGCGTACTCAGTAATTGGTTATTGTATTTTCTTTTTTCATGTATGCTCTTGTTTTAAAATAGTGATAAAGCTTGTTCACTGTCCACCATTCTTCTTTTGGCAACCATAAAAATAGGAAAAAAAGGGTATTTCTAGATTCATTAAATTTGTGGATGTTCTTGACCATATTTGGGTTACCATATGGTGAAGATTAAGAAATAAATTGAAGTTGTAACTGGTGGCTTTTGAAACTGCTATTTGCTCTCCTGCTTATTTCTCCAAGTTCTAACACAACTTTCAAGCAATGGGTTCAATTTATCAGATAGTCATGGGGTTAAGTAATAATTATTTGGACTTCTCTGATTATTTAGTTACCTATGTGGGAAATTCGAATAAAATCTTCGAATATTGCTTGAGTGGCTTCTGATCCGTTGCAATTATCTTGCAAAATACCTTGCAGCTCTACTTATATATCCCTTTCGAACTGGTTTAGAGCTTGTACAGAGGAGACTACACTATTACTTGGGCCATCCCATGTCTATCATACCAAACTCTAAACGAGTTTGATGATTGATTCCATCTTGACCGTCCAAAACATAATACTAATTAAAACAATCATCAGACATACCAAACTCTAAACCAGTTCGATGATTACTTCCATCTTGACCATCCAAAACAAAATACTACTTAAAATGATCACAAGATACACAATCCTACCAATTCCTAACGTCACAATACCACATTCATTTCAATCCACAAACTAAACCTGAATTTAAAGTAATTTATATACATTTAAAATCAGCAAACAGCATCACCATTTCTGTAAAAACTAAAAGTTTTTGAACTCAAAATGCTTCAAAGACAAGTCAAACTCCAACAGACCAAACAAAAGCACGAATCATGGAAATCTAGATTTCTGAAATTACAAATAGTAAACTAAAAAAATAAATTAAAAAAAAAAAAAGAAAAAGAAACTAACTTGTAGATCCAGCGGAGGAGGAGGGGCAGCGCGCACAGAAGGAGCCAGGTGAGCGGATTTGAGCGGGGGGAAGGGGCGGCACGCGATCTGAGTGGGGGGAAGGGGCGGCGCGTACGGAGGAGGAGGGGGGAGCAAGCGTTGGGGCAGCGCGCGATCTGAGTGGGGGGAAGGGCAGCACGCACGGAGGAGGAGGGGGGTGCGAGCGGAGGGGCTGGCTTGTGAGGGAAGATGAGGGCGGCTGGGGAGAGGGGGCGAGGGAGAGGAGCCGACAGCAGCTGGTGGGAAAGAGGGAGGAGGGGGAGGGGAGGGAGGCAGGCCGGATCGGAGCCGGAGGGGAGAGGCGGGGCAAGATCGGCGAGGAGGGAGTGCGGCCTGAGGAGGGCGGTGGGTGGGGAGGGCAGAAACCAGGGGAAATCGGAGAGAGAGAGGGGAGAGGGGAGAGAGAGAAGAGAGAGGGGTGTGTTTTAATAAAGTTAAAACTTTTAGCGACGGAATTTAATTTTCGTCGCTAATAAAAGGAATATATTTTTTTTATAATTTTAGCGACGGAAATTTAAATTCCGTCACTAATTTTAGCGACGGATTTTAATTTTCGTCGCTAATAAAAGAAATTTATTTTTTTTATAATTTTAGCGACGGAAATTTAAATTTCGACGCTAATTTTAGTGACAGATTTTAAATTTCCGTCGCTAATAAAAAAAATTATTTTTTTTTTTAATTTTAGAGACGAAACTTTAAATTCCGTCGCTAATTTTAGCGACGGATTTTAATTTTCGTCGTAATTTTGGTCGTTAAAAAATGAGGGAAATTATTCCCGCCATTTTTAGCGACGGAATTTTTTACCGTCGCTAATTAGCGACGGAAAGGAATTTCCATCGGGAATTAGCGACGGAATTGTTCATCCGTCTCTAATTAGCGATGGAATGTCCTTTCCGTCGCTAATTAGCGACGGTAATTGGTCCGTCACTAAATTTTCGTCGCGAAATCTGTTATTTCTTGTAGTGAAAGAAGAAGAAATTTTACATTAATAATAGTCTATCCACTCCAGATCTACATTTAAACATCGGATCCTAACTTTTTATGGAGATTTACATGTATTTAACTTACCTCTTACACACCAAAAGCAAACGGAGTTGCTATCGCCGAGTACACTGCCGGCAATAATGGGTGGCAACACCAGCAGCGGGGGATTTGAGAAAATTGGGGATTTAGGTTTTGTCTCTCTGCGTTTTTGATTTGGGGAGAGACAACTAATTTGTGTATTTGGGTTTTCGAAATCTGTTTCTTAAATAATGATTAGTGACTAATTTTGCGACTACATTCAGTTAGTCGCTAAATAAACTAAAATAAATCGAATTCTTTAGCGACTACTACAATTAGTCGCTAATATTGTCGCAAAACATACTCCAAAAATTTGCGACATCCTAATATGTCGCTATTCAGCTGCAAATTTTTGCCCTGTATTAGCGACTAAACTTCAGTCGCTAATATTCTATAAATCATTTTCGTAAATAAAAATAATTGAAATACATTTAGCGACTATAATTTCAGTTGTAAGTTTAGTCGCAAAAAAAGGCACTAATTTTTTGTGCTGCTTTTTAGCGGCTAATTCTCTATTTTATTCGCTAAATTCCCATTCTTATTGAAAAACCATATTTTCACGACTAATTAATATATCAGTCACTATTTAGCAACTAAATAATGTTAGTCGCTAAATTATGATTTTTTTATAGTGCTAGATGAAAACAATAACTTGAAGTCATCAGGAGAACTAGCATGGTCACTATCAGAGTAACCCTACAGAACACAATTCTAACTTGCACAACTTAACTCAAAAATCCAAAGTTCCCTTCACATATCTCAGTACTCTTTTAGTAGCTGTAAAATGAATTTCAGTTGCACAATTTGTGAAACGAGATAGTAAACTTACAACATGTAAAATGTCAGGTCTTGTAGCTATCAGATACATAAGGCAACCCACCAAACTTCTGTAAAGAGATTCATCTACTTTTTCAGCTTCATCCTACTTAGCTTCTTTTTCTGACACATAGAAGTAGCCAAGCTCTTGTATTCATCCATTATGAATTTCTTGAGAATTTCCTTAGTATACTTTGTTTGGCAAATGAACACCTCTCCTTCTTTTTACTTGACTTCCATTCCAAGGAAATAAGCCATTTCATCCAAATCAGTCATCTCAAAGGTTTGTTGCATATCCTTCTTAAACTTGTCAATAAGTTCAGAATTACTTCCTGTAACCAACAAGTCATTAGCATATAATGAGACAACAACAAAATTAATCTCATCACGTTTGATGTAGAGAGTAGCTTCATTGAGACTTTTTCTGAATCCCAATTGTAGCAAATGCTCATCAATTCTGCTATTCCAAGCCCTCAGTGCCTGCTTCAGGCCATACGAAGCCTTCTTGAGCAAATAGACATCATATTTTTTCCCTTTCACAGCAAATCCCTCAGGCTATTCTACATAGATCTCTTCCTTCAAAAAACCATTCAGAAATGCAGACTTAACATCTAGCCGGTACAATTCTAGCCTTTTTATGTAGCAATTGCCAAAAATAACCTTATTGTTTCAAGTCTGGCAACAGGAGCAAGTGCGTCAGAAAAATCAACACCAAGGATTTGAGCATACACTTTCACAATAACTCTGGCTTTGTGCTTGTTGATGGAACAATTTGCATTCAGTTTTGTTCTGAACACCCACTTCACTCCTATCACTTTTTTGTCTGCAGGCCTTTTCACAAGCTTCCATATATGATTCTTCTCAATTATACTCAACTCTTCCTTCATTGCAGCTATCCATTTTGGATCTTTCTCTGCTTGGTTCAAGAACAACAATATTATATTGCATCGCTGATAAATCTCAAAAAGTGGTCTTGTGCCTCTTATAGGTGCATCATCTACAAGTTCTTCTTGATCTAGCTGAGACTTTAAAATTTAGTGAGGAAATAAACTTTGATGTTTTCCTTCCCAATTCTATTGTTCATTTTCCATGAAATGCACATCCCTGCTTACTATAATTTTATTTGTTTATGGCTGGAAAAAATTGTAAGCCTTTGAAACTGAGCTGTAACCCACAAATATTCGAGGTTCTGCCTTTTGATCCAGCATATCTCTTTTGATCTGAGGCACATAAACAAAGCACAAGCATCCAAATACTTTAAGATTTCCCAAATGGTATTCTTCCTTCTACTACTTTTGTTGGAAGTCCGTTGAGTAGAAAGACTACAGTGTTTGCAGCTTCAGCCTAGTATTATTTTGGTAAATTTTCTCAAATAACAAACATCTGGCCATCTCCATTATGATTCGATTTTTCCTCTCACTAACTCCATTTTGCTGTGGAGTATATGGAGCTACGAGTTGGTGCTTAATTCTTGCTTCTTCACAAAACAAGTTGAACTTTTTAGATGTGTATTCTTTGCCATTGTCAGAACTCAAGGCTTGAATTTGATAGCCACTTTGAGTCTTAATCCACTGCTTGAATTTCCAGAACACACTTGTAACTTCTGACTTGAACCCGAGGAAGTAAATCCAGCACATTCTAGTAAAGTCATTAATGAACACTATATAATACTTACTCCCATTGAGTGAAAGAGTTTTGTGAGGTCGAACCAGGTTTGTGTGAATCGGTTGTAGCCTTTCTAAAGCTCTCTAGGTTGATTGCTTGAAAGGGGGTCTTGTTTGCTTTCCCAGTTGACAAGCCTTGAAATATGCAATTTCTGCTTCAAGATGCTTGAACCAATTCTCTCTTCTGCATATTTACCATAGCAGCACGGTTGAAGTGACCAAACCTCTTATGCCAGATTTCACCATTGATCTTTATTGTAGAAAAAACTGATTGCTCCTCCTCTAATGAATCCAGTGCAAAGCTCCTTCCTTTCATCTTGACTTTGAAAATGTCTTTGCCTCTACATCCTTGATTAGACATCGATTTGCTTCAAAGATAACTTTGAAACCTTTCTCAAACAACTTGCCTACACTCAAAAGATTTTGGCTAATATTAGGTACAAATAAGACATCTCTGCTGGGTTTCTCCTTCTGATGAGCCAAAGGCAAACCCACTACCAATTCCATCCACTGTCAACTATCTGAACTCAGGTGCACCATCAAAATATTGTACATGTTTATAACATTCATTGAAATTTTTGTTGTTGTTGTTACTGTCATTGATGTTTTACCCAACCTTCCTTGAAGATGATTTGTAATGTAAAGCTCACTAAATTCAATTTCATTGCCCATAGCTTACCTTCAAATGAATTGAACCCCTTCAGCAAATTATTTTTAGTCCAAAATTGAAGTTTTGTGAGTCTTATTTTATAAATGGATCTTTTATGTTCTTGGGTGATATGAATAAAATTCAGGAATTGGGTATAGGTGTGGATCTAACAAGTCTTTGTTTTGTATTTGTATTGGTAGACACATCTCTTATTGGTGACACAAGCTGGCAAATAGATGCAAGCACCAATATCACATGGGCATCTCAAGTTAGTAGCAGTTTTGCCAATGAGAACAACCAAACCTCCCATACAATTGTTTACAATGCTGCTAAGAACTTGAGAGTTTTCACATATGCACAATTGAAGACTGCCACCCACAATTTTAGAAGAGGTTTTGGCAAAGTTTATAAAGGCGGGCTAAAGGAGAAGCTGCCATCTCGTGGTATCAAAAAATTGATGCCATCTCGGGGTACACAAAAATTGATCTTTGCTGTCAAGCAATTGGATCGCAGCAGCAAGCAAGGGCAAAGGGAATGGTTGGTATGTGTTCAGAATCTGATATTTTTGAAATCTCATGCACTTCAATTGTGGGCTTGTTTTGTTAGTTTTTCTTTTTTTTTTTGAAATTTCGTGGTCTGATGAATATTTTCTTTCTTAATAGTTTATCTTCATGGGTTTGAATTTTCAATGTGTTAAATGTAGGCGTACTCAGTAATTGTTTATTTTCTTTTCTTTTTTCACGTATGTTCTTATTTTAAAATAGTGGTAAAGCTCGTCCACTTTCCACCATTCTTCTTTTGGCAAACATTGCCCTTTTTTTAAAAAAAAATAAAAAATAAAAAATTTGCGATGGAGGACAACTTGGTCAAGTATTCATGATTTTGCATTGTGGTTCAGCTAAAACTTCTCACTCCAACATAGAATGGGGAATCATGGAGATCGAACATGGAAATAAATTATTATTTTTAGTTATTTCTTGGTAGAGGGACACAAATTAGTATAAAGTGTACTCAATTTACCAAAAGATGCTTCTGTTCTGTTGTTGTCTTGCTGCAAAAAATAATCTAGAGTCCGCTCTTGATGGCAGCGTTGCAGACACAAATTGAGTTGAATTTTTTTTTTTTTGAACAATGTGATGCTTTATAACACATCAGTATTTATTTAAACCACTTTATAGTAATTGTAATTAGATAGTTCTAGGTTTGTGATACTCTGGGTTTGTAGGACCACTAGCTTTTGCCTCTCTCCACCAGAGTAGGGAACTTATTCATTTCTTATCAAATTTTCTGAAAATACATTCTAATGCAATTATAGGTTGTCAAGTGTGCATTTTGTACTTATCCTTTGTCCACATGTCAGTACAGGCAGAGGTGAATATTTTGGGATGTCTTTCTCACCCTAACCTTGTAAAGTTATTGGGATACTGCATGGAAAATGACAAATTCTTCCTTGTCTACGATTTCATGAAAAATGGGAGCTTAAACTACCATCTTTTTGGGTGTGTATATATATATGTGTGTGTGTGTGTATTTTAGCGTGTCAAATTATTTTGTTCTGTGTATAATAGTTTATATGTTATGTGCAGAGGGTTCGGTTCGACCAATTCCATGGGACTTAAGTCTCCAGATTGCTAGGAATGGCTCGTGAACTAGCATACTTGCACACAGCAGACGTGCCAATTATTCACAGAGATTTCAAATCCTCAAATGTACTGCTTGATAAGGTAATGTTCTACCTAATTTACATTGCCACCCAGAAAGAGATTTATTTTTTTTCTGGATGGTAAGGATTTTACCTCCATTGTCTTTTTTTCCTGAACACGTGCTATAATTCAGATTTCCTTTCTTTGAAATGAAGAATACACATAAAATTGCTCCTCTTAGTTTTGAAAAAAAATTCGTCCAAGGATCCCCAGAATGTGGCTTTCACTTGACATTTGTTGGGAAATTTTTAAGATAAAGAACCTGAATTTCATTTTCATTTCCATCCAAAACAAATTACATATGCCTATTTATAGGCTTACATTTCAACCATAAAATTAGGCCACTAATCCACTAATTCCACTAAGTAACTAACCCATAACTCCATTAATCCACTAACTACACTAACACCATTAACTCCACTAACTAAATAATAATTAACAAAAACATTAAAAACATGTTAAAATAAAATTCACTAAGTCATTACATAAATAATGATGATTTTTAATCAATTCTCCAACAACATTTAGCTTTATTTCAGTTCTATAATGCAAAGCTTTCAGACTTTGGTTTTGCATCATTGGCTGGTTATATATGTGTATTATGAAAGAAGTGCAAAGGGGATTGTAGGTTATCTCCCACCAAAGATTGTAGCTACAGGTAATTTTTTTTTTTCCTTTGGAACTTGAGTTTCGTAATGGTCAATGCACATTCATTTAAATGCGATTTCAAGCTTTTCCTTGACAATGATGTTCCACTGGTTGATTAGGGCGTTTCTCTGTAAAGAGTGATGTATACAGTTTTGGAGTAGTGATGGTTGAGATGCTAACAAGCTTACGTGCAATTGATAAGAAACGTCCAAAAGACGAGCGGTGCTTATGGACTGGTGAAAGAATACCTATCAAATAAGAGAGAGTTGAAAAGCACAATGGATTCCTGTTTAGAGGGAAAATATCCGTATAAGGAAGCTTCTCAAATTGCAATGCTTGAGACAAGATTGCGGCCATCGATGGAAGAAATTGTTGATACACTTGAACAGATTGACACATGCCAAAATAAAATAGTTAGAGAGGCTGAAATTGATTAATTTTGTTTACCTTGCTGCCTTCTGTTGCTTCTGGTTTGGATGCCATTCACTACAAAAAAAAAACACGAAATAGCGACTGTATTATTTAAATCACTAATTAGCGACAGATTGCATAGTTAGTCATTAAAATCCCTTTAGCCAATCAGGTGGCGATTTTAGTGATGGAATAGCGACAGAAAAGAAGAAACCGTCGCTATTAGTTGGTGGCAAATAATGGTACCATTTTTTGCGACTATCGCTAAATATAATTTATTATTTTATTTTGGAAAATTATGTTGTGACGGATTTTTGGTCGCTAATGGATGTTGACATTTAGCGACGGTTTTATTTGTCGCTAAATGTGGAGGAAAATTTTGGCGCTTTTATTTGCGACTACTCGTGCAAGAGGCTCACGAGCCGTGAACCTCTTATGCGACTCGTGCAAAAGGTTCACGTCTTGTGAACATCTTGCACAAATCGCGCAAGAAGTTCAAGATTCGTGAACAATTCGCACGACTCGGACAAAGAAATAAAAAAGCACGGACAGCAAGAAAAGACTCACGACTCGCACGCAACGCTCATGACTCGAACAGAAATAAAGAGACGATCAGAAAAACGTAAAAACAGGGATGAACATAGTAGCTTCAACAGATTAACAAATTTGACAAAATGCCATCAAAACAGGCATATAAAGCCACAAACATGTTTGTTTAATCATAATAGCTACTTATGATCTATGTCCGATAACAAACGACAACAAACATGCAAATAACAGATTAACAAAATCAAATGAAAAATAAACAGAGTATGTACAAAAAGAAGAACTAACAGTTAAAGCGAAACAGGAAAGAGAAAGAAAAGGGAAGAAAATGAAAGAAAGAAAGAGACAGTGATCCAAGTATTTACCTCAGAATGATATTTGATCTTTGATCTGCAAATGAAGAAGCTTTGTTTTTCCTCGTTGCTTTTCTTGAAAATGAAGTTAAAACAAAGATTGAATCCCAAACTATAAGAATGGATTTCCTGGATTTAAGATATAATCTCAGAAGCTATTTGAGAAAAACCAGAATTATTTTCTAGCTCTCCCCAGTTTCTGTGTTTTTTCTTTCGTCCTCCTCGTTCCTCTCTAATGCTCCCTCTAATCATTCCTCTCTCCCTTCAGCTCCGTTTTTCAACTCTTTAAATGTTATTTGACAGGATTAGTTCATTTCCTTACCAAATCGCACGTAAAGCCATACTTTCCAACCAAATCTCCATGAAAAACGGAGGAGGAGAGTAGGAGCGCGTGAGGAAGGTGAGAGTCCCATCTCTCCCGCAAGCTGGGCCTCACGTGGTGAGGTAGCCATCTCACCAATGTGAGTTGGGCCTCACAAACGTGAGGCTCCATCTCACATGGGTGAGATGTGCCTCACCCTACAAGCCCCCAAAACCTAGTCTCCTTTTTTTTTTTTTAAATAAAGCAAAATAAAAAATATTTTTTTCGAGGAAACCATCACTTCCATTTGTCTATTCGCCCGTGAACAGGCATCATTCTCATCATTGGGTAACTTCGGCCTGGGCTGCCTCAGAACCCGGTGTCCACAGTTGTCCCCAGTTTTGGGAAACGTAGTGCCTAGGTGTCTAAGTGAGCCAAAATTCAAAGAAAGAAAGAAAAGACACGTACCTGATGCAGCTGTCTTCTTGAACTGGGTGATGCTGTTGTTGTGGTGGTTGTTGCCATGTTGTCGGCGTGTTATGCTTTGTTGATGCGGTAGTGCCATGATCGAGCAAACCCTCCGTGGAGCGGTAGTGCCGTCATCGTGCAAACCTTTTTGAAGTGGTAGTGACGTGGTCGTGCTAACCTTCCATAGAATGGTAGTGCCGCCATCATGCTAAACCTTCTGAGTTGTGAAGCGGTAGTACCGTGTTCGTGCTAACCCTCCGTGGAGTGATAGTGCCGTCATCGTGCTAACCGTTCTGAAGTGGTAGTGCCGTGGTCGTGCTAACCTTCCGTAGAATGGTAGTGTCGCCATCGTGCTAACCCTTCTGAGTTGTGAAGCGATAGTGCCGTGATCGTGCTAACCCTCCGTGGAGTGGTAGTGCCGTCATCATGCTAACCCTTCTGAAGTGGTGCTGTTTATGAGCCATTTAGTTGATTGCCCCCTCGGAGGTCTTTGGTTGATTTGCCCCCTGAGAGATCTTGGGTTGATTTGCCCCCGAGAGGTCTTTGGTTTGATTGCTTGGATTGATGTCGTCACTCGCCTTTTGTCGGTGTCCGTATCGAATCTTTCTTACTGCAAAACTGGAAAACCGAATATGCAGGAAAAATTGGTGAGCATGCAAGTGAAATGCATGAGTTATACAGAAATGCAGGATAAGAATTCATCTGAGTGGATTTGGATGCGACAGCCGGTTTGGTCACAAATTGCAGTAGGATCGGTACCCTTTGGAATTGCTTTTGAATTTCGTGCCTTTGGGGATTACGAGGTTCTCGTCTGATACCTGTAGTCATTATTTTAAGGTAGTGCATCTCTTGTGGATTTTCACACTAGCTTCTTTTAGCGGGAAATGCGTCCTTTCGGATTTTCACATGACCCTGTTCTTTATTTTTTGCTTGGAATGGACCCGACCCAATCTAGCAGCTTTTATTCATTTTATTTTTTTATAGGACAGACTGCCTGTTCCCAGGTTTTCACCCTGCACTTTGGCCTAACTTTTGCTTAGAGCGCTAGTCACGGTTTTCAACTCTAACGGCCTTTTTTTTTTAGGATAAGTTGACTGAAGTGCACGAGTGGATAGAGCAGCAGAGGGAAGATAGTACCAATGCGCTGATTCAACGCCGAACCCAGGTAGCTTTGAGTATGCAAGATGAACTGCTCTGGTCACATCAATATATCATTGCATAAATGCATATTTTTCAACTTGATTTTATAACACATGATCATTATTTGGCATTAACTCGAAAAATATGAGACCTCATCTAATCTCGAAATAGATCCTGAGAGAATCAAACTCCTGTTATCAATCAGCCCTCTCGGGTTTTTATGATTGAATATTTTCTCTCCTTTTTATTATTATTTTTTATCATTATTTTTCTTTTTTTTTTTTAGCCTTTGCCATGAACCCTCCTTCAGTCCGTCAGTGTTGATTAAATTTGCCTTTGTCTTTGCTAACAGGGGAGGTTGCTCCTTCTGAGAGTGGTTCTTTTTAGCATCGAAGTCTTGTTCTCAACCCTTGTGTAAACTGGCTGTGACGCGCGCCGGATCCCCGCGGCCGCCCCTTTGACCGCCCGCACTAGGGCGATCGGGCAAATTGTGGGTCCGTCAACAGCTTGCGATAAATCGCAAGCGCGTCCATGTTGGGCAACAAAGAGGTTTCATGGAGTCGCCACCCAATAGAACATTGGGAAAGTTTCTCTCACCTCGGAGAGCCTAAGACTTGCGCATTTTATCCATATTGGGCCATGAGGCCTAGGATTAACGTCTAAGTCTCGTGGCACAAGAGGTGTCTTGGAGGATAACCTCTAGCCTCTTGAGCCCAAAGACCAGAGCAAGGTTCGGGACTTCTCATTTATTCGTACCTTGATTAAGTTTACAATTAAGTTTTGAGTCTATTAGTCCGCTCTCTCTCCACACGATGCAGTCTGGTCATAGCACAATTCATTCATATTTGGGAAAGCGGTAAATGAACAAATAAATAATGAAAACAGTAAATTACAATAATACAAGGAGCGGAATACAACTCCCTTTTATAAATGTGCGATACATACACGAATCGGGAGATTATTTTATTTTAAGGACTTTGGTCCTCGCATGCATTTATTATGGAAAACAATTTTATGTTATGATTTTTATTGGATAAAAATAGGACATTGGTCCAAGTTTTATTTAGCAAACATTTTATTTAGTAGACAACATTTGTGTGGTTGTTCTTTTAAGCACGGTCGAAAAATCATTTATTATTACAGACCACAAATACGTAAAATGCAATAAAATAGTAATTACATATTTCTAAATAAATAAATAAATGAATACATGAATAATTGCATAAATAAATAACAATAATAATAACAATAACCATATAATAACAATGATAATAATAATAATAATAATAATAATAATAAATAAATATAAAAATAACAAATAAATAAATATAATAATAATAATAATAATAATAATAATAATAATAGTAAATAGAAAATTGAATAAATAATAATAATAATAATAATAATAATAAATCAGAAATTAAATAAATAAATATAATAATAATAAAAGAAATTAAATAAATATAATAATAATAATATTAATATAATCACAAAAACAGAATAATAAATATTAAATAAAAATAATAAAAACAGAATTATAAATAAATATTAATAATAATAATAATAAATAAATAAATAATAATATTAATTAATATTAATTAATAATATATTAAAATAAATAAATAGAAAATAGGCTTACCGGATTTCCCTCGCCGGAGACTCGTCGGAGCGGCCGTTGGAGACACCGCCAACACCGGATGGTAGATCGGAGCGCCGGGAGTCGAACGGCGGTGGTCACGCGCCGGAATGTCGACGGAATAGGTCGGAAGTCGCGTCGGCATCCTCTCTTCTCTCGCCGATCTCCTCCACGCCGGCGCCGATGGCTGATCGGAGGCTGCCGTTCGGTGCGTCTGGGTCTCCTCTTCACTCCGGCGGGGCGCGTGCGGCGGTTCGGCGCCGTGGCTGGCCGGCGGAAGCCTCGCCTCCTCCTCTCCTTTTTTTCTTCTTTTTCTTCTTCTCTCCGGCGCTCTCTCTTTTGCTCTCTCTTTTCTTTCTTTTTCTTTCTCTTTTGTTTTTCTTTTTCTTTGTTCGTCGGTTCCCTGTGCTCAGCTCCTCTTGCACTCCATTTTCCTTTCTATTTCTTTGATTTTCTGGGTCTCGGGTTCCCTCTGCTCTCTCTCTCTTTCTTTTCTTTCTCTTTTTTCTTTTCTTTTCTTCTTTCTTGATCTGCCGAGCCCCCTCTCTGTGCTCCCTTTCTTTTTCTTTTCTTTTGTTCTTCAACCGAGAGCCCCTTTTCATTTTCCTCATCTCCTTCTTTTTATTCCCTCAAATTAGGGTTAAGGGTATCCAAGTAATTTCCTCATTAATTTCCTCCTTTTCTTCTTTTCTTAATTTTAATTAATTTAACTTGATTCAAATAACACACACATTAATAAATTTAAACATTACACATTAATTAAACATTACATATTAATTACATCTTAATATAATTAAACATTACATACATTACACATTGATATATTTAATCTATATAATTTATCTAATTAATTAAACATTCTATATTTTAACTAATTAATTTTACACATACACATATTTATATATTATCACATATATTATTTTTTCGGAGGGAATTATCAAGGATCCAAAATTATCATTGACATTTTATACTGAGCTCGGGACCCGGTGTCTACAGTTGCCCCCAATTTTGGAGAAATTAGTGCATAGACACCTAAGTGAGCCAAAATTCAAAGAGGAAGAGAGAGGATTACATACCTGGGATGCCCTGCCTTGTTGCCGGGAAGTGATGATGTGGTGAATGCGCCGAGTCTACTCCAGACTTACAAAGCGTGAATTATACTGAATCGCTACCAAGATTCGAAGTGTTTGCACTGAATCGCTACCAAGATTCGAAGTGCGAGGGTTGCTCTTTTGAGCTGCACCGAGTCTGCTCCAGACTTACAAAGCGCGAATTACACTGAATTGCTACCAAGATTCGAAGTGTTTGCACTGAATTGCTACCAAGATTCGAAGTGCGAGGGTTGCTCTCTTGACCTGCACCGAGTCTGCTCCAGACTTACAAAGCGCGAATTACACTGAATCGCTACCAAGATTCGAAGTGTTTGCACTGAATCGCTACCAAGATTCGAAGTGCGAGGGTTGCTCTCTTGAGCTGCACCGAGTCTGCTCCAGACTTACAAAGCGCGAATTACACTGAATCGCTACCAAGATTCGAAGTGTTTGCACTGAATCGCTACCAAGATTCGAAGTGCGAGGGTTGCTCTCTTGAGCTGCACCGAGTCTGCTCCAGACTTACAAAGCGCGAATTACACTGAATCGCTACCAAGATTCGAAGTGTTTGCACTGAATCGCTACCAAGATTCGAAGTGCGAGGGTTGCTCTCTTGAGCTGCACCGAGTCTGCTCCAGACTTACAAAGCGCGAATTACACTGAATCGCTACCAAGATTCGAAGTGTTTGCACTGAATCGCTACCAAGATTCGAAGTGCGAGGGTTGCTCTCTTGAGCTGCACCGAGTCTGCTCCAGACTTACAAAGCGCGAATTACACTGAATCGCTACCAAGATTCGAAGTGTTTGCACTGAATCGCTACCAAGATTCGAAGTGCGAGGGTTGCTCTCTTGAGCTACACCGAGTCTGCTCCAGACTTACAAAGCGCGAATGTTGTTCTTCTGAAATGGATGTCCTCCTGGACTGCCCTTCTGAGCGGTCATTCAGATATTTTCTGCAAAATCAGATGCACAAAATATACACAAGAAGTTGTATGCATGATGTTGTGTGGGACTTGTCTCCTTAGGGAGCTAAGGGAATAGACCTCTTCAGAGGGCTTCGAGATTTGCCTCCTCAAAGGATTTCAAGATTTGCCTACTCAGAGGACTTCACGTTTTGCCTCCTCAAAGGTCTTCAAGATTTGCCTCCTCAAAGGACTTCAAGATTTTGCCTCCTCAGAGGACTTTGGAATTTGCCTCCTCAGAGGACTTTGAGAATTTGCCTCCTCAGAGGACTTTGGGATTTTGCCTCCTCATAGGACTTTGGGATTTTGCCTCCTCAGAAGACTTTGGGATTTTGACTCCTCAGAGGACTTTGGGATTTTGCCTCCTCAGAGGACTTTGAGAATTTGCCTCCTCAGAGGACTTTGAGATTTTTGCCTCCTCAGAGGACTTTGGGATTTTGCCTCCTCAGAGGACTTTGAGAATTTGCCTCCTCAGAGGACTTTGAGATTTTGCCTCCTCAGAGGTCTTTGGCTTTATTATGTGCCCCCTGAGAGGTCTTAGGTTAATTGTCTTGATTGATGCTTGGAATGACGTCGTCACTCGGTTTCTACCGGTGTCCGCATCGAGTCTCTTTTTTTGCGAGACTTAGAAAGGCAAATATGCAGGAAATATTCGTGAGCATGCATGTGTATGCATGTATATGCAGCAATGCAGTATAAAAAATTCGTCTAAGTGGGTTGGAGGCCACAGCCGATTTGATTGCAATTTGCAGTAAAATTAGTGCCTTCTGGAATTGCCCTTGAATTTCATGCTCTTTGGGGATCGTGAGGTTCTCGTCTGAAACCTGTAATCATTGTTTTAAGGTAGTGCGTCCCTTGTGAATTTTCACACTAGCTTTTCTTGGCAGGAAATGCGTCCTTTTGGATTTTCACATAACCCTGTGCCTTATTTTTGCCTGGAATGGACCCAACCCAATCCAGCGGCTTTTTCTTCTTTCTTCTTTTTTTTTTTTTCTTTTTAGGACAGACTGCCTGTTTTCAGGTTTTCACCCTATCCTTTTGGCCTAACTTTTACTTAGAGTACCAATTATGGTTTTCATCTCTAACGGCCATTTTTTCTTTTTTCTTTGTTTTTTTTTTTTTTGGCAGAGAAGCTGAGATTGTTACCAAAGATCTTTCGGGTGTTACTGTCATGTGCTTGTGCCTCAAATCACAGTTGCACAAGCTTGATTCCTGTCATGAAGCACAACTGTAGACACTGGCTTTACAGTTGACAACATGATGAGTTGATTGGCGTGCTTGAATGATGAGAGCAACAGCGGATAGACAGCAGCTTTGAGTATACAAGATGAACTGCTCTGGTTACATCAATATCATCGTATAAATGCACGTATTTCAATTTGATTTCATAATACATGATCATTATTTGGCATTAATCTCAAGATACAAAACCTCATCCAATCTCGGAATGGATCTTGAAAGCATCAAACTCCTGTTATCAATCAGCTCTCTTTTTGATTCTTATGATTGAATATTTTCTCTCTGCTCTTATTTTATTTTTTTTTGAATGCGAATTTTAGAAGCAACGTCGGAGACGAGATTTAACTCGAATGCATGAATGCACTCATGGCTTCTCGCTTGAAGCTTAAGAAACACCATAGGCCTCTTCTTACGTACCAAACCTTATTAAAAGGTCATCTCCGCTAATTGGATAAGACTGAACCTAGAATCAAAAGGTCTTACTTTGGTTGTAATGTCAAGCTTAGGTAGATGGCTGTCAAAGAAAGATCAGGTCGCTAGAGAAAAATGGCCGCGATATTTTCTCGACTGATGGATGAACCGTTCTCGGCTCAAAAGTATTCTTGAATTTGGGCTCGATAACATTTTAGCTCCTTGAGATCAGAATAACAATAAAAGGGTAATTATTGAAACTAGTCAATTGGTCACCATTTTGAGCTCTCTTTTTTATTCTTCTTTTTTCTTTTTTCTTTGCTTCTTTTTCTTTTATTTTTCATTCATTTTTTTCTTTTTGGATTTTTCATTTTTCTTTTTCTTCTTCTTCTTTTTGCTTTCGCTTCTCTTTTTTCTTTTTTTTTTTGAGCTCATGCCTTTCATGCACGACTAAAACCTCTTTTCAAAGTCTGAACTTGCTCTTATCAAGGCATTTATTGATAGCCCAAAAAATTGTTCAAATGTACATCCATCAGTTTTAGAGCGGCCACTCTTCTAAGGGGAAGCCAAAATCATTTTAGGCGAGGGGATAGTTTTAATTTGTGTAACAACAAAATTGGCACGCATTCAGCATACCAGTATAAAAGCTCAACGGGCTAGCAAGCGATTGCAGAACACGGGTAGAAAATAGTCATTTAGAGAGCTATACAAAGAAAAGATTGCCTAAATCATTTTCCAGGTTCTGTCTTATCCAGAGATCGCTTCGACGGGTAATCAGAAAGGTTCTAGTGCTCTTAGTGAGTTTTCATCCAATCTCCTAATTGCAACTAGTTTTTATTCATTATTTTTTTATTTTCTCTCTGACTCTCTCTCTCTCTTCAGGAGTTATATCAGATGCCATCAAGATTTTCTTTGGATTTTCCAAAATTCCAAGATTAAATGTAGTAGTATTAATTGAATTAATGTCAAAATGAATGAATGTATCATGATCATAAAAAATGAAATCATTAGAAATAATATACAAATACACAAAAACATTGTTCATCATATCGAAATTGCAAAGACTGTCATAAGTTCTTAGAATAAAAGAACAAAGCATCTAGAACAGTCTTCTCCTCATTTTTGCTAGCACAGGTGTCTGTGGAGCAATAGGTGCTCGCCCATCATTTCTAACATCCTCCGCTCGAAATCTTCCAGTCTCTTGGCAAGGTCTTGAGTGGTTAAATTTTTGGCCTCTTCTGCCATTGAGAATGATGTGCTGGATGTTGAGAGTGGCTCAGGATCCCAATCAAGCACTAATTCTAGCAATCCAAAAGGCGAGTCTGTCCTTACTAATCGACCGTCGGGACCTCTAACCCACTTGGACGAATCTATGATGGCTGAAAATTTAAATTGTTAGAATGATACGTGTATGACAATATACAATGTATGATCGTGAATTGTGCAGATGGAGTGAAAAAATCAATAAATTGCAATTATGCGATGCAATGCATGAAAATAAATTTTACACGCGATGGTATATGCATGTGAAAAAATAATATGCAAGCAAAAGGATATATACACACAATATGAAATGTATTTTTTCTTTTATTTATATTCTCTTTTTTTTTATTGATTTTTTTTTTGACATGAATGACATGTGATGTATATGCATGTTATGCAGCATTCACAGCCACATGCAAGCAGGTAGATCCTTCCAACCTTATTTCTCCCACACACGAGGTCGTGCGGTCTCTTTCCTAGGTGGGCTTTATCCAAGGGTTAACAGGGAACCCAATGGACGCGTATAGTGCACGGTGAAAAACCGGCGGCATAACGCTCCTATGCTAATGCACAAGCGCATGAATAATGATCAGCATGTATTTAGGCATCCCAAGTATATCGACATGGCCCTACCGAGGCATGGAAGCCTTTGGTTAGGTTACCAAGCAAGACATCTGGGTTCACCCAATACATGAGGATCCATACAGCAAGCATGGAATTACGGTTCATATCACCTAGGGAGAGTAGCTACGGCCACTATATGAACTTTGGTCATGGAAGATATTACTTTAAGGCTACCCAAGCATGATCCCTGCCGACGGGTCTATCTCATCACGAGCATAACGACCGATCGGGTCATCATTTTGATATACCATTGAGGTACGTGGCTTGGGCTGGTGATTATCCTTAACACTTCCCCAAATTGAGTGAAAATGAGGTCGTGCTTCAGGAACGCACCGGGGCTGAAAGAGGGACCAAACTAGCATAGATCTAAAGCTCTAATGAGATGTGATGCAAATTTTGAGAGAAAGCGAATTTTATAAACTAAAACTTAATTGTAAATTTTAATCAAGGTACTTTCGAGTCGAAGTCTCAAATACGTCCCCAGTGGAGTCGCCACTGTGACGCGCGCCGGATCCCCGCGGCCGCCCCTTTGATCGCCCGCACGAGGGCGATCGGGCAAATTGTGGGTCCGTCAACAGCTTACGATAAATCGCAAGCGCGTCCATGTTGGGCAACAAAGAGGTTTCATGGAGTCGCCACCCAATAGAACATTGGGAAAGTTTCTCTCTACTCGGAGAGCCTAAGACTTGCGCATTTTATCCATATTGGGCCATGAGGCCTAGGATTAACGTCTAAGTCTCGTGACACAAGAGGTGTCTTGGAGGATAACCTCTAGCCTCTTGAGCCCAAAGACCAGAGCAAGGTTCGGGACTTCTCATTTATTCGTACCTTGATTAAGTTTACAATTAAGTTTTGAGTCTATTAGTTCGCTCTCTCTCCACACGATGCAGTCTGGTCATAGCACAATTCATTCATATTTGGGAAAGCGGTAAATGAACAAATAAATAATGAAAACAGTAAATTACAATAATACAAGGAGCGGAATACAACTCCCTTTTATAAATTTGCGATACATACACGAATCGGGAGATTATTTTATTTTAAGGACTTTGGTCCTCGCATGCATTTATTATGGAAAACAATTTTATGTGATGATTTTTATTGGATAAAAATACGACATTGGTCCAAGTTTTATTTAGCAAACATTCTATTTAATAGACAACATTTGTGTGGTTGTTCTTTTAAGCACGGTCGAAAAATCATTTATTATTACAGACCACAAATACGTAAAATGCAATAAAATAGTAATTACATATTTCTAAATAAATAAATAAATGAATACATGAATAATTGCATAAATAAATAACAATAATAATAACAATAACCATATAATAACAATAATAATAATAATAATAATAATAATAATAATAAATAAATATAAAAATAACAAATAAATAAATATAATAATAATAATAATAATAATAATAATAGTAAATAGAAAATTGAATAAATAATAATAATAATAATAATAAATCAAAAATTAAATAAATAAATATAATAATAATAAAAGAAATTAAATAAATATAATAATATTAATATTAATATAATCACAAAAACAGAATAATAAATATTAAATAAAAATAATAAAAACAGAATTATAAATAAATATTAATAATAAAAATAATAAATAAATAAATAATAATATTAATTAATATTAATTAATAATATATTAAAATAAATAAATAGAAAATAGGCTTACCGGATTTCCCTCGCCGGAGACTCGTCGGAGCGGCCGTTGGAGACACCGCCAACACCGGATGGTAGATCGGAGCGCCGGGAGTCGAACGGCGGTGGTCACGCGCCGGAATGTCGCCGGAATAGGTCGGAAGTCGCGTCGGCAGCGTCCTCTCTTCTCTCGCCAATCTCCTCCACGCCGGCGCCGATGGCTGATCGGAGGCTGCCGTTCGGTGCGTATGGGTCTCCTCTTCACTCTGGCGGGGCGCGTGCGGCGGTTCGGCGCCGTGGCTGGCCGGCGAAGGCCTCGCCTCCTCCTCTCCTTTTTTTCTTCTTTTTCTTCTTCTCTCCGGCGCTCTCTCTTTTGCTCTCTCTTTTCTTTCTTTTTCTTTCTCTTTTGTTTTTCTTTTTCTTTGTTCGTCGGTTCCCTGTGCTCAGCTCCTCTTGCACTCCATTTTCCTTTCTATTTCTTTGATTTTCTGGGTCTCGGGTTCCCTCTGCTCTCTCTCTCTTTCTTTTCTTTCTCTTTTTTCTTTTCTTTTCTTCTTTCTTGATCTGCCGAGCCCCCTCTCTGTGCTCCCTTTCTTTTTCTTTTCTTTTGTTCTTCAACCGAGAGCCCCTTTTCAATTTCCTCATCTCCTTCTTTTTATTCCCTCAAATTAGGGTTAAGGGTATCCGAGTAATTTCCTCATTAATTTCCTCCTTTTCTTCTTTTCTTAATTTTAATTAATTTAACTTGATTCAAATAACACACACATTAATAAATTTAAACATTACACATTAATTAAACATTACATATTAATTACATCTTAATATAATTAAACATTGCATACATTACACATTGATATAATTAATCTATATAATTTATCTAATTAATTAAACATTCTATATTTTAACTAATTAATTTTACACATACACATATTTATATATTATCACATATATTATTTTTTCGGAGGGAATTATCAAGGATCCAAAATTATCATTGACATTTTATACTGAGCTCGGGACCCGGTGTCTACACTGGCCAAGATGACGGGTTTCTTACTTGGGACATAAATGTGAAACCCCACACCTTACTTTTATCTGCTTTTCAAGATCTGGTTGAGATTGGGTTACAGGTTAGGCTCAGATAGTTTGGAGGCAAAATTGTGGTTTTGTATTATTTTTCTTTCTTTTCTTTCTTTTTTTTTCTACTTCTTTTTTTCCTTTCTCTTTTTTTTTTTTCTTTTTTGCTTTTTTTTTCGAAAGGGTAAAAAGCTATCCTCCCAAGTTTGGCTATAAGGGTCCCAGATGGTTAATTTGTTTTGGGATACATATTTCAAATGATTGGGAGGAAAGAGTTATACTGTTGAGTTAGGTATTTATCGCGAAGGTCCTGAGTTTTATTCGTCCAACTTTTGATGGAGCTCTCGGAATTTGATCCTATTTGGCAGCACCATATGCAACCCAGATGTTGTGGATGCAAAGGAATGGTTTTTAAAATTCTATTTGTCGTCAGGTTGGTACATGTGACAGTAACGTTGTTTCAACAATGTCCTTGTTAATTTTCAGCATATCATACCTGGTCCAGACAAAGGCTCCTTTTTTCTCTTCTTTTCTTCTTTTTTTTTCTATCCCTTTTTTTTTATTTTATCATTATCTCTCAAAATTATCCTCTCTTCAGGAGTTATACTAGATACTATCAACATTTTATTTGGATTTTCCAAAGTTTTGAGGTTAGATGAGGCCGTATTAATTGGATTAATGTCAAAATGGATGAATGTATCGTGATCATAGGAAATGAAATCATCAGAAACGCTATACAAATAAGCAAAAACTGTTCATCATATTAAAATTGTCCAAATTATCACAAGGAGTTCTTAAAATAAGAAAGCATCTACAAAAAATGCAGTATCTCCATGTTGCTCTTGCAAAATGTGCCACTCAAGTGGACCAGACCCGATCATATATTTGGTGGAGGGACGGCATTATAGCTTGTCTTCTTCTTCTTTTCTCTTTTCTCGGGATCAGTGATCTATTTGGTGTCAATGAGATCCTGGACCTTATTTCTCAAAGTTCGGCAGTAGTCCGTCAGGTGCCCAGTGTGCTGATGGTAAGCACAGTATTGGTCATCTCCATGTCCCGGCTGTCCCTGATTCACGGCTGGCCTAGGCACTAAAGGTCGTAGCTTGCCCTCTTTCATCAGTCTTTCCAGTACCCAGGATAGAAAGCAGCCCAAGTTAGAGTAGTACCTCTGACTCTATCTGACCTCTGTAGCTGCTACCTTGGCTGCCTTTCCATTTCTATTACTGCTTCCAGCCCCACCTGATCTGTATCCAGACTGGTTCCCAAAGTTCTTCCCAGGAAAGTTATTTTGGTTCGCTTTCTTCGCCAAGTATGCCCCCTCGGCCTCTATAACAATATTTTTAAGTGACTCCCAATCTCTGAGCCCCTTAAAACTTAGCAAATCCCTTAGGTAAGGGCAGGAGTTCCTGATAAATAGCCTGATCTGGTCAGCGGTGTCAGGCTTTTGCTTCATCTCCATTACCCTGTTCCTCCACCTGGTGAGGTATTCATGGAATGACTCGTTGCTCCTTTGCTGTAAAAGCTCAAGGTCCTTCAAGGTGACCTCCATTCTGGTGCTGCAGTCGTACTGCTTCATGAATTCATCAGTCAAAAGGTCCTAGTCCTCTTTAGATCTCCTATCCAGCCCATGATACCAGTCCACTGCCGGACCCACTAGGCTGAGGCAGAAATACTCCACCTTTTGCTTCTTGGTTAGCCCTATGCCCTTCATCACTAGGGTGTACTGCTTAACATGCACGGATGGGCCCGAAGTACCATCGAACTTCGGCAACTCAGGCATCTTAAATCTCTGGGGCAGCAGCTCTTCATCCCCCAAATCTCTGTCCTCAGGGTTGATCCCCTTTCCAACTGATAACATTCGGGTGATAGCCTCAATTTGATGTCTCATTCCTCTCAGGGCCTCATCCTCCACTTTGGGTACCCTACCTCTCACAACTTGGTGGGCTACTAACTCCTCGGCCTCATCTTCCACCACAAAATCCTCATCGGGATTAGGGACCCTTGCCCTTCTTGGCTCAACAGGCACAACAGCTTCATTTTCATTAACGGGTGGACGGGAAGCAGCTCCAGCGAGGGGAGCCTCCCCGCGAGCAGGCGGTTCAACTTGCCCCCGAGGAGGGACTGCCGGCGCTTGTGGAGCGACAAGTGGTTGGGGAGCAATGGGTGCTTGCGGAACAGGGGGATGAACAATTCTTTTGGCCATTGCATCCATCATATCCAACATTTTTCGTTCAAAGTCCTCTAATCTCCGGGAAAGATCTTGAGTGGTTAGAGCCCCGATCTCTTCTGCCATCGAGGATGATGCACTTAGAATCACAAACAAGCACTAATTCTAGCAATCCAAAGGGCGAGTCTGTTCTCACTAATCGACCGTCAGGACCTCTAATCCACTTGGATGAATCTATGATGGCTGAAAAGCTCAGATTGCTAGAATGATGTATGATTGAAAGTGCATGGTCGTGCTATGCAGATGGTCCTCGATGAGTGAAAGATTATAATGATATAATGTGATGCATGGAAGAAATTATATGGAGGATGATATGTACATGTGAAAAATAATTTGCAGACGAAAGGATATGTACACACGCAACATATATTCTTATTATTATTCATATACATATATATTTGTTTATTTTATTATTTTATTAGTATTATTTTTTTTGACATGCATGAATGACATGTGATGTACAAGCATGCTGTGCAGCATCCACAACCACATGCAAGCAGATAGATCCTTCCAACCTTATCTCTCCCACATACGAGGTCGTGCGGTCTCTTTCCTAGGTGGGCTTTATCCAAGGGTTAACAGGGAACCCATTGGACACGTATAGTGCACTGTGAGGAACCGGCAGCATAATAACTCTCGCCTAATGTACATATGTATGGATGTTTGGCCATTATGTATTTAAACAATTCAACTAAATTAATATGGGCCCACCGGGGCATGAAAGCCTTTAATGAAAATCATTTAATTTAATTGATCTTGTTCAATATATGATGGCCCAAATAACAAGCACAGTATTATGGTACATTTCACCTAATGGAAGTATCTATTGCCGTTACATGGGCTTCGATCAAAGGTGATAATATTTTAGGTCTACCAAAGCATGGTCCCTGCCAACGGGTCTAGCTCATCACGAGCATAGCGACCAATCTTATCTCCATTTGATATACCATTTGATGGTATGAGGCTTGGGCTGGTGATTATCCCGAACACTTCTCTACAATGAGTGAAAGTAGGGTCGTATTTTAGGAATGCACCGGGGTAGATAAGGGACCAACTATCATAATTCTAAGGCTCTAGTGGATGCAATGCAATTTCGATTAGAAATGGAATTTTTGATTCTTAATAACTCAATTATAATTTTACTTAAGTCACTTTCGAAGCGAAGTTTTGATCATCCCCTGTGGAGTCGCCACTGTGACGCGAACCGGAACCAGCAAGGCCCTTATTGAGACTGCCTTTTAGGGCTCGAGGGATTGGTTCGCGTCTTTTTGATCTTGGGCGTCATGAGTCATCTTGGATGCCTCATTTCCAATAGAACATTGGAAAGGAGGATCTAGACCCATAACGCCTTTAGGCACCTTTGAGGTATTTTGGAATCGCCACCCAGTTTACAAGAAACTGGAAAATGTCTGTAACCTCTATTGGTCTAAACCAGAGATGGTGTCCGGAGCTTCACTCTTATTAATGACTTAAGTTAATAAATGAGTTTTTAAGAAATCAAAATTCCATACCTCATCTCACTCGATTATGAATTAAATTAAAGTGCATTTCATTCACGTAGGAAAGCGATAAATAACGTGGTAAATAAATAAATTACAAAAATAAAAATTGGGACAGAACAATCCTCCAAAATAAATAATAGAAATGAATACAGGAAAATGAGACAGAACAATCCCCCAAATAAAAATATAAATAAATAAAATAAATAAATAAACATAAAAAAAGATTAAAATACAACATACATAAATCGGGTTATTCATTCGATTTTAGGAATATTGGTTCCTTTTTATTTATTAAAAAATTGGAGAACTATTTTTAGGACATTGATTGAGGAAAACCTGGATGAGTGATCCCATTTTATGAAAACTAGTTCTCCATTTTGAAAGTGAGGTTTTATTGGTTAAGACAGGACATTGGTCCATTTTATTAATAAAAATCCCAAATTATTAATTGTTAGAAAAAGCGTGATTTTTCATAATGCGGATAATTAAAATATATTTTACATAACAAATAGATAAAAAAAACATAATAAAAAGAAATAAAATAACTCATATGCAAACCCTAAGCTTGGATAGTCTTTAATTCTCCGGTCCTCCGACCCGAGCACGCGTGCAACTCGCACAAAAACACAATCATTCAAGCCACAAAACAAATAAAACGAAGTAAAAATTGAGTAAGATAAATTAAGTGAATAATATGTGAACACACAACTGAATAAAGAACTAATAAACAAACTAATTAAGTAAGCCAATAAAAATAATTGAATCTTGATAAATAATATAGCAATAATATAACAATAATAATTAAATCTTGATGAATAATAATAATAATAATAATAATAATAATAATAATAATAATAAGAAAGATGACAACAATATTAAGAAATATATTAATAAAATAATAATAATATCCTTTGAAATTATATTAATATGAAATATTAAAAATGATTAGGTTAAAAAAAGATAATAAAATGGAATAAAATAAAGAAAAAAAAAACAATAAAGGATGAAAACCAAGATGAATAAATTAAGAAGACACGTGAATGGAAATTAAAGAAACACGTGAATGGCTAGACATAAAAGACAAAAATTGGCCAAGGTAATGGAAATACAAGGTGAAAAACAAGAAATGTAAAGATGGGAAAAGGGGCATCCGCGCACGACTCGTGCAAGAGGCTCACGAGCCGTGAACCTCTTGCGCGACTCGTGCAAGAGGTTCATGTCTCGTGAACATCTTGCACAAATCGCGCACGAAGTTCACGAGTCGTGAACAATTAGCACGACTCGGACAAAGAAATAAAAAAGCACGGAAAGCAAGAAAAGACTCACGACTTGCACGCAACGCTCACGACTCGAACAGAAATAAAGAGAATCAGAAAAACCTAAAAATAGGGATGAACAGAGTAGCTTCAACAGATTAACAAATTTGATAAAATGCCATCAAAACATGCATATAAAGCCACAAACATGTTTGTTTAATCATAATAGCTACTTATGATCTATGTTTGATAACAAACGATAACAAACATGCAAATAACAGATTAACAAAATCAAATGAAAAATAAACAGAGTATGTACAAAAAGAAGAACTAACAGTTAAAGCGAAACGGGAAAGAGAAAGAAAAGGGAAGAAAAGGAAAGAAAGAAAGAGATAGTGATCCAAGTATTTACCCTAAGAATGATATTTGATCTTTGATCTGCAAATGAAGAAGCTTCGTTTTACCTCGTTGCTTTTCTTGAAAATGAAGTTAAAACAAAGATTGAATCCCAAACTACAGGAATGGATTTCCTGGATTTAAGATATAATCTCATAAGCTATTTGAGAAAAACCAACTACAGGAATTGATTTCCTGGATTTAAGATATAATCTCAGAAGCTATTTGAGAAAAACCAGAATTATTTTCTAGCTCTCCCCAGTTTCTGTGTTTTTTCTTCCATCCTCCTCGTTCCTCTCTAATGCTCCCTCTAATCATTCCTCTCTCCTTTTAGCTCCGTTTTTTCAACTCTTTAAATGTTATTTGACAGGATTAGTTCATTTCCTTACCAAATCCCACGTAAAGCCATACTTTCCAACCAAATCTCCATGAAAAACGGAAGAGGAGAGTAGGAGCGCGTGAGGAAGGTGAGAGTCCCATCTCTCCCGCAAGCTGGGCCTCATGTGGTGAGGCAGCCATCTCACCAACATGAGATGGGCCTCACAAACGTGAGGTTCCATCTCACATGGGTGAGATGGGCCTTACCCTACAGGCCCCCAAAACCTGGTCTCCTTTTTTTTTTTTTTAAATAAAGCAAAATGAAAAATATTTTTTTCGAGGAAACCATCACTTCCATTTGTCTATTCGCCCGTGAACACGCATCATTCTCATCATTGGGTAACTTCAGCCTGGGCTGCCTCAGGACCCGGTGTTTACACTGATATGAATTTTTTACCTCTACACCATCCACTAATTCATTGATTATTGGATTCCAATTTGACTCATTAGGGGTAATGTGTATCTCTCCATGGCAATTCCAAACAAAATAATCCTGAACAAATCCCTTACGGAAGAGGTGATTCATAACAGTTTCCACATTATGGAACTTTTGGTTCACACAGTTTTTGCAGGGACACCTAATATGATCACCACTCATTTTTTCAAGATAAGAAGTGACGAATTTAATAAAATTCTCTACTCCATAAACGAATGATGAATTAGTCCTTCCGCTTGCATCCCGTCGATTATACATCCAACTACGATCTAATGGTTCCATTTAACCTAAATTTTTTTATTTTAACAATATAAGAAAAAAGCAAAAATTTAGTATCCCCATTAAACAGAAGTAGCAGTCGATATTCTCATTATGTTAGATTAAGCAAGATTTAAAACTTAAAACTAAAAATTTTAACAATCACACAGCAAAATATCTAAAATAAAGATGCAATGCAAATGCAATGAAAAAATAATTTTAAAAAAGAACGCAACCAAGAAGATACTGGCAGTAGATCAGCCGGGATAGCAAAAACTATATCCTATTTAGGGGCTAAAGCTGTTTCAGTCGATATACCTTCAAGATTGCTAAAAATATGCAAACGGTATTTCTAATGTACCAGATAGAATAAGCTACAAGTACAGAGCATACTTATGAATGCAAGAACAATTGTTTGAAAATATATATATATATATATATATATATATATATATATATAACATTCAATATTTTAAATAAATTAATTGCATTACTATAAATTTATACCAATAAATTTATAATAAAAGGTAAGTACAAACTCACAAAAAAGAGTCTACATATAGATTCATAATTGCTTATTTGGCCATTATTAAACAAAAGGAGGAATGTTTTACAACTGAAGAAAAAAATTCATTATAATCAATTCCCTCCGTTTGAGCATAACCTTTGGCCACCAGCCTTGCTTTATAGCGAACATCATCCTTGTTAGGAAATCCATCTTTCTTTGCATATACCCATTTGCACCTAATTGCCTTCTTTCCCTTCGGGAGACTAGCTAGCTTCCACGTATGATTCTTATGAAGGGACTGCATTTCATCATTCATGGCTTTCCTCCACTTTTCTACTTCTGAACTTTTGACTGCTTCATTATAAGTGGTAGGAATGTCATCAGTTGCAATTTGGAATGCATAAGCCACCATATCCACATAGCGAGCAGGCTTTTTGATTGTCCTTTTTGGCTTACTTAATGCAATTAATTCAGGTTGCTGTGGAGGTTTTTGGGTTAAAACTTTTTTTTTATCTGACTCCTCATCTACTATAGGAGTTTCTGCATATGCTTCATCATTTACTGGGCTAACAATTTTTCTTTCAAACTCCACCTGTTTTGGAGTACCATCTGTCTGCTCAACACTTTATTTGTCATCTTTCTCAACATGGTAGATTCATCAAAGGTAACATCCCTACTAAATATTATTTTTTTTACTTTGGATACCAACGTCGATATCCTTTCACACCAGAAGTGATCCCCATGAAAATTGCTCTCTTTGCACGTGGATACAACTTTGATTCCTTAATGCGATAGTATGCAGTGGAACCAAACACATGTAAGGAATTATAATCTGTAGCAGGTTTTCCAAACCATTTCTCCAATGGCGTTTACCACCAATAGCACTAGATGGTAGGCGATTAATGAGATGGCAAGCATATGTAACAGCTTCAGCCCAAAATTCTCTGCCCAACCCAATATTGGACAACATACACCGAACTTTCTCCAGCAATGTCCGGTTCATGCGTTCTGCCACCCCATTCTGTTGTGGTGTATTTCTGATTGTGAAGTGTATGACAATGTCTTCATCTTCACACACTTTCATAAATAGATCACTCCTGTAGTCCTTGCCATTATCTCTACGGAGATGCTTGATCCTTCGGCCTGTTTGAGTTTCCATCGTCTTTTTCCATTTGAGGAAAACTCCTAGCAACTCATCCTTACTCTTCATAGTATACACCCAAACTCTCCGGAAAAAATCATCAACAAAGGTCACATAATAGTGTTTTCCTCCCAAAGAAGCTGTCTTGGAAGGTCCCCACATATCAGAATGAACATAGATCAAAATGCCCTTGGTATCGTGGATTGATGTTCTAAATTTCACCCTTGTCTTTTTCCCTTTGACACAATGCTCGCAAAAGTCCAATTTGTAAGTTTGAACTCCTTTCAATAATCCTTGTTTCACCAAGAGATTTAAGGATTTTTCACCTGCATGCCCCAAGCGCATATGCCATAACCTAGTTGCTTCTAACTCCTTTTCATCTGTAGAAGCCACGCTGCTGTACCAATAACAGTAGTACCTTGATAGTGGTACAATCTGTTATTCTTTCGAATTCCCTTTAACACCACAAGTGCACCAGAGATTATCTTCATTACTTCATGTTTTGCTCGCAGCTCGAAGCCCTTTTCTTTTAGAGCCCCCATGAAAATGAGATTCTTTGACAAACTGGGCATATAACGAACATCTTTCAGGATTCTGATTGACCCATCATGGTTTTTCAAACGAATGGAACCAATCCCATGTGTGGTAAGAGAGACATCATTTGCTGTATAAATAACTTCATCTTTCAGTTCTCTAAATTCATAGAACCAATCCCGATTGGGACACATATGATGACTGCAGCCTAAATCAAGCAGCCATACACAAGAAGAGCTAGTTGATGATGTAACAACAAGTGAGAAATCTGAATCTTCATCATTACACTCAGCTACATTTGAATCTACAACAGCCTTTCCATTATCAGGTTTGTCTTTATTTTTTAGCTTAGGACAATCTTTCTTCCAGTGCCCTTTTTCTCGATAAAAGGCACATTCGTCTTTGCCCAATTTGGGTCTCGACTTCAATCTTCCTTTCTTTCCTTTAATCTGGCTCTGCGACCAACCTCTCACTATTAGAGTTTCTCTAGGTCCACTTGTGCTTTCTTTCTTGTCATTCTTTCCTAGTTCATAACTATACATGGTAGCACAAACTTCATTGAGAGTCACAGCAGCCTTCCCATGAATTAGAGTCGTTTCAAGAAACTCAAACTCCTCAGGAAGGGATCGCAATTACATCAAAGACAGATCTTCATCTTCAAATATCACATCCATATTCAATAAATCAGCGACTAACTGATTAAAACTGGTGATGTGATCATTTATTATGGTACCCGCAACATAATTGAAATGAAACAGCCTTTTCTTTATGTGGAGCTTGTTCTGACTGCTTTTTTTCAAGAATTTTTTCTCCAATGCCTTCATCAATTTACTTGCAGAACTTTCTTTCGAGAAAGCATACTTTTGCTCTCTAGAAAGGCACGATCGAATTTACCACATGCCAAACGATTAAGTCTCTTCCATTCTTTCTCATCAACATCATCTGGTTTCTTTTTTTCAAGGGCAATGTCTAGACCTTAGCGTCTAAAACCTCACTTTGCCACATGCCAAAATGACCCGTACCATAAAAAATTTTCACCGCAACTCTTGCATTTACCATCAAATTGGATGAGAAAGAAGAAGTGGATGAATTTGTCATTTTTGCTATAATTACTATTCAATAGCTGTCGATGCGGAATGCCAATAGCCTAAGGAAAAATCTTTTTTGATGTGAAAGATCAGACTACGCTGCAACCATAGAGCATACTAAGAAAGAACCTAGGCTCTGATACCAATTGTTATGGAAACTCGGGTTAATTTCCACCAAATTCACCTCAAATACTATTGAGCAGCTGAATAAAGCGTAAACGATTGTACTGAAAAATCACACAAGGTAAAATTCCCAGGAAAGATTGGAGGGGTCACAAATGGTCCCACTTAAAATCCAATCTCGTTAAATAGAATTTTTATAAGTAATTTAATAACATAATAATTGACTAGCAATATACCCGACAATAGCTATTAAATAGATAAATAAAGAACACTAGAATTTAACGAGGTTCGGCCAATTATGCTTACATTTTCGGATACTACCAAATTATATTTCACTATTTCAAAGAAATAATACAAGTGAAATATTTACTAAAGAGAGAAAAAATTTTTGCCTTAAAAAAGATTGGCAATTTTGGGATGATTTCAATTAGGAAAGGGGGGGCTATATTTATAGCTTAACAACTCTCATTTTCTTTAATATCTTTGCGATGTGGGATGCTTAAAAAACACCGTTGACAAACTTTGTCAACAAAAGTGAGCCACAATTGTGGACTTTTCAACACTGTAATGGTACGCTCAGATGGAGGTTTCCCTCAATTGAAGTCTTTGTTTCTTTCTGACCTGCCCAATCTAGAAGACTGGGAAGTGGAACTGACTAATATTTCTATAATATATTAATCATATTATTAATTGGTTTTAAAAAGATTCATGAGTTTAATATTTCATCATGGCTTCTCCTTGGCTACCTAGTGAAGAAAATCCTTTTATTTCTTCACCAAATGTTGAATAAAATTAAAGGATAAATTTGTATATTTTGAAAAATTTAAGGATAAAATTTTGTCTAACTAAAAATTCATTAGACGAGTCAGCATAAAAAAGCTAATTGCCATTTTATTATAATATTAGCTCCATTGCTCATGACTTCTTATAATTTATATATATATATATATATAATTACATATGTAGGTCTTAAATTATGAGTAATTATTTCTTTTTTACTTATTCAAAAAAAATATCTGATTTGAATGGAGACAATTTTTAAAATAATATTTTTAAAAAATATTTTGAAAATTAAAATTTTTTAAAAAATATTTGAAAAAATTTAAACCGCAATACATCACTGCATTTTCAAATAATGAAACTCATTTGTCAGCAAAACTTTTTATATTAAAACTGCAATAGACTACTGTAATTTTAATATTAGTATTAGGTTTAAATCACAATAAATTATTGTAGTTTCAAGCTAATTGTCATTCTGACACATATGCATTATATTATAACATGATAAAATTCATATACTAAAAATATCATACGATATATATGGCTTAGTGGCAAGAAGATTTTGTTTATATTATTGTGCTTGGTTCTGCCACTAAAGCTCTGATTTCTGTTTCTAAAAGGTACAGAGATCGATTATGGGGCTGCCCTTGGCTACCTCCGTCTCTTTTTCATCTTTAATCTGTGGGTCTACTGCAACAAGGCCGCTATTATCTCTCCAGCGCTGCCTCCACTTCCCATCGAACTCTTCTTTTCCATTGCTCCCTTTTCTTGTACGATCCTTTTCCTTCTCTCAATTTTAATTTTACCACTAAAATTTCTATAATGCATCACCGAAAATCATGGATTCGTCTTTTATGTGGTTAGTTACGGATATTTGTATAGTAGAGAACTGGAGCAATTTGAGCTAAGTCTCGATTCAGTGTTGTTTAGACTGATTGCTCTCCTCAACCCCTCTCGTCTCCAACCCTCTCCTTCAACCCCATCTATCCCTCGCCCTGTTCCAATCCCAAACCATCACCAGGTCCAACCGCGTGCTCCCTTAGTTGAGCACAAAAGGCTGGACTATGGCAGATCTGGAAAGGAACCACCATCAGGTGTTGAGCCTTTCAAAAATAGGTCTGATACTTATAATATTTTTGTTGGCAATCTCCCAAAAGGATGGCCTAACTTTGGATTAAGAAAGATTTTCTCTTAGTATGGGATGGTGGCCAGAATCTTTGTATCAAATAAACAGAGCAAAAGAGGATCCATTTTTGGTTTCGTAGCACTTTCAGGTGTACGCGACATCTATAGGGTTATTAGCAGGCTGAATGGTTCAAACAGGTGACAGAGAGAAATTCTTGGCTTTTTTAATTGAATCTGAAGTCAGGGAAAGGAAGATATGGGTGAATCTGAAAGAAAACCAATAGGCCAATGGGATACCAAAGGTGCAAAGATATGGGTCAGTTTATCTTGCTATTATTATGAACTTTTTATCTTGGAACATTAGAGGATTGAATTCTTCTATTAAGCAAAGGGTAGTGGCGGAGTGTATTACCAAAAATAGAATTGGGATGGTGTGACGCGCGCCGAATCCCCGCGGCCGCCCGTGGGACCGCCCGCTCGAGGGCGATCGGGGCATTTGTGGGTCCGTTGACAGCTTGCAATAAATCACAAGTGCGTCTATGTTGGGCAACAAGGAGGTTTCATGGAGTCGCCACCCAATAGAACATTGGGAAAGTTTCTCTCGCCTCGGAGAGCCTAAGACTGCGCTTAGTATCCATTTTGGGCCAACCAAAGGGGTCTTGGAGGGTGAACCTCTTGCCCTAAGGAGCCTAGGATTAACGCCAAAGTCTCGTGACACAAGAGGTGTCTTGGAGGGTAAACCTCTCGCCTCTTTGAGCCCAAAGACCAGAGCTGGGTTCGGGACTTCTCATCTATTTCTACCTCGATTATTCTATGATCAAATTTTAATTATCATTAATTCGCTCTCTCTCCATGCGATGCAATTGATTAAAAGGCGCATTTATTCACATTTGGAAAGCGGTAAATGAGCAAGTAAATAGTAAAAGCAATAAATTACAATAAACACAAGGAGCGGAATACAACTCCCTTTTATAAATGTGCGATACATACACAAATCGGGGCATTGCTTACTTTGAGGACTTTGGTCCTTGCATACATCATTATTAAAACTGGATATTTCTATTGTGAGGATTTTATTGGATAAAAATGGAACATTGGGTCCTTATGTTTATGAAAATCTCTCTTTATTGAATATAAAACAAATCAATTTTTATATTTAGCGAGATACAAAAAGGGTATACTCATGTGCATAAAATAATTAATGAATAAACAAATAAGGGAAATAATCAAGAAGGTTAGAAAACTAAACCGGACGGAATCCTCCGAGCATGGTAGATCGCCCCTCGAGCTCAGGACAGTCCAAGAAAATCAATATATGCTCATAAAAGGTTAATGGGTGTTAATATACAAAAGCTCAATATAAATAAAGTTCTAATAGTTGGGAGAGATAGAAAAGATTTGAAAACGTGGAGACAGGACCCAGCGACGGCCTATGCCAAGTGACCGACGGGCGTCAGTCAAAGTGACCGACATGTCCCGTCGCTCACTCAAGAGAGAGGACGTCTGTGAGTGGGGTGACCGACGGGCGTCGGTGAAACAGATGACCCGTCGGTCACCACTGTCTCCGAAAATAAACAGCAAGAAAACTCTCTTTTTCAAAGCAAAAATGGGTTCTTACCACAAAATGGGATGAAAAGAGTCAAAATAAAGAAAGATAAAGGCAAAAAGCCAAAAGAATAACAAGAATAAAGAATAAAGATGAGATAATATGGAGAATAAGTCCGGAATATTTACCCTCAGATAATGTTTTAGTGAGATTCTTAGTGTCGATTAGAGTCCCACACGCTCCACGAGAAACAAAATGAAAGGTCAGGAAAGAGGAAAATAGATTGTTTCCTTCTTAACCCTTCAAAAAGACCGACTTTGGAATCAAAAACCCGAAGAAAACTAATTAGTTTTAGTTCCTTTTTGATGGTTCGATTCTCAAATTAAAAGAAATTTCTTGATTTATGTGTTGGCTGGAAGAGAGAGAAAATGCGCTTGAATTTGGGCAGAGTTTCCTCTCTTGAAATTTTTTGGAACCCTTTTTAGGAGAAAATTCAAAGTTTTTATAGGCCAGGGCTGACCGACGGGCGTCGGATGTGGAGACGAGCGTCGGAAGAATCCTTCTGACACAAGGATTCATCCGACGGCCCTGCCATTTCCACCGACGGGCGTCAGAGAGGTTGCGTGCTCCGGGAAATCAGGTGGCGTGCTCCGGAAGAGGCGGAGCCTTCCGACGGGCGTCGAAAAAAACCACAGGCTGTTTGTGACCCTAAGCGACGGGCTGGCCTCTCACAGACGGGCTGGCCGTCTGTCGAGGAAAAATATACTTTTTGACTCAAAAATTTCCTGTTTTCTCCCCCTCTGCCTACAAAAGGTGAAAAGACTCATTTCTCGTGGAGCATGGAACTAAAACCTCCGAATCCAAACCGTTTGTACAGGCTCGGATACTGATTTCATCATAGGGTAATCTCTGATCCGGACCGCTCCGGGACACGGTGCCTATAGATGGCTATGTTGCTGGAAACTAAAATAAGGTGTATTGACTTTAAAACTACTCGAGCCTTCTAGGGCAATTTAGATGTGGATTGGGTTTCTCTTGATGCTGAAGGCAACAGTGGTGGTATTCTAATTTCTTGGGGTGCTAATTTCTTTCAGCGCAAATATGTGCGGCTTGGCTTAGGTTGTATAATGGTAGATGGGAGGTTAATGGATATTGGTATGGACTATCGGATTCTTGCAGTTTATGCTCCAACCAATGAGGCAGATCAAGAAGAATTATGGCATCATCTAGAGAACTTACTTGATACAGACTCCCCTGTTCTTATAGGTGGGGATTTTAACGCAGTGCTAAACATGGCTGACAGATGGAAGAGCAATCTGGGCAGAAAAGATAAAAAGTTCCAAGAATCTATATTCAGATCGGGACTCATCGACATTCCGCTCTTGAGAAAAAAATTTACTTGGGGGAATTCTAGTAGCAAAAGCAGGATTGACAGGTTCCTAGTAAATAAGGAATGGCTATTGAAAATTAAAGACTTCTCCCAATCTGCACTTCCCAAGAGTCTTTCAGATCACTCGCCCATTGTGTTATGTTGCTCATCATTTAATTGGGGTCCTAAACCCTTCAGGTTTATTGATGCTTGGTTAAATGATGCTAATTTCCTTAATAACGTTAAATTGTGGTGGTCAAATCTTAGCTCTTCTCATGGCAAAAATATTCAGCTCAAACTCAAACTGATCAAAAAATCTTTAGTGGAGTGGAATACCTCATCCTTTGGGAATATTGACCAGTCTATCTCTAGGCTCGAAAGAGATATTGACCTCCTAGATAGTGATCTGGAATGCAAAGATATCCATGAAGTTATCAGGAAATTCATGATTGCAAAAAGGGCTTCCCTTAGCAATCTCTTATGGGGGAAATTAAAGGCTAGAGAATCTCTTTGGAGGCAAAAATCTAGTCAGATGGCTCAGGGAAGGCGACCATAACACAAGATTTTTTCATCTTTCCGCTTCGATTAGAGGATGCCATAATCGCATTAATAAGCTTGTCACCCCAACTGGGGTTATCACGGAACCAGATTTAATTAAGCGGGAGGTGTTCAGTTTTTTTAAATGCCTTTATGAGGAAAGCTCATAGTGTAGGCCCCAATTCACAGATAATTCCTTCAAAAAGCTCTCTTCAAAATCAACCAAGTTCTTAGAACTACCTTTTACGATTGAAGAAGTAAAATCAACAATTTGGAGCTGTGATAACTCTAAAGCTCCTAGCCCCGAAGGATTTAATTTTGCTTTCATAAAAAGTCCTTGGGATATCATTGGGGAGGACATCTTCTGTATGGTTGAAAAGTTCTTTGCGGATGGAACAATTCCAAGTGGGGCTTCTTCTTCTTTATTACACTTATCCCGAAAATTAATGGAGCTGTTAAGTTAGCAGACTTTCGGCCTATTAGCTTAATTTGTTGCATTTATAAGATAATTGCTAAACTTCTTGCAAACAGGCTCAAGAAAGTGCTGGGGGAGGTGATTTCAGAAGAGCAGTGCGCCTTCATCAAAGGCAGGCAGATTCTAGATGGGGTACTTGTTGCAAATGAAATTATAGACTCGATTAAAGTTAAAGGCAAAAGTGGAATTCTTTTCAAAGTCGACTTTCATAAAGCTTTTGACTCTGTTAACTGGAATTATCTTGATCTCATCATGGAATTAATGAACTTCAGGGATAAATAGAGGAACTGGATAAAGAAGTGCATCGGCTCAGCCAAGGTGTCGGTTCTAGTTAATGGATCCCCCACACCAGAAATACATCTATCACGTGGACTGAGGCAAGGAGATCCACTCTCTCCTTTCTTATTTCTTATAGATGTAGAAGGTTTGTCGGTGCTTATAAAAAAAGCAAGTGAGGTTAGGCTTCTAAAGGGCATCTGTCCCCTCTTTGTCGAAACGAAAGAATTGTCTGTCACTCACATACAATATGCTGACGACATGATCATCTTCTTAGAGCCAAATCTGGATTACATCATTCAGATAACAAGAGTATTAAGTTTTTGCAGCTATTTCGGGATTGACAGTGAACTTCCACAAAAGCTATCTGATAGGAATTAATGTTGATCATGATTGGCTAAAAGCTTGTGCTAAATTAGTCAGATGTAAAACCCAAAGCTTGCCTTGTACATACCTGGGCCTTCCACTAGGATCTAACCCAAGGGAAAAGAAAATATGGAAGCCAATAGTAGATAAATTCGAGCGCAAATTGGCTGGCTGGAAGGGGAAGCATTTATCTTCAGCAGGACGGTTGACTCTTATCAAAGCCACCTTGATGAGTCTACCTATTTATTTCATGTCTCTTTTCAAGATGCCAAGTAGTATAGCTCGATCTTTGAAGTACATCATGAGGAATTTTTTTTGGGGCGGGACTAGCAGTGAAAGAGCTATGAGCAAAATTCGATGGGATGTGATTGAGAAGCCTAAGCATATGGGGGGTCTAGGCATTGGATCCATTACCCTTAGAAATCAAAGCCTGTTATACAAGTGGTTTTGGAAGCTTAATCCCAACAGTAAGTCCCTTTGGCACACTACAAGAAAAATTGAAAATAGAGACGAAAATTTTTTCCGTCTCTATTTAGAGACGAAAATATGTTTCCGTCTCTAGAAACTTCCGTCTCTATTTAGTGATGAAAAATTTCCGTCTCTATTTTACACATTTAGCGATGGATTATCGAAACGGTCGCTAAAAATGGCGGGATTAATTTTCCTCCAAATTAGAGACGGTATTTAGAGATGGATAAATTTTTCCGTCTCTAAATAGAGACGGAATAACTTTCCGTCTCTATTTAGAGACGAAAAATTATATCCATCTCTAAAAATAGAGACGAAATAATATTTTCGTCTCTATTTAGAGACGGTATGGATTTTTCGTCTCTAAATAGAGACGAAAATTCATTTTCGTCTCTAAATAGAGACGGAATTGTATTCCGTCTCTATTTAGAGACGGAATTACTAATTCCGTCTCTAAATTTTGGGGTTTTAAACTTACCCTTCCTTTCTTTTTTTCCCCTCTCCTTTCTCCCCCCTGTTTCAGATCGCTGCCCCCTCCCTTCGTTGCCCGAGCCATCCGCCGTTTGGTCCCATCGCCGCCGTCCAGTAGACGCCGGTGAGGTTATTTTTTCCCTCCTCTTGCTTTTTTTCCCCTCTTCTTTCTTTCCCCTTTCTCCTGCTATTTCGCTGCCCCCCTGTACGTTGCCCATCGCCGTCCGGTCCCCTTGCCACCGAAGAGTCGATGCCGGCGTTGTTCTCCAGCCCGTCGCGTGCTCCGGCATTCCTCCTCCGGCGAGATCTGCATCAGGTAATATATATTTTTTTTGATTTTTTGAATTATTATATGTAATATTATATTTAAATGTAGAATAATTATCTGTTGCTGTGGTTTTTTTTATGTAGTTATATTTTTCTGTATTTAAATTGTCTTATAAAATTTAATTATTTTAGAATTATATAGATTGGTCAGTGGGGAATGACATTACGTTTGTTCTAACAGTAATAATAATAATATATATATTTTTCCTATTCAAATGAATTGAATTTCGTTTGTTTTGAACTGGAAATGAATTGAATTCGAGCTACTTAGAATACTGATATTGAAGGTTCACTCCCAGGTTCCATTGTCATTTCCTACTTCTTCTTGCTTTAGTTTCTTGTAAAAATATTTATAAGAAGTGTTATATATGACACTTAATTCATTTTTGTTTTGTTATTTTCATAACCTAAAAAATAAAATTAATAATTTATGGGTGGTACAGTGCTGATTAAAAAAGATTTTGCTCCTTTCTAAAAAGAGCAGAGTAGAAGGCAACAATACAGGTTTGGCTCCTTATCATCTTGAATATTTCTCTCTTTCTATATGGCTTTATTTTATGGGCAAGAGTCAAAGCTGCTAGATTACAAGTTTAAGCTACACAAGCCATTTTCCAAATGAAAAGATTGCAAACACGTGAACCTTTTTTCATAAAGTAGAAAAGGCCTAAACACTTAGACAACATTTATAATTGACAAATTTTCATTGTTTTGTATGTATATTACAAATTAATGAAATGTTACATATCTATGAGTTTCAGAAAATTAATGGTGTATCACTACAAAAAAACAGATGAATAGCGACTGAAAATAGCGACCGCATTATTTCGTCGCTATTTTGCGGCTATTTTGCGACTGAACGACAATTTAGTCACGAAGAAGATCAGAAGGACATTTTAGCGACTAAACAGCGACGGAGTATGGAATTCAGTTGCTAAAAAAGGCGCCAAAAATTGGCGCCTTTTTAGCGACTAAATTTGCGATTTAGTCGCAAATAATTAGCGACTGATATTTAGTCGCTAAATGTAGCGACTAAATTAGCGACGAAATTTGAGTCACTATATCAGTATATTATGACGTCATTTAGTTATTTAGCGACTAAATTATTCTGTCGCTATTCCATCGCAATTTTTTGATTAAAACACAGAAATAAGAAATAAACCTAAACCCCCAAATCAGTAAACCTATCTGATTGAAAATCGAAGGAGCCCCGAAATCGCCCATCCCCCCAATTGCTGTAGACAGCCGTGATCGCCGGCAGCGTAAACGGCGACATCATCTCCGGTTTTTGCATTTCAGCGAGAGGTAAGTGTATTTCGACTAAATCAGTGTATTTTTTTTAACGAATGGATGAGCTACTGTGTAAATTTGGCTAAAGTAAATTTGGTTTGATTTTCTTGAGTCTTCCAGCGAGATTGTAGTCGAGGAGGTGGAAGGAGAAGGGAGGTCAGAAGCACAAGCCAATCGAACGTGAGTTTGCACAGGACAGGTATGTTCCACTTCACCTCCTCTGTTCTGGGTGTTATTTGCTTCTGTTTGTGGTGTGATGAGACCCGAAAATTGTTTCTGTTTGTGAAGTTTCTGGGTATTGTTTAAAAGTTTAAACAAGCTTCTTCGTTTTTTATAATTTCCTTTCTCTGCCAGATGGGTTTTGTTTTTTCTCTCAATGCACATGAACTGCAGTATCTAGTTTTTGGTATTTTGTTGTAATATTATTTAGAAGTGAAAATTGAAAAAGGTAGCAGTTTGGTCATCATCTTTTGATGCAAATTTCATCCACTTACCTGTCCAATATATAATCTTCAATCTCTAGTGCTCCACTTTACCCATTCTTTGATTATAAAATGCTATTTATTTGTTTATTCATATACTACTTATGCCTATCTAATTAGGCAAATATTACAATAGTGCACGTGTATAACAGTACACACCGTCAAATTATAACAAAATTTTTTTTTATTTTTTATTCAATTGATGGTGCATGTGTGTATATACCGTTAATGCACGTGTTTAACTAAATATATTTCATTAAATTAATGGCTGTAACATATAATCAGATGCCAAATTTGTGAAATTGCGAATGAGATTTTAGTCAAGCATTATTTTGGCAATAAAAGTTTGGGCAATGGAGAAATAATAATATATTTCTGTCCCTACTGATTCGTATTTATTGGGTGGACATATATATAATTTTGTCTTAATGTAATGCTATTCAAACCTTCATTTTCAATTTCTTGCAAAGCTTACTGCGATTAGGTTTAGTGTTTTATATATTAGTAATTCCATGATAGTTTATAAAATAAAATCGTAAATAATTTCCGAAGATGGCAAGACTTGTTTTCAAAAGGAATTCTTATGGTTATATAATCAAAACTACAAACTTCATGTTTATGGTTATATATATATATATGTATTATGTTGTTGCTTATGTAATAAATCTATATTTGACTTTCATATGAATAAACAACGTTATGAGTAAATAGAAAAGCATGTTTATAATGGAAAGACTTTTATTTATGTATAACCTTGAGACTAAAATTAGTTATTTTCAACTTTTATTGAAATAAGGGAATACACGTAAGATGGATTTCATAGATCGTAGTTGGATGTATAATCGGCGGGATGCAAGTGGAAGGACTAATGCCTCGTTCATTTATGGAGTAGAAAATTTCATAAAATTCGCCACTTCTCACCCCGAAGAGATGAGTGGCGATCATATTAGGTGTCCATACAAACAATGTGTGAACCGCAAGTTCCATTCTGCGGATACAGTTATGAATCATCTCTTCCGTAAGGGATTTGTTAGGGATTATTTAGTTTGGAATTGCCACGGGGAGACACACATTACTCTAAACGAGTCTAATTGGAATCCATTAATGAATAAATCACTGGATGGTGGAGAGGTAAGAAATTCATATCAGCAAATGGTAGTAGATGCAGCTGGATGCACTTTTAATCCTGAGAACACTTGGCAACAATATAATGCAGCAATCGCTAATAATGATGGTAATGAACAAGTATCTCTACCAAATCCTAACATCCCTGGACCCTCAAATTTTTATGCAAATGTTATGGATGAGGCACCGAACCCACAATGCCAACAATTTTATGATCTTTTTGAATCTGGGAATGCAAAACTGTATCTTGGTTGTGATAACCATTCCCAACTTTCTGTAGTTGCAAGGATGTTGCATGCTAAATCGGAATTCAATCTTTCAGAGAGGTTTTTTGATTCAAACATCCAATTATTTAAAGAAGCTTTGCCTGAAGGTAACATATTGCCACATAATTTTTACCAAACAAAAAGTCTTGTAAGAGGCTTGGGATTGCCAGTCCAAAAAATCGATTGTTGCAAGGAGGGATGCATGTTGTATTGGCATGAGGATGAAAACTTAACCCAATGCAAATTTTGTAATCACCCAAGATTCAAATTGTGTGCCGGTTCCCGTAAGCAAAGGTTGAAAGCATATAAAAAGATATATTACTTTCCTCTAACACCTCGGTTGCAACGGTTATATCAGTCAAAATTGACAGCAACTCATATGAGATGGCATCATGATCATGTCCAAAATGATGGGGTCATGCAGCATCCTTCTGACTCTATAGCTTGGAATCATTTCAATGAAACTCATCCGTCATTTGCTGCTGAGATTAGAAACGTTAGGCTGGGTTTATGCACAGACGGTTTTCAACCCTTCGGGCAATATGGGAGGAAATACTCGTCATGGCCGGTAATTGTCACGCTGTACAACCTACCCCCTTGGATGTGTATGAAAGAGCCTTATATGTTCTTAACTACTATTGTGCCAGGGCCCAATAATCCAAAGCAAAAAATTGATGTATATCTACATCCCTTGATTTATGAGTTAAATAAATTGTGGAACATTGGGGTGTCAACATATGATGTGTCGACCAAGCAGAACTTTATGATGCGAGCTGCCCTTTTGCGGACAATCAATGACTTCCCAGCATATTCAATGTTGTCTGGTTGGAGTACATCTGGAAAATATGCCTGTCCCTATTGTATGGAACATACACAATCTTTTAGAATAGAGAGTGGTGGAAAGCAAACCTGGTTTGACAATCATAGAAAATTTCTTCCCCAAGATCACCCATTTAGGAGAAACAGGAGGAATTTTAGAGTCGGTCATGTTGAAACAATGCCACCGCCACCAATTAGAGATGGGGTAGAAATTCTGCAAGAAATTGAGCAGTGGGGGCTAGTCAAAGCAACTGAGCTTGATGCTGACGAGATTAATGGGATTATATGTCACTCTTGTGGGTGGAGGAAATGAAGCATATTTTGGGATTTGCCTGATTAGAAAACAAACATGATAAGACATAATCTTGATGTAATGCATATTGAAAAAAATGTCTTCGACAATGTGATTAACACCGTTTTGAATGTTGAAGGAAAAACAAAAGACAATGCGAAGTCTCGTGCTGACTTAGAGAGATATTATTTCCGTCCAGAGTTGTCAATGGATCCAATCAGTGGCAAATTTCCAAAAGCATGTTACACATTGGATAAGGAAGAAAAAAAAGAACTATTTAATTGGCTGAAAGAACTAAAGTTTCCGGATGGATATGTTTCGAATTTAGGGCGTTGTGTCAACATGGTGAAACTTAAATTATTTGGCATGAAAAGCCATGATTGCCACATATTTATGCAACGTTTAATTCCTGTTGCCTTCCGTGAGTTGCTTCCTGGTAATGTGTGGCAGGTTCTTACAGAGCTAAGCTTATTTTTTAGGGACTTGACATGCAGTACTATTCGAGCGTTGGACATGTAGGCATTGGAGTCCAACATTCAACAAATCATTTGCAAACAATAAAAGATATTTCCTCCGTCTTTCTTTGATTCAATGGAGCACATAATGATTCACTTGCCACATGAAGCAAGGGTTGTTGGACCTATACAATATCGTTGGATGTATCCATTTGAGAGGTAAGTACTTTATAAGTTGAACACTAAGGTAGTAAATATGTATGAATTATTTATCTACATGTGCCATACGCAGGTACCTTAGAACTCTTAAAAAGAAGATTGGTAATAAGTCATCAGTGGAGGCATATATTTGCAATGCGTACTTACTCTCAGAATCCTCCAATTTTTTCTCGCATTATTTTGAACCTCATGTCAGTACCAGACACCGACGTCCTCCTCGTAATGATGATGGAGATTGGGAGGAAAATAAATGTGGTAATTTAAAAATTTTCACCTATCCGGGCCGAACAAGCTCAGAAATTGGTAACAGATCACTAACATCTGAGGAGTATAAAGCAGCTCATACTTACATTTTACTTAATTGCGAAGAGGTCTCTCCGTTCTTGAGGTACATAATAATCATATATATGATTTTGATGAATGGATATACTTGGATTTTTGCAACTTTAATTTGTTTGTAATTTTTTTGGTAATCAAGTATATATTGCGACAACTTACGTGAGAAGTATCCTCATCTTACACCAAGTCAACTCGATGCAAATATTGACAACTACTTTGCGGATTGGTTCGAATTATATGTAAGGCCTTAAAAAATACATATTAATAACATATAAATGTTATACAAGATGGTAATGATGATAACTTAACTATGTTTTATTTGAGGAGCATGTCCGTTACAATGGAATTGAAAATGAATATCTCACCAGCTTGTTGCAAAAACCATTGCAGAGAGTGAAGTGTTACTCAATCTATTTTGTCAATGGATATAAATTTCACACCAAATGTCATGGTTCTGAGAGATATTCAATGAATAGTGGAGTTTGTGTAAAAGGGGCAAACTCAGTTGACAACGAAGGTGATTACTATGGATGGATTGAAGAGATCATAGAGATAGAATACCTGTCATTAACAATAAAGCGAACTGTATTATTCAAGTGCCATTGGTTTGATCCCAGTTTAGACATTGGTCTTAAGATTCACGGGCAATATAGACTTATTGATGTAAACCAACAACGTCGGTTCAACCAATATGAACCATTTAGCCTAGCAATGCAAGCAACTCAAGTGTACTACACAAGATATCCATCTTTAAGATCGGACAAAGCTAACTGGTTGGCTGTGTTTTCGATTAAACCGAGGGACTACGTTATGCCATCAGATGTAAGAGATGACAGTGCTGCTACAGAATGTAATGCATTCCAAGTTGATGAAGTTACTATGCAAGATATTACAATGGATGCTTGTAATGACGATGATATGAATTTGCATGACCCTGCGGGAGGGGTACTTGAACTTGATAACATTGATGAAATTGATCAAGAACTTGAAGTGGATGACAAAGAGGAGGAATTTACAGATTACGATAGCGACAAGGATGACGAAGAGGAATTGCAGAATTCATCATATAGTGACTAATTGAATAACTGTAATGTTTATAATGCTCATGTGTTAAATTGTGAGATATTTTTTTTAATGCATATTTTTTAGTGGAATCACAAACAATGCTCATATACTTATGAAATTACCAGTTATATTTGATAAACACACTTATGTATAGTTCACCATTGTGCAGGTATGGGTCGTGGTAGAGGTAGAGCTTTTACAGGTACAGGACGTCGGGGAGGACGATGTGAAAGGGATTTAGCAACTCCACCATTTGGAGATATGCCAGATATCCCAGGAGACCCCACATCCGTGACTGTACCATCACCTCCTGCGACATTTTCGCCACCACCATCAACCCCAAGTCCGCACACGACACACAGCAGTACATCTACTACATGTGAAGTGTCCACCGAAAACATGAGTAGATTGTACATTACAGTAAATCAAAAGGGACTGTGAGTATTTACCCATATAAATTGCAAATAACTTATAGAAATATATCTAATACATTGCTTTTATTTTATATAATATTCAGGCTTGAACCATCCTCTCAGTGCTCTAGAATTATAACTAGCAGTTTCCATCAGCGTACCGACCTTAATGGGGTTAGTTGGAAGGAGGTTGCTAGGGAGATTAAGGAGTTTTACTGGGGAGAATTCAAGGTACACGCACGTACTTACTCGAAATTAATATACATTTTATAACATACTTTATGATTCAATTTATATTAAATTAGTGACGATTATAAATACTAATGAACCAATTGAAATACAAATGTAGAAAAAGTGCCATTGGGATGCTAGTGTCAATGGTCTTGTCAGGGCGGGTTGGGAAACAAAGGCTGCTCAAAGATATAAAGATTATGTGCACAACGTTAAGATCTCCAAGGAAAAGCCTAAAGATTTTTCGGAGGCTGCATGGAACCGGTGGAATCAGATTTTTAATCTCCCTACTCGCATTCAAATCTCTAATCAAAAAAAGATCAATCATCATGGAGGGTCTGATGATAAGGCTTCTGGATCATATACTGGTGGTACCATATCTATTGGTGAGCATGTCTCGCACCTGGTAAGTACTTTAATTATAATATATTTAAATTATACTTTTATGTTATTGACTTGGAATCATTTACATCATTTTGCTAACGGGTATGTTCATTTCATTTTACTCCAAACGGTTTGCCTTTTGAATTTGTAATATATAGAACCAACTAATTATTAAAACACATAGATATTTGAATTGATTGACAATACAATTATTGAATGATTGATTAATGTAGAGGAGGATGGAAAAATTGTGTTGGAGTATGTTGAGAATATTGGAAATAATTTGTGATTTATAGAAGTGTTAAATGGATTTTTCTTTACAGGAGGATGGCAATAATATGGGGAGGTTCAGCCAAAATTTTTATTTATTTTTCTTGTTGAGGAGACATGCATATTGTTTAACAGTATATTTATATACATATATATATATATATATATATATATATATATATAAAGGAGGATGGGAAAATTGTGTTTGGAGTTTAATGAACAGATTGGAATACTTTTGTGATTTTTAGAAGTGTCAAATGAATTTTGCTTTACAGGAGGATGGCAATAATATGGGGAGGTTCTGCCAAAATTTTTATAGAATTTTTTGGAAATTGTTCACTTTACATAATCAAGTAAAATAGGATAATAACGTAAAACAATGCAAGTGTATGTTTTAATTATGCATGAAAATATTTATCTTCAGAACTCGTAGTCATTTATTTTTTCGATAACTGCTTTATACTGCACATATTGTAGGAGAAGGAGTTGGGTCGACCTCTTACAATTCCTGAGGCTTATTTGCACACACACACCATAAATCATGATGGAAAGACTTATGTGGCGGATCGTAGCAGGGAGGTGCATGTAAGTAGCAATTAGTTTAATAGTTACTCATGTTTTAAGTTATTTAAATGTTAAATTGTTGTGAATTATGTTATGTTTTCATATTAATGTTTATTTAATATTGTTGTCATTTTATAGGAGCGGTGTGAACAACTCCGAGCAGAGAGATCGCAAGAAGAGTCATCTGTCGATGAGTCGGAGTTGTTTATGGAGGCGGCACGATGTAATAAAAGGAGAACAATATATGGTTTAGGCTCATATGCGCCTCCTGGTCTTTATCCATCTGGTCCATCACGTGATGCTGGTACGAGCGCTGCAAGTCATTCTGGTGGTCCATGCCTGACCAAGGAAGATGTTGAGGAGATTGTAGCACAAACTATTCATTCGTTGCTTCCTCATATGGCCCCTCAGCCGCCAGCCACTCAGCCCGATACCACTATTGCATCGCCCGCACCGCATGATGATGTTGGGCCTTCAGGTGCACACGATCCAGACCCGCATAATGATCCTCATTTTGGTAGGGGCGGCAGTACTTCCAGATGACTTTATATATCTTTGTTTTTTATGATATTTTTAGTACATTATAAAAATATGTGTGTTACGATAAATTTATATAATTTTTCAGTACGTTTAATTATTTATGCAATATGAATTAATTAAAATTAACTATATATATGTGTTTTAAATTATATGTTTATAAATTTGATTATATTTCAATTTCTATTCATACGAATGATATTTTTTGATTTTGTCTATATAAATTTATTTTATTGTTAAATGAAAAAAAAATTATTTAAAATTTTAGCGACGGAATTGCGACAAAAATTCCGTCGCTGAAATCAGTAAATTTTCGTTAGCGACAGAAGTTAATTTCGTCGCTAATTTTAGCGACGGATATTCTTACGACTATACGTCGCTAATTTTCACTTAAACTAGCGACGAAAAATAGCGACAATATTTTTAGTCGCTAAATATTAGCGACAAAAATTTTCGACGAATATATCCGTCGCTATATTTCTACGACGACTAAATAAAATACTGATTTGCGACTAATATTTGATGATATTAGCGACTAAATTTTAGTCGCAAATTTTAGCGACTGTTTTTAAATTTAGTCGCTATTTTGCTTGCGACGGCCTGAATTGCGACAATTCATCGTCTTGTCGCTATAACTAAATAGCGACGGAATTTGGGATATTAGCGACTGAATTTGCAGTCGCTATTCTCCCTTTTTTTTGTAGTGTATGTTTGTAATTTATATTATGTGACTATTATTTATAATTGTGTGGTGTAGTGAATTTGTATGTGGTATTTATTTTGTATATTATTTGTGTACATATATGGTGTTTTCAAATTGTTGGCTAATTTGCGGATCTAAAAAGGCCGACTTTTTAATTTATGGCCTAAGAAAAGATAAGTCTTTTTAGTTGTTATTCCCTTCAATAAGTAATCTGTGGATAAATTGAGTCTTTCTAATCATGAAATGTGTGGTGTGCCATGTAAAAAATTACGGTGTATTTATTCTTAAAATATCAATTTTAGACTTAATTATATAATCATACTCCTCATTCTAATCATAACTTATTAGAATTCTCACCTTCTAAGTTTAGTCCATCCTTTATCAACTTGTTTTTTTTCCGCATTATGGTTGTGTTGTTCCGTTCCTTTCATTTCTAATTATTGCAACTTAATTCATGTACTATTTAAATTTTATATGTATTGTACAAATACATACATTAAGCTTAACCTTTTTCTTTTTGTTTTATATTTCTCAAAAAGCTTTTTATTGGAATTCCTCAGTTGATCACCTAATCTAAACTGTATGGGAGAAACGTGCTCGTGTACGTTACAAGGACATGCTTAACAAGTTGCACACCAAGGGTCAAAGACCACGGTACATAAATGAAAAAATTTGGACAAATTGGATGCACTACTGGTCATCAACAGAGGCCCTCACAATTACCGATCGGAATTCTACTAATAGGAGGGGAGGAACAGAGGGAGTTAGCATTTCTTTACACACTGGAGGAACGTTGTCCCATCGCGAGCATGCTGATAGACTCGTAAGTATTCATACATCTTAATTTATACAAGCTACTTTTTATTGCAATTGTGTATAAATTATTTCCTCCATACGGAATTTTTTACCGGCAATATATCACATCTTGATAATAGGCTAAATATTTCATTGCATGAAGGAGGATGGGAAAAATATTGTGTAAGGAGTTTGAAAAGGATTTTGATTGTTGATAATGCAATTCTAAATATATTTTCATGCTTTTTAAACAGGGAGTTTGTTACAAATTAAGGGGAAATTCTGCTGTAATTTTTTTAATCTATAGCCAAGTGTTATTGTATTTTGAGTTAGAATTGTTTTCGCTTAGTATTAAAATATTAACATATATGAGTATTGTTGTGGTTTTTTCATATTACTTTTGATACAAATTTAAGGAATATTCTGTTCAAATGTTGTTGACCTATAATTTATTTACAGGAGTCTAGTATGGGCAGAACACCGTATCCTCATGAGTTATTTATGCATACACATATGCGAAATCATGACGGTGTCACATTCGTCAGCGATCGAGCTAGACAAGTTCATGTATGATTTTTAAAATTTTTACTGTTATTTTTCTATATGTTCTTAGTTTTAGATTACTCTTAAATAACATTCGAATTATTTTTATTACAGGAACGGGTACTAGAGAGTCTTTAGAGTCAGCAGGCAGATGGTGATAATGTCGATCATGCAAGAGTATATTACGACGCAGCTGGCGGTAGGGACCGCCGTGGACGGGTCTTCAGCTTGGGCTCTTATGCAAATACTTGTTATTCGCATGCCACTTCATCCTCTACGGCGACGGCGAGTAGATTTGTGATGAATACAAATGAGGTTATTGAGCTTCGCAGCACAGTCGACCATTTAATGAACCGCATTAATAGGTTAGAGGATTTCATTAGCCGAAATGTTCATGTACCGTCGGCTGATCGTCCACAATCACCTCCATCTTAATTACTGTTTTAAATTTTTTCAAGTACTTTTGCTTGTAGTCTTACTAAATTACATATATATATCAATACATTACTATTTATACTTTTATTTAATTTACTTAATTTTTATTTAATACTTGTTTAATTATATAAATTTTGGCAATTATAGTTTTTTTATTAAAAAAATATGAATTAAAAATAGAATTCGAGACAGAAAATATAGTTAATAATTATAATTAAAAAATATAATTAATAATATATTAAAAAAATATGTATTTAATTTAGAGACGGAAACGAATTTTTCGTCTCTAATTAGAAACGGAAAGATTATTTCCGTCTCTAAAAATAGAGACGAAAAGGAAATTTTCGTCTCTATTTAGAGACGAAAATAATTTTTCTGTCTCTAAAAATAGAGACGGAAACGAAATTTTTGTCTCTAATTAGAGACGGAAAATTCGTTTCCGTCTCTATTTTTAGAGACGGAAAGATAATGACCGTCTCTATTTTTAGAGACGAAAATAATTTTTCTGTCTCTAAAAATAGCGACGGAAAATTTCGGTCTCTAAATTTAGAGACCGCAAAAATAGAGACGGTATTTTTCCGCCTCTATTTTTAATTAGAGACGGAATTCCGTCTCTATTTTCCTGATTTCTTGTAGTGGCAAGTGCTAATATTCAACAAATATAAAATCAGAAAATGCCTTATCCCGGAGGCCATCTCAAATAAAAAATCCTCTTCCATTTGGAGAGACATTAATAAGGCAAGATCCTTACCCTCATTTTCTAACTGTCTGGTTGTTGATGTTGGAAGTGGAAATTCATGTTTATTTTGGCACGATGCATGGATTCTAGAGGTTCCCTTGAAGACCAGGTTCCCAAGGGTTTTTAGTATCTCTCTCCTAAGAGATGTGGTGGTTAGGGAGTGCGGGCACTGGAATGGAAATGTATGGGTATGGGAACTTAAATGGAGAAAAATTTTGATGTAATGGGAACTTGAACGACTTAATGAGCTCATGTTAATCCTCAATTCTGTCTCTCTTTCTCGGAACATACTTGACAGAAAGGTGTGGACTCACAGCCCAAATGGTAACTTCTTAGTAAAAGATGCATCTCTCTTACTTTTTTAGGAGATTGGCTTAACCTCAATAAATCTAAAGGCTTATTCCCTGCTTCTTTGGAAAAGCTTGGCTCCCCCAAAAGTGGAAATCTTTATGTGGTTGAGCTTATGGGGTAGAATCTGCACAAAATCATTTCTGGCTGAACGGGGTATTATATCTTATAATGACAATCTCTGCCCTCTGTGTAAGAAAGAACCTGAGCTTGTGGACCATCTTCTTGTTATGTGCCCCATCTCGATGGAGCTATGGTATAAATTAATCAACTGGTGGGGATGTTCTTTTTGCATTCCTAATTTTTTCTCTGATATGATAACCCAATGGATAAGCCTCGCCAAGGGCAAGCTTCAACAGAAAATGTGGAATATTGTCTTCCTAGCCTGTATTTGGACAATTTGGTTAGAAAGGAATGCTATTGTCTTCTCTGGAAAAAAATTGGTGGCTTCATCCCTATTTCATCTTTGCCTTGCTTGAGCCTCCTTTTGGATAAAAGCACACAAAGATTTAGAGATGCTTAAGGGCCAGGAACTATTAATATCTGCTGATGGCATCAAAAAACTCAACTTGTCCCATGTCATTAAACCTAAGTTGGTATGGACTCCACCCCCTCTTGGTTCCCTCAAGTGGAACACCGATGGTTCATCATTTGGGAACCCCGGTCCTTCTGGAATTGGAGGTTTCCTGAGAAATGCGGGAGGTTCGGCCTTATTTTTGTTTTCTTGTAACATTGGGATTGGCAATTCTATTTCTGCTGAAATCAAGGGAGTCCATAAAGCCCTTCAGATCTCCACGGAGTTTCTCTCTAATTTGGACTTGGAAATTCAATTTGAACTTGACTCAAAAATTGTAGTCTCCTGGTTGAACGGTATGGCTGATTGCAGGCCCTGGAAGCTGGGAAATATCCTTAATGAGGTTAATAACTATCTCTCTAAACTTAAAAAAGTGTCTTTCACTCATGTCCAGAGGGAAGAAAACTGCTTTGCAGACACGCTAGCCAAACAAGGTGCATATAGAGACTCAGACTTTGTAGCTTGGTTGATCTAATTTTGTTCGTGAGCTTGATTATAGTGCAGGTGGACTGGATTTTCTACGCTGTTGGGAATTAATTTGTAGCAGGAGCATTAGGTGTTCTACTCTGTTTTGGATTTTTTAACAAGCTTTTTATTGCTGGGTAGCTTCTGTTAGCTCCCACCTTTTATCTAATAATATATCTACAGCTTATCAAAAAAAAAAAATTAACTATGAAGGAAATTAATTATGTTGTTTGTGTCATTTCTATACCTTTGATATGGTAGTAGAGTTATGTGAAAGAGGGTATGACATCGAAAAATAATAATGACCATAATAATAAAATAAAAGAAAAAGTCGGAATACCCTATGAAAATAATCAAGTTGCCATTGATCTCTATGGCTCCCTGTATTGTAAGATTCTTAATTCATCATGAAATATGTTACATTTTTGCTTTTGGGTTCAAAATTAGAGATGCAAATCAGAATGGCAGAGCCTCTATTTTTAATAACAATGTATCCCAACCATGTGCTACCATATATAAAAGATTACATGAATCATATGAACATGAATTGTTTTCTTTATTGATATGTGAATATTAGCTTATGTGTTTTTCTTATTTGAGCTAAAGTTAAAATTATTGGCAGAATGCATAGCAACTGTGTGAGAACTGAGAGGGGTGATACCTGTGGAAGATAATCACATAGACAACAAGAAAATGAAAGCAGATGAACAGGTGGGTTAGAAAAGCTAGCCTTCCCTAATTTTCCTGTGGTTAGTTAGTGAACAAGCTATTTAGCATAATCATAGTTGGTTGCTAAGTTCTTGAATTCAAGCTGTTACTAAGACCATATGAAGTAATACAAAATTCCCAACTTTGGACAATTTTTAATTGTGTTTTACAATCTTAAATATTCTTGCCTTTTCTTCCTCTTCAGTTTAATTTGGGATTGGGGTCTCATTTTAAGGTACAAGGATGTATCCATGTTTAGCCTCAAATGTAAAGGTTCCAGTATTGTTAAGCGGTGACTTTAATGCAGTTCTTAATATCGAAGACAGGTGGAGCTCTGTGTTAAATAGCAAGGATTTGCCTTTCAGGAGTTCGTGTCGACTTCTAATCTTATTGATCTCCCTCTTATCGGGAGGAATTTCACCTGGAGCAACTCTGTTAGTAGTAGTAGACTGGACCGGTTCTTGATAAATTATCAGTGGCTGTTGAAAATTAATTATTGTGCTCAATGCAATCTTCCAAAGGGAGTTTCTGATCACTCTCCTATTCTCTTGTCCCTACAAAAGGTCAATTGGGGACCTAAACCTTTTCGTTTCTTAAATTGCTGGTTCCAGCAGCAAGAATTCTTAGAAAAAGTCAAATTGTGGTGGTCTGAAATTGGGGTATGGGGAGCTGGTAATCCATTAGCCAAACTCAAACAGTTGAGAAAACGTTTGGGTACCTGGAAAGAATTGGAATTGAGAGACTGGAACGTGACATTGAAGCTCTAGATTGCGACTTGGAGTGTGCTAATATTCATGAAGTTATAAGGAAGTACATGCACATTAGGCGGGCTGAGCTTCAAAATGAATTATGGAAGAAACTCAAAGCAAAGGAGTCTCTTTGGAGACAAAAATCCAGGGAAAAATGGGTCAAGTGAGGGGACAGGAATACAAAATTCTTTCACCTATCTACTAAAGTCAGACAATCATCAAATAATATCTGTGGCATTCTTATAGAACAATCTCTGATCAAAGATCCGGAGCTAATAAAGATGAAAATCCTCAATTTTTACACAGAACTCTTTCAGGAGAAAAATCTGAATCGACCCTTATTGCCACCTAATTTTTTCAAGAAGCTAACTCTGGAATCTGCATCCTCGCTAGAGCAGCCCTTCTCTTTGGAAGAAATTAGAGCAGCTATCTGGAGTTGTGATAATTCTAAAGCCCCCGAACCAGATGGTTTTAACTTCGGGTTTATAAAAGCAGCATGGGACTTCATCGGAGTTGACATCTGCAATATGATCCAAGACTTTTATGAGTCTAGGAAACTCCCTAAAGGTATCAATTCATCATTTGTGACTCTGGTTCCAAAATTTAAAGGTGCTATGAAAATAAAAGACTTTCGTCCCATTAGCCTTATTGGATGCCTTTACAAAATTGTTGCAAAAGTACTAGCCAACAGATTAAGATCAGTTTTGGATGGGATAATTGGAGATGAACAGAGTGCCTTTTTAAAAGGAAGATTCATTCTGGATGGTGTTATGGTGACAAATGAATTAATTCATTCCTTACAAAGTACGAAAAGTAGTGGGGTTATGATGAAGATTGATTTCCATAAAGCCTTTGACTCTGTCTCATGGAGCTATCTTGAATCTGTTCTTGTACAAATGAATTTTGGAGCTCGCTGGAGAATGTGGATCAGGGAATGTATTTCAACAGCTAGAGTTTCTTTCTTAATGAATGGCTACCCCACCAAAGAAATTTCTCTCTTAAGGGGTCTTAGACAGGGAGACCCGCTATCCCCATTTCTTTTCCTTATAGCTGCTGAAGGACTCTCCAGGCTAGTGAATCAGGCTACTTCTTTGAACCTCTTTTCGGGTTTACTCTCAAACCCAAAAGACCCCTACAACCAAATGATATCCCATCTTCAGTATGCAGATGATACGATTATCTTTGTCCAACCTGATTTGGAAATGATCCTTAATGTAAAAAGGGTTCTCAGAATTTTTGGGGAAATCTCGGGTCTAGCCATAAACTTCTCAAAAAGCTCTATCCTTGGGATTAATGTGGATGAAGAGTGGCTCAAATACTGTGCCAAGGCTATAAAATGTGGAATCCAGCGCCTACCTTGCAATTATTTGGGATTTCCCCTGGGTGCTAATCCCAGGAAAACCCAAACCTAGATGCCATTAATTGAAAAAGTTAAAGCTAAACTGGCAGGATGGAAGAGATCTCACTTGTCTTATGCAGGAAGATTAACTCTAATAAAGGCTTCTCTCTCAGGTCTCCCTATTTACTACATGTCTCTATACAGAATTCCTACTGGTGTTTTGAAAACCCTTAATTCCCTTATGAGAAGATTTTTCTGGGATGGATCAGTAGACAAAAAGAAATTGTGCAGAGTTAAATGGGAGACTATCCAGTTACCAAAAAAAGTTGGAGGCCTTGGAGTGGGATCTCTGGAATGTCAAAATATAAGCCTATTATTTAAATGGTTATGGCGTTACAATCCCAAGAACGGCTCCCTATGGCAAAAAGTAATTAAGAGCAAATATCCTTACAACTCTTCCTTGATTCCATCTCTAGAATTCTTGGGTCATCGCAAGTCAACCTCAGCTGTTTAGAGAGACATCTCTAATACCTTGAAAATACAACCTTTGTCAAATGGGTTTAGAATGGAGGTGGGTAATGGTAAATATTGTCTTTTTTGGCATGACCCGTGGATATCACAACTGCCCCTCAAGCTGGTCTTCGAAAGACTTTTTTCTCTTTCTCTCCAAAAAAATGCTTTAATTGTAGAATGTGGCCATTGGAATAATGATCACTGGATTTGGAATCTGCAATGGGCTCGCCCACTTCGTGTTTGGGAAAACCAGATCCAAGAGGATCTCTTAAGCATCTTGAATTCCTACCCTATCTCGGAAAATAGGGATGATCGAAAAATCTGGATTTATGATGTCAAAGGCATTTTTTCAGTCAAATCGGCTAGTGCTGAGTTATCACGGCCCTCATCCTGCCCCCTAGATCCCTCTCTCATTTCAGATGTTTTGTGGAAGAATTTAGTCCCTCCTAAGGTTGATATATTCCTATGGATGGCCTTGCTAAACAGACTGTGCACTAAATCATTCTTAGCAAGATTGGGCATAATTCCCACCTCTTCTATCTTTTGTACATTTTGTAGATTGGCGGAGGAAACCACAGATCATCTACTTGTCCTATGCTCTTTCACTATTTCCATTTGGTATAAAATTGTGAACTGGTGGGGAATTGATTTCTGTATTCCTAACTCTTTCAGAGATTTGACACTTCAGTGGGTTAGCTTATGTAAGGGCAAACTACAACAAAATGTCTGGATTATTTTGTACTCTGCTACCATCTGGACACTTTGGGTTGAAAGAAATGCAAGGGTTTTCTCAGGCTCGAAACATCTCACAAAGGAGCAAGTATTTCATCTGATTCTGGCTAGAGCTAATTTTTGGATCAAATCCAATTGCTCTCTGAATTTCTTTAACCACCAGCCCCTGATCCTAGCAGTGGATGGTATCAAAGCTTGTTTTCAGCAAAAGTTTGTAATTTCATATCCATGTTGGTCCCCTCCACCTAGATCGACTCTGAAATGGAACACGGATGGTTCTTCTCGTGGGAAGCTGGGCCCTTCTGGTGCTGGCGGGGTTTTGAGGAATCCGCAAGGTCTCTTCATATGTATTTTCTCCTGTAATCTGGGCATAATGGATTCTAATGAGGCTGAATTAAGAGCTGTGGACAAAGCTCTTTCATTCTCTCTTGATTTTCTTCTGAAGAATAATTCGGCTGTTGTTTTTGAATTGGACTCTAGCAATGTGGTCTGTTGGCTAGCTAATCCAAATAAGCCTAGACCTTGGAAATTTGCTGCTATCTTTAATAGTATTGAGAATAATTTATCTCAGCTATATTCCTTCTCCTTTCTCCAGAGACCGAGATCTTGTAATTATGTTGCTGATTCTCTGGCAAAGCAGGGTGTATTTAGGGAGCAGGACTTAATTGCATGGTTGTAATGAAGCGAGAGGTGTTTCCTTGGACTGATCCTGTCCTAAGTGGGAGTTTTCTATGATCAATTGAGAATCGGAGGTGGATGAGGTAGTGGAATCAATTGTTGCTGATGGAACAGGGCACGGGAATAGAATTGGAGCTTTTTGGCAGAGTGGGATGGTCTTGAAGAACTAAGTCCATGATTCTGAAGGTGGGGTATCTTGGTCAAGTTTTCGGATATGCTAATTTGGCTGGCTTGCTACTTCTGTTGTCTGATGGGCTTTTTTTCCTCTTGTACTCTTCTCCTTTTATTGTACTTTCTTTTGGCCTATAAAAAAAAAAAGGCTGATTTTGATCACAGAATGAGGCTAGAGAAATGGATTCTGTGGATACTCATTTGGAAATTATACGAAAAAAGGTTCTTAAGTGAAAACTCTATATTATGTGCTTGAGGCCTGCAATTGGGATTCTGCAGGCGCTGTGGTTATGGTGTCCTTGAAGACTTGCAGAAATTAGACTAACAGGTTGTCTGAATGGCTGCTTCTTTGTAATGTTGATTTTGGTAATTTAATGGGGTAGTGTTGTCTAAGTCTATGCATCTGAATGTGGGGGCCTGCCGATTCTGGTTATTCCAAATATGCTATTGGATGGTTTGTAGTTTTTGTAGCCCGCTGGGCAGTTTTGCCTCCTTGTACACTTTTCTATTTTAATTGAATTTCATTGGCTTATCAAAAAAAAATGTAAAGGTTCTAGTATTGTTAATTTCAAAAGACAACGATCCACTTTGGTCGGTTAATGAGTTGAAAGACATTGAGAACAGGCTTGGTGAGAGATGAAAGGTGGTTATTTTTGATGGAAGAGGGCATGGGTTTGCACATCAACCAAACTCTCCTGACGAGGATAGAGATGAAGAGTGGGCATTTGTAATCATGAGAAACTGGTTGTATGATTGTTTGGTCTTTAGAATAAAATGGAATTAATAAGCATCTAAATTAATAGGCATCTTAGAATAAAAATTTGAATTTTGAAAGTCATGTAAATTAATAAGCATTGCCTTTTAGTATTGTAACTGTTATCAATTTTTATACTTGATGTTGACAGTCATGTAATAAGCATTGCTTATGCCACTGAGTATGTATGTATGTATGTGCATGGAATCATTTTAATCATCCCCCATCTTATCTTCATGAAAGAACAAAAAGAAATTAAGAAAAGAAAAACTGATCTTTTGTCATCATGGGATCCACAAGTTTTTGGTTTTACTGCGTTGGATATGATACAAACGTTTTTGTCATCGTTGGATATTTTTCTAGTGTTAAAAATTGAAACAAGAAGTAGGTGATAATTAAAGCAAGAAATTATTGGGCAAGTCCAAGTCGTTGTCTTTTTCCTCTTTATTAATGGTATAAGAAATTATTGACAGACATTGGCTTTGTCTTTTGCTTTCCTACTTATTCCACAACTACTTTCATTTCTCATGTAAATTCTTAGCATTTGGCTCTATTAGCAGTGATTTTTGTGTAGGTTTGAATTAAGCTTTTATAGTACTAATTAGTGATTTATGTGTTCTTAATTTTTCCAATCACTGATTCTTTCATTTTGTTGTTTTTTGCGATTTTCAGCTGATTTTGATTGAATCCTTTACTCTCTTTTTTTCTGGAGATTTCATATTATTTCTCTATTTGTGTGCTTCCGGATAAGAAATCCAGTATCCCATTTTGGATTGTATTAGTAAGTTTTCTTTTTTTTTTATCAAAATAGCACTAATTTGATGTTCTTGCTTCCAAATTGACGAGAAATTGCGAAAAAACAACTAGATCTGTCCATGTGCGACCAGATCTGCACCCGCCTTGGATAATTAAATGGCTTTTTATTAATTATGTAGTTCACATTTTCTTGCATTTCTTTAATGTAAATTTTATTGTCTAATTCGTGTTTTCTTGCCTTTCTTTCAGTTGTTATTATTTATATTTGGTGGTAGATTTATTGGATTAGCTCTTGGCGGGTAAGTACAACTCTTTATTCAAATACTTTGTTTTCTTTTTCATCAATATTAGTTTTATGTGCACGTATGTTAAACATTATGAACTTTTACGTTTCAAAATTCAATGTATATGAATGAGTAAAATATCAAGAATACATATATTAGTGTTTGTTTACACCTACCCAAAAATTAATAGCACATTTAGATATCACAAATAATTGAAACTAAAACTAGATTATCTTTCAACTGAGATTAAAAAATTAGCCACACATGTTCATCGCTAAAATAGGGTTAATTAAGTCTGTGGTCATCGAATTTTGGGGTTTATAATCAAATGGTAATAATAAAATAATTTGTAACACAAAAATCATCAAACTTTTATTTTATTTCAATTAAGATAAAAATGACAAAAAAATTAATTTTTCGTTACCGGAGAGCCACGCAAATATGCCACGTTATCAGTAATCTTCTAGAACGCGCCTAGTTAGCATGCGATATGGCCCGCTTACATGGAGGAATTGACACGTCAGCAAGTACACGTGTCATGCCAACCTGTACAAAAAGAGAAAAAATAAGTCTTACTGACGTGTACTTACTGACATGTCAATTCCTCCATGTAGGCGGGCCATATTGGCATATTTATGTGACCCTTCAGTGACGAAAAATTAATTTTTCAGTCATTTTTACCTTAATTGAAAAACAAAATAAAAATTTGATGATTTTGTGTTACAAATTATTTTATTATAACTATTTGGTTATAAGCCCCAAAATTCAATGAACACAGATGTAATTAACCTGCTAAAACAGAACAAAAGAGAGAAAAAAATACTGGCATAATGAATACTCTAGCATCCCTCAAAATTATGTTAAATGTCTCCCTTTTCTTACAGCGTTTTTCTCTCATAAACCTAAGAGAATCCTAACTAGAATAGGAAAGTTAAATATAATTAATAATAACCTTCTTTTACTGAAAATATTATAATTTCCTAATTAAGGAGCCAACAAAATCCTTCTCCCAAAAGAAAAGGAATAGTCCATTTAACAATCCAAGATCAATTGGAACTCAAAGCCTATTTGTTAGCGCCTTGTGCCTATAAGACTTCCACTGCAGCTTCAACATCATCAGCTCCTTATGCCCATAAGGATACTATAGCAATCATGTCTCAAAATGCCAAAGTATACTTAGATCGATCACTTTCCTCCTTTATGCACAATTAACCTGCCAAGAACTAAATCTACATATTTTGATCCAAAAATGTCAGTAAATCAAAAGAATATGTGTAATATATATCACCTATCACAAATTTAGGTGGTTGTGACATGTACACTACTTCATCCAAAGTCAAGTGAATGAAGGCATTGGCGATAGCCAATTAAGGGACCGATCAACCTTGAGTAACTGCAAGAGACAATAAGAGGTAAATTGTAGCTAGTGTCAAAATCAAACTAAAAGTATCATGAAAATCAATTCCAAGTCCCTGATGGTTATCCATAGCAACCAAACAAGCTTTGTATCTATCCAATGTACCATTCGGGTGACGTTTGGTCTTAAACACTCACTTGCAATTAATCATATTATGTGCTTCAGAAAGAGGTACAAGTGTCGAAGTTCCATTTTTGAAGAAAGCATGATACTTGGAATTCATGGTCTCACTCCAAATGTGAATACTTTTTACAGCTTGGAAGTAAGTAACCGGATCCACCTCTTTAGCTATTGCAACAACATTAGAAAATGACTACTTAGGTTTTAAAGAACTAGGTTGGGCATCGATTGTCATAAGATGTATGCGATGAAGCAATGGAAAGGTTGCATGGTGCTGCAGTGAATCACCAACAACAATATGATAAACATGGATATTAGCAACAATAAACAAACCTCAATTATTAGAGGTCGGTTTGGAAGCATCCTAGCATGTAGGTTGTGTAGCCCAATGTATTTGGTAAGGTGGATGTTGCTAAGGCTATCATGATAAACAACGAATCAGTAGTTGTAAAAGGACGTGATGGTGGAATTGGCTCGGTTTGTTAGGGCTTGAGTAGTATAGGCAAAGCAATAGTAGAGGATGTAGGTATTGGAAGAGTTATTTCTAAGGGCGATGAAGGGGTGGTGTGGCACCGACATAGACAAAAATGGAAAATCTGTTCATTAAAGAGAATATGATGCGAGACATTGAAAGTTTTAGCAAAAATATCAAAACGTTTATACCCTTTATGAATTCTACTATAACTGAGAAACACACAAGGAGTATAATAAACATCCAATTTATTTTTGGAATAAGGTCACAACCAACGAAAACACAAACAACCATATACATAGAGCATAGCGTAATCATGTTTATTTACTATCCAAACCGTCATGATCCAATCCAACCCATTTTTCACTCATATATAGGTATGTGTGTGTAACACTCTCTACCGACAATCTAGCTCATTTCACTTATTATGGCCCAGAACTGGTTTGATGGGGTGTCACACAGCGGGACTTATAACTCAACTCACGTATTCTAGCATGCATTCACATTTCCGTTATAACAACTTATTTTCACATAAACGAAATGCTAACACTTTTTCTTTAATTCCATACAAATAATAAAGAAACTGCGCATATGATAATCTTTACACTTTAACATTTATATACATTCACTATGTTTATATTCACTTTTACAATACAATACTACTTATCATAATTACATTTTGTCTCTTTTACAGATTGAATATTACATTATATACATTGGTTATACAACAGAATCCTACAATCACACTTCTCCCCTAACTCTGTGTTGGCCTTGACCTTTGCAACATTTCCTTGAGGGTCACCTTAGTACTTGTACCTACACGATTTAAAAATCCGTACTAAGCAATGGCTCAGTGGAAAACATATAAAGCAATGCTGACTTCTAAATGAAGTCCCAAAAGCAAAATATAGCAATAAATATACATAAAATAAATACATCTCATAGCAATTAAGCAATAAATCTTGTTCACTCCATTTCGTTATTAACATGCATTCACAAATCCATCTCACAAACACTAAGACATTCACTCGTGATCACTTCACTTCATTATTAAACATACATTCTCATTAACATGCATTCGTATATTTACAATCTACTAACTCACAATCATTTCACTAATATGCACTTATAGCTTTAATAACACTGAACACCCTTTTGTTGCCTGAATCCTCATTAAGGATGGATAACGGGAACACGGATACCAAATATGGTATCAAACACTAGGTATTGATTAAACAATACCAACCTCTAAAGACACTTACACTGGATACCAAAAAGGTATCAAATCATTGGACACCAATGCGATGTCATCATTAGCAGCTGCAAACAATATCTCTTATAGGTATATCTATCTATCCACGACTATGTACGATTTAGGCATAAGTATAAACTGTACATGTACATACTAATTCACTTTACGTAACATTCATTAGATATTCCATCCAATCAATGCACACTCAACTACGATTATTTATCAACTATACGTTACCCTAAACATGTGTCAAGCATTCAAGTAGATAAGTATGCCAAAACATCACTAGGTACAAGCATGTATTCCTTATATACATTTTACTTTCATTGTTAAATAAATACATTTTCACTTGTTACATGTCCACCCATTTAATATTTATCTTTAAAACTCTAATGTGTCATTAACTCCGTTACACTCTAAGAATAAATATCCGAACTCGATTACACATAATACATGTTTATCAACAATGAAAATACATATAATTCACTTTTATCTTTATAGCATTCTGTTCAATGCATAATGTCATATCTTATATATGTTGAGTCACATTTTATCTTAACATTGGAAGGATTAAAATGCTACTAAATTAAAAAGACTAAATTGTAAAGTAATAAGTTTTAGGTATCAAAGTGTAAAAATGGTATTTCCTAAGTCATATTATTACATATATGTTTTTAAATGTGAGTTTCACATTAATTGAATATGTGAACCGTATCAGTCCTGTAACACCCTTAAATCGTTGTTTTACTGGATTTTGCAATTACCATGATTGTTTGATATATGTTTAATATACATGTAATAAAATGGGTAATTTTTTTTTCTTTTCTCTTTTTGTTCATTTCATTTTCTTATTAGATATTTATTTGTCGACGTATCTATAACTGTCTAATTTTACTATTCATTTGGTCAAAATTTCAACAGTATAACGGCTATATAGGTAATCCTATCCTCCTGCAATTTGTAAAAATAACACTCCCAATACAATCTCAATCATCCCACAACCACCATCAACCACAATACATCAAATTTTAACATCATTTCATCAAGTGGAAACCCATATAATACATACATCATATAACATATATGGTTTATATTCGTAACATATAAAAGTCTTCATATAGCCACATATTATCCATTTACATACATAACCATTTACATTGCATCACATATATACATGCCATAACATAAATCTCAAAATATTGCTTCATAACTTCTTCTCCTCAAGCTCCCAAAAGATTAGTTGTAGGCTTGCTCCAATCTGATCGATCTACTAACCTAACCTGCTTGCAACAACACTATGCGTTGAGCATAATTTGCTCAGTGGTGGATATTAATTCTAATATTTTCCATTCAATCATACATTCACACACATACATGCATTAGTACATGTTATAACTATACATTTAATATATTAATCTCTAACTAAATCAATAAATAAATATTCATATTTTTTCTACATTTCTTATATTACTCTCATTATTCTTATTACTATATTTCTTATATATATATATATATATATATATATATATATACATATATATATATATTATTCTCATTTTCTTAATTAAAATTCTTTAATTTCCATTTTAACTATCATCATGTCAAACTTTGCTATTAGTCCTTAAATTAGACTAAAATTGCCAAATTACCATTTAGTACCTATTTTATTCTTCTTTTCCAATTTTTCCCTTTATTTCATTAAAATTTACTATTTTTCCACTAAAATTTATTTTTCATTCATTTTCTATCATTTTATGTGTAAATTACCCTTTTAGTCCTTAGAAAGCCATTTTTATACAAATTACACTTTTAGTCCCTATTTTTAATTTTCATTCCATTATGTTATTGTTAACTTTCTAATTTACACATTTCTACTCCTTTAACCTTATATCTTGCATAACTTCCATTTAGTCCATCTAACTTTCAATTATTTACAGAATTACCCTTTTATCTAATTTCTTTTACACTTATTCTACATTTTCATATTTAATCTTATTTTCTTAATTTGCCCCCAGTAATTATCCGGTAGAAATCTCTGAACCGGATACAAGGAACGTGGACATCCACAGGTCCAGAACAGTTAAAAAGTGACCACGAAAGACCACCACAGTCATTCACATTTAACATTTAAAGCATAGTAAATAGTTAAGCATTTTAGTTATGGTAAACCACCATTTGCCTACTTAAGCGAGTCGCCATGACTCATACCTCGGTATAAGTATCCCTCCTGAACTAGATTTAACTACCAGAAATACTAAAGGCAATATACATTAATTTATCATTTGTATCCATACTTTTCATTATTTATACAATTCCACATCACATCACATCACATCACATCATATCACATTCTCATTCTTTATTTATACATGCAGCATAATAAACTCACATACATTTCTTTTCATTTCATTTCCATGTGCACATAATCATAAACATCACAATTCATCAATTTTCTCATTGAATACCACTCGGCCACATTATACTTTCATCCTCCAAATTATTTTCTTTCAAATTTTATAGTTCCATGTCATTTCTTTAAGCAATCTTCACTCAATTATACCATTATTTCATTTTAAACTTACATAATTCACTTTTATCATTTAATTTATAAAAATTATCATTAAATTTTTATAAGCTTTTTTTTAATTCTATTTTTAATTTCATGCATTAAATTCCTTTAAACATCAAAAGTCATTATGTTTCACCCTAGTAGCCCATTCGGCCCAACCTACAAATCACCCTCCACTTTTATTCTTTTCATAATTTCCATGTTATCCATCATTTTTCAACCTAAGTAATGCATTTCTATGCTTATATGATTTTATACATGCATATTATTCAATCTCACACATGAACATATACATAAACATAAACTAAATAAATGGAAAATAAGAGAATATGTATCCACAAACCTCAATTCCTCTCTTTTCAAGCTTATTCTTCCTTCTCCTTTCCTTTTTCTTTGGTTTTCACTTCCTAATCCTTTTCTCCTTCAATCATTAGTCTTTCTCCAAATTTCTTCTTCCATAATTAAAAATATACACATAATAATAATTTCTACCTTAAATTCTACCCCAAAAACCATTTAAACCATTAAAATCTATGTACTAAATTAACTTACTTGAATTCTGCTTTACACTTATTCTTCACTCTTTCTTTCACTTCTTTCACTCCAATTGAGTTCTTAAGATTGCTATCTCTGGAATTAGGGCCTTAGAATTTATTGAAGCATAAAATTTGAGTGAATTTTTTATGAAAAATGAGAAGAAAATCAAGGAAGATGGAGGAGAAGAAACCACAGTTTGGAGGGCTGAATAGGACGGAAGAAACTTCTCCAAAATTCTGATTTTTTCAGCTTTTATACCCTCCTTTATTGGGTCAAACCATGGTCCAACCAATAGGTCCAACTCATTAAGCCCAATTAGGTTAAAAATGATTATTTTGGCCAAATTTTTTTCTACCACTTCTCTAACTCAATTTATCAAAAAAATGTATCCATAATTCTTGAAAAATATTTATTTTTTTACATAAATATTTTTGGATCAATCGGACACCGTTTTTCAGTTCGGTAAATTTTTACCAGTCCGATAATCCAATTTTCAGTGTTACTGTAAAATTAATTTTTCATTACCAAATAATCTCCCATATTATTTCTAGTGATTTTATGTATTTGAATAATTTTTCAGAGGTTTCAACATAAATTTTAGATCTGGTCAAACCTCGGTCAAATCCTGCACTATTTAAACAGAAACTGTGTCTTCTTAAAATTTTTGACTTTTAAATGCCTATTTGACCTCAATTTCACTTCAAATTTCATCATCGGACTCATCATGAATAGTACTTTCCGATGATCATATAAAATATTTTTCATCCCGGGTGACACTATTTTTGCTAGAAAGTACTATTCATGATTTACCGAGTTTTAGGCTATTACAGGTCCGTTCAATTGTATGATTTTAAGGTTTTATTTTCGAATTTTCCTTTGCGGGTTTCAAGGTGCACGTGAGCGAACTATATTAAGAAATATAATTGTAATATTTGTTGATTTACCTTAGCTAGCATCTGTTGTAATTCCATTAATGTAGGCGAATCACGATTTATTAGACAACGAATCAGCTCTAATTTATTTCCTAGATAGTCTTGTACAGCTCTATAAATATTTTGTAAATATTTCTGCACTTAATACAGAAAACGTTCATTCTATTATTCTCTGTTTCATTCTCTGTTCAGATACCTTTGTTTTTAACATGGTATCAGAGCAATAATTCTGGTACCTGATCATTCTCTTCACCAAATCAACAAATGACTCTTGAAGAAACATCATCCGTTTCAGCAACAACCAATACAAACACCAAGAACATGACTCCTACCACAGACCCATCCAATCCATTCTATATTCATCCATCAGATCATCCAAGCCAAATCCTTGTCCCAACAAAATTAAATGGCTCCAATTATTCATCATGGAGCAAGTCATTGATTCATGCGCTCACAGTCAAAAACAAAATTGGCTTTATCAATGGATCCATTCAACCACCTTCAGAAACTGAAAAACCAGTCGAATATGCCATATGGAATCAGTGCAACAGTCTGATTTTATCATGGCTAACACATGCTATTGAACCAGATCTAGCCACAGGAGTTATACATGCTACATCAGCTCGACAAGTTTGGGAGGATTTCAAAGACCAATTTTCACAGAAAAACGCACCAACGATATATCAGATCCAGAAATCTTTAGCCTCTCTCTCACAAGGTACCATGTCGATTTCGACCTATTTCACAAAAATTAAAGGTCTTTGGGATGAACTGGAGACTTATCAAACACCTCCTACCTGCAATCAGATGAAAGCACACAATGATCAGAAAGAAGAAGATCGATTAATGCAATTCTTAATGGGTTTGAATGATGCCTATAGCAATGTCCATACAAATATCCTGATGATGTCGCCATTGCCCAATGTTCGTCAAGCATACTCACTTGTTGTCCAAGATGAAGCCCAAAGACTTATGACTTCTGAACCAATTGAAAATTTCTCCATTGCTGCTGCTGTCAGAGCCATATCAATAACTCCCTAAGGAATTCAAAGGATAAGCACTGTGATCACTGCAGTAGGGAAGGCCACACAGTTGAAAATTGTAGGACTCTGAAATTCCATTGCACTTTCTGCGACAAAAAAGGTCACACTGAAGAGCGTTGCAAGTATAAAAATGGGACATGGGTTCTCAATAACTCAAGAACTCATAACAACCGACAGAATTAATCATCGCAATGGCAACATGGACAACGCAACAATTTTTCTCCTGCTGCCAATGCTACAAACTCTTCTCAGTCAGATGCCAATCCCTCCAATATGCAGGATTCCTCTAAATCTGCGCTCGACCTCTCCAACGATCAACTTCAACAACTTGCGAGTCTCATCTCTATGATGTCTACACATTAGGCTTCTGGTAATAACAATGCTTATGCAAATGCTGCAGGTCTGTCTCCTTGCTCTAATGCTGCAATTAATTCTACATTTATCAAACCTTGGATTTTGGATAGTGGAGCCATGGATCACATTATTTTTGACCCTACACTCCTCATACAAACAAAGTCACCCTCTATGCCTGTTGTTAATTTACCAACCGGGTCGTGTAACCCTATCACCTCAATGGGAACTGTTCCATTTAATTCAGACATAACTCTCAATAATGTTCTGTGCGTTCCATCTTTTAACCTAAACTTGATGTCTGCAAGCAAAGTTACCAATGCTCTAAACTGTTGCGCCATTGTATTTCCTTCCTTTTGCAATTTGCAGGACTTGAGTACGGGGAAGATGATTGGCTTGGGTAAACAATACAATGGTCTATATTATATGTCTCCTCTACTTAGGACACCTGCTTCTCATCAAGTTTCTCAGTCTTCAAATCTTTGGCACATGCGTCTTGGACATCCATCACCATCACGCCTCAAATTAATCTCTTCATTATTGCCTTTGAATAATTTTTCTTTTGATAATAATTGTACTGTTTGCCCCATGGCTAAACAGATAAGACTTCCATTTCACACCAGTTCTATATCAACTCATGCAGCTTTTGAATTACTACATTGTGATATTTGGGGACCTCATAAAGTACCTACACACTCAGGGGCACGTTTCTTTCTTACCATAGTGGATGATTTTACAAGGTGCACATGGATATTTCTTATGAAACATAAATCTGAAACACAACTCCTTTTAAAATCCTTCATTGATTTTGTTCACACTCAATTTCATTCTCATGTCAAGGCCATTAGAGTAGACAATGGCTCTGATTTTTTATCCATGAAGAATTTTTTTCAATCATGTAGAATAGCATATCAACGTACTTGTGTCTATACTCCACAACAAAATGGAGTTGTCGAGCGAAAACATCGCCATATACTCATTGTTGCTCGTGCATTACTTTTTCAATCTTGCTTACCACTTGATTTTTAGGGTGAATGTGTCTTAACCGCTGTTTACCTTATCAATAGACTTCCCTCACCATTATTGACTAGCAAATCCCCTTTTGAATTGCTATATGAACGACGACCATCACTTGATCACTTAAGAGTCTTTGGTTGCTTATGTTTTGCTACTGTTGTTCATCCTATTAGCAAATTTGCTTATCGTGCCAAACGTTGTGTTTTTATTGGCTATCCTACTGGTCAAAAAGGCTATAGACTTTATGATTTGGAGGATAAAAAATTCTTTGTCAGCAGGGATGTGCGATTTTGTGAAACCACATTCCCTTTCTCTTCCACACCAACTCACATGGCATGTGACCATTCTCTTGACATTACACACGATTGGAACCACATAGATCCATCTCCCACAAATCACCAATCTTCTCCCATACCTGATATTGAATCATCGAACATAGAAACAACACTATCCACTCCTGCTAATCAATTAGACACATCCCCTCTCCTTGACCCACCAGAAATCAATCTTTAACCAGACACGGATACAACTCCTTTGGACACTTCAGATTCTGTGACTTTACCATTGCGACACTCTACTTGCCTAAAGCAGCGTCCTTCATGGCATAAAGACTATGTAATGTCTTCTCAAGCCAATCAAACTACCTCCTCGTCAAGTTCTACAAAAGGTACTCGGTATCCCATCTCTCATTTTCTTTCATTTTCTCGCATTTCTTCTACCCATCGTACTTTTCTAGCTAACATTACAGGACACACTGAACCAAAATCGTATGCCGAAGCTATCATTGATCCCAATTGGCGACAAGCCATGAATGTAGAATTAGAAGCATTGCAAGAAAATAACACTTAGAGTCTAGTTCCTTTGCCGGCAGGACATAAACCCATTGGTTGTAAGTGGGTCTACAAAATTAAATACAAGACTGATGGAACCATTGAGCGCTACAAGGCTCGGCTTGTTGCCAAAGGATACACCCAAGTTGAGGGTGTTGATTATCAAGAAACCTTTTCACCTATAGCCAAACTCACTACACTCCGCTATCTGCTCACTGTCGCTGCTGCTCGCCAATGGTTTACCCACTAATTGGATGTCCAGAATGCTTTTCTTCATGGCGATTTACATGAAATTGTATACATGAAAATACCACCGGGTCTTCGTCGACAGGGGGAGAACACTGTGTGTCGCCTCAATAAGTCACTTTATGGCCTTAAACAAGCATCAAGAAATTGGTTTTCCACATTTTCAAATGCAGTTCAGCAAGCTGGTTATCAACAGTCAAAAGATGATTATTCTCTCTTCACAAAGGCACAAGGAAATTCTTTTACTGCCATTCTCATTTATGTTGACGATATCCTTTTGACAGGAAATGATTTGCAGGAAATGGAGAATCTCAAAAAGTTTCTTCTCAAGCAATTTCGTATTAAAGATCTAGGAGAATTGAGTAGAAGCCCACAACTATCAAATGGAGCCCAACAATAAGAGGAACACGCGGTTTCTGTTTTTCCTTTCTTTACGGTTTCCATTGCTCTGTAACTAGTATAGGTGCTATTTTATTTTTGCTTTTAGCTAGTAGTACCTTTTTAATAGAATCCACCCATCTTGCCAACTGTATAGATCGGATGGCAGTGGATTCTTCTATGCTAGTATAAATATCTCTTCTTTGTAATATCTTACTAAGATGAATAAGAATTCATTTTCAAAATTATTCTGAAGTTGTTCACAACCCAAATAATTACCCTATAGTATTATGACATGAGATTCTTCTTACTATTTTTATGATTTAGTTTCACTACAAGAAAATCAGCATTTACCGACGGTAATTTAGCGACGAAAAATTTATCATCGCTATTTAGCGACGGAAAAGCTATATCCATCGCCAATTCCCGACGGTAAATAATTCCTTCGGTAATTACCGACGGAAAAAAATTTCCGTCGCTAAATTAGCGACGAAAAAAGCTAACCGTCGGTAAATTTGGCACGTAAATATCACGGCATAAATTGCTATGAAAATTAGCGATGGAATTAAATTCCATCGCTAAAATTAACGACATAATTGAATTTTCGTCGCTAATTCCCGACGGAATTAGATTTCCGTAGCTAAATAAAATTAAATATATTAATTAAAATATTTTTAGTGACGAAAATCTAATTCCGTTGCTAAAATTAGCGACCGAAAGTTAATTCCGTCGCTAAATAAAATTAAATATATTAATTAAAATATTTTTAGCGACGAAAATCTAATTCCGTCGCTAATTTTATTTCCGTAGCTAAAAATTCGCAATAGAATTAGGTCCGTCGTGAAAAAATATTAATTAAAATTTTTAAAAAATATTAGCGACGGAATTCAGAATCCGTCTCTAAAAATTAGCGACGGAAGTTAATTTCCGTAGCTAAATAGCGACGGAAATTGACCTCCGTCGCTAAAAACATTATTAATATTTTCTATTTTTTAGCGACGGAATAAATGTCCGTCGCTAAAAACTTTATATATAAAATAATTTTCTGACTTTTTTTCCCTTTCTCCTCCCTCTCTTCTCTCTCTGTATTTTTCGTCCTTCTTCTTCTCTCCCCTAGCGCGGACGGCCAGATCTGGGCCGGTTGTCATCGCCGCTGCCACCGCGTGGAAGGTCCACTAGCTCCGCCGCTTGCTCCGCCTGCTTCGCCCCCTCTCGTGCGCTGCCAGATCTAGCCGCTTGCCGGCCGTCGCGCGTTGCTCCGCCCCCTCTCGCCGTCGCGCGTTGCTCTGCCCCCTGTCCCCGTCGCGCCTTGCTCCCCGCCTGCTCTGCCACCTCTCGCGCGCGCCAGATCTGGCTACTTGCCCTCTCGCGAGCCTTCCTCCGCCCCTTCCTCCTCTCGCGCGCCAGATCTAATGCAACATGTAAGGGTCAAAAGCATTGTTGTTTTTTACTTTCATTTCTATACCCATTAGCTTCCTTTTGTTTTTCGTTGGATTTTTTAGCTACTGTGTTCAAGGTTTCATTTTTTATTTTACTTTATCTGTTAATTTATTTGAATCAAGGTTTCCCTTGTCAAAGGGCATGTGGGTTTTCGTTGTAATGAATATCTACTGCTAAAGTTTTGGTTTTTCTATTGTCTATTTGTTTATTTGTTTGTTCCAGCATTTGGTGTAGAATTTCGGTTTTTTGTAGTCAACTTTCTCCTGGGAAGTTTGGGTTCCAACTATTGGAAGAATTGGTTGCTTTTGTTTAATTTCCTGCTGAAGCTGAAAACTCATGGTGAGTCGGGGAAATGGAAATTTATAATCATAGAAGGACAGAATTGATTATATTGTAATTTGATTTGTAATTTAGTTATAAGTAATATAAATTGTTATACTGAATTTATTGATTTCTTAATATAAATTGTTGTGTACCATTGATATTATCAGGTGGAACTTGAGTCTGTGAAAATGGAATATACAAATGCAAAACTTGAGTGTACTGCCGCTGATGAACGATCCAAGATATTGGCTTCTGAGGTTATTGGTTTGGAAGAGAAGGTAGTGATTTTTCTCGGTTTGCTTGGTTTTTCTCCTTTTATAGGTAACTGTTCCATTTTTCATTTTTCTGTAACTTTTTGTGGACTTTTTAGATTCTGAGGTTTACAGTTTAATTACATGATAATGGGTGAATTGGTCCATTTTACTTTTATCAGTTGAAAGTTAATCCTAAACTACTATCTTTTCTTTTTCCTTTCCTTTTTTCTTTTGCCTGGTTTTTAGTTGGAATTGGATTGTATGGACACCATCAATTTGGTTCACTTCTATCATTTTTTTATACTATTCTTTTCCAGGATATGTGCTTAACATACAATTCATATTTATCCGCAAATAAACAGCAGCAATTTGGTTCAATGTTATTGAAAGAGATTGATTAGTATTATTAATAGTTTTATTAAATAATTATCTTAATTATTTTTTTTTTGTAAAAATTCCCGACGAAAATTCATTTTCCGTCGGCAAATTTCCCGACGGAAATTGAATTTCCGTCGAAAATTTTGCCTATGACTAATATGCCGACGAAATGAATTTTCGTCGGCAATTTCGTTTCTCGACGAAAATTCTTTATTTTATGTCGGGAATTTCCGTCGGGAAATCGTTTATTTCTTGTAGTGTTTGATTAGAATGTCTTGGAATAATGTTTACTTTTGAGATTAATTGTACACATAAGAACTAAAATGAATCCAACAATAGATTTCATTTTCATTTTCATAGAACTGGTCCAAAGCAGCAATGTTATGTTGCCAAATAGACATCTTTTGATCAGTGATGACATAGCCAGATGAACTTTCGGTAATTCTAAAGTCTAGCGGCAAACAAATCAGGCGAATAATGTTCCTCACCAATTGCCTAGGAATGGCTTTCTCTCGTTAGCGGTTTTGTCAAATTAGGTAATAATTGATAGCATTATTGTTCTCTCTCTCTCTTTTTTTTTTCCAAACTGAAAACTTTCCTTGACATATTTTCCAAAAAGGCAATTATGAACAAGTTTTTGTACTACATTGGAAAAGCCCCAATAACAATTTCAAAGTTTTGATTTGTATCTGAATCAACATAATATATAGTAGCACCACATGCAACTAGTTCAGTCCTGGCTTCCCTAGAACCAAAAGCATGTGATTTGTTAGATTATTATTATATAAGCATGATCATAACATTTTGATAAAATTAAATGTCTGAATTTCATGACAATCCAATCCACATTGTTGTTTTAATACGTAGAATATTATACCCAATTGTTGGTTAATGAAAGTTTGGTGTTTGAAGCACTCCAAGTGGGAGCATTAACATTTGACTCAAGAATAATACTACAAGGATAAATGGGGTCAATTTCACTCATGGTCACTCAACTTATCACTTATCGAACAAAAGTAACCGACTTTTTTTTTCTTACTTAAATGTCACTGAATTTCTAACATTTTTGCAAAAAGTCATGTAGATCGGAATCCGGCGAGAACTCTTGCCGGATTGATGACATGGCATATGACACGTGAGGACGAACAGTAAATACATGACTTTTTTGCAAAAATATTAGAAGTTCAGTAACATTTAAGTTAGAAAAAAAAAGTTAGTTACTTTTACGCAATAAATGATAAGTTTATTGACCGTAAGTGAAATTGATTTAAATATAACATTTATTGGAAATATTGTTAAATGACATGTAGTTTCTGACATGGCATGCCATGTCATCAATTCGGCGAGAGTTCTCGCCGGATTCCGGTCAACATGACTTTTTTGCAAAAATGTTAAAAGTTCAGTGACATTTAAGTAAGAAAAAAAAAGTCGGTTACTTTTGCGCGATAAGTGATAAGTTGAGTGACCGTGGGTGAAATCAACCCGGATAAATTCTATCTTAAACCAGTAAGAAATCACAACGGAACTTCAGAATAAGATTATAGACATGCAAGCAATTTTTATAAGAAAACTCCAAAGTGAGAATACCAACAAGAAAATTAACATAATTTCAAAACTGCACCCAATCTGACATTTAAATCATATTTCAAGTATCTTCAATCTTGAAACTTTTAGTTTTCTTGAATTTCTTGCAATTATCACCGTTTCTTTTGTTCATAAACATCTTTAAACTAGCACCTACATTGCTTACTGCTCATTGCACTCGCACATGCACATTTAGACAAGTACCTTTGGGAGATCTAGTTGGATTGTATAAGGAAGGATAGTGCTTAATCAATGGGGTAAGAAAAGAAAGGAATAACGGTCAGCACAAATTTAGCGATGGAAATTTTCCATCGCTAAATTTAGCGACAGAATAAGCATTTCCGTCTCTAATTATAGCGACGAAAATGCGCTTTCCATCGCTAAATATAGCGACGGAATGGACATTTCCATCGCTAAATTGACAGTTCTGTTGCTATATTTAGCGACGCAATGTCAAGCCGTCGCTAAATGTAATTTTTTAATATATTATAATTTATTTTTTTAATTTTATTAATTTAAGTATTTTATATATATTAAATTTAAATTATAATAAATATCAACATGTATATTAAAATGAAATAACTATAAAAATTGTAATCGATAAAATTAATATAATTAAAAATATATTTAATAAAAAAAATGACAATAATGTATTATAAAGAAAACGTACTAAAAATAGTAAAGGAAATGTACTACAACTATGGAAGGAAACGTACTACAAATAATTAAAATTTTTAAATAACTCTAAGCTCATGCAAATCATGAGGCAAATCTGGATGATCCTGTGAGCAATTGAAATTTCGTAGAAGGAGCTCCTTCATCTGTCACGTTCAGTTCTTCAGCGCATCCAATTGATTTTGAAGCTCACCACAATTTAGTCATTTCAACTAAACATCGAATAATTAAGTCACAACACCTCTTAAATCTTGCCATTTAATTTCAATTTTATCAAATGCCAACAAACTTTTCGAGATGATTGTTATCATTTATTTACCTGTTTGGGCAATGCAGGGTTGTCCAGAAATGAGTACTCTCTGATATTGATCCCAGGGCCAAACTCTTCTTCTTAAAACTGTTTCAACACAACATTCACCTGCAGTTAAAATTTTTGTTCTTCTTTAAAGAATTTTTGGTTATATTGCAGAGTGCATAATATATGGTTAAGTCATTATTTTTCTTATTATGATTCATAAAATTAAATAGAAATGGAAAAAGACACTACAAAAAAAATCTAAATTAGCGACGGAAATTAACGACAGACAAATTTCAGTCGCTAATTAACAAAGCGACAGTTTTCATATTTAGTCACGAAAATTCATTTTTCCAATTTTGCGGTAAATTTAGCGACACGCAATATATATATATATATTATTTTATTAAAATGAAAATATTATTTAATTTTGATTATGTATATAATTAATGTATTATTTTTATATTGAATTATTTTAATTACACAAATATCACTAATTTTATATTTTAATAAATTATTATTAAACTACAATTTTTTTTATCTTATTTATCAAATTTAATAAGAAAAATATTTTTTTATATTAATAAAATAAAAAATAAAATAAAATTTATATTTTTCTTATTAAAAAAGAAAAGTGGGGTTTGGTGGGGGTGGGGCTTGGCTGCCGGTAGGGGGTGGGGTGGGAAAGCTGCAAGCTGCAAGCAACTTTCCCATTTAAAAAAAAATAAAAATTAAGATGCATTTCCGCAACAAAGTGTTGCGGAAATGGGTCCATTTTCGCGAAATGTAAAAAATTCCAATTTTTCAAATATTTTTTAAAACACTCTAAAAATCAAATTATTTTTTTAAAAAACACCAAAAATAAAAAAGTCCCAAAAATCTACCCTAACCCAAAACTACTTCATTTTGGCCTCACTACTTTTTTTTTTTTCTTCTTTATTTTCTTTTCTTTTTTCTTCTCTTCCCTTTCCTGGTCTCTGCCCTGATCTCTCCCTTCCCATCGGTTTCCAGCCGCTACCACCTGCTCTTCTTCTTCTTCCTGTCGCCGTCACCGCCTCTCCATCCACCGTGAGCGGCCGATACTTTTTCTCTCTTTTCTTTCCCTCCGCGCGCGACGACAGCCCTGTTCTCCCCTCCTCCTTTGCATTTTGCTTCGGATCAGCTACTCTCCTCCGCCATCTCTGCTTCCTCTGTTTGCAGAAGCCGTCGCCACCCCTAAGGTCGCTGATCTGCTCCCTCTTCTTCTCCGCTACGGTCATCTAGCCGGAAGCAGCACTATCACTGGTATCTTTATGCTTGTCTTTTAAATAGAAAAGTGAGGTCTAACAGAATGTTTATTTGCTGCGTTAAACATATTAACTAGAAGTTGCAGCATTGGATTTGAAATTCTCATTATTCTATTGATTTCGTTTAATAGAGTTGTTTATCTTTAAAAGCTACTTTTCTTGTCAAACTATTATCGTTTAACAAATTATCCCGTAACTAATTAGGTATTAGATTCATGTTTTGTTGGAACTATCGATTTACGTTGGGCTTGTGGTCAGAGTCTCTAAACTAATGAGGAAGAAAATGAGTAGGATTGTTATAGAAAAATAAGTATAATGGCATAAGAGAGAGGCATAGACATGAGGTTGAACAGTTCTTACTAAGGTACCAGTTAACAGTAGTTCATTTTAGTGTGAGATTGTAAAAAGGAAAGGAAGAAAGAAGGAGATGGGGGTCATTTTGAAGTGAATATTATGAAATACACCCAACCCAACTTCGCTTAGTGCAATTTCTCCCGTTTTACATTTTTTACATTTAATGTCCTACCTGTCCTTGCAATTTTGTGTCTTCTAGTTTTTGGGTTTCTTGGATCATGCAAGTAAGATAAAATCCATGATTTAAGAGGTGTTTCTCTAAGTGCAATAGTGCCTTCCTAATACTTGGAGTTGTCCACTATTCTACTTATTGCTTGCCCAAATCTCTGTGGTGTAAGAGAATAAAAGCCATCACAACAAATGCACATCCCAGCCAGCAGGTCCTTAATGGAGTGAGTAAGCCTAGATATGTTGCTTGAATTCCATACTCCTATTAGGTGCCTGCATTAAGGGCTCCACTTTGTGCATTCGCGTCATGTAGTGATAATCTGCTATATTGCTTTAAAGAGTAAGCTCTAGGTTTCCTTCACATACTGAAATACACATTACCTACACCATCTTATAAAAGTTTTTATTATGTATGTGGGCTGATAATTGTTTGTGTTTTTAGGCACCTCCTCGGGCTGATGTTGTGAGAGGCTTGAAAAATGGTATAGTAGTGAATCTGTTGGGAATGGGAGCAGCAGTTCTTGGAATGCAAGCAACGGTGGGGTTGTTGGTTGCAAAGGCTCTAACTTCCTCTGCGAATCCTTATTACCAAGGAATATCCCCTGATTATAGTCCAGTTCTCGCATTGGATGTATTCTTGGTGCAGGTATAAATTCACATTCACACTTTCTTGTTGCAAAGTTCTAGCTGCAATCGACTCATTGGTGAGAACAAATCAAGATATCTTTATTGTTCTTGTCTAGATCTAAATGTAAATTAATTTCTTAACCAAGAATATTGATAAATAAACCAACAAATGAATGAATAAACTACTAAAATATGTTGCATCTTATGACAGTGCTTTACTGTTTAAGTTTCTAATGATCAAACTTGTGTTTTGTTGGCCATCACCATAGTACAACTCATTTCTTTAGTCCCATTTAAAGTCATGTCTTAGCCTAAATATATCTCTGCAATTAGAGTTGATAACACAGCATTGTTGGAATTGATAAATTTTCCTGAATTGGAATCAGTTGCTATGGTTGTTAACACGCTTGAGTGCAATTTCTTTTCTTTCTTGCATTATTCAATTAAGGATGCAAAGTAATAGTTACGTAATGGGACCTCTGTTTTTTTTTCAAATCACTTTAGCCTGCACATTATTCAATTAAGGTAGCTCATGCCTTGTGATATATGAACTAGAATCAATCTTTCTTATTTTGATTTTTAATTCATTAATTTTGGTATGTATTAATTTGAAAATTTTATTGATAACTTATAGGTACTGAAATTGGATGGAATGCTGGTAAAAATAATAAGAACATGTACTTTTAATTTAAGTATTGTATAATTTAATGTATTTTTATTATATTTGAATTATTGTGAACTTATTATACAAAATTATTGTGAACTTCTATATATTGCTAAGTAGCACTATTTAGTTTGAATTAGTATTTTTTACAGTATTTTTTAAATATTGTACGGTTTAATGTACTTTTTTGATATTATATTTTTTAAATTACTAGTAATATTGAAAATATTGTAAAATTATTATTTACATAAATTAAATTAAATTTTGGATGTAATAATAATAACAAAAAATTAAATTGACAATTGTAATAAAAAATTAAATTAAAAATAATATTAAAAAATCTAATATTTTTAGCGACGGATTTTCCGTCGCTAATAAATAATTATGCGACTAATTTTAGGGTTATTTAGCGATGGAAATTTTATTTTTAGAGACATAATTTGCTGTCGCTATTTTTAGCGACTGTTTTATGTTTTAGTCGTAAAATTTCTTGCGACGGAGCAAATAGCTACGGTTAGTTGCCGCATCGCTAAGTCATTAGCGACGAAAATAACCCAATTAGCGACGGAAATTTCCGTCACTAATTGGCTGTTTTTTTATAGTGAGATAACCGGTAACAAAATGTTTTAGTGGATATTTTTTTTTAAGAGAGATATAATTAATGCCTAGTTATAATTATAAATATGATTAGAAGAAATTGAATTAGAGAATTTTAATACTTTTAATCAATGTTTTAAAACTCGGGTTGACTCGGCCGGTCGAACCGGTTCAACCGTGACTCAGTAAGAAAACTGGTTTGATTCAATGTGAAACTCGGAATATATAAAAACTCGGACTGAACCGGATAAAATCGGATTGAACCGGAAATTGTTGAACCGGTGCGGACTCCGATTCAATTAAAAAACGGGACGTTTGGACTTAATTTCATGGGAAGCAGTTCTTGGCTGGGTAGGGAGGACTCCGGATCTGGGCACGCGGTGGGGGGCGACGGTTTGCTGGAATTAGGCGGAGCTGTTGCGCACATGTCGGCTGCTGCTGGCGGTGCTCCTACGCGGGCGAAGCGGTTTGAGGCCAGATCTGCGCTTGCAGTGGAGGCAACGGTCTACTGGAACCAGGTGGAGCTGCCGCGCGTGTCTGCTGCTGCTGGCGGTGCTCCTGCGTGCGCGACGAGGTTTGAGGTCGGATCTGCCTCCGGTGAGTTGAGGTAGGCATTGGGGGTGGGATGGGTCTGTTAAAGAAGTTTGTTAGGTTAAGTTTAGAAGAAGAAAACGAATAAATAGGTTAAAAATAAAATAAAATAAGTTAAATGAAAAGAAAACCCATGAAAAGAAAAAATGAAGGCCCACATATTAAAATGAAGACCTAGTAAACCCATTAAACCCAATTTGCAACGAAAATAACATGCATCCATTAAAAATGATACAGTAACATATTATTTTTTCATTGTATTTCATCATTAATTGCTCAACCCAAAAATATTAATAGACTATTTTTATATTAATATTTGAAAATTAATAGTTTTTCAATGTATTTTTAACATATTATATTTTTTACATTTTATAAATAATTATATTTAAAAAAAATAAAAATTTCGATTCAATCCGGTCCAACCAGTTAACTCGTGACTCGGTTAACATGCCGAGTCAATGTCCGGTCCGTTTATGAAAACATTGCTTTTAATGGAATGCTGTCAGCTTCTAATAATTTAGTAGATAAATTTTAAATCCAAAAAAGATAAATGTTGCAAAAGAAAACAACTTAAAATTAGCAAATGCAATAAATCAAAGCTCAACATAGCAGAGTCAACCAAAATATCATCCGACTAATCAGAAATTCCTATTTTAGAGAAATACCCAATTAATATCTAATCACTATACTTTGAATTGGATGGTTTAACTATTTCTTCTCAGATCCATACCTTTAATTATCAAACAGAGTATATAAACACCCATCAAAGACTCTTATTAATTCCATTATGCAATCTGACCAACAAAATTAAATCCCAAAACTCAAATTAAAGATGTCATATTTGGCAATTTTTTTTCTGTATCTTACTTGCAATTCCAGCAGAATTACAAGCTCAAGATATCGCAACAAAAGCATGCGAAAAAGCTTTAAACAAGGAAGCCTGCACATCAGCTCTAGCAACAGCTCCTAACAAGGCAGATAAGAAAGCCATATGTGAATTTGCACTAAATTTAGTATCATCAACTGGCAGTGAAATCACAAAAAAACTGGGAATTTCTACAAATCCAGAAACTATACGAGCCGTAACAGACTGCACAAGTAGCTACAAAATGTAATGAAGCCTCGAGCAAGTTTGATATACAGTTTTTTCATGCAACAGTTACTTGATTAGCACATGACATTTTAACTTGACTGACAGATAGTTTTTACACAATAACAATTTTAACACAATAACAATTGTAATACAAAATATAAACACAGAAAATTAAATAAAAACATACAATGTTTACATACATATAAAAACAAAAATCCCATAAATTTAAAAAAATTATAAATATATAATAACAGTTATAATACAAAATATATATATACACAAAATAATAAATATACATACAAATATAAATCAAAATTAGAACTATAATAAAATAAATTTAATGTACAATAATAAAATTTAAAAAAAATTAAAACTTAAATAAAATAATATATATTAACAAATTATGCAATAAATTCAAACAATAATAAAAATGTATACATATTATTAACAAAATAAAATAAATTAAAAAAAAGGACGAATTGACGTTGGGTGCGGTAGAACCAGGGAGCACGCGTGGAAGGAGGAGCAGACGGTGCGGAGGAGGAAGCAGGCAGACGCGAACCGATCGGCGGTGGCTTCCGGTGGGGACAGATGGCTAGATCCGGCGGTGGGCAGAGGTTGGGGGGAGGAGGAACAGACAGCGCAAGGGAGGAAGAGAGGGAGAAGAGGGAGGAGAGAGGGAAAAGAAGAGAGAGAAAAGAGGGAAAAAGGACTTTTAGCAACGTGAGAATGTACCGTCGCTAAATAGCGACGGTATAAGTGATCCATTTCTAAATAGCGACGGTTCCTTTTACCAGTATAAGTATACCTTTGCTATTTAGCGACAGTACATTAATATTTGTCGCTAAAAATTGCGACGGATATTAACAAACCGTATTCCATCGCTACTTTTAGTGACTAACATGACTTTCCGTCGCTAAAAATAGCGATGGTACTAATTTTTCGTCACTTCTTTTAGCTACGGAATATTTTTCCGTCGCAAAACATGGTGGGAATTTAGACGTGCCCTTTTTTAGCGACGGAATTTCATTTCCGTCGCTATTTAGCAACGGAATTGCATTTAGCAACGGAATCGAAAATAATTCCATCGCTAAAATTCCATCGCAAATCTCCATCTTTTTTGTAGTGCTACCTCCCACTATGTCAACAATTATATTTGCATATATAGATGTAAGAAAGCTTACTGCAAAGAAGAGAATAACATCTCCGGTTAAAAATACAAAACTCTTTAGCATGCTAGGGAAGATGCAGAAAATGAACAACTTCAATTGTTTTGTCTCATTAATAAAGACAAAGGAAGATGACAAAAAAAATATTGATCCAGTGCAATTAGATGATGTGAGAAAAGGAAACAATTTTCAAGAGCTATTAAGAATACAAATTTAAAGACTATAGAAATGTGAAAACGCATTTCAACCAAATAGATGTGAAATATATCTACCAAGGAATATATCTACCACTCAATTTGAAAATGTCATGCTGCTTTCATTTAGCAGCTCCAAATTAGATGCTAAAGAACTTAACAGTTAAAAAATCAATGGGATAGGAACCCAATAACATTTTGTGTTATTAAATTGCAACTTATTCTCAAAAAAAAAAATAAAAAAAATTGCAACTCCTTAGCCTGTTCTCACCTAAACTATATATATTAACTTATTGTAAACAATTATATCCACATCCAAAAGAAAGCAAAAGAAATATGCGGAGACACAACAACCCCATCACAATTCAATTTAAAATTCATATTGAGTGTACTTGTTGGGTTATGAGAAAAGATGCCACACCTAATTAATAATCACTTTTCCACTACTTCTTATATTACGGCTAAACTCACATTATATGACAACCTATTAGCAAATTATAGCAGGAAGCAAGAATAAGCATGTACAAGTTTAATTGTTACATAAAGCATAATCCTACCTCACGAGCAGGAGTATTTAACGCAGTAAGAAAAACCAACTTCGCAAGGGATTCATCAAAAATACGAGAACAATCTGTGTAAGCAGATCCAATTCCCACTCCAGCACCAAACGCCACAGATGCCCAGCGAGTCACTAGAGTCCCTGATTTGGAAACAAGAAAATATTAATGAATTCTTAACCTTAAATACAATGCATGGATTTGGATCTGACCATTACGGACTACATCTTTCCATGCTGCAGAACAGTTATCAAATAGAACACTCAAATCAACTTTCCACGTCTTTAACTAACTGGCTTACTCAGCATTCCTGATCCTACACTAGCTGAGGTAACAGGAACGAAGCATAAAAATAACATACATAAAAATAACACAAATTACACTCTTTCTAGCATCTTACGTAAAATGAGCCTTTTTTGTTTGCCTATTTATCAAAAGAAAAATTTACACTGTTAAATTCTTAAAAAAGAAATTAAAGTGATGTATGCTTTTACTTTTGACATTGATACTAAATGTATTACTAATAAATTACACCTTATCTCTAAGTTATGAATACTCGATGGCGCATCATAAGTAATGGTTTCAAAGTATAGATCTTGTCACTTAAAATATTTGCGTGATCTCAAGTTTAATTATATTTGCACAATAGATATGATGAGATATTATATATCCATATCAAGATCTCCTGTAATTTAGGTGTCTGATGAACTTGTTTTACAAATAAGCATTCATTTGCTAATCTTAAGTATCGCCATATACTCACTCCTTACTCCTTGTGACACTACAAAAAAATAGGGATTTAGCGACGGAAGATTCCATCGCTAATATAGATATTTCAGTCACTAATTACCTATAGCAACAAGACGACTGAATATCGCTATTTACACCATCGCAGGCGATTTAGCGACTAAATGATTAAATAGTCGCTAATTTTAGCGACGGAATTTAGTCGCTAATATTTAATATTTAGTCGCTAATAAAACCCAAAATTTTGTTGCCAAATTTGTCATTGTTTAATTTACGACGGGGCCTTTTAGTCGCTAATTTTAATCGCTAAAAATCTTTGACAATTAGTCGCATAACCTAATCTGTCGCTAAAAATTAGCGACTAATATGTTTCTAGTTGCTATTCAGTAAATTTAGCGACGGAAAATTTAGTCGCTAATCCGTCGATAAATTTATAAATTTTTTTTTTATTTATTATTGTATTTTCATTTCATTAAAGAATAAAATAATTTATTACATTAAAGAAAAAATAATTTATTACATACACTACATTTAAAAATGGACATTCATATGAATATAAATACAAATTATAATAAAATTTATAAACATATAATGTAAATCATATATAATTAATATTCAAAATAGTGTATATATTATTAAAATTAATTGAAAAGTAAATAAATTTATCGTCGCACATAATATTTTCCTGAATAGTATAATGTACTAATAACAATATAATACAAAATAAGATGAGTAAAGACATTTTCAGATAGAACCGCCACTACCAAAAGGAGAATCTTCATGCGGGAGAAAACTTGTGCACCTGAAGGGTCAACATCATCATGTGGTGCAGGTAATGCAGTACTGGTATTAGGCTGATGGGCTGGTGGCTGAGTGACCAAGTGAGGAAGCAATGAATGAATAGTCCGTGCGACAATCTCCTCGACATCTTCCTTCATCAAGCAGGTACCACCAGAATGAGAAGCAGTACTTGTACCAGCAGCATATGATGATCTGGATGGATAAACACCAGGAGGCACATATGAGCCAAGTTCGTATATTGTTTTCCTTTTATTGCATCATACAGCCTCAATAAACAACTCCGATTAATCGACGGATGATTCATCTTGCGATCTCTCATATCGTAGTTGCTCATACCTCTCCTATAAAAAGACAAAAAATTTTAATAAATGTAAATATAAGAACAACACATATTTTAGAACAATTTTGTATTTAAATAACTGAAAACATTATCAACTAATAAAATACATGTTACTTACATGCACCTCCTTGCTGCGATCCGCCACATAGGTCTTCCCATCATGATTTATGGTATGTGTGTCCAGATAAGCCTTGGGAATTGTAGGTGGCCGGCCCAACTCCTTCTCCTATATCATGTGCAGTAGAAAGTAGTTATTGCAAAAAATAAAGATGCGTTAAAAAAATAAATTTTTTCCTGTATTATTAAAACATGCACTTGAATTATTTTCCTTTTTTATCCTATTTTATTGTAATATATGAAGTGAAAAATTTTCAAAAAATCACTGAAAATTTTGGCATAATCTCTCCATATTATTGCCATCTTCCGGTAAAAAAAAATCAATTTTACACTTCTATAAATCACAAATCTACTGCAATCTCCTCAACAAACTCCAACACAATTTTTCCATTCTCCTCTACATATATCAATCAATATATTGTCAAGCAATTCGTACACTACACAAAAAAAAAAGCGAATCCCTTAAATTTCGTCGCCAATTAATTTTAGCGACGAAACGACTAACCGTCGCTATTTCGATCGTCGCAGGCATATTTGTGACAAACATTTTTTCGTTGCTAAAAATAGCGACGAAAAAAACCGTCGCTATTTACAAAAATTCCGTCGCTAATTAATCTCTGAAATTAGGCATGGTAAATATTAAAAATTTATTAGTGACAAATAATCCATCGCTAAAAATATTAAATTTATTATTAGTATTATTATTATTATTATTATTATTATTATTATTATTTGTTCAATCCATGATCTATCTAAACTATTTGCTAGTCTAATCTATTTATTACTCATATATAAATTGAACTATTTATAATCCAATTCATTTTATTTTGATCGAATCCATTGACAGGGTCTAATGTGAATATAAATTATGAAAAAACTAAGCCAAAAAACTTCATAATCTATTCACTATGCTAGAAAATAAAATAAACAACTGTGCATATTATAACTTGATCTCCCTAATAAATATTGTAGAGGAATATATATACACAACTTAAATATGTTCAAAAAAAAGTAATTGGGCATGTATATGAGCCCATCGGCAACCTTAACAGCTTCTTTAAAAGCTCGTTGTCCATCCTATAATCACTGCAACAAGTTGAGATTCTAATTTCCTTAAGTAGCTTAGCATTTTGCATGAAATATTCCACAATTTGCATCTCTCCTTGCAGCAATATATATCCTCAACAAAAGAACATTGAACTTGATACACTATCCGCCAATTTTGGCAACCGTGGCACAGGAACATCCCCTAGATGAGTTACACCGCCATAGCTTGATGAAGTTTCTGATATGTCCTCAAATTTCAAAAACTGACCAATTTGTGTGGCAGCCAGGTGAGCATAACATACAGGAGCGACTGCACATACAAAGCACAGAAATAAGATTTCAAATAGAAAATAAACTGATCTAATAATGTTATGACTACCATTTTAATGACACTATTGAATTGTCAGCTAGTCTCCCGCTGGACTAAACTCAGATAAATCATGTGTTAGACCTGGGCAAATAGAGCATGCAAATAAGATTTCAAATAGATCATAAAAAGATCTACAAATCATACAATCACCCATTTTAATGACTATTGAGTTGTTACCTAGACTTCCACTGGACTAGACTGAGAACATCAACTTGGCAAACAGAGCACCGAAATAAGATTTCAAATATTTTATAAGATGATATGTTAGTGCTACAATGATCCATTTCAGTGACACTTTTGATGATTATGACCTAATCTTGTACTAGACTACACTCAGATAGCTATTCTGTTAATGGATTGACAACTAAATATAGTAACTGCTCAGAATTGAAATTGACAAATGTGAGTAATTGAATCAGATATGGCCCTGACTAGCCAAAACCTGCCACTCAAATGAATTACATGAATCACATTGATTTTCTTCATTATTTGCCCAGTGAACTGTGGTTGGGACAACCCAGTGCAAGCCAATATATAGGAAAAAAGCACAAGAAATTACCATCTCCAGTGGAGAACCAATGAAACCTAGGGGTAACTTCATGCTCCCAACATTATACAATAATACTATCATTGTTTTGATTTTTAAAATAATATAGTTGATATAAATGAAGAGTATAATTAGTAAATTATTTGTAAAATTATGTCTTAAAACAATAAAAACAAACTTATTTTAGACTATTTAAAAATAAAAGTATTTCTTTAGCAAGGAAGAGAACTGTAGTAATTATAAGAATAGGATGTAAGTGTGTTTCAAATTAAGGAAAAGCAGATTATTTTTTATTGGAACGTTATTGGGATAAAACTTTTAACTTAAGTCTTTCAACTTTATAGATTATAACATTAAAATCACTAAACTTAAATTTATAACACTAAAATTAGTTAATTTCAATTAATGTAACTAAAAATTTTTATTAACTTATTCTTATTGGTTTCTTCAAAAAAAAAAAAAACTTATTCTTATTGGTTCTTATGAGCAGTATATAACTTTTCTCATTTTGATTCAAATAGTTATTTATGAATATGAATGATGGAAAAATTAAAATGTTGATTGGATTGATTATATTAAAGACATTAAGGAGAAGTATACTTATAATCATTTAACTAAAAGAACATATAAAAACCTATTAATAAGATTCTTTTAGTACAGTAATAGAAGTTGGGTAATTGAAATTGAATGGCTTTACTCAGACTACCTCGTCATCAAAGAGAAGAGTAAATTTGCAAAGAAAGCATATTAATGTAGGTTAGAGGGCCCAAAAGCATATTCACAGGACATAATTTTTATTCCAAATCAAAGATTGAATTAAGCCAATAGTGGAAAAAAAGGCTTGGTGGACTGGATGATGAAAGACAATTGTTTCAATATTATTTAAACAACTTTTGACCACTTTAAAGCCATACCTTTTTTCTGCAGCAGCTCCTATGGCATTGATATTTGCAGTTCCATTGATCTTATACATGTAAGAGTTTGAGCCAAAACCACCAACACAGGAAATCTATAAATATAAACTTAAAAGTTGGTCAATAGACCAGTGGATAGTCAAAAATCAAATTTTGTTCGGCAAAAAAGACTGTCCAAGCAACAAAGTCTGAAACTGCATACAACAGCTGAAACCGTCACCCATGAATAAAACCCAGCATCATCAAGGTAATTCTATCCACAAAATTAGGCTATAATATAAAAAGAAGCATATAGGAGTCTTAATTTACCTACAGATATGGCAGATGTGCTCCTTTGATACCTAAAATCATTCATGAGGATAAACGTCATATAAAATCAGTCAAATTTGCAGATTCACATTTATTATTGAACAATAATTTTAACAAATTAAAAAACAATTACAATACCCATTACTAATAAAACACCAAACCCAGCAAGAAAAAGCAATCACCCTAAAAAATATACCCCTGTCAACGGAGAAGAACAACTCAAACACACACAAATCTAAAAATTACACAACAAAAGAAAAAAAAAACAAATCATAGAAGGGACCTGGATAGCAAAAGCCATATCTTCAGAGATGCACCGGTGGAGTTGCATGGTTGGCTGGAGGTGCGCCGGATCTATGGGCTGCTACTGGAACGCGATTGACGGAGGCACGACACGATGGTGGGAGCAGTTGGAGACGATGACGCGGCGAGAGAAAGAAGAGAGAAGGCGGCATAATCTTCAGCTTCGATCTATAGCGAGAGCGAGAGAGGACGGCGAGGAGGTGGCTTCGACATAGAGAGAGATGCCGATGGCAGTACAAGCTACGGCGACAGAGAGTGTAAGAGAGGGAGAGGTCGAGATGGGAAAATATTAGCTAATTTAGGACTTTTAATCGATATAGAGTTTAGGAATTGTTTTAATAATTAACAAACTTGAAACATTTATTTCGTCGGTAATATTGAAAATAAAATTGAAATTCTGTATTTTCAAGATAGATTTGCTAATCCGCTGCTAATTAGCAACTAAAAAATTTAGTTGCAAAAAAAAAGCGTCATCTATTTTTGCCAAAAATTAGCGACTGTTACTTTATTTTCGTCGCTATTCCGCCGCTAAAATTGAAAAAATGGACTTTCACGACTAATTCTAAATTTTGTCGCTAATTAGCGATAGAAATGTGTCCGTCGCTAATTTGAGTTTTTTTTTGTAGTGGCGTGTCTATCAAATTTAATAGTTGATTGATTCTATATAATCTAAATTAAAAGTGTACTGAAATGAACATATCAATTGGCAAACATTATGGAAATTGGAAGTCGCTAATATAAAAGTATAATTTCTCTTATAATTAAAGTACTTACCAATCGTGAGATATGTTCACCAATAGAAATGGTACCACTGGTGTATGATCCAGGAGCCTTATCTTCAGACCCTCCATAACAATTGATCTTTTTCTGAGTAGAAACTTAAATGCGTGGAGGAAGATTAAAAATCTGATTCCACCGGGACCATGCAGCTTCTAGAAAGTTTTTAGGCTTTTGCTTAGCGATTTTTATGTGATACACATAATCCTTATACCTCTGTGCAGCCTTGGTTTCCCAACCTGCCCTAACAAGACCATTTACTTTAGCATCCTAGTGGCACCTTTTCTGCATTTATATTACAAGTGGTTCATTAGTAATTATAATCAACCATTAATTTTCAAATAAATATATAGATGTACCTTGAATTCTCCCCAATAAAACTCCTTAATTTCTCTAGAAACCTCCTTCCAACTAACTCCATTAATGTCTGTCCGCTGATGGAAGCTGTTGGTTATAATCCTAGAGCATTGGGAGGAAGGTTCCAGCCTGCAAAGTATATATTATAAAAGCAATGTGGTTAAACATGTTTTTATAACACTACAAAAAAAAAAAGGAATTAGCGACGGACATTTCCGTCGCTAATTCATTAAATTCCGTCGCTATTTACTTTTAGCGACAAAACGACTAACATTCGCTAATAGAGTCGTCGCAAAAATTTTGCGACTAAATCATTAAACAGTAGCTAAAAATAGCGACAGAAAATTCCGTCGCTAAAAACAAAATATTCCGTCGCTAAATAACCCCTAAATTAGGCGCCAGAAATATTAAAAAAAATATTAGCGACCAAAAATTTCGTCGCTATTCCGTCGCAAAAATTATTTAATTTCTTTTAATTATTTTTAATTTAATTTATTATTATTATTATTATTATTATTATTATTATTATTATTATTATTACACCAAAAATTTAATTTATATAAATAATAATTATGCAATATTAATAACAATATTATTAATTTAAAAAATATAATATTATAAAATTATATTAAATTGTACAATATTTAAAAAGCACTAATTTAATCCAAATAATGCTACAACAATACTATTAATTTAAAATATATAATATCATAAAACCACATTAAATTATACAATTATACAATACTTAAAAGGTACTAATTCAAACTAAATAATATTACTTAAAATCACCACTAATAAGATTTTTCACAATATGCTAAAAAAAAAATTAAAACTTTACAGTAATTTTCTAAACTATTTATTATTTATCACAAGCAGCAATCAATGATGCACATGCCTTTCATGTTGTCATCTTTAGCAGCATTTAATCACACTCCAATACCTACAAATTTCCAATAAAATTTTCAAATTATTAGATATCAAAACATATAATAATTAATATAATCTCAATTTTCTATCAACATGTCCTATATTAATTATCAACACACTGTATAAATATTAATAATTCAACCAATACACCATATAAAATTTCCAAAAACATATTACCGATTGTTTACTGAAACTTACTGTCCTTTCAAGAATGTGAGACAATGAATTTAGAGAGGTGGATTTAAAGTTTAAGGACATCAGTACCCATTCAAGTCCCACAGATGAAATTTGACCCCATTGTGGACATGCCTCTCTCACAAATGAAAATGGTTAAGCTATATTTATTGAATTTCTCCCTAACTTAATGGGAAAAATCTATTCCACATAACTTTATGATAATTACATATTGTAAATTATAAAGTAAGCAGGTAGATGCATCCAAAAATGTAAGCTCAAATAACTCTATGATAGTAAACTCAAGTGGAATTTAATCTCAAAATATTAAAGGCCAAAGCACTCTTCTGTATTGAAAACTATTTGATAGTAAGCTCAAGTGTTATTATAATTATTTTTAATTAAACCAAGTTTTTAGGTGAGTGCATGAAGTGGTCAAACTGGTTTTTGTCTTGTGGCCACGGAAGAGTTTGTTAACAGTACGTGCCTAAGTTTGCTACATTTCTTCAGGAGGTAGTTAGTTTGATTTTCTTTAAATAGAATTCATAGTTTTTTTTTTCTTTTTGTATCCAGTATCAGACTTTTATAATACATCTCATTAGTTTTGTCTTCTTTCTACTCCTATTTTATTGTATCCTCTATAATATATATATTTTACATCAAGTGCAATAGATTTCCCATATTCCAGAACGCTAGCTCTCATACAAATTCATCAGATGTACAACTCGCCAGCTCTCAGTCCTTCCTATTTTCCCCCACATTATTTGGTTTTTTAACATCAGTTTTAACGGAATCAATGATGGAAGGGTTTAATTTAAATGTTTCACAAATGTTAGGGGTCTTCTTGTTGCATTTTAAACAATAAGGTTCTAATTGTAAATTGGCCAACGTTTATCTCTTTAAACATATTGCCACCAAACAGCCTGAGTTCTACACAAAACAAATTCAAGAAAAGAACTTCTAATTCTCTAAATTTAACAGCAGTTGGCATATATCAAAGTCCATCCATTAAATGATCCAATAATTGGCAGTTATGTTAGAAAACAAATGTCAAAGATGCATGGCACTAGGAGATTGATACAGGGTTGTAAAGTATGAATCATTCATGCTAATTTTATATTCAGCAATTTACTTAAAAGTTATTCAGCAAACTGATAACAGTAAGATGAATGAAAGGTAGATGAATAAACGCACAATTTTGAATATCCAACAAGTATGTTGCACAAACTAGGGAATATTTAAATATCATCCAGGTAATGTGATAATTGGAAGGTTATATGCATACATAACAACCCTGAATTTACAAAATGAGACATTATGTAGAAGACCTAACTACTTGGTTACTGATATACAAATTCATGTACAATCCAGAAATAGGAAATCCAATAGTCAAGTAACTGCCACAAAGAGGAAAAACATGGAGCAAGAAAACATGTAGGCAGAGGCAACAGAGAAATTCTAAGATTACTGGGAAAAAAGGATATAAAAATTACAAGTTAGAACTATAATTAGCTTTATTAAGTATCTACAAGGCAATCAAATATCCTTCAATGGCATTCAATTTACCAATCTGACAAGGGTTGTTCACCTAGGAACAACAAAAGTGAATAACTGGAAAAAATATATATATATAAGATGATTTGGGTCTAGATAACTATGAAGTTTGGTATCCAATACACCAAAAACAAGACAAAAACTTGCTACACACAAGAATTTGAAATTAAAATCAAATGCAAGGTGGAGAATACAAACCTGTCTTCAAGACGGTGGCAGTAAGTGAGAGGAAGCGCCGGCGAGAGCAGGAGGCGCTGTAAGGAGGCGAGGCCAGCAGGAGAGGCGTGGAGGCCAGGGGAGGCAAGGCGAGCAGGAGATCCGAGGAGCAGGTGCTGTGAGGAGGCGACGCGAGGCTCGTCGGCGACAGGAGGAGCGACGCGAGGCAGATCTGATGCAGACCAGGATGCTCGGTGGTAGAGAGTCTCATCGGCGACGCAAGGCAGATCTGAGGTAGCACAGGATGCACGACGGCTGGGAGGGTGGCGACGGCAGGCGAGGTGACGCGATGGGCAGGCGAGGTGACTACATTAGCGACTAAGACATTACCGTCGCTAAATTTAATTAAATATACTATTTCAAATTGCGACAGAAATTTTTGTCGCTATTTTGTCGCAATTTTATCGGATAATATTAGCGACTAAAATTTAGTCGCTAAAATTTAGCTACTAAAATATTTGTCGCTAAAAAAGGAGCGACTTTTTCGCGGCAAAATTTAGCGACCAATTTTGTTAGCCGTCGCTATTTAGTCACTAAATTGCCTTTTCAATTGAAAAATTATGTTTTCGCGACTAAATCTTTTCTTGGTCGCAAAATAGCGACTAAATTTTGGTAGTCGCTAAATTTAGTCGCTAATTGCCAGTTTTTTTGTAGTGTAACTTATTCACAATTTGTATAGTTTAATACTCCTTTTGGTTCATTGTAATGTACAATCTACTAATATTTTCACTGGACACTTCACATGTAGTCGATGTATTGTTGTTGGCTGTGTGCAGAGTAGGAGTTGATGCAGATGGCGTAAATGTCACAGGAGGTGATGGTGCATTCCCGGATGTAGGGTCTCCAGGTATATTTGGCATATCTCCAAAAGGTGAAGTTGTTGAATCCCCTCCAGATCGTCCTCCACGACGTCCTCGACCTGTAATACCTCGTCCTCTACCACGACCCATACCTACACAACGGTAAACTATACATGTATGTGTTTAACATATATAATTTAAAATTTCATAAGTGCATCAATCTTTTTTTCCAACTAATAAATATAATATAAAAGTTTAACAAGTTAACACATGATACTCTAAAAATTACAATTAATAAATTAGTCACTATCTGATGAATTTTGAAATTCCTCTTCATCATCCTCATTGCTATCATAATCAGAAAATTCTTCTTCATCCTCGTCCACTTCAAGTTCTTGAACTACTTCATCACTGTTATCAAGTTCAATGACCACTCCGGAAGGGTCACGCAAGTTAATATCATCTTCATTACCAGCATCCATTGTTATATCATGCACAATAACTTCATCAACTTGGAATGCATTAGAATATGTAGTAGAAGTGTCATATCTAACATCTAATGTCACAATAAAGTCCCTTGGTTTTACCGAAAACACAGCTAACCAGTTAGCTCTATTTAATCTCAAAGCAGGATATCTTGCAAAATACACTTGAGTTGCTTGCATTGCTAGGATAAATGGTTCATATTTGTTGAAACGACAATGCTGGTTTACATCAACCATTCTATATTGGCTGTGTATCTTAAGACCAATGTCTATAGTGGGATCAAACCAATGACACTTGAATAATAATGCCCGCTTTATTGGTAACGATGGGTACTTTAACTCTATGATCTCCTCAATCCATCCATAGTAATCACCAAAATTATCACATAAGTTGGACCCTTTTACACAAACTCCACTATTCATTGAACGTCTCCCAGAAGCATGACTTTTTGTGTGAAATTTGTATCCATTGACAAAGTAGATCGAGTAACACTTCACTCTCCGTAATGGTTTTTATGACAAAGTATAGAGGTATTTATTGTCAATTCCATTGTAACGGACCTAATTTGAAATAAAATATACGGAAGTTATCATCAATCCAATATAAAATGATATTTATGTGTTATAGATGGAGATTGTGATGGCCTTACATATAATTCGAACCAGTCTACAAAGTAGTTGTCAATATTTTCATCAATTTGGCTTGTTGTAAGATCAGGATGCTTCTCACATAGGTTATTGCAATATATACTTCATTACAATGAATTAAAAAAATTAAATTAATCATTTTGGAGAAATCCTTGTATATATCGCAACTTAATGAAATATATAAGTATTCTATACCTCAAGAATGGAGAAACCTCCTCGCAATTTAGTAGAATATAAGTATGAGCTGCCTGATACTCCTCTGATGTTAATGCTCTATCACGAATTTCTGAGCATGGTCGGCCTAGGTAAGTGAAAATTGTTAAATTTTCACTAATGTTTTCCCGACAATCTCGATCATCATTACGAGGTGGAAGTCGTTGTCTAGCACTGACATGAGGTTCAAAGTAATGCGAGAAAAAGGTAGGTGATTCTGAGAGTAAGTATACATTGCAAATAGATGCCTCAACTGTTGATTTGTTACCAATCATTTTTTTTAGTGTTCGAAGGAACCAACAAATAGTTGATATAGATAATTAATTTAAACATGACTTCGTACATAAATTTTGACACTTCATAATGTTCAGATTTATTAATATTTAGCTCTCAAATGGATACATACATCGATATTGTACAAGGCCAGCAACCCTTGCTTCATATGGTAAGTGTATCATTATGTGCTCTATTGAGTCAAAGAAAGACGGAGGAAATATCTTTTCGAGATTACACATAATTTGTGGGATGTTTGATTCCAATGCCTCGATGTCTTTAATACGGAGAGTACTGGATGTCAAATCCTTAAAAAATAAGCTTAGCTCCATAAGGACCTGCCACACATTTCCATCTAGTAACTCACAGAATGCAATAGGAATCAATCGTTGCATAAATATATGGCAATCGTGACTTTTCATGCCATATAATTTGAGTTTCGTCATGTCAACACAACGACCCAAGTTTGAAACATATCCATCTTGGAACTAACCCCTAGTGTGTGGGGAGTTAGCACTCCGATACTTTTGTCAGTAAAAGATTTAGTGTGATAGATGGTAAAGAGATGATGCCTCTTGTTCTTAATATCTGTTATCTCACCTGAGTTCGAAGTGTCTTGTATTTAAGTATATGAAGCAGTTTACTTGAGTGTCAGAGTAGATTTTTGATGATGTGATGGGGATAAGGTAGAGCATATGGTAGTAGAGTATGTCAGTAGAATATTGGGGGAAGAGCCTGAGTAGTTTAATTGGGCAACACGCTGATGTCACTTCTTCATTCTCCAAGCTCTCGGTCAATCGTCATATCTTTTGAGATATTGGACTTACGTTTTGTTGGGCTTAGGCACTAGCGGGCTCTAAGCTGAGCTTTATGTTGAGCCCAATGGACAGTAACATTTGATGTATTATCAAGAATATTAATTTCCATTGTTGCTGCTAAGCTTGCTATTCAATCTCTTGAAATGTAGTAGCTATCACGAATTAATAACACGCCTGTTGATTGATATAGGTGATTACAAATTGCAATTAAGAAAAACAAAAAAGAAGAAATTAAGCTGTTATTAATGAATTTATGATTTATTTGTGCTAGTTTTTAGATAGGAATTTATGATGTAAATTTGAATCTATTTATCCACTAAATTCACTTGATATGAATTCAATTAATAAAGTGGACATTATCGTATTATTAAATTCTAATGTCTTGCTTCACTCCCCAACAAGTTGGAAAAAAATTACAAAAAGATGAATAAAGAAAGTAAAAATTTTGGTTAATTTCATCAATTTTTATTAAATTTAATTTATGCACTTGTAACTAAAAAATTATAAAAAAATTTTGTAACACAAATATTTCAGCTTTAGAAATTAATTAAAACTCACCGGAATATGCCGTTGGCAAATCAATTTAGCTTTTATTTTCTACATGTATTTGGATTGCATTAGTAACCTAACATATTTTTTTTAATTTAAATTATTTTAGATTTTATTGTTATATGCCAATCGTACATTCTATTAAGATTTTGGTTGGTTTGTGACTTTTTAGGTTAAAATAGAGAAGTTGGGATAATTGTATGTTACAGATTTATTTTTGTGATTTTTTCGTTATAAATGGATAAATTTAGTAATCGTTGTTAAAATTAATTTAAAAAAAATTATGCACTTATAACTAGATGAATAAAGAACGTGAAATTTTGGTTAATTTCATTTAAGTTCATTAAATTTATGCACTTATAACTAGAAAGTCGCAAAAATTTTATAACACAAAAATACTTTAACATAAAAAGTCACTTTATTTGGAAATCAATTAAAATCCACCTGAATATGCAGTTGGCAAATCAACTTTTCTCTCACTTTCTACATGTATTTAGACTGCTTTGATATTTTTAACATATTTTTCTTTTTCATTTTAGATTTTGTTGATATATGCCAATCATACATTTCACTAAGATTTTAGTTGATTTATGACTTTTTAAGCTAAAATAGAGAAATTAGGATATTTGTGTGGTATAAATTTTTTTGGAACTTTTTCATTATAAATGGATAAAGTGACGGTTAATGAAATTAATCTAAAAAAAAATTATGAATTACAATGAAAAAAAAAAAGACAAAATACAAATTTACCCATAACATTTAAAAAAAAAAAAATTATACTTAATATTTTAGTTAATACAATAATATCCGCTATATTTTAAAATTAAAAAAATTATCGTTTTATTCGAGAAATATGTGTCACTAATTTAAAATATTTGTTCCACTGAAAAACAAGAAATAAAAATTGCAGCTTTTTTTTTTCATTGAAGAAATAAAAAAATTATCATTTTATTCAAGAAATATGTATCAAAAAATTGATGCCATATCGGGATACACGAAAATTGATCTTTCCTGTCAAGCAATTGGATCCCAGCAGCAAGCAAGGGCAAAGGGAGTGGTTGGTATCTGCTCTGAATCTGATATTTTTTGAAATCTCATGCACTTCAATTGTGGGATTGTTACATTAGTTTTTCTTTTTTGAAATTTTGTGGTCTGATTCACCATATTTGGGTTACTATATGGTGAAGATTAAGAAATAAATTGAGGTTGTAACTGGTAGTTTTTGAAACTGCTATTTGCTCTCTTGTCATTTCTCCAAGTTCTGACACAACTTTCAAGCAATGGGTTCTATTCATCTGATAGTCATAGGGTTAAGTAATAATTATTTGGACTTCTCTGATTATTTAGTTACCTATGTGGGAAATTCGAATGAAATCTTCGAATATTGCTTGAGTGGCTTCTGATCTGTTGCCATTATCTTGCAAAATACGACCTTGCAGCTCTACTTATATATCCCTTCCGACAACATCCCCATTGTTGCTTAGGTAGAACATTGCGCATTTTTTTTAAAAAAAAAATAAAAAAATTATTGTGGTGGAGGACAACTTTGTCAAGTATTCATGATTCTACATTGTGGTTGAACAATGTGATGCGTTATAACACATTAGTGTTTAGTTAAACCACTTTATAGTAATTGTAATTAGATAGTTCTAAGTTTGCGATACTCAGGGTTTGTAGGACCGCTAGCTTTCGCCTCTCTCCACCAGAGCGGGGAACTTATTCATTTCTTGTCAAATTTTCTGAAAAATCATTCTAATGCAATTAATAGGTTGTCAAGTGTGCATTTTGTACTTATCCTCTGTCCACACGTCAGTGCAGGCAGAGGTGAATATTTTGGGATATCTTTCTCACCCTAACCTTGTAAAGTCTTTGGGATACTGCATGGAAAATGACAAATTCTTCCTTGTCTTCGATTTCATGAAAAATGGGAGCTTAAACTACCATCTTTTTGGAAGTAAGAGCTGACTACCACTGTTTATATCCCACCAAATAGAATAAGAATTGAAGAATATATATATATATATATATATATATATATATATATATATATATATATTAGCATGTTAAATTATTTTGTTCTGTGCAGAGGGCTCAGTTCGACCACTTCCATCGGACATAAGGCTCCAGATTGCTTTAGGAATGGCTCATGGACTAGCATACTTGCACACAGCATGATGTGCCAATTATTCACAGAGATTTCAAATCCTCAAATGTACTGCTTGATAAGGTAATGTTCTACCTATTTTACATTGCCACCCAGAAAGAGATTTATTTTGTTCTGGATGGTAAGGATTTTACCTCCGTTGTCTTTTTTCCTGAACACGTGCTGTCATCCAGATTTCCTTTCTTTGGCTGGTTATGTGCATTCTGAAAGATATGCGGGGACTGTAGGTTATCTCCCACCAGAGATAGCTACAGGTAATATTTTTTTTTTCCTTTGAAACTTGAGTTGCTTAATGGCCAATGCACATTCATTTAAATGAGATTTCAATCTTTGCCCTGACAATGATGTTCCACTGGTTGATTAGGGCATTCCTCTGTAAAGAGTGATGTATACAGTTTTGGAGTAGTAGTTGTTGAGATGCTAACAGGCTTACGTGCAGTTGATAACAAACGTCCAAAGGAGCGAGCGGTGCTTATGGACTGGGTGAAAGAATACCTATCAAATAAGAGAAAGTTGAAAAGCATAATGGATTGTGTAAATAAGCAGACTGACAGTGTAAATAGCTTTGCTTGAAAGAAATAACTTGTAGTCTTAGATGATGATTTTTCTTTGCCCTCTACAACCTAATAACTTTGAATTATGTACACTACAAGAAAACCTGGAAATAGCAACGGAAATTTTTCCGTTGCTATTTAGCAATGGAATTAAGTTTTCGTTGCTAATTTAGCAACGGAGTTCTAATTCAGTTGCTAAAATCGGTTAAAATTTGCATATTTAACAACGGAGCATTTTTTTCGTTATTTTCCGTCGCTAAAGGTGGAGGAAAATTTTAGCGCCAAAATATAGCAACGGACATTAGCAACGGAGTGCGTATTCCATTGCTAAAACGAGGCGCCCGCTGATGGCGGTGAAATTTCGGGACTAAAAATAGCAACGGAAGAAAAAATCCGTTGCTAATTAGCAACGGAATCTGATTTCTGTTTCTAAATTAGCAACGGAAGAAAAAATCCGTTGCTGATTTCCGTTGCTAATTAGCAACGGAATCTGATTTCCGTTGCTAATTAGCAACGGATTAAATTATCCGTTGCTAATTTAGCAACGGATTAATTTATCCGTTGCTAAGTACCTAGTTTAGCCGAAGTATAAATTCTTCCTTTATTTTTCTTTCAGTCTTTCAGCGCCGTTTGTGTTCCCTCCCCCTCACCGTCGCCGTATGCGTTCCCTCCCCCCCACCGTCGCCATCGCCGTCGCTCCTACCGTCTGCCTTCCCTCTCCCCTTCCCTCGCCCTCACCGTCGCTCCCGCTGTCTACCTTCCACCCCCCTCACCCTCGCCATCTGCCTTCCATCCCCCTCACCCTCACCATCGGCAATCATAATTACCTTCTCTTTTTTGCATATTAGTTGAATAAAACTTCTTTTAAAAGCAAATCTGCAATTTTCGGTCTGAAAAAGAAGTAAAATGTTTTAGCTATGGTGGGGATTTTGGTTTGAAGCAGAACTTTTGAAAGACGTAGAAGTGTTATTGCTGCTGATTTCGCATTTGGAATCTTTGTAAGTGATTATTTCTTCAGTATTTTTATATTTCTTGGTTGCTCTCTTCTCTTTTTATGTGGGAACTCTTATTTGAAATTTTAGATTCTGCTTCTTTTCATTTTGAACTTTAAGAACACGTATTTCTTGGTTGTTTGCCCGAAAATTGAGGAATCATTTTAGAAAATTTGAACTGGTTTGGTTGTTTGATAATACGTGTTCAAAGGCGCTGTTTTTTTTGTTACCTTTGAGGCCTGATCTTCTTCTCGGTAACAGTTAGACCAGTATACTACCTCTGTTTTTGTTCTCTGTTTGGTTTATAATTTTCTTTTGATGTTTGTCTAAGTAATGCTAACTATTCAATTGCTAGGTTCTTCTTTGAAGCCCACTGAACTCTGTCTGTTATCCGCTAATCACTCCAGTAAAGCCAAGCTTACTGTTTATAAAACCCCACTTACAGTCCATTGTAAGGCAAGGTACAATCTCATCTCTCTTGTATGCTAATCTTGTTTATTCACTTCTTAAGCCAAGGTATTCCTAGATTTCCTTATCAGGGTCCCTATCCGGTTGTTATTTTTTATTGCTTTTAGGGCATTCCTCTGTAAAGAGTGATGTATACAGTTTTGGAGTAGTAGTTATTGAGATGCTAACAGGCTTACGTGCAGTTGATAACAAACGTCTAAAGGAGCGAGCGGTGCTTATGGACTGGGTGAATGAATACCTATCAAATACGAGAAAGTTGAAAAGCATAATGGATTGTGTAAATAAGCAGTCTGATAGTGTAAATAGCTTTGCTTGAAAGAAGTAACTTGTAGTCTTAGATGATGATTTTTCTTTGCCCTCTACAACCTAATAACTTTGAATTATGTATTTGTTACTCTTATCATTTGAGTCATTCCACTTGTCATAGTTGCAGATTCAGAAATGGCATTAATGATTCACTGAATATTGGTAAAACGCATACAGGGGTCCCTAAAAACAGCATTCTTTTGTCATTAAGTATATGATTCCAGTAAATACTAACAAATTATTTTACCATATGCTAAGTTCAAAATTTAACTCTTATAAGAAATAGCAGTAGTTCAGGATCCAATGTACGCCAATATCACAAGCATATTTATTTAATTTGGCAAATTAGAATTCAATGCATGTACAAATTATCGTTTAGACATCCAATAAAGTCAGAATTTAATACAAAAAATGTTGACCTTCTTCAGCAATACATTTATTATGCATATTTTAATTTTGTCCTTTTAATTATTAATATTAACAATACATTAACATTTTTATTTTTTTACATATTTTTGTTAAAAGTTAAAACTTAATTTAAGAAATTAATTAAAAATGAGAAAGGAGAAGAATGAGACACATATGAGTGTGGACAAATTGCACATGGTATTGTTCATATAATTAGTTGATGATAAGTAATCCACGTAGTTTGCTGCAATATTTGTTAGTTCGCAAGAAGACATAAATAATTGACAAGCATGAGTTGGCAAGTGTTGGTAAGAATGTATGGTTGCCATTTAAAGAAAAATTTGTGGTGTTAATTTCTTTTCTAGCTCTATAAATAGAGCAGAAATTTGTGCTCAATGTGTCAAGTGTAATAAAGAACAATAATAAGAGTCTTTAATTTCTCTAAGCAATTTTATTGTTCTTTCAAAAAGTCCTTGTTCCTTCCAACAACTCTTTCATTTAAAGTCCTTATTCCTTACAACAAAGTGGTATCAGAGCCCAATTTTTTTTTCTTAGTATGCTCTGTGATTGCAGCGTAGTCTGATCTTTCACATCAGAAAAGAATTTTCCTTGGGCTATAGTGAGTGTTTGAGAGATCCTACAAAAAAAGAAAAATGAATGCCAATTCCAGTATCTCTTTTCAATTCCCTCAGCTTACAAAAACTAATTATACAAATTGGCGTATTCGGATGAAAGCCTTATTAGGATCCCAGAATGTTTGGGAAATTGTTTAAAAAGGCTATGAAGTTCCGGTAGACGAGACAGGACTATCACAGACAGAAAAAGATAGTCTCCAGAAAAATCATAGAAACGATCAGAAGGCACTTACTCTCATCCTCCAAGGATTGGATGACGTAATGTTTGAAAAAGTAGCCGATGCTACTACTTCTGAAAAGGCATGGGAAATTTTACGAGTTTCTCTTCAAGGTGAAGAGAAAGTAAAAAAGGTTCGTCTGCAGATGCTGAGAGGAGAATTTGAAATGATGAAGATGAAAGAGACAGAAGGAGTTACCGATTACTCCTCGCGAGTAAAATCTGTCGTTAATCAAATGCGACAGTATGTCGAAAGAATTGAAGAATCAATAATAGTTGAAAAGATCCTGCGATCACTGTTGCCAAAATTTAACTACATAGTAATAGCCATGGAAGAATCCAAAGACATTAGTACTATGACTGTTGATAAAGTCATAGGGTCCTTGCAAGCTCGTGAAGAAAGAATTATGAAGCAGAGAGAAGAGTCAATAGAACAAGTCTTGGCAACAAAGACTTCGTTCAAAGATAGAGAAAACAACCAAGAAGGAAGCCATTCCAGAAGAGGACATGGTAAAGGTCGAGGAGGAAATGGAAGAGATCGAGGACGTGGAAGAGGTGTCTGGAGGCCGAATAATGGACATGACAAATCCAATATCCAATGTTATAACTGCTCCAAATACGGTCATTATGCTTCAGAATGTTGGAGTCTTTCCAAGGAGATAGAGGAGAAGGCTAATACAATTCAAGATGAGGAGGTGACAGGTACGGTGCTGCTTACTTATGAAGGAGAAAAAATCCACGAAAACAACATATGGTATCTTGACAATGCAGCAAGCAACCATATGTGCTGAGATAAGAAGATGTTCATGGAGCTGGATCAATCTGTCAGCGGCAATATTATATTTGGAGATTCCTCAAAGGTTCTCATCATAGACAAATGAACCATTCTTATTCGACTAAAGAATGGTGCTCACCGGTTTATTAACAATGTTTGTTATGTTCCAAATATAAAAAGCAATATTTTGAGTTTGGGACAACTTTTGGAGAAAAATTATGAAGTACATATGGTGGACCAAAAATTATTGTTGTTGAACGAGAAAAAGGAGCTGTTAGCTAGAGTACCCATGTCAAAGAATTGCATGTTCACACTCAACATTCAAACGAACGTGGCAAAATGCTTAAAAGCTTGTGTGAAGAGTTCTCATTGGCTTTGGCATATGAGGTTTAGGCATCTCAACTTTGGAGGCCTAAAGCTATTGAGCCAGAATAAGATGGTGCATGGCTTGTCACCTATTGATCAACCACATCAACTTTGTGAAGGATGTCTTGTTGGGAAACAATCAATAACCAGTTTTCCAAAGGAGTCTATGTCAAGAGCAAGGGCACCACTTGAGCTAATTCATGTGGATGTTTGTGGACTAATGACTCCAATGTTATTAGGTAACAATAAATATTTTTTGCTATTCATTGGTAATTATAGCAAAAAGATGTGGGTTTATTTTTTGAAGGAAAAGTCAGAAGTTTTTAGAGCATTCAAGAAATTTAAAGCTCTCGTTGAGAAAGAAAGCGGCCATTACATCAAAGCCCTACGATCTGATCGAGGAGAAGAATTCACATCCAATGAATTCAAGATATTCTGTGAAGAGCATGGGATCTGTCATTTTCTATCTGTTCCCAGATCTCCCCAACAGAATGGTGTTGTGAAAAGAAAGAACAGAACAGTGCTTGACATGGTGAGAAGCATATTGAAGAGCAAAAATTTGCTAAAGGAGCTGTGGGCAGAAGCAGTTGATTGTTCAGTCTACATTTTGAACCGATCTCCAACAGCAAGTGTTTGGGATAAAACACCCTAAGAAGCATGGAGTGGGAGAAAGCCAAGCATTTCTCACTTGCGTGTTTTTGGGAGTGTTGCACATGTTCATGTACCAGATGAAGAACGAAAAAAGCTTGACGAGAAAAGCAAGAAGTACTTGTTCGTTGGCTACTCGGAATATTCAAAGGGATACAAGATGTTTGATCATAATTCCCGAAAGATAATTATCGGCAGGGACGTGACTATTGATGAAGAAGCAGTTTGGGATTGGAGTAGTGATAAGCAGAAGAACTATAATTTTTATCCATTCACCATAGATGAAAACAATGATCGATATCCAGAAGAAGCAAACACAACACCGGAGTCAAATACACCTCTTTCAAGTGCATCTCCTGGAGGAGATGAAGACCAGAGTGAAAGTCCAAGATAGAGGCCGAGAAAGTTGAGACGAGTTGAAGATCTATATGATGTCACAAGAGATCTTAGTGAAGAACTAACTCTTTATTGTCATTTTGTTGATAGTGAACCAATTGATGCAGAGGAAGCAATGAAAGATGAGCAATGGAGATAAGCCATGGAGGAGGAGATTCAAGCAATTGAGAAAAACAAGACATGGGAGTTGACCTCACTTCCAGCTAACCAAAAACCCATTGGTGTCAAATGGGTGTTCAAAGCTAAGAAAGATGCAGCAGGAGAAGTTGTGAGACACAAAGCAAGACTAGTGGCAAAAGGGTTTAGTCAAAGACCCGGAATTGACTACAATGAAGTTTTTGCTCCAGTTGCTAGATTGGAAACCATCAGGATGGTAATCTCGGTTACTGCACAAAACAGGTGGAAAATTCACCAGATGGATGTCAAGTCAGCCTTCCTCAACGGATACTTAGAGGAGGAAATTTACATTCAGCAACCTCCTGGTTATTTTGTCAAAGGGCATGAAGATAAAGTACTTAAATTGAAGAAAGCACTGTATGGGCTCAAGCAAGCACCAAGAGCCTGGAATAGCAAAATTGACAAATATTTTCAGGAAAATGGTTTTGTCAAACGCCCCCACGAGTATGCCATGTATGTGAAAGTAAAAGATGGAGATTTGTTGATTGTTTGTTTGTACGTAATGACTTAATTTTTACAGGAAACAATCCACAAATGTTTGAAGATTTCAAAAAGACGATGGTTCGTGAGTTTGAAATGACTGACATTGGCCTCATGTTATTTTATCTTGGCATTGAAGTGAAGCAAAATGATGATGGAAATTTTATTTCTCAAAGTGGCTTCGCAAAGGAGATCTTGAAGAAGTTCAAGATGGAGAATTGCAATCCTAGTAGCACTCCTGTTGAATGCAGCCTGAAATTGACCAAGGATGAACACGGAAAGAAAGTCAATCCGATAATATTTCGAAGCTTGAGATATTTGACATGTACGAGACCCGACATTCTATATGCAGTTGGACTAGTAAGCAGATACATGGAGTCACCAACGGAGTCACATTGGAATGTAGCAAAGAAAATACTTCGATATCTGAAAGGTACAACTAATTTTGGTTTACATTATTCAAAATCTGAAGATTATAAATTAGTTGGCTACTGCAATAGTGATTGGGCTGGTGACAAGGATGATTGAAAAAGCACTACAGGCTTTGTATTTTTTCTTGTTAACACGGCGTTCACTTGGAGTTCAAAGAAGCAACCCATTGTGACCTTGTCAACTTGTGAAGCTGAATATGTTGCTGCGACCACATGTGTGTGTCATGTAATATGGCTGAGAAGATTACTGAAGGAATTGCAGATGGCTCAACACAATCCAACGAAAATTTTTATTGATAATAAATCGGCATTGGCATTGGCAAAAAATCTCGTCTTTCATGATCGAAGGAAGCACATCGACACGAGATATCATTTCATTAGAGAATCCATCGAGCAGAAGGAGGTGACATTGAAATATGTGAAAACTCAAGACCAAGTTGCAGACATTTTCACGAAGCCGTTAAAATATGATGTCTTTAGTCAATTGCGAGCATTATTGGGAGTTACCAAAAATTAAGTTTAAGGGGGAATGTTCAAAGTTAAACTTAATTTAAGAAATTAATTAAAAATGAGAAAGGAAAAGAATGAGACACATATGAGTGTGGACAAATTGCACATGGTATTGTTCATATAATTAGTTGATGATAAGTAATCCACGTAGTTGGCTGCAATATTTGTTAGTTGGCAAGAAGACATAAATAATTGACAAGGATGAGTGGCTTATTGAGTTGACAAGTGTTGGAAAGAATGTATGGTTGCCATTTAAAGAAAAATTTGTGGTGTTAATATTTCTTTTCTAGCTTTATAAATAGAGCAGAAATTTGTGCTCAATGTGTGTCAAGTGTAATGAAGAACAATAATAAGAGTCTTTAATTTCTCTTAGCAATTTTATTGTTCTTTCAAAAAGTTCTTATTCCTTACAACAATTCTTTCATTTAAAGTCCTTATTCCTTGCAACAATTTTTTCATTAAAAATAAGGAAAAAATATTATAATATTTTCAAAGTATTTTTTGTTAAATTAAAAAAATTAATAATGACTTTAATATACGTAAAAAAATTAATAATTCACTTGCAATATAAAAACTATTTTTCAATAATCTAAATATATAAATAATCTAAATTTATGTAAAATTTTCCTAAACGTATAAATTCTCTTTGAACGAACAATTTATGTAAAATATATGTAAAAGAAACTTTTATCATTCCAGCCACATTACATCCATTACATGAATTCCTAATAACGATTACAACGCGGATAGTGGGCCTCCTATTCATACTGGATTTTCGATTGACTTTCATATTGAAATTTACTTCCATTTTCTTTTCAATTTTCTCTTTCAGAATCCCAAAAACCAGCTTCTGTTTTTGTCTCCTTCACCTTCAAATTTTATGAACCTAATCAAACTTATGACATCCATCTCCACAACAAATTACACAGCAAACATGGTTGAATCTGTAGTATCAATAGTAGTTCAAAGATTAGCTGATTTGCTAATTTAAGAAGCAATTTTCTTAGACGGAGTAAAAGACGAAGTAATTGGTATGCAGCTTGCACTAAAACGAATGCAATCCTTCTTAAAAGATGCACATTCAAAACAAGAACAAAATCTTGCTCACTACTTGAAATAGAGATGTTGCATTGCTCCCTGATCCCGCATGTTTTCTTTATCAGCCCAGATACTTGAATGTTGAAGAAAGCTGGGAGTTGTTTAAAGGAAGGGTTTTCCAGGTACTTCTAGTTTCCACAGCCAGATATATTGAACATAGAGTATCTATTTGATGGGTGTCGAAGCCACCATAAATAAATATCTCAATTAACCTATCAAATAAATTGTAAATAGGGCAAAAAAGGGTCGAATTTACAGAGACTAGCACATAATTAATTCTAAAATAACCAGATTTTCAATAATAAAAAATAAAAAGGGGGAGTTTTCATAAACCAAAAATTTAAAAATGCTAAATTAAAAAAAATAAACCAACAAGCAGTAAATTGATCAAAAGAAATTTAATATGTGATAAATTCCAGTTAAAGATATTCGTAACGCATGATTAATTCAACCGATCATAGATGAAAGAGTAAATCTAAAAATCAAATAATGGGCCAGTTATAGCCATCGGCTTCGCGCTCCCAACTTAATCTTTCCGTATTAATGAGTCAATCAAGTAAGATTGTAATTAATTCCTAGCCAATAAATAACGCTTAACACGCGCAAGAGTTTAATTTATTGACAGCATTAAGGAATAGAAAGACCTAACCTAAGCCAACCGACCTCACTCGAGACCAAAACAAGAACAAAATCTTGCTCACTACTCAAATTAGAGATGTTGCATTGCTCCCTGATCCCGCATGTTTTCTTTATCAGCCTAGATACTTGAATGTTGAAGAAAGCTGGGAGTTATTTAAAGGAAGGCTTTTCCAGGTACTTCTAGTTTCCACAGCCAGACATATTGAACGTAGAGTATCTGTTTGATGGGTGTCGAAGCCACCATAAATAAATACCTCAATTATCCTATCAAATAAATTGTAAATAGGGTAAGAAAGGATCGAATCTATAGAGACTAGCACAGAATTAATTCTAAAATAACTAGATTTTCAACAATAAAAAATAAAAAGGGGGAGTTTTCATAAACCAAAAATTTAAAAATGCTAAATTAAAAAAAAATAAACAAACAAGCAGTAAATTGATCAAAAGAAATTCAATATGTGATAAATTCCAGTTAAAGATATTCGAAACGCATGATTAATTCAACCGATCATAGATGAAAGAGTAAATCTAAAAATCAAATAATGGGCCAGTTATAGCCATCGGCTTCGCGCTCCCGACTTAATCTTTCCGTATTAATGAATCAATCAAGTAATAGCCAACAAATAACCCTTAACATGTGCAACAGTTTAATTTATTGACAGCATTAAGGAATAGAAAGACCTAACCTAAGCCAACCGACCTCACGCGAGACCAAAACAAGAACAAAATCTTGCTCACTACTCGAATTAGAGATGTTGCATTGGTGACTGATCCCGCATGTTTTCTTTATCAGCCCAGATACTTGAATGTTGAAGAAAGCTGAGAGTTGTTTAAAGGAAGACTTTTCCAGGTACTTCTAGTTTCCACAGCCAGATATATTGAACTTAGAGTATTTGTTTGATGGGTGTCGAAGCCACCATAAATAAATACCTCAATTATCCTATCAAATAAATTGTAAATAGGGCAAGAAAGGGTCGAATCTACAGAGACTAGCACATAATTAATTCTAAAACAACCAGATTTTCAATAATAAAAAATAAAAAGGGGGAGTTTTCATAAACCAAAAATTTAAAAATGCTAAATTAAAAGAAATAAATGAACAAGCAGTAAATTGATCAAAAGAAATTCAATATGTGATAAATTCCAGTTAAAGATATTCGCAACCCATGATTAATTCAACCGATCATAGATGAAAGAGTAAATCTAAAAATCAAATAATGGACCAGTTATAGCCATCGGCTTCGCGCTCCCGACTTATTCTTTCCGTATTAATGAATCAATCAAGTAAAACTGTAATTAATTTCTGGCCAACAAATAACCCTTAACACGTGCAACAGTTTAATTTATTGACAGTATTAAGAAATAGAAAGACCTAACCTAAGCCAACCGACCTCACGCGAGACCGATTTAGACCAAATCATGCATTTATTCAATGTAACAGCCCTTGTGAGGAAGCTACACTGATTGCCACTTGTTATTGATTTCACTAAACAATTATGGATTCAGCAAACTCAACTAGTTGTATGTTATTTAACTAAATGAACAACGGCGCCTCATTGAACATAAAATAAATAACAATCGAGATATGGTTTCTCTAAATATCAATAAATAACATGAACATTATATGAAATTAAGAATAATAATTAAGCACAACAATCTCACGGTGAATTAAAACCTGGCTTTGAATTAATCTTTAACTGAAAAAGAGTAACCTAGCCACACATAGCCACAGAAATTCACAAAAATAAAAATAAAAAATAAAAAGTACTTCCAGATACAGCCCTGGGGAAAATGCAGATGAAGAGAAAAAATAGAACAGATCAGAATCTCCCTCTTATTCACGTTTTTCCCCTAGCTAAAAAAGGATAAAAACCTAAATAAGTTAGGAATGTGATTAATTCCTATCCAAACTCCAAAATAAAATAAAAACATTAAATGTAATATTATCTTCCTAAAAACACTGCCCATTATCTCCTAAATTACAACCTAATTATCCCTAAAAATCAGATTGAGAATAGCTGGCGGCTAGGGCAACTTCGAGTTTAAAAATATAAAAGCTGATATCTGTTGTGCGTTTCCCTTTAGCCTTGGGCAAGACAGTTGCTTACCCTTGCCCCTTAGCCTTGGAGAAGGCTAACTCCAAAATCAACTCCTTTGCTTCTAATCTTCTTTGAATCTTTAAAGCTGCTCCAAATTCACTCCATTGATTTCTAATTTACTTCCTTTTAACCACTTTGACCTTACAATGACCAAAACCACAAAACAAGTAAAAAGTACTAATATAAGCTAAAATTAAGTGCATAAAAGTGAGCAATAATCAATGATTAGCATGCAGTTTTAACCGCTCATCAAATTCCCCCACACTTATCCAATGTTTGTCCTCAAACATAAATTAAACCTCAATCACAATCCTTTCAAAAGTTCATTCACGCAAAATCAAATTTCAATCTCATAAATTTTAACTAAGTCAAAATGCAAGGTAAAATAGAGATAGAAGTCCAAAATAATTTACTACAAAGTCATATCAAAATGTGGGTTTCTTAACTACCATTTCAAACTAGAAACAGCAACGTTTATAAACATTAAGTCATGCAAGAATTTTGTCTCACTTAAATATTTACATCAATGCATAAAAGAGAACTCATCAAACCAAATTGGACACCAAACTTCACATTTTTATTAGATAAAGGAACAAGAAAAACCAGAAAATTTATTTCATATATATATTTTTCTTAACTCAGACTATAGTGAACGCGAGAGTACCCAGTTCTGACCCGCATACACTCGATTTTTCCAGTCTAAGAAAGATCAAAATACTTACGATGAATATAGAGATCCTTTTTATGTGAGGGTATCTGGTTCTGACCCGCATACACCCGGTTAATCAGATCACACAATTCAAAGCGGCTACTAGCTCTACTCATAACCACTTTTTAAGCGGACAGTGGAGTAAAATTTATTACAATATTACTTATCTTTTTATTATTATTATATATATATATATATATATATATATATTCCTGATAACCAAGTTCTTCAATCTAAAAACTTATAAAATTAAACAAGTGTCCAATAAGGTTTTAACAAGCTTCTAAAATGCAAAGAATCAAATTTTAGAACATGCAAAAATTATGTTTCACCTAGAAATTAAACCTTGATATTTCCAATTAAAAAGGTAATTAAGACTACCACAAATTGTATGAAAAAAAGTAAATAATTATGAATACTACTCAAACTTGCCTAATAAATTAATGAGTAAAAAACTAAATGATTTTGGAATTGATTTTAGACAAATACTTTTCCCTAAGATTGTAAATGAAGTTTAATAAATATTAATGAACGAGAGCGATGCACGACTGAACAGGGGGACAAGTGATAAAATTTTGATGAAAATAACAACATTTATGCACAAAAATCATGCCCAATGCATCAATTTAAGCCATTCCAGGCATAGTCAGAATACTCCAAATTAAACTCTAACTCAAAACTTATGCACAATTCTGCTCAAGATGGCTACCAAAAATACTTTATAGAAGTAGATGTATCAAAAAACATTTTGCAAAGAATTAGCCAAATAAACAGAATTGCAGCATAAGCATTTAACAATTAAACACTAAAATAGTAGGACAACTCAAGATTTGCACAATAATCAGCAACCAGCATCAAAGTAGCAAACCAACCTATATATGCACATTTTTTTTTTCAAAATAATTATGTTCTAGCATCGACTAAAATATGCACAGAACTAACCAATTAGATGCAAAAATTTAGCAGCAAAATCAACTTTAAATCACCATAAAAAATAGCAGTAAAATAGCAGCAAGCAAAACCAGCAATTTTTTTTATCACAAATTCGACATAAAATCACAAAATAAGCACTTCTAACCCAAACCCTTCCCCCACACTTTCTCCTCGCATTGTCCCCAATGCGGAATGAAACAACAATGTAGGGCGAAGAGCAACATAATGTAAAGATAAAGGAAGAAACTGCCCTGGTGAAAGTGGCATGCAGTCTGCAGTTAGTGAAGTGCTGGGTGGGGTGGCATGAACCCCACATGTCGAAAGTAGGCCTGCAAATTCTCGTGCAATTGCTGAACAATGGTGGTCAGATGAACCAATGCTGTCGCCATTTTGTGTAAACGCTCCATAGGGTCTGAAGGCAATGTAGAGGACATGGCTGCTGCAGGGTTGTGGGAGGTGGAAGCACCAGGTGTTAGCCTGCTTTGTTTCTTGAAAACTCGCTCTTCAAAACTAGCGAGTCGACCTGCATCCACAAAGAAAATGGTGCCACCTTTCCCGTACCGAAGCAAGCGTGATTTATCCAAAAAAATTAAATCCATTGGAGGCATATCACAAGATTTATGCATATTAGTGGTGCTTAGTAGACTAAACCAGTATGGACAGCCAATGAAGTAATTAAAGGTCAGCTTTTCAAATTTAAGCGCAAGCCAATAGCCTAAATTCACCTTTTTATTATGGAGCATACACCACATAAAGAACAACTCTGACTTGGTGAAGACTGTGGTGTTGTTATTGCGGACTAATAGTTAAATGCTAAAAATCGATGAATTAGGCGGAATGCGGGACTCTGAATTAGATATGCCTTTGATTTTCCAAGTAAGAATGCAATGTCAGACAAACCAGTTAATGATCTATAAACCTCCACATCATCAAAATCTGGTGGATAATCACAAAGCATATCTAGATATTCATGTGACTTAGAGTATGCCTCATCAATGAATCCTAACATGATGTTAAAACCAGTGATAGAACAATATGCAAATTGACCCATCAGACTATAAGTGATCGCGAAAGGTGAGGTTAAATTAAATGTATGCCCCTAGTGGTCAAATTCAAACGTGCTATAAAATTCTCTGACCAATGCATCATAAACAGAAAAATTCAACAAAAAGAATTTTCGCCACCCTATACCATCAATTAAATCAAAAACTTCTTCATGAATATTCAAAGCATGTAAAGTAGGCTCATCCAGACATCTACCAGGTATTATATCATTGTGTTCAAGTAAATAAAATCTGGTGCAATAAATCTCTTTATCAAAAGCGAAATTACCTTCAAGATCGTTCATGGTTGGTGGAAATTGGCTTTTACCTTCAGCTATTCGAGCTCGTTTCTGTGGTCGATCTAGTTGTCTTTCTTCTCTATCCTCTTCCGTTTGGTCTGCCTGCTGTGCTGGCTTAGGTGATGGGGGTATATCATCTTCTTCATCGCTGCTGGATTCTGGAATCTCAATTTGGCAAGATTTATATGTAATCTGTCCCTTTTTCTTTTGAGCTACCAATTTAGATGTGGATCATTTGCTTTGACGTGGTGCCACGGTGGGGGTACGACTAGCGTCACTTAGCGTAGTGGGCTGCGGATCTGCGCTTAGGTTCGCACTGGTGTGCTCGTGAGTCGGTTGCGGCGGCATGTCGTCACATGTTGCGGAGGTTGCGAATCTGCTGCGTCTGGGCTTCGGCGAAGCTTGGCTCTTCAGTTGGACCATAATGGCTTGCACAGCCACATCGGGTGCGGTGTTTGGTCACTGACCGATGGATGGTGAGGGATCTGCACGCGCGAGGAGGTGGGGGCCCCAATCTGTTGTTGCGTGGCCGCTGGTGGTTGCGCATCGGTGTTGACGCAGAGGAGGGCTGGTTCGTCGCTGAGATTGGCGGCATCGGATCTGCTGGAGGAGTGGAGTGCGGAGCTTACGTGCGAGGAGGGGGCTAATGCGATGACGTCGGGCTGTTGGTGGTTGGCGCGATGGCGACGGAGCTTGGGTGGTGGTCGGATCGTGGTCGACGGCTTCAGGATCTAAGAAGGCAAGTGAAGATTTAGTAAATAATTTGTTTGGTTAAAAGAAAAATATAGTAAATGGGTAAAAAAATAAAATAACACAATTGAATTAAAATTAAAACATTTGAGAATAAAGGCCCACGAATTAGAACAACATAACCCATTAAACCTATTAAACCCAAAATAAAATGAAAATAGCCTGCAATTGAAAAAATTAAGTCAAGATCCAGCTAATTTTCCAGTGAAACCACCATTAATTGCCCAATCCACTTTAAAAATAACATTAGATTGCCATAGTCATTAAATCCAATTTGACATAAAATTATTCAACGCTATCATCCTCAAAATTGCCTGTTAATTGCCAACTTTACCTTTACGTTCAAAGATAAATCAGATTATCCATAAGAAATAAATGAAGAATAAGAAGGCAGTGAAATAAAATTTAATATTAAAATTTAAAATCTAATTAGGAACGTGTTAGCCTTGGGCAAGGCTAAATATTGGGTTGCCTCCCAAAAGCACCTTTCTTTAACGTATTTGGCTAGACGTTCCTGGGTTTAAACTCCCCCTCCATGCAAAGCCAGCTGAGCCTCTTCATGTCCTTTAGCTAAAAACCCATCATAAAAGGGTTTGAGGCGATGTCCATTAACCTTAAAAATCTTATCATTCTCCAAACTCTGTATTTCAACTGCACCATGAGTAAAAACATTAATAACAACAAAAGGTCCTAACCATCTGGACCTTAATTTCACTGGAAATAATTTGAAACATGAATGAAATAATAAAACTTTCTGACCTTTTTGAAATTCTTTCCTGGAAATCATTTTGTCATGGAATCTTTTGGTTTTCTCTTTGTAAATTTTGGAACTCTTATATGCTTCATTTCTTAATTCTTCCAGTTCCTGGAGCTCTAATTTATGATTCTCACCTGCTGCATCTAAATCCATATTGTATCTCTTTATAGCCCAAAATGCTCTGTGCTCCAGCTCTACCGGTAAGTGATATGGTTTGCCATACACCAGTCGATACGGGGACATACCGATAGGTGTCTTGTAGGCAATCCTATAAGCCCAAAGAGCGTCTTCTAGCTTTAAACTCCAGTCTTTTCTATTTGGATTCACCGTCTTCTCAAGTACATATTTGACTTCCCGGTTGGAAATTTTAGCTTGTCCAGTGGTCTGGGGGTGATAGGCAGTCGACAATCGATGTGTAACTCCATACTTTTTCATCAATGCATCCATAATTTTGTTACAAAAATGTGTCCCTCTGTCACTTATGAGCACTCTTGGGGTGCAAAACCTGCAAAATGTATTATTTTTGATAAAATTTACCATAGTTTTAGCATCATCAGTCCGTGTGGGCTTTGCTTCGACCCATGTAGAAACATAATCTACTGCAAGTAAAATATAAGCATTTCCAAAAGAAGAAGGAAAAGGACCCATGAAATCAATGCCCCACACATCAAATATTTCACAAATTAATATAGGTGCGAGTGGCATTTGAACTCGGTTTCCTAGGTTACTTGTTCTTTGACAATTGTCACAAGACTTGCAATATAAATATGCGTCTTTAAACAAATGAGGCCAAAACAAACCACATTCTAAAAATTTTCGTGCAGTCCTTTTGGGACCAAAATGACCCCCACACGCCTCGGAGTGATAGAATTTCAAGATAGACTGCATTTCATTGTCAGGAACACATCGTCAAATAATTTGATTGGAACAGTATTTCCACAAGTAAGGTTCATCCCAAGCATAATATTTGGCATCTCTCTTCAATTTGTCCTTCTTAAACCTGGAAAAGTCTGCAGGGATAGCACCTGTAACCAAGAAATTCACGATATCAGCATACCAGGGGCTGTTAGTTGCTATGGCAATGCGTCCTCATTTAACAACAATCTACTTAGATGATCAGCCACTAAATTTTCAGACCCCTTTTTGTCTCTAATTTCAAGATTAAATTCCTGCAGTAAGAGAATCCACCGGATTAAACGGGGTTTAGCTTCCTTCTTTTTCAGCAAATACATCAGAGCTGCATGGTCAGAGAAAACAATTACTTTAGTACCCAACAAATATTGTCTAAATTTTTCTAAAGCAAAAACAATAGCTAAGAGTTCTTTCTCAGTTGTTGAGTAGTTGCTTTAGGCACTGTCTAGTGTTCTTGAAGCATAATAAATCACATTTGGATTTTTCTCAATTCTTTGGCCAAGGACAGCCCCTATTGCATGATTACTGGCATCACACATTATTTCAAAGGGAAAATTCCAGTTAGGGGGCTGTATAATGGGTGCAGAGATCAGTTTTTCTTTTAGTGCATCAAATGCATCCTTGCATGCTTGATCAAATGCAAATGCCACATCCTTTTGCAACAAGTTACACAACGGTTAGGTGATTTTGGAGAAATCTTTGATGAAACATCTATAAAAACTTGCATGTCCAAGAAAAGAACGAACCTCCCGCACACTTGCAGGGTAAGGAAGAGATTAAATAACATCTATTTTAGCCTTGTCTACCTCTATCCCTTTTGAAGACACAATGTGACCAAAAATCAACTCTTGATCTACCATGAAATGGCATTTCTCATAATTAAGGATCAAATTAGACTCTAAAGATCTATTCAAAATTTTAATTAAATTAGACAGACATTCATGGAATGAATTACCATAAACCGTAAAATCATCCATAAATACTTCTTCTGGTCTTCAGATGCCACCGGTATTTGATAAAAACCTGTTCAACCATCAAGACAACAGTAAAAAAATTTTCCAACAAGTCTTTCTAGCATTTGATCAATAAAAGGAAATGAAAAATGATCTTTTCTGGTAGAGGCATTTAACTTCCTGTAATCTATACAAACCCTCCACCCGTTTTGGACTCGGATGGGCACCATCTCTCCATTTTCGTTTTCGACAACCGTAATTCCTGTCTTTTTGGGTACGACTTGGACTGGACTCACCTAATTACTGTCCGAAATTGGGTATATTGGGTATATCACTCATGCATCCAGCATCTTTTGTATTTCCTTCTTTACCACTTCTATCATTGGTGGGTTCAACCTTCTTTGTGCTTGCCTACTAGGCTTAATGTCTTCTTCTAAATGAATGTTGTGCATGCAAGTAGAGGGACTTATGCCTTTTATATTGGCAATGGTCCATCTAATTGCCTCCTTATGCTCTCTCAAAGCTTGGATTAGTAGCTTTTCTTCCTTAGGCTTTAGCTTATTGGAAATTATCACTGGAAGTGTTTTCTCTTCACCAAAATAAACGTATTTCAAATGGTTGGGCAACACCTTAAGCTCCAATTCTGGTGCCTGCAACACAGATGGTAAAAGCATTGTGTTAGTGCTAGTTAACTCGAAAGGATTAGATGCACGTACCACTGGTTTCAAAGCCTCCAATTCCATTACTACTTCTTGCAATTCTTCTTCAATATTCAGCTCTTCTTCCACTGCATCAAATCTGTCCATATGAACATTTTCATTTAAAGCAACCTGCAACTTGTCAGTCCCACTTATTTCAAACACTTTTTGAGTTAATGGTTCAATAACATCAATTCCACATATAGAAGTCATCTCACATGGATATTTCATAGCATTATACATATTGAATTGCACTATTTCACCATTAAATTCCATGGTAAGAGTACCTTTGTATACATTAATTTTAGTTCTCGTTGTCTGAAGAAATGGCCTACCTAATAAAATGTCAACTGAATCACCTAAATTTCCTTCATCTTCCATGTCGATCACATAAAAATCAGCAAGAAAAATCATACCATTAACCTGAACCAACACATCCTCTAACAATCCCTTAGGATAAACTATTGACCTATTTTCTAATTGAATGACTATTCCTATGTCTTCTAAGGGTCCAGCATTTAAAGAGGTATAAATAGACTTAGGCATGACATTTATAGACGCACCTAAATCACACATAGCTCTTTTAACAATTAAATCACCAATTTTACAGGAAATAGCAAGCATACCTTTATCCTTGCATTTTTTGGGCATTTTCCTATGAATAACAGTTGAAACATTTTCATTCACAGTAATTTTTTCATAACCAACCTGTTTTTTCTTATTAGTACAAAGCTCTTTAAGAAATTTCGCATATTTTGGTATTTGTTTAATAGCATCAATCAAAGGAATATTTATCTCAACCTTACGAAATGTCTCAAAGATGTCTTTTTCCTCTTTTTCCTTTTTAGATTTAGCTCACCTTTCAGGAAATGGGGGCTGCATAATAAAAACAAGGGGGCTGTTTTGAATTTTTACCTGCGTGCTGCACCTTCTGCTCAGTTTCTGCCTCTCTCTACTTCCCTTGACTTTTTCTGATTTTCTTCCCTGGGTAGGGGCTGTTCCAGCTCTTTTTCATTCCTTAGGACAATTGTGGTCGCATTTTGCCTCGGATTTTCTATAGTTTGTGAGGGCAAACATCCTTGGGACTCTATTCTACTCAAAGATTGTGCTATTTGGCTCATTTGTGTCTCCAAATTCTGAATTCTTGAATCTGATTTCTTTGCATGCTGCTGAATATCTTGCATATTATTAGTTAAAGAATGAACAATGTCTTCAAGACTCATGCCTTATTTAGGACCTAGTTGAGAGGGCTGTTGTGGTTGCTTTGGTTGAAATTATTGTTGTGAATTTTGCTGCCTCGCTCCATAGCTGAAGTTGGGATAGTCTCGCCACCTCGAATTGTATGTGTTTGAATAAGGGTCATGCTTCCTATAGGGTTGTCCAAAATATCCACCCATCGCATTCACTTTTTCTTGTGAGTCATCTTGAAGTGTGGGACACATATCTGTTGGATGTCCATCATATGCACATATTCTACACACCCTTGCTTGTGAAGATGTACCTAAAGCCATATTTTGCACAAGAACAGTTAAAGCATTAAGTTTATCTTCAATGGAAGAAGAATTTACCTCATGTACTCTTCTTGGGGGGTCTTGATATCTTTCGAACTATTGAGAGGTGGCTTCCATATTTTGTATTAATTCACGGGCTTGAGTTGGAGTTTTGTTATTGAGGCTTCCACCCCTTGCTGCATCTATCATTTTCCTCTCCATGCTCAACATTCCCTCATAAAAATATTGAATAAGGGACTACTCGGTAATGACATATTGGGGATAACTTGCACAAAGTTTCTTAAACCTTTCCCAGTAATCATGAAGAGATTCTATGTCTTTTTGTCTAATCCCACTAATTTTTCTGCGAATTATAGCGGCTGTAGATGCTGGAAAAAACTTATCTAAGAACAATCTTACCATGTCAGACCATGTGGTGATGGTTCCAGGTGATAAATTCAGCAACTAATCCTTTGCCAAGTCAACTAGGGAGAAGGGAAATGCTCTCAGCTTCACTTGCTCCTCAGTAACTCCTTGCGGCTTCATTCTTGAACAATCAACATGAAATTCCTTAAGATGCTTATGGGGATCTTCATTCTCCAAACCACGAAAAGTAGGTAAGAGATGAACTAATCCAGATTTCAGCTCAAAAGCTGTGTCTACTGCCGGATATGTAATGCACACGGGCTGCTGGTCCAATGATGGATTGTGTAGCTCTCTTAAAGTTCTTTCCACCATCTTTTCCTCTTCTTTTTCGGCTGAAAATTCAGTAAAATCAGCTTCCTCTTCCTCTTGCTGCTATTTGGAAGAAGTTCCAGCAAGTTCCTTGCATAATTTTGTCTCCTTCCTTAGTCTCCGGGCTGTTTTTTCAATCTCCGAATTGAACAAAATTTCTCCTGAAATTTCAGACCTGGTCATTAACAAATTAAATCAAGTTAGACTAGTCCCCGGCAATGGCGCTAAAATTTGATGGGTGTCGAAACCACCAAAAATAAATACCTCAATTATCCTATCAAATAAATTGTAAATAGGGCAAGAAAGGGTCGAATTCATAGAGACTAGCACAAAATTAATTCTAAAATAACCAGATTTTCAACAATAAAAAATAAAAAGGGGGAGTTTTCATAAACAAAAAATTTAAAAATGGTAATTTAAAAGAAATAAACGAACAAGCAGTAAATTGATCAAAAGAAATTCAATATGTGATAAATTCCAGTTAAAGATATTTGCAACGCAGGATTAATTCAATCGATCATAGATGAAAGAGTAAATCTAAAAATCAAATAATGGGCCAGTTATAGCCGTCGGCTTCGCGCTCCCGACTTAATCTTTCCGTATTAATGAATCAATCAAGTAAGACTGTAATTAATTTTTAGCCAACAAATAACCCTTAACACGCGCAAGAGTTTAATTTATTGACAGCATTAAGGAATAGAAAGACCTAACCTAAGCCAACCGACCTCACGCGAGACCGATTTAGACCAAATCATACATTTACTCAATGTAACAACCCTTGTGAGGAAGTTACATTGATTACCACTTGTTATTGACTTCACTAAACAATTACGGATTCAGCAAACTCAATTACACTACAAAAAAAACTCAAATTAGCGACGGAATAGTTTCCGTCGCTAATTAGCGATGGATTTGCAATGAAATTTAGAATTAGTCATGGAATTCCATTTTTTTTTAATTTTAGCGACGGAATAGCGACAGAAATCAAGTAACAGTCGCTAATTTTTGGCGAAAAGAGATGGCACCTTATTTTTGCGACTAAATTTAGCGACTAAATTTTTTAGTCGCTAATTAGCGATGGATTAGCAAATCTGTCATGAAAATACAGAATTTTAATTTTTTACCGACGAATTAGCGACGAATTTTTTCGTCGCTAAAAAAGTTTCAAATTTGTTAATTATTAAAACAATTCCTAAACTCTATATCGATTAAAAGCCCTAAATCAGCTAATATTTTCCCCATCTCGACCCCTCTCTCTCTCTTACACTCTCTGTCGCCGTAGCTTGTGCCGCTGCCTGTATCTCCATTGCCTGGCCGCCAGCATCTCTCTCTCCATCGAAGCCACCTCCCCGTTGTCCTCTCTCACTCTCGTTAACGATCGAAGTTAAAGCTTGTGCCGCATTCTCTCTTCTCTCTCTCGTCGCGTCATCGTCTCCAGCTGCTCCCACCGTCGCATCGCACCTCCGTCGATCCGACGCATCTCCAGCCAACCGCGTAACTCCACCGGCGCATCTCTAAAGAAATCGCTTTTGCTATCCAGGTCCCTTCTATGATTTGTTTTTTTTCTTTTGTTGTGTAATTTTGAGATTTGTGTGTGTTTGAGTTGTTCTTCTCCGTTGACAGGGGTATGTTTTTTAGGGTGATTGCTTTTTCTTGCTGGGTTGGTGTTTTGTTAGTAATGGGTATTGTAATTGTTTTTTAATTTGTTAAAATTATTGTTCAAGAATAAATGTGAATATGCAAATTTTACTGATTTTATATGACATTTATCCTCATGAATGATTTTAGGTATCAAAGGAGCATATCTGCCATATCTGTAGGTAAATTAAGACTCCTATATGCTTCTTTTTATATTACAGCCTAATTTTGTGAATAGAATTACCTTGATGATGCTGGGTTTTATTCATGGGTGAGGGTTTCAGCTATTGTATGCAGTTTCTGACTTTGTTGCTTAGATAATCTTTTTTGCCGAACAAAATTTGATTTTTGACCATCCACTGGTCTATTAACCAACTTTTAAATTTATCTTTCTAGATTTCCTGCGTTTGTAGTTTAGGCTCAAACTCTTACATGAATAAGATCAAGTGAACTGCAAATATCAATGCCATAGGAGCTGCTGCAGAAAAAGGTATGGCTTTAAAGTGGTCAAAAGTTTTTTAAATAATATTGAAACAATTGCCTTTCATCATCCAGTCCACCAGGCCTTTTTTCCACTGTTGGCTTAATTCAATCTTTGATTTGCAATAACAATTATGTCCTGTGAATATGCTTTTGGGCCCTCTAACCAACATTAATATGCTTTCATTGCAAATTTATCTCTTCTCTTTGATGACGAGTTAGTCTGGGTAAAGCCATTCAATTTTAATTACCCAACTTCTATTACTGTAATAAAAGAATATTATTAATAGGTTTCTATATGTTCTTTCAGTTAAATGATTATAAGTATAGTTCTCTTTAATGTCTTTAATATAATCAATCCAATCAACATTTTACTTTTTCCATCATTCATAATCATAAATAACTGTTTGAATCAAAATGAGAAAAGTTATATACTGCTCATAAGAACCAATAAGAATAAGTTAAGAAAAAGTTTATTTACATTAATTAAAATTAACTAATTTTAGTGTTATAAATTGAAATTTGGTGATTTTAAATATTATAATCTATAGAGTTGAAAGACTTAAGTTAAAAGTTTTATCCCAATAACGTTCCGATAAAAAATAATCAGCTTTTCCTTAATTTGATACACACTTACATCCTATTCTTATAATTACTACCTTTCTCTTCCTTGCTAAAGAAATACTTTTATTTTTAAATAGTTTAAAATAAGTTTGTTTTTATTGTTTTAAGACATGATTTTACAAGTAATTTACTAATTATACTCTTCATTTATATCAACTATATTATTTTAAAAACCAAAACAATGATAGTATTATTGTATACTATTGGGAGCATGATGTTATCCCTAGGTTTCATTGGTTTTCCACTGGAGATGGTAACTTCTTGTGCTTTTTTCCTATATATTGGCTTGCACTGGGTTGTCCCAACCACAGTTCACTGGGCAAATAATGAAGAAAATCAATGTGATTCATGTAATTCATTTGAGTGGCAGGTTTTGGCTGGTCAGGGCCATATCTAATTCGATTACTCATATTTGTCAATTTTAATTCTGAGTAGTTACTATGTTTAGTTGTCAATCCATTAACAGAATAGCTATCTGAGTGTAGTCTAGTACAAGACTAGGTCATAATTCAAAAGTGTCACTGAAATGGATCATTGTAGCACCAACAGCTCATCTTATAAAATATTTGAAATCTTATTTTGGTGCTCTATTTGCCAAGTTGATGTTCTCAGTCTAGTCCAGTGGAAGTCTAGGTAACAATTCAATAGTCATTAAAATGGGTGATTGTATGATTTGTATATCTTTTTATGATCTATTTGAAATCTTATTTGCATGCTCTATTTGCTCAAGTCTAACACATGATTTATCTAAGTTTAGTCCAGTGGGAGACTAGCTGACAATTCAATATTCTCATTAAAATGGTAGTCATAACATCATTAGATTAGTTTATTTTCTAATTGAAATATTATTTCTGTGTTCTGTATGTGCAGTCGCTCCTGTATGTTATGCTCACCTGGCTGCCACACAAATGGGTCAGTTTATAAAATTTGAGGACACATCAGAAACTTCATCCAGCCATGGTGGTGTAACTCATCTAGGGGCTGTTCATGTACCACGGTTGCCAAAATTGGGGATAGTGTATCAAGTTCAATGTTCTTTTGTTAAGGATATATATTGCTGCCAGGAGAGATGCAAATTGTTGAATATTTCATGCAAAATGCTAAGCTACTTAAGGAAATTAAAATCTCAACTTGTTGCAGTGATTATAGGATGGACGACGAGCTTTTAAAGAAGCTGTTAAGGTTGCCGATGGGCTCATATACATGCCCGATTACTTTTTTTTGAACATATTTAAGTTATGTGTATATATATTCCTCTACAATATTTATTAGGGAGATCAAGTTATAATATGCACAGTTATTTCTTTATTTTATTTTCTAGCATAGTGAATAGATTATGAATTTTTTCGGCTTAGTTTTTTTATAATTCATATTCATATTAGACCCTGTCAATGGATTCGATCAAAATAAAATGAATTGGATTATAAATAGTTCAATTTATATACGAGTAAGAAATGGATTAGACTAGCAAATAGTTCAAATAGATCATGGATTGAACAAATAATAATAATAATAATATTAAATAAAAAAATTTAATATTTTTAGCGACAGAATAGCGACGGATTATCTGTTGCTAATAAATTTTTAATATTTACCGTATCTAATTTCAGTTATTAATTAGCGACGAAATTTTTGTAAATAGCGACGATTTTTTCCGTCGCTATTTGTAGCGACTAAAAAATATTTTAGTCGCAAATATGCTTGCGACGGTCGAAATAGTGACGGTTAGTCGTTTAGTCGCTAAAATTAATGTGCGACTAAATTTAAGGGATTAACGACGGAAATTTCTGTCGCTAATTCCCTTTTTTTTTTTGTAGTGCTAGCAGTATGTTATTTAATTAAATGAACAACGGCGTCTCATTGAGCATAAAATAAATAACAATCGAGATATGGTTTCTCTAAATATCAGTAAATAACATTAACATCATATGAAATTAAGAACAATAATTATGCACAACAATCTTACGGTGAATTAAAACCTGGCTTTGAATTAATCTTTAACTGAAAAAGAGTAACCTAGCCACACATAGCCATAAAAATTCACAAAAATAAAAAAAAAATAAAAAGTACTTCCTATTACAGCCTTGGGGAAAACACAGATGAAAAGAAAAAATATAACAGATCAGAATCTCCCTCTTATTCACGTTTTTTCCCCCAGCTAAAAAAGGATAAAAACCTAGATAAGTTAGGAATGTGATTAATTCCTATCCAAGCTCCAAAATAAAATAAAAATATTAAATGTAATATTATCTTCCTAAAAATACTGCCCATTATCTCCTAAATTACAGCCTAATTATCTTTAAAAATCAGATTGAGAATAGCTGGCGGCTAAGGCAACTTCAGGTTTAAAAATATAAAAGCTGATATCTGCTGCGCGTTTCCCTTTAGCCTTGGGCAAGACAGTTGCTTACCCTTGCCCCTTAAACTTGGGCAAGGCTAACTCTAAAATCAGCCCTTTTGCTTCCAATCTTCTTTGAATCTTTGAGGCTGCTCCAAATTCACTCCATTTATTTCCAATTTACTTGCTTTTGACCACTTTGACCCTACAATGACCAAAATCACAAAATAAGTAAAAAATACTAATATAAGGTAAAATTAAGTGCATAAAAGTGAGCAATAATCAATGATTAGCATGCAGTTTTAACCACTCATCACTGTTTTTAAATTGTCAACATTACAATCATCAGTGTTCTTTTACTCATTTCATATACTACTGTCATTGTTCTCTTTGTAAGGAGTATAATTATGGATATTATATGTACTTGCTGCAGACTCTAGAATTAGCATACAAATGGAGAAGTTAGGGAGGAAAATGGTCGAAAAATGTATAGGGTTACAACTGGCCATCATTGTGCTTGGAGCGCTATTGACAACTAAAACAATTGTCCTTGAGTGGGATAGGGTTCGCAGGAGTATTATTGCACATTTGTGGAGAAGCAGAAGCCGCGAACAACCATTTGGAGTATTTGAAGTTTTAGGTTTAAGTTACCATGAAATGCCTTATCAATTGAAACCTTGCTTCCTTCACATAGCCCATTTCCCTGAAGATTATGATATACTTATATAAAAACTGATCAGAATGTAGATTGCTGAGGGATTCATATCAGATGCTGATAATGAGGAAATGGGGGAGTAAAGTATGGAAGATGTAGCTCAGAGTTACTTGGAGGAGTTGGTAGAAAGATGTATGATTCAGGTAGTGGAAAGAGGTTCAACTGGAAGCACTAGAACTTGTCAAATGCATGATCTTATGCGAGATCTATGTTTGTCAAAGGCAAAGCAGGAAAATTTCCTTGAGATTTTCTATCAATCGCACAGAAATGACCATCCATTCTACTCTCTTCCTTCGTTTATGATTGGTAAAACAAGATCAATCTTGGTATGATTTTGGATGGAGATCTTAGGAGATTTATCCCCTCGCGATACAAGAGGAATTCCTGCTTAACATCTCTTTTGTATTTCCATGAAAGAGCATCCCATGCAGAAAAATGGGGATCAATAAAATCAGTTTTTGACCATTTTCAGTTGCTCAGGGGTCTTAGATATTTCAAGAATGGGAAGTTACCCAAAGAAATAGACAAATTTTTAATTTTTAAGTGCAGCAGATTTAGTATTTTTTTTAAACAAAAATACCCCTTATTTTATTTTATAATGACAATTATATCTAATATAAAAAAAAAACAAAAACAAAACTATTTTGTTTGTTTCTCTTATCCTACCATCCAAAATCATCTAACATTAAAAACAATTCAATTTTTTTTTTCTCTTCTCTTTTCTTATTATTCAAAATAATATATATAATGAATTATAAAAATAATATATATATATTTTTAATTTTTTATGTTATATTTATTTTTATTTAATTATATATGAAAATATATGGTCTTAATAGTTTAGTGAAATAAAAAAAGTACAAATAAGTGAAAATTATTATTATTTTTTAGTTAGATTCTAAAAAGCCATTTTTAATCATATTATTTACCAAACGGTTGATAACTGTTGTTTATTTTATAAGTAATTTTAAATTTTATTTACCAAACAGTTATCTAATTTTTGAAATACAAATTTTTGGAATATAATTTTTTTCAATTTTAAAAAGTTTTGTAAAACTGGACCTTACAGATCCTTGACCTTTTTACTTGGAATTCAACTATACAAATACCAAATGTGATATCAAAGATGCTCAGGCTGAGGCATTTATATCTTCCTGAGTTCTGCTGTGCTGATTTTGATAAATGGCAGTTGGCTAAGTTGAGCAGCCTGCAAACACAGAGTGAACTTTCCTGCAGAAAACTATGATATAAGAGATCTATTAAGTCTGAAAAATCTTAGGAAACTATTGATAGACGATCCAAAATTCAGACTAATCTTCAAATTTCATGGTGCTACATTCATCCATCTGGAATCTTTGTCCTTCGTAAGCAATGAAGACCCTACAGTAATCCAAGTTATAACAGGATATCCTCATCTTTGTAAGCTACAAATAGAAGGGCGAATAGAGAAGCTACCAGTATGGCTTCAATTTTCTTCGAACCTCGCCAAGTTGAACCTGAAGGGATCTAGACATAAGAAAGACCCGATGGTGACACTAGAGAAGCTGCCCAACTTAAGAATTCTCCATTTACAAATGGATTCATTCCTAGGCACTGTAATAATACGCTCAGATGGAGGTTTCCCTCAACTGAAGTCTCTGTTTCTTTCTGACATGCCCAATCTAGAAGATTGGGAAGTGGAAGAAGGAGCTTTGTCCAATCTCTGGCATTTAGAGATTTCAAACTGCACATCCATGAAGAGGGTTTCTAAAGGACCAAGATTGATCACTTACCTTCAGGAAATGGAGATCCGATCAATGCTTGAAGCATTTAAAACTAGGCTGGAGGATGGAGGAGAAGACTACTGTAAAATTCAACATGTGCCTTCTGTTGTGTTTCGTTATTGTGATTATTAATTTGATTAGTTACTTTGTTTTATGGCGAGTTAAGTAAGTGCATGGTTAAGTGATTGGTCTGATGGTAATCAATAGGCTTTCTTAATCCGATTATTGTTAGGAACAAAATGAAACAATTGAGGATTAACTGTAAAATTCACCTATCTTTTTTACTTGGTTTCCAGATACAAGTTAGGAAAATTGAACTTTCATTTCCCTAACCAGTTTTTGTATAGTTGGTGAGAACTATTATTGCTTACTCCAGTCTAAAGTTTAGGTGTTAGTGGAGTTTGTGTTTTCTGTGTAGAACCTTCCCAGTTTGCCATGTTTTCTTGATTTTGAATTGTCTTCATTGATTTACCTGGAATTGACTAATATTTCTATAATATATATTAATCATATTATTAATTGGTTTTAAAAAGATTCATGAGTTTAGTATTTCAATTTAAGTGTAGTTTGATGAAGTTAACGTAATTTTATCCATCTATTTCTAAATGATCGTAATATACCCTTGTTTAGTTGTTTTAGTATAACATTAGCTCTACTCAAAGTTATTTCTAAAATTGATTAAAAATTTTATTTCTAAAAAATTAAGTAATTTTTTACAATTTCCTAAAAGGGCATTTTAGTATAATATTAGCTCCATTGCTCATGACTTCTTATAATTTTTTTTTTATATATATAATTACATATTAAGGGTGTTCATGGACCGATTAACTGGTCCATGAACAAAAAAAAAAATCAGTCCATTAAATTCGATTTTTTAAAAATAATAACTATTAACCAGTCCATCACTATCGGTTAATCAGTCAATCGGTTTCGAATTTTCGGATCGGTTAACCAATATATTTCGGTTAACTACTATAATTATAAAATACATTCTTAAAAAAATTAAAATATTCAAGTTACTTAAAAATTAAAATTAAAAACAAATATAATTCAATATAGTAATTAAATATAATGTTCAAATTACAAATATAGACTAAAAATGTTCAAAATATTTGAAAATTAAAATTACAAACCGAAAATATAATGATCCAACTAGTTAAACAAAAAAAAATCCACACATATTATATATATATATATAAATTTAATTTAGGGTTTCATTTTAAAATTTTTTTAACTTTATATATATAAAAAAATTATATAAAACCGGTCGGTTAACCGGAAATCGAAACCGAAAATACATGTGAAAAATTATATAAAACCGATCGGTTAAACAAAACCGAAATATATATATAATTAGATAAAATCGGTCGGTTAACTGAAACCGCCGATTTTTTGGAACCGAAATCGAAATTAAACTACTAACCATTAACCATAAAAATTGATTCGGTTAACCTATTTTTTAGATCGATTTTGGTTTGGTTTATCGGTTAACCAAATCCATCGATTTTTTTGAACACCCCTATTACATATGGGGTCTTAAATTATGGGTAATTATTTCTGTTTTACTTAGTCAAAAAAAGAATATCTGATTTGAGCGGAGACAATTTTAAAAATAATGTCTTCAAAAATATTTTGAAAATTAAAATCTTGAAAAAATTGAAACCGCAATGCATGGGTCAATTTCACTCATGGTCACTCAACTTATCACTTATCGCGCAAAAGTAACCGACTTTTTTTTTCTTACTTAAATGTCACTGAACTTTTAACATTATTACACAAAAGTCATGTTGACCGGAATCCGGCGACGACTCTTGCCGGATTGATGATTTTTTTGCAAAAATGTTAAAAGTTCAGTAACATTTAAGTTGAAAAAAAAAGTTAATTATTTTTACGAGATAAATGATAAGTCTAGTGACCGTGAGTGAAATTAATTTAAATGTAGCATTTGTTGAACTTATCAATCCGGCAAGAGTCGTCGCCGGATTCCGGTCAACATGACTTTTGTGCAATAATGTTAAAAGTTCAGTGACATTTAAGTAAGAAAAAAAAAGTCGGTTACTTTTGCGCTATAAGTGATAAGTTGAGTGACCATGGGTGAAATCAACCCCGCAATGCATCACTGCATATGACTACTATAATTTTATTATTAGTGTTAGTTTCTGTAGTTTCAAACCAATTGCCATTCTGACGCATATGCGCTATATTATAACATGATAAAAATTCATATATTAAAAATATCATATGATATATATGGCTTATGGCAAGAAGGCTTTATTTTTATTATTGTATTGCCATTTTAAAATCATCCCATTTTTTCAAATGCTCTTGAAAAAAAACTATGTATAGTTTTCAAAATATCTTTTTTAAAAAAATATTATTTCTAGTGTGAGGATTTTTTTATAAATAATATTTTTTTAAAAATTAATTTGATTTTTAAGGTATTTTGAAAAGTATTTGGGAGATTGGAGTGTTTTTCAAATGAATTTCAATTTTGTTGCGGAATTTGATTTTTTTTTTTTAAGCTCAGCTTTCCTTTTAAAAAGCTGAGCTTACCAAACTTTCAAAGGAAAGCCAACCGTTTTTCTTTTTTTTTTATGGGATAAAAAATATAAATATGATTTTATCATTCCTTTTTTATTAATATTAAAAAAAAATTTCTTTTACTCAATTTGATAAATAGGATAAAAAATATTATAGATTAATAATAATTTATTAAAATCTAAACTTAGTAATATTTTGTGCAATCAAAATAACTTAAAATATAAATAATACATTTATTATATATATAATCAAAATTAAATAACATTCAAATATTATCGATAAGAAGCTTGGTGAAAGGTCAAAAGTCGTTATTTTTTAGGGAAGAGGGCATAGGCGCTTTGCACATCATGTAGGAAATTTTTCTTAATTTCAGGCAAATCAATAATGCACAAACCCTAATTCCCAAATCGTAAAACTTTATGATTTTCACAATATAAATTAGAAAAAATAAACATACCTTGATTCATGATGAACTCTCTGATGAAAAACAATTAATCACTACAAAATCCCTTTGAGAAAAACTGTGTTTCTCTCTAGCTTTTTCACCCTTTCTTTTATTTTTGACAAACTACATTTTCTGATGGAGAGATAGGTTACGATCACTGGTTAGAAACAAGACCAGTTTTATTTATTTTTTAATTCTTTAATTAACTGACATTCCATCAATGTGCAGTTAATAAATATCTCCTATTGACCAATACGATTTTAGTACTTAATATTATTAAATCTAATATAATATATTTAACATTAAATAAATATATATATATATATATAAACACGTGAGCCACAATTAACAAAATTCAACATTCTCCCGCTTGGCCCATATGTTATTATTTAACTTCATGATTTAATAATAATCATAATATGCATAATTTAAACTAAATCCTCTCATAAATTGGTCAAACCAAAAATTATTATTAAGCACAAAACTAATAAGGATCATAGCGGTTGTATGTCATTATTTCGACATAGTCCCTTCTATGAATTACAATACTAGTTTTATACTCAATGTGACTTGTAATGGAGACATATATCATAATGGTCCGACGATAATGTCTTTGTCAGAGACTAATCCTATTATGTCAACATAATTCACTCATGTATATACAATATTCAACATAATAAAACAAGATGAATTAAAATATAAAAAACACACACTAAATGAGCTCAAAATGTCAATCAAGTGCATAAAAAACATAAACATCATCAAACTAACAATAATGATTTTCAGTAATGCCCATTCTTTCGACATGTGCATTAAATGTCTTTGGTGGCAACCTTTTGTCAACAGATCCGCAATCATGAGATTGGTGCTAATATGTTCGATTGACACTCGTTGTTTTTGAACTTCTTCTTTAACGGCAAAGTATTTCAATTCCATATGTTTAGCACCCTTTGAATACTTGTCGCTTTTAGAGAAGAACACTGCTACAGAATTATCACAATAAATTTTCAGCGGCTTGGCAATGCTGTTGACAATTCCAAGTCCTGAAATAAAGTTTTGCAGCCATAATCTATGAACTGTAGCCTCAAAGCATGCTACAAACTCTGCTTTCACGGTTGATGCAGCGATGACAGACTGCTTTGCACTCTTCCATGAAACTGCCCCTCCAGCTAATAGAAACAAGTAGCCAAATGTGGATTTTCTTGTATCAACACATCCAGCATAATCTGAATCCGAATAACCTATTACCTTCAGATGACCGGATCTCCTACAAGTAAGCATGTTGTCTTTTGTTCCTTACAAGTATCTTAATACTTTCTTTACAGCTTTCCAATGATCTATTCCTGGATTACTTTGATACCTGCCCAGCATTCCAACAACAAAACTAATGTCTGGTCTGGTACAAGTCTGAGCATACATCAAGCTACCAACGATGGAAGCATATGGAATTCGTTCCATTTCTTTGCATTCCAATTCATTCTTTGGGCATTGCATAAGACTAAATTTATCTCCTTTCTGAATTGGAATAACACTTGAGGAGCACCTTTCCATTTTAAATCTCTCTAAAACTTTGTTGATATATGCCTTTTGAGACAATCCTAATATTCCTTGTGATCTATCATGAAATATTTCAATTCCAATCACATAGGATGCCTCACCTAAATCTTTCATTTCAAAGTTTTCAGAAAGAAATCTCTTAGTCTCATGTAACAAGCCAAGATCATTAGTGGTAAGTAGAATATCATTAACATACAGAATCAAAATTATAAACTTGCTCCCACTAACCTTCAGATATATACATCGATCAACAATATTTTCCTTAAATCCAAAGCAAGTGATAGTATCATTGAACTTGAGATACCATTATCGGGAAGCTTGTTTAAGTCCGTATATTGACTTTTTAAGCTTACACACCATATGTTCCTTTCTTTTAACAGCAAAACCTTCAGGTTGGTCCATGTAGACTTCTTCTTCTAAATTCCCATTCAGAAAGTCAGTTTTCACATCCATTTGATGAAGCTCCAAATCATAATGAGCTACCAATGCCATGATAATTCTAAATGAGTCCTTTTTCGAAATAGGAGAAAAGGTCTCTTTGTAGTTAACGCCATCTTTCTGAGTGAAACCTTTGGTAATGAGTCTAGCTTTATATCTTTTAATATTGCCATTAGAGTCGCGCTTAGTCTTAAAGACCCATTTATACCCAACTCTTTTACAATCTTCTGGCATTTCAACAAGATCCCAGACTTCATTGTGATCCATTGATTTCATCTCTTCTTTCATGGCATTTAACCATTTCATAGAATCTTTACTATCTATGGCATGTGAAAATGAAACTGGATCATCATCGATTCCTAAGTCAAATTCTGACTCTTGCAGATAAACCACATAATCATCAGAAATAGCATATCTTTTTTGCCTTTCAGATCTTCTTAATGCTACATGTTGTGGTTCATCTACTATTGGTTCATTGACAACTATTTCATTATGGGGTATTTCATCATTCATTTGTTGTTCTTGTATGTTGTCTGAACGTTCAATAACTGTAGGAACAATAACTTGAGAAGAAGTTTGAGGTAAAGAAATCTCCACCCTAACTTCTTGAATTTCCACTTTACGTGGTTCAACACTCCCACTAATTTCACCATTTTCAATGAAACGTGCATTTCCAGTTTCAACAATTCTCGTATTATGGTTAGGATAATAAAATATATATCCTTTAGATTTTTCTGGATAACCAGCGAAAAAGCCACTGATTATTCTTGAATCCAGTTTTCTTTCATGTGGATTATAAACTCTTATTTCTGCTGGGCAATCCCAAATATGTAGGTGTCTCAAACTGGGTTTCCTTCCTGTCCACAGTTCAAAAGGAGTTTTTGGAACTGCCTTACTAGGAACCCTATTTAATAAATACATGGCAGTTTTCAAAGCATATACATCCACAATGATAAGGGTAAAAAAGCATAACTTAACATGCTTCTAACCATGTCCATTAAAGTACGATTATGCCTTTCTACAACACCATTTTGCTGCGGTGTACCTAGCATTGTGTATTGAGCACAAATGCCAAGCTTTTCAAGGAATTTAGTAAATGGACCTGGATGTTGTCCAATTTCATCATACCTTCCATAATATTCACCACCTCTATCAAATCTAACGATTTTTACTTTTCTGTCTAATTGACTTTCAATCTCAGTGATAAACACCTCTAAAGCATTTACTGATTGAGATTTCTCATGTAAAAAATAGACATATCCATAACGTAAAAAAATCGTCAATAAAGGTGATAAAATACTTTTCTCCACCAAAAGATGGAACATTAAAAGGTCCGTATATATCAGTGTGTATGATTTCAAGGAGCTGTGTGCTTCTTGTGGCTTTCTTCTTGATTGTGTATTTTGTGAGTTTTCCCTTAATACAATCCATACAAATACCAAGATCAGTAAAATCCAAATTAGGAAGGATTTCATTTTTTACCAATCTTTGCATTCTTTCTTTGGATATATGACCCAAATGCTTATGCCACAAGTAAGCTGAATTTTCATCAACCAAACCACGTTTTGTACCAACATTATGATGCAAGGTCAAAAGAGTCTCAGCAAATAGATTATCAAGATTTAATTTATATAAACCATCACAAAGAACACCAGAACTAATAAAACAATTATGCTTAAACAAACTGCAACATCCATTTCCAACCTTAAGATAATATCCAGCTGTATCAAGTTTTGACACGAAAATTAAATTACGAGAAATAAAAGTAACATAAAGAGTTTGGAAAAGATCTAAATGATGTCCAGTGTCTAAAATCAAACGATAGGTTCCGATGGCTTCAACTGGAGCTTTCACTCGGTTACCCATAAATACAAATTTTTCATTTGCGTTTATGGTTTGGGTCGTAAGAAATCCCTACATCGTATTTGAAACATGAGTGGTACAACCAGAATCAATCCACCAAGTATTATAAGGAACTTCTGCCAAATTTGATTCAAAACATACGAAAGCACAAGGCTTACCTTTACTTTTGAACCACGCCTTCCGTTTTTAACAATCTTTCTTGTAGTGTCCAGGCTTTCCACATAAATCACACACAACTTTCTTTGATTCCTTCTTGTGGATTTGGGAAGATGACTCATTAACCTTCAATGATCTTTTATTCCCCTTCCCATACTGCTTTCCTGGTTTCTTATTAGCTCCTGGCTGACCCATGAGATTAACTGAGTGAGGTCCTTATTTCTTCAGCCTTGCTTCCTCTTGAATTAGCATAGTTTGCAATTCTGTCACAATCCATTTATCCTTAATAGTGTTTAATTTATTTGGAATGGACCATATTGAGAAGGCAAGGAGTTTCTTGACGAATGTCACAAGGAAACTTTCCTCCACTTTCATTCCCATGGATCCCAACTTTGCTACTATGTTTATCATCTCAGTGAGGTGCTCATGCATGGTACGAGAACCATCAAATTTCATGGTAGTTAACGTACCCATCAGTGTCCCTGCTACTGACTTGTTAGAAGTGTCAGAGTGGGATATACTTTCAACAGATTCCATAAATTTCCTTGCACTGTCAGTTTTAGGAATCGTTGACCTGATGTTCTCAGCCACAGTCATTCACAAGAACATTAAGCTAAGTCTATTTGATCTTTCCTAAGCATTATAGAAAGATCTTTGTTCATCAGTGCTATCATCAGTGAGATCAACAGACTTATCATGTAAGAGTGCTAAATCAAGATTCAGAACACCTAAGTGAAACTGAACTTATTAAGACCATTCAGAAAAATTAAACCCGTTAAATTTCACAATAGACGAAGCTTGCGAATGAAGAGAAACCCGAGCGAATGCTGCAAATAAATACATGCTCATACATTGGTGCTTTGAGTCATAATATAAATACATAACTCAGATTCAGATATTATTCATACAAATATAAGTGTACATTAAAGTTCTCCTTTGGGTGATACAACAATATACTATAATAAACGTAATTGATGCTCAATTTTAATTTCATATAATTGGTAATTAATTACACCCTAACTTGACATGTTTACTATCTTTGGATATACTAAACATATCAAATAAAGTATATCAATTAACAACATTCATGTTCTTGATTATAAAATTAACCAACCAACCAACCTTTGGGCGGTTCTTAAATATTTTACAGCCAATAAACTTCAATATACTCATGACAAAAAAAAAATAAATACCATCATGTCATCTCATTAATAGCATCACATAAACATGAGTAATTGAATTCTATTTAATTTGACATCTATAAAAACATTCTAATTTGACCACTTTGGTGATTAACAAATTATTCATAATATAGACATCAAATTAAACAACCATATAGACATAAATGTTTAGAGTTAATCAAATACAATAATCTATAAATACCAATTTAGTACTGTAGAGAGATACAGTAGGAATATGATCATAAAATTGATAAAATAAATTACTTAAGGTTATTCGTGCCCCATTTGATATTTCGTTGGATTGTGCAGTGCACAATGAAATAAAATGTGAGACTGAGCTAACAACTCTTGATACATGTTTTGGCGTACTTGAATGAAATTCCGATGGGAAATGGAATAACTTAGCATAATACCTTAATTATAATAGTCAAATTCTAAATGAATATAATTATAAACATATAATCTACTAAATAAACAAAAGTAAAATAATGGCCCATCATAAGAAGACAAAGTGTAGCATTAAAGAATTTACACCAACTATACCTTTTATTGACACGTGAATGGCTAATTATGCAATGAAAGATAACCTAATCATATAAATTGGCAAAATCAGTAAAAGACAAATCCCTTTTAATGATCTATTATGATACAACACAAACTTCAACAATACCGTAGTTCAATATCACAATTCATTCTTGATTCTTTACCAAATGCCAGTAACAAGAAATGATAACTTTATATAAATTGGCATATATATAAAAGTCGGTTACTTTTGCGCGATAAGTGATAAGTTGAGTGACTGTGAGTGAAATTGACCCTGGTATGAGCTTAGAGTTGTTTGGAGACTCTGATAGCCTTAACAATGCAAGCAATAGAGTTAAAGCGCTCATTTGTGAGCTGAAACAATCATTTTTGTTGCTTGATGGTGATTCAAGGGAGTATGAGTCTATAAAGATGCATGATGTGGTACGCGATGTCGCCATATCAATTGCCTCTAAGGATAGGTGCACATATGTAGTACTACATGGTGCTACCATGCAAAAATAGCCAGCGACAGATTGTACGGCAATTTCTCTTGTGTGCGAAGAGATGAAAGAGCGACCTGTTGATTTGGAGTATCCAAAGCTTCAACTTTTATGGCTTCAGTGCATAAATTATTCAAAAGTCTTGCCAGATAATTTTTTTGAAGGGATGAAAGATCTAAAGGTCCTATTTTTTAACATATCGGGATCTCTACCAAAATCAGATAATTTTTTTGAAGGTCTTTTAGATCTAAAAGACCTATTTTTGAACATATCGGGATCTCTACCAAAATCACTTTATTTCTTGGAGAATCTTCGAACCTTGTGTATTAACATAGATTCAGGAGATATATCTTCGATAGGAGCTCTAACAAATCTCGAGTTTCTTGAAATTCGGGGTTACACTTTAGTAGAGCTGCCAAAAGAAATAGCGAGATTGGAAAATTTGAGGGTGTTGGACTTGAGGGGATTGGGACGGCTTCAATATATTCCAGTAGGCGTTCCATCTCACTTGACAAACTAGAAGAGTTGCATATGTTAGAAGTGTGGCCGGATTAAAAGTCTATTTGGCCTATACTTCTATTTACATTTAAACCCATATTAAGTTAGGTTTAGGATTATCCTTTTATTTAATAGTATATTAAATCTTAACCGTTAAATTAGTATTTGATGGACGTACTAGATCTAAAGTTAATAGGGTATATAAACTAGTCCTCTCTCCACCCTAATTAAGTTTAGCAAACAAAACAAAATACATAACGATCGTATTTTCGCTTTCCATCAAGCATTTGCTGCATAAAGAGGGTTAAGGGAGAGAAACTAGTTTACGACGTTCGTGATTGTCAAACTTCTCTTCATCATGTCGAATTCCGCTCAAGGTAAGTGATCTATTCACTTTTCTATGTGATTATTATTATATTCAAGATCCGAATGGGGCATGAATGTTTATGATGATGTCAGTATGAAATTAATGATCGAAATCTTACATGTGGTATCAGAGCCTGTGATTTTGAATAAATAATAATTTTTAGATTTATGATTTGATGATTGTTTTAATTATGATATTGATTATGAATATTATGATGTTCGAAAAATTTAGAATTTTGCATCAAATTAATTTTTCATTATGTAAATATATATTATATATTTATATATGTGTGATGATGTTGCCGCCGGTGATATAATGGATAACGTAGCCGCCTAATGTTTGGTTGCCGTAAGAAATTGATGATGAAATAAATTTGATGATGGTGCCGCCGTATTGATCCGCTGGAACAAATAATGTTATTTTTAGATTTGTTTTAGGGCAATACATATGAAGGAATAATAATAAGAGTTATAATTTAAAGTTGCTGCCGCTTAAGTAAAGTTGGTTGCCGCGGCAATTAACTGTTGATGCAAAGAATATTGTTTTTAGGGTTGTATTTAGGGTATTGAGGACAACCTAAATAAATGAATAAAATAAAAGAAATTTATGGTGTTGCCGGCATAATGACTAATGAAATAAGTTTGTTTGCTGCCCAAGCAGCAGCCAATGCATACGGCTAGAATGATTTTAGGGTAACAATTTACATAATAATAATGAATTAATATTATGTTGTTGCCGTAATGGAGTAGAACATGGCCACCTCAAGGTTTTATTATATTGTATCGAATTATGATTGTCTTATTTGGATCAATTATAATTGTTTATTGTATGGAATTATTAATTATGGCAAATTATCTTTTGATCCATAAAGTTTAATAATATTGTATAAATTGATTTTAAAGTTTTGATTTTTATGTTTGGTCATATTAATGTTATTTTGACCTATAATCAAAACTTCAATCTTAATTTATCTCATGGGTATATTATTATTATTTTATGATAGTATGATCAAAATTAATTTATTTGTCACCAAAGTGGCTAAATTAATTTTGAGAAAATGTGTGGTAATATATATTGTATGACATTAAGATTAAAATTAATTTGTTAGTCACCAAAGTGGCCAAATTAATTTGAATGTGTAGTCATATAATTTATGTATTTTATCAAATGCTATTATAAAGAATTTATTGGTTGATGGAAATTAAGGAATTTACCCAAAGGTAAATCAATGTTCTATAACTAATAAATATAAAGGAGAAAATTAATATACTATTGTCACATATATATAGTTATCCAAAGATGCTATATATATTTGGTAAAGTTTATTTAAATTTCTCATAAAGTTTAAATGGCATTCTAATGATAATAATGATATGTATTGTTGTGTTTACCCAAAGGAAACCTGCAATATATATTTAATGTATGTGCTTCCTGTATGAATCTATTAATAAGTGAGCGTTTTATACTTGCAGCTATTAATCTTCACTCTCAAGCTTCTTCTGTTACCTTGTTCACTGGTGTGAATTTTTCTGAATGGAGCGAACAAGTCACTTTCCTTTTAGGTGCTTTGGATCTTGACTTGGCGCTATTAGAGGATAAGCCTGCTGACATTAATGACACTAGTACAGAGGCTGAAAAGGCACACCATAAGGCATGGATAAGGTCTAATAGATTATGCTTGAATTTTATGCGAATGACAATTGCCAACAACATTAAGTCTACACTTCCTAGCACTGAAAATCAGAATGCCAAAGATTTTCTTAAGCTGGTGGAAGATAAGTTCCGTTCTGCTGATAAGGCACTTGCAGGGACACTTATGGCTGAACTCACGACCATGAAGTTTGATGGGTCAAAGAGTATGCAGCAACATGTCCTTGAAATGACTAATATTGCAGCAAGACTTAAGACACTAGGTATGACTGTGGAAGACTCCTTCTTAGTACAATTTATCATGAACTCACTTTCTACTGAATATGGACCGTTCCACATAAATTATAATGCATTAAAGGATAAGTGGAACATTGATGAATTGTCCAGTAAGCTTATTCAGGAGGAAGCGAGATTAAAGAAACAAGGAGTTCATTCTATTAACTTAGTGGGTCAAGGAGCTGGAAAAAGACTCAAACCAAAGGCCAAGAATTTCAAGAAAAAGGAACCTGCTAAAGTTTCACAGGTTGCTAATGATGAAAAGAAGGGACAAAAATTCGATAAATGTCACTTCTGCAAGAAGCAAGGACATTATCAGAAAGATTGCTTAAAACGTAAGGCTTGGTTCGAAAAGAAAGGTATACATTATGTTTCTGTATGCTTTGAATCAAACTTATCTGAAGTTCCTTCTAATACTTGGTGGTTTGATTCTGGTGCCACTACTCATGTTTCTAATATTATGCAGGGATTCTATTCAATCCAAACCATAAGCCCAACTAGCAACTTTTTATTTATGGGGAACCGAATGAAGGCCCCAATTGAAGGTGTAGGGACTTATCGATTGACATTAGATACAGGGCATCACTTGGATCTAATGAACACTCTCTATGTACCTTCGATTTCTAGAAATTTGATTTCTGTTTCTAGACTTGATGCTAGTGGATATACCTTTAAGGGTGGACATGGTTATTTCAATTTGTATAAGAATAATTCCTTTATCGGTTCTGGAATTCTTATGGATGGTTTATATAAATTGAAACTTGATGATGTTTTTTCTGAATCCCTATTTAATGTTAATCATAATATTGGAATAAAACGTAGTTTGGTGAATGAATATTCTGCTTATTTGTGGCATAAACGTTTGGGTCATATATCCAAAGAAAGATTAGAAAGATTAGTAAAGAATGAGATTTTACCAAATCTAGATTTTACTGATCTTGGCTTATGTGTGGAATGCATTAAAGGCAAGCAAACCAAACATAGCAAGAAAGGAGCCACAAGAAGCAGTCAGCTTCTTGAAATAATACACACTGATATTTGTGGACCTTTTGACACTCCGTCCTTTAATGGAGAAAAATACTTCATCACCTTTATAGATGATTTTTCACGGTATGGTTATATCTATTTGCTGCATGAAAAATCTCAAGCTGTAAATGCCCTTGAGGTGTTTGTAAAGGAGGTTGAAAGGCAACTAGATAGAAAAGTGAAAATTATAAGATCAGATAGAGGTGGTGAGTATTATGGAAAGTATGATGAATCTGGACAATGTCCTGGTCCATTTGCCAAGTTCCTTGAAAGTCATGGCATATGTGCACAGTATACTATGCCAGGCACACCGCAACAAAATGGTGTGGCAGAAAGGCGAAATAGAACATTAATGGATATGGTTAGGAGTATGATAAGTAATACCTCATTACCCAAAAGTTTGTGGATGTATGCATTAAGAACTGCTGTATATTTGTTAAATAGGGTTCCTAGTAAAGCAGTTCCTATAACTCCTTTTGAGTTATGGACTGGAAGGAAACCTAGTTTAAGACACCTGCATGTTTGGGGTTGTCCAGCAGAAGCAAGAATTTATAATCCACATGAAAGAAAATTGGATTCTCGAACAGTTAGTGGTTACTTTATTGGTTACCCAGAGAAATCCAAAGGGTACAGGTTTTACTTTCCAAACCACAGTTCTAGAATTGTTGAAACAGCTAATGCCAAATTTTTAGAGAACGGTGAGGTTAGTGGGAGTGCTGAAAATCAAGTTGTGGATATTAATGAAATAAGGGTTGATGTTCCATTGCCCATAAATGTTCTTAAATCCATAACCACAACAAATGTTGTCCCTGATTTGGAAGAACAAAATAATCAAGAACAACATTTGGATAACGAAGAAGTACCCCATGAAGAACCTAACTTACCACCAACTCATACAAATGAACCGGTTGGTATAGCCTTAAATAAACCTGTAAGGGTTAGAAGGTCGGCTATTCCGAATGATTATGTGGTTTATTTGCAAGAGTCAGATTTTGATTGTGGCATTGATAATGATCCTGTTTCATTTTCACAAGCCATAGGTAGTGATAAGTCTGAAAAGTGGATTGATGCTAGAGTTAGAATCAATGGCTCAAAATAATGTCTGGGATCTTGTAGACTTGCCAGAAGGTTCTAAAAGGGTTGGCTGTAAATGGGTCTTTAAGACCAAACGCCACTCAAATGACAATGTTGAAAGATATAAAGCTAGACTTGTTGCCAAAGGTTATACTCAGAAAGATGGCATTGATTATAAGGAGACTTTTTCACCCGTCTCAAAGAAAGATTCTTTGAGAATAATTTTGGCATTAGTAGCTCATTTTGATTTAGAGTTACATCAAATGGATGTGAAAACAGCCTTTCTGAATGGGGATCTTGAGGAGGAAGTTTATATGGATCAACCTGAAGGTTTTTCCATTGAAGGTAAAGAAAGTATGGTGTGTAAATTGAAGAAGTCAATATATGGACTTAAACAAGCTTCCAGGCAATGGTATATTAAGTTCAATAATACCATTACTTCTTTCGGTTTTGAGGAAATCACTGTTGATCGGTGTATTTACCGAAAGATCAGTGGGAGTAAGTTTATATTTCTAGTTCTGTATGTTGATGACATTTTGCTTGCTGCTAATGACTTGGGTATATTGCATAAGACTAAAGAATTTCTTTCTAAAAGTTTTGAAATGAAAGATATGGGAGAGGCATCCTATGTGATTGGAATTTCAATATTCCGTAAGAGATCAGAAGGTTTATTAGGACTGTCTCAGAAAGCCTATATTGAGAAAATTCTTGAGAAATTTAACATGAGCAAATGCTCAGCAAGTGTAGTCCCTATTCAAAAGGGAGATAAATTTAGTCTTATTCAATGTCCAAAGAATGATGTAGAACGTAAGGAAATGGAAGCAATTCCATATGCTTCTGTTGTGGGCAGTTTGATGTACCTTCAAACCTGTACTAGACCCGACATCAGTTTTGCAGTAGGGATGCTGGGTAGATATCAAAGTAATCCTGGTATTGATCATTGGAAAGCTGCAAAGAAAGTGTTGAGATACCTTCAAGGAACAAAGGATTACATGCTCACTTATAAGAGGTCTGATCATTTAGATGTGATTGGATATTCAGATTCAGATTTTGCTGGGTGTGTTGATAGCAGAAAGTCAACGTTTGGCTATTTGTTCCTATTAGCTGAAGGAGCAATTTCATGGAAAAGTGCCAAACAGTCTATTCTTGCTTCATCCACTATGGAAGCAGAATTTGTAGCTTGTTATGAGGCTACAATTCATGCATTATGGCTGTGGAACTTTATTTCAGGGCTTAGGATTGTCGACACCATAAGCAAGCCGCTGAAAATTTATTGTGATAATTCTGCAGCAGTTTTCTTCTCTAAAAATGACAAATATTCCAGAGGCGCAAAACACATGGAATTAAAGTATTTTGTTGTTAAAGAGGAGATTCAGAAACAAAGAGTGTGTATAGAACATATTAGGACGGATCTTATGATTGCAGATCCTCTAACTAAAGGTTTACAACCAAAGACATTTAAAGGACATGTGCTTAAGATGGGTCTTGGTTGTATTGATGATTGATAATAATGTTTAACACTCTTGAGCTCAATAATGACATGTTTCTGAATTTTATATTTCTTATTCATTGTGTTTATGTATACATGATTGTTTGAATGAGAAATATGTATGTATTTTCATAACAAGTATGTGGACTGTATGTTGTTTATATACAACTTATGAACCTAACATAATAAGTTCTTGATGTAGTGGTATATGGAAGGGAGTATGCGACTATACTGTGTATGACCGCCATAACCCGCATTATGAAATTTGTTATGTTGAGGTGTTTATGATGTTAACGGTTCATAAGATTTAATCTTTGCTAGCCTTATGTTATACTATTAAATATGATGATGGAACATCCGGCCAAGTGGGAGAATGTTAGAAGTGTGGCCGGATTAAAAGTCTATTTGGCCTATACTTCTATTTACATTTAAACCCATATTAAGTTAGGTTTAGGATTATCCTTTTATTTAATAGTATATTAAATCTTAACCGTTAAATTAGTATTTGATGGACGTACTAGATCTAAAGTTAATAGGGTATATAAACTAGTCCTCTTTCCACCCTAATTAAGTTTAGCAAACAAAACAAAATACATAACGATCGTATTTTCGCTTTCCATCAAGCATTTGCTGCATAAAGAGGGTTAAGGGAGAGAAACTAGTTTACGACGTTCGTGATTGTCAAACTTCTCTTCATCATGTCGAATTCCGCTCAAGGTAAGTGATCTATTCACTTTTCTATGTGATTATTATTATATTCAAGATCCGAATGGGGCATGAATGTTTATGATGATGTCAGTATGAAATTAATGATCGAAATCTTACAGCATATCCACTTGAACTTTGGAGACGACGTAGATCGAGAGAAGACCATTGCAAGCCTCAAAGAGATAAAGTCTCTTCCAGTAACTAAATTAAAGTACATAGTTGAACCATCTATATTTCATGAACCACGGATTCATGAAAATACATTTCAAGGTACCAGAACCTTCTATTTTTCATGAACCATCGAATTTTGGGAACATTTCAAGGTTTCAAATTTTTGTAGCCAACGAATTTGATTGGCATACAAGTTTTGGATATATCTCAGAGAATATGTTATGTCTCGATGGATATGATATAAGTAATATTAGAGGGAACGTAATTTTTGCTTTTTTGGGAAAAACTGAATGGTTGATTTTGGAAAAAATACAAAATTTGAAGACTTTAGTCCCTGAGTTGAGAAATAAATGTTTTCAATAGTTAAAGACCATAAAGATTAAAGGCTGTGCTGAATTAGAGTACATAGTTGATGCGAGAATGGAGTAGATTCCGCATATTGGGTTCCCTCAGTTGGAGAAATTAGAGCTAGAAGAGTTATCTAAGTTGAAATATGTATTTCCTTTGTCCATGGTGAGAGGAATGAGACAACTCCAAAGCATATCAATAGAAAGTTGCGAAACAATGGAAGGAATTTGTTGCAGAAAAGAAGTGGATGATGAGAAGATAACGGAAGATGAGATTGCGTTTCCTAATCTCACAGATCTGACTCTTAAAAACCTTCCAAACCTAATTGGGTTGTGGGTAGAGATGGATCTGACTCTTCTACATCTCTTTCCCAAATTAACTTCTTCTTTTGACTATAAAGTTGACAACTCATCATATTTATTTCCATGCATCAATAATTTCTATCAATTTATTTATTCCTGTGAAATTCTCCCCACACAACAATGTAATATTTTTTGTGTGATGCTATAAAGAAATGCCATATATATAATATTTTGTATGTCTAAAAATATTTATTGTAACATGTTATTAATATAGGAGAAATCAGAAGAAGCAAGTACATCTGAGATTCAACAGGTTGATTCAATTTCAAGAAGCGGCGATCAGGCGGAAATCATATCATTTATGTTATTTCCATCACCTTGGCTGAGCTTTTCTTGTTTACAAAAACTTTACTTGGAAAGCTGTGAAAGGCTAAAAGTGGCATTTTCACCATCTGTTGCTGAGCAGCTGGTGCAACTTAAGACCTTACGTATAAGCCTTTGCAGGAAGATGGACCATATTGTTGGAAGAGAAGAAGAAGAAGAAAAGCCCACACAAAGGAGAGTGTTCCCTATGTTAAGATCTATCAGACTTATTATTCTACTTGATCTAGTGGCTTTTCTGTGGTGATAGTGGTAATCTTTTGTTGGATTGTTGGGACTCCTTGGAACAAATTACGGTAATGTTTTGTCCCAAAATAAAGTCATTATCATTAATTGCAAAACCAATTGAAAAGGCATCAACATTGAATCAAAATAGTGTTGATGAATCAAATAATGAAGCAATGATAGGTTGCCCAACACCAAGAGCATTGATAAGAAGATGTAGAAGAAGGGACATAAACAGTATTTTTTAATTAAACATTTCAATTAATGATTTTTTATTTCTCATGCACAGTATTTTTTAATGTAAAAAGTCATCCAAGGGACAATCCAGCTATAGAAACCCAACAACATCAAATGGATTTCCTCAAACATAAAGAGGTTTTGTTTCTTTATTTCTCATGCATAGTATTTTTTAATTAAACATTTCAATTAATGATTTTTTACCATCAATATTGTTGTCCCAAACACATACTAGGAGAAATTCATTTAATTTGTTGAGATAATTATGAATTAACCAATGATATTTCCAATTGTGATATACACCCCTCCTTTGGCTAATACATATATTCTTTTACATTTTATAATAGTAATGAAATATGTAACGATCAAATTTAATCAAATTTAAAAATAAAAAATAAAAAGATATAATGAAAGAGAGTAAGTTTTGAAATAATTATATTTTTTTATTTTTTAAAATGTTTTTTTTTAAATTTTGTAATAATGATTGAAAAAGAAAAAGAAAAAAAGTCTTAGAAGCATTTTTAAGCAAAAAAACCCAAACAATAAATAAGTAAAGCAATAATTTTTAGAAAAGAAATCATTGTAAAAATATTACAATTTGTTGAAAGTTATATCTCATTATACAAAACTGTGATCAAGGAATATACCGTATATGCTATTTTAGAGTAGTTGATTTTTTTAAAAATGTAATTAATTAAAAAATTTAAAAATTATAATTCAGGTATTGTTTAAAATTTCACCACACTTTACAAGGTGTCTACATGTGCAAGAATTGGAAGTAACTACGTGTAACAATTTGACATTTCTTTTCTCACCTCATGTGGCCAAACTCTTTGTGAGTCTAAAAAGACTAAGTGTTGAGTCATGTGTGGAGATAAAAGAAAGTGTTGGAGAAGTGGATGAAGAATCAAGACTGGACAAAGTTGTACTTCCTCAACTAAGGTCTATAAGCCTATTTGATTTAGACAATCTTAAGGGTATGCTTGGTAAAAGGTATTATATTGTAATGTAATTGAATATATAATCAATCATTTGTTTGTTAACCTCAATTTTATAGAGTGTAATGTAATAGTATATACAAATGTATTTTTCAATACATTTATTAATGTATTGACTAATACTTAAATTTTAAATGTATTTTTCATTACGTTCCCTTATTTCTCTCTAAATCCTAAACTTTCACTCCCCAGTAATTGAATATTAAATTTTTAAATTTTAAATTTCTCAAATTTTTAATTAAATATTGAAAAATAAAAATTATAATTGTATTTTTATATGAGATCACAATATAATAAATATATAATTATATAAAATAATAATAAAAAATAAAATGATTATATAAAAAATTAGTTGATAATTATAAATATAATTATATTTCAATACACGTATATAATATAACAAAACATATAAATGTATTAATATTTACATTACATTACTAATACAACCAAGCATAGTAATGTAATTATAATTACATTACATTCCATTCCATTACATTGCTTAATCCATTACATTATCCATTACATTACATTACATCATACCAAACATAGCCTAAGTGTTTCTACAATGGGATATCTGACATGGAATTGCCTTCATTAAAAGTTGTTGAAGTTGATGGATGCAGTCAAATGAAGACTTTCTCCTATGGGTCCTTGTTAAGCAATCCAAAGCTAAAGGAAGTAGACATAAAAAGAAGCAAATATTCAATAATGGAGGATCTTAATGCAATGGTAAAAAAAAATGGTACGACTCGATTTCAAGTCAATCATTTTTACTTTCAATTCAATTTTAACATGTCTTGTGTGGCTTTTTAATTTATTTTTTCTATTGATACAAATTAATGTTTTTTTTCAATCAACATTAATTATTGTAATAATTATAAAACTATTATTTTGCATTAATCAGCCATAAAAACATTTCTCTTTAACTGCATGAAAATTAATAAAATGGTTGAAAAACTTATTTTTTAAAAAATAAGAATAAAAATTGATTGAATTGCTCATTTCTTAAATTCAAATATTTTATCCCATTCCATTTACTTTTCTCATTTTCAATGCAAAAAAACAATTGATCATGTTCCGTCGAGTTTTTACCTTTTATTAAAAATAGAGGTATAATAAAAAGAAAAATGTTTAATAAAAATATAAATGTAGAATTGGTGTACTGTCAAGTTTTTACATTTTATTAAAAATAGAGGTATAATAAAAAGAAATAAATGTTTAATAAAAATATAAATGTAGGAAGATTAAGGCAAATTTGAAAACTTTGTATTAATAATCTCTTAATTTCTTGAAGAGAAATGGATAATTTATTTTTACATATTTATTCAATTTTTATATTCTTGAGCAATTAATGCAGCTGGTAACAACATTGCACATCCATGATATGGAGGATTTGATGAGAATAGGGCATGATCATCAACTACTGGAAGATGAAGATTTAAGTAAATTTCTAGCTTTACAAATTGAATATTGTCCTAAATTGGAGAATGCAATTCCTTGCAATTTGATGCCAAGTCTTCAAAACCTAGAAAAGCTTATTGTCGAGGGGTGTGAATCATTGGAGGAGATAGTTCGGTATGAAGGAGTGAAAAATTGTGAAGGAAAATTCTCTCATCTTCAAGAAATTCAGTTGACATTGTTGAAGAATCTAAAGCATATATTCAACAGAATTCCGCAAGAAATTGTTGGATTTCAAAGCCTAAAAAAGCTAAAAGTTGAATTATGCAGAGTTTGAGAAGAAACATATTCTCAGTTTCAATGGCAAGCTGTATGCTACAACTCCAAGAACTACATGTATATTCGTGTACTGAGTTGAAGGAAATAGTAGCAAAAGAGGAGAAAGAAGAAGAAGAGGAATCGATTGTGTTCCCTCAACTAAGGCAAATTCAAATTAAAGATTGTCCGAATCTTGAATGTTTCTACAGTGGGATTTCTGCCCTTCAATTTCCATTATTAGAAAGGTTCACTTTCTTTTACGGTAATGGTTTGAAGACTTTCTCAAATGGATTAGTAGTGATGAGTCCTAATCTCCTGAAAGTAACAATAAATGGCCAGAAACATCTACTTAAAGGAGACCTAAATGCAACATTAATTGGTTTACAACAAGGTACAAAGCCCTATTTCCTATAAATGTCTTTATGTTCTTTTCTTTTATTTCCCTTATTTCTCTTGATTGATTATCTAGTAAATTTATAGTTATTATGAATTTTGCCTCTCAATTTCTTTTTTTCCTATGTCTACTTAAAAAACAAATAATAAGTGCTTTAAAAATGAAAAAATTTATTGTTTTAATATAACTTTTAATTACACACTGCTATTTTTAAATAAAATTTGACATTTATTAAGAAATAACAATATCCAATTTTTGTCACCAAAAAAAATATCTAATTAAAGTCGTGTATTAAAACATGCTCCCTTTTGTTTGTAACCCTAAATATATGTAGCAAAGTCGTATATTAAAAAATTTGAGAAAGATGGCCGGCACAATGGAAACCCAATTGCATAATTTTTCTTTTCACTTTCTCACCAAAATACACACAATTTGCAAGAAATTTGATGATAAGAGAGGAGGAGCAAGCAAAATTCAAGTAAATCAAAGGTAGGAATTTATGTGTTTTAGATAGGAAAGTGAATCTCCTCCATCTCTATTTCATTTAATACATTAGAATGAACATGTTATATATTTATTTGTGTTTGATTGTGTGTATTTTGTATTCAACTTGAAGAACAAGTGAAAGTGAAAGGCAAGGAAAAGATTTTAAGTAAAACAAGTTCAAACAAGGTACGTATCTGATTCTTGAACCCATGTTTATAAATAGATAAATAGTTGGAATAAATATAGAATACTCATAGATATGCGAGATGCTTGGAAATGTTTGGTTTGATATGCATTAATTCATGAGAAAAACTTATTTTAGAGTTTGATTTGGAGTTATGGAATTGGAGATGTAATTTTAGAAGTGTATGGCGCTTCATCTTCCCCTTTCTGCACCCTCGCCCCTCACCCACCCTCGGCCCCAACCCCCACCGTTGACCACCTCATACCATCGAACTTCGCCGCGTGTTCCAAATTTGGAATACAAAAGGCTAGGTTCTCTCAGGTCTGGCTTTATTCCGTCTACGGATATTGAGCAATCCAAAAAGGTACCTGATACTCACAAAGTCTTTGCGGATAACTTACCTAGTGGGTGGTCCCTTTTTGGACTTCGAAAGATCATTTCTTGGTATGGAACAATCAAAGGCAAAAAAACTTAGTAAAAGGGGCACCAAGTTTGGATTTATAACCATTGAACGAGTGAAGAATATTAAAGCAGTGATAAAAAGGCTGGATGGATCATGGTTAGGGAATAAACGAATCATGGTAAACTTAGAGAGATTCATGGGGAAGCCAAAAGAAATGAAGGAAGCTTGTGGTAGAGAAGTTAAGGTGAACAAAGAAAGGTTTGGAAGTTATAAGGTCAGAGATGGAAGATCATTTGCTGAGGTTGTCAGATTAAAAAAAAGCAAATACAGAAGGCTGCAGAGATGATATAACGATAAACGACAGGGCAGGAGCCGTTAATTTTCAATACAAACCTAGAGAAGAAGAGAATAGATGGCTAGAGAGGAGCTTAGTTGGCTGGTTGCATCACCCCGAAAAATCACTAAGTATACAAGACAGTATAATTAGCTGGGGTTATCAAAATGTGGAATGCCATCCTATGGGTGGAAACCTGGTCCTGCTTACTTTCAGCTCACAAGAGGAAAGAACAAAGATGTTGGATGGTGGAGTTAACTGGCTTGCGAAATGGTTTGAATTCGTTAAGCCATGGGAACCCAAAGATTTATGCACCAAGAGATTTGCCTGGATTAGATGTGAAGGGGTCCCCTACACGCTTGGAATGCAAAATTCTTCAGCACTTTAGCCTGCTTATATGGAAATTTTATCTGTTTGGATGATAACACAAGGAACAAGGTAAGGTTGGACATAGCTAGGTTCCTGGTAGCCACCTCTGCTTCTGAGTTCATTAACACATTGATCAAAGTTAGGATTGATGGTATGATTTTCCCCATTAAAATTATAGAAGAGCCTTGTTCTGTTTTTCCTCCTTTTGAAGAGGATTTCAGGCAACACACTCCACACTCGCCGGATTCATCTTCCACGTCCTTACCCAATACGAAATCTGATGGGGTTTCTTGCTCGAATTATGGTGTCACACCTGTTAGTTAAAAAATGAACATAGCAAAGGGTAGTAGTCAGGTGGGGGAGGTCAATTTGGAAGGGGATGCTCAAACTGACTTTGTAAGTGCATGGCCTAATTCTACCAATCCCCCCCTCAGAAGTTGGCGATCCAAGAGATGAAAATATTTATGATAAGGGGATTTTCCATTCTGGATCCACGTCCTTCATAGATGATGATTTGGTGGACCCTAATACGGCATTAGTGGTGTTTGGGTCTAATGGGAAGTTGAATAGAGTAGAGGTCCACACAAATACCAAATCCAGGAAATCTAAGAAGGTAAGGGTGCTTTATTCTTTAGACTCAAAAAAATCTCAGCAACAACATCCTCTACTATTAAAAAAGAAAGGGAAAAAAGGTAAAGCAAAAAAGAAGGGATCGAAGAAGAAGAAGGACCAGGGTAGTCAACAAGTTGATAGGATTGAAGAGATATCCAACTCACTATCGGGAATTATTGCTGATGAATCCATCTCTGATGGATGTATTAGGAACAGAAACTCATGTGTATTGAGCAAAGACCAGATCATTAGCTGTGACAGAGCCCTTGTGGAAGCAAAGAAAACCTGGGAAGTTATCTCTCTGCTGGGTATCACTATGCCTGATAGTGAGGAGAATTTTATCAATAAGATAGTGAATATGGAGTTTGCTGACTCCACAGCTTGGGAAGCCGGTGATATTAGCAAATACAAAGGGGCTGTTCAAGTAGAGCCTTTGTTATAGTGTGAATTTTAAGGTTGGGATTCTCTGTCTGTGATAATGAAGCTAATTTCTTGGAATGTGAGGGGCCTTAATTCTGGTATAAAACGAAGGGTAGTGGCTGATATTGTGTGAAAGAACAAGGTAGATTTAATTCTCATTCAGGAAACTAAAATTAGCAAGCCTTCGGCATTGGTGGCTCTACAGATATGGGGATCTACCAACCATGACTGGGTTGCTGTGGAAGCTAATAGGAATCAAGGGGGGTTATTGGTGTCTTGGAATAAAAACTATTTTGAGAAAATTGACTGGAAGAATGGAACTAACTAGATTGCTATTAGTGTGTTTAGCCTTCCAAAGTAAAATGTCTTATTATTAATGTTTATTCACCTGCATCTGAAGAACTTCAGAGGAGTCTTTGGGAGGAGTTGGGTAATTTAGTTAACGTTTCAATGCCTGTTGTTATTGGGGGTGATTTTAATGTGGTACTTAAGAATGAGGAGAGATGGAATCCGGGGATGTCTAGGAAGGACAAGGCGTTCAGGGATTTTGTAAATACTTCTGGTCTAATTGATCTGCCACTTATAGGAAAAAAATTCACTTGGAGTAATTCTCTTTATAAAAGCAGAATTGACCGGTTATTGGTAAGTTACTCATGGTTGCTGCTCTTTCCAAACTTCAAGCAAATGGGTCTACCTAAAGGTGTTTCTGACCACTCTCCAATTCTGGGATTTAATCTAGCAAGGGATACTGGTCCCAAGCCCTTCAGGTTTCTGGATTGCTGGCTATCGGATCCTAATTTTCTCCACTTGATTAATCATTGGTGGGTGGAGGCGGGATTATCTGGGAAGTACGGTTTGATTTCAAAATTTAGAATATTGAGGCAGAAATTAAAGAGTTGGAACAAATCAGTTTTTGGGGACATTAACAAAGCGATTGAAAATCTGGAAAGGGAGATTGATAATGTGGATACCCAACTGAAAGATGAAGCACTGGATATGTTGTCTAAGAACAATCTATGGGAAGCTAGAAGAATGCTTTTGGGGTGCCTTTGGAACAAACTTAGAAGTAAAGAATCTTTATGGAGGCAAAAATCCAGAGTTAAATGGTTGAAGGAGGGAGATAGAAACACACGATTTTTCCATGTCTCTGCTTCAAAAAGGAGGGCGAAGAATTTCATTGGGGTTATTCAAACCTCTTCTGAACTGGTATCGGATCATAATTTAATTCGTAGAGAGATTATGAATTTTTTTGAGGATCTGTATAAAGAAAAACAACATGATAGGCCGGGCTTTCCCCCAAACTTGTTCAATAAACTATCATTGGAGTCTGCCCTGTCGTTGGAGGAGCCTTTATTAAAGGAAGAGGTCTTGGAAGCTGTGTGATGCTGTGATAGTTCGAAAGCACCAGGCCCGGACGGATTCAATTTTAGATTTATCAAGGCGGCTTGGAAGGTTATTGGGGGAGAAATCTGTGAGATGGTACAAATATTCTGGGCTACTAGTAGAATTCAGAATGGTATCAACTCGTCTTTTATTACCCTTATACCTAAGATCCCTGATGCTAAGCAAGTTAAAGACTATAGACCCATCAGTCTCCTTGGCTGTTTGTATAAAATCATTGTGAAGATCTTGGCAAATAGACTAAGGTTGGTACTGGGAGAAGTTATCTCGGAAGAACAAAGCGCTTTTGTAATGGGACGGCAAATTTTAGATAGTGTTATGGTGGCAAATGAAATTATTCATTCTCTTCAAGCTTCTAAGGCTGGTGGGGTGTTGTTCAAAATTGACTTTTACAAGGCCTTTGATTCTGTTTCATGGGAGTATCTGGATTCGGTGCAAGAACAAATGGGTTTTAGAACTAAATAGAGGGGCAGGATCAAGGAATGTTTATCGTCGGCTAGAGTTTCCATTTTGTTTCTACTGATGAAATCTCCATAACCCATGGATTAAGGCAAGGAGATCCGTTATCACCTTTTCTATTCATTATTGCGGCAAAGGGTCTCTCCAGGTTGCTAAAAAAGGCGTCTAATCTAGAATTATTGGATGGGATTGGTGGAGATATGGGAGTCAGTCACATTCCAAAAATCTCTCATTTGCAATTCGCTGATGACACTATTATTTTCTCGAAAGCGAACTGGGATATGTTGTTAAATGTTAGGAGATTAATGAGGATCTTTGCTCTTATTTCTGGCTTGGAATTTAATTTTTCAAAGAGCTTTTTAGTTGGCATTAATGTGGATGCGGGCTGGTTATCTATGTGCTCTGAGGCTTTAAGATGTAGAACTCAGAATCTGCCATTTTCCTACTTAGGATTTCCTCTTGGAGTGAATCCAAATAGAATAGCAACATGGGATCCGATGATTGAAAAGCTCAAATCAAATATCATGGGCTGGAGAGGGAAGCTTTTATCCTTTGCAGGGAGAGTCACTCTTTTAAAGGCCACTCTCAATAGCCTTCCCTTGTATTTCATCTCCTTATTCAAGGTTCCAGCAAGGGTCTTAAAGAAAATGGGTTGCCTAATGAGGAATTTTTTGTGGAGCGGCTAGAGGATAAAAACAAGCTCTGTGCAGTGAGCTGGGATTTGCTGATTAAAGCAAAAAAATTCGGGGGTTTAGGCATTGGCTCCATAGGGCTAAGGAATCTGGTATGTTATTCCAATGGGTGTGGCGACTCAATCCTTACAGCCATGCTCTATGGCTACGGGTTGTCAAAACCAAGTATGGGCTGGGCAAGACTCTCCATCCAGTTGAGTTTCGAACCCCTTCTAAAGTCTCTATAATTTGGAAAGATATCATGAAGGTTGCAGCTTCACCTTTTTTTTCAGATGGAACTAAAATATGTGTGGGCAAAGGAGATTTCTGTAGGTTCTGGTTGGATGTGTGGATTAAGGAGGAACCTCTTAAAATTACTTTTCCTCGTCTTTTTGTGCTATCGGTGGATAAAGATGCTTTTGTTAAAGAATGTGGCTATTGGTATCATGGGAGCTGGCAATGGAATTTAAAGTGGAGGAGGAGTTTGTGGGTATGGGAAATAGAGTTGGAGGAACAACTTATGGCCCTGCTTAGTTATGTCTCACTCTCTAAAGTGATAAGTGATAGGAAGATATGGAGGCATGAACCTAAAGCGGTCTTCTCTGTCTCATATACTTGTGTAAAACCTCAGGAACCAAAAGGAAGCCACCTCGCATTACTGGAAGGTTTTAACTATTTATGGAAAAATTTGTTGCCTCCAAAGGTTAATATCTTTCTTTGGAGGGCATTACTTAAGAAGATTTGCACAAAAGATTTTCTTTATTACAGGGGTATTCTTCACAGTAGTGCTCTGGATTATCCTCTATGCAAAAAAGAGGTTGAGACTGTGGATCATCTCTTGCTGCTTTGTCCAGTTGCTTATTCAACTTGGTTTAACATTGCAAATTGGCGGGGTGTGCATCTATGTGTACCAGGTTCTTTTAATGAATTTCTTCCTCAATGGATGGGCTTGGTGCATGGTAAAATTCAAAGTAAAATTTGGCTCATTGTATCTCTTGCTACAGTATGGTCCATCTGGTTAGAAAGGAATGAGTCAGTGTTCAACGAGCGAAAGATTAATGTGGATAGCCTGCTAAATATCATACTGGCCAGAGCTTATATCTGGATCATTAATATTAAGAAATTAGAATTCCTTAAGGGGCAAAATTTATCTCTAGCCGTGGATGCCATTAAAGGGTACTGCCCACCTTTTAAAGTCAGGCCTAAAGTCTTATGGTTGCCACCTGAAGCGACCTATCTCAAGTGGAATACTGATGGATCTTCGATTGGGAAGCCGGGGCCTTCTGGGGTAGGGGGTGTTCTGAGGAATCACAAGGGTGAATTCCTTTGTATCTTCTCTGCTTATGTGGGTTATATGGATTCGAATCTTGCTGAGTTACTAGCTGTGGAGAAGGCCTTGAAACTTTCCTCTGATTTTCTACAACCTGATGGCAGCAGAGTATGTCTCATTTTTGAGATGGATTCTTTTGTTGTGTTTCACTGGTTGACAAATATGGGAGATCAAAGACCATGGAATCTTTCCTCTATTTTTAATAGAATTGATAATTATGCTCTTGCTCTTGGCAATGTGTTTTTTTAACATAAGCCAAGGGAATGTAATTTTGTTGCTGACACACTAGCAAAGCAGGGGGTGCACAGGAATGTTGATTTTATTGCTTGGTTAATCTAATCAGATTTGGTTTAGTGGTGGGAGATGTGGTGTTGCTTGAATTATTGATGTCTGTTGTCCATGCTGTTGCTGGGATCTTTCTCAAATTCAGCTCTGGTTTATATGGTGAATCTGGATTATAACTTGCTGGGGGAGGAGGCCTATAGTTTGTAGAGCTAGCTGTTCACGAATTTGCAGATTTGCGCCATCAATTATCGCTTTGTTGGTGCTCTGTCCTTTTCCCTACAGTCACGCCTAAGTTTGGCTTTTTGTGGTTTTGCTTTCAACCGGTTGATTTCTTAGTTGGTCAGTTTTGGTCTGTTTTGATCTATGTATTTGCTGTTTGTGAGGCACTCTTTTGCCTCTGTGTATAACCTTTGTTTTATGGATCTCTTTGGCTTATTAAAAAAAAAATTAGAAGTATAAAAAATATGTTTTACATGATAGACAATATTATATGAGAAACTTTGTCCTTTTTTTTCCCATTGATTAATGGTGACTTGTTTTTATAGCAGAGGCATAGTGCTCTTTAGCACGATGTGTAGCACTCCATATTTGTGTCACTCAATGGACCGGACAAAGGGTGTTATAATTATTGTTATTATTATTTTGATCACTAGCACTACAAGAAAATTAAGAAATAGCAACGGAAATTATTCAGCAACGGAATTTCATTTTCCATTGCTAAATTTAATTCCATTGCTAATTTCGGTTAAGTTTTTAATATATAACAACGGAAAAGTATTTGGTTATTTTCGGTCGCTAAAAGAGGAGGGAACGTTTGGCGTGTAAAATAGCGACGGATATTAGCAATGGAATTTATATACCGTTGCTAAATATCGCGTGAACGTTAAGCGGAATTCTTTTGGAACGAAAAATAGCAACGGATAAACATTTCAGTTGCTAATTTTTCCGTTGCTAAATGGAGAAAAATAGCAACCGAATTTAATTCGGTTGCTAATATAGCAACGGAATGAAATTCCGTTGCTAAATGATTCAAGAATAGCAACCGAATTAACTTCAGTTGCTAATACAGCAACATAACAATAATTCCATTGCTAAATGATTAAAGAATAGCAACCGAATTGGTTTCAGTTGCAAATATAGCAACGGAAAACTAATTCTGTTGCTAAATGGGAAGAACTAAATTTTTACATTCTATAATAGCAACCGAATAAGAATTCGGTCGCTAATATTGAAATATTTAGCAACGGAATTTACATTCGGTTGCTATTTTTCAATAGTTAACACTTTTTTGCAACGGAATATACAAACCGTTGCAAAATATAAACGCTACTATTTCTCAGTTTTGATTTTAATACATTTCTTTATCCCTGAAAACCTACACCCACAAGCCCCCTTCCCTTTGGTCGCCGCTTCATCGCCATATAGATCTATTAGATCGATTTGCTCTCTCTCGGTATTTGAGATTGTCTTGGTATTTTTCGAGCTATTTTTTGGGCTTCACGATCAGAAACTGCTCATTTTTTACCCTATTTCATCGATTGCGGGGAAAATTTCAGGTAATTAATGTGATTTCCATTCAGATCTGTGATTTTTTTATTCTTAAGAAATTTTGTAGGTCTATTTTCGGAGTTTGGATTCATGAAAGTTGTTTCAATTTTCGTTTTAAATGGAGGATTCGTCTTCTCAGCCGTTCGATTCAAATCCAACCGCTATTGGCTAACCTTCCTTCTCGCGGCTTCTTGTCCTCTACCGTCCTCTCTTCAAATCCAGTCAATCACTTTTTTTCTTTATCTTCTCTCTTTCATTCTTTTTACAAGTTTCAGTTATCCCCTTTTGGTTGCTGAGAAAATGTGGGAAAATTTGAGGCGCTTAAATTTCTAAATTCACTGTGAGTCTTGGATTTGATTATTGATCAATCGAACTAAGATATTCCACTTTGAGGGATTGCTTTCTCTGAAATATCATCTTTGGTATTTTTAATTATCTTGTGTTTCCTTTCAGGTTTTCAGTAGTTGTAATTAGCAGCTGTGTGTTGATAAGAGCAATGCGGGATTATACACAAAATGTAAGTCTTCCAGATTTATGTCTAAAACTCAACATTTGAAATTGGTGATCTAAAGTTGGTCTTTGCTCGATATTCAAATGGTTTGTTCTTTGAATAATTAATCAGGATTGCTATGAGTGATGTGTTTATTTCTCATTTTACCCTATGTATTTTTTGCTCAAATGGAAAATTATCAGCCACTGCTGAAAATAGGATGTAAGCCACACACTCAGATTGGTGTTCTTTTCAACATTACGCTGGTAGATGATGGCCTATATTTGATCCTTTTTAGGGTAGGGCTGAAATTTCTCAGTTTTGATTTCAAAATCATATTTCTCAATATATATATGTATATATATAATGTATAGGCAGTAGTTCTCTGATTTTATATAAACTTTGAAGTTGGATATAAATTTCTTGATTGCCTACTAATTACATCATTTGCTTAGCTGTTTCAACTTTGAAACACCAGTATCACGGTGTTGGTGATTTGGGCTTAAATGTATTTTCTTGAAGAAAAAAGACACTGTTAAAAATATAGGGAATTAAGTTGACTTTTTGCTCATAGTTAAAGGGCTCGTTTAGCCCTTTTGCCTTTTCTATTTGGTTTCTATTTTTTCTTAATTCCATCTTGTGAATGCCTCCTTATGTGAGTTAAATTATACAATTCATGTGCTATTATCTTTCTCTATTGTAGCTACATTTGAAGAGTAATTATTTTTCATTAATAAGCTGTTGTGATTTTAGGTGGTGCTCTTGTTTGGCAAGGTGGATATCTAGACAGTCGTTGCATTTCTTTAAGTGCTTTTTTATCTCCATTATTTTCTTTGTTGAATAGGGAAATGATTACTGTAATTTTCATTTCAACTAATGTCTTGTAGCTTCAATAATTATCTCAAGGTTTTGAAATTGGTTGTTCATTGGAACTGATTTGATTTCTTGATTCCTAATTTTTTTAATTATTATTTTTTTAATCCAGGGGATTTGAGCGTAAACAAGAAAGGTATTTGAATTTTCAATTATTTGCTGAAAGTCCCAAGATGGATGACAAATCTGAACATGCTTGTTCTTCTGTTGAAGAAGAGGAAAGGGTTAAGAAGGAAGAAATGCATTTCAAAGTCAAGAGCAAGGATAAAGACCCAAGTGATGAGAAGGGAGAGAAAACTGAGGTGGAACTTGAAGTGATGACCAAATCTATAGTATATAGTATATTCTGTATATGCTGTATATGCTTTAGGATTGCTTTTGTAAATTTTGAATATTGATTATTTATGACAAATAATCTAAATGCAATTGTTTATATTATATATCAACAAGAATATTTTTTAAAATTTCATTGTAAATTTGGATTATATTTATTTATATATAAACAAAAAATTTGATTAAAACTAAAATATTATACTAAGCTGACATAATTTTACAATTTTTGATATTATAAATAGCAACGGAATAAAATTTCGTTGCTATTTTTAGCAACGGAATTGTTATTCGGTTGCTAAAAATAGCAACGGAATTGTAATTCCGTTGCTAAAAATAGCAACAGAAATTATATTAGCAACGGAAACATTAATTCCGTTGGTAATGTTGACCAATTAACCAAATATATATTGGTTAGATTTAGCAACGGAATTTAAATTCCGTTGCTAAATCTAACCACCATCAAAATTTCAACCGAATTTTCCGTTGCTATTTTCGGTTGCTAATTTTGATTAGCAACGGAAATTCAACAAATTCGGTTGCTAATTTCCGTTGCTATTTGATAATTTTCTTGTAGTGTAGGAAAAAAATTGCATCCTCAAATTTTTGAAAAATTATGGTTTTATGCATTCAATCTTAATATTTTTAAAAATTGATATTAAATTATTTTTTAATTACTTACTTATATTGAATTTGAATTTAATAGTTTTGATAGACTTAACAAACACAGTTATCAACTGTGTGTGCAATTAAAATTGAGCCAACATATTTAACTTGTTTTTGGAAAATACATCCACAAGTTTTTAAATTATTATAAATTTCTATGTTAAGCCCATATATTTAAAAATTCAACATTAAATCCTTTTATTTTCTAAAAAGGTCATATTGAATTCAGAAATGGCATATGTGAAAACCATCAAATTTAAACTCAATATATAAGTGATTTGAAAAGTAAAAAAATTCAATATTGATTATTCAACTATTTTCAAGTGATTCATGTTATACTTTATCTCTAAGTTATGAAGACTCAATGGCGCATCATAAGTAATGGATTCAAAGCATAGATCTTGTCACTTATAATCTCAATTTCAAGGATATTTACACTATTTGATATGATGAGATATTATATATTCATATGAAGATCTCATGTAATTTAGATTTTTGATATACTCGTTTTTCAGAATTTTTTTCTTTTTGGTGTAAAAACCAAAAAAAAATAGAAATGTGGGGCTACAGTAAAAGAATTTAGCAAAATAGGGTATCAGAAAATGGCAACTGTAGGTCCCACCCAGATTGGACACTGGGTTGCCAGAAAACGATAATCTAGGTTGCCATTTTCTGGCAATTTTAATTTTTTTTCCAGGAGCAAAACGGCATCGTATTGCACCTGGATTGGGAGACCTGGCACTAGGGCCCGGTTGTCAGAAAACCGCAACCTAGGTTGCCATTTTCTGACACCATAGCGCACCGTTTTGCGCCATGGTGGGAGAGTGTGTGGTGGGACCCACTGTCAGAAAACGGCAACCTAAGTTGCAGTTTTCTGACATGATTTTTTTTTTTTTTGTAAATTGTCAAAGGCTGCAGCGCACATATGTTATTGTGCGCTGCATCCCAACAAACTCGTGCTTCACGGGTCTGCATAGTAAAAAATTAATATATAAATTTTTTTATAGAATTTTTGCTTTTAAAAAGGCACACCCCTCCCCCGCCATTTTATTTCTTCTGTTTCATTACCTTACCATTTGCTTATATTTCCTTTTCTCTTTTGGCTTCAGCTCTCTCATTTTCTTTCCACTCCACAGTTTCATTCTTTTACATCTTCATTTTTATTTTATTTATTATATAATTAAGACAATATGTTTTTGTTGTCTTCATGGTAAAAAGAATGTATTGTTATGTAAATAAAGTATAGATTAATTTTGTTAATAAGATTTGAATGTGTAGCTAACTTTTTTTTGTCATTTTTAAATTGCAGGTACTATTAAATTTGCAATATAATTACGATTAATATTTTAAGAGGTAAGTTATTAGTATTTATTTTATTTATGAAAATAAATTTTGTTTAAACTAAGTTAAGATATTTATTGAGCACATTTTTTTTATAGTTTATTTAGATAAATTATAAGTGTCAATATTTGTGGAGTAATTAGTTTCCGAATTTAGTTATATTTATTTAATTTTTTATTGCAATTTTCTGATTCTATGAATATATGAAAAAATATAGGTATGTGAATTTACTATTTATAGTTTTTACTAGTCAATTTAAATTAATTTTTAGAAGTGAATTAATTAAAATATTAATTTAGTAGATTAAAAGAGTATTCAGTTTAAAAAGTTAAAATATTTATGAAAAAGTAAATTTGTAGTCCATATATATAATACTATATTATAAACTGGGAAGAAAAAAAATTATTTTTAAGGAGTTAAGAATTAAAATAAAATTTTGTTGAAATAGTGAACTAATTAGTACAAAATATTTGCATGAAATATATTTGTTAAAGGAATAAAAATTTTTGAAAATAGTAGCATAAAATGATTTAATTTACGAATGATTTTAAAATTTGTGGAAAGTATGTAAATTCCGATAATATTAAAATTATGCATTAATTATAAAATATTTACATTAAATATAAGAGTAAAAAAATATCAATTCCAGCAATATTTATAATTCATATTGGAGCACAATTAATATGAGGTATAGCCGGTTATGAGTATAATACTTCAAGCTCCTTAGGACGTTTGAGGAGATTGAAGCTCAGAAATAAACCGACATTTGCAGAACTTGTTCATAAGATATCAGTTAAATTGGATTTAACTGTAGATGTGAAGTTTAGTAGAGTAATATATAAGTGTCTTATAAACAGTCAAGGGTCGTATTCTTGGGCAATTATGGATGTAACTGATAATGATGACATTGACCAAATATATGAAAACTTTGTTACATTTCCTGGATATACTGTTACGGAACTAATTGTTGATACTGAACAAATTGTAATTAAAGACAAATAAAATGTGTTGAATAATGTTGATCAGTTGAATACCAATATTGTTGGAGATTCCATACCGACGGTGGACGAGAGAAATGTATTTCTTGATAATTTGAATTTTGCAAGTGGAAGTCGAACCGATTTTGGTACTCAGTTTGAGGTTCCAACATAATGTGAAGGGATTGATGATTTGGAAACTATACAAGCAAGTCCAATAAGAGAGTTTGGAGGGCAAAACAAAATTAATTTTCCCTCAGGTTCTAGGGTTGAATGGAGCGACATTGCATGTCATGATATCAATCTTACGAATAACAGGTACATTTCTCCAAGTTTAGATCCAGATGAGGACGATAAAGAGATTGACTTGAATGAAGCTATTGAGGAAACCAGTATTGGAAGAGATAACCAATTTGTTCCAAGTAGCTCAACCCATGTGACAGTAGGCCTTCAGAATCTGAACATGAATGATGTCAGAGATGATGTGGGTAGAAAGCATGAGATTTCACAATTTCAATTTCCATCAGTGCACTATACAAATGTTAATTTTGCAGAAGCTGAGATTAGCATGTCTAATGATTCACCAATGATAAGATGGGATGGTGTATCTGAATTATGCGAAGGCTTGGCATTCACATCAAAGGATGAAGTGAAGGCATGTGTAAAGAAATTTTTGATTCTGAATAAGGTTTCTTATAAAGTTTTGGAATCGAAGCCATCATATTGGGTTGTTTGTTGCTCGCGAGCCAATGAAACAGGTTGTCCGTGGAGACTACGAGCCATGAAAAAAAGGACATCTCCATACTGGATTATTAATGTGTATAAGGCATCCTACAACTGTACAACATCACTTGTTTCTCAACAGCATAGACAATTAGATATATAGATCATTTGTGATTGCATCTTGGAGATGGTTAGTGCAGCCCCTAATCTAAAAGTTAGTGTTATAATGGCTGACATCAGGAGTCGTTTCAACTAACAAGGCTTGGTATGCAAAGACTAAGGCGCTGGAAGAGATATTTGGCAACTATGAGGATTCGTATGGGAAATTGCCATATTATCTCAAAGCTATGGAGAGGTACAATCCGGGTTTTTGCTATGAATTTGTTGTTGATGACAGTGCACAACAAAATTGTAGGCAATTCAGAAGGCTATTTTGGGTGTTCAAGCCAAGTATAGATGGACTATCACATTGCAAGCCAGTATTGTTGATTGATGGTACGTACGTTCATGATAGGCAAGTTCCATCAAACTCTTTTGATTGCAAGTGCTATTGATGGTAATAATTACTTATACCCCGATCGCATTTGCTGGGTTGAAGGCAAAAATAAGTCAAGTTGGGATTGGTTCATGACATGCATCAGGCGGTATGTGACTAAGCAGCCGCTAGCACACTGTGATTATTGGGAGCCATATGTTGGTCCGACTTTAATTCCGAACCCAGACCTCATAAAGAAAAAGGGCCGACTACAAACCTCTAAATATCGAAATGAAATGGATAGAAGAGACTGCAGTAGGCCTAATCGATGTGCACTATGTAGAAATGAAGGCCATAACAGAAAGATATGCCCAAACTTGGCTGGTCTATCCGATTATACATCAAGCTATCCTTGAATTATTTAGTTTCACATGAGTGTAATTTAGTGATTTATGAAACTATATTGACATGTAAAATTGTGATATATTATTTAATTTAGTAATATATGAAACTATATTGACATGTAAAATTGTGACATATTATTTAATTTAGTAATATATGAAACTACATTGACATGTAAAATTGTATATTGACATATTATTTAATTTAGTAATATATGAATTTGTAGGTATTTACAAAATAAATATAAATTTTTAAGCATGATAGCTAATGTAAAAGATGTGATCCTATACCACATCTAATTGGCCTTCTACATCGATCAGGATACCTTCGTTATGGTTGATCATCTTGTGCATCGCTTGTTTCTTCACCACCTAACTCATAGTCAACCCCAGATCTAGCTGTAGTCGTTTGTTCAGACTGTCCCTCACTCGATCGTAAATCACTACTAAGTACATCATTGTAAAAATCAGAAAATAATGGTGCTTGTCCTTCGTTTCCTTATAAGTTACGTTCTTCATGTCTTCCAAACATACTTTGGAAAAAATCAGCTTGATGTACAGCAAGTGATGATTGAGGATCATTATTGAATGTTGGTACATGGTAAGCACTAGGTGTCTGAGTGAAATCAGAAGACATGGGTATCCCTGTATGTTGATAGCTTGAACCACCTACATCAGCCTGATTATAACTTATTGACCCGACTTCGTAGGATGACACATTTAGGCCTGAAGTTTGTGTCGCCCATTATTCATGCGGAAATTGAATGTCATGAAAAGGTCGTAACAAGGGTGCTGGAATCTGCATTACATTTGGATCATAATATATATGTGGGACACTCGCACGCCTATCAATCATCCCTCTCCGACGTCGTTGTGTCTGAAAGTCTTGAAACTTTCCATCGGTGGTATATTGATTGGATTTGGATCAGGCTGCCTGGGATAAACAGTTAATAATCGATCGTCATGACCGATTGCACCAAGTATGCTTTCCATTAACCCTCGATTCATTAAGCTATCACCTTCATCATGCATTAATCTTTCGACACCATCAGCCTAAAATAATTAAAGTTATAATTAAAACCCAAAAATATATCATGCAATTTGAGAAATTCTATTTCATAAAGTAAACTAATCATGAATGAAATACTTATAGTTGCTGCACAACATGCTCCACTGAGGGTTATCCAACGTCTCGTGTGTTGTAAATACCACTACATGTATTCATACCGATTACTTAATTGTTGTCTAGGCTCTTGGTCAAAAACAACCCCGGTTGTGACGATTGTTTCACTCATTTATGAATACAAAAAATTCTACAGTCCAATTCAACTGATTTTGGCCTACAAGTCTATCGAATGTAAGTTATTTTATACCATGGGTGGAGAAGGAATTGGTTGGTTGAAAAAAAACTGTCTCATTATCTATCTGGAAGGTGCCACTCAATTATATAGAAGCAGATGAATAGAATAATAGACATCCAGCAGGACTGACCACTTTTGCAATAATATGAGAGCAAATGGATTATATTGTTATACGGCGTCCACTCAAACTGCAATACAAATGAAAAATAATTATTATTTCATAAATAATAGATAGCTTTAAACTAAATGTATCATGTATATTATTTTAATATGAACCTATTCAGTAGACTGCGTATCTAAAATTTCTCGATATGTATTCGTATCCATCCTATGAATGTGGATGTTACGCATGTCCAATTATTGTGCCGACCTAATATAACATCAAGTTCATAAAATGGTTAATTAAAGTAAATTATAATTTCAAAGAAATTAATTTGTTTTTAATATGCTAGTGATACCTGAATCCGAAAGGTATGCTTTGGTTTATAATTTATAGATGTATATGTTCAGGCCTAAATTGGGGAAGTATTTCCCACGCCCACATTTGTAAGAGTTGCAGATATCCAGAAACTCCTTTTGCATCAGGACGCGTGGCCCTACAAAGATCTCTATACATCCAAGCTAGACAGGCTGACCCCCAACTGTATTGTCTAATGGATTCAAAATCCGCTAGAAGAGGTATGAACATTAAGTGGACCAATGATGAATTTTGTGATGCAAATAACATTCCACCAAGATATCTTAGCATCCATGCACGAGCATGCTATCGTATGACTTTAGATGTTGCATTGTCAGGCACTTCACTAAAGGTTGCATCCAAACATGTCAATTTTACTTTTCCTCCACACATATCATTCTCAGTAGAAACTGCTCCAAGTAGATCATAACAAATTCCTGGCCAATATATTTGTTCTTCCGGTCACAAGTTCACCATCAATTGGTAAACCTGTCAAAATTCCAACATCTTGAAGGGCAATTGTCTTTTCACCACATGTCAGATGAAATGTGTGGGTTTCAAGTCTCCACCTCTCAACAAGCGACGTGATTAAATGCCAATCTAAATACGTCACACCTATATTGATTACTCCAATGAAACCAGCTGCCCTTATATAAGGTAAAATTCTTTGGTCAATAGATATATAGTGTTCATCTATGCTACACCTTCTTGTCCTCAACAAATCCCACTCAACCTTTAGTATAAATAAAACAAGTCAAATTGACACGACCTCAGCAAGTGTACTGAATCGACAAGTAATATAATGGAGTAAAATTATGACTCCGAGTTATCGTACCCAAGGGACTGAACACGCAAGTTATGAAAATTGAATGTATGCTAAAGAATTCCCAATTAATTGAATTGATTAAATTAACTAAACTAAAACTGATAAATTAATCGACTGCTGTAATGATTAAGCAAAAACAAATTAAGATGATAGTAAAACTAACAAAGATAAAAGTAAATAAAAACGAGAAAAGATATCAAATTATAAAAGCGTTGTTCAAGTTCACTCATCCACCCCTTACCCAAATATGAATAAAATCAATCTATGAATCTTATATGAAAGAAATCGGGATAACCCTCTTAACCCAAGCGTCCCATTCCGGAGCAAGCTATTCTAATCGCATAACGTCCCATTCCGGAGCAAGTCATACAACTAGCCTAATCACGGGTCTAAAATCCTAGGTTCGGTTTGCTTTCCCATTCCGGAGTCAAACATCCCAAAACCTCATTATTTCGCTCTTAACTCAAATCTTACATCATAAAATCCTGTCCATTTAGATTCCCATTCCGGAGTAGTCTAAACACCACAGCAAACATGATAGAAAATTCTGAGAATAAAATACATTCATGGCATCCAATTAACAAATTCAATAACCAACATAGACATATGAAATAAATCATTCATCACAATTGGAAACTGAACTGAAAAACTAAAATCCATAAACAAGCAATAAACACCAGCAAAATAAACCAATCTTTCATACATAAACTCAATAGATGTTCATAATTCACATCTTAGATATAGGAGATTCAGAGATCCCCCGAACAACTAAACGACTACTCACAATCCATTACAAAATCAAAAGAGTAAAAGAAAGAATAAACCCTGAAATTCATTGAGAAAATCCCGGTTGAATTGCTCGATCTTCGATCTCTTTCTTCAAATCTTCAATGGAGAAAATAACTAAAATTCTGGAAAAACTAAGAACTAGCAAAACTCTTGAAATTTAACTGTGAAACTAAAGCAAATTAATCTCAATTACTAATCGAAAACCAAAAACAAGAACGAAAATTGAAGTTTAAGACCGAAGAATATCTCTCAAAATCTCAGCTGCAAAACTAATAACAAAAACTAACTAAAAAAATCGGAACCCTAGCCAAATAGAAAAGTTCGTTTTTATAGTTCCAGATGGGTCACGGTGACAATGAAATTCATTGTCACCGTGTTCAGTCGAGAATTTCAAATCCGTTCACGCACAGGAAATGGGTCACGGTGACAATGAAATTCATTGTCACCGTGAGGTCTTCGAAGTTTGCTTCTGTCCAGGATTTAGCTATGTCACGGTCACAATGAAATCCATTGTGACCGTGATGTATGTGCTTCTTTGATTCTGACTTGAGGATTTTTATGTCACGGTCACAATGGAATTGATTGTCACCGTGACATACCTCCTACTTGCATTCTGCCCAATCGTTCACGATGTCACGGTCACAATGAAATCCATTGTGACCGTGGCCCATCTAGGCCAGCTCCTGACTTCCACTTCTCTTCATGTCACGGTCACAATGAATTTCATTGTGACCGTGATGTGACTAGAACCTCACCTGCAAAGTGTCATAAAAATCAATCAAAAACTATCTATAATGCATCAAAATTCCAATTTGACTAAAATTAGTAAAATCAACCTAAAGGAAAAAAAACCTAACACAAAAACACAACTAAACACCTAAAATCATATAAAAACACTATGAAAACTAAACACTATATTGAAGTTATCAAAATACCCCACACTTAGACTTTGCTCGTCCTCGAGTAAATGAATTATCCAAATTCCTGAAATTTCAAACTCTAACTCAGAATATGAAAACTTAACAACAGTCATAGCACCAAGTAGAAGGGTCTTAGTTACAAATTCTCAAATCAATTTATATCAAGTAATTTCACACGTGTGTGTGCTAGGCTCAAAACCAATTTTCTCTTTTCAAAACAAAATAACCAATGCATTCCAGTAATTGAGCAAAGAAATTGAATATGCAAATGAATTCGCATATAGGTTTCGCGCTTAAAACTCAGGATAATCATACGCCTCTCCTTTAGCACCGGAACCACAAGGGTCATCTCCACTTAAACAACTCAAACCAAGAATAGAATCAAAAGGACTTATTCCAGGGTTGTAATGTTAGGTTAAGGTGTTGGCTAACAAGAAAAGTTAAAGAATTCAAACAAAGAATTTGCCACTTTACCTACAATTCAACTAACCAAACTGAACAAAATTGTCCAGATCCTACCTTCAATTCACCCATAATTTCCAATGTTGTCTACTTCTCCATACATAATATGCATTGAACTCAACAACAACAAAATGATGAATTTCCCTTTTAATTCACTTTTAAACCCAATTCCGTAATTATGAGTATATCTTTCTCTATTCAAAGGTACCCCACACTTGAATTTTTCTATATTCAATACATCAAAATTGACCAATAGAAACCACAAAACTCATCAAACTTTCATCATTATTTTTTTTCTTTTCTTTTTTCTTTATTTTTCTTTCTCTTCTTTTTTTTTCTTTTTTCTTTAATTTTTTTTTTATTTTTTTATTATTTTTTTTTTGGAGTACCCAAAGTCTAGAATTTCTTATACCCATATAATGAGGAAAAGTTTAACACCATAATAAATAATGCCCACAAAATTCAACAATTCTTCTCACACTTCCACTATTTCAGCAATAGATACTCTTTTTCAACTTTTAATGATATTCCAACCCAATCCTGGAGTGGCCAATTCTTAGAAACGGGTAGGCAAAGGCATTTAGGCTAAATGGTAAAATAATAGTGTAACAAGAAAATTTCGTAGTACGCTTTTAGCATACTAAATCAGCTCAACGGGGCTAGCAATGGAAATAATATAAACAGGTAGGTCTAAAGCTGTTTAAAAGTGGCTATCAAAGAACAAATTGCCTTAATCATGTCCTAAACTTGTTTAAGTTATTATCATGTTTCGAAGGGTGATGAGGAAGGTTCTAATTATCCTACCATTCCTTCACTCAAAAACTCTTACGCACCGGATTTTTTTTTCAATTTTTACAAACAAGCCTATAGTACATAAAAGATTTGAAATCACAAGATATATGACCGATTGAGATTCTATTTGCTTCTAAAACTTCCAACTACTCGTTTGCCAAGATCAGTTTTTTTTTAAGATAGACTATTCTCCAATTAAAGTTCAAAATATTCACAACAGGAATAACTGAGGTTAAGCTAAACTAAGATAAGGATATTTAGGCAACCGTAATAAAGTGCAAATAAACTAAAACAGAACTAACCATGCATCATACATCAATGGAATGACTGTTAATTACATGTATAATGCAAAATTAATGTCTCCTACCCCCCACATAAAAAACTTGCTGACCCCAGCAAGTAATAATATTACAGATCAAAAAGAAAAATAAAAATAAAATACACAAAAGTCAAAACAAAAGATAAGGGTTCTCCCTGATCATAGATCGGATGATGGTGGCGGTGGGGGGAAATGTGCATCAAATCTGGACGTCAAAGACGCCAGGCCATAGAGCACCTGCTCCATCTGAGATCGGAGCTCAGTCTGGGTGGCGAAAATACTATCCATCCGCTCCATAAGCGCGTCATAATGTGCTGAAGATAACGGCTGGGGCTCAGGGGCTGGGGGAGCGTGTGCCTCTGGATCCTCCTCCTGCTCATGAGGTAAACCGCCCAAACCCCGCTCAACTCCGTGTAGATACTCCTCCCTAGTGGACAACCGAAAACCATCGGCCATTGTCACATCCTTCACTAGTACCTTCATGTTGATGAGCATTTTCTGATCGATAGTGGCAACAGAAGGCAGTGATTTGTATTTTTTTAATGGATGGCGGACGCGCTTGGCAATGGCGGTTACAAATCCTCCCAGTGCAATTTTTGTCACTTTCTTAGACTTCCATTGCATCTCCTCCAGTTTGTGCCAGAAATGAGTGGCGCCATTTATTCGGACACCCTGGATCATGCACGCAAGAAACAGGGCTTCCGGCAAGTTCACTTGGCCCGCTGAATCTGCATGGCTTAACAAAGATAAAGAAAAAAATCTGTGGAGGATCCGCAAAATGTGACTGTTTAGATGATGGGCCTTCGTTTTTCCTGAAACATACTGTGTGGCAGTCACAGTATCTCGAATGATTGCCCACGCGCCATCTTTAGTGTAATCCTCATACCAATCCGGAACCAAATGTGGAAATCCAAGATATTCTGAAAATTCATGGAAGGTTAGGTTATACTCAATCGTGTCCAAGAAAAATGAAACAGAACCTGGATCCGTGATGAGATTGCGGCCTGGTCTACACGTGACAGTGGACACAAAATCCCTCGTCAAGGTGGGGTAGACTTTCTTGTTGAGCATAATCACCCGCTCCCAGCCAATTTGGGTGATAAGTTGCTGGACTTCATTTTTTATGCCAATTTTCTCCAGCAATCCAAAATCCAAATAGGTCATTGGGATGAACGAGCATTTGGTGAACCTAGCATATGGAACCTTCTTAGCAGCTGGAACCCAGGTTGGCACCTTCGAAATGTCTACAGAATCCACGCTGGGGGGTTGGCTGCCAGAGCTCGAAGCAAGAGCGGAGCTTTTTCGTTTCGGAGCCACTGCACGAAATGGAAAAAGTCAAGTTCAATAGCATGAGATGGCATCAACAGCAATGGATTTGGAAATTACAGCAGAAAGGCAAGTTTATTCTAACTTGGGGCAATCTCTTAATTCCAATTGAATAACATAAAAGATGCAATAATGCAGGAAGAATTCAAATGACAGAAGCATAATTCAGCAAGAGATGTGAGCAAGTGCAGTCTTAAACCCACAAAATGCAATTAAAGGTTAAAAGAATTCGAGCTACTGTCAAAAGGCAAAATTGATAAATGAGAAACAACACACTCATTTGAACATTATTGCGAAAGAATCTTGGCATTGCAAATTGGCAGGAATTGGAAAAATAAGAAAATCATTCATTAAGACATTTAGTCGAACACCTGGTATGCCGATAAGTTACTGAGTAAATGAAAGCTCAAAGGTCATACGAACAACCCACAATGTCAACAATCAGGCATTACAATACAAATTAAACCATTAAAAACCAGCAATTTCCATTATGAACCAAGAATTTGAAAAAAAAAAATTTCAATTTAGATCATATATACACGCTTGCCCTAACAACCCAACCCAACTCGTTCTTAATACAAAAAAACAAATTGAAATGGGGAAGTAAGAATTTATGGGATGCACAACTTGAATCGAAAATCATCCAAGAAGAAAAACAATAAACATCAGCACAGGAATCGCCTCAATCACAGGCATAGAAATCAATGTAAACAGGGAACGCAGGGAGGAAGAAAAAAAAGACAAATAAATGAATTTAAATAAAATCAAAAAGGAAGAGAAAACTACTTACTTGTTGGAGGAAATCCGGACTGATGGTCTAAAGAGAGAAAAGATACACACGGAATGCAGAGAAAAATAAATCGTGCTCGTGAGAGTGAAAGAGGTGTGATAAAGTGAGAAAGAACAAATAGAAAACTTGGGTTTTTAAAACTTCCTTTCATTGGTCACGGTCACAATGAGTTTCATTGTGACCGTGACACATAAAAAATTTGCATTCCAAAATTGAACCGCCATGGGGTCACGGTGACAATGAAATCCATTGTCACCGTGACATTACCAAATTGGAAAACAGAATCGAATGTGCAATATGTCACGGTCACAATGAAATCCATTGTGACCGTGACCCATCTAGTTTGAAAACAGAATGTCACTCACTCTACCTCACGGTGACAATGAAATTCATTGTCACCGTGACATGTGCACACCTCAAAACAGAATGTAACTTACCTGATGGTCACGGTGTAGACACCGGGTCCCGCGGCGGTCCAAGATCAGGATTACCCGATGATGAAATAGAAGACCGATTTTCGGCAAGAAATGTAAGAATCGATCGTTCCCTTGTCAAAGGTGTGTTTTTCGGAAAATAATTAAAAATATATATTTTTTTGGGAAATTAAAATTAAGAGAAAAAAAAATATATATTAATTTTGTTTCAAAATTTAAAATTAAAAATAAAAATAAAAAAAAAATATATAAAAAAAAAAAAAAAAAAATTTATCGCGAGTGCCACTGCGGCAGCGCGGGGCCGCCTGCGCGGCAGGCTGCCCCAGCGCGCAGGGGCGCCTGCGAGGCAGGCCGCCCCAGCGCGCAGGGGCGCCTCGCGCGCCCCCCCCCCCCTGCTGCGCGCAGGGGCGGGCGCCTCGCGCGACCCCCCTGCGCGCGAGGCGGGGCGCTCCGCGCGCCCCCCCCCCCTGCGCGCGGGGCGGGGCGCTCCGCGCGCCCCCCCCCTGCGCGCGAAGCGGGGCGCTCCGCGTGACCCCCCTGCGCGCAAGGCGGGGCGCTCCGCGCGACCCCCCCTGCGCGCAGGGGCGGGCGCCTCGCGCGACCCCCCTGCGCGCGTGGCGGGGGGCCTCGCGCGAGGCCTGCTGCCTCGCGCGACCCCCCTGCGCGCGAGGCAGGGGCCTCGCGCGACCTGCCTGCGCGAGGCAGGCTGCGCGCAGCAGCCTGCCGCGCGCGGTGCCAGGGCACCACGCGCAGGCTGCCGCGCGCCCTTTGGCTCCTCCGCGCGACCTGTTTTTCCTGTCCGTTTTTTTCGCTATTTTCAGTCTGATTTTCTGATTTTTTCAGTTTTCAGTGTTTCACCATTTTATGTTATTTTAGATTAACTAAAAATAAAGGATTTTTTGTCTTTTGCCATTTTTGGCCAAGACAAGTTTAAATGAAGATTTTTTCCTCATTTTTGAGGACGACACATTGAATTCAAGAATTTTCTTAGCTTTTTCTCTCTAGCCTTTCCACTCTCCAGGAAGCTCTTCTTGCTTCTAAAAAAACTCTTCAAAAAATCTTCAAGTTTTCTTCAAAAAATCTTAGTTTTGCCATTATAAAATATTTAATCTTGGGTTGATTTGAGCAAGAAAAATCAATTTTCTTTGCTTTTTCATCCCACAAAAAAATATTTTCTAGAGTTAGCTCATTCAAAAATAAAAATTTTACATTTTATTTTTCGCCTGTCGCCACAAATCCGACAAGGAAAATCGATCGAGACACCGTTTCTTCAATCTAAAAATTCTGAGGGTAAACATTTTTGGACCCGTTCTCATTCATATTTTTTGTACATTATTTATTTTGCCAATATCATTTTTGCCATCATTATTCTTATTATTCGTTTCCAGCACTTTAATATGTTGATACTACCATTTATGTATTATTTAGTTGCGTTGATTTGATTTTTGTGCTCATTCCCATTGTTATTATTAGTTGATTTATGTGAATATTGTTAGGTTGTGACGTTTCCACTGTTGTACGTATTCTTTTATCATTCATTTTCCTATCCCCATATATTGTTATCATCTTCCCTTTATCTAACTTACTATTCTATTATTATTATTATTATCATTATTATTTAATTCTCCCTATTTTACTATTATCACTATTTATTTATTTACTAGTATTATTCTGTTTTTAGTATTATTATTATTACTATTATTATTATTTCGTTGTCATTATTTGTCCTAAATTTGGTCATCATTATTATTCTTGCAATTATTTGTCTTATTATTATTATTCAATATCCTATTATTATTATTGTTATTGCTTATCACTGTTATTATCATATTGGTTCATATTATATTCACTATTATTTATTATCATTGTCCATCATAATTTTTATTATTGTTATTATCTTACCTTCATTTGATTGATTTACCTAAAATATTTACTAATGTTATTTTTGATGTTAATTTTTGTATGAGTTTTAATTTGAGTCGGGCTATGTGAGCGCCCCACGACTCCTCGGATGGGTCGCGACGCGTAGGCGGACACTCCATCTTGGTGAGATCTTTTCAATTCCCCTTTGATGTGTTATGTGTTTATTTGTAAATGTATGTATTTTTATTTTCGTGCACGCGTGCGATAAAAAATCACGAAAATATTTTTACAATTAAATTGGATTCTCCACTAATAAAATTGGGACCAATGTCCCTTATTTTAGCCCGACAATAAAAATGTCACAATTGAAACGAAGAGTCAACTTTTCTACAAAAATGGGATCACTCATCCCGATTTTTTTTAATTCAAGCAATCAAAAATGACTCTTCGAACCCTCTTCAAATTAATACGAAGGAACCAATGTTCCTGAATTTCGAACAAGCGCGAAGGAACCAACGTTCCTCAAATAATGTCCCGATTTATGTATGTTCTTTTATTTTTGCGTGAGTGTTTAAAGTTATGTACATTATTTTCCTTTGGGCCCTTGTAATTAATTTTTTGGGGCAACTTTATTTATCTTTTGGGGATTGTATTCCGTCCCACCTACATCTTTAACCTTCTTCCAATAGGGGTTGTATTCCGCCCCTATTTCTCTTGTAATTGCGTGCTTGCGTGTTTACCGCTTTCATTTATCGCTTTCTCTATTCTTTTGCTTTATCGCTTTTATTTACTTCCTTTACGTGCTTCCAATGCGCTATTTAATCAAATGCATCGCTCGTGTGAGATGAGAGATATAAATTTAAGAAATTAAAAACCCATTTATAATTAACCAAAGCATAAATAAGAGGGAAGTTCCGGACACCATATCTCTGGTTTAGACCAATAGAGGTGAGAAACCTTTTCCCAATTTCACGCAAATTGGGTGGCGACTCCAAATACCTCAAAGGTGCCTTTAGGCGTCAATAGGCTAGGTTGTTCTCCCCAATGTTCTATTGGGAGGAACACACCGATGATGTCTCATGGCGCCCATGATCCAAAAGACGCGAACCTTTCATACCTCGAATCCTAAAGCGGATTCAAGCGAGGGCCCTTGCTGGGTTGTCCGGGTTCGGCGCGCGTCACACACGGTCACAATGAGTTTCATTGTGACCGTGACATGTGCATCAACCAAAATCCAGAATGCATCCTCCTTTGATCACAGTCACAATGAAATTCATTGTGACCGTGTCCACCTGCACACTTGCACACATTCATCAATTTCTCCAAATTTCTTGATACAAATGTTTTGAATCTTTTCCAACAAAACATAATTTCTCTTCTACACCTAAAATTTACAAAATGAAACAAGATTAACTTCCTAGACAAAATACCATTAAATGATACAGATAAATGAAGATAAAAAGTAGTTCTGCATTTCACAAGTCCGCAGCTGGACTTTTAAAACCGTCAAGGATCTATAAGAGTGACGATCGTGGAAGCATTATCAAACGAAGATGTAAAATAAGGCTTCACACGATGTCCATTGACCTTGAATTCTGTCTCACCCCTCGGGTGTTTCAGCGTTACCACTCCAAACTTGTTCACAGCCACTACTTGATATGGTCCCTTCCACCTCGACTTTAACTTACCAGGGAATAATCGCAGCCGACTGTCATAAAGAAGTACATGCATCCCAGGCACAACTTCCTTCCGAACTAACTTCCGATCATGCCGCTTCTTGGTGATGTCCTTGTATTTGGTGGCATGATCATAAGCCCAGAATCGGTGCTCCTCAAGTTCATTCAGCTGCAAAGACCTGCACTTTCCTGCATTCTCAAGGTCAAAATTTAGAAATTTCGTAGCCCAATAGGCTTTATGTTCTAATTCCACCGGAAGATGACAGGACTTCCCATAAACCAGCCTAAAGGGGGACATCCCTATTGGCGTCTTGAAAGCAGTCCTATAGGCCCATAAAGCTTCGTCTAACCTAAGGTACCAATCTTTCCTAGAGGAATTTACCGTTTTTTCTAAAATGGCCTTTAATTCCCTATTTGACAATTCTACTTGACCATTAGCCTGAGCATGATATGGGGTTGTGACTTTATGCCTAACGCCAAATTTCTTTAATAAAGCATTGAATTGGTGATTAACAAAATGTTTACCACCATCGCTTATAATGGCTCTAGGAGCTCCATAACGGGTAAAAATATTTTTTCTTAAAAATTCTAACACAATTCGTGCATCACAAGTCCTAGTAGCTACAGCTTCGACCCATTTACTAACATAATCCACTGCTACCAGAATATATTCAAACCCGTATGAAACCGGAAAAGGTCCCATGAAATCTATTCCCCAAACATCGAATAATTCAACCTCAAGCACATTTGTTAAGGGCATCTCATCACGTTTGGATATATTTCCTACTCTTTGGCATCTATCACAACTTTTCACATAATATTGGACATCTTTAAACATTGTTGGCCAATAAAAACCAGAAGACAGAATTTTCATTACCGTTCTATTCGGCCCATGATGTCCACCAGCTTCTCCACTGTGACAAGCTGTGATGATTTCACTGGTCTCCGCATCTGAGATACACCGTCTTAACACTTGGTCAGTGCATAGTTTGAAAAGGTAGGGATCATCCCATATGTAGTGTCTCGCATCCGCCCGCAATTTCTTCTTTTGCTGCCATGTAAAATCCTTTGGCATAAAGCCCCCTGCAAGAAAATTAGCGATATTAGCAAACCAAGGTACAGAATTTTCACAGGAAAATACAGCACAAATATGCTCATCGGGAAATAAATCTAAAATTTTCCCTTTTTCAATACGATCATTTTCCAATCGGGACAGATGATCTGCCACAAAATTCTCAGCGCCCTTCTTATCCTTAATTTGCAAATCGAATTCCTACAACAAAAGCACCCATCGAATCAGCCTCGGTTTGGATTCCTTCTTTGCGAATAAATGCCTCAAGGCTGCATGATCCGACCACACCACCACTTTTGCACCCAGCAAATACGGCCTGAACTTTTCAAACGCATACACTATCGCCAGAAGTTCTTTCTCTGTGGTGGTGTAATTTAGCTGTGCTCCTGTCAAAGTGTGACTAGCATAATATATGGCATAAAAAATCTTATCTCTTCGTTGTCCAAGCACTGCCCCTATTGCAAAGTCACTAGCATCACACATTAGTTCGAACGGCAAATTCCAATCCGGAGATATAATCACCGGAGCTGAAATAAGTCGTTTCTTTAAAGTTTCAAAGGCTAACATACATGCACTGTCAAAAACAAAAGGAGCATCTTTCATAAGTAAATTAGACAAGGGTTTTGCAATTTTTGAAAAATCTTTAATAAAACGCCTGTAAAACCCTTCATGTCCTAAAAAACTTCTTATGCCCTTAACATTTGTCGGAGGTGGTAATTTTTCAATTACTTCAACTTTGGCCTTATCTACCTCTATCCCATTCTCTGAAATTTTATGTCCTAGCACTATGCCCTCTCTTACCATAAAATGGCATTTTTTCCAATTCAATACCAGGTTAGTCTTTTCACACCTCCCTAGTACTAGATCAAGATGCTGTAAACAGCTCTCAAAATCAGCCCCATATATGGTGAAATCATCCATGAATACTTCCATAAAATTTTCTATAAAATCATGGAAAATGGCCATCATACACCGCTGAAACGTAGCCGGTGCATTACATAACCCAAAAGGCATTCTCCTATATGCAAATGTGCCATATGGGCAGGTAAAGGTCGTTTTCTCCTGATCCTCAGGGTCTATTGGAATCTGCATATATCTCGAATACCCATCTAAGAAACAGTAAAACCTATTACCCGCTAACCTCTCTAACATTTGGTCAATAAAAGGTAAAGGGAAATGGTCCTTCCTAGTGGCATTATTTAACCGCCTAAAATCAATGCAGACTCTCCAACCCGTAACTGTACGAGTTGGAATTAACTCATCTAGTTCATTCTTTACCACTGTCATTCCCCCCTTTTTAGGCACACATTGCACAGGACTCACCCACTTACTGTCAGAGATAGGGTAGATAATACCTGAGTCTAGGAGTTTAAGTACCTCCTTCTTTACTACCTCTTGCATGACTGGATTGAGTCGCCGTTGAGGCTGAGCTACCGGCTTGCACTCCTCCTCCATTGGGATCCTATGTGTACAGTAGCTTGGGTCAATTCCCTTCAAATCTGAGGTCTTCCAGCCAATGGCTCCTTTGTGCTTTTTCAGCACCTCTAGCAGCATCGTCTCTTCTGCACCTGACAACAAAGAAGAAATGATTACTGGTTTACTCTCATTTTCTAAAAACACATACTTCAAGTGAGAAGGAAGAAGTTTAAGTTCAGAATTTGAATCCCCCTCTTTAGGATCAATTTTTTTCTTGTTGCTGTCTATCTCCACACTTGCTATCTCTTGTACCCTCATCTCTTCTTCACATTCGTCTCCCTCCACTGAATGTAATAGACACTTATTTTCTGAATCAGCTCCCAATTCTTTTTCTTGCACTTCCTCCACACAATCATCTATTACATCCATAAAATATATAGACTCTTTTACATCACCAGATGGGTATTTTTGAGCCTTGTTCATATCTACCACCAACTCCTCACCATTAAACCTTAGGGTAACCGTTTGACCATTAACGTCATCAACGCCTTGGCGGTATTTAAAAATGGTCTCCCCACAATCAATGGCACCTTGTGGTCTTCTTCCATCTCCATTACCACAAAATCCACTGGAAAAATAAATTTCCCCACCTTCACTAGCAGATCCTCAATCACTCCCTTTGGTCTCCTCACGGACCTGTCTGCTAGTTGGAGTCGCATTCCTGTCTCCCTAAGCTCTCCAAGATTCAGCTTCCTGCATATCGAATAAGGCATTAAGTTTATGCTTGCACCTAGATCACATAAAGCATTACCGTAAAAATCTTCACCAATAACACAAGGAAGAGTAAAGCTACCTGGATCTTCCAGTTTCTCAGGAATCTTGTTCATAATAATAGCACTGCAATTTTCTGTTAGTTGTACAGTCTCATGCCCTTCTAATTTCTTTTTATTAGAACAGAGTTCTTTCATGAATTTAGCATAGTTAGGCATATGAGCTAAAGCTTCAGCAAATGGTAAATTTATGTGCAGTTTCTTAAACATCTCTAGAAACCTAGCTTTTTGCTCATTTTTCTTTTTCTGTCTAGCAATAGTAGGAAATGGCAGTTTATTAATATCAAGATCCTCTATCTTAGGATTCACTATACTCTTTCCCTTGTCACTTTTAGGAGCATTTTCTTTAACTTCTAACTTAGAGTTAGAGTTACTTACCGTCCGTGTCGGCTCCTCCTTTTCTGATAAAAGATTTTTACCTTGATCAACTTTCGGTTCCACTTCCTTACCACTCCTCAGTGTAATTGCCTTAGCCTCCTCTTTTGGATTCCGGTCTACATTTGAAGGAAATGTTCCTGGTTGCCTCTGGGACACAGAATTTGCAAGCTGTCCCACTTGGGTTTCCAAATTTTTTATGGAGGCATCCTGGTTCCGGTTCCACTGCTCTTGAGACTTTCATCTAGATTCTTGATTTACCATGAATTACTGTTGGTTATTCATAAACTGCTGTTGACTGTTAATGAATTTAGCCAACATGTCTTCCAGATTTGGCTTTCTCTCTTGAACAGGTGGCCTGGGTTGATAACCCGGTGGGTGGTACTGCTGCCCTTGGTTCTGAGGAGGTGGATATGGTGGTTGATATGGCTGCCCGTGGTTTTGATGGATGTTTTGGTTAAAGGGAGCTCTTACTTGCAGATTAGAGGATGAAGCATTTGGAATTCCATCTTTCCAGGAGAAATTTGGATGATTTCTCCATCCCGGGTTATAAGTGTTACTGTAAGGGTCATTCCTTCTGAAATCTCCCACAGCATTGACATCACCCATTGATCCTCCACTTTCTTGCCCACCTTGCTCCTGTTCATACCATCCACTCTCTTGGCCCACAGCAGCTACATTCTGCACTTTTAAACTACTCATCTCCTTCCTCATAGATTCCATCTGTGTCTTCAACATCGATACCTCATCCACAGCATGTATCCCCTGTCTTCTCGGAACTGCTCTAGGATTAGACCATTGAGCATCATTAGCTGCCATTTCATTCAGTAATTGAAAAGCTTCCTCTGGTAACCTATTCATAAATGACCCTCCTGATGAAGCATCTAATAAGGATCTTGTCTGTGGTGTAACCCCAGAATAAAAAGTGGTCATCAAATGGTAAATTGCTATCTCATGGTGTGGACAGCTTCTCAACAATCTTCTAAACCTTTCCCATGCTTCATGAAAGGGCTCCTCACTCATCTGACTAAAGCCTAATATACTATTTCTGATGTTCGCAGTCTTTGTGGGAGGGAAGAATCTCATCAAAAATTTTTCTTGCAACTGATCCCAAGATCTAATTGACTGTCTAGGTAGCATTTGCAGCCATTCACGAGCTTTTCCAATCAATGTAAAAGGGAACAGCTTTAATCTTACCGCGTCAGTTGACACTCCAGGAATTTGAACCGTATCACTGATCTCTAAGAAAATGTCCAAATGTTGTGCAGGATCTTCGACATCTGCACCCGAAAACTGATTTCGCTGTACCATACCGATGGTGGCTGGTTTAAGTTCAAATTGCACTCCCCTGGGCAGCACAATTGTCCTATTATCTTCATTCCATCTAGGCACCTCATAGTCCCTAATTGTCCTCTGCCTAGGGATCTCTTCTCTATTATGCCCCGGATTCTGGTTTTGTGCCCTCAGCACTGGTTCATTCTCGGGAGGAATTTCACCAATAGGAAGCGGATTTTCTTCCATGTTATTAATCCTGTTGGCTCTTAATTGTTGGTGTAAAGTTCTCTCGATTTCAGGATCGTAAGGTGCTATTTGTTCCTGTCTTCTTCTGCTCATACACCTTCAATAACCACCTGAAAAGAATAAAGAATAAATAAAAATAAGACAAAATAAAATAAAAAAAATAAAAACACACACAAATAATAATCAAGACTTAAAACAACGCCAGTCCCCGGCAACGGCGCCAAAAACTTGACACGACCTCAGCAAGTGTACTGAATCGACAAGTAATATAATGGAGTAAAATTATGACTCCGAGTTATCGTACCCAAGGGACTGAACACGCAAGTTATGAAAATTGAATGTATGCTAAAGAATTCCCAATTAATTGAATTGATTAAATTAACTAAACTAAAACTGATAAATTAATCGACTGCTGTAATGATTAAGCAAAAACAAATTAAGATGACAGTAAAACTAACAAAGATAAAAGTAAATAAAAACGAGAAAAGATATCAAATTATAAAAGCGTTGTTCAAGTTCACTCATCCACCCCTTACCCAAATATGAATAAAATCAATCTATGAATCTTATATGAAAGAAATCGGGATAACCCTCTTAACCCAAGCGTCCCATTCCGGAGCAAGCTATTCTAATCGCATAACGTCCCATTCCGGAGCAAGTCATACAACTAGCCTAATCACGGGTCTAAAATCCTAGGTTCGGTTTGCTTTCCCATTCCGGAGTCAAACATCCCAAAACCTCATTATTTCGCTCTTAACTCAAATCTTACATCATAAAATCCTGTCCATTTAGATTCCCATTCCGGAGTAGTCTAAACACCACAGCAAACATGATAGAAAATTCTGAGAATAAAATACATTCATGGCATCCAATTAACAAATTCAATAACCAACATAGACATATGAAATAAATCATTCATCACAATTGGAAACTGAACTGAAAAACTAAAATCCATAAACAAGCAATAAACACCAGCAAAATAAACCAATATTTCATACATAAACTCAATAGATGTTCATAATTCACATCTTAGATATAGGAGATTCAGAGATCCCCCGAACAACTAAACGACTACTCACAATCCATTACAAAATCAAAAGAGTAAAAGAAAGAATAAACCCTGAAATTCATTGAGAAAATCCCGGTTGAATTGCTCGATCTTCGATCTCTTTCTTCAAATCTTCAATGGAGAAAATAACTAAAATTCTGGAAAAACTAAGAACTAGCAAAACTCTTGAAATTTAACTGTGAAACTAAAGCAAATTAATCTCAATTACTAATCGAAAACCAAAAACAAGAACGAAAATTGAAGTTTAAGACCGAAGAATATCTCTCAAAATCTCAGCTGCAAAACTAATAACAAAAACTAACTAAAAAAATCGGAACCCTAGCCAAATAGAAAAGTTCGTTTTTATAGTTCCAGATGGGTCACGGTGACAATGAAATTCATTGTCACCGTGTTCAGTCGAGAATTTCAAATCCGTTCACGCACAGGAAATGGGTCACGGTGACAATGAAATTCATTGTCACCGTGAGGTATTCGAAGTTTGCTTCTGTCCAGGATTTAGCTATGTCACGGTCACAATGAAATCCATTGTGACCGTGATGTATGTGCTTCTTTGATTCTGACTTGAGGATTTTTTTGTCACGGTCACAATGGAATTGATTGTCACCGTGACATACCTCCTACTTGCATTCTGCCCAATCGTTCACGATGTCACGGTCACAATGAAATCCATTGTGACCGTGACCCATCTAGGCCAGCTCCTGACTTCCACTTCTCTTCATGTCACGGTCACAATGAATTTCATTGTGACCGTGATGTGACTAGAACCTCACCTGCAAAGTGTCATAAAAATCAATCAAAAACTATCTATAATGCATCAAAATTCCAATTTGACTAAAATTAGTAAAATCAACCTAAAGGAAAAAAAAACCTAACACAAAAACACAACTAAACACCTAAAATCATATAAAAACACTATGAAAACTAAACACTATATTGAAGTTATCACAAATCATAAAGTAAACATAAATAAATTAATTAAAACTTCTTATTTAATATAAATTTATAATTAAAAAATTACTGAATTATTTCATATTGCGTCAGATCGGTACCTTTATAGAAGTGTAAGCAATTCCCTATTAATAGGACCCAGATTTATTCTTATAGCTTCTACATGTCGATCCATGTCAGAACCTGAATCAATTTTTACATCATATATGTTTAATAAGTTATTGAATTTTATTTATTTATTTATCTTATGTTTGTTCATACTAATTTTATTTGTTGTTATAGTTATTTTAAATTATTCTACATGTACAACAACAATATTTTATTATACAACTTTCAACTATATATTATACTTTATTTTATAAATTATTACGTAATACATATAAAAAAGATGACATCATTTCTTAAATTAGTGAACATTGATAATTAATAGAAAACACTTAAAATAACAATGAAAATACAATTTTAATACCCGATACATTTTTATTCATACATGCCTAATTTTATTTTATATTCTAATGAACATAATATTTAGGCCATTTATTATAATTATACCACCAACAATAAGTTCTTTGCTCCACTGGCATTGTATCCTTAACTTTTAACAAAAAAATTTCACTTATTCCAATTACATCTTTCATAAATATGAGAACTAATTTCTCATATTTTATTACATGAAACATATTCCAAATTTTCATTACAGGTACCAAATAAGTTATTGGCACTATTATCCAAATTGCCTCAACTTTCTTTGCCTTCGTCATTAGGTATCTATCCATAATAATATTTTGTAATTTTACTTATTTGGATGATATGATCGTATATTGTCATCTCTTTTTCGATTCGGCTGTTGTACAATTTATCCCATTTTCTCTTGACTATTATTTTTACCAAATCACTCATCATTGCTCTTTGTGCTAAATACGTGTTCACTATTTATATTATGAAATTCATATCAATAAATGTTATGTAAAAGCTATATTTTATTTTATTTTAGCTTTAATTTATTTATTTATTTTTACAATTTAATATATAATATATTATTTTATTTAATTAACTATTTTCATACGAATTTCTCGTCACATAATTAAAATAAATGCATCGAGTGTAAAGATTAAATATTTTAATATCAATATAACAACCGACATAATAACAGAAAACCACTTATCATTTACATTTTCAAACATATTATATGCTTCATAGTGTCACAAATTGTATAAATCGATTAAATAAATCCACATTAGAAATTTATTAACCGTTACATAAACAGATTTTATTTTTTAAATTAAATCAAATAATAATAACTTACTTTCAAAATGTTGATCGAAATTATATTTTTCAATTAACACCCCCTGCAATGTAAAAATGAAAATCAAGTTAGTCATAAAAAAAAATTTCATTTTAACTCTATTAACATAATAATACATTTGATTTTAACTATATTAACATAATAATATATTTACTTTAGCCTTGAACAAAATAAGGAAGTAATAACTAATTTATATAAGAACTCAGATGAGAGTACGTAAATGAAAATTTGAAATTTTTAAGGAAATGAAATAAAAGAGAACAATTATGAAATAAAATGAAGAGAGAACAACCAAATTGCACTAACGAAGAGAGAACAAACAACTTTGCAAGGAAATGAAAACAAATGAATAAGGGAATGGAATTTGGCCTATTAAAGCCAATTTTAAAAAAAAAAAAAAATTACACAACACAGACCCGTGTGCACAGTAACACCTGTGCGCTGCAACGCTTGACCCAAATATTTAAAAAAATGTCAGAAAACGGCAACCTAGCTAGGTTACCGTTTTCTGACACACCGGGTCCCACACGCATAGCTCGATTTATAGCCCAAAACGGCATCGTTTTGCGCCATGACAAAAAATGGCAACTTAGTTTGCTGTTTTCTGTCAGTCCGAGTCCCACCCAGACTGATTTTGGTAAAGACGGTGTCGTTTTGCGCCTTACAAACAAAAAAAAAATATGTTAGAAAACGGCAACCTAGGTTGCCTTTTTCTGACAAGCAGGTCCCACCCGTATCCCAAAATCTTTCAATTTATGGTGAGGCCCACTGTGACACCCTATTTTGCCAAATTCTTTTATTGTAGCCACACTATTTTTTTTTTTTAATTTTTACACAAAAGAAAAAAAAACATTTTTCAAACAAGCGTCCATGTGCTAATCCTAAGTATCAACATACTCATATCTTGTGAGAACTATTTATTGATCAAGTTAATAACTATAACATGTGTTAATATCTATCTGAATTAACAATATTTTGTTTTGTTAATTCTACGATTAAGGATAATTTAGGTATAAATATATTTACATACAATAAAAATCTTATATTATAAACTTTTCATGATTTATTCTGCACTATATTTTTATAACAATGATTTTTTTACATAGTTTAAAATATAATTCAGATATATGTTGAAACATAAGCATTATGAAATAGAGAATGCCTTTTATTGACAAGCAAAAATGTTCTTGAATATTGTTCTTATTACATTTGAGGTCTAGGGCATATGAAACTAACAGCATTGCATATGAAACTAATGGCATGGCCGTGCCCATGCAAAATCACACGGTTGTTTCCTTAGAGTGTTACACGGTCGTGTGTTACTCTTTTATATTATTGAGAAGTAACCGTCAAACTCATTAAATATTGCCAAGATATACTATGTGGAGCCTCCAGCACTGCCAAGTAAGCTTTCAAGTTCTTTCTTTTTCTAGAATTTAGTTCTTTTTAATGAAAACCGTAAGAGTTGTGTATTTTTTTTTTTTATGATTGGAATACTCACTTTATTTTATTTTATTTTCTATAAACAATTTATTTTATTTGATAACAAAGAAAATAGGTTACACTTTATTAATTTGTTTAGGTGAAAATGGGTGGAAGAGAAGATAAGATAAGAGAAACAAAGTTTACTTTAATTCCATTGTTGGGCGAAATTTATGCAGGAGAATTGAAGGAAAGAGAATGGAAACTTGATTTCTAATTGGTGGCAAACACCTTCAACAATTTTCCACCAATAAAAGACAAAGGAAGTCCCCGCCAGTGCACGGGATTAAAAAGTCGAATCCTTTACGTACTTACCGTTAAATTTTATCCACATATCCCATTAAGAACAAGAGCATATAAAGCAACAACTAACATTCCAGTGAACGTTGAAAAACGTTTCTTTTTAATTCTTTTTCTTCTCTTTTTTAGATGAGTTACGGAACATTCCTGATCAATTTCTCTAGTAATGCTATTTCTACCACCACTATCTCTGTTCATATCCCTAAATTATATACCAAAGTCGTATACCCACCAACTAGGGGCGGAGCCAGGACCCCAGGGTCAGAGGAGGCACATTGTCAGTACCACGTAGTTCCGCCCTGGGCACACATTATAATTTTATTATAAAAAATTAAAAATTTAAAACACATAAATTATACCATAAAAATATGTTTCATTTAAAATTAAAAAAGGATAATGAATAAAATAAAATAAAAATACAACTTTAACAATTGTTATCGATGCGATTTCATTTTTTGAAACCGTTGGATAATTAGCTCATTGTCTGTTCACATGTGCCCTAGTACTATACGGCTCTAAAAAGCTAATGTCCATTCCTGGGAAATCATTGGAAGCCATTTTTAAGGTAGGAGGATTGAAATAGGTATGAATGGTTTGTTCTAAAGTCATACAATTAGATAAATTTGCTACTAACAAGATCTTAATTAGAAGTTCTTTACAGACCAATAATTCTTAATAAATAACATATTATATTCATGCATAGAGCTTTTCTTTTTACTTTCATTCTTAATTTTCAACCACTCTTGCAGTGTAAGACAAACAACTATATATCACCGTTCTTTGGTAGAATTTTTGAATTCAATATATATAAAAGGCTTTTGATGAACCAAGTGGGCATATACCTAAACACAAAAAACTCATTGCCTTTAAACAGTCAAAATTTAACTAAACTATAATTAATTTATGTTCTCATTATTTTAAAACTTCTACCAATTGATTCACTTGAACAATTCTAACGTCATTATAAATTTATTCAATAAATTAACGAATCAAACATAGAAATAAAATGAAAAAAATCCAAAAGTTAAAAAGGCATATGTACATGTTTTTATTTGAAAATTAAAATGTCTTCTTTGGATAGTTGAAATTGTCTTATGATTTAGTCTAAATGGTTTGGTAGATTCATTCTTCTTAAACAGGTAGTTAATCATCTGAAAAACATTGCAGACTATCACACCTGAGATTCAGATGATCAAAAGAGAAACCATATCTTAAAAATGGAAGAGATGAGCAATACGGAGCAAAAAAATTAAGAATCGTGAAATTAAGAAGAAAAAAAGAGATACGATGGGCCTAAGCATGTAAAAATCGAAGACTGTGGATTTTTTATGAGAGCCAGGGAAGGAAAGAAAAGTTAAAAGAAAAAGAAAAAAAGAGAAAAAAAAGAAATGCAAGAGCAAAACGACTGGGATAAAGGGTCAAATTTTTTTTATATGTCCAAAAATATTGGTTTTTTTATCCACATTATTCAAATAATAGCGTTACAAATATACTATTTTATAAATAAAATTTGAATTTTATTTACGTGCCCAAAATATCGCGAGCAAAATTTGAGAGGGGCACTTAAAATTTTTTAGGGGGTCACAATTCTAATTTATATATACATATTTAAACAAAAATTAAAATTCATGCAGACCCTCAATAACATGTAGCTCCGCCAGTGCCACCAACACACTCCTCTTTTCAAGTGAATTTTGGTGGGTTTCATCAACTTAGCTCTAGCAGACGCCGCCTTTCCTCTCTAAATGCTTGTTTTCTTGAACTCCCATTGCTGCCCTTTAACTTGAGCGAGGTCTGCAATTCGAAAAATTATTGCTTTTTGTTGGTATTATTTCCCTTGTTTTTATTATATTTGTTCCAGCAGAAACTAGGATAAGGGGAGGTTAATTATTTATCTTGATTATGTTTTCAAAATTAACTATGTTATTGACAGGTTCTGGTTCCATCAGAGAGTAAAGTTCTGCATCTTTATGAAGCTCGATATCTACCTCTGCTGGAGGAGGTACTGGATATATGTTGTATTGTTCTGTTTTATGTTCAACATTTCTTGAAATAGATATGCTTAACTAAACATCTGAAGCCTTGCTATTTCAAATTTTATTTTATGGCACAAGTAAACAGCTTATTGATTTATTCTATAAATTTTTCTTCTCATTTTTTCCATTGCTAACTGCAAGTTTTTAATTGCTCCAGTAATGATATTATGAGAGAAACATGACTTGTGTGCAGTCTATCTCTTAACTTCGTTATTGCAGTCTCTATTGAGGAAGGACAAGATTTTTGTGCATTTTGTCCTGGATCCCATTATTGTTAGCAGTTCAGGAACTGAAGCATCATTTGCAGCTAGATATGGCTGTCTCGTTTATATAGAAAATGTAACGTTCCCAAAATTTTTCTACAAATGATCAAACAATTAAATATGCATCTTTAAACTAAATTTAGTTTTAGTGCTCTGCAGGTTGACCGTTTAGATGTTGGAGCATTAGTTTCCCTAAGAGGAATTGGCCGTGTCAAGATTCTGAAATTTTCACAGGTGAGGTAACTGTGAACAAATTCAAAAACTTAAGTGCCACTAAGGTGACAATGAAAAGCCAACTCTTTTTGACAAAAGGAAAATGTTGATTTTTCGTTTCTGCAGAAAGACGGTATATCTCCTTCAAGTTAAACAATTTCACTGAACTCTTTTTTTCCAATTGATTTTTCGTTTCTACAGAGTCTTTCTTTTTTCTTCTTTTAGAAAAGTTAGCAGGCAGTCACCAATTGAGCAGTTCTAGCTATAATTTTAAGAATTCAATTTCTGGTGGATAGACTATGAGATAGAGGTGGAAAATACTAAAAGTTCACTAGCATAGTTGACGTATATATGTATCTTCAGTGTCATGAACCTTGTCATTATTGCTGTCTGCTCCTCGTTTCTCTATATACTAATTTTTGCCATGTTTTTGTGTACTCAAAAGCTAACTACTTATTTGCAATTTTGAGTTGCAGTCAGATCCATACTTGGCAGGTGAAGTCGTACCAATGCAGGATTGGATTGTTGACAGTGCAAGTAATATAAACTCCAAAGTACAAGAAGTAAAGGATGCTCTTTACAGTTTGAATAGCTTGGAAATTAAATTAAAGGTACAGTACAATGCCTCGTTTGCCATTACTGTCTCTATGTATGTAGAAGCGTTTGTATTTCTTGTGTACCTGTCTTAATGTATCTATGATTGAGGATTTTTAACTCAAGTTTTCTGAGTGAAAGTTAACCCATTTGATGATGTGGGAACTTATGCCTTGGAGAATCATATGATTTTCTTCTTGCTGTTGTTAAGAGATGTGTGAACTTATGCTTCCTTCATGTTCTTATCTTATAGTTGATCTGATGGAGGATGTTGTCTATATGATTTATTGAAAGATAGAATGAATAACAAGTGAAGTTCATGATCTGGTAGGAGGAGGAAGACTATTCTGTCATTTAGTTGTTGATGAGCTAGAGGCTTTTAAACGGAAAGTGAGCTAAAGTTGCAAAGATCATACCCGTTTCTTGCAAAAGTACATAATAGTTTAACCTGATCTAAAGTACTATATTAATTTTTCCTTAGACAGGCAAAACTGAGAAGGTATTCTTTACAAGTTGTGGGTTGATTTTACCATGGTCATTGAACTTTACCCTTGAAGATTAGCAGCTGATAAAAACCTTTTTTCATACAAAAAAAAAAAAAAAACAATTACTCAACTCGGAAAATAAGATTCTGGTGCTGGATTGCTGACCTAGAACTTCACTGGTAGCAGCATGTTGACTTGGTACTCTGGCATGCCGACATGGTATTTTGATGTTGCACTTTGACATGCTCACATGGAACTTTGACATGGCTGTTCCAGAATGTTCCATGCTGACATGGCATGCCAAGTCAGCAATCCGGCACAATAGACATTTTTTCTAGCCATTTTGATTTTAGTTGAAATAAAGTTAATAGTTGAATCATTTATTTGGTAAGAAATTTTTCATTGTGACCGGCTTAAGTTCAGCGACAGCTATTAATAATGCTCTGGCACCAGGGAGTAGAGATCTGTGAAAGCAAAAGGCGTAGTTGTTCTTAGGGCCGTTCATGGGGTGGATAAGGACAAAATTGTTACAATCCCAAAAGTAAACAGTTTGGATGATTTATTGTAATCCAAAAGAACAACTTGTTTTGACTCCATGGTAGTAGTAGTAGTATTAGTATTTTGTTAGCAAGTGTTGTTCATGGTAAGATGGCATCTATTACAGGTATTGGAGTTCAGTATGCGCAGTTGTTATAGATAATTCCTTTTTTGTTTTTTGCTTTCTGAAATTTGTAATAGAGAAGCCTTGAATGCCATGCAGTAAATTTACAGAAATAGATTGCCAGAAAAATGTTACGTCATAAATTGTGCCATGCTGAGAGAGATAATGTAATCTAGGAAGATCTTTAAGTTGACTTGGAAGCCTTCTGGTTTCTTCATTAGCATTGATCTAGACAGGTTTCATGATAGTCTGCCTTCTGTATGAGAGATAATGTGGCTTCCACGTGGGTATTGTATTGGACTTTTTCTGAACAATTCTTCTACTTGTTGCTATATAATGGTTTCAATTTATATGCTACGACCTCAACCAATCACATGCGAAATGATTGTCAAGTTTAAGAATGGTTCTGTTATGTGTTTATGCTCGTATTATTGAATGAACAAATGCTTGAATCAGATATTGCTTTGGATACTGTATTATGCTACCATTTTGTGCAAGGGTGTCAGCTACTAATTTATCCCATGTTGATAGGCTCCCAAAGAGGCATCGTTGCAGACTCGTATTGGAAACTCTGTATCATGGGCTGAAAGGGAACCATCTTTGGAATGTGACAAAGCTTTCATTCCATCTCTGGCAGAGCGAGTATCTTTCACAGCATTCCAACCTATGAGAGGCAAATGTCTTTCTCCTTCATCCTGTATTTGATAGAGATTTTCAGGTTTATGATTATATTAAAGGGATTTGTTGCAACTTACGCCTCTCATTATTATTATGACAATTCCCATGCAAATGTATGCTTCTGATTTTCCTTGGTGGCATTTTAATAAGCATATGGTGCTCTGCAAGTTGCTAATTTAGGAACAACATTTTAATAAGCATATGATAGTATGGCTTTTCTTGACTAGAGAAAAATAAGTATTATTATCATTTTAAATAAACAAAATTTTGTGGAGGAAAGTAAGTTGGCAACATCTGAACTGACGTGGACAATGTGGCTTTTTGCAGGATCAACTGAATCAGACATATTTAAGTTGCAGCAACAGAAGCTAAGAGCAATGGATTTGAAAGGCACACTAAGAAGACTCGATGAATCCTTAGAACTTGTGAATGAGAATATTTCCATTGTTGCTGCTAAGCTTGCTATTCAATCTCTTGAAATCCAGTAGCTATCACAAATTTATACATCAAGACACACATGTTGATCGATATAGGTGATTACCTATTGCAATCAAGTTGGATTGTGATTTATTTGTACTAGTTTTTAGATAGGAATTTATGATGTAAATTTGAATATATTTATCCACTAATTAAATTCACTTGATATGATTTCAACTAATAAAGAGGACATTATCTTATTATTAAATTCTAATGTCTTGCTTCAATCCCAAACAAGTTGGAAAAAAAATTACAAAAATATGAATAAAGAAATTGAAAAATTGGATTAATTTCACTCGTGCACTTATAATTAAAAACTTATACACTTATAATTAAAAAGTCATAAAAAATTTTATAACACAAAAATACTCCAACTTTGTAAATCAATCAAAACCAACTGGTTAGCAAAATAACTTAGCTTCCACTTTCTAAATACACTTGGACTGTATTAGTACCCTAATATTTTTGTTAATGGAATAATATTATCTATATTTTAAAATTAGAAAAAATTATCATTTTATTCAATTGACATGTGTCACTAAAATTCTATCAATTTTAAAATATATATTAGAAATAAAAATTGCAGCTTTTTTTTTTTTTTGCTTTTCCAAACATTGAAGACAAATTTGCATTTTGAAGTGTGAAAAACGCCGCAATTTATGAAAGTCAAAATTCACAGTCACAATTTCGAGGAAGGAGAAATGGGGTGGAGTGTTTCTCTCTCTTTCTAAAGTCAAAAGGGGACTTCTCTATTCCTCTCTTTCTTTTCTTTACTCTCTGTTCTAAAACGGGGAGAGAAGAAAGGGAAAGATTCAGAAGGAATTAATGGGGAATTGCTGGGTTTCCCCTTCTGATGTGCCAAAGGCAGACCCACTACCAATTCCATCCACTGTCGACTATCTGAACCCTGGTACACCATCAAAATATTGTACATGTTTATAACATTCATTGAATTTTTTGTTGTTGTTGGTACTGTCATTGATGTATTAACCAGCGTTCCTTGAAGATGATTTGTAATGTAAAGCTCACTAAATTCAATTTCATTGCATATGGCTTACCTTCAAATGAATTGAGCCCCTTCAGCAAATTATGTTTAGCCCGAAATTGAAGTTTTGGGAGTCTTATTTTATAAATGGATCTTTTATGTTCTTGTGTGATATGAATAAAATTTAGGAATTGGGTATAGGTGTGGATCTAACAAGTCTTTGTTTTGTATTTGTATTGGTAGACACATCTCTTGTTGGTGACACTAGCTGGCAAATAGATGCAAGCACCAATATCACATGGGCATCTCAAGTTAGTAGCAGTTTTGCAAGTGGGAACAACCAAACCTCCCATACAATTGCTTACAATGCTGCTAAGACCTTGAGAGTTTTCACATATGCACAATTGAAGACTGCCACCCACAATTTTAGAAGGGATATGGTGGTGGGAAGAGGAGGTTTTGGCAAAGTTTATAAAGGCGGGCTAAAGGAGAAGCTGCCATCTCGTGGTATCAAAAAATTGATGCCATCTCGGGTTGCACAAAAATTGATCTTTGCTGTCAAGCAATTGGATTCCAGCAGCAAGCAAGGGCATAGGGAGTGGTTGGTATGTGCTCTGAATCTGATATTTTTTGAAATTGCATGCACTTCAATTGTGGGCTTGTTTTGTTAGTTTTTCTTTTCTGAAATTTTGTGGTCTGATGAATATTTTCTTTCTTAATAGTTTATCTTTGTGGGTTTCAATTTTTAATGTGTTAAAAGTACGCATACTCAGTAATTGGTTATTGTCTTTTCTTTTTTCACAGTTTATCCACTGTCCACCATTCTTCTTTTGGCAACCATAAAAGTAGGAAAAAAGGTAGATTCATTAAATTTGTGGATGTTCTTGACCATATTTGGGTTACTATATGGTGAAGATTAAGAAATAAATTGAGGTTGTAACCGGTAGCTTTTGAAACTGCTATTAGCTCTCTTGCTTATTTCTCCAAGTTCTGACACCAGTTTCAAGCAATGGGTTCAATTCATCAGATAGTCATAGGGTTAAGTAATAATTATTTGGACTTCTCTGATTATTTAGTTACCTATGTGGCATATTCAAATAAAATCTTCGAATATTGCTTGAGTGGCTTCAGATCCGTTGCCATTATCTTGCAAAATACCTTGCAGCTCTACTTATATATCTCTTCCTACAACATGTCCATTGTTGCTTATGTAGAACATTGCCCTTTTTTAAAAAAAAAAAAAAAAAAAAAATTGTGATGGAGGACGACTTTGTCAAGTATTCATGATTCTACATTGTGGTTCAGCTACAACTTCTCACTCCAAAATAGAATGGGGAATCATGGAGATCAAACATGGAAACAAATTATTATTTTTAGTTATTTATTGGCAGAGGGAAACAGATTAGTTTTAGTAAAAGGAAAATCTTAATTTGCCAATCCATCTTGAAACATGAAGTATACTCAATTTAGCAGAAGATGTTTCTGCTCTGTTGTTGTCTTGCTGCAAAAGCTAATTGAGATTCCGCTCTTGATGGCAGCATTCCAGACACAAATTTCCCAGTAGTTGAATCGGAATCTTTCTTTTTTTTTTTGAACAATGTGATGCTTTATAACACATTAGTATTTATTTAAACCACTTGTAATTAGATAATTCTAAGTTTTTACTCAGGGGACCACTAGCTTTTGCCTCTCTCCACCAGAGCAAGGAACTTATTCATTTCTTATCAAATTTTCTGAAAAATCATTCAAATGCAATTAATAGGTTTTCAAGTGTGCATTTTGTACTCATCCTTTGTCCACATGTCAGTGCAGGCAGAGGTGAATATTTTGGGATGTCTTTCTCACCCTAACCTTGTAAAGTTATTGGGATACTGCATGGAAAATGACAAATACTTTCTTGTCTACGATTTCATGAAAAATGGGAGCTTAAACTACCATCTTTTTGGAAGTAAGAGCTGACTACCGCTGTTTATATCCCACCAAATAGAATAAGAATTGCAAGAATATATATATATACATAGCATGTTAAATTATTTTGTTATGTGTATAACAGTTTGTATGTTATGTGCAGAGGGTTCAATTCGACCACTTCCATGGGACATAAGGCTCCAGATTGCTTTAGGAATGGCTCGTGGACTAGCATATTTGCACACAGCAGATGTGCCAATTATTCACAGAGATTTCAAATCCTCAAATGTACTGCTTGATAAGGTAATGTTCTACCTATTGTACATTGCCACCCAGAAAGAGATTTATTTTGTTCTGGATGGTAAGGATTTTACCTCCGCTGTCTTTTTTCCTGAACATGTGCTATCATCCAAATTTCTTTTCTTCGAAATAAAGAATACACATAAAATTGCTCCTCTTAGTTTTGAAAAAAAAATCATGCATGCAAGGATCCACAGAACGTGGCTTTCACTTGACACTTAGCTTTATTTCAGTTCTATAATGCAAAGCTTTCAGACTTTGGTTTGGCATCATTGGCTGGTTATGCGCATTCTGAAAGATACGCGGGGACTGTAGGTTATCTCCCACCAGAGATTGTAGCTACAGGTAATTTTTTTTTTCCTTTGGAACTTGAGTTTCTTAATGGTCAATGCACATTCATTTAAATGCGATATAAAGCTTTGCCCTGACAATGATGTTCCACTGGTTGATTAGGGCGTTCCTCTGTAAAGAGTGATGTATACAGTTTTGGGGTAGTGATGGTTGAGATGCTAACAGGCTTGCGTGCAGTTGATAACAAACGTCCAAAAGAGCGAGCGGTGCTTACAGACTGGGTGAAAGAATACCTATCAAATAAAAGAAAGTTGAAAAGCATAATGGATTCCCGTTTAGAGGGAAAATATCCGTATAAGGAAGCTTCTCAAATTGCAATGCTAGCAATTAGGTGTCTTAATGATGAGGCAAGATTGCGGCCATCGATGGAAGAAATTGTCGATACACTGGAACAGATTGACACATGCCAAAATAAAATAGTTAGAGAGGCTGAAATTGATTAATACTGTTTACCCTGCGGCCTTCTGTTGCTTATGGTTTGGATGCCATTTCTCAATGGATGCTTGCATTTCATGTGGTCGAATAGCATGACAGCCATGGGATGCTTAGAAGGGATTACATGTTCCGGGTAATCTCTCAATAAATGCAGGTCTGTAAAATTATGTTTTATAGCGCTAGAAAATTAATAAAGCATATTGTTCCCAAGCCTCTATCTTCCACACCGTGTAGGCTTGATCCAAAATAAGCAGATTGACAGTGTAAATAGCTTTGCTTGAAAGAAGTAACTTGTAGTCTTAGATGATGATTTTCCTTTGCCCTCTACAACCTAATAACTTTGAATTATGTATTTGTTACTCTTATCATTTGAGTCATTCCACTTGTCATAGTTGCAGATTCAGAAATGGCATTAATGATCCACTGAATATTGGTAAAACGCGTACTGGGGTCCCTAAAAACGGCATTCTTTTGCCATTATGTGATTCCAGTAAATACAGTACCAAATTATTTTAGCATATACTAAGTTCAGGATCCAATGTTTGCCAATATAACAATCATTTTTATTTAATTTGGCAAATTAGAATTCAATGTATCTTCAAATTATTGTTTAGGCATCCAATAAAGTCATAATTTAATACAAAAATGTTAACCTTCGGTTACAGAACAGCTATCATTTTTTTGACAAAAAAAATTATTCCATCCAAAATATCATTTTACAAAATTAAGACAATATTTATTATACATATTTCAATTTTGCCATTTTATTAATATTAACAATATATTAATATTTTTATTTTTGTTTACATATTTTTTTATTAAATATAAAAAATATTATAATTTTTTAAAGTATTTTTTTGTTAAATTAAAAAAGATTAATAATGGCCTTAATATACGTAAAAAAAAAAAACTCAGTAAGGGGTATTTTTCAATAATCTAAATATATAAATAATCTAAACTTGTCATCCCATCTAAACTCAAAGATTTTTTAAAATTATATATTTTCTATTTAATGAAAGCTATTCCCTTCCATCCATTTTATTTTATTTATCATTTTTATTGTTTTAACTATAATTAAAAAGTAATAATTATGTTTAAAATTAACATTAAATATAATAAATAATGATTAAATTATTTTTATTTTTATTACTTCAAAATTTTAACTTCAATTTAATTGATTAAAAATATTAAAAATAAAATATGAAATTAATATTGCATTAAAAATTAAAAAAATATAATATTATATTGAAAATTAAATAACCGACGTATAAAATAAAATATAAATTTTTCTTAAAAACGATAGATACTATAAATCGAATGGAGTAATTTTTACCATTTCATCAAGATTATAAATTTCTGCTAATGTATATTCATACGTGTTAATTAACCCAATTTTAGGGTGGAAAGAATCTAAAGAAGTCTTGCCCTGTAGCAAGGTTTTGTCTTGCCCTGTAGCAAGTTTGTATGCTTTTATCTATTCCTTTTTACTAGTTTGTTCCAGTTGTTTTTGCCTTTTTGTTTCTACTCCCAATGGACAAAGTGGATGAGAACATTGCAGGGATAAATGCCCAATGCTCTAGACTCAGTGTGCACGAGGAAGAAATTGAAGGCTTGGTGATTGAAGACGATGAAACAAATGATCAAATCACAGATCTGAAATGGAGTTTGGTTGCGCGCTTTCTGACCAAGAAAATCATAAATGTTCAGGCCATGAAACAAACATTAGCAGCACTCTAGAGGCCAGGTATGGGTGTTTATATTAAGGATTTAAATCCAAACTTGTTCGTTTTTCAATTCTTTCATGAGCTCGATGTTAGGAGAGTTATAGAAAATGGGCCATGGACTTTTGACAATCAATTGTTATTAGTTAACAAGATTCAACCTCATGAAAGACCAGAGGATATCTCCCTTAATGCGATGGGTATTTGGGTTCAGGTTTATAAATTACCAATTGGGTTTATGTCTAACCGAGTTGCAGAGCATATTGGTAACTATATAGGAACCTTTATTGAGGCGTATGCTAAGAATTTTGATGGCAACTGGAAGAGTTTTATGCGTATTAGAGTTGAAGTAAATGTTAATAAGCCTTTGAAAAACGAGATGAAGATAAAGACAGCGGGAGGAGATTGGTTTAAGATTGAATTCAGGTATGAAAGATTGCCTACTGTGTGCTTCTTATGTGCTATGCTGGGCACAACGAGAAACAATGTCCGCTCCTTTCTTACAAGAGTGCAGAAGAATTAAATAGAAAATTTGATGAAACCATCAGAGCCGGGAGTAGAAGGCAAGCTCTCTGTATTAGGCAACAATGGCTGTGTGAATCCCCTTCAAAGGATGCTCAACGAATGACCGGGAAGTTCTCTTCTGGTGAAGCAATGGCAGTAGATCAGATTGTTCATGGTAGGTCCAAATTTCATGGAACAAATGGAGTAAATCATGGGATAGGGGAAGAGATTTTAGGGGCTGGAAAAAAGGAGAATTCAAAAGGAAATGATGCTATGATAAGGGAACAAGAAGATAAGATTGAAGGGAATGTGGCTTTAAATAAGGAGGGAGTGGTTATCATGGATCCAAAAAGGAGGAGAATGGAGGTAGACATTGGAGGTGTGGGTAGCTCATCTGGGCCAGAATCCAGGCCCAAGTCTGATTCTAAACTGGATTCAAAAAATGTGAAAAAGGCGGGCTCTGAAAACCAGACCCGCCTATCACCATGAGTTGCATAAGTTGGAATTGTCGTGGGATGGGCAACCCATAGGCAATTCGAGTTCTAAAGGAGCTTGTCTCTCTTAAAAAGCCCAAATTTATTTTTTTTGATTGAAACTATTTATAGTAGAGTGAAATTAGATAGAATAAGGAGTACGTTGGGTTTTGATGGCCTTTTCTGTGTGGAGCCCAGAGGCCATAGTGGTAGACTGGCTTTTATTTGGAAGAATAAAGTAGAGGCTCGGTTGCTTGGGTTTTCTTGTCACCATATTGATATTGAAGTTAGAGAACAGCAGATGGAGAAGTGGTGACTCATGGGCTTTAATGGAGAACCAAATAGATTTAACCGAAGCTCTTCTTGGTCTCTTCTTGTTTCTTTAGCTTCAAAATCTGATCTTCCATGGTGTGTAGTCGGGGATTTCAACGATATTATCAAGCAAAGTGAGAAGAGAGGTGGTTTAGCTCAGCCAGCACGTTTAATAGACGGTTTTAAAGCAGCGATGGAAGAAGCACAGTTAATAGATTTGGGTATGGATGGGTATCAATTCACATGGTCTCGAGGTGATGGGTTGGGAGGTATTATTGAGGAGAAATTAGATCGAGCAATTGCTAACTCGGAATGGATTTCGAAATTTCCATTTTTTAAGGTGAGTAATCTGGAATTCTCATCTTCAGATCATATGCCTATTCTCTTGAACCCTGTGCCCTCTGCTCCTCTTCTCAATATTAAGTTGTTCAAGTTTGAGAATGCCTGGCTTTGTAATTCTGAACTGATTAATGTGGTTCGTCATGCTTGGAATTCACATCCAAACCTATCGATTCTTGAAAAAATTAAGAGTTGCAGTGATCAGCTTCTACTTGGGGACAGGAAATAACAGGAAATTTTAAGGAAAGATTAGCCAAGTTAAGATTTCAGATGAAGGTTGCCAGACGTGTCTCCACTGATATTAGTGGACTGAATCTAAAAGATGTTCAGAAGGAATATCTTGATACTCTTAGACAGCAAGAAATTTTCTGGTGTTAAAGAGCTAAGCTGCTTTGGTTGAGAGATGGGGATTTGAATTCAAAATATTTTCATGCTGTGGCCACAAAGAGAAAGAGAAAGAGGAAGAATCAGATCTCCCAATTGAAAAACCCTATGGGTAAAATGTGTGGATGGAATGATGGTTTAGAAGACATTATAACTAGCTATTTTCAAGACATTTTCACTGCAACTCATACAAATTCAGGTACTGTTGCTATGGGTATTTCCAAAAGAGTGACTGATGATCATAATGCTTGGTTATTGCAAGAGTTCACAAAGGAAGATGTTAAAGCTGCGGTTTTTAGCATGCATCCGGACAAAGCCCCAGGATTGGATGGAATGAATGCTGCATTTTATCAAAAATGCTGGAATGTTATTGGAGATGATATATCTGCAGAGTGCCTTCGGATAATAAATGATTGTTGTCTTCCTCAAGGTGTCAATGATACAGTTATAGTTCTGGTTCCTAAGAAGAAGACGGTGGATTCCATGGCAGATTTAAGACCCGTAGCTCTGTGCAGTGTCTTATACAATATTATGGCAAAAATGTTGGCAACTAGACTGAAGTGTATCCTTCCGAAAATTATATCGATAAACCAAAGTGCTTTTGTTCCCAATAGGCTCATTTCAGATAATTTCCTTATGGCTTTTGAAGTTATGCATTACCTTAAGCGCAAGTCTCAGGGAAAGAATGGCATGGCTGCTCTCAAGCTAGATATGAATAAAGCTTACGATAGAATTGAGTGGCATTTTTTGGAGGAGATGATGATTAGGATGGGGTTTGATATAAAGTGGGTCAAATTGATAAGAATGTGTGTTGACTCTGTCTGTTATTATATCTCTTGTCCTCACAAGCTTCTGGGACCGATCCAACCTAGTAGGGGGTTGAGGCAAGGTGACCCTTTATCACCTTATTTGTTTATCCTGTGTGCTGAAGGGCTCTCAAACTTATTTAATAGATATGCTATGGAAGGTTTAATTAGTGGATGTCGGGTTGCTAGGAGTGCTCCTGCGGTCACCCATTTATTTTTTGCTGACGATACCTTTATCTTCTTTAAGGAAAATTCTGATGAAGCAACGGCAGTAAAGAGAATTCTGGAGATGTATGCTTTGGATTCTGGTCAAGTGATTAATTTTAACAAGTCTTCTTCGAAGTTCAGCCCAAATACTTCGAATCAAGCTAGAGAAGAAGTGTGTAGGGTCTTATCTATTAATCTTCAAACTTCTCATGATTCTTATCTTGGCTTGCCTTCTATGGTAGGAAGAGACAAGAAAGAGATTTTTTCTTTTATCGAGCATAAAATATGGAAGCGAATTAGTGGTTGGAACCGCTCTTTCCTATCGAGAGCAAGGAAGGAGGTCCTTCTTAAATCTGTTGCCTAATCTTTGCCAACATACATGATGAGTGTTTTCCTGCTCCCTTTGGGTTTATGCCAAAAGCTAGAAAGTATGCTAAACTCTTTTTGGTGGGGTACAAATTCTAAAGCAAGGCAAGGGATTTCGTGGATGGCTTGGGATAGACTATGCAAACCGAAGGAACTGGGAGGACATGGGTTTCGTTCTTTTCATGATTTTAACCTTGCTCTTTTGGGGAAGCAAGACTGGCGGCTCCTCTCAGACTCTTCCTCCCTAATGGTAAAGATTTTAAAAGCCAGGTATTTTCCGAAAGAAAGCTTTTGGTCAGCCAGCCTTGGAGCAAACCCAAGTTATACTTGGCGTAGCATACTACAGGCTAGAGATGTTATTAAGCAGGGATGTGAATGAAGAGTGGGTAATGGTGAGAAGATAAATGTTTGGGATGATGTTACCGGATGGTAATAATTGTTACATATCTATAAGTCTAGATCCAAACTTTACTGAGATGAAGGTCAAAGATCTACTAGCAGCAGATTCGAATTCATGGAATTGGGAGTTAGTTTCGTCCATTTTAAACGATCGGGATAAAAACTTAATCAGAAGCATTCCCCTTAGTTATCAAAACAAGGAGGATATTTGGCAATGGAGATTAGACAAGAGTGGCTGCTACACTGTCAAGTGTGGGTACCGACTCATACACTCAGGTGTCAATTCTTTTCCTTCAATTCTCTCTCCTAATCAATGGAAAAATTTTTGGTCTCTTTTAATTCCTCCCAAAATAAAGCACTTTTTCTGGCAGGCTCTCAATTCTTGTCTGCCAGTTCGATCCTTATTAGCTCAAAAGGGAGTGGAGATTTCCTCTATATGTCCTTTCTGTGGGAATGATCAGGAGACTATACTACATTTGTTCATTGACTGTGGATTTGCTAAGGATGTGTGGTTGAATTCTGCTTGTGGCTTCATAAGAGGTAATGCTACTGATTTTCCTAACTGGTTCTCTATTATTTGCACTCGATTAACTCGGGATTTGTGCAGATTAGCAATTTTTATTTGTTGGGCCAGATGGAAAGCCATAAATGAAATTGTGTGGAATTCTACAAATAGTGCTGCTAGATCAGTAGCTTATCTAGCAACACAAATGGTGAATGATTGGAGGCTGGCGAGGCAGGAGGTCCAAGCTGTGGAGCAGGGGAGAACCTCTTCTTCCCTTCAATGGAGTGCTCCATCACATGGGTTTGTGAAGATAAACACTGATGCCGCAATATCTGCCAACAGGAACCAAGCTAGTGTTGGTTTTGTTATCAGAAGCCACGCTGGTGTTTTTGAGGGTGCTGGTTGCAAGAATTTCTTGGGGGTGACAAACCCTCTTATTGCTGAAGCTCTAAGTATTAGAGAGGCTCTGAGTTAGGACAAAGGTTTGGGTTTGTCTTCTGTCATTATTAAATCCGATTCACAGCTTGTCATCACAGCTTTACAGGCCAAAAATAATTTTCGTTCTGAGTTTGGCTTAATTGTTAGTGACTATTTAGATTTAGCTTCTTCCATTTCTGATATCCATTTTGGATTTGTTAAAATATTTGCGAATATGGTTACCCATTGTCTTGCTAAGGCAGCCTATTCTATGCCAGATTTTGTGTTTTGGAACTTGGTTCCACCTGACTGTATTATTTCAGCCCTTGCAGTCAATTCTTCTTAATGAATTTCCAGGTTGTTTTCAAAAAAAAAAGTTACATAACAATAAATAAATATCGTAGAACGGAGTAATTTTTACCATTTCGGCTCCATTACGAGTTTCTGTTAATGTATATTCATACGTGTTACCTTACAGAACGTTTATCCTTCAGCAAACGATTACAACGCGGATAGTGGGCCTCCTGCTCATACTGGCTTTTCTATTAACTTTCATATTTAAGTTCCTTTTCAATTTTCTATATTGAAAACACGCCACAATTGCCCAAGAATCTATAGAACTTCACAAGTTTGGTTCAGAGATTCAAACAATTAAATCCAGGATCTCTGATCTCACTGCAAGCTTGCAAACTTTTGAAATTCAACCTAGAGATAGCTCTACTTCTTCTCTAGTGGGCCAAAAGCAGAATCACTTGAGGAGAACTTATTCTTATATTATGGAAGATGATGTTGTTGGATTGGAAGATGATGTCAGAATTTTGGTGGGGAATTTGGTTAGAGTGAGAAAAGTGTAGTTTCAATATATGGAATGGGTGGCATTGGAAAGACTACTCTTGCTAAGATGATTTACCATGATGATGTTGTTAGGCATCATTTTGATGCTTTTGCTTGGGCTTACATTCCTCAGCAATGTCAAAGTAGGGATGTTTGGGAGGGGATTTTGTTTAAGCTAATTGGTCCCTCTAAAAAGCAGAGAGATGAAATTTGCAGTTTAAGGGATAATGAATTGGTGAAAATGCTTTATCAAGTTCAACAACGAAAGAAATGTTTGGTTATTTTGGATGATATATGGACTGCTCAGACTTGGAATAATCTGCGCCCTCCGTTTCCTTATGGAGTTGGGAAATCTGGTAGCAAAATCTTGCTCACTACTCGAATTAGAGATGTTGCGTTGCTCCCCGATCCTTTCTTTATCAGCCCAGATCTTGGAATGTTTTTTAAAAAGCTGGGAGTTGTTTAAAAGGAAGGCTTTTCCAGGTACTTCTAGTTTCCACAGCCAGATATATTGAACTTAGAGTATCTGTTTTTAAATTGTCAACATCATAATCTGATTTTTGAGTGTATTATCATTGGTATTTTAAGTTGGTTGATCACTATTCCTATGAGTCTTTTCATTTACTTCTTTAACTTTCTGTTTTTTTTAATGTAGTTATAGATTGTTATGTTTACTAATTTCCAGAGTCTCTATGAGTCTTTTCATTTACATCTTTAACTTTTTTTTTTGTTAAATGTAGTTATAGACAACAATACATGAAACATAATATTACAAAACATTGCTCAAGTTACTTCGACGTTACATGTGTACGAGGTGATAAGGATTTTTATTTCTCATAGTTGGGGAATTGGGAATATATATGACTTCATGAATGTTTTTAGCTACCAATTGGGCTGCTGATCGATATTGATTTAATTTTCTTTTTTTTCTAAATCTTTGTGACAGAAAATACTTTTCAACTTTCAGGAAGTCTCATGGGTCAATTTCACTCACGGTCATTTAATTTATCACTTATCGTGCAAAAGTAACTGACTTTTTTTTTGACTTAAATGTCACTGAATTTCTAACATTTTTGCAAAAAAGTCATGTAAACCGGAATCCTGCGAGGACGCTTGCCGGATTGATGACATGGCATATAACACGCAGCGACGAATAGTATGTACATGACTTTTTTGCAAAAATATTAGAAGTTCAGTGACATTATTTTGGAAAAAAAAAAGTTGGTTACTTTTTCACGATAAATGATAAGCTGAGTAACCGTAAGTGAAATTGACCCAGATGTATCATTTTTTAGAAATACTGTTAAATAACACATAGTTTCTGACATGGCATGCCATATCATCAATTCAGCAAGAGTTCTCGCCGGATTCCGGTATACATGATTTTTTTGCAAAAATGTTAGAAGTTCAGTGACATTTAAGTCGGAAAAAAAAGTCGGTTACTTTTGTGTGATAAGTAATAAGTTGAGTGACCGTGAGTGAAATTAATCCGAAATGAGTTAATGTGTTACAGTATAGTCAAAATATACAAACTTGTGATAAGAGTATCTATCTGTATATTCTTTTCTACATACTTTTATACAATATCTTTTTTCAATTTGTCAAGATTAATTTTAATATACATTTCTAGATTAGAACGTGAGATTTTCACAATGGTCAGTGTTCTTTTACTCATTTCATATACTACTGTCGTTGTTCTCTTTGTAAAGAGTATAATTATGGATATTATATGTGATAATAGTTGAATTTCTTGAAGCATTTCTTCGGATTGATCACCTTAAAAGATTAACAAAATCGACGGGGTTTCGATGATGGAAGTTCCGACGATCAAGTCAGTGAATTGTCTAAAGAGGATTTTCTGTAAAAAGGATTCAGAGAGAGATGAATGTACCTGATGGTTTCCTTTATATATAACTCTTTTGCTAGACCGAATAGGAAATAAGATCCCTAATAGGAGGAAATCACTTTAATTTCTTGATTAGTGCTTGATTCCTAGTTTGTAAGGATTTGTTGAGTGATTCTTAGCACTTTCCATCATTAAGGGATCAGAATCTAAACAATATCTGGAAAATATCCGTGAATGACGACTTTCCATATTCTGATACCGAGCTGTTATGGTAACCGAATTACTGATATGACAGGATATCCGAATGAGCCCGGTTACCTAGCTCTTCGCATGAGAGTCCGATTCTAAACACGCGCTCGGAGAAGAGCTACCTATCTCTTGCTCAAAGAGTTCGGTTATCATAAGTCCCCTCCCCCCCCTATGATGACATTCATGTCATTGGAGCATTAATCTGACATTTAAAGAGAGCACGTGGACACCAACTCATGACGCTTTAGCGACAGCTGTGCGCATGACCCTTAAAAAGGGTGGATGGGCGCTTCGTTCACCGTGGACAGGCACTTCATTCACTATAATCCAACGGCTGTGTCAGGCTCTGAAGTGATGGTGTCTCTTCGGCAACTGCGCAAGGAGTAATTACTGCCAATTCACCCAATCAGCTCTTGCCATCTGTCCGTATCTGAGTGGCTCCGTTCTCCTATAAATATTAGTTTCTTCTTCTCTCTTCCATTTTCGATTCTCTTAGGGATTTCGAATTTTTCTGCTCTGTAAATTTTATTTCTCCCTTGTGCGATTTCAACTGCATCAGGCCTCCATTTAGGTCTATGGTCGTTCGTTTTCTGCAACTTCCCTTCTTATTTCAGGTTAGTATCTTACCTTTCTCCTCCTTTTTAACATAAGTGCTTCTGAGGGTTCAACTGAGAGCCAGAGAGTGGAAGAGGGACTTTTACATGAGGATATCCTGGAATCTCCTAGCACCAGCCAGCCAGATCGACCTAGGAGAAAAGAGCCGAAAAGGAATCCCCGGGTAGGAAGTATCGGCTCTGTTGTAAAGGGCAGTGAGATGTGAGAGCTGCATGAGAGGTTGGGGATTCTTGAAAGCTATCGGATCCGAGTACCTGGGGCCAGTCTCCGAGCCAACGCTAAGTTCTCTGGTAGGAAGACCATAGCCATTTATGAGGCCGATTTTGAAGCGGGGATGAGCCTTCCCCCCACTACTTTTGAGGTCGAACTGATAAATCACTACGGCTTAACTATGGGCCAAATTCATCCCAACGCTTGGCGAACCATATCTTCCTTCCAAATGTGGGCAGCAGACAATGAAATCGAGTTGACAATTCGGCTTTTCCAGGCTATCCATGTGGTTGGGCTCCGAATCACAACCGAGAATCACAACTATGTCCAAGCTCGAGCTGGTTATGGGGTGTTCAAGGGAAATCCGGAGTCTCTGAAGAATTGGAAGAACCGATTCTTCGTCGTTGAGAGCGACAATAATTTTAATTTTCGAACCACATGGGGTCGGTATGTGAATAAGAACGACAACCCCATCCTTCTTACCGAGGAGGAAGAACGAACTCTAGCCCGATGGAGGGCTCTGGCGAGGAACAAGATCGATATAAGATATTAGCTCATGTTTGGTTTGGACCGAACAACCTCTTCTCAGCGTCAAAGAAGAGCTATTTTCTTTTATCAATTCTTCTGTTCTAATACTTTCTCATTGTTCGGTTTTTTGCAAAAATAAAGCAAACAGAGAGACCGAGCATGGCCGAGATGATGAAGGAAAAAAGACAAAAGAAACATGCGGGGTCAACACCAGGAGAGTCCAGCAGGGAGGCCGTGTTAGTGGATATACCCTAGGCCAAACATTTGGACCTTGATGTAATCATTACATTTTCACATATATAATGGTTTTATTCACATTAATATTATTGGCATGTTACATTAGTGTAATGTTTATGAATAACAATGTTATTCATGTTGTCCCTAGTCATTTATCACTAAAGGGCATAAAGACAAATTAAGACCAGTATAGATTTGCATTGATAATCATGGGATGATTATATATGATGATATAGATCGAATCTATAGGTATTTGTTAGAGAACAAAGTACTGGATAGACCCACTGTAAGATCACTACACGGGATAGTGTCATAAGTGATCTTATAATAAATATATTATTGAATCCTTTGACCTGAGGTTATCACGGTTTCCTACATAAGGAACATTATGTTTTGACATAATCAAACGTTATTTTTAATCGGATAATTATAAAGTTTATGATCGAATATAATGAGAATTATGCAGTGGAAAGTGAATAATCAAGATGAAATTTGTCACTCTCTTATGAGAGAGATATCTATTGGGCCCCTCAATAAGTAGGACTGTAAAAATGCATGGTCGTGCTCGAATAAATTGATAGTGTGATCAATGTCATTTGAATTTATCAGTCTACTTATTGATCGAAAAATTATATGTTTGAACAATATAAGTTTGACATGTACCATGACTTATGTTCAAACAAGATATCGTGTGACAAAAAGATAATGGCATGTTCTATTGTCAGGTTAAAATCGAACTAACGATATTTCTATTATTTGAATAGTTATAATATCTTGCTAGAAACCAATTATGACTTGTGGGCTTATTATGATATTAGACCCACTGCCAACTTAATATAAACCTATTGGGTCACACACCAAGACCAAAAATGAACAAAATGGATTTTATTAGGGTATTTCGGAATAATATAAATATATGTATTTATATTGAATTTCGAAATTATATATATATGATTTATTTCATATTAATTTGAATAAGAAATAAATAAATATATATATATATATATATATATATATATATATATATATATATATATATATATCTTATATTGAATAAGAGATAGTATTCCTATTTATCTCTTAGGGTTTCAAATTTATACATAGATATATGTGGATGTATATATGTTAAGAGTGGATTAACCCTAATTACGTTTTTCCTAAGAGAGAAAGGAAAAGAGTGGTCGTTTTTCTTAAGAAAGAAAACCCAGCCGCCACTTAAAAAAAACCCTAGCCGCCATTTTCTTTGAGAAAGAAAACGCAGAAAATTCAGTCGCACGTGAAGGGAGTGTAGACACCGGGTCCTGAGACAGCTCAGACCAAGGTTACCTAATGATGATAATATTTATTCAAAAATAGACAGAGAACGAAAGCACTTTGGCTCTCTATGTACTGGGGGTTTCAGCAGGATTTTTTTTAGGCAAATCTTAATAATTTCTATAATATATATATATATATATATATATATATATATATATATATATATATATATATATATATATATATATATATATATAAAATATAAAAAATATAAAATATAAAATTTAAATTAGGTTAATTTAATTAATTGATATTATAGGATAGTTAAATTAAAGAGAAAATAAACTAGAAGGTAAGTATAGAGACTAATTAATTAGAATATATGATAATTAGTAAAATAAAATAATTTAAGATAGAAAAGAGGGTAAGAAGAAGCAGTAAATAAGAGGGCATTTAGGGGAACTTACCTAAAAGTTAGAATATAAAAGGTAACTAACCTAGATGTAAGAAGGGGGGGTGCAGAAACAAGAAAAAAAAGAGAAGGAGAATAGGGGGAGCCACCAAGAGAAAAAGACCAAAAAGAAGAAGAAAAAAAGAGAGAGCAGACCCAAGAAAGGAAAGGGGGGGGGGGGGGGTAGAAACAAGAAAAAAAAAGAGAAGGAGAATAGGGGGAGCCACCAAGAGAAAAAGACCAAGAAGAAGAAGAAAAAAAGAGAGAAAAAAAGAGAGAGCAGACCCAAGAAAGGAAAGGGACCCGAAATCAAGAGAAAGAGAAAAAGAGAATGAGAGATCGGGAGCTAAAAACCAGTTCAAAGAGAGCTGAAAGTGTTTTGATATCTCACTGTCTAGAGGCCACAAATCTGAGGGTAAATACTGAGCTCATTTTTTCTTCTGTCCTTTTCTTTTCTTTCTATTTCTTGTTCAGTTTTTTCTATTTCTTCCTTTACTATACATATTGTATATATGTCATGTTTGATCTTTTTATTTTATTGATCATTTGCTCATTGTTATTATGATTATTTAAGCATGTTCTGGTGTGTTGTTATGTGGGTTTAGATCATTTAATATCTTATTTTATTTTGCTGGATTGATACTTTGTTCTCCTCTATTTTTTGGTTTCCTTTAAATCGTGATTTTGTTTCGTTTGGGCTAAGGTTCTCGATCTGGTTTTCGCTTTGTTTTTTGCTTGAGTTTTTCTTGATTGATCGGGTTTATTTTGCCGCTTTTTTTTTTCCTCTGGTCCGCTTCCCCTCCTCTAGTCGTGAGCCGGTTGTTTTTTCCATCTTTCCTTTTTGTTTGCTTAATTCTTTTCGTTCACTGATTTTTATTCATATGTGGGTGTGTGTTTTAATCATTTAATTTAATCTATTTATACTTGATATTGCATGCTATGCGAGTTGAAGTTCTGTTATTTTCCTCCGTCTGATATTACAACTGGAGAAAAAACTTCATTATAGTCAATTTCCTCCGTCTGAGCGTAGCCTTTAGCCACCAGCCTTGCTTTGTTTGTAGCGCACATCATCTTTGTCAGGAAATCCATCTTTCTTTGCATATACCCATTTGCACCCAATTGCCTTCTTTCCCTTCGGGGAGACTAGCTAGCTTCCATGTATGATTCTTATGAAGGGACTGCATTTCATCATTCATGGCTTTCCTCCACTTTTCTACTTCTGAACTTTTAACTGCTTCATTATAAGTGGTAGGAATGTCATCAGTTGCAAGTTGGAATGCATAAGCCACCATATCAACATAGCGAGCAGGCTTTTTGATTGTCTTCTTTGGCTTACTTAATGCAATTGATTCAGGTTGCTATGGAGGTTCTTGGGTTAAAACATCTTCTTCATCTAACTCCTCATCTACCATAAGAGTTTCTGCATCTGCTTCATCATTTGCTGGGCTAACAATTTTCCTTTCAAACTCCACCTGTTTTGGAGTACCATCTGTCTGCTTAACACTTTCATTTATCACCTTTCTCAACATGGTAGATTCATCAAAGGTAACATCCCTGCTGAAGATTATTTTCTTTGACTCTGGACACCAAAGTCGATATCCTTTCACACCAGAGGTGATCCCCATGAAAATTGCTATTTTTGCACGTGGATCCAACTTTGATTCCTTAATGTGATAGTATGTAGTGGAACCAAACACATGTAAGGAATTATAATCTGTAGCAGATTTTCCAAACCATTTCTCCAATGGCATTTTACCACAAATAGCACTAGATGGTAGGCGATTAATGAGATGGCAAGCATATGTAATAGCTTCAACCCAAAATTCTCTGCCCAACCCAGCATTGGACAACATACACCGAACTTTCTCCAGCAATGTTCGGTTCATACATTTTGCCACCCTATTCTATTGTGGTGTATTTCTGACTATGAAGTGTCTGACAATGCTTTCATCTAGGGGTGTGCAAATGGTCGGTTCGGTTCGATTTTGGACCGAACCGAACAAACCGAAAATCGAATTTTCATAATATTTAGAACCAAACCGCAAACCGAATTTATTAAGACTGAAACCGAATAGATCGAAATAATTTCGGTTGGTTCGGTTCGGTCCAATCGGTTTCCCAAATGAGTAATAAAAGGATTTTTTCATTCTCTCTCACACACTCTCTCTCTCCCTCTCCCTCCCTCCTCTGCGTCTTCACTGTTACTCCTTTGCATTCTACTTCTACCTCTCCTTTGCTTCTTGGATCACCGATCGGAGTTCACTCCCACCACGTCCTCCGCCGCCGCCGTCCCCTTCTCCCTCTCCTTCTTTCTCTCTCTCCCCGTCTCTTTTTTCCTTTTTCCCTCTCTCCATCCCTCTCTATCGGCAGATCTGTTCCTCACCGGTCGCCCCCCGCCGGCACTTGCCCCAACACTGCCTTCCTCCACCGCACACGGTCTCGTCGCTTGGGATTTGTGGATCTATTGTTATCTATTGTTCTATATAGATCTTTTTTATTTTTTTCTGTTGGCTTGGGATTTCTATATAGATCAGTTTTAATTTTTCCTGTTGGCTTGGTAATATATATATATATATATATATACATACACATGATTTTGCTGGTTGTGATTTTGTGATTTTGCTGGTAATACATATTCTGTTGGCTTAGTAATATATGATTTTGCTGGTTTTGGTTGGTAATATGTATATTTGCTGGTTGTGAATTTGCGATTTTGCTGGTAATACATATTCTGTTATATATATATATGAATATGATTTTGCTGGTTATGATTTTGCGATTTTGCTCTGTTGGCTTGGTAATATATGATTTTGCTAGTTTTGGTTGGTAATATATATATATATATATATATATATATAACTGAGGGTTAAATAGTTCAGAACCGAACCATGTATAAAACTGTAAGTGTTAAATAGTTCGTTCGGTTCGGTTCCTTCGGTTTTACAATTTTGAGAATCGAACCGAACCGAATTAACCGAAGTTTAACTTCGGTTTAGAACCGAATGAACCGAAAATCGAAAAAACCGAACCAAATTGTTCAAAATTCATTAGGTTCGGTTTTCGGTTCCGCACACCCCTACTTTCATCTTCACACACTTTTATAAATGGATCACTCCTGTATTCCCCGCCATTATCTGTACGGAGATGCTTGATCCTTCTGCCTGTTTGAGTTTCCATCATTTTTTTCCATTTGAGGAAAACTCCCAGCACTTCATCCTTAGTCTTCATAGTATACAGCCAAACTCTCCAGGAAAAATCATCAATAAAGGTCACATAGTAGTGTTTTCCTCCCAAAGAAGCCGTTTTGGAAGGTCCCCATACATCAGAATGAACATAGTCCAAAATACCCTTGCTATCGTGGATTGCTCTTCCAAATTTCACCCTTGTCTTTTTCCCTTTGACACAATGCTCGCAAAAATCCAATTTGCAAGTCTGAATTCCTTTCAATAATCCTTGTTTCACCAAGAGATTCAAGGATTTTTCACCTGCATGCCCCAAGCGCATATGCCATAACCTGATTGCTTCTAACTCCTTTTCACCAGTAGAAGCCACTGCTGTTGTGCCAATAACAGTAGTACCTTGATAGTGGTATAATCTGTTATTCTTTCGAATTCCCTTTAATACCACAAGTGCACCAGAGATTATCTTCATTACTCCACCTTTTGCTCGCACCTCGAAACCCTTTTCTTCTAGAGCCCCCACGGAATTGAGATTCTTTGACAAATTGGGCACATAACGAACATCCTTCAGGATTCTGATTGATCCATCATGGTTTTTCAAATGAATGGAACCAATCCCATGTGTGGTGAGAGAGACATCATTTGCTGTATAAACAACTCCATCTTCTAGTTCTCTAAATTCATAGAACCAATCCCGATTGGGACACATATGATGACTGCAGCCTGAATCAAGCAGCCATACACTAGAAGAGCTAGTTGACGATATAACAGCAAGTGAGAAATCTGAGTCTTCATTATTACACTCAGCTATATTTGAATCTGAAATAGCCTTTCCTTTATCAGGTTTGCCTTTATTCTTCAACTTAGGACAATTTTTCGTCCAGTGCCCCTTTTTTCGACAAAAGGCACATTCATCTTTGCCCAATTTGGGCCTCGACTTCGATCTCTAATTCTTTCCTTTATTCTGGCTCTGCGACCGACCTCTCACTACTAGAGCTTCTGTAGCTCCACTTGAGCTTTCTTTCTGGTCCTTCTTTCTCAGTTCATGACTGTACAAGGCAGCACAAACTTCACTGAGAGTCACAGTAGCCTTCCCATGAAGTAGAGTCATTTCAAGAAACTCAAACTTCTCAGGAAGGGATCCCAACAACATCAAAGTCAGATCATCATCTTCGAATGTCACATCCATATTCAATAAATCAGCGACTAACTGATTAAAACTGGTGATGTGATCATTTGTTGTGGTACCCGCAATATAATTGAAACGAAACAGTCTTTTCTTCATGTGGAGCTTATTCTGACTGCTTTTTTTTAAGAATTTTTCCTTCAGTGCCTTCATCAATTTACTTGCAGAAGTTTCTTTCGAGAAAGCATACTTTTGCTCTCTATAAAGGCACGATCGAATTGTATCACATGCCAAACGATTAAGTCTATTCCATTCTTTTTCGTCAACATCATCTGGTTTCTTTTCTTTAAGGGCAATGTCTAGACCTTGCTGAAAGAGAGCGTCTAGAACCTCACTTTTCCACATGCTAAAATGACCCATACCATTAAAAATTTCCACCGTAACTCTTGCATTTGCCATTAAATTGGACGAGGAAGAAGTAGTGGATGGATTTGTCATTTCTGCTATAATTACTATTCAATAGCTGTCGATGCGAAATGCTAATAGCCCAAGGAAAAATCTTTTCTGATGTGGAAGATCAGACTACGCTGCAACCACAGAGCATACTAAGAAAGAACTTAGGCTCTGAATCCAATTGTTGTGGAAATTCGAATTGATTTCCACCAAATTTACCTCAAATACTATTGAGTAGGTGAATAAAGCGTAAACGATTGTACTGAAAAATCACACAAGGTAAAATTCCCAGGAAAGACTGGAGGGGTCACAAATGGTCCCACTTAAAACCCAATCTCCTTAGACAGAATTTTCCTAAGTAATTTTATAGCACAATAATTTACTGACAATATTCCCGACAATAGCTATTAAATAGACAAATAAAAAATACCAGAATTTAACGAGTTTCGGCCAATTATGCCTACATTCTCGGACACTACCAAATTATATTTCACTATATCAAAAAAATAATACAAGTGAAATATTTACTAAAGAGAGAAAGAATTATTAGCTTAGGAAAGATGGCAATTTTGGGATGGGAAAAACTAAATAAGAAGGTTTATTTATATAGATGAACAAACCTTCTCCAAAACAATGTTTTCCCGATGTGGGATTACTAAAAAACACTCAATTCAACAATTGTGTGTGAATTTGCCACAATTGTCAACACAGGGATCTAGACTTAAGGAAGACCCGATGGTGACACTAGAGAAGCTGCCCAACTTAAGAATTCTCCATTTACAAATGGATTCATTCCTTGGCACTGTAATGGTATGCTCAGACAGAGGTTTCCCTCAGCTGAAGTCTCTGTTTCTTTCTGACCTGCCCAATCTAGAAGATTAGAAAGTGGAAGAAGGAGCCTTATCCAATCTCTGGCATTTAGAGATTTCAAACTGCACATCCGTGAAGATGGTTCCTTTCCCTTCAGGAAATGGAGATCCGATCATTCAAAACTAGGCTGGAGGATGGTGGAGAAGACTACTGTAAAATTCAACATGTGCCTTATGTTGTGTTTCAGTATCGTGATTATTAATTTGATTAGTTACTTTGTTTTATGGCGAGTTAAGTAAGTGGTTAAGTGATTGGTCTTATGGTAATCAATAGGCTTTCTTAATCCGATTATTGTTAGGAACAAAATGAAACAATTGAAGATTAACTGTAAAATTCACCTGTGTTTTTTACTTGGTTTGCAGATACAAGTTAGGAAAATTGAACTTTCTCAAAATAATAAGCCACTTATTGATTTCATTTCCCTAATCAGTTTTTGTATATTTGATGAGAACTATTACTGCTTACTCTAGTCTAAAGTTTAGGTGTTAAGTAGAGTTTGTGTTTTGTGCGTAGAACCTTCGCAGTTTGCCATGTTTTCTTGATTTTGTATTGTCTTGATTGATTTACTTGGAATTGACTAATGTTTTTATAATACGGATCATAAATGGGTAAATGATCAAACAGGTTACGCGGATTTGGATCGATCATGGGTTTACTAGGAAAATAAAAAAATAAACAATCTTTTATTTTCTTCCTCTCTATCCATAGATAAGATTACTGGCTTAGCCATTTTTTTATGCTTACTTTGCATTTTATTTACTAGGACTTATCCATGCTACTAAAACAATAACTTCATGCACCCAAACCCCATACCTTGAAGTATGCAAATACTTCATTAACACTAATCTTATACAAACCCAAAATCAAACATTGTTCAATTTTCGTGAACAGACCCATTAATCAATAGAAACAAGTAAGGAAGAACAATATTCACCTCTCATTGTAGTAATCCATCTCTAAAACCCCAGCAAAAGATAATCTCACTAATCAAATCAAATCCTTATCTCCCCTCACCATCATTAAAAAAGAAAAAAAAATAGCCATTACACACATATCGATCCTATCATTTTACTGGAGAATAGGGCAGGATAGCTGGTCGCAAAGGAAAACTAAGGAGCTGACGGTTGACGGTAGAGAGGAGAGAGAGAGGAGAAATAGAGATGAGGATTTGATCAGGGCCGGGCAAAGGGGATTTGGGAGTGAGGCCCGTTGGACATTTGGAACAAGCACAAACGGGCTGAGTTTTAGATTGGTAGATTTTGGGCGGATTCAAATTAGCAGAATTTGAGTTGGATTGCATTTTGAACAATTTTTTTTGGCAATTTTTGGGTTTGGACTAATTTTGACAGGTCTAAGTGTGAGGCTAAAATAGAATGGGTGTTTTACATAATTATACACAGAAAAAAAATATAATAAAAAAAACAATTTCAACAATATTTTAAATATACAACATTTTAAAATCTTAATTTTCTTTATATAATATTTTTTAGAAAAATACTACTTTTATATAATATCAAACAAAAAACCTACTTTTATATTCGTATTTGGTTTACTCTTTTTTATTTCCTTTCCTGCTATCTTCTCCTCTCTTTCCAGATCTTCTCTCCCATTTCTACTCTACTTCTCTCTCATTTCTATTTTCCTTCTCTCCCATTTCATATTACCGGCAAAGATTTCTTTTCTTCTGATTTTTGGATCACCGGCGAAGTACATTCGCTGAAACGAGCCTCACTATATTGTGCGTGTACTATCCTTTCGCTTCAAATTTTCTCTCTCAATTTTGTGTTTGTTGGATTATCTCTGAACGAAGTTTCATATCTCTATTTCTCTTTTTTGATTCCATGTTTTTATTTCTGTGATTGATTTTTTTCCTTTTCTTTTGGATCTAGTTTAAATAATTTTTGGGGGAAAATCTTAGAGTTGTTTTTTGGGGATTGAAAGGAAATTATGATTTGGTTTTTGTCGAAAATTGGAACAATGAATGTCATGCGTCGCTCTTCCGTAAGTTTCTTTTTTTTCCAATGCTTTGTTGGGGCTGATAGATCTCCTAACCATCAGGCTTTTTTTTTATATATTCTTTTGTCAGCTCTAATAAAAAAGTTGGTGTTCTATTTTATATAATAAAAGAAGGGAAGAATATATACATGTAAAGCCAGACGGTTAAAGCAATTAAAATCCTTTTGACTATATGTATTTATTCTGTGGATGATGATCTTAAATTTAATCCTTTGCTGTCACCATTATTTTCTTTCTTTTTTATATAAAAAACGACTTGTGTCTTGCAATTCTTATACATTATGGAGCAAGATATATTAAACTCAAATTTTTGACTCTAAAATAATGTATTGCATAGCCTCCTCTTTTACTTTCCAATCTTTGTTTCCATTCCCATTTAAATATTTAGGAAAATGGAAGTTTAAAATAAACTTGCTTCTAGTTTTTTATTCTTGAAGGGAAACAAATAGTCATAGGCCATAAAGTATGGCTAAATCAACCTACATAAGTGTTGAAGAAGAAGCTAGTAGTAGTAGTAAGAAGGTTAGTGTACTAGAAAGCACGTAAGCTTCTGCATCAATCCAATCCCATTTGCATAATATTAATAGGAATAATGATTCAATGCATAAGTACTTCCAATATAATATGTGTATACTTGTTGTATACTTATTATATATTGTGCGCATACTTGTGGTATATTATGCGTGTACTTGATGTATATTGTGTATACTTTCGGTATACTATGTGTATAGTTGTTGTATACTATGAGTGACTATAATTACTAAAAAAAATACAAATTAGTGATTGTCTTATTTTAGTCGCAAATTAGTGACTAAATGCAGAGTTAGTCATGAAAATTCCTTTAGCCAATCAGGTGGCGAGTTTAGCGATAAAATAGTGACGGAAAAGAAGAATCCGTCGCTATTATTTGGCATCAATTGATGTCGCCATTTTTTGCATACGGCAGTATTGGTCATTAAATGTGGAAGTATTTTAGCGACGATTATTTGTTGTGGCTAAAAGTGTAAAAATTATTTAATTAAATTTAGCGACAATTATGATTTAGTCGCTAATGTTGTTGCTATTTGAAAAAAAATAAAAATAATTGCTAAACCCTAAATCAACCTTTTCCCCGTCTCGACCCTTCTCTCTCTCTCACTCTCTATCAAAGCCACCTCCCCGTCGCCCTCTCTCTATTGCCTATATCTCTGGTTACTGGCGATCGTCATCTCTCTCTCTCTGTCGAAGCCACCTCCTCGATGTCATCTCGTGCACTCACCCTCCTCGCATTCTCTATCGATCGAAGCTGAAACTTATGTCGCCGCCCTGTCTATCTCTCCCTCACTCGATCTCTTCTGCTTCTTTAAGGTGCCTTCTCTTCTGCTTCTTATGTTTTAATTCCTCTTTTATGCTCTTCAAATAATCCGACCCAAACCGTTCTTCTCAATAACACATTTTATGCTAAATGTGTTGGTATTTGTTGTTTGCTAATTGGTGGTTTGTATTTGTTGTTTGTTATTTTACATTGCATTAGTATATGCTATTTGGTGGTTTGGGATTTGCTTTTTTGAGTTTGTTTGTTGTTTATTGATTATTATATAGATAATTACAAATTATATGTCTGAGCAAGATTGCCTTGCTTGCTTAAATGCATAGGTGGGTGCATTTATGTCTTCATTGTGCATAATTTTGAAGAAGTCCTTGGATTCTCAGTTGTGTCTGCAATTATAGAGTTAAGCAATGGTTTTTACAAATTAATCAATATATAGCATTACTCAATACAAATAGTTACTATATAAGAATTTTTAATTCTATCGAACTTTGCAAACTTATTTTTATCAATTCTATTTCTTAATGTACTAATTCCATCACAGAATTGCTAGCACCATCAACAAATTTAATTAATTTACCTTTTGACCAGAGCATTTGCAAAATAAAAATCTACAGGATAAAAAGAACCCAAAATTATTTTTATTTTTTATAATTAAGAAAAGGAATAAATTATGTTTCAACTTTAGGTATTTATATGAATAAACAATACCATGTTAATGATAGGTATTCAGTTAATAGTTTCTATAAGAATGCTAAATTAAGGCAGCAAATTCAAACTACGGATTATTATACTTAAAGCAAATTTACATGAATGTAAACGTTTAATTAAATTCAAACAATATTATTAATTATGTTCAGTATCAAAAGTCCAAAACTCAAATTCAGAATTTAAATTTAAGAATTCACAGCTCTTTGATTTCTAGATTGTACTACTAAACTAAAACTTATTGGTAGGTGATGCAAACTTTAGTTGTAAGGTATTATAGTAACTAGTGTTCTCTCTTCAATGTTCTCTCTTTAGCACAAAAATGATTTGCTTTTGCTTTTCTGTAGTTAATAGTGATTCACTCCAATTCTACTTAATTAAATACTACACCTTAATACATATTCATAGGAATCTCGAGTTATAGTATATTATTAAAGAAAAAAAATGTAGCTACAATGATGTCAATTTCTCATAAAGAAAACATAATCTAACTAGTCACAATTCAAATTTCAAAATTGCAAAACACAAAGTAACAATTATTACATATATATATTGAAGTTTCAAAGAAAAAAAATTCACTCCAATTCTACTTAATTAAATACTACACCTTGATACATATTCATAGGAATCCCGAGTTATAGTATATTATTAAAGAAAAAAAATGTAGCTACAATTATGTCAGTTTCTCATAAAGAAAACATAATCTAACTAGTCATAATTCAAATTTCAAAATTGCAAAACACAAAGTAACGATTATTAAGTATATATATTGAAGTTTCAAAGCAAAAAAACTCAAACGTTATGTAGGATCTAAGGACAAAGCTTTTGGATCATACACTAGTGGTATAATTTCTATTGGTGAGTATATCTTGCGATTAGTAAGTATTTAATTATAGTGTGAAATTATACTTTAATATTAATCACAATGCCAATTTTCAAAAATTTTGTGTTGGAGTTTGTTGAGATGTTTGGAGTAATTTTTAGAAATGTAAAAAATATTTTTCTTTATAGGAGGATGCCAAGAATATGGGAAGATTCTACTAAAATTTTGATTGATTTGTTGGAAATTTTTCAGTTTATAAATTACAAAAATAAGAAATTAAAAAAGAAAATAAAACAAGTGCATGTTTGTTTTTTAATTTATTATTGCATGAAAAATCATTTCAACAAGGAAAACATTTTATCTTTTTTCCTCGATTCATTTTATTCAGTAACTACCTTTTGTTGCACATGATAGAGGAGGAGGAGTTTGGCCGACCACTTACAATCCCCGAGGCCTACCTACACACGCACTCTATAAATCATGATAGGAAGACATACGTGGCAGATCGTAGCAGAGCGGTGCATGTAAGAAGTAACATGAAATTCAATTGTTTTTTTTTTCAGTTATTTAAATGATAAATGAATATAAATTATGAGTTGTTCTCATATTTATGATTATTAAAAATTGTTGTCACTTTGTAAGAGAGGTATGAGCAACTCCGATTTGAGCGATTGCAAAATGATTCATCTGTGAATGAGACCGAGTTATTTTTTGAGGTTGTACGATGCAATAAAAGGAAAAAAATATATGAACTCGGCTTATATGTGCTGATACCTCCCATTTTACTGGGACATGCTTGACAGACAAAGATGTTGAGGAGATTGTCGCATGTACTATTCGTTCATTACTTTCTCACTTGGACACTCAACAAACAGCTACTCAGCCTAATATTACTACTGCATCAGTCGTACAAAATAATGAAGCTTCCCCTTCAGGTGCACAAGGTCTTCAACCTCATGATGATTCTCCAGTCGGTAGTAGTGATACAACCTCAAAGTGACATCGCTACTGCTACTTTAGTGTTTTATTTAAACTTTATTAGTAATGTTATTTTTTATGATATTATTAGTAATTAGTATGCTTTGTTATTTAGGATAATAAACTCATTTACTTTTTCAATAAATTTTAATTATATATACTATATGTAATGATATTATGTTTTGAATTATAAATTCATAAATTAGATTATAATTTACATTTATATACATATGCATGTTCATTGTTTAATGTTGTGTAAATAATGAATTAATTTATTGTTCAAGGCCAAAAGTGCATTTTTGTCCCTATCGTTTGTTAAAATTGATAAATTTATCCATAACGTTTATTTTGGGGCAAATTTACCTCTAACATTTGTAAATTAGAGATTTTTGCTCTTGCCGTCAGTGGTCAACTAATGTATTAACAGTCAAAGTTACCGGTAATTGACGGCAGGGGCAAAAATCTCATATTTTACAAACGTTATAGGCAAATTTGCACATTTAAAAAAAGGTTAGGGGCAAAAATACACTTTTGGCACCCAAACATTTAATTCACGTATCCAATGGATGTATGACACGTGTACCACTAGCAGTCAATTAACGTATTAACGGTTAAAGTTAGCGGCAATTGACGGTAGGGGGAAAAATCTCACATTTTACAAATGTTAAGGGCAAATTTGCCTCAAAATAAACTTTAGTGGCAAATTTGCCTATTTTAGCAAACAATAGTGGCAAAATGCACATTTAGCCATTGTTCAATGATGTGTAAATAAATTAAAAAAATAAATCTAACATTTAGCGACGGATTAGCAACAACCCATAACCATTGTGTGACGCGCGCCCGAACCCCGCACGGCATCCGGGTGGCTCTCGGGCGTCCGCTTTTAGGACCCGAGGCCGGATGGAGGTTCGTTAAAACTCGTGAAAGCTGTTCGCTTCGCAATGGATAGAAATATATCCAAATCTATTGTTGGCAATCAACTTACGAGAGCGTCTATTGGATTATCATAAGGCAGGATCACAGAGTCGCCACCCGATAGAATATCGGGAAATAAATCTAACCTTATGAGGCCCAAAACCAGAGAGAGTTCGGGACCTCACTCTTATTCATACCTTTGGTTAATATTATGTGAACGGGTCTTTAGGATCAATTATTTTATCTCTCTTCTCAAACGATTCTTGCGATAAATATAAAGCGCATTACAAGCACGTAAAAAATAATAAAATAATAAATAAAGCGATAAATAAAGTATATTTACAGTTATCCAGAAATAAATATAATAAAAGAAAGATAAAATAATAATAAGAATACATATATAAACTGGGCTATTTATTTAGGTGGGAACATTGGTTCCCGACTACTTGTTTTATAAAAAGTATAAAATTCTTAAATCAATTTAAATATTTTGGTTTGGGATGAAAATGAGGACATTGGTCAATTTTTATTAATAAAAAATCTCATTTGGCAGAAAATATTTGTGTGGTGGTTCTTTTTAATGCGGTCGAAAAATCATTTGTTATTACAGACCACAAGCGAATAAAATAAAATAAAATAATTACATATTTTTGAATAAATAAATAAATAAATCCTAATCTACTCGTACTAACCGTGCTCCTTGGGCGAGCCATGTGCCACTCGTGGTTACCATCACGACACAAAATTAATATTGGTTAATAATGAATAAATAAATAATTGAATAAATAAATAAACAAATAAATAATTGAACAAAGTAAATTGAGAAAGATAATTAAAGTTAATAATTGGTTAAATTAAATTAAGTGATAAATAAATGAATAAGTAAGTAAATAATTAAATAAACAATTGAATGAAATAAATTAAAAGAAATGATGGATGTAAAACATAATGACAATTATAATGATCAATGATAATAAAAAATAATGATGCTAATAATAATATCATAAAATAATAATAATAATAATAATAAATAGCAATATTAATGACGGTAATTAACGATAATAGCAATAATAATAATAATAATAATAATAATAATAACAACATGAACTAAATAATAATAATGATAATAATTACACAATCACCATAATAATAATGATAATAATATACTAATAACAATAATGATTATAACATGGATTAAACATAAAATAATAATATTGATAGTATAAATGAATAAGAATAATGATATAATACTAATAATAAATAAATAAAATAATAATAATATTATTAATATTAATAAAATAATATAAAAATGCCCTTACCGGTTTTCCTCGCCGGTGCGGCCGTTGGCGACACCGCCGGGTAGATAGCGTTGCTGGGAACTCACTGCCGTTGGTCACGCGCCGGAACGTCGTCTGAGATGGCTGGAAACTCCGTCAGAAGCTGCTGCGTTCATCCTCGCCGATCTCCTTTCCGGCGGCGAGTGGCGGAGGCCGGTGGGTGGCGGCCTGATCGTCCGGGTCTCCTCTTCACGCCGGCGGGGTGCGTGCGCCGGTCCGCCGCGGCGGCCCCGCCTTTCTCTCCTCCTTTTCATCTTTTCCTCCGGCATCGTGCTCTGCATTTTGGTCTCCCCCTTTGGCTGCTCCTCTCTCCTTTGTCTTTCTTTTCCTTTCTATTTCAATTCCTTTGAATTATTTTCTCATTTCATTTTACTCTTTCTTCTTATTATTTTTTCTTTGTTTTGCTCCTCAGTTTTATGCTCTTGCTCTCTCTTTTATTTTCTTTCTATTTTTTTTCTTCTTTCTATCTTCTGGTTCCAGCTCCTTGCTCTCTCTTGTTCTCTCTTACTCTCTCTTTTTCTTTGTGTTTTCTTTCTATTTCAATTCCTTTGAATTGTTTTCTCATTTCATTTTACTCTCTCTTCTTCTTTGTTTTTTCTTTCTTTTCTCCTTCTTGGTCTGCCGAGAGCCCCCTTTAATTTCCTATCTCTTTCTTTTTATATCCCCTAATTAGGTTAAACTTGGTTCCTCTAACAATTTCCTCCATTTTAATTTAATTAATTTACCAAAATTATTACACATCTAATTAATTAAACACTCTATTAATTAAATACTCCATATTTTTCTACCTTTTTAATTTAATTAATCCACTTAAATTATCACATATATTTTATCTAACTAAACCCTATATTTATTTTCTTTTTTCCAATTTAATTATCCTATAATATTAGCTAATTAACTAACTAATCTTAATTTTAATTTTGCATACATTTTAATTACCCAATAACATTAACAAATTAACAAACTGATTAATTTCATATTTTTTCGAAGGAATTATCAAGGACCCAAAATTGCCATTACCATTTTTTTTTAAACTTAGCTCAGGACCCGGTGTCTACAGTTGCCCCCAATTTTGAAGAAGTTAGTGCCTAAACACCTAGGTGAGCTAAAATTCAGAGAGGAAAGGCCAAAACTCAGAGAAAAAAGGAGATGCAGAGATTGGGTTTTGCCCCCGGAGAGGTCTTGGGTTAATTGCCCCCGGAGAGGACTTGGGTTGATTTGCCCCCGGAGAGGACCTGGGTTGACTTGCCCCCCGGAGAGGACTTGGGTTGATTTCCCCCGGAGAGGGGATTTGGGTTAATTTTCCCCCGAAGAGGACTTGGGTTGATTGCCTCCGGAGAGGTCTTGGGTTGATTTTGAGAATCGCCTCTTGAGAGGGCTTTCGAAAACGTCAGTTTGTCGACGCATTAATCCTTGCCGTTTTTGACATATAACCTGTGCGGTGTCTAGCCTTGGTCATTTCGGCATCTAACCTGTGCGGTGTCTAGCCTTGGTTTCGGCATCTAACCTGTGCAGTGTCTAGCCTTGGTTGTATCGGCATCTAACTTGTGCGGTGTCTAGCCTTGGTTTCGGCATCTAACCTGTGCGGTGTCTAGCTTGAAGAGTGGTGTCTAACCTTCCTCGTTTCGGCATCTAACCTGTGCGGTGTCTAGCCTCAACCGGGTTGGTGTCTAACCTGAAGGATTGCCTCTTAAGAGGACTTGGAGATCTAATTGCCCCCTGAGAGGTCTTGGGTTAATTGCCACCGGAGAGGACTTGGGTTGACTTGAGAATTGCCTCTTCAGAGGACTTGAAAATTTTGCCTCCTCAAAGGGCTTAGAGAATTTGGCCTCATTAGAGGGCTTAAAGGTTTGCCTCCTCAGAGGGCTTACAGGTTTTGCAAGGATTTGGCTCTTAAGAGGATTTAGGGGATTTGATTGCCCCTTGAGAGGTCTTTGGTAAATTTGAGAATTGCCTCTTAAGAGGACTTAGAGGATTGCCTCTTAAGAGGACTTAGAAGTTTGCCTATTATGAGGACTTAAGAAACGTTCGACGTGAGACCAATGTATACTATCTAGTGAGTGCTGAGTACCATGTATGCATGGAATGCATGTGGAAAGCTATGCATGTATGAAATGACATGTGAAGTTATGCATGTGTAGAATTTAAGCACAGAATTACATGTATGAAGTATTACACATATGCGAATGTGACATACGACAACTGCAAGGAGTTATGAAATGAGTATTGTGCATACTATGCATGGATTACGTACATGAAATGCATGCAGAGAGTTACGCATATGACATATATGCCACAGTCACGTACATGGCTTGTATGCATGTAAAAGATTATGAAATGTGTGCAAAATTCTATGAAACATTTGCAAATGATCATGAATGAGAAGGATCATGCATGAGAGATATATGCAAGGGGTTATGTATGCAGAATATATGCAAATAACCATGCATGCAAATGATCGTGCATGTGACAGATGTAAAGAATCATATGCAAAGATAGGTAGAAAGTCATTATGTACATGAGGTCCATGTAAAGAATTGAGTGCGTGTGATGTGTGTATGGATAACTATGCATACATAACACATGCAGAAAAATCATACATATATGTGTGTATAGAATGCACGCAAAAAATGTGCACTTGAGATGCATGCAAAAGATATGCCCACGAAATGTGTGAAAATAAGTGATTATAAAAATGAAATTTAGAGAGCTATGTACGCTTGAAAGTATTTATGAAATATGCTCGCTAAAGATTTTATGCCAAAAGACGTGCACCAAGAATTATACATGTAAAACTATTTATACGAGTGTTTGATACAGTTATATGTAAAATTATTTGCAGGAATCATATGTACAAAAATATTGCTGGGTGCATATGCAAAGCATCATTTCTATGGGTAGTGATAAGAAATACCCCAAAATCGCAAAATGTACCCTAAATTCGAGTTTCTGTCTGCCTTTGAGTGTACTGAATGAACCACATTCTCAACTGATTCAATCTCAACAAAAGAATTCGGGAGTTATTCCCAATGAAGGGCAAGAGGATAAATATGTAAACATCAAGGTTTACTAAATCAACATGTAAATACAAGGCATACCATACAATCTCTATGTGTATGTGCAAAAGGCCAAAACAAGATTTTTTTTTTTCATTTGAAAGCAAATTCTAGATGCAATTTTGTAGACGAGACTCAACTCGAATGCACTAATGCACTCATGGCTTCTCGCTTGAAACTCAAGAAACACTATATGCCTCTTCCTACGTACCAAACCTTATTAGAAAGTCATCTCCGCTAATTAGATAAGGCCGAACCAAGAATCAAGAGGTCTTACTTTGGTTGTAACGTTAGGCTTAGGCAATTGGCTGTCAAAGAAGGATCAGGTCGCTAGAGAAAAATGGCCGCAACGTTAATTCGACGGATGAAAGCACCATTCTCAACCCCAATTGTATACTTTCCAGATATTCTTGAATTTTAAATCTGGTAATACTCCAACTTATCAAGCTCAACATAACAATTAAGGTAAGAAAAATAGCTACTGAACACATCAAGGGGTACTACCCTAAGCTCTACTTTTCTTTTTCTTTTTCTTTTTTTTTTTTTGCTTCTTTTCTTTTTTTTTTCTTTTTTTTTTTTTGCAAGCTTATGTCTCTAATTACACAAAAAGTTTATTAGTGATTTAAACCCCTTTACCCGAAGTGTAGTCCATACTTATCAGGGCGACTTTTGGTAACCCAAAAATTATCAATGGTTAAAATTCTCTCCTCGAAATGTATACCCATCCTTATCAGGGTAATTTTTGATAGCTTAAGGGATTATTAATGATCGAAAATCTCTTCCCGAAGTGTAAACCCACTTTCACCAGGACAATTTTTGATAGCTCAAAAGAATATCGTAATGTACCCATTCTTGCTAGAGCGGCCATTCTTCTAAGGGGAAGCTAAAACCATTTTAGGAGAAGGGTAGTTTCAATGCGTGTAACAACAAAACTGGTACGCGTTTAGCATACCAAAATAAAGGCTCGAGGGGCTAGCAAGCTATTGCAAAATAAGGGTAGAAAATGGTCATTTAGAGAGCTACACAAAGAGATGGTGCCTAAATAATTTTCTAGATGCAGCCTTATCCAGGAGTCGCTTTGACGGGTAATCGGAAAGGTTCTAGTGCTCTTAGTGAGTTTTCATCCAATCTCCCTAATTGCAACTAGTTTTTTAGTTTATTTTTAAAACAGGCCAAAAGTGCTCTGAACTTAGAAATTACATGGTATGGCCAAATATTTTCATGTGATCCAGCTCTCAAAGATCAAACATATCTACCCCTTACTTAATTCAAAATAGAATGAAACGCAGATTTCTAAAATTAAAATCAAAGCCTTTCATAGTTGAGAACTACTTAGGCAGAGTCAAATTTTGAATCAAAGGTATCTTAATAAGGTACAAACATGTTAGCGTTTTAGGATACAACCTAACACAAAAATTTTTAACTCTATCAAAATGTATATGCACAAAAACTCTGTAGGCCAATTTTTTTTTTTTATAAAATTTGTACAAACTATGTGTTAAAAATCATGTACATGAAAAGATGCATGCAATAGTGTCTTGCCTATTAGCAACGCGTGTCGAAAACTATATGTGCCAAATATGTGTAAAAACCTGTTATATAGAAATGTACATATGAAATATGTGCAAAGACGTGTGTGCGTTAAACACCTGTAAAGAGAATCATGAGTGTGTAAACACTGCAAGATAAATGATGTGCATGCATGAATTTACAATGTACATGTAAACAGCATATAATGAAGGCATGATTGTAGAATATAGCACGACATGGGGATAAATGTTCATGATACACGGTGCATGTGCACATGGCGTGATTTAGACATGATAGGAATACATGTGTGGTGTAAGACGAAGATGATCTGGCATGACAACGTGTACATGAATCGTGAGGTATGGTAAAACTCACATACAAATAATGTACATAAAATGGGATGAAAGCGGTTGCAAGAAACGGATGATATTTACAAAATATGTGTATTTACATGGTATGCAAATGCAAGACATGCTCTGGTGTATACAATGACTAACATACATGATGCCTGATTCATATGCGCATGGCATAATGCATGTTCATGATATGGCAAGCAATGTGAGAGGTGCAAAGTGTCATGATGTATATGATGCCTAGTCTAATGAAGTATGCGAATACGTGCACACTATGATATGCAGCGGTATGCGTATGTTCTAGCACACAATGTTTATATACATATGCAATGTGAGCATACATGCTATGACACATGATGAATATATTTCTATTTTGTTTGATATTACTTTTTTATACGTGTCATGGTGGCAACATGTCTGTACGTGCAATGATGCATGTCGATATGTACCTTTGGCGATGTATGTTGTATGTACCAGTTATGGTGCATGATGGATGTTATGGATGTCAAAATATAAGTTAGTATGTATGGGTTGCGACAAGCATCGCTATGTACAAGCATGACAAATACATGTTATGTCCATATTCACAAATTATGATACGAGCAATTTTATATAAAAAATGCACGGGTTCTATTATTGTACATGAGAGAATATGCATATGTTTTATTCGCTATTATTACTCATAAAATAAATGTACCAGTACAAATACACACATATAGAAAAACTCCCCTTAACTGCATTTCTATCACACAGGAGGTCGTGCGGGCTCTTTCCTAGGCGGGCTTGACGCATGGGTTAACAGGGAACCCAATGAGCGCATAAAGCGTGCTACGAAGCACAAACTCTCATTAATAAAAAAACGCATGCAGATGAATTTTTGGCTATTATGTATTTAAACAATCCGAGTAAACTGAAATGTGCCCCTCGGAATATGAAAACCTTTGATGAGCGAGCATCTAAATTTATTTGGATTTGTTCAATACCCGAAAACCCACTTCACAAGCAACGTATTATGGCACATGCCCCTTAGTGAAAGTATCTATGTCCATTACATGAGTTTAGGTCAAAGGTGATGATATTTTAGGGCTACCCAAGCATGATCCCTGCCAACGGATCTAACTCGTCATGAGAATAGCGACCAGTTAGGTCATCATTTAATTTACCATAAATGCCACGAGGCTTGGGCTGGTGATTATCCCGAGCACTTCCCTACAATGAGTGAAAGTAGGGTCTTGTTTTAGGAATGCACCGGGGTATATAGGGGACCAACCTAGCTTATCTCTAAGGCTCTAGCATGATGCAATGCAACTTTTTGAAAAAAGATAAAATTTCTTGATCCTAAACCCATGTACATTATATTAACCAAAAGTACTTTCAGAGCAGAGTCTCATGATATCCCCAGCGGAGTCGCCATTGTGACGCACGCCCGAACCCCGCACGGCATCCGGGTGGCCCTCGGGCGTCCGCTTTTAGGACCCGAGGCCGGATGGAGGTTTGTTAAAACTCGTGAAAGCCGGTCGCTTCGCAATGGACAAGAATATATCCAAATTCATTGTTGGCAATCAACTTATGAGAGCGTCTATTGGGTTATCATAAGGCAGGATCACGGAGTCGCCACCCGATAGAATATCGGGAAATAAATCTAACCTTATGATGCCCAAAACCAGAGAGAGTTCGGGACCTCACTCTTATTCATACCTTTGGTTAATATTATATGAACGGGTCTTTAGGATCAATTATTTTATCTCTCTTCTCACACGATTCTTGCGATAAATATAAAGCGCATTACAAGCACGTAAAAAATAATAAAATAATAAATAAAGCGATAAATAAAGTATATTTACAGTTATCCAGAAATAAATATAATAAAAGAAAGATAAAATAATAATAAGAATACATATATAAACCGGGCTATTTATTTAGGTGGGAACATTGGTTCCCGACTACTTGTTTTATAAAAAGTATAAAATTCTTGAATCAATTTAAATCTTTTGGTTTGGGATGAAAATGAGGACATTGGTCAATTTTTATTAATAAAAAATCTCATTTGGCAGAAAACATTTGTGTGGTGGTTCTTTTTAATGCGGTCGAAAAATCATTTGTTATTACAGACCACAAGCGAATAAAATAAAATAATTACATATTTTCGAATAAATAAATAAATGCTAATCTACTCGTACTAACCGTGCTCCTTGGGCGAGCCATGTGCCACTCGTGGTTACCATCATGATACAAAATTAATATTGGTTAATAATGAATAAATAAATAATTGAATAAATAAATAAACAAATAAATAATTGAACAAAGTAAATTGAGAAAAATAATTAAAGTTAATAATTGGTTAAATTAAATTAAGTAATAAATAAATGAATAAGTAAGTAAATAATTAAATAAACAATTGAATGAAATAAATTAAAAGAAATGATGGATGTAAAACATAATGACAATTATAATGATCAATGATAATAAAAAATAATGATGCTAATAATAATATCATAAAATAATAATAATAATAATAAATAGCAATATTAATGACGGTAATTAACGATAATAGCAATAATAATAATAATAATAATAATAATAATAATAATAATAACAACATGAACCAATAATAATGATAATAATTACACAATCACCATAATAATAATGATAATAATATACTAATAACAATATTGATTATAACATGGATTAAACATAAAATAATAATATTGATAGTATAAATGAATAAGAATAATGATAATATAACAATGATAATAAACAAATAATAATAATAATTAAATAAAATTATGATTAACAAAACACAACAATAGATAATAATAACTAAATATATACAATAATAATAATAATAAACACAATAAGATAACAATAAACATAAATTAAATAATAATAATAATAATGACAATGACAATCACAGTAACAATAATAATATATATGATAACACAACAAAGATAATAATAATAATCATACTAATAATATAAAATAATAACGATAATAATAAAATGCAATAATGCTAATAACAAATAAATAATAATAATAATAATAATAATAATAGTAAGAAATATTAAGAATAATAATAACACTAATAATAATAATAATATAATATTAATAAACAGAAAATAAATAAATATAATAATAATAATAATAATTTAATAATAAATATAAAATAAATAATAATAATAATAACAGAAAATAAATAATAATAATAAAACAGAATAATAATAATAATAATAATAATAATAATAATAATAATAATAACAAAACAAATAAACATAACATCATTATAATAATCAATAATAATCCCAACAATTATATTAACACAACAATAATGATAATAATAATAATAATAATAATAATAATAATAATAATAATGTAAACAATTAACAAAATAACAATGACATAAATAATATCACAATAATAATAATAACATTAAAATAATGATAACAAAACATATACAATAATAATAAACACAATAATAACAATACTAACAATAATTAGACCTGTAAAATATAGCCCAAGCCCAAAAATTCCGCCCAACCCGCCCAACAAAATAGATTCAAAACCCCGCCCAATTAAAAAGATGCCCATTTAAACCCGCCCAAATCGCACCCATTTAAAACTGAACCCGTTTGAGGCATTTGGCAAAACCCAACGGGCCTCAACTGCAGTATTTGACAAAAATAATTTTTTTCTTTCTCTTTTATTTGGGCCATCATTTGACCCATTTATGCTAATATTAGTAGTTTTTTTTACATCCCGTTATTATAACGATAATTATTTTTATTAAAAAATTGGTCAAATTTTTAGCTCATGAGTCAATCCAACCCGCCCAACCTATTTGGGGATTTGACCCATTTATGACTCATACTTCATTTAGGCCAACATTTTTATAGTAGTTATTTTAGTATCCGTTATTGTATCGAAAATTATTTTTCGTTAAAAAAAATGTGCCAAATGGGCCGACCCATATATCGGCCTAGTTGGGCCTCCATTCGACTCATTTGGGCCACCCGATCCATTTTTAGCCCATGGGTCGACCCAACCTGTCCAACCCATTTGAGTATTTTACCCATTTATGACCCATATTTTTTTGTCCATTTGTGACCTGCCCATTTATGACCCAACCCAAACCAAACCCACCCGACCCGCCCAATTTGCCACCTCTAAGTCAATAATATAACCTCAATAATAATAATAATAACAAATAATCCCAAAATGCAATAACCAATAATAATAATAATAATAATAATAAAAAATAACCATAAAATAAATAATATTAATAACAATAATATTAATATAACTCAATAATACTAATAATAAATAAATAAAATAATAATATTAATAATAATAATAATAATATTAATATTAATAAAATAATATAAAAATGCCCTTACCGATTTTCCTCGCCGGTGCGGCCGTTGGCGACACCGCCGGGTAGATAGCGTCGCCGGGAACTTGCTGCCGTTGGTCACGCGCCGGAACGTCGCCTGAGATGGTCGGAAACTCCGTCGAAAGTTGCTGCGTTCATCCTTGCCGATCTCCTTTCGGCGGCGAGTGGTGGCCTGATCGTCCGGGTCTCCTCTTCACGCCGGTGGGGCGCATGCGCCGGTCCGCCGCCGTGGCTGGCCGGCGGCGGCCCCGCCTTTCTCTCCTCCTTTTCTTTTTTTCCTCCGGCGTCGTGCTCTGCGTTTTGGTCTCCCCCTTTGGCTGCTCCTCTCTCCTTTTTCTTTCTTTTCCTTTCTATTTCAATTCCTTTGAATTGTTTTCTCATTTCATTTTACTCTTTCTTCTTATTATTTTTTCTTTGTTTTGCTCCTAAGTTTTATGCTCTTGCTCTCTCTTTTATTTTCTTTCTATTTTTTTTCTTCTTTCTATCTTCTGGTTTCAGCTCCTTGCTCTCTCTTGTTCTCTCTTACTCTCTCTTCTTCTTTGTGTTTTCTTTCTATTTCAATTCCTTTGAATTGTTTTCTCATTTCATTTTACTCTCTCTTCTTCTTTGCGTTTTCTTTCTTTTCTCCTTCTTGGTCTGTCGAGAGCCCCCTTTAATTTTCTATCTCTTTCTTTTTATATCCCCTAATTAGGTTAAACTTGGTTCCTCTAACAATTTCCTCCATTTTAATTTAATTAATTTACCAAAATTATTACACATCTAATTAATTAAACACTCTATTAATTAAATACTCCATATTTTTCTACCTTTTTAATTTAATTAATCTACTTAAATTATCACATATATTTTATCTAACTAAATCCTATATTTATTTTCTTTTTTCCTATTTAATTATCCTATAATATTAACTAATTAACTAACTAATCTTAATTTTAATTTTGCATACATTTTAATTACCCAATAACATTAACAAATTAACTAACTGATTAATTTCATATTTTTTCGGAGGAATTATCAAGGACCCAAAATTGCCATTACCATTTTTTTTTAAACCTGACTTGGGACCCGGTGTCTACACATTGCTAAAGATGTACTAAAAGGATAATAAAAAATTATTAGTGACAAAAAATCACCGCCCAATTTGTCGCTAATTTTTTTTGTGACGAATTTAGCGACTAAATCTTCTATGAAAATTAGAATAATTTTTTTTGCGACTAATTTAGCTACTAAATATTCTGTCGCAAATAATATTTTATATTATTATTGACAACCATTTTTAGGGACTAATTAGCGACGGTTAGTTCTGTTTTAGCTACATTTTTCCATCGCTAAATATAGTAACGCTTTTTGGTTTTTATCATAAATATGTTTGCAACGGAGCAAATTGTGATAAGTAGCCATTTCATCGCTAATTCTGATTAGCGACAAAATATTCATTAATAGCGATGGAATATTCCGTCGCTAATTGATATTTTTTTGTAGCGAATATTTATTTACTTATTTTATACTATATACTTTATGTATATTGTGTGTGTACCAATTGTAAACTACTTATAGCTTGCTATATATTGTAAATATACTTGATGTATATTGCTCATGTACTTTCAGTATACTGTGAGTGTAGTTGATATATACTGTACGTGTACTTCTAGTATATTGTGAATGTACTTGATGTATATTATGTACTTTCAGTATACTGTGAGTGTAGTTGATATATATTGTACGTCTACTTCTAGTATATTGTGAATGTACTTGATGTATATTGTGCGTGTGTACTTAATGTATATTGTGATTGTATTAGTTGTATACTATTTGTCTACTTGATTTATATTGTGAGTGTACTTCTAGTATATTGTGAATGTACCTTTAGAATATTGTACTTGTACTTATTGTATATTGTGCATATAACTATTGTATATTATGAGTGTAATTGTTGTATATTACTTTTAATTTTTTTTATGTTCTTTTAATTAATTGTTTTCTATATTTATTGTCTGCAACATATATGTCATCTTCCACTGATTGAGGAAGAAGGAAAAACATTCAAAAGTTATTTACATATGGCTTTTATAAAATTTACTTTACAATTGATCTTTTAGTGCTACTATTTTTATTTTTGCTTGTGTTTCTGATCCATTTTTTATAAGGATTGTGGATTGTTTATTGTATTATTTGTTGAGTATCTCACTGAGGGTAAAGAAATTCTAATAAAAAATTTTAATGTGAATTTACATTGGCTTAGGTTTTCAGTTTCACTATATCACTATAAACTAAAAAAAGCAGCAACAAAATACTGCACGTGATGATAAAGCACCGTCTAAAAGCAGATATCCAAAATTTATAGGAAAAAAGAAGACTCAAGTTTTTGTAGACTGGATGTGGTCTTTCTCTTACTAGAAAAAAAACACTATTTTTGTATATCAAAAAAATCTGTAAACGTGAATATCGCTATAATTAGAACAATCAAATTCAAGATGTAAATTTGAATATGCTCTCAAAATTTCATGTCTAAATGCCATTATTATCATTGTCTAAATGCCATTATTATCATCTAAACGAGGGCCATAACATTTAGAAGTTAGGTTGGAGTGAGGGCAATGGAGATTCAATCTTCAATGGCCCTATTTCCAGAATAGTTCTTCAAATTCACAGCACCAAAACTGTCCTACTAACTTCATTCAAAATTTAGAAAATTCAAATGCTAACAATAATTTCTTAAGGGAGTTCGACTTGTATACATATTCCAAACTATTAAATCAAGCAAAAAGATGAAACAAATCAGACTGAGAATCCACAATCAGTTCCTCATCAATCATCATCCATTCCTCTATAGATGAAAGATTAATAACTAGTAATGTCTACAAAAATCCATTCTGCTAAAGCAATTTCTATAATTTTTGTCAAGAAAAGTACACTACCATAAAGCAAAATTGCTGAAAAAAAGAATTAAAAACACAACATCGAAACCATAAATAGTCAATAGGTAGAAAAGAAGAAATGTCTTTTCTGTAACATATTTACAGAGATTAAAACACAAAGGCAAGTTTAGCCCTTTTATATTTAATCTTCATGGAATACAACCAGAAACAAAGCACCAATTAACCCTCACTATCCTTAATAAAAACCCCAAAATCAAAAGCATCCTTTGCTCCAACAAAGCATTTGAAAGAAACCCATGAATGAAATTCACAAAACCTTCAAGTTTTAGATGTGGTCTTAAGAGTCTTAGCCTTGAAGCGGTACCTGGTAGCCATGGATGACCTGACTAGTACCCATATGGAACTGACCAGTATTATTAGTAAGAGGAGGTGTCCATTTTCTGAATTTGGACTCTTCAATTTTAACCGACACACACTTTTGCCCTGATACTAAAGAGGAAGAAGAGGAAGGAGAATTCGAATTTTGAGGGATAAATTCCATTATGCGAATAACGAATCGACGGAGAACAACATCTAGGTTGATGGGTTGAGGAAGCTTGAAGACGATAGGAGGAATTTCTTCATCAAAGTAAGGAGATGAAACAGAACCATGAGGAGCAGACTAAGCGAAATAATTAAATTAAAAAAAAAAAGGAAAACAAGAGATTAAAAGATAGAACAGAAAAAACAAGTCAAAAAGTGATATATATATTTAAATATGAATATATAATTATAAAAGAAAATTTAAAAGGGCTATATTTTTGAAAGAAAATTTAAAAAGGTTGCTTAAGTTTTATTGGTTTTGTTATGATTATTTATTTATTATTTTTATTTTTATTTTTTTCTCTTTTTAATTTATTTATTTATTATAATTTAATCCTTTAATTTCCATTTAATTTCATATTAGCATGTAATTTATCTCTTAATTAAACATTGACCCGCAATATTTTTCAATTTATGCATATATATCACTTTTTAAATAATTTATCAAATTACCCTTGTCTTTTAATTTAATGTCGATTACGTCCCTTTCAACACTTTAACAACTTATTCACTCATATTCGGTTTTCATCGCACCCTGATTATGCCTTAATACGATTAGAATGTATTTTGGATCCTTACAGTATAGATATGTATACCCCTGTGTATAGCTTTAATAAATGAAAGACCAAAAATTAAAGTGAATTTCACAAGGTATAGTTATGTATATCCTTAATAAAAGAGAGACAAAAAAATTCAAGTCAATTTGACAAGATATACAAATGTATACTCATATGTATATCCTATTTATATACCCTCAATAAATGAGAGATCAAAAATTCAAGTGAATTTCAAAAAGTATACATATGTATATCCTCAATAAATTAGAGACCAAAATCCAAGTGAATTTCACAACACATAGATATGTATAACCCTCAATAAATGAGAGGCCAAAAATCCAAGTGAATTTCACAAGGTATACATATGTGTGCCTATGTGTATACCTTCAATAAATGAGAGACTAAAAATTCAAGTGAATTTCACATTGCATACATATATAGTATACCTTATGTGTATAGCCTCAATAAATGAGATACCAAAAATTTAAGTGAATTTTACAATATATATGTATATCATATGTATACTCTCAATAAATTAGAGACCAAAAATTAAAGTGAATTACAGAAAATATACATATGTATAGCCATATGTATACTTTATGTGCATGCCCTCTACTAAAATTTCAAGTGAATTTAGGGGTGAGCGAACTTTGGTTAAAACCAAAAAACGGAACTAAACCGATTTTTTTAATTTGATTCAATTTTTCGGTTAATCAGTTCGGTTTCAATTTCTAAATTCCAAAATATTTGATTAATTCTATTCAATTTTGAAAGGCAATAACCAAAAAAATGAACCGATCGATTTAATATACAAAAATATACCAAGCAAAACTGTCATTTTGCTCTCTCCCTCTTCCTTCTCTTTCACCAGCGATTTTCTCCCTTTTCTCGATTTTTCTTACCAGTTCCAGCCCCACCCATCTGCATTTCCTTTCGTCACCGTCACTTCTGCCCCTCCGTTAGCCACCTTCGGTTGCCGGTTTCTCCTCCCTCTGTTCTCTTTGATTTTTCATTGGGTTTCCCTTCTATAGCTGCCTTGGCTGCTGCATTTTTTTTTTTTTTTTGTTGCAGCCCGTTTGCTTCCAACTGACCACCAAAATTTTTGTTGTTCTTTTCAACCATGACCAGCATCTAGGAAATGTTCAGTCGCTAGAATTTGAAACCAAGGGCAAATAAGAAGGAAAAAAAATAGAATTTCATAGGGATTTTGGGTTATAAGAAATTGGGAAAAAAATTGGGATTTAATGTCAGAAGGTAAGGAGAAGTACATGCATATTATTATAATTGTTTGCTTTATCTTTAAATATTTTGTGTTAATTTGAGATATTCTATGGGGTTTTGAAATGATAAAGATAAAGGAGGATTGGGGTTTTGAAATGAAATGATAAATTTTGGTTATATGGTTAACTGAATCGAACTGATCGAAAATTTGAATTTGATTATCATATAATTTTGGTTCTATTTGATTTATTCAAATTATAATAATTTAGGGTGTGTTCGGTAAAATTGTAGGTTTTTTGTTTTTTGTTTTTAAAATCTAAAAACTATTTTTAGTTTTAGTTTTTTATTTTTTAGAAAATTGTTTTATATATTTAAAAATTTTATCATATTTTTTTAATTATTCATGTATATTTTTTAATTATTCATGTACATTATAATAATGACTTCGGTGGTAGTAATGACAGCAGCGGCAGTGTCGTTGTGGTGGTAGCGGCAGTGATGTTGTGGTGATAGCGGCAGCAGCATGGTGGTGGCGGAGGTGGCATTGGCATGGTAGTGGAGGAGGCGGCGGCAGCGTAGTGGTGGCAGAGGTGACAGCGGCGTTGTGGTGGAGGTGACGACAGTAGCGTTGTGGTGGAGGCGGCGGCAGCATGGTGGTGGCTGAGGCAACAGCGGCGACATCATGGTGGTGGCAGAGGCAGCGGCAGCGTAGTGGTGGCGGAGGCAGCAGCAGCGTGGTAGTGGCGGTGGTGGTGGAGGCAGCGGTAGTGGTGGCGGTGGCAGCGTGGTGGTGGTGGAGGCGGCAACAGTGTGGTGGTGGTTGTCGTCGTGGTGGAGATGGCAGCGGTGTCGCTGTGGTGGCGGCAACGGTGTGGTGGCCGTCGCCGTGGTGGTGAAGATGGCAACGATGTGGTGGTAGAGGCGGCAACAGTGTGATGGTCATCGCCGTGGTGGTGGAGATGGCAGCGGGTTGGTGGTGGAGGTGGCAGCGGTGTGGCTGTGGCATGGTAGTGGTGGAGGAGGCGGCATGGTGGTGATGGTAGTGGAGGCGTCGGCGGTGGTAGTGGAGGCGGCGGCGGCATGTTAGTGGAGGTGGCAGCGGCGATGTGGCGGCGGCGGAGGCAGCAATGTGGAGGCTGCAATATGGCGGTGTGGTGGTAGTGGTGGCGGTGGCGGTGTGATGATAATAAAGATAAAGTAGCAAAATCCTAAAAATCACATTTTGAAGATTTTTATTTTTTGTTTTAAATGTGAAAATCAGTTTTTTAAATTTTTTGCAAAAATCGAAATGAGAATGAATTTGCCGAACATGTTTTGGTTTTATTTTTTAAAAAATAAACAAAAAACCGAAAACAAAAACTCCCCCGATCGCACCCTTAGTTTTCTGTTTCACTACAAAAAAAAGGGCAATTAGCGACGGCATATTCCGTCGCTAATGTCGATATTTTAGTCGCTAATAGCTTTTAGCGACAGGACGACGGAATGTCGCAAATAGAGCCGTCGCAAAAATTTAGCGACCAAAAGTGAAACAGTCGCTAAATTTAGCGGCAGATAAATCCGTCGCTAAAAATAAAAATACCGTCGCTAAATAATGCCTAAATTAGTCGATGGAAATATTGGAGAAATATTAGCGACAAAATATTCCGTCGCTATTCCGTCGCAAAATTATTAATTTTTTATTATTAATTTTCATTTAATTTATTATTATTATTATTATTATTATTATTACATCAAAAATTTAATTTATATAAATAATAATTATGCAATATTATTAACAATACTATTAATTTAAAAATATAATATTATAAAAATATATTAAATTATACAATTAAATGTGTATAAATAGTCAATTCGGTTCGATTTTAAACGTAACCGAACAGATCGAAAATCAAACTTATATTAAACAAAATAAAACAATTTAAATAAAATAAAAAAAATAACATACATGAATTTTCATATTATGTTCCTAATAAATACTAAGCAAAATTACATTAAAAATAAATATACATAAATTACATTAGATATTGCCTATGATTTCGTGCTTTATTTGTCCCGGACTGATTTCAATTGTGCTCATTTGAGAATGATTGCAAGCCCAAAATCTGCAAACTTTAAATTACCTTTCATTGTCTATGAGAAGATTAGAACCTGCCCACCAAAAACAAGAAAAAAAAAAAGGAAAAGAAAATCAGCAGTTCAATGCCTTATGAAATGAAAAACAAGACTCAATGGTAAATAAATTGATTGCTTATTAACCTTTGATATCAAGCTAATTTTTGGTCATTGTGTCAATACCCGAACCTAGATTTCTCGAATAGAAATAACTTAAGGAAGTTGGAGTGCAAAATGTGACAATAATTAATTATGCAAAGACAGGTTGGTATCAAATTTTAGAAACATCAGTGGCTAATTTGATATGAGGAAAGCAGATTGAGATCAGTGGCTAATTTGATATAGTGAACAATCCACTCACTAATCCATTCAATAAATAAGATCCACATATCATATGAAAATAAAAACACAAAATATAATTGCAGCTTTCTCAAGTTATATGAATTACACTAATATAAGTTCCAATCTTACAAACATTCAACCCAAAAAATTAATATAAAAGCACCAAACGGTATCTCGAAAACTACTGCATTATCACTTTATTTTGCGGCATCATGAAAACTAATATAATATCTCTTCAAATTGATGGCAAACAGCTTCAAGAATTTTCTAAAATATATGCTAATAGATCTCCAAGAGCATAATTTAAAAATATTGCAATGCTATAATCACAAACTCAATATATTTTTCAGCTTCCTGAGCATAAATAAATTTTAAAAAGTAATTAATAATGACTTGTGACAATCAATTGCAGTAAATAAATTTTAAAAAGTAATTAATAATGACTTGTGACTTGTGACAATCAATTGCAGCTTCCTGAGCATAGGTTAAGCAAGTGCAACAGGAAGTCTACTTTTTTGACTTCCCAAATCAGTTCTACCATCAACAAACAAATCCATAAGTGCATTAGTAAATGGACTTTCCCATGAGAGTAAATTAACAATGTTTTAATGAGTAAATTAACATCAAACTTAATTTTGAAAATCCCTTAATGAACAAGTGAAACATATGGTCGCTTTATTACCTTACACCTTTTGTTAATTAATTCTGAAAATTAATATCTATGAAAATCCATGCTTCTTGAGAACTTAAAAGAAGTTAATCGGCAAAAAGCAAGAACACGTGCTAAATTTCCAACAAATAGGACCCTGACAATAAAAATATAGAAGGGCCTATATAAAAATTATTAATCTACTAGAACATATAATATAACTATAAATATCAAAAGAAATAATCGAAATCAAAACCTTTCTATATTCTTTATACCAAATTCTTATAAATTCTTTATCCACTTAATTAATTATTGTGACTCCAAAAACCAAGGGAATAAAAATTAAATAAAGCTTATACTGTACAGTCACACCAGAGCTCATATTAATCATACAATTGTCCAATTCATAATATTCTTTAATATCAATGAAAAATGAATAGAGATCATCAGTTAACACTAATTCCATTAAATTACATCCTCATTAAAACAAATACACACTTATATATCATATATCCCCAAAACATCTTCCATTAAACACTAAGTCCTTCTTTGGCTAAACTAAGATTTTACATTCTAACTTAGCTTATTCAAAATAAACCACTCAATCCATCATCTTTGAGGGTCAATTTCACTCATGGTCACTCAACTTATCACTTATCGCGTAAAAGTAACCGACTTTTTTTTTCTTACTTAAATGTCACTGAACTTTTTACATTATTGCACAAAAGTCATGTGAACCGGAATCCGGCGACGACCCTTGCCGGATTGATGACTTTTTTGCAAAAATGTTAAAAGTTCAGTAACATTTAAGTTGAAAAACAAAAAGCTAATTACTTTTGCGAGATAAATGATAAGTCTAGTGACCGTGAGTGAAATTAATTTAAATGTAGCCTTTGTTGAACTTATCAATCCGGCAAGAGTCGTCGCCGGATTCCGGTCAACATGACTTTTGTGCAATAATGTTAAAAGTTCAGTGACATTTAAGTAAGAAAAAAAAAGTCGGTTATTTTTGCGCGATAAGTGATAAGTTGAGTGACCATGGGTGAAATCAACCCTCATCTTTGACCTCCAATTACATACTTCTACATCTTATAATTCTCTACATACCTACATACCATTTTAATATACCCTGCTAACAATTAAAAGCCAACAATTGCACTTAACACACAGAATACAATATAGGAGGTTTTGTAATTAACTTTTTATACAGATTCCATTCTCCAGATTTCTTACTCTTTTACACGTAAATTGACAATTCAAGAAATAATCAGGCATTATCAACCAACCAACTGAATTTTCACATTAAATATATACAACCCAGATCATAAACCTTCCATAAACAATTTAATTTATTGAAAATCATGTTAGAAAAGCAAATTTGGTAGTCACATACCAATTTTTCCGCAGATTTTGGTCTCTTCACCGTCACCGGAGACTCGTCGGAGCACCACCGGAGGCACTAAACCCATCGGAAGGAAGCTCGGAGCCTCGGGGTCCCTTTTCCGGTGCTCACGCGCCCATCCACGGCGCCGTTTAGCCGGAATCATCGTCGGTAGCTTCTGTTCAACCCCTCTCCGATCTCTCCATCGCCGGTGAGTGCTGAAGATCCATGGCCATCGGGATGATCGCCTGCCCACCGTGAGCCCCGTCGTGGTGTTCGTGTCACCTCTCGCCGTCGGAGCTCGCCGAAACGCAGAGGAAGCTTCGGTTTCCTCCTGCTCTCCTACAACGGCGACGTCGCGATGGAGGGGGAAAAAGGACTCCGAGATCGGCGTTGTGAGGAGCCGCTGCTCGCCGTTGACCGCCGCCAACCGCTCGCCCCCTTCCGCCGCTGCTCCGCCGTCCCCCTCTCCCTCTCTCTTTCGTTCTCTCCTTCTTCGGTTTCCCATCTTCTGTCTTCCCCCCTTCTTTCTTTTTCCATTTGAAAATAATTTTCTTATTTAAAATATTTGAAAATTTTTTAGCGACGGAAACTTTCCGTCGCTAAATCCGTCGCAATTACTATAAATTAAATAACCTCTAAATTTAGCGACTGAATTAGGAGTCGCTATTTTAGCGACTAATTATTTAGTCGCTAAATTAGTCGCAAATATTTGCAACTGACTTTTTAGTCGCTAAATTAGTCGCAAAAAAAGGCGCGATAAATTGCCGCCAAATTTTAGCGACGGTTTATTTTTTAGTCGCTAAACAGTCGCTAAATTTGTCGTAAAAAATGAAAAATAGAATTTAGCGACTAATTCTTAAAACAGTCGCTAATCAGTCGCTAATTAGCGACGAAAAAAAAAACGGTCGCTAATTTTAGTCGCTAATAAACAGTTTTTTTGTAGTGTTTTATCGGTTCGATTTGGTTATTGAACCGAATCTATCATTGTTTACCCTTACTAGGTATATGTATGTATATATATATTTATATGTATATACACACTCTGTGTATACTTAATAAGTGTCATATCAAGATAAATACCATATACCCCTATTTATATGATTATTTAGAAATATAATTTAGAATTTAGAAATATTACAATCTCCGGAATATAAGAGCCACAACTTAAATATTGCAGTAGAAACAATCCATTTCATTACCATGGTGGAAACTCCAAAATATAGAAATTGTGCGGACCTATTTATAATCAGATAAAAAAAAAATAAAAAAAAAAGGAAAAGAAAGGATAGATTGAAGCCATAAAATTGACAGGGTAAAAAGATGCTACGTACCATGACTAAGTAAAATGAAATTTTCAAAATAAAAATCAAATTTGGTTTCAACTTTCGATTTCATATTTGCTCAACCAAAATTAAAAAGAAATTAGTTTCGGTGTTTCATCTTTCAATTTCATTTTGATTTTATTTTTCAAACTCTTGTGATGATCGAAAAGAAGAAACTTCCATCTTTCAATTTCCGAAGTTAGTTTTAGAATCAATTTTGATTTAAATTTCTATAAGAAATTAAGAGAAAGAATTAGAAAATAAATAAGGATAGAAAGATGTTGCCATGGCTGATTAAAACGAGAGAAGGAGATCAGTTTTAATTGTAGAAAGAGAAATTAATAGAGCTGCATTTTTCATGGCGGTGTGTATGTTAATACGTTAGACGTACCAACGTATTGATAAGATACTCAATAGAAAATGGGATATTTTCGAAATAGAAAATTTTTAAACAAAGTATTTATGAGAGGAATATTAGTGGGTATGTACAAACCCCTTTTTACTTTAGTCGATTGCCAAAAAGATTTGCTCCAACTAAAATTTTTCCCAACCACAATTGACCAATTTAATATTTATCCAAAATTTTTCACCGGCCGAAGAGTTTATGGCCAAATGTTTCATGGCCCATAAATACAACGGCCACCATTGGCCGATATATATATATATATATTAAATTTTTGCCATACTCGACCACCAAGTTCCACAAAATTATTACCGTAATAAAGGTTTGAAATTTTTACAATCAAATGGCCCATTTCGTGACCAATTTCGATTTGTATTATAATGGCCGATTTGTAAATCTCGACCAAAATTGGCCGATTTGTTATAGCCGAATAAATTTATTTGGTCGATTTTTACTTGAGAAAGTTACATGGATTGGCCTTCTATCAACTATTTTGTTTTTCAGTGCTCTACCGTTTTAACAAACTTTCATTTTTGCATATCCTTATTTCATTAATACATTTTTAGACTTCATTTCTTTCAAAAATGCCATTTTTCTTTGGGAGTGGCTGTTATTCCATTTCTTTGGGAGCTAATTCTATCTATGAAAAATTAAGTATTGTTGGTGCCCGATAATTGAAGCTCCGAAAATTGAATTTAAGTTAAGTTTCATTATATTGCAGTCTCTTTTTCTAATATTCATTATATTTTTTGTCAAAATGTTGGGTGTGAAGTTAAATTGGGAGTTAGATTTTGTTCTTTCTCTATTTGATTCATGTTTTTCAATTAGATCTTATCTATTTTATAAATATAAGTCAGGCACACTGCTGTTAATTTGTTATGCAGATATAACTCCATTTTGTGCTCAAAACGTCAACTTTAAATACATATTATGTTTTCATAATTTTAGCCCTTAATTTTTGTGAACCATTTGCTTTTGGTAAATCGATTATTAACCTTTGATATTAATAAGAAAATTAGGCATTTTGATATCGAAGAAGTAAGATTAATTTCCATATTATATTTCTAATAAAATCCAATTTGTTCAAACTTTTTCTATTTCATTATGATATTTTTGTATTTTAATGGCTATTTTTTTTAATTATTCTTCAATATTGTGATGCGATTTAAAAGAAATGATTGAGAATTCGGATTTTTTGCATGATTAGAGTTCAAAATCAACTTAAGGAGAATGTACGTTCACTAAGTGTTGGACAAAATACTTAAGAGAGAAATTGGTGATGATTTTTGTTGTTTCTTGGCATGAATTGCAAGAGTTTTTGCTAGAATTAATTGAATCATGCAATTGTAGGCTATTTCATTGATAAAACTCTTTGTTTGATAAACTTCTTGGTTTCATCATGTTTTGCTATCTTAAATTTTTGGAGTAGAATGCTTAAGTTGTGATTTTCTTATGTGGCTATTCTGCAAGTTATGTTTGTGATGCTATAATAATTAAATTAGTTGCTGTGCAAGTTTTTGATTCAATTTTTGCAGTGCATCGTGTTTTGCATTAAAATTTTCTATTAAAAATATTGCTGAGTTTTTTTTTTTTTTTGGCTTTTCATGGTCGTTTGTTAGCTAAAATTGCTAATATATGGATTTGGTTGATTTTCAAATGTTAAATTATCAAGTTAAATGTTTAAGAAATTTCTCTGACCTTGAGGTGCAAGAAGCATTACTATCACTTGTGTTTCAAGTAGAAGAAGTAGATTAAACAACAAAAAGATTAAGGATCAAGTACAAATATAGATTAGCTTTTTCAAATTTAAATGTATACAATATGAATGATTACAACTTGATTATGTAATATTTTTTTTATATACATGATTGTGAATAATATTCATATTGGACGTGTTTCAATGTTTTATTATTAAAATATGATGAGCGTTGTAATGTACTAAAATTTTAAACATTGTGTTAATATGCTTAAATGCAAAATTGAGTTTTAAATTGAAAGGCTCTTACATTAAATATTTTTATAAATGTGTTATTTGTATATCTCACCAAGCTTGAAATTAAATAAAGTTTACGTTTTGGAAGACTTCACTGTTAGTTGTGGGTTTCCTCCACATGGTGGTGGGGCCCACATGTTTGAAAAAAAAACCAAAAAAAGGGTGTGTTAAAAAATCAAAGATTGCGGCTGCAATCTTTGATTTTTCCTTCAAAGATTGCAACTGCGGCCGTGGTGGACAGCTCACAATAAGTTGTCCACACGCATTTAATGCGTATAATATGCGGTTAACACTCCTATAAATAGACATTTCCAGTTTAGTTCAATTCATCCTTCAGTTTTGTAAATAGAGAGAGAGAAGTATTTTAAAAAAATATTTGGGATATTTTTCTAAAAGGTGAGTGATAAAATAGTGAGTTTGGGAAATACTTGTGTGCCACTATTTTGGTTTATATCAAAATTATTGTATTGTCTTTCTCTCTTGTACCCATTAATTTTATTAGTGGAAGAAATCTTTTCGGAGTTTGTCCCGTGGACGTAACCCAAACGTTTTGGGTGAACCACATTAAATTGCTGGTGTCAATATTTTACTCTGCTAATTTATTTTTATTTATCCGCTGTGCCCAACAACTGGTATCAGAGCCAAGGTTATTTCTTAGTATGCTCTGTGGTTGCAGCATAGACTGATTTTACACATCAAAAAAGACTTTTCCTTGAGTACTGTTTACGTATACGGCACTGTTCATACATACGGTACTATTCACGTATACTGTTACTATTCACGTATATGGGTACTATTCACCGTCAGGATTTTTTTTTGGATCGAAGAAGTTCATCGAATTCTGATCTAAATGGAGGCAAAAAATAGCAGAATGATCTACTTAAATGGCTCAAACTACCACATCTGGAGTAAAAAGATGAAAGATCTTCTAGTTGTGACGAATATGCATTTGCCGGTGTTTGCCACAGCTAAACCCGAAGGTAAAACCGATGAGGAGTGGGAGTTTGACCATGAGCAGGTGTGCAGTTTTATCCGATAATTTGTTGAAGACAATGTGTTCAATCATATCTGTAATGAGACAGATGCCAGAACACTGTTGAGTAAGCTGGAGACATTGTACTCTTCAAAGACGGGAAATAATAAATTATTTTACTTGACCAAGTTGGTGCAAGTAAGATATAGAGAAGGAACTTCCTTGCCAGATCACTTGAACGAGATGGAAGGGATCCAGGATCAGTTAAACAGAATGGGAGTAAAGCTGGATGAGGAAGTATTTGCTTTATTGGTGTTAGCCTCTTTGCCACAGTCTTGGGAGACTTTGAAGATCTCTATCACCAACACTGCACCCAATGGTGTGGTAAACATGGAGATTGTAAAGAGTAGTATCCTGAATGAAGAAATGAGAAGAAGATCACAAGCCTCATCTTCTTCATCACAATCAGATGTTCTAGTTGCAGAATCTAGAGGAAGGAGACAATCTAGGGAACAAAACCCTAGAGGCAAGAGCAGAGGGAAGTCAAACAAATATACAAATGTTGAATGCCATCACTGTAAAAAGAAGGGTCACATTAAAAAGTTTTGTAGAAAGTTCAAAAAGAACAAGAGGACCGAAGCAGAGCTGTGAAGAGAGATGACATCAGTGATGATGAACAGACTAATATCATAGATGAATTCAATATCATTTATGGTGAAGATGTTATTAATCTTGTATCTCAGGAGTCCAGTTGGGTACTTGATAGTGGTGCTACCATTCATGCTACATTCCGTAGAGAATTCTTCTCATCATATACACCTGGAGATTTTGGTGTTGTTAAGATGAGAAATGAAGGCCTGTCAAAGATTGTTGGCAGAGGAGACGTTTGCTTGAAAACAGAGAATGGTACTAGACTAATTCTGAAGGATGTCAGGCATATTCCAGACATGCGCTTGAATTTAATCTCTGTACGCAAACTTGGAAATGAGGGATATTGCAGCTCCTTCATTTATTCAAATGGAAGCTTACAAAAGGTTCATTAGTAGTGGCTAGAGGTGAAAATCATACAACTTTATATGTGATGGAAGCAAAGCTCTCCACCCTGAAATCCTCTGATATGGCCCCTCTGCAGGAAAGGCTAGGAATTCCCTACGAATATGAGGTTCGTGCTGCCGGTGCCTCTCTCAGGGCCAATGCCAAGTTCCAGGGAAGGAAAATAAAAATTGTCTACGAGGCGAATTTTGAGGCCGGGGTGACTCTTTCGCTGACGGCCTTCGAGTTAGAAGTCTTGAACTACTATGATATGACAATCGGCCAACTTCACCCAAATGCTTGACGCACCCTTTCCGTATTACAGATATGGTCAGCCGAGCATGATATAGATCTCACCCTTAGACTCTTTCGGGCTACTCACAACGTTGGACTACAAGCCAATGGAGAGCACCACAACTATATATAGTCCCGGTCTGGTTATGGGGTATTTGTTGGGAATCCAGAGTCACTAAAGAAGTGGAATGATCGATTCTTTGTAATAAAGAGTGAAGAAGACTTTCCTTTTTGAACTCAATGGGGTCGATTCGTGAATCGGAGTGACAATCCTTTGCTGCTTAGAGAGGATGAGGGGCGAACTCTAGCTCGGTGGAGGGATTTAGCCAAGGAGAAAGTTGACATTAACCTGCAGCTCCAATGTGGCATACCTCTAATACCGAAAAAATCAAGCTCTAAAAAAAAGGGTAAACTTCATTTCTTTTTCTTGAATGCTGATCTGTCTCTTATTATTTGCTTTTTTGCAGCTATGAAGAGCTCAAACCCTAGCGTAGCCGAGCTAGTCCGTGACAAGAAGAAGCAAAAGACTGGGGGCACTGGAACCTCCGCGACTGCTCCAAGCACCACCTTTGGCGAAGGTATTCCTGACACTGCCTCTGCTAGGCCTAGTGAAGTTCCTCCGGTGACCACTACGCAGGGCCCGAATGATCTGACCGAGAGTCCCTTGCCTATGGCACCACCATCTTCACCCATAATTGTGTCTGATGCTTCTCCCCCTCCCTCAACATCTGTCGGGCATCCTGGTGCAGGCCCAGAGAGGACACCCGGTCCGGATCCAAAATCGTGGCTTGAAGAGATAAAGGCCTTGTCTGATAGTGCTAGGCAATTCTGGCAGCGACACGAAAGAGCTTGGTCGAAAGACAATCCAGACTTTAACACATTTGCCCACCCAATGTCTTGCATTCCTGCCGAGATGGCCCCGCTACTATAGCTCGGGGTAGATCAGCTGAGCAATATAATGAAGAGACACGAAGTAGAGGTACACTTAAAATACCCGTGGATTTAAAATTTTGAAAATTCGAGGCTAATTGGTTTTTTGCGCTTGTAGGGGAGCATGATAATGGGAGCAGCTATCGGCAAGATGAACGTGCTGATTAGCCTGCGCAATAAGGCTGACAAGGAGACTACGCGGGTCAAGCAGGAGCTCAGTTCTATGAAAGCGAAGTTAGAAAGTACCGAGAAACGAGCAGGAGAGGCTGAGCGCAAAATGCTTGCCCAGTCCGAGCAGGTGGCCGAAGCCCAGGAGAAAGCTGCAGCAGCCGAAGCTCTCTTGACACAAGAGAAGGAGAAAAGATGTGCTGCCGAAACTAGCCTGGCCGAGGTTCAGCATGCTCAAGAAGCTTGGCAAAAAGAAAAAACCGAGCTGGAGAAGAAGTGCTCTGACCTCGAATACCGAGTAGCCGACATGGCTGCGGATAAATGTATTGCTTTTGGGAGTAAACTGGTTCAATCGGTTGTGGATCAATATCCGAACATGGACTGGTCCTGGTTGGACGAGATTGATCCCGATGATTGAAAGCCAAACTCTTTTTATACTTTTGCATCTATATATAAAAGAGGATTCTTCGGATTATATAATTGCATGCTTGTATGTTTCAGTTTTATTACCCCAAATAGTGTATATGTAAATAGAACTTGTCAAATGTCCGAGGCTAGGCTCGCCAAATAACCTCTTTATTGATAATGTACCTGTACCCAGCTTACAAATAGAACACATATGCTCATGGCGACCATGCCGGAATGAGCTTACAATTAATAATAGAAAATAAATGCTCCTGGCTATAATGCTGAAACGAGTTGAATTACTGAAAATACCTTTTAAGGTTGGGGATATTCCAAGAGTGGGGAAGCAATTTTCCCGAGAGGTCTTTTAGCCTATATGCGGTCCCATGAACTTCATGCACCATATAAGGTCCTTCCCAATTTGGATTTAGCTTTCCAACCCCGGCAGCTGTTTGAGCTGCAATAACTTTCTTGAGAACCAGCTGCCCGACCTGAAAGGATCGAGGCTTGAGATGCCGATCCTGATATGATGACATCCTCTGCTTATATATTACTGACTGTACCTGTGCAGATTCTTTGATTTCCTCCGACCGATCTAGGTGATAGAGAAGAGAGGCTTCATTCTTGTTGGCATCATATGAAGAAGTTCGAGTGCTGGGAATACCTATCTCGCAGGGAATGACAGCCTCCGTCCCATACGTTAATGAGAAAGGAGTGTGACCGGTAGCTGCTTTAGGGGAGGTTCGGTATGCCCACAGTACATGAGGGAGTTTGTCAACCCAAAGGCCTTTCGCAACTTCTAGCCTCTTCTTTAGACCGGCAAGGATAGTTCGGTTTGTGACTTCTGTCATTCCATTTGACTGGGGATGACACACCGAGGTAAAACTCAGCTGAATGTTAAGATCCGTGCAGTAACTTTTGAAGGAAGCACAATCAAACTGCGTGCCATTATCTGAAATGAAAGTGTGTGGAATGCCGAATCTTGTTACTCTAGCCTTCTGAACAAATTTAATGATATTCGCCGGAGTAATTGTAGCGAGAGGCTCGGCTTCCACCCACTTTGTAAAGTGATCCACTGCTACCACCAAGAACTTTCTTTGCCCAGTGGCGAGAGGAAAAGGGACGAGGATGTCAATTCCCCACTATGCAAATGGCCAAGGACTGTGAATGGACATCTGTGGAGTCGCTCGTTGATGTAGCAAATTGCCGAACCGTTGGCACTTGTCACATTTCTGTACGAGACTTTTGGCATCCTTCTCCATCGTGGGCCAATAGTAGCCTTGTAACAAAACTTTTCGAGCAATTTTCTGTGCACCCTCATGAGCCCCACAAATACCCTCGTGAATCTCGCGAAGTACTTAATCGCCTTCTTCGATACTCAAGCATAGATTCCATGGATGCGAAAATGTCCGCTTGTATAATTTGTCTTCCAAAATAGCATACATGCTTGATCGCCTGACTATCTTCCGAGCCTCTACCTGATCATCAGGTAGCAATCCCGCAGCCAAGTACTGATATATCGGTAAATGCCAACCTTCCATTGGCTCGCTCAACTGTACCTTGTATATTTCATATGCTGGGGATGTCATTACAGCCCATATGATATCCGCCGAAGTCACCCTACCCAAATTAGAAGCCTGTTTAGCCAAAGAGTCTGCCCCATGATTCTCAGCTCGAGGAATTTGCTCTATTGACCACGCACATCCTTTCTTCTCCAATTGGAATAACAGCAGGGCTACTAACTCCTTGTACCGAACCATGGTGCTTTGTTTAGCTTCGAATTTGCCAAGCAACTGGCTCACTACCAACTGAGAATCGGAAAAAATGACCAAGGAATCAGGCCTTACCTCCATGGCGAGCTGTAACCCAAAACACAGAGCCTCGTATTCAGCTACATTATTGGAAGCTGGGAATGCTATGTGAGCCATTCCTTTAATGCCTATCTTCCTAGGCCCTACAAGTACTACCCCGATGCCTGCTCCTTCTGATGAGGAAGCCCCGTCAACAAACAATTTACAAGATCGGACAACTGGCTTTGGAGATGGAGAATGAAGCTCAGCTATAAAATCTGCCAGGACTTGGGCTTTCATGGCCCGTCGAGATTCATACCGAACATCCAACTCTCCTAACCGGGCCGCCCATTCCGTGAGCCGACCGGACGCTTCTGGCCTTTAGAGTACCTTACTGAGATTAGTGTTGGTCCGGACTACCACTGTGTGTGCTTGAAAATAAGGCCGCAGCTTTATTGCTGTGATGATCAATGAGAGCGCCAATTGCTCCAGGATAGGATAGTTGAGTTCGGCACCTCTCAACACTTTGCTGACATAATAGATAGGGAATTGCTGGCTGCCTTCTTCTCTGATGAGAACCGAGCCAACAGCCCCTGGAGTGACTGCCAGATATAAATAGAGGATCTCACCCGGTTGCGGCCTACTAAGCAATAGGGGTGTGCCTAGAAACTGTTTCAACTCCTCAAAAGCTTATTGGCATTCCGAACCCCACTCAAATTTCTTTAAATTCTTGAGTGCTCTATAGAAAGGGAGACAACGCCTAGCCGAACAAGAGATAAGTCTACCTAAGGCTGTCACTTTGCCATTGAGCTTCTGTACGTCTCTAATGGATTTTGGAGGTTCCATCTGTAAAATGGCTTGGATCTTGGCTGGATTAGCTTTTATGCCCCTTTTTGAAATCATGAACCCCAAAAACTTGCCATACTGCACTCCAAAAGCACACTTCTCTGGATTGAGCTTCAGGCCAAATTTTCGTAGAGTTTTGAAGGTTTCTACAAGCTCGGTTGGAAGATCCCGAGAGGACTTCCCCTTGACGATCATGTCGTCTACATACACCTCCATGTTTCGCCCGAGCTAATTAGCAAACAATTTGTTCATTAATCTCTGATACGTGGCGCCTGCATTTTTCAATCCGAACGGCATTACCCAGTAGCAATATGTGGCCTGATGCATGATGAATGCTGTCTTTTCCTCGTCCTGCGGGTTCATTGGTATCTGGTGATACCCAGACGAAGCATCCAAGAAGGCATATTCTTCAAATCCTACTGTTGAATCAACTAAGAGATTGATATTTGGCAAAGGGTAGCTGTCTTTGGGACAAGCCTTGTTGAGGTCTGTGAAATCTACATACATTCGCCATTTTTCGTTAGCCTTTTTTACCAAAACAACATTGGAAAGCCAGTCCGGATATAAAACCTCCCAGATGAACTCATTCCCGAGCAATACATCCGTTTCCTGCTTCATTGCTATCTGCTTTTCTGGGGCATGGTTCCGTTTCTTCTGTTTGACGGGCTTGCTGTCTGGTCTGATATTCAAAGAATGGCACAGAACATCGGCAGAGATCCCCTTGATATTTGAAGGTTTCCAAGCGAACACATCTACGTACTCTTGTAGGACTGCAATGAGTGCTCGTACTTCCTCCTCTGTCTTACTTGCCCCAATCTTCAATTTTCGCCCTGGGACTATCTCAACTTCTACTAACGAATCCACTGGCTCCGCTCTCCTCTCTTCTCCAATAGCAACATCCAGAGAATCTAACGACAGGGCTTGATTAGCCTCCTTCAACATCGTAACATACGTCTCCCGAGCTGCTTTTTGACTTCCCCGTAGTACTGCCATGCCCCTAGAGGTAGGAACCTTGAGCAACAGCTTTCGCATAGAGATGTATGCGTCAACTCCTACTAATAATGGTCTCCCGAAGATGACGTTGTATGCCAATGGGATATCCATAACCATGAAGCAGCTACTGCAAGTCTGGGTTATCTCATCATCTCCGAGCTCTAGTGACAACTTAACCGACCCTTCCACCTTGACTGGCCGGCCCAATATCCCGATCAGTGGTGCAGACACTGGTTCCAAGATATTATCTGATATTTTCAAGGCCTTGAATGCCCGCAGACTAATGAGATTTACCGTACTACCCGTATCCACAAGAATGCACTGGACCAGGTAATCCTGTATTATCGCTTCCACCACCAAAGAATCTATGTGCGGTTGTTTAACATGACCATCATCCGAGCTAGAAAACTTCACTTCATAACCTGCTGGTGGTGGTTTGGAGTCCAGAGAAAACACTTCTCTCGCCTTCCTCTTCCGAGAATCCTCAAAGACGTCATAATGTTTCCCTCATGCAATAACATGTATGACTTCAGCTGGGGCTTTTCTGCTAGTGCTTGCCCGATTATCTTGACGACGAGGAGATCGGGATCTATCTCTAGTTCGTTCTTCTTTTACAAACTGAGCGAGCTTTCCTTTTCTCAGCAAGAACTCTATCTCCCTTTTGAGCTGATTGCAATCATTTGTTTCGTGGCCCTTGTCCCTATGAAACGCACAATAGAGATCCTGATTCCTACCAGAACCCTCCCTCATGGGTCTGGGCCAGTTCACCTTGTCATGTTCTTTCAACCATTTCAGAATCTGCACCCTGGAGGCGTTCAACGATGTCCACTTGTCTTATCTCCTTTCTGTGGGTCTTGACGAAACTACATAAGCCCGATGCAAACTACCCAAACCATGGCCCTGCGCGTCATTCCTCCCTGTGCTCCTGTCATGAGCTAATCTGTGCGAATCTCGGCCTGTATCATTATACAGTGAGTTATTTTGGAGGCATCTGGCTTCATCCATCCTTATGTACTTATGAGCTCAGGACATTAGCTCAGTGAAGTCACCCGGGGGCTTTTTGCTGAGAGAATCGCTAAAGTCTTGGCACCGAGTGTTCCTTATTAAAGCTTTATTGGCTACCTCCAGGTTTAAGTCTTGAATGTCCATTGCTACCGCATTAAACCTCTCAATATAGGCCCGCAAAGTATCCCCTTTGTCTTGCCGAACCAAATTGAGATCCGCAGAAACTTTAGTGGGTCGGATAGCAGCCACAAACTTGGTAATGAACATATCACTGAACTGGGCAAAACTCGCAATAGAATGCTTGAGCAGGTTCCTAAACCAAATTTGAGCCGACTCTGTTAATGTTTGAGGAAAAATCTTACAGATGGTTGCATCATCCGTGGTGTGGATGAGCATTGTGTGGTGAAATTGGTCAAGGTGAGCCCTCGGATCAGCGCTACTATTGTATCTAGGCAGCCTCGGTAGCTATATGTTTGGGAATGGGGCAGACAAAATTTCCCTAGCCAATGGTGATCGAAAATTGCTCTGATACTGAAGAGTATTCCTGTTCTGGTACTTCTGCATCTGATCCTCAAAGAGCTTCTCAAATTGCTCGGCCGTGAGCGTTATGGTGGAACTCGGGACCATAGGGGGTGGAACAGTCGGTGTGGTTGATGCAGAAGCTTGAGGAATCGGGGGAAAGGACTGTGTGGGAGGTTGAATGGGAGGCGCCTGTGCTGCTATAGCAGTTAACGTTGCTAAAAAAGCTTGCGCCGTTTGGGGAGTTAAGTTGGGAATAATTGACTGAGGAGTGGACTGTTAAGGTTGAATTTGCTGGCCAAATAGTTGGACGGGTGATTGTTGATCTTGAATTAATTGGGGTTGGGTTTGTAAGGGCAAGGCTTGTGTTTGGGTGGTGTGAACTGCAGCATCATTTAGATCAGGGAAGAGATCCATTGAAAATCTATTAGGGTCCACGCTCACCGCACCAAATGATAACAACTCCGAAATTCTGGTGTCGGAGACCTGAATGTGTCACCTGAAATCAAAGAACACCGGCGGGTTTCCGTTCTAGGATACTCCGATGGTCAAGTTAGCAATTGATTTTTTTAATAAAATCGTAGAGAGATCCCTTTTTAGGGGTTGAACATACCTTTTTATAGCTTTCTTCCTTCTACATAACCGTTGGCTTCTTAATGGACTTTTATTAGGTAACAGTCGTCTTAATGGTAGACATTTATTGAGTAACAGATGCCCTTATGATGAGCTTTTAATGAGCAACGACTATTTTAATAATACCGGCCGAGCTACCTCTCACGTCCGAGCTACTTATACACCGAGCTTTCCTTTGAGAACCGAGCTTAGAGATATAGGTGACCCAAACTTCAATAGGTGGGCGATAACCGAACTGGGTGATGAAGATAGCTCGGTTATCAATATATTTTATTTTGTATAATCTTTTGCCATGTTATAACTAATGGTACATGTACATCTTGTGTGCAAAATTTTTAATATTTTGGTATAACATGACATGTAACTGGATAATTTTATATTTTATTTCCTTTTTATTTTCTCTTATGGGTGTACATTATGTCAGCATATGCTAAAAATAAAATATGAAATAATAAGATGCATGCATCGCATACTTGTATGGATGTAATTTAGCTACACAACATATGCATTATTTTATGCGCTTTTAGTTTTAGTTTTAATATATACATGTAATTTATTCTGTTCATATAATTTTTTGTACACCATTCTAATTTAAACATTCATCATAGATCATTCACCCAGGTGGTTTAGGGATCAATCTCGGCAGCCACTTTGTCAATACGTTCTATCTGAGAGCGGTCAGCTATGTTAGAACTGGGGACAAATTCGGAGTTAGGTTCAGATTCGGACCCAATAGACATGGTTGATAGGACTGCAGAACAATTGCTAGAACATAGGAAAAGGGCAACAATGTTTGAGCCAACACAGCCTGCTGATGCCCTTGCCCATAGATTTGAGGAGTTGGAAAGAAGGCTAAGCGACCTTGAAAATGAGGTTATATGTCAATAAAAGCCAAGTTAGCAACCTCCTTGCCTACTATCAACCCTGGAAACTCGTTTAAAGGGATTGAGAATCCTAGAAAGGAGATTATTATTACCTCCTCAAGTTTAGGAGCTGGCTGCTATAACACTCAGCAAGGGTATAAAAATCCAGAATATGGTGGTAGTGGTACCCAAAGGATGGGAGGAGTATCAGCTGCTGAAGCATCTCAGAAGTGTTATTCTAATAATCTAGATGAGCCTTTATCGCGGGTTCTTCAACAATTAATCAAAGAAGGAAAGCTACAACCTCTGCTATCAAGACCAGCTAGGAGTCAAGGCTTGTCGGGTCATAGGTCAGATCCGTTCTGCACTTTTCACCAGCACACCGGCCATTTGACTGATCATTGTCGAATGCTAAGAGACCGAATCTAGGACCTTATTGACGATAAGCAAATTGTTGAATCTGCTACAGGAACAATTCAACGTCACTACACCATCTGGGGTAAACCGCTGTCCTGGCACTTTTCTCATTTCATTAGGAAAGGAAAATTGCAACCATTGCCTTTAATACCACTAAAATCCAAGGGCGACCTGCACTAGAACATATTGGTATTGTCTCTTTCACTAGCATACCGGGCATAAAATAGATTACTGTCATATTTTGAGGGACCACATTCGGGATTTAATAGGTCTAGAAAAAGAAAGAAAGAGACAAAGATGATGCGATGCCATGTTACCGCTGTTTTTGTGATTAACCCAAGCTCACCAGAATGGTATGTGCTCCGAGATTTATATGGCATGTAGGTATTTAGCCATCACCCGCTCAGTTCTAATAAGAAACTTTAAAAGTTGCGGGATGTAAATATTGTCACCAATCTTGGGGGTGCCAACCAGAGAAGGCGGGTTTGAAGCATCAAAGGACTTTTTGAAGGAGATATAATATAAGTTACTCCTTTTGATAGTGTAATAGATGTTCTTAAACTATGATTAGGTTTCTCTAATAATATAGGTTTGTTTATCAACATAATGTCCCGTTATATTTAGTTTAATAAATATTCAATCTCAAGGAAATATCCATTGTGTTCATCATAACTCCTGAGGCAAGTCTAATTTAAAAGAATAAAAAAAAAGAGAATGCAAAAAAGAAAAAAGGAAAAGAAAATAATAATATAACCTCACTAGGATAAAAACCAACATCCTAGGCCAAAATAAGAGGATGAGTGAAAATAGTCAATCACCAAAATTCGGGAGGAGGACTGATTTATAACAGGAGTCAGATGCACACAAAGTGATGTTCTTTCAGATTGAATGGATAGTTGGCTATGATTAACCAGTCAAGAGAAACCTACGGTGTGCATAGGAACATATTGTTGGCGCAAAACAAATTCCAAAGGGCAGCGATGACAGCCTCATAGCTTCAACAAATGCCTACAACTCTTCAGACAGGGAGGCAGGATTCCTTGAAGACTCGCAGATCAGAATATAGGAACCAAGGGGGCATTTGAAAGAGCAAGGTTATATTCGGCTTATAGACAACAGGGACAGATATCTCCTTAGAAATAATAACAGAACTCAGAAAGGGGGGAAGGCAAAAAAAACTAAAGGAAACCTTAGAGAAAGCTTGCCTAAAACCCACTTGAAAATGGAGTTCTGAAGGGGAAGTTCATGGAGGAGTAGTTGAGTTGCATCCACAACTAGATCCCAAAACCATCTAGGGCATGGTCTATGCATTTTTTGTTGGTTGTGGGTTTCCTCCACATGGTGGTGGGGCCTACATGTTTGAAAAAAAAAGGTGTGTTGAAAAATCAAAGATTGCGGCTGCAATCTTTGATTTTTCCTTCAAAGATTGCAACTGCGGCCGTGGTGGACAGCTCACAATAAGCTGTCCACACGCATTTAACACGTATAATACGCGGTTAACACTCTATAAATAGCCATTTCCAGTTTAGTTCAATTCATCCTTCAATTTTGTAAATAGAGAGAGAAGTTGTTTAGAAAAATAATTGGGATATTTTTCTAAAAGGGGAGTGACAAAATAGTGAGTTTGGAAAATACTAGTGTGCCACTATTTTGGGTTTATCTCAAAATTATTGTGTTGCCTTTCTCTCTTGTACCCATTAATTTTATTAGTGGAAGAAATATTTTCGGAGTTTGTCCCGTGGACGTAACCCAAACGTTTTGGGTGAACCACGTTAAATTGCTGGTGTCACTATTCTGCTCTGCTAATTTATTTTTATTTATCCGCTATGCCCAACAACTGGTATCAGAGCCAAGGTTATTTCTTAGTATGCTCTGTGGTTGCAGCATAGACTAATCTTCCACATCAGAAAAGATTTTTCCTTGAGTACTGTTTACGTATACGATACTGTTCACGTATACGGTTACTATTCACGTATACGGTTACTATTCACAGCCAGAAAATTTTTTTTGGATCGAAGAAGTTCATCTAATTCTGATCTAAATGGAGGCAAAAAATAGCAGAATGATCTACTTAAATGGCTCAAACTACCACATCTGGAGTAAAAAGATGAAAAATCTTCTAGTTGTGACGAAGATGCATTTGCCGGTGTTTGCCACAGATAAACCCGAAGGTAAAACCGATGGGGAGTGGGAGTTTGACCACGAGCAGGTGTGCAGTTTTATCCGACAATTTGTCGAAGACAATATGTTCAATCATATCTGTAATGAGACAGATGCCAGAACACTGTGGAGTAAGCTGGAGACATTGTACTCTTCAAAGACGGGAAATAATAAATTATTTTACTTGACCAAGTTGGTGCAAGTAAGATATAGAGAAGGAACTTCCTTGCCAGATCACTTGAACGAGATGGAAGGGATCCAGGATCAGTTAAACAGAATGGAAGTAAAGCTGGATGACGAAGTATTTGCTTTATTGGTGTTAGCCTCTCTGCCACAGTCTTGGGAGACTTTGAAGATCTCAATCACCAACACTGCACCCAATGGTGTGGTAAACATGGAGATTGTAAAGAGTAGTATTCTGAATGAAGAAATGAGAAGAAGATCACAAGCCTCATCTTCTTCATCACAATCAGATGTTCTAGTTGCAGAATCTAAAGGAAGGAGACAATCTAAGGAACAAAACCCTAGAGGCAAGAGCAGAGGGAAGTCAAACAAATATGCCAATGTTGAATGCCATCACTGTAAAAAGAAGGGTCACATTAAAAAGTTCTGTAGAAAGTTTAAAAAGGAACAAGAGAACCGAAGCAGAGCTGTGAAGAGAGATGACAGCAGTGATGACGAACAGACTAATATCATAGATGAATTCAATATCATTTATGATGAAGATGTTATTAATCTTGTATCTCAGGAGTCCAGTTGGGTACTTGATAGTGGTGCTACCATTCATGCTACATTCCGTAGAGAATTCTTCTCATCATATACACCTGGAGATTTTGGTGTTGTTAAGATGGGAAATGAAGGCCTATCAAAGATTGTTGGCAGAGGAGACATTTGCTTGAAAACAGAGAATGGTACTAGACTAATTCTAAAGGATGTCAGGCATATTCGAGACATGCGCCTGAATTTAATCTCTGTACGCAAACTTGGAAATGAGGGATATTGCAGCTCCTTCATTTATGACAAATGGAAGCTTACAAAAGGTTCATTAGTAGTGGCTAGAGGTGAAAATCATACAACTTTATATGTGATGGAAGCAAAGCTCTCCACCCACATAGTGGTTGCAGTGGAGAAAGATAGTACAATTAAACGGTGGCATCGGAGACTTGGCCACATGGGAGAAAAAGCAATGAAAAGCCTCGCCAAGAAGAAAGTATTGCCCGATATGGATGAAGTACACTTAGACAAATGTGCTAATTGTCTATTTGGAAAGCAAAATAGAGTTGTTTTTAAAAGTTCCCCTCCTTCCAGAATGAAGAATGTGTTAGATCTGATTCACTCAGATTTATGTGGACCAATGCCAAAGTCACTTGGTGGTGCTCAGTATTTTGTGACTTTCATTGATGATCATTCGAGGAAGACGTGGGTATATCTTCTGAAGATAAAAGATCAGGTGCTAGATGTCTTCAAAGAATTTCATGCCTCAGTTGAGAGACAGACTGGGAAGAAGTTAAAATGCATCCGGACGGACAATGGTGGAGAATACACTGGACCATTTCATGTTTATTGCAAAGAGAATGGTATCCGGCATCAGATGACACCTCCAAAGAGACCGCAGTTGAATGGCTTAGCTGAGAGGATGAACAGAACTTTGATGGAGAGAGTCAGATGTATACTCTCACATGCAAAGTTGCCAAAGAAATTTTGGGGTGAAGCTATACTCATGGTTGCACATGTGTTGAATCGTTCACCTTGTACTCCTCTCAAGATGGATGTTCCAGAAAGAGTATGGTCGGGAAAAGATGTTTCCTATAATCATCTGCGGGTGTTTGGCTGTAAAGCATTTGTTCATATCCCCAAGGATGAGAGGTCCAAACTTGATGCCAAGACAAGACAGTGTATTTTTATTGGCTATGGTCAAGATCAATTTGGCTATAGATTTTATGATGCTATTGAGAAGAAACTTGTCAGGAGTCGTGATGCTGTATTTGTTGAAGATGAGACCATTGAAGACATTAACAAAATAAAGAAGGATGTTCCTGATTCCAATGGCGACTTATCGGATTTAAAATTAATTCCTCCAACACCGGTGCCAAGAGAAGTTGGAGATGAAAACCAGGTCTATCCACCTGATGATGATGATGCTCCTATAGAAGTTGGTTCTGATGATGATGATGATGATGATCAAGATGATTTTCCAGTACCAACACCTATGGCTTCTCCGGTTCCAAGAGGAACAACACCTCCACAAAGGAGAAGTGAAAGAACAAAATGGCCATCTTCCAGATATCCTCGTGACCAATATGTGACTATTACTGAAGGGGGAGAACCTGAGAGTTATCAGGAAGCCATAGATGATGAATCCAAGCAGAAATGGATTGAGGCCATGCAAGATGAGATGAAGTCCTTGCATGAGAACAAAACTTTTGAACTGGTGAAGTTGCCCAAAGGCAGGAGGGTCTTGAAAAATAAATGGGTGTTTAGGATTAAGCATGAAGAACACAGTTCCAGTCCACGTTACAAAGCCAGACTGGTTGTCAGGGGATTCAGTCAAAAAAAGGAGTTGACTTTGATGAAATTTTCTCACCAGTTGTGAAAATGACATCTATTCGAACTGTGCTGGGGTTAGCAGCAAGTCTTGATATGGAGGTTGAACAAATGGATGTCAAAACTGCCTTCCTGCATGGTGATTTGGAAGAAGAAATATACATGGAGCAGCCAGAGGGGTTCAAAGAAAGAGGAAAAGAGAATTATGTTTGCAAGTTGAAGAAAAGCCTCTACAGCTTAAAACAGGCACCAAGACAATGGTACAAGAAGTTTGAGTCTGTTATGGGGGAGCAAGGCTACAAAAAGACTACTTCAGACCATTGTGTTTTTGTGCAAAAATTCTCTGATGATGATTTCATTATCCTTTTGCTCTATATGGATGATATGTTGATTGTTGGCCAGAATGTTTCCAGAATTAACTATTTGAAAAAGCAGTTGAATAAGTCTTTTGCTATGAAAGACTTGGGGCCGGTAAAGTAGATTCTTGGCATGAATATTATCAGAGACAGAGGCGTCAAGAAATTGTGGTTGTCACAAGAGAGGTACATTGAGAAAGTACTTCAGAGATTTAATATGGACAAGGCTAAAGCAGTTAGTTGTCCTCTTACTACTCACTTTAAGCTGAGTTCTGAACGAAGCCCTTCTACAGACAAAGAGAAGGAAGAGATGGATAAAGTTTCATATGCTTCAGCAGTTGGAAGTTTGATGTATGCTATGGTATGTACACGGCTAGATATCGCTCATGCAGTTGGAGTTGTGAGTAGATTCCTTTCAAATCCTGGAAAGGAACATTGGGCTGCAGTAAAATGGATTTTCAGGTATCTTCGAGGAACTTCCAAAATATGTCTATGTTTTGGAAATGACAAACCTGTGTTAGCTGGATACACAGATTCATATATGGCTGGCGATGTGGATTCCAGAAAATCCACTTTTGGTTACCTGATTACTTTTGCAGGGGGAGCTGTGTCATGGCAGTCAAAGTTACAGAAATGTGTTGCACTTTCTACGACTGAAGTGGAGCTTATAGCAGCAACGGAAGCTTGTAAAGAGTTGCTATGGATGAAGAAGTTCTTGAAAGAACTTGGTTTGCAGCAAGACAGATATCAGCTATTATGTGATAGTCAGAGTGCTATTCATCTTGGTAAGAATGCCTCCTTCCATTCGAGATCAAAACATATTGATGTGAGATATCATTGGATAAGAGATGTGATGGAGAAGAAGCTACTACAGCTTGAGAAGATCCATACGGAAGAAAATGGGTCAGACATGTTAACGAAAAATCTACCGAGACAGAATTTTGAGTATTGTCGGCTAGCTGCAGGACTAGCGGAGCCCCCCACCATGTAGTCGGAAGGGGGAGAATTGTTGATTGTGGGTTTCCTCCACATGGTGGTGGGGCCCACATGTTTGAAAAAAAAAAGGTGTGTTGAAAAATCAAAGATTGCGGCTGCAATCTTTGATTTTTCCTTCAAAGATTGCAACTGCGGCCGTGGTGGACAGCTCACAATAAGCTGTCCACACGCATTTAACGCGTATAATACGCGGTTAACACTCCTATAAATAGGCATTTCCAGTTTAGTTCAATTCATCCTTCAATTTTGTAAATAGAGAGAGAAGTTGTTTAGAAAAATAATTGGGATATTTTTCTAAAAGGGGAGTGACAAAATAGTGAGTTTGGGAAATACTAGCATGCCACTATTTTGGGTTTATCTCAAAATTATTGTTTTGCCTTTCTCTCTTGTACCCATTAATTTTATTAGTGAAAGAAATATTTTCGGAGTTTGTCCCGTGGACGTAACCCAAACGTTTTGGGTGAACCACGTTAAATTGCTGGTGTCACTATTCTGCTCTGCTAATTTATTTTTATTTATCCGCTGTGCCCAACATTTTTTGCATATAGTACATATTCTTGCACATAATTTATGATGATTATCTTCTGTATAATTCTTTGCGAATATAGTTGATACATGTGAATTTGTGTAAATTTTTCACGCCTAATTCTTTGTATATATGATTTCTATAATTTTATGTACATATGCTACACCAATATAATTCCGCGTATATGTGTCACGCACATGTGTCCTTGCACATAGTATCTGAAGACATATCTTTGCACATATGTCATGTACACATTTTCATCTTTGCACATATGATTATTCATAGATAGTTTTAATGAGTGTAAATCCTATGTGCATGATTCTTTGCATATCTGCTTTGCATAATTTTGTATATATGCTTTACACGTGTAATTCTGTATAAGTGTTCCCCCACACACATATATCTCTGCACATGCTTCCTGTACACAATTCTCAACAGTAGGTGAAACATGCACGTCCTTTGTACACATTTTGTATGATGGGTGTTCTACACACGCACGTTTCTACACATACTTCCCTATGGTATTTGTTTTACACAGCATAAATTTCAGGTACGCATTTCTGTACGATATGCTTCACATATGTTTTACACAACTTTTTACGCACTTTCTCTATATACAAGTCGTTGTGCTCTAATAAATGTAATTTTCTTGTAAGCTTCATACACTGCACATAGTTTTAGCTCCTAATTTCATATATATAATTTTTGTGTACATATCCTACACATGCTTCTCTAATTTCTTGCACACATCTCATGTATTCCTCTTTGCATGCTTACACATATTCACATATGCTTCCTTGTCTGCTTGTATATATGCATGCTTATCTGTATGTTTGTATATATCTCGCACATACTTCTTTGTATGCACACACATACCGTACACATATTTCTGTGTGTCATACACAAGTCTTTGCACATATGTTCATTCATACATATATTTGACGCACATAAACCGTATAAATCTCACATAATACTTCGCATAGTCCTTTGTATAATTTCGTGTACAGTTCCTACATCTATAATTCTATGATTGTGTTTCACACACATTTCTACATATATTTCTGTATGACATGTTTTCACACATGCACATATTTCTGTAAGATATGTTTTTACACAAGTCTCACACACACGTGTTCACGCACATATCTTATGTACACAATTCTTTACGGTATGCACCTTTCACACACACGTGTCTTCGCACATATTTCTATCTTTATGTACATGTTTTTTACATGTGTATCTGTACAATATGCTTTTTACACATGCTTTATGTACACAATTTTGTACGTGCTCTCTTTGTATGTAAATCGCTGTATTCTAATAATTCTCTTATTTGCATCATTAGATGTCTGGCACATAGTTTCCACATTCTTTCACATACAGTTCTTTGTACATTCACTCAATTTTTTGCGCACATAAAATAAATTTTTATGTCAAGTTGTATTCCAAAATATTGATATGGTTGCGCCTAATTAAGGTACCTTCAATCCAAAGCTTGACTTTGTCCTAGTTGTTCTCAAATATGAATGGCTTCGATCTTAACTCTAGAAATTTGAATCTCATTCCATTGTGAGTGGAGCAAATGATAAATATATTTTGAATTTCATAACACTTTGAGGATGTTTTGAGCTAAATTGAAAAAAAAAAGCTAATTGCAATTAGGAGACTAGATGAAACTCACTAAGAGGATTAAAACATTTTTTATTACCTGTCGAAGCAATCTCGAGATAAGACTAAGTATAGGAAATGATTTATGCAACTCTTCTTTGTATAGCCCTCTAAATGACGTTCTTCTACCTTTATTTCACATTCTCTTATTAGTCCATTGAGCCTTTATTTTTGATATGCTGAACGCGTACCGGTTTGTTGTTACACATAATAAAACAACCTCGTGCCTAAAACTGATTTTTTGCCTCCCTTTAGAGGGATGGCGGCCCTAGTAGAGATGGGTTCATACTTTGGGAAAGAGAGATTTCATTCTTATTCATTCCTTGTGTGATTAGAGGCACAAGATTAAAAAAAACAAAGAAAGAAAAGAAACAAAGACAAAACACACACAAAAAAAGAGAAAAAGAAAAGGAGAAAAGAGGACAAGAGTAGAGATTAGACTAGTGCTCTTTGACCGGTTCTAATAAGTATCTATTCAACCTCAGTTGTCATTCTGAGATGGGCTCTACGAAATAAAATATTACCAAGCCCAAATTCAAAATTACCTTAACGATATACAAATGAGCTGGAAATATTCTCCCATCAGTCAAATAAATGTGGCTGTCATTTTTCTCTAGCGATTTAATCCTTCCTTGATAAGCCATCTACCCAAGCCTAACATTGCAACCAATGTAAGATCTCTTGATTTTATGTTCGATCTTGTCCAAGTTAGTAAAGATAACCTCCTATAAGGTTTAGTACGTAAGAAGAGGTCCATGGTGCATCTTGAGCTTCAAGCAGGAAGCCATGAGGGACAAAGATTAGATTAGAGGAGTTTGGAAAATTATTTCCACAAATAGGGTCTTCTGAAAAGTATTGCTGGGGATGGGTTTTTTGGTCAATCCTGACCTGCGGCATTGCGACACCTGTTAGGCATCTTGGGGTTTGGATGCCGTAGGCGTCAGGTGCAACATCTAACATATGATGACTTTAGTCAAATGTCGCAGCTTTGAGCTGTATTTTGTAATGAGTTTTATTTAACGGGCAGAATGGGGTGGTAAATTAAAATCCATGATAATCTGAGCTTTTCAATTCAAACAATTGACTTCATTTCTCTCTCTCTCTCTGTGAACAAATTCGAGAAAACCCAAAAAATAAAAATTTTTGTCTGTTGATTAATGTGCTGAGAGATTCAACCACCAAGCTTTAGATATTTCATGGGGTTTCATGTGGGTTTTTTTTTTCAATTGCAAAACCCAGTAAGAATTTTCTTCTTCTTGGATTATTCAGCTACTATTTTTTAGTTCTGCTTGTCCTGTTTTGCTTATCACTGCTTATGTTCTTTCTTTTTGAATTATTACTGAATTCGATTCTCATTTGAGTTTTTCTTTACCTAGATTTGCTAATTGTATCATATAGTCCTTATAATTTGTTTTGCCTCTTCTCATTCTTCCCTGTACCTGTGATTTGTGTAATTTGGTATGAATACTTTTTACTGGTTGCTGTTAGCTTATCTTTTCAATCATGCAATTTTGGTTCCTTCATGAGTAGATTATGAAACAGAAAATGCAAATGGTTTAGCAATGATTATAGCATAAGATAGAAATATGCCTTATTTGGGTTACCGGGATTGAAATAGAAAGTAAGGTATAAATCTAAAAATTACTTGCAATGAAGGTACACATAAATCTTAGGCCTCAATACTCTCTCTCTGTAACTCCTAAAATCTTAAGCTTTAAATAATTTGAAAAACCAGTAATTCAGCATATCAGCTGCTTCTCTTGGCCACACTCGCCTCATATTTCGAGCATTTCTTGCAAAACCTATATCTAGAAGAAAGTCCATTTTCTATCTAGATCATGAACTGTAACAGGTGATGCCTTCACTTAGAAGCCAAATCCTAAGCTAGAATGGCTAAAAAATGAAAAGGATAGCTAGAATTCGATTGATTTGAGTTGATTAATATAAGCATAAACTCAAGTATACATACTACAACTTTCATGCCTGTCCTCAAAAAGTAATAATTAATGATCAATTGGAATCAATTCAATGCATTCTTGGGATTTAATTGTATTTTGCTTAAAGATAATGATGAAAAATAGAAACATTGCCATGGGCCTTCTTAGAACAGAACATCCAACCCCTCAGATTGCTATTGGAAGTAATTTTCCTGATCGCATTTGTGGTTGACAATTATAGATTCCAACTATTCCTTTTCTTGATTACATGTTTTGAACCATGTGTTTTAGGATCCAAGTATTAGGTGTATACCTTGCCATTTGTTGGGATATGAGTTGGAATTACTTGTTTGAACCCAGAAGGCCAATCCCTGATAAAAATGCACCTCTGTCTTTTAAGGTCATTTACTTTAACTATGTTTAGTTTCTAGCACAGGTTAAAAGGTATTCTTCCCTTTCCTCACAGGTAAGCCTTTTCTTCAAGGGGGAATGGCCGAAGCAGACAATAATTAGGCCATCCCCATATAGACTAAAGTACACCAAAAATCAGCTCATGGTCATCGTGATTCATGACCATGCTGACCATGATAGTGAAATGGAAAACAAAAGTATGCAAGTCATACATAGGAGGTGAATTTAGGGAACAAAATGTAGTGATATCTTACTTGCGGTAATTTTATAGCAATTTTCTGGTACATTTCATTTAGTTCAGGTAAGTACATCTCCCTCATTGCTTTGATTTATAAATTGAAATATCATTAAGAATTAATTAAATGAGAACTTTATTGCTTTGGTAAGAAAATAAAAGAAAAAATGTTCAAACTGAATATGTAAAGAATCAATGAAATTATACAAAAAGCTAAAAGTGAAGAATGCACTGAAACAGGAGAAAAGGAAATCAAAAGCAAACCCTAGAAAAAGAAACATTTATTGTAATGTTCAAGTAATCTACCAGTTTATTTGAGACTACAGCTCAATTTTCTTCCTTCAAAATTACTTAATGTCTCGTTTTATTTTTGTCAAGGACAGATGAAATTCATGATTTGGCTGCGCCCATAGTTTGGGCAGAATTTTAATCAATATAAGCTCAGAAGCCTAAGAGAAATCTACATAAATCTTGTAACTGCTATGATCAATTCCAATTTTTCAGTCGTTTGATTCCTACTGAAAGAAATTTTGCCTACAAAAAGCAACTAGCTACCATAATAAGAGAAAAAATGAATAAAATTAAGCAATTAAGATAATGCATGCTTACTTCCCCACAGCTGAACCCCAATAAGCAGTGGCGTAGATAGGAATTCAGTCCAGTAGGGTCAAAAATTATAACAACCTATAAAAAATTTATTTATATAAAAATATGAATAAGTGCAATTTTTTTTTCAAAATATTAAAACGGTACAAATTTGTTATTCAAATTTATTTTTTTAAAATGTGTTAAAATATTAAAAATTGTACATATTTGTTTTTACAAAGGTAAATATGAACATTTTTATTGACGGCATATATGAAAATATGGTTCGTATTTATCTCAAATTATTGAAATAATTTATATTTACGCATCAAAATATTGAATAAGAGAAATTTGTACCATTTGAATAACTTGAAAGGTTTTTTTTTTAAAAAAAATAAATTTTAGAGGCAAATATGAACTATTTTTAATAATTTAAATGCAAATTTATACTTTATCATTAAAAAAATAAGGAACTCATTTAAATATTTTAGTGAGGTCAATTTAAAAAAGTTAAACTTATAAAGTTATTTTTAATTTTTTAATAATTAAATTTGGTCATTTTTTTTTAAAAAAAATAATAAAATTATATTGATAATTTTGAAATTTTTATAATTGAGTGGGGTCAATTGACCCCACTCATTTTAAGGTGGCTACACCACTGCCAATAAGATACTCTTTTCCTTTAGGTCCTATGATAAATAACCTTCCTCTAACACATAATGAGTCATAGAATTACCTTTTGGTAAACTTCCTCTTGCCAATCACCTCCATTTACATGCCCAGTCTGCACAGTTGAATCAAGTGATGCTATAAAATAGTATATATATGTACAGAAGTAAGTGCAGAAAAACTAGCACACTCCATAAAGACCTTTGCAGAATTTGCATGCTACAGAGCTGAGTCATCTGATCAATGGACTGCTTGGAGGACTAATTTAGCTATGGAGATGTATAATGAGTGGAGAGCACGTAGACAACATTAGTGTTGCTTCATAAATTTTTTACATTGATCCATGTACTACCATTTTGTAATTTTGATGATTAAATTATGTATTTTTATTAAATGGATTATGTTTCTATTTAATTGAATATTTGGAATATTTTTATTCTGGTCCTCTTTGTGAGTGCATTATATATAAGAATCTTTCATATATTCAAAATTGTTATTTATTGGACAAAGTTCTTAATCTAAAGGAACGAGACGAACATGACATAAGAACGAAGAAGAGTCACTATTAAAAATTCTTGAAGAAATAGTTGCTAATGGTGGTAAATGCGAAAATGGTAACTTAGATCTGGAACCATGAAAGCCATTGAAAAAAGGATGCAAGAGTTACATCCAGATTGTAGATTAAAAGTTAATCCTCATATAGATTCAAAGATGAGAAAATGGAAAAAAGATTATGCAATAGTCTATGACATGACGAACAACAGTGGTTTTGCTTGGAATGATATAACCAAATGTATTGAAGTTGATAGCGATGAGGCATCGCAAGCTTATATCCAGGTTTAAAATTTAATCATTCGAGTAATTAATTTTTTCATAGAACTTAAATTTAACTTACTATACTTTTTGTATTGTTGTAACACAATACTGATGCAGTGGGATGGAGAGGAAAACACTTTCCTATATTTGATCGCCTTGCTAATATATTTGGGAAAGAAAGAGCAGCTGGAAGAGTAGCAGAAACACCAGCTGATATGGCAACTGCAATTGATTGTGAATATAAAAATTTAGATAACATTAATGATGATATTATGCAAGGGATTGATATTGATGAGACTTCACCAATGCCAGTTACAAACGTATCTACCAATACATTTCGAACAAGAAAGAGAAAGAAAAATAAGGTAGGTGATGAATCTGAGGCCAATAGTATGGAATTATTTAGAGAAATGTTTAAATAAAGTGTTGAGCAAATTTCTACTGTTATTGAAAGATTTGTTAGAGCAAATGATGACCATTCTAACATTTCTAAAGAGCTAAAGGCAATGGGTCTTTCTCATGAGGATCATCTTGATGTTTTTCAAGTAATAGTAGATAAATCTCAGCATGTGGCATCATTGAGGTCACTGGAACCCGAAATTAGGGAGATATTTTTTCAGAGGTTACTTAGATAAATAAAGGGTGATTGAGTGAATTTTAAATGCATCAATTATGTTTTTACTTAGATTTCATGTTTCACAAAGATATATGGACTTTTTGTATTTATTGATTATTTAGATTATGTCTACAATAATAATGATGAAGTTTATTTATTTTGATGTGTTATTGGACTATATATAAAATTATTAATTATAGCACATTTGTTAATAAATTTCAATTATGTAAGTGAATGTTATGAATTAAATTGTTTGTTTGATTGTTAATTTATCTACTAATATATATTCATATTTCGAGAAATTTGTACACTTTCTTTTAAATAAATATGATGTATGTATGAAAAATTATATTTTTTTTGTCTAAATTGGTAATATTCAAAATAATTTAAAATTGCATTTTTTTTTAATTTTGTTTAAAAATTATACAGTACATTATTGTATACCAAACACAGTATAAAATATTACAGGCTAATACAATATTATACCAAATACTGTATATTATAATATAGGCTAATACTGTACAGGTTAATACTATACACACTAATATTATAGAGGCTAATACTATACAAATTAATACAATAAAGCGAACTAAACGTGTCCTATATGTACTAACGTACCATTGAGATACTCGATAGAAAATGAATATTTTTGAAATAATTTTTTTTTTAAAAAAAGTATTTATGAAAGAAAATATTGCAGGGTGTCATTTTTTATATCTACTTATTTTTTTGTGGCATTTATGCAAAAATTTCATGGGCCATTAACAACAAATGACCAATTTAAAGTTTAGAAAATTTTATAAACCCATTAGATACAAATGGCAAATTTAAAGGTTTGCATTGGCTAATTTATTTTTATATATATTCAATCTTTATTTTCTTGAGCAATTAATGCAGATGGGAACAAAATTGCACATTCATGATATGGAAGATTTGATGAGAATAGTGCACGATCATCAACTACTGGAAGATGCCAAGTCGGTCTTTATTCATTGAATATTGTCCTAAATTGGTGAATGCAATTCCTTGCAATTTGATGCCAAGTCTTCAAAACCTAGAAAAGCTTATTGTCGAGGGGTGTGGATCATTGAAGGAGATATTTCAGTGTGAAGCAGTGAATAATTGTGAAGGAACATTCTCTCATCTTCAAGAAATTCAGTTGAAATTGTTAAAGAATCTGAAGCATATATATTCAACAATCCGAAAGAAATTGTTGGGTTTCAAAACCTAAGAAACCTAATAGTTTATGGGTGCCATAATTTGAGAAACATATTTCAGTTTCAGTGGCAAGTTGGATGCTACAACTCCAAGAACTAAAAGTAGATTCGTCCGGAAAGTTGAAGGAAATATTAGCAAAAGGGGAGAAAGAAGAAGAGGAATCAATTGTGTTCCCTCAACTAAGGCACATTGAAATTGAAGTTTGTCGGAATCTTGAATGTTTCTACAGTCGGATTTATGCCCTTCAATTTCCATTATTAGAAAGCTTCACTTTCTTTTCCCGTAATGATTTGAAGATTTTCTCAAATGGATTAGTAGTAATGAGTCCTAATCTTCTGGAAGTAACAATAAATGGCCGGCAACGTCCACTTAAAGGAGACCTAAATGCAACATTAAGGGGTTCAACAAAAAGGTACACAACCCTATTTCCTATAAATGTTTTTATGTTATTTTCTTTTATTTCCCTGATTTCTGTTGATTCCTTATCTAGTAATTTCCTATGTCTACTTGAAAAAAGCTTAATTGTAATTCTCACTTTTCTATTATTTTTAAAAGTGATATATAGATTTTACAAAATAAGTATGACGGTCAAAAAATACATACAAAATATATTAAATCTTCTTCTTAAAAAATAAACAAAAAAAAGTACTTCAAAAATGAAAAATGTTATTGTTTTAATATAACTTTTAATTAGATACGACCATTTTTGTAATAAAACCTTTACTGTTTTGAAAATTTTGACATTTATTAAGAAATAACAATATCCAATTTTTCTCACGAAAAAAATATCTAATTAAAAATATATTAAAATGATAAAAAATTTCAATTTTTAAAATGTTTTTTTTTTAATTTTTACTTGGTTAAAAAAAGAAGGTTTATACAGTTTTTACTATCTAAGTAGAAGAGCAGAATGGTGATCAAGGTGATTAATTGTTCAGTTGCATAATCTTATATGTACAATCATTATTTGTAGATGGTAAAATGGGAAATCTAAAAATGTCGTGAAGTAATTAAATGTTGATAAAATATTCTCAATTAAGTTTAAATTTGTGATAAATATAAATATTCTCAATTAAGATATTGCTAAATATGGTTTTTTGGTTTGATAACAGTCAAATTTCTCGAAGCGTCTTCTTGATTAAGTCACCTGAAAAGTATAACAAAATCGTCGGGTTTCCGACTAAGGAGGCTCCGACGATCAAGTCAGTAAATTGGCAAAAGCAAGATTCTGTGTAAAGAATTCAGAGAGAGCTAAATGTACCTGATAGTTTCCCTTATATAGAGCTATGCCAAATAGGAAGTAAAATTCCGAATAGGAGAAAATCACCTTGATCTCTTGATTGGTGCTTGATTTCTGATTTGTGAAGATTTGTTGAGTGATTTTGGGTACTTCCCATTATTAAGGGATCAGAATCTGCGCAATATCTGGAGGATATCCACAAATAACGACTTTCCATGTTCTGATTTCGAGCTGTTAAGATAACCGAACTCCTGATATGACTGAATATCAGAATAAGTCCGGTTATATAACCTTTCCAATGAGAGTCTGGTTCCAGACATGCGCTCGAGGATGGGCTACCGATCTCTTGATTAAAGAGTCCGGTTATCATAAGTCCCCCCCTCAGATGATGACATTCATTTTATAGGAGCGTTGACCTAACATTCCAAGAGAGCGCGTGTAGACCAACTCAAAATGCCCTGGCGACAGCTGTGCGCGTGACACTTAAAAAGCTTGGACAGGTGCTTCGTTCACTGTGTGCAGTCATTTCGTGAACTGTGATCCAACGGCTGTGTCAGGCCCTGAGATGATGGCGTCTCTTCGGCAACCGCGTAAGGAGTAATTACTGCCAGTTCACCCAATCAACACTTGCCATCTGTCCTCATCTGAGTGGTTTCGTTCTCCTATAAATTGTAGCTTCTTCTTCTTTCCTCCATTTTCAATTTTCTTAGGGATTTTAGATTTTCCTTCCCCAAAATTCTTACTTCTTTCTTGTTCGATTTTAAATGCTTTAGGCCTCCTTTGTGATCTTGCTTCTTTCGCATCTCTCCTTCCTATCTCAGGTTAGTACTTTATCTTTCTTCTTCTTTTCACCATGAGTGCTTCTGAGGGTTCAACTGAGAGCCAAAGAGTGGAAGAGGGACTCTTACACGAAGATATTCTAGAGTCTCCCAGTACCAGCCAGCCAAATCAACTTAGAAGGAAAGAGCCGAAAAGGAACCCTCGAGTAGGTAGTATTGGCTCGATTGTGAAAACCAGTGAAATGGTAGAGCTTCATGAAAGATTGGGGATTCCTGAAAGCTATAGGATCTGAGTACCTGGGGCCAGTCTCCGAGCCAATACAAGATTCTCAGGCAAGAAGACAATAGCTGTGCATGAGGCCGATTTCGAAGCTGGGATGAGCCTTCCTCCCACTGCTTTTGAGGTCGAGCTGGTGAATCACTATGGTTTAACCATGGGCCAGATTCATCCCAATGCTTGGCGAACCATATCTGCCTTGCAAATGTGGGCAGCAGATAATAAAATCGAACTAACAGTTCGGCTTTTTCAAGCTTCTCACGTGGTGGGTCTCCAAATCACCACTGAAGACCACAACTATGTCCAAGCCCGAGCTGGTTACGGGGTGTTCAAGGGAAATCTGGAGTCTCTGAAGAATTGGAAGAATCGATTCTTTATCGTTGAGAGCAACAATGATTTTCCTTTCCGAACGACGTGGGGTCGATATGTGAATAAGAACGACAACCCCATCCTTCTTACCGAGGAGGAAGAATGAACTCTAGCCCGTTGGAGGGCTTTAGCGGCAGACAAGATCGACATTAGAGATCAGCTTATGTTTGGTTTGGACCGAACAACCTCTTCTCGTCGCCAAAGAAGAGGTACTTTCTTTTATCAATTCTTCTGTTCTAATACTCTCTCATTGTTTGGTTTTTTGCAGAAATGAAGCGAACAGAGAGACCGAGCATGGTTGAGATGATGAAAGCAAAACGGAAAAAAAAGAAAACTGCCGGGCCAGCGCCAGGGGAGTCTAGCATGGGGGCCACTACTGTTACCGCGGGTCCAACTCCAGCCAATCCTACTCAAGCTGGCAGCGCAATACTGACCAATGTGCTGGAAGACACTTCACCTCCCACCCCAACTGCTCGAATACCGTCGGATGAACTGCAGACCCCACCCGGGCCTTATTCCCCCGAAGGTAATGCCGCCGCCGGAACCTCGAATCCCCATTCTCAGAGAAGGGATTTAAGATCCTTCACCAATAAAATATGCGCTCAGTTGAAAGAAGATGGGGATGTGTATTTCGAATAAAATCCGGGTTTTTGTGATTTCGTGCATTAGCTCGCCTGTATTCCTCATAAGGTCACCCCTATAACGCGCTGGAAAGCCAAGGACCTGAGCCTTGCCATCAAGAGACACCAAGTTGAGGTTAGCCATTCTGTGATATCCCTCCTCTAGTTGATTTCTTATAAAATACCGTGCTCTTTTCACCATTTCCTATATTTGTGTAGGCTTCAATGCTGAGCGGTGCTGTTATAGGGAAGATGAACCACCTGATTATGGCTTTCAACCGGGAGGCCCGATCTGTTGCCGGGCAGCGCTTTAGAGCTAATACCGCCGAAGCCAAGCTAAAAGAGGCTAAAAAGAGAGCTCTTGACGCCGAGATCAAAGCGCAAGAGGCCAGGAATAATATCTCGGAAGCGCTGGAAAAAGCCGCGGAGAGCGATCGGAGGAAGGAAGAAATGGAGACCGAGCTGTCGAGTCTTCGGGCGGAGCTCGAGAAAGCAAAGCGTGGTTAAGCCGACTTAGAGGAGAAGCTCGCCGATCTTGAATATAAGTCCGTGGATTTGGCTGTTGATAAGTATCTGGCTTTTAGTCAAAAGCTTTCAGATACTGTCAAAGGATGCCATCTCGACATGGACTGGTCTTGGCTGGATGATGTATATCCAGACGAATAGTACAGTCCTGTACTATTTTCGACTTAATGAAATCATAATTTTCTTTTATTGCCGATCTCTCTGTATGCTTTTCCCCATAACGTGGATTGAATGATGACCGTAGCCAAGCAATTGTTTAATACTTTGGTTTTTAATAGCAATATCATTGCTAATAAAATGAACTGATAATCAGACTTATATTCGTGTGGCGACATTGCCGAGCGAGCACTTCGAGAACTTAACATAAAGTGATTATATCGATATAGCCAAGCTATACAGTAAGTAATGTAAATAAAGGATTTTTGGGAGATGTAACCGAGCTTAATGAAAATTGACACTTAGGTCACGAAATGCTTGATGGCGTTATAGCCGAGTAAGTGTTAAAAATGTGCTCAATGCTGAGCATGAGAATGTATACCCTGTCGGCGGTAGTATTGAATGTACGCCCTATCGACGGTAGTATTGAATTGGTTGCTTAATGGCGAAAATGCCGAGTCAAAGCAACTCTAGTGCGGATAATCACAATAAAAGACTGTTTTTCCATGAATATACCTCTTTTATTGATATTTTTGCAAGTACAGTTGCTATTGTGGCGAGAAAGCTGAGCTGAGTAAAATACAATAAAAGTAGAAAATGCTTGATGGCATAATAGCCGAGTGAGCTGCAAATCCAACAGAGCCAAGCTATTAATAATAGATCTTCAAATTTGACACGTTCCATGAAGGAGTATCTTTTCGGAGGAATCCTTCAACCTATATGCTCCCCCCTTAACCCCATGAACTATATAAGGGCCTTCCCAGTTAGCATTCAACTTTCCTACTCCAGCAGATGTTTGGGAAGCAACTACCTTTTTGAGGACGAGCTGCCCGACCCTGAATGTTCTCGATTTTATATTCCGATCGTGGTAAGATGACATCATTTGTTTGTAAGCAGTAGATTGTATCTGGGCGTGTTCTCTCTGTTCCTCCAATCTATCCAGCTGACATAACAAGTTAGCATCATTTGTTGAAGCGTCAAAACTCGAGGTCCAGATATTTGGCATACCGATCTCACAGGGAATAACCACCTCTGTGCCATATGTGAGTGAGAAGGGGGTCTCTCCTGTTGCTGATTTTGGGGATGTTTGTTAGGCCCACAGAACATTGTAAAGTTCATCCACCCAGAGACCTTTTGCAGAATCAAGTCGTTTCTTCAGACCTCGGAAGAAACTCCCTTGATGTCTGAGGGTTGCCAGGCGAACACGTCTTCGTACTTTGACAATACCGCTACCAGTGCTTCTTTCTCTTTCCCCTCCTTACTAGTAGCAATCTTGACCGCCTTTCCTGGCTGGAGTTCTACTTCCCGAAGTGAATCCATGGGCTCCGTATTCCTTGCAGTTGGAATATCCAACGCATCCAATGGTAACGCCTGGTCTGCTTCTTTCAGCATGCTTATGTAAGTTTCCCGAGCTGCCTTTTGATTACCTTTTAGTACGGCCACTCCTCCTTCCACAGGTATCTTCACTAGTAGCTTACACATTGAGATGTAAGCGTCCACCCCAACCAAGAGGGGCCGTCCGATGATCACATTGTAAGCTAGTGGAATGTCAACCACCATAAAATAGCTCCTACAACTGCACACCTGATCCTCATCTCCGAGCTGCAAATCTAACATAGCCGAGCCTTCTACTTTGATCGGTTGCCCAGGTATACCGATGAGTGGTGCTGAAACGGTTTCTAACCGGTTGGCTGACAGCCCCAATGCCTTATAGGCCTGCAGTGTGATAAGGTTCACCGCACTCCCTGTGTCCACCAAGATTCTTTGGACCAGATAGTCTTGTATCAGTGCTTCCACAACCAGCGAGTTAGTGTGAGGAGTCTGGACATGAGCTTCATCCGCCTCAGAAAATGTTACCACGTATCCTCCTGCTCTTCGGCCTGCCCCCACAGAGAATACCTCCTTAGCCTTTCGCTTTCTGGACTCCTCGAAGACATCGTAATGCAGGCCTCCTGCAATCACGTGGATCACCCCGGCTGGAGCTTTTTTACTTGAACTAGCTCTATTATTCTGTCTTCTCGATGAAGGAGACCTATCTCGCTCTCTCCTATCGGTACCCTTTACAAACTGCCCGAGCTTGCCCTGCCGAATCAAATGTTCAATTTCATGCTTCAACTGGCGATAATCATTCGTCTGATGGCCTTTATCCCTATAAAAGGAGCAGTATAGGCTCTGGTCTCTGTTAGGGTCATCCATCATGGGACGTGGCCAGTTAACCCGCTCATTCTCCTTTATCCAGGCCAAAATTTGGGACCTCAGGGCCGTTAATGGAGTGAACCACTCTTCTTGTTTGCTTCTTGTGTTCGGCTTTGAGACTAGATAAGCTCGGTTAAAATGGCTATTACCTCTTCCTCTAACCTCGTCCCGACCACTGCTGTTTCGATCCCGACCTGTGCAAAACCCTATGTCCGAATCTCTTTACTGTGCGTTATACCTGAGTCGACGTGCTTCATCCATCCGAATGTACTTGTGGGCCTGGGACATGAGCTCGGTGAAATCGCCTAGGGGTTTCTTGCTCAAAGAATAACTGAAATCTTGACACCTCGTATTGCGGATGAGAGCATTAATAGCGACCTCCAAGTTTAGGTTCTGGATATCCATGGCCACAGCATTAAACTTCTCCACATAAGCTCGGAGCGTTTCCCCCTTCTCCTGATTTACCATTGTGAGGTCGGCCGAAACCTTTGCCGGTCTTATGGCAGCTACGAACTTAGCGATGAATATGTCACTAAACTGCTCAAAGCTATAAACAGAGTCCTCCGGGAGGTTACGAAACCAAATCTGAGCAGAGTCAATAAGGGTCTGGGGGAAAATTTACACAATGCAGCATCTTCCGTCGTGTGCACCAGCATAGTGTGGTGGAATTCGTCTAAATGAGCTTGGGGATCTATGCTACCGCTATACTTCGGCAGGCTTGGCAAGCGTAACTGAGGGAACGGGGCTGCCAGGATGTCTCGAGACAAAGGGGATCGAAAACTTCCTTGGTACTGTAAGGTACTGCGGTTCTGATACTTCTGCATTCTTTCTTCAAACAACCTTTCAAACTACTCGGCTGTCATAGTAATGGTGGTGCCAGGGGCTATTGTGCTTGGCAGGGGTGGGGGTGGTGTTTGGGTGGGAAGTTGCGTTGCTTGTATAGGGTGTTGCGCTGTCGCATGTGTTAGGGTAGGGGGTGTTATGGTGGGGACTGTTGGTGGTGCCTGTGCCGCCATAGCTGACAGGGCGGCCAGCAGGGTTTGGGCTATTTGAGGGGTCAAACTCAGGATCGCTGGGATAGTTGCGGGTACTTATGGTGTAGCTGGTGTATGAATCTGTGTGGGGGGAAACAATTGTCTTGCTGGGAGTTGGGAGATTTGCTCTGATTGAGCTAGTTGTAGGCTTTGGAGGAGCTGGTCAAGAAGGTTGGCCGGAGGTTGGGTTGCAGCGTTAGGCTGGCTAGATGCTGGGGCAGCGGAAACAGGCAAATCGGGAAAGAGGTCTATTGTTGACTGAAATCTGTGGAGTGTTCCACGCTCACCACATCAAATGATAACAGTCGGATTTCTCAAAGAGTCTTCTTGATTAAGTCACCTGAAAAGTATAACAAAATCATCGGGTTTCCGACTAAGGAGGCTCTGACGATCAAGTCAGTAAATTGGCAAAAGCAAGGTTCTGTGTAAAGAATTCAGAGAGAGCTAAATGTACCTGATAATTTCCCTTATATAGAGCTATGCCAAATAGGAAGTAAAATCCCGAATAAGAGAAAATTACCTTGATCTCTTGATTAGTGCTTGATTCCTGATTTGTGAAGATTTGTTGAGTGATTCTGGATACTTTCCATTATTAAGGGATCAGAATCTGCGCAATATCTGGAAGATATCCACAAATAACGACTTTCCATGTTCTGATTCCGAGCTGTTAAGATAACCGAACTCCTGATATGACAGAATATCGGAATAAGTCTGGTTATATAACCTTTCCAATGAGAGTCCGGTTCCAGACATGCACTCGAGGATGGGCTACCGATCTCTTGATTAAAGAGTCCGGTTATCATGGTTGATTTAGAGAATCAAATTCAAGTAGAAGAGGAAATTGAAATTCAAGTGGAAGAGAAGAGTAAATGATGCTTGAGAAAGGAAAAGGTACACTTCAATTTGCATGGTCATATATGTACACTTCTTTTTTATTTTTATTTATAACTTCTACAACGGGAATTCTAAAACTAATGCAAACAGATTGTGATAAATACTATTTCTAATAACAAGAAAAATGGTTATATAAGCATTAATGTGTCAATGGTTGTAATAGGCAAGGCAGATATCTGAATAATTCACTACTCTATAGTATTAATTTTGCTCAATTGCTAAATTAAGTCAATGATTAGCATGTATGAAGTTAATTCTAAATGTTTGAATTTCTTTTATCATGTGGTTGACAGAAGCTGCCTAGGATTTCTCTCATTAGCTGTTTTGGCATTAATATTCATGATTAGTAGTGCAGCTTAAACTGTTTTCCCTCAATCAAAGCATACATCCCAAAACAAAATTCATAAATGACATTGTAAGGTAGCAAAATTCCAAAAATACCTGTCATGTACACTAATTACGTAAGATTACTAAAAAAAGACTAAAATGCAAGAATAGCGACGGAATTTAGCAACGGAATTCCGTCGCTAATGCAAATTAGCGACGGTCAAATTCCGTCGCTAAATCATCCATTTCTAAATTTAGCTAGGATTAACAGTTCCGTTGCTAAAATTAGCGACGGAAGACTCGTGTCCGTCGCTAAAGCATCTGCATCGTCGCTAAATTAGCGATGGAAATGCTCTGTCTATCACTAATTTCAGTGACGGAACACAGAATTCCGTCACTAATTTAATATATTTTTATTTAATTTTTTTATATTTATTAATTTTAAATGATATAATTACTAATATTATAAAAATTATAATTGATACAAATAATATAAACAAAAATATATTTATTAAAATAAAAAGCGTAACAATAATATATTATAAATAAAATGTATTACAAATAGTAAATTTAAACAAAAAAACTCTAACTATGCTGCTTGCCCAGTGAATGTGGCCATTGCTTCAAATAATAGCACCCCGTACACATCAACGGCTACAAGCAAATATAAACATAAATTTAATTAACCAAGCTAAAAGACAGCCGCAAAATAGTAAACAAGGTGACAATTGAACATGAAAAAGCAGAAACAAAGGGTTTATGAGATAAAAAGGTCGTACCTATGCATGATTAGTTGGTTTAGCAGGAAACTCAAATTTTTGTTTAAATAACCTTAATAAAAATGCTCAAATAAGATCTAGTGATGTTTTAACATGTCATCAAAATTTTTTAAATTAAAATATTTTGAATAGGGGTGTGCATATGGTCGGTTCGGTTCGGTTTTGGACCGAACCGAAAAAACCGAAAACCGAACTTTCATAATTTTTAGAACCGAACCACAGACCGAATTTATTAAGACCGAAACCGAATAAACCGAAATAATTTCGGTCGGTTCGGTTCGGTCCAATCGGTTTTCCAAATGAGTAATAAAAGAATTTTTTTTCATTCTCACCCTCTCACTCTCTCTCCTTCTCTCTCTCCCTCTCTCCCTCCTCTGCGTCTTCACTCTCACTCCTCTGCTTTCTGCTTCTACCTCTCCTTTGCTCTTTAGATTGCCGATCGGAGTTCACTGCAACCACGTCGCCCTCCGCCGCCGTCCCCTTCTCCCTCTCCTTCTTTCTCTCTCTCCCCGTCTCCTTTTTCCTTCTTCCCTCTCTCCATCCCTCTCTATCGGCAGATCTATTCCTCGCCGATCGACCCCACCTGCCTTCCTCCACCGCACACGGTCTCCGTCCCTTGGGATTTGTAGATCTGTTATCTATTGTTCTATATAGATCGATTTTGCTTGGGATTTGTAAATCTATTCTATTGTTCTATATAGATCGGTTTTGATTTTTTCTGTTTTATATATATATATATATATATATACGGTTTCTGTTTTCCATGGATTTTGATTTTGCTGGTTTTGTTTCTGTTTTCCATGGGTTTTGATATTGCTGGTTTCTATTTTCCATTGATATTGCTGGTTTCTATTTTCCATGGGTTTTGATTTTGCTGGTTTCTATTGGTAATATACAGTTTCCGTTTTCCATGGTTCTATAGTATGGTTTTGATTTTGCTGGTTTTATATATATATATATATATATATATATACTGTGACGGTTAAATAGTTCAGAACCGAACCATATACAAAACTGTGAGTGTTAATAGTTTGGTCGGTTCGGTTTCTTCGGTTTTGCAATTTTGAGAACCGAACCGAACCGAATTAACCGAAGTTTAATTTCGGTTTAGAACCGAATGAACCAAAAACCGAAAAAATCGAACCAAACTGACCAAAGTTCATTCGGTTCGGTTCGGTTTTCGGTTCGGTTCTGCACACCCCTAATTTTGAAGTTTGAATCTTGATCATTCTCATCTTATAACATGTTCTTTAATAAGGCAAGTAATATAAAAATAAGAGCCATATCAGCTACCTGTTTCTGCGCACATCGATGATTTGGTACATCTCCCATGGCCTGTGCACATAGACATGTTAAACAATATCCTTAATATTGTTAGCCAGCATATCCAAAAGTAGCAATCACGTTAAAAGATAATTTATTTATCACCATATACACTTATGAAGTAGATTGTTACCAAAGTCAAGTATGGCTAGCTTCCCATCAGGTGTACGGATCAAGTTCCGAGGGTGAGGATCAGCATGGAAAAAACCAGTATCAAGCAACTGCATTTGAAATTCATTAGAAAATTAGATCACTTATTTACTGTTATAAATGAATACAATTAATCTATCTATCAATTGTAAACATAAGCTTGAAAAAAAATTAAAATTACAAAAATATGTTATCCATAGGTTCTTTTACCAAAATACAGAAAAGGAGTCATCAAGCACAGGTATTGAATTGCTTCACATAGACGCATATATATTTGATCTGGATTCAGTAGACTACCTGCTTCAAGTAGCATGACTCCTACATTGACCAATTCTCCAACATCACTTTCTGTGCTTTGTGAGAGCTTTTCACCTTCAATCCATTGTGTAAGAACCTTTCTAGAAGTATACTTTTCATATGTCTTCGGTACAACAACCTGCAACAAAATATTTACCGTGGTATCCTGTGATATTTGTGGCACAACTGAGAACTAAATAAGAATATCCAACTATTGAGAAATTATTTAGGTGCATTTATCTTACATAAGTAAAAAATAATTAAACATAAGGAAGTGTCTTGCAGCTCTACTATCACGAGATGCTAAATGGCTTGCAACATCAGTCGCAGCATTAACAGATAATTTACTATCGAGTTTTTCAAAACTCTAGTTATTAAGACATTTCATCCGGAAAGCAATATCCTCAAATTTTGCACCAATCTAATCCACGGAAAACTAATAACAAAATAAATCAAAATAACATACATACAGAAAGCTTATAAAAAAAAAAAAAACATACATACAGAAAAAAGTTTTTAAAAAAAAATTATAAATACAGAATAATTAAAAAAATATATAAAAAATAAAATAATAAATGAAAAAAAAAGGAAAGAGAGTGAGGCACTGACCGGCGACTGGCGGCAGAGGGGTGGAGACTGGCGTCGGCGACAGCAGCAGGCTAGGGCAAGCAGATCTGGCCCGAGGGAGAGGGCAGCGGCGGGTTGCGCAGGTGGAGGAGAGCGGCGGAGCGACTGGCGGAGGGACTTCACCATATCTGGATCGATTGTGGGGGAAGGGCACGCCAATAGAGAGAGAAGTAGGGGTGAGCAAATTTCGGTTCAAACCGAAAAATCGAACCAAACCGATTGAATTTTTTAATTTGGTTCGGTTTTTCGGTTCGGTTTCGGTTTTAAAAATAAGATTATTTCGGTTCGGTTTTGAAAGGAAAAAACCGAAAAAAAAACCAAACCGACCAAACTTGTATTAATATATGTTTTTTTTTTCATTTTTTACAAAAATAAACTTTATTTTTGTATTTTTTAATTCAATATAAAGGGGTTTAACTCAAATTAAATATATTTATATTTTTAATTTGAATTTTTTTATTTTAATTTTATGATTTGTAATTTTATATAATTTTTTTAATTATAATTTTAAAATTTCGGTTTTATCGGTTAACCGAACCAAACCGACCGAAAATATCGGTTCGGTTTGAGTTCGGTTATCACATAATTACGGTTCGGTTTCGTAAAATCTTATAATTTCAGTTTTCGGTTATTTAACCGAACCGACCGTTGCACACCCCTAAAGAGAAGAGTGGGAAAAAAATAAGTTGGGAAAAAGGGTATTTATGCGCTTACAAATAGCGACGGGCAAAACATCTGTCGCTATTTTACGACGGGAAACAAGTGCCTGCCGCTAATTAGGGAATGTATGTCCAAACCGTGACTAATTAGCGACGGTCTGTTTATTGAATTTATTGAAAATTTTTGATGGGAAAAATAATAAAAGAAAAGATATTCGGATACATACTTGTTGTAGCGCGGTAAATTTCGTTGCGGAAGCGTTACAAGGATCTCTTTTTATTGGTCACCAGTCTGGCTTTTACCCACTCGGGATAATAGCAGCTAGATCACAATCTAGAAGTCCCTGAAAGATTAACACAAAATAAAGTGAGTGGGAACAAGCAGCCTTGCGGCGTATAAGTTTTCTCGTTACCAAATTATGAGGACCTCACCTCTATTTATAGAGGTCCTAAAGGCTAGAGTCTTAACCCTGGTCTAACTCAGAATCCTTTCTGAGATAGGATTTGGTAATTTAATTTAGATTAAATAACTCAATTTAATCTTAATTGGAACTCAATCCAACATAGAGTCATGGGCGTATCCCAACTCTATCATCTCCCACTCGCACATGACGGAACACATTCCATATATAATCTTCAGTTATACAGACTAATAGATTGTGTGACCAGCATACCTCGAGAGCACTATTGCTATACACCTGTTAGGGATATACAGCTTCTCGAAAAGGCAATCCTTTGATTTCACGTATGCTTAACCCTAGACCACCTTCTCACAATCACCGTTTTGACTTATGATCTCATAAAACGTCATTCGTGTTCACTATTATGTGTCTACTCATAGAAACAATAATAGACATGTCGGTGAACCACGAATTCTTATGAATGTGATTAAAAGGTTATCTTCCTCTCTTACTATATGCCATCCATCATGATTCAACTCGCTTTTCTAGTTAGATCCGCCAGGCCTAAATTTTTCCCAGACCTCTTGGAGACTAACTAAGCTAGCCACATTGAACCATACTTCAGGGATAAGTTAAGGGTTCTAAGGGTCGATATATTAACAGGGTCTCACAATAGGGAAAGTTGAGATCAATTGTATTAAAATTCCCATCCCTTTGGTCACTTAAGCACACACGGTATAAAACATGTGTTATGGTGTTCCTTCCTTCCCTTAAAGGAGCGCATGTCACACATTTAAATAATGTGTATTTAATAAACACCATACAGAAGCGTAAGGCTGCGATGCACCGAAGCACCCAACTTTAGTTCGCTTACTTAAGAACTACTTCTGGCTTTTAAGACAGAACATGGTAGTTACACATAACTAACCATCGGATTCCATACGATCCTTATTTTGGATCTAAATCCAAAGCATACAACTTCATGTATGACTTTATCTTGTGCCTTAACAAGACCTATCTTGTAATTTCTGCAAGACGGCATTTTCATTTTGAACAGGCTCTCGAGCATACTCATTTGTTCAAAAATCGCCTCATCTTAGTCTTTGCCAACTTATCGACAAGACTAAGGTAAACACCCTTGTGAGTGGGCTACTTCTCTGTCTGACATGCTCAAACTCAAACAATTAACAGTAAATCTTCACATATTAAACATTCACACTCATGTATTGCCAACAATGAACTTTATTATTATTCATAAATAATAATGTTAATTGGATTACAAAAATAAAGTCAGTACACATCAAATTCTACGCAAACCCTGAATTCTAATGTGTCTCTCAAACACATCTTTCGTTAAAGGTTTAGTTAACGGATTTGCAATCATATCATGCGTAGATATGTACTGTAACTTCACATCTCCCCGTGCAACTACATCTCTTATATAATGACACTTTATGTCGATATGCTTAGTCCTACTATGAAATTTCGGATCTTTTGTGTAAGCTATCGATGATTGACTGTCACTATAGACTGTTACTTGTCCCTCCGAGGTAGTTACTCTTAAATGGTCCATCAACCATTTTAGCCAAACTGCCTCTTGTACTGCAGCTGCGGAAGCTACGAATTCAGCTTCCTTTGTTGATAAGGCTACATAGGTTTGTTTCTTGTTACTTCATGAGATGGTACCCTTGCCAAGCAAGAATATGAAACCTGAAGTGGATTTCCTCTCGTCCACATCTCCAGCCCAATCAGCATCAGTGTATCCTCTCAATTGTAGATCCTTACCTTCATAACAGAGAGAATAATCTGTTGTACCTTTGAGGTATCTAAGTATCCTCTTAACTGCTTTCCAATGTGCTTCGCCCGGGTTAGATTGATATCTACTTGCCATGCCCACTGCATAGCAAATATCAGTTCCTTATCCCGATTTTTGAAGCTCTTTCTTTTGTTCTGGTTGGAACTCATTCCACCAGAACGGGACTGTGCCACATGCACTTTAGCATTGACCTTAATCGATGCCAGTCTGTCCTCTTCAAGCTCCAAGTGACGTACGACATCCTCAAATGTCTTCACACTGTCCATATGAGTCAGTTGCATTTTCATATGCTCCCAACTCTTCGGTAAGGAACGGATGACAGCTTGCACCTGTTGCTCGTCGGTCAACTTATGACCATATTCACTAAGCTCGCTCATCATATTTTCCATCTCCCTGAGATATTTTCGCGTCGAATGATCAGCCTTCTTCTGATAAGTATCTGATAACTTCAATATAGTACTTAGTTTTGAGAGTGTTTTTATATGGTTTTTGGGTGTTTAGTTGTGTTTTTGTGTTAGGTCTTGTTTCCTTTAGGTTAATTTTACTAATCTTAGTCAAATTGGAATTTTGATGTATTATAGATAGTTTTTGATGGATTTTTATTTGTCTTTGCAGGTGAGGTTCTAGGTACATCACGGTCACAATGAAATTCATTGTGACCGTGACATAAAGAGAAGTGGAAGTCAGGAGCTGACCTAGATGGGTCACGGTCACAATGGATTTCATTGTGACCGTGACATAGCGAACGATTGGGCAGAATGCAAGTAGGAAGTATGTCACGGTGACAATGAATTTCATTGTCACCGTGACATAAAAATCATCAAGGCAGAATCAAAGCAGCACGTACCTCACGGTCACAATGGATTTCATTGTGACCGTGACATAATTATTTCCTAGACAGAAGTGAAACTTTGAAGACCTCACGGTGACAATGAAATTCATTGTCACCGTGACCCCTCTCCTGTGCGTGAAAGGAATTTGAAATTCTCGACTGGACACGGTGACAATGAATTTCATTGTCACCGTGACCCATCTGGAACTATAAAAACGCATTTTTCTCTTTGGTTAGGGTTCCGATTTTTTTAGTTAGTTTTTACCATTAGTTTTGGCAGCTGAGATTTTCTGAGTGATTTTGCAGTTCTAAACTTTAATCTTCATTCTTGCTTTGAGATTTTAATTAGAAATTGAGAGTAATTTTCATTAGATACATAGTTAATTTCCAGAGATAGTTAGTTTTCCAGTTTTTCCAGAATTTTGGTTTTATTCTCCATTAAAGATCTGAAGAAGAAGATTGAAGAACGTGGGATTTAACCGGGATTTCTACCTCAATGAATTTCTGGGTTTATTCTTTCCTTTATTCTTTTGAATTTGTAATGGATTGTGAGTAGTTTCTTAGTTGTTTGGGGGATCTCTAAACCCCTATCTTAGATGTGAACTCTAAACATATTTTGATATTCGATATATGAATGAAGGTTTATTTCACTGGTTATTATTGTCAAATCATGAGATGTATGATTTCAAGTTAATTTCCTGTTTTGATGAATGGATTAATTCATGTATCTTAATTGGTTATTGAATTGTATGATTAAATGTCATGATAATTTATCTTCAGATTTTCTGTCATGTTTGCTTAACATTCGGACTGCTCCGGAAGGGAATCCTTATGTGCATGTTTTCTTGGTTTAAGATTTGAGTGAAGAGTGAAATAATTAGGTTTTGGGTTGTTTGGCTCCGGAATGGGAAAGCAAACCGAACCTAGGAATTTAGACCCGTGATTAGGCTAGTTGTATGACTTGCTCCGGAATGGGACGTCATGTAATTAGAGTAGCTTGCTCCGGAATGGGAAGCTTGGGTTAAGAGGGTTATCCCAATTTCGTTCATATATGTTTTCTTTATGTGTTTTGATTCATATCTGGGTATGGGGTGGATGAGTGAACCTGAGCAACGTTTGTCTATTTTTGAATTCTTATGTTGTTAATTTTTCCGTCATTTAGTTTATTGCGATTATTGCCGTCAATTTAATTTAATTATTTCTGTTTGCTTATCTTGGTTATTTAAATTCTTTGTTTTTAATCAGTAGTTAATTCAATAAATTCAAACAATTGGGAATTCTTTAGCATACATTTGATTTTCATTACTCGCGCACACAGTCTCTTGGGTACGATAACTCGGAGTCTTAAAAATACTCCATTATATTACTTGTCGATTCAGTACACTTGCTGAGGTCGTGTCAGTATCAAACTTGATTGTTAAAGATTGGAGCTTAGTTAGAGTCACTCCTCCAAACTTCTCCCGCAAAGCGATCCACATATCCATTGCGTTCTGATACTTGCGAAATTGCTTAGTTATATCATCCTCCATAGCACTCAGGAGAATGAAACGAGCAGTGAAATTCTTTTTCTTCCATGCCAGATATACATCTCGGTCCCGCCTATGCTGGGCCGTGTTGCCATCCTCTGGTTCAGCCATAACCGAACTCAAGGTTTCAAGAGCCTCTTGCTCCTCTAGCACATACTGGATCTTCATGCTCCAGATTTCATAATTGTGCCATTTAATTTCAAGTCTTTATTTAATTCAGCGATAATTGATTTGGAAGCAGATGCCATTTGTATCCTCTAATTCAAATGGAACAAAGTTGCACGTTATTAGTGGGAGATTAGGCAATACATGCAATTTACTATACACCTGAAATAATAACCTAATAAAGTTTTCTATTAGACTCAAATTCGAAAAGGATATTTAGAGTACAAATTACCTTCTAAGTTCTAATGTCCAACTTCATAGATTAAGATTTCATGCATAGTAAATCAGAATTATTGAATTATTTAAGTTCTTAAACTTTTGAGGGATATTTTATTGGTTTTTATTTTATTAAGCCTCTACTTAATAAACATGCAAACATTTTACTCATAAAATATTGCAAGGGCAATTAACATTTTAAAATAAACACATTTATTAAAAAAAATAATTAAAAGCCATAAAGAATAAACTCATTCATTCAACCAATAAATAAATCCAATAATTCTCAAATAAGACACACATGTCAAATAATAATAATAATAATAATAGGAAACATAAATCCTATAAAATCAAACGCTAACTATAATTGACACTCATGCCAACTAATCTAGAAAACTAGATCTCCTCAAGACCTTTACTGACACGGGGACCGATTCTTTGACCAACTTCATCAACTCATAAGGTAACTCATAAGTTCGCTGATGAAGCCATGGACGGTGCACTTTACGTCCGCTTCTCAATTGCATCACAGATGGAATGTTGCTCCTCAACACTCCTCTTTTGGCAACTCTAGCCAAAAAATGGATGATAGATTTCTTATAAACTCTATCTCCTATGTACCAAGTAATTTCCAAAAGCTCCCTCAGGACTAGATGATATTCAAAAGATTTAACCAACGCTTTGATTTTATCTCTGTCATCCCTTCCTAAGCTTAAACCTCCAATCCAAATGCACACCTGCATTTGTTCATGCATAGTCAATATATGACACACTATAGCATCAATATCATCAGCTCGAATATTCCTCCGCATTCTCATTTCGCTTAGTGAACGCACTCTTGCATTTCTTAAAGCAATCCCATGCGGGGTTTTAGGAATCATAGGTGTCCTTATCATCATTTCTGAAACACATTACAGAAATTCAAATGGTTAATACACTCATGTATAAACACATATGATTGAAACACATTTCAATCAACAAATAAGGATAAAAAACCATATAAAAAATTTTTCAAAATATTTTAAAAATAGAAAACTCATTTTCCATAATTATGTTATAATATTTATTTCAAAAATAAACAAAAATATTTTATGTTCATCAAAAAATTTTAAAAAATAGACCAAAAATCAGAAATATTATGAAAAATATTTTCGCAAGAAAATAGAGCTGATTTGGAGGCCGGAGAAGCCCCCACGCGTCGACATGCGCCGACGAGAGGGTGGGGGACGCGCTCACGCGCGTCTTCCCCTGGCCGGACACGTGTCAACACCACAGTGTGACACGTGTCCGACTCTTATTGGTCCACGTGGTGCCCACATGGCACTATGTGGACACGTGTCATGCCACGTGGCAGTGACATGGCTTGACACATGGCAGACGCTGATTGCTACACGTAGACGATGATAACACGTTATCATGACACGTGGCAGGTCCCAGCCTTGCCACGTGTCGACCCCCTAGTGGTCCACCTGACGCCCACGTGACACCAGGGGACACGTCAGATCCACATGGCATGACCTCAATCTGCCACGTGGCTCACGATGATTGGGCCATGTGTCAAGGACGTGCCATTCCTTGACACATGTTTGTGCGCGTGTGGGCCACCGCCCACTCGCACGCGCCCAACGTGTGGTGGCGCGTGCAAGCCACGCGCCACCTTCCCGGCTGATTTAGCTCTCCGGATTTCGGCCGGCCGGGGGTTTTCGGGGTCTGTGAACACAGCGGAATGGTCAAAACAAAAAATCCCAATTTCTAGACTAGCGTTTCGAATATTCAATTTTATCCCTCGGGTTTCGGTGTACACATACACGGAATTGAGCCAAAATATACACGCATATATATTTTTCACACAAAAAATAAATTTTTTATTGCGTTTTATGCTTCCTAAATCTACAAATTTTACTCATAAAATTTTAGATCAATTTTTAAGCCGCATGCCAGGACGCAATAAAACGTGGCTCTGATACCAATGATGGGAAAAATAATAAAAGAAGAGATATTCGGATACATACTTGTTGTAACGCGGTAAATCTCGTTGTGGAAGCGTTACAAGGATCTCCTTTTATTGGTAACCGGTCTGGCTTTTATCCACTCGGGATAATAGCAGCTAGATCACAATCTAGAAGTCCCTGAAAGATTAACACAAAATAAAGTGAGTGGGAACAAGCAGCCTTGCGGCGTAGAAGTTTTCTCGTTACCAAATTATGAGGACCTCACCTCTATTTATAGAGGTCCTAAAGGCTAGAGTTTTAACCCTAGTCTAACTCAGAATCCTTTCTGAGATAGGATTTGGTAATTTAATTTAGATTAAATAACTCAATTTAATCTTAATTGGAACTCAATCCAATATAGAGTCATGGGCGTATCCCAACTCTATCATTTTTCATACATTAATATTTTTAATTGTATTTAGGAAAAAGCAATTATGCGTGTGCAGCATAAACTATTAAAAAATATAGTCAAGTTTAGGACTAAAAGTTCATGTTATATGACAATTATTTGTTAATTAATATTAATGAAAGAGATTTTCATATATCATTGAACTTGGAGATCACAATTACAAATAGCAGAAATAAAGTTTAGTGGCAGATTTACAACAAAATCATAAAAAGAAATACATAATTTCTTCGCTTAATTTAGAAATAAATAATTAAAAATGCAATAAATCTTATTATAACTCAATTAAGGCAATATAGCCTCACATGGTACTTCTAGATCCAGTTTTGACTCCATCTCCATCTTTTAAAATTGCTCCTAAATGGAGAGCGAGATCTTTAAACAGACAATTACTCATAATTCATATTAATTTGAATGTTTCATCTTGAAATGAAAATTAGGCCAATAATATTGTTTTATATATCTATGAAGGATCACTTAGTAAGAGAAATAATAGAATAATTTTTAAGGATATCCGTATAGATTTACACATCATAATTATAAAGTACTTTTTGCCATATTTCCTATTGAAAATTATAGTACTTCTGTAGAGAGAAATAGAAAGAAAATGAATATTTTACCTGTGTAGCTTGATGTACATGAAACTTCTATTTATTTAGGCTTTCATTTATGAATTGCAATTTTCATTAATATTTGATGACAGTTTGAATTTCTAGCTCTCCAATCGGAGAAAATCACCTGAAAAACACGAGATCCGGATAGTTTTTGACAAGAAAAGACTCCGACGGTCAAGTCAAAAAACTGATAAGAAATATAACTGATTTATTGAGAAAATTTCCAAAGAGCTCAACATATCTTAATTCTTCCTTTTATAGAGTTTTTTTTCCCTATCAGAAATAGGAAACAAATTCTGAATAGGAGAGAACTATTCTGAATCATTGATTGGTGCTCGATTCTCGATTTGCAGGAATTTTATTAAATGGCTCCAGATAGTTTTCATTATAACGAGATTAGGATCTTCTGAATATCCCGAGGATCTCCACTAATAATAACTTTCCGAATGTCCATTCCGAGCTGTTGAGATAAGCCAAGCTACAGACGTGAAAAATATCCGGATGTGCTCAATTATCGGACTCATGGATAAAGTGTCCGGCTATCACAAGTCTCCCCTGGTGTATGACATTTATGTCACATATTTAGGCGGCAATTCAAATTGAAAAAGGTAACGGCCAAGCATGTGGCGCATTAAAAGTTCATGATGACGGGACCAGCTGGCATCTCGTTTGACGTGTCCAGATGGCGGGAGCAATTATAAAAGGAGAGAGACGCTTCGGATTCCGCACTGGTGTCATGACGCGCTTCGACTTCCACGCTAAAAGTTATGATGGCTGATACAGCCACTCATTTGCAACTGCGTGTTTGTTTTTTAGTGGATCATATCTGCTATATATAACTCTTCTTTTCACTATTTTTGCCTTTGCTCAAAGGGTTACTTTTCATTACCTTACTCTCCCGTCTTCTATTCTCGTTGATTCCAGTTCTCTTTTTTTCAAATTCAGCATCTTCATCATCCTTTCGATTCTCAATCCCTTGTCTAGCTCTTTAAGCGAGTTGGATTTCATTTAACTTGAATTTTCTCTCTCCTTCCGCTTAGATAAACTATTTTCAGGTTAGTATTTTCTTCTTCTTTTTCTTCCAATGGGTTCATCTGAAAGTTCCAGTGAGAGAGTGAGAGTGGAGGAAGGGCTTCTCGATGACAGCCCTCTCGGGTCCCCTAGTACCAGCCAGCCAAAGCGGGGAGGAAGGAGAGAACCCAGGAGACTTCCCTGAGTAGAAAGTATTAGCCTTGCTGTAAAAAATAGAGAAATGGTTGAGCTTCATAACCGTCTAGGCATCCCTTATAGTTACAGGATCCGAGCTCCTAGGGCCAACATCTGAGCCAACACAAAATTCTCTCACAAAAGGACCATAATTGTTATTGAGGCACACTTTAAAATTGGGATGAGCCTTCCCTCACCAGATTCGAAATCGATTTCATGAACCACTACGGGCTGACAATTGGCAAAGTTCATCCCAACTTGGCGAACTATTTTAGAGCTATAGATGTGGGCTGCCGAACACAACGTTGACCTTACCCTTCGACTTTTCTAGGCTACTCATTTGGTGGGACTCCGAATAGCCACAAAGGATCACAATTATATCCAAGCCCGTGTTTGCTATGGTCTTTTCTCTGGGAACCTGGAGTCCTTGAAGAATTGGAAAGACTGTTTCTTCATCGTAGAAAGCGACTATGAGTTCGATTTTTGAAGTACGTGGGGCCGATTTGTCAACGAGAACGACAACCCCTTGTATCTTTCTAATGAGGAGGAGATGACCCTAGCTCGGTGGAAATAGCTGGCTCAAAATAAGAGAGATATCAACGAGCAGCTTTAGCTAGGAATAGTTGTGAAAGAATCGTCCCGACCACATAAAAAAGGTAGACTCTTTTAATCTTCTTCTATTCTAATATTTTCTCATTGTTTGCTTTGTTGCAGGCATGAAGAGAGTTGACCGACCTAGCATGGCCGAAATGATGAAGGCTAAAAGGCAGAAGGCTCAAACAAGTTAGGTGCCTGTCGCAGCTCCACAAGAAGCCAACATTATGGTATTTCTCACATGTCAGTCACTCTGGCCCCGAGCTCAATTCCAATAGAGGTGCTAGGTGACATTCCACCTTAAACACACACGGTTGAAGCTCACTCGACCGAAATAAATCCATGCCCTAGACCTCTTTCTCCGCAGGACACTGCTGAAGCAGGAATGTTTGCTTTGAGGTCATTTGAAAAGAAGGATATAAAAGCTCTTGCTGATGAGCTATCTCAATTTTAGGGGAAGCAGGGGGACGTTTACTCCCAGGATAACCCTGCCTTCAATGATTTCATCCATCAGCTGGCCTGCGTTCTGAGGGAGGTCGCCCTGCTAATGAAATTAAATGCTGAGGATCTGAGTTTTGCCATAAAGAGGCATCAAATAGAGGTGAATTCCCCTATTTTATTTTTGTCCTATTTTGACAAATATTGCTTACATTCTAGATCTTCATTTGTTACTTTATAGGGATCTATACTAGGTGGGGCTATCATTGCCAAAATGGACAGGCTAATTATGGCTTGTAAGAGAGAGATGCAGTCTGTGGTCGGGCATCATTTTCGAGCTAATGCTGCTGAGAGCATATTATTCGATTGTGAGAAGAGGGCTTTGGAGGCTGAAGCCAAGGCAACTAACTTGAATAAAGTTGCTGAAGCTGAGGAAAGAGCGGATGCTATTGAGAGGAGAAAAGCCAAAGCATAGGCCAAGCTAGCAGAGGCAAAAAAGGAGAAAACCAACCTGGAAGAGAAATATTCCGATCTGGAGTACAAGTCATTGGACTTGGCTGTCGACAAGTGCCTGGCCTTTAATCAAAAACTTTCTACAGCTGTTAAAGGGCGTTACCCAGATACGGACTGGTCGTGGCTAGATGAAGTGTATCCAGATGAATAAGCCGAACTCCTTATATTGTTTTTTCTTTTTATTTCATCTTTGTAATATTTTTCAACTTAATAAAATTAGCATTTATTTGGTTTAATAGATGGTTACTTTGAATTACCATTACCATTAACCACATTCTTCGAGCACTTTAATACCCAAGTGCTAAATAATAGAGGAGTACTTCTATTATAAATAACAAGTACTTGTTGATTTATCTGCGCAATAACACAAAATAAATGACGATATAGCCGAACAATGTAATGCACTGAATTTTGATTAAGGAATTCCTTTATTGATATAATTGATAATACAATTGATTGAATGGCGATATAGCTGAACTAAGCGATAAACAATAGAATCAGAAATGCTCGAATGGCAATACTGTCAAATGAGCAATTGTCTTGGAGTGGAATGCTTAGTGGCGAAACTGCCGAACTTGAGTGATTGTTCACTAATAATACAATTTTAAGTTTCAAATGTTCCATGAGTGGGGAAGTATTCTTCCTGAAGAGTCCTTCAATCTGTAGGCTCCACCTTTGACTTCATGTATCAGGTACAGACCTTCCCAATTTGGGCTAAGTTTTCCCACTCCTGCGGCCGTCTAGGCTGCAACCACCTTCTTAAGAAAGAGTTGTCCAATTCTGAATGATCTCAGCTTGAGATTTCGATCGTGATAAGATGACATGCATTGTTTGTATGCTGCCGATTGTATTTGGGAAAACTCCCTTTGTTATTCTAGCCGGTCTAGCTAATACAGTAGACTTGCTTCATTTTCGCCAGCATCAAACCTTGATGTTCAGATATTCGAGATACTGATCTCACATGGAATAATAGCCTCCATCCTGTATGTGAGGGAGAAGGGAGTTGCTCCAATCTTCATTCTTGGACAAGTTCGGTAGGCCCAGAGAACATTATTCAATTTGTCGACCTAGAGGCCATTTACCGAATCAAGTCTTTTCTTTAGCCCTGCCAGTATGGTTCGGTTGGTTACCTCGGTCATACCATTTGATTGGGGGTGGTATACCAAAGTAAAGTAGAGTTGAATTTTTAATTCCGAATAGTAGCTCTTAAATGCTGAACAATCGAACTATTTACTATTGTTAGTGATGATGGCATGTAGAATTCCAAACCTTGTGATAATAGACTTCTGGACAAACTTGATTATATTTGTGGGAGTGATGGTGGCTAGGGGTTCTGCTTCAACCCACTTGGTGAAATGATCAACTGCCACAACAAGAAACTTTCGCTACTCGGTAGCTAAAGGAAAAGGGCCTAGAATATCGATACCCCACTGAGCGAATGGCCAAGGGCTATGAATGAGAACCTGATAGCTTAACTTCTGATGTGTTATATTACCGAACCGTTGGCATTTGTCGCATTTTTGGACGAGCTCCTTGGCATCTTTCTCCATACTATGCCAATAATATCCCTGTAACAAAGCCTTCTGAGCTACTGCTTTGTGCGCTTTCATGTGCATCACAGATACCTTCATGGATTTCTCTAGGCACATAATCACCCTCATCCGTGCTCAAACACAGTGTCTAAGGGGCTAAAAAAGATTGCCTATACAGCTTGTCTTCCAAGATTGTATAGCGACTGGATCGCCGAACAACCTTTCGAGCTTGAACCTGGTCTTCAAGCAGAACTTCATGCTCAGATATTGGTAAATTGGTAATCACCACCCGTTTATTGGTTCCTGCAATTGGACCTTGTAGGTCTCGTAAGTGGGTGCCGACAGGACTGACCAGATGATGTCCACTGAGGATGTTCGGTTCTAAAGGCAAGCCTGTTTTACCAAGGCATCAGCTTCTTCGTTCTCTGCCCGTGGTATCTGCTGGATCGACCATGTGCACCCCCGTTTCTCTAATTGAGAGAAGAGAGCAGCAATCAACTCTCTGTATCAGACCATCATCTGTTCCTTTACCTCAAATATTTTAAGCATCTGGCTGATAATTAATTGCGAGTATGAAAAATAGCCAATGAATCTGGTTTTACCTCAATGGTGAGCTGTAATCCAAAACTAAGAGCTTCATACTCCGTGACATTGTTAGAGGTTGGAAATGCTATATGTGCCATCCCTCTGATTGTTATCCTTCCCAGCCCGATAAGGATCACTCTAGCCCCAGCCCCTATTGATGAAGATGCTTTATCAACAAAAAAATTCCAAGAACAAGCAATCGGCTCTGGTGGTGAGGAATGTAATTCGCTACAAAGTCAGCCAGAACCTGAGCATTCATTGAAGAGCGAGTCTCATACCGAACATCCAACTCACCCAAATGAACTGCCCATTCTATAACCCTTCCAGATGTTTTCGGTGTTTGGAGTACCTTTTTAAGGTTTGTGTTTGTTCGAACCACCATAATGTGCCCCTAAAAATATGGCCAAAGTTTAATGGCTGATGTAACCAATGTGAAGGCTAACTGTTCTAATATGGGGTACCTTAGCTCAGCACCCTTCATCACCTTACTGGTATAATAGATCAAAAACTGCTGGCTAGCCTCTTCTCTGATCAGAACTGAACCGATGGCCTCGAATGAAACTGCCAGGTACATGTATAATGTTTCGCCTAACTGTGGCCTACTTAGCAGTGGCGGCGTGCTAAGGAATTGTTTTAATTCTTCAAAAGTCTTATGACAATCTAGAATCCACTCAAAGTTCTTCACCTTTTAAAGAGCACTGTAAAATGGGGGACAGCGTTTAGCTGAATAAGAGATAAATCGGCAAAGGGTTGTTACCTTTCCATTGAGTTTCTGCACCTCCCTGACTGACTTTGGTGGTTCCATATCCAGAATAGCTTGGATCTTTACTTGGTCTCTATCCCTCTTTTTGAGATCATGAATCCCTGGAATTTCCCGGACTGCACCCCAAAAGCACACTTATCTGGGTTGAGCTTGAGACCAAACTTCCTGAGGGTTATGAAAGTCTCTATAAGCTCGATTGGCAGATCCTCTAATGCCTTGCTCTTGACTATCATGTCAATTATATATACCTCTATGTTTCTTTCGAGCTGGTTGGCGAACAACTTGTTCATCAGTCCCTAATATGTAGCGCTGGCATTCTTGAGCCCAAACGATATGACTCAAAAATAGTATATTGCCCAGTGCATGATAAATGCAGTTTTCTCTTTTTGAGCCGATCCATAGGTATCTGGTGATAACCAGCATAAGCGTTTAAAAAGGTATATTCTTCAAATTCGGCTGTGGAGTCAATTAAGAGGTCTATGTTGGGTAGCAGGTAGCTATCCTTACGGCAAGCCTTGTTAAGATCCGTGAAGTCTGCGCACATCCTCCACTTTCTGCTAGATTTCTTTACCAATGCCACATTTCACAGCTAGTTCGGGTATAGAACTTCCCGTATGAATCCATTCTTCAATAAGGTATCTGTGACGCACACCGGACCAGTAAGGCCCTCATTAAACCCGCTTTTAGGATTCGAGGGATTGGTTCGCGTCTTTTTTTTTTGATCTTGGGTTACACGAGATATTTTGAAATCCCCTATCCAATAGAATATTGGGAGGTTCATCTAATCCCATGAAACCTTTAGGCACCTTTGAGGTATTTTGGAGTCGCCACCCAATTTACAAGCAATTGGGAAAGGTTATCTAACGTCGGGGGTCTTTAAACCAGAGAAGGTGTTCGGAACTTCACTATTATTCATGCCTTAAGTTAAGTTTATAAATGAGTTTTTAACAAAATGAAATTCCATCTCTCATCTCACGTGATCATGCAATAAATTTAAAGCACATTTCAATCACATCGGAAAGCGATAAAAAAGGCATAAAATAAAGCAATAAATAAACTACAAGAAAAATCTGGGACAGAACAATCCCCAAAAATAAAGAAAGCATAAATAAAATAAAAGGATAAACTTCCCCAAAAATTAATTACAAGAGCCCAAAATGAATAAATAAATAACTGCATCACAAAAATAAGAATAATAAAATGCATCATACATAAATCGGGATATTTATTAAATTTTAGGAACATTGGTTCCTTTGATTAATCCTAAAAGAACTTGGAGAATTATTTTTGGGCATTGATTGAGAAAACCGGGATGAGTGATCCCATTTTATGAAAATCAATTCTCCATTTGAAAGTGAGATTTTATTGGTTAAAAATAGGACATTGGTCCATTTTATTAGAAAAATCCCAATTTTAATTATTGTAGAAAAACCTGAATTTTCATAATAAAAACGGATCCAAAATACATTTTACATGCAACATACTAAATAATAAAATAGGAAAAATACAAGAATTAAAGAATGCAAACCAAACTTTGAAGGCTTTTAATCCTCGATTCTCCAACTCGCCCATGTGTAACACTCAAATAAAAAAAGGACAAGTATTGCAACCAAAAAAGAAAAAAGAGAATTAAAGTTAGTAGTTAAATAAAATAAAAAAAATGAATTAAAAACGAAATACATAAAATAAATAAGGAACCCAATTAAATTAAATGAATCCCATTAACAAATATTTTAATTAATCCAACCAAGTAAATAAATCAAATAAATAAAAGGATAAATGAATAAATGAATAAAATAATAATGTGTGGGCCAAGTAAGTTGGAATTATAAGAGAAAGTAATGCAAAATGGCCACTGTTCACGTGAATGCATGCATGAGGAATGAAAACAATTCAAACAATTTCATTTAGTTGGCAAAATAGGATTATTGGGTTAAAGATGCAAAATTAGCATGATTAAATTAATTATTTACATGTTAAACACAATAAACATAAATATTTACATGGGAAAAAGATCAACAAAAATAAATTAATTAATTACATGTCAAAATAATACATGTTAAGAATAATAAGAAAAATAAGAGATCAAGACATGTTAAGACTAATAAAAAAAAATCAAAGCATGTTAAGGAACTAAGACAAAATAAATTAATTGATTACATGTTAGAAATAAAAAAATCATGGCAAAAGAAATTAATTGATTACATGTTAGAAATAAAATCAATAGAACAATATTTACATGAACAAAATAATAAAAAATAATAGAATAAGATAAAAAGAAAATAATTAATTCGGAGCCCAGAAAATTTACCCTCGGATTTGGATTCAATGATGATTTCCTTGGAAAATTCCTCAAATAGATGATTTAGCAATGAAATTAATCCCTTTTGTTTATAGAGAAAACAAAGAAATTAATTTGGATGCTTAAAAGATTGAAAATTGATTTGAAAGTGAAAATTGATTCCTTTTGTTTATGGAGAAAGCAAAGAAATTAATTAGAGTGATGAAGAATTGAAACTTCAATTTTCAATCTCAATTAATTCTTGTTAATGGAAAAAATAGAAGTCTGAAATTTCGAAGAAAAATCAAAGAAGAAGAAAAGAACCAGCTCTCAAAAATCTGATGTGAAAAATAATGGAGGCTCCTCTCCTTAGGTTTTTTCATCTCAAAATATTTATATGATGGAAAAATAAAACCCTAATTCTATTAGGAAAAGAAATTTGATTTTAATTCAATTTCCTGCCCTTTTTTAATGATAAAATCAGCTTTTATTTATTAATTATCTAAAAAAATGTTTTAAAATTTAATTTGAACTCAAAAACCTCAATTTGGGTGAAAAAACACGTTTTGGGGCAAAAAACAGCGCAAATCGGCGAGAATGGGCGTGCAGGGGCGAGCTGGCGCGCGGTGCACCGCGGAAAGGGCGCAGGAGCGTGCGCGGCGCTCCGTGCGAGCGCACGCAGCGCTGGGGGCGCTCGCCCCCAGCGCGCCGCGGCTGCCGCAAGGCGCCCGAACTTTTTTTTAAAAAAATTTTAGATTGAAACTTTTTGAGATAAAATTAATACTTCCAAACTCATTTTTTATTTTTAATTTTTAAAATATATATTTTTTATTCTTTATTCTTTTATTCCTTAAAAAGCAAATTTTCACTAGAAAATCATCACTTCTAATATTTTTGCCTTTGAACGGGCATCTAATCATCATTGGGTAACCCTGGTCTTGGCTGCCTCGGGACCCGGTATTTACAGTTCCCCCAGTTTTGGGGAAAATAGTGCATGGATGCCTAGGTGAGCCCAAAATTCAGAGAAAGAAAAGAGAAACGCGTACCTGAGGCAGCTGTCTTCCCGGTCTGAATGGAGTTGTTCGGGGTAGTTACCGTTTGTCTGTTGACGTGTTAACCCTTGTTGCTGTGGCATCTAACCTGTATGGTGTCTAGCCTTTTGTTCGTTTCGGCATTTAACCTGTGCAGTGTCTAGCCTTGGTCATTTTGGCATCTAACCTGTGCGGTGTCTAGCCTTGGTCGGATCGGTATCTAACCTATGCGGTGTCTAGCCTTGGTCATTTCGGCATCTAACCTGTGTCGTGTCTAGCCTCAATCAGATTGGCATCTAACCTGTGTGGTGTCTAGCTTTGGTCGTTTCGGCATCTAACCTGTGCGGTGTCTAGCCTTAGTTGGATCGGCATCTAACCTGTGCGGTGTCTAGCCTTGGCCGTTTCGGCATCTAGCCTATGCGGTGTCTAGCCTTAGTCGGATTGGTATCTAACCTGTGCGGTGTCTAGCCTTGATCGTTTCGGCATCTAACCTGTGTGGTGTCTAGCCTAAGTCGGATTGGCATCTAACCGGTGCGTTTTCTAGCCTTGGTCGTGTCGGCATCTAACCTGTGCGGTGTCTAGCCTTGGTCATTTCGGCATCTAACCTGTGCGGTGTCTAGCCTTGGTCGGGTCGGCATCTAACCTATGCGGTGTCTAGCCTCAGTCGGATTGGCATCTAACCTGTGCGGTGTCTAGCCTTGGTCGTTTCAGCATCTAACCTGTGCGGTGTCTAGCCTCAGTCAGATCGGCATCTAACCTGTGCGGCTACCTCTTAAGAGGACCTGGAGATTAGCACTTGGTAAACTTCATCTCGATCTGATTGCTAAGCACGGGGTGAATGCTTACATTGTGCCGAAGTCGACCTTAATTGGCTCTTGCGTGTGCAGTCTTTATTTGAACTTTTCCTGCAAAGTCATGTGCGCTGGAATACATGTGTGTATGTGAAAAGTTATATGCGAATGTTTACAAGTGAACTGCATGACATGAAATGCATGCGAAGGTGAATAGGCTGAGTTTTGAGTGGTTAGGGGTCCACTGAAGGTACAGCTTGGCCATTCGCCTTGTTCGATGCCTCTCAGCGACCCGTGCACATCTCTGCCCCCTGGTCAAAGAGCAATTTGCCCCCAAGGCCTTAACTCGCATCCTGAATTGTGCAATATTTGCTGGAAGGGGAAACATGTGGGCTGCCTTATCCCTCCATACACTGTTGGTCATTTATTAAAGGTAGTGCGTCCCTCGTGGATTTTCACATTAGCTTTTCTTAGCGGGAAATGCGTCTTTTTCGGATTTTCACATAACCCTGTGCCTAATTTTTGCCTGGAATGGACCCAACCCATTTCAAAGGCTTTTATTCTCTTTTTTTTCTTTTTGAAGGACAGACTGCCTGTTCCCAGGTTTTCACCCTGCCCTTTGGCCTAACTTTTGCTTAGAGAGCCAGTCGCGGTTTTCATCTCTAACGGACTTCCTTTTTTTTTTTTGAGACTCTCCTACCTTTCAGGTACAGCTGCAAGGAAAGTTAAGGTTATTGACAGAACCACCTCCTAGGGTGATCGATGAATACTCACCGGTGCACCTTTTTTCTTAGACAGAGGACATATCAGTTCCCATGAAGGTTTTATATGGATAGCCACATTGGCAGATGGAGATATCAGCTTTACGATCCCCTGGCTATGTTTTGACTACGTGACCTGGTATAGGTCTTCAGGATATGTTCCCTTATGTGGGCTTCACAGGGCCTCCTTTTACATCACAACTTGCTGCATTCATCTGTTTGGAGGGTATTAGACTATTTTAACTCCGCCTCTGGCTTTCCATGGTGGGCTCTTAACTTTGGCATTCACTATTGGCTACCTGCGGACTTTGGGCACAGTTACCTTTGAGTACAACGATCTCGAAGGCTGAAGATTTTGATTTTACCCACTCGTCAAAATACAAGAGATGGGTGACTAGCCCCGCTGTTGACAACAGGATTAGCTAGCTTAAACGTCTAACCGAATAAACACAGTTAAAAATAGATTTTGGATAATGACAATTTATTTTTACTTTTTGTAAAAGAACTAGACAATCACGAAAAGTGCAAACTGAATCTTTTATTGCAAATTTATGAATATTTCTATATAATTTCAATACATATGATCATTTATTGACGAAAATTCAAAAACACAAAACCGCACTTAATCTTAGGATGGATTTTGCAAGCGTCAAACTCTTGTTATCAATCAGGCCTCTCGGGTTTTCATGATTGAATATTTTCTCTCAGCCCTTAATTTTTGTCCAGAGTGCCTTTTTTCGGTTTTCACCCTGATAGGGCGCCCAATTTTAGCAAGGCACCCTTTTTTCGGTTTTCGACCCGCAGGGCAAGTTATTCTCTTCTTTTGATTTTAGTCTTAGCCATGAAACCTTTTTAATCTGTCAATATTGATCGGCTCCTTGAACTCGTTCCCATCACTGTCTATTAAAATGGTCGCCCCTTTTGACAATAGCTTCTTTAACACAAATGGATCTTCCCACATTGGCCTAAATTTTCCCCGAATGTCTGGTACCCCTGGTCTTATCTGTTTGAAAACCAGATCTCCTTCTTTTAGTGGATGCTTTCTAACCTTTTTTCCGAATGACTGGGCTAATCTCTTTTGTAAACCTGGTTGTGATAGTAGGCTCGCAACCTATTCTCATCCAGCAAGTTCAACTGCAGTAATCTCTGCTGGGCCCATTCTATTTCTGGAATTTCGGCTTCCATAACGACTCTCAAATATCTGAGCTCAATTTCAACTGGTAGAACCGCCTCTGATCCATACACTAAAGAAAATGGCGTTACGCCTGTCGATGTTCTGATGGTGGTTCTGTAACCCCATAGTGCAAAAGGTAACTTTTCTGCCCAGTCTTTGTAATTCTGCACCATCTTAGCAAAAATTTTCTTGACATTTTTGTTGGCTGCTTCAACTGCTCCATTGGCTTGAGGTCGGTAAGGGGAGGACTTATGGTGTTGTATCCCATACTTCTGCAGTACCCGTTTAGTTTCAGACAAGAATTGTACCCCATTGTCAGACACAATATGATGTGGGAGACCATATCTGCATATCAAATTCCGTTTAATGAACTTAGCCATGTCCCTCGCATCGACCTTCTTAAAAGATTCTGCCTCGACCTATTTGGTAAAGTAATCGATGGCGACTATAATGAACCTGTGCCCATTAGAGGTGGTAGGGCGTATCTCCCCTATAATATCTATGTCCTAAGCTGCAAATGGCCATGGCGAGGATAGGTTATGTAATTCTGACACTGGCACATGCCTCGAGTCTACGTATTGTTGACACAGCTGACATTGTTTTACATACTTTGAGCAATCTGCATCCATAGTGATCCAATAGAACCCTTGGCGCATGATTTTCTTTGCTAAGAATAAACCATTCATGTGAGTACCACAAATACCGGCATGGACTTCCTCCATAACCTTCCTAGCGTCATGCTCTGCTATGCATCTCAACTGAATGCCATTTGCCTGTCTCTTGTAAAGCACACCATCTACACTGAGGAATTGGTTGGACAGCTTTCTAATCATCCTTCGATCCTTTTCAGAAGCTTCTTCTGGGAATACCGACCTCTCCGGGTAATTCTGAATGTCATAGTACCAAGGTTTTCTATCAGTGGCTTCGACACCCATCACCTGTTCATACTCAAAGTAAGGCTTCTGTGAACTCGAAATCAACACGGGCTTCATAACCACTCCTTCCGGGTTATCCCAAATGGACACCAGGGTTGCAAGTGCATCAGCTAACTGATTCTCCTCTCTAGGGACAAAATAAAAGGTACAAGTTTCAAACTGGCCGCTTAACATGCGAAGGTGCCTTAGGTATGGTACTAATCTTTCTTCTTTGACAGACCACTCTCCTCGAATCTGATGGATCACCAAAGATGAATCTCCAAAGACTTTCGCAGACTTTGCCCCCAAGGCCAAAAGAGCCTCCAATCCAAAGACACACGCTTCATACTCGGACTCATTGTAAGTGGCTTTGTACCTCAACTTCTTAGCCAGTGGTAATTGTTCACCATCCGGAGTTATCAAAATGATCCCTACACCTGCCCCCTTACTATTAACTGCTCCGTCAAAATACATCTGCCATCCCTGAACTGCAATGGCCATGACATCCTCATATGTGAAATTATACTCAACTAGTTCTCCTTCAATAGGGTGATTAGCTAGGAATTCAGCTACAACTCTCCCTTTAATGGTTTTCCTAGTGATGTATTCTACATCGAATACTTGGAGCAGTATCAACCACCTACCCATCTTTCTAAGCAAGGAAGGTGCCTGCTGGAGGTATCTCAAAGGATTCTGTTTAGCAACTGCCTGAACCCTGAATGAGTGGAAATAGTGTCTCAGTTTTTTCGAGGCCCAAATTACTACCAAGCAAATATTCTCTAATTTAACATATTTGGCTTCATATGGCAGGAATTTCTTGCTAAGGTAATAAACAGCGAACTCCACCCCAAATTCATCCTCCTGAGCCATCATGGCACCCACTGAACAGTCTTCTATCGCCAGGCACAAGAGTAGTGGCTTGGCACGACATGGTGGTCTTAAGACCGGGGGATTCTGAAGATAATCCTTAATAGTATCAAAAGCCAATTGACAATCGCTATTCCACACTACCGGCTGATTCTTCCTGAGGAGCTTGAAGATGGGCTCACATATTGAAGCTGGTTTGGCAATAAATCGGCTGATGTGCTGAAGCTTTCCCAGGAAACTCCTAACTTCTTTTTCTTTCTGGGGCACGGGCATCTCTCTAATTGCTCTGATCATATTCGGGTCCACTTCAATTCCTCTTTGACTTACTACATGGCCTAATAGCTTACCCGAGGTAACTCCAAAGATACACTTCTTATGATTGAGGCGCAGATTGTACTTATCAATCATTTGGAAGAACTTTTCCAAAGCCTCGAAGTGACCTTCCCTGGTAGCGGACTTAATCATCATATCATCTACATATATCTCCACTTCCTTGTGAATCAAGTCATCAAGAATCTTGGTAGCCATCCTTTGATAAGTCGCGCCAGCATTTTTTAGGCCAAACAGCATGACCCGATAAGCAAATGTACCCCGTTCGGTGATAAAAGCTGTCTTAATCCAATCTACAGTTCTGTTGAGGATCTGATTATATCCAACATAACCGTCTACAAAGCTGTACATCATGCTAGAAGCTGCACTATCTATTAAGACGTTGATATGGGGCAGAGGGAAATCATCTTTGGGATAGGCCTTGTTCAAATCCTGATAATCCACACATACTCGAACCCTTCCATCCTTTTTAGCTACAGGAACTACATTAGCTAACCAGGTCGGGTATTGAACCTCAATCAGGAATTTGGCCTCAATCTGCCTATGCACTTCCTCTTTCACCTTCTGTGCCCACTCTAGCCTAAGTCTTTTGAGTTTTTACATGACGGGTTTGGACTGCGGATAAGTTAGAATTGCATGTTCAGCGATGTTTCTGTCAATTCTCGGCATGTCTTCATAGGTCTAGGCAAAGACTTTTTCATATTTTTTTAAAATTCTCTCAAATTTTAATCTCTCTTCAGGAGTTATGTCAGTCGCAATCAAAATTTGCTTTGGGTTTTCTAAAGTCCCGAGATTAAATGGAGTTATATTAGTTGAATTAATGTCAAAAATAAATGCATCATGTGCATGATCATGTGAAATGAAATCATCAGAAACATCACACAAATAAGCAAAATTATTCATCTCATTAATGAAATTAGAATTGCACACATTGTCATCATTAAAAAGTTCTGGAATAAAAAGAATATCTAAATAACTATGATTTTCTTCATCGGCCGGAGTAGACGTTGTGGCTGACATGTCGCTGTTGTCTTGACTTTGGGGTGGCTCTTTGACTACTTCTGGTGGAGCTTCTAGTTCTGGTGCTTTAACTTTCATTTTTTTCCTTCCCCTTTACCCTGGTGGCAAGCAACTTATCAGTGTAAACTTCTTCTGGCTCACCTATACCTCTGATGATGCTTTGGGTCATAACCTCTTCATCCCAAAAATCTTCAACTGACTTGACGGTCCCATCGGCCCAATCAAACACATCATTAAAAATTTCAAAGCCCGGGATGATCCTATTGACAAACTGGGGCTCGGCCTCTCCACAATAAACACAAATAGGTGTTGCTGGCATGAAACTTTTCAAAATATGAGGGATACCTGCTGACTCCTCTTTCCCTTTAACACTCGTACCTTTATAGCCTAGGCCTTTTCAGTCCTTCTGACCCCTTGTTATGATAGGGAATTGTGGCCCTTGTGAGTTCTTACCTAGACTAGCTCCTGGAATAAAGTGCATTCTTTTCATCATATTTACTACTTGGGAACTACCCTCTAAACCATCTTCTTCGTCAATCATCGACACATGGAAACCGTTGAAAGGCTGTTTAGAGATTTCTAGTGTGGAAACCTAATTTTCTCTAGCAGCTCTGATAGTTACCACTTCTCCCTCATGCGGTATTTTGATCATCTGATGAAGGGTGGATGGCACTTCCCCCAATTTGTGAAACCAAGGCCTTCCAAGTAAAGCTGAGAAGTTGGCTGGGATTGATAAGACCACGAACTCCGCTTCCATTTCAATGGGCCCAGTTTTAACCATAGCTTTAAAAGTCCCCGAGGCCTGTCTACGAGAGTTGTCATGAGCTGTAATGGTTAAATCAGACCCGCTCAGCATGTCTTTATTCAACCCAAAAGCCGGGAGTGCGACCAAAGGACATACATTTATCGAAGAACCGTCATCAACCATCACACAAGCGGTGTGCTTGCCATTAATCTGTGCTCTGATGTACAACGGGCGATTGTGCTTACGGCCTTCCTCAGGTAAATCCACATCCGAATAAACTAGATTTTCCCCTGAACCTCCTTTAACAAGTTCCAACAGCTCAGATGGTGAGATAGTGGTGGCCACGGTGGACTCGCATAAGGCCTCTACTAACTTCTGCCTATGTGATGGGGATTGTCTCAACAAGTCCCAAATGGATATCTAAGATGTTGTCTTCTTCAACTATTCACCAGCCCATTTTCCTCAGGCTCCTTTTCAGCATGTGTAGGCGCTAAATCTTGAGGCCTTTCCACCTCCGGAACTACTCTGCCACTTCTACTCACTGCCCCAACCTTTTTATTTTCCTCATCTTCTGAATCCTAAGGATTCGCAAGTTCTTGACTTTCGTCACTTTCATCTCCACTCTCATTAGTGGACCAACAGTCTATCACCGCCACGGGAATCCCTTCTTCACTCAAAGGTGCCTAAAGGTTTCATGGGATTAGATGAACCTCCCAATGTCCTATTGGGTAGGAGATTCCAAAATGTCTCGTGTAACCCAAGATCAAAAAGACGCGAACCAATCCCTCGAATCCTAAAAGCGGGTTCAATGAGGGCCTTGCTGGTCCGGCGCGCGTCACAGTGGCGACTCCACTGGGGATAGTACTCGAGACTTCGCTTCGAAAGTACCTTGGTTAAAATTTCCAATTGAGTTTTAATTTAAACATTTCATCCTTTTTCAAAACTGCATTGCATCGCATTAGAGCCTTAGATTTATGCTAGTTTGGTCCCTCTATTAGCCCCGGTGCGTTCCCGAAGCACAAACCTACATTCACTCAATGTAGGGAAGTGTCAAGGATAATCACCAGCCCAAGCCCCGTACCATCAAGGTATATCAAATGGTGACCCGATCGGTCGTTACGCTCGTGATGAGCTAGACCCGTCGGCAGGGACCATGGTTGAGTAACCCCAAAATATCATCACCCATGACCAAAGCTCATGTAATGGCAATAGATACTTCCCCTAGGTGATATGTACCTTAATACAATGCTTGCTATGTGGGCCATTATATATTGAACAGATTCAATCCAATTAAATGGGCTTTTATCAAAGGCTTTCATGCCCCGGTAGGCCCATCTTAATTTAGTTGAAATGTTTAAATACATAAAGGCCAAAATCCATATGTATGTGCATTAGATAAGAGATGTTATGATGTCGATTTTCCACCGAGCACCATACGCGTCCATTGGATTCCTCGTTAACCTATGGATCAAGCCCACCTAGGAAAGAGACTATATTACCTCGTTGTGACGCGCGCCGGCCGCCCGCACGTGGGCGATCAGGGCACTTGTGGGTCCGTTAACATCTTGCGATGAATCGCAAGTGCGTCTATGTTGGGCAACAAGGAGGTTTCATGGAGTCGCCACCCAATAGAACATTGGAAAAGTTACTCTCGCCTCAGAGAGCCTAAGACTGCGCTTGGTATCCATTTTGGGCCAGCCAGAGGGGTCCTTGAAGGTAAACCTCTCACCCTAAGGAGCCTAGGATTAGCGCTAAAGTCTCGTGGCACAAAAAGGTGCCTTGGAGGGTAAACCTCTAGCCTCTTTGAGCCCAAAGACCAGAGCTGGGTCCGGGATTTCTCATCTATTTCTACCTTGATTACTTTATGATCAAATTTTAATATCATTAGTTCGCTCTCTCTCCACACGATGCAATTGATTAAAAGCGCATTTTATTCACGTTTGGAAAGCCTTAAATGAGCAAGATAAATATTGAAAGCGATAAATTACAATAATACAAGGAGCAGAATACAACTCCCTCTATAAATGTGCGATACATACACGAATCGGGGCATTGTTTATTTTTGAGAACTTTGGTCCTCGCATGCGCCATTATCAAAATTGGATGTTTTTACTTGTGATGATTTTTATTGGATAAAAATAGGGCATTGGACCCTTGCTTTTGTGTAAACCTCATTTTATTGAATATAAAACATTGAGTCATTTTTTATACATTAACGAGATATGAAAAGAATACGTCCATATATATAGAATAATCAATGAATAACAAATGAAGAAAATATTCAAGAGGATTAGGAAACTAAACCGGACGAAATCCTCCAAATATGGCAGGTAGCCGCTCCAACCCGGGATAGTCCGAGAGAAACAATACACACTCATGGAAAGTTAAAAGATGTCAATATACATACAATCAACATATGGGAATTGAAAAGGACTTGAAAAAGATAGAAAATCACTTAAAAGGGAAGAGATAGAACCCACCGACGGCCTCTTTTAGGTGACCGACGGGCGTCAGTCAAAATAACCGACATGTCCGTCTATCACTCAAAAAGAGGGCGTCTGTAGGTGAGGTGACCGACGGGCATCGGTGATGGATATGACCCGTCAGTCACCACTGTCTCCGAAAAAATAGAAGAGAGAAAAACTCTTTTCAAAGCCAAAAAAGAAGTTTTTCATAAAATCATATAATGAGAGTCAAAATAAAGGAAAATAATGACAAAATTGGAAGAATCAACAAATAAAGAATAAATATGAAATGATATGGAGAAGGAATCCGGAATATTTACCCTCAGATAATCGCTTTGGGTGAAATTCTTGTGTTGATTAAAGCCCCGCGTGTTCCACGAAAAGCAAGATGAAGGATCGAAAAGAGGAAAACAAATGATTTCCTTCTCCAACCTTCAAAATATTGTCTTTGGAATCAAGATCTAAGGAAAACCAATTAGTTTTAGTCTCTTTTGATGGATTTGATTTTCTTTTGAATGAAATTTCTTTATAAAATGTGTTTGTTGGAAGAGAGAGAAAATGTGCTTGAAATTGGGCAGAGTTTCCCCTTCTCAAAAATTTTCCAACCCTTTTCTATTGAAAATTCGGAGCTTTTATAAGCCAGACACGACCGACGGGCGTCGGTGCATAGAGGCGGGCGTCGGAAGAATCCTTCTGACACAAGGATTCATCCGACGGCCCTGCCACATCCACCGACGGGCGTCGAAAAGGTTGCGTGCTCCGGAAAACCAGGCGGTGCTCTGACAGGGGCGGTGACTTTCCGACGGGCGTCGAAAAATACCCCAAAGCCGTCGGTGACTCGAAGCGACAGGTTGCTTCTACAGACGGGCTGGCCGTCTGTGGAGGAAAAAAACTTTCTTGACTCGAAAATCCCCTGTTTTCTCCCCCTCTGCCTACGAAAGGTAAAAAGACTCATTTCTCGTGGAATACGGGACTAAAACCCCCAAATCCAAACCATTTATACAGGCTAGGATACTGATTTCATTACAGGGTAACCTCTGATCCAGACCGTTCCGAGACACGGTGCTTACAGTTGCCCCCAGTTTTGGGGAAACTAGTGCACGAGTGCCTAGATAAGCCAAAACTCAGAGAAAGGACAGAAAGAAAGAAGGCATACCTACGACGGTTCTTACCTTCCGTGCCTTTTGCCGGGTAGACCTTGCCTCAGGCTGTTCGGCGATGCGAAGATATCCCTACCAATCTCGTCTCGACTCGTAGGTGTTGGTGAGACGTACCATTCTCTAGCTACGGACTCGATCTGGTGAAGAGCAATGTTTCTTCAACTGCAGCTCCGATCTGAAGTTCCCTTGCTAACCCCCATTCGATCTGCAAGGTGCGTAGCACTCTCTGGCTACCGCGCGAACTGTGAGATGTAGCAGGCTTTGGCTACAATCTCGGTTTGGTGAAGAGCAGTGTTTCTTCAACTGCAGCTTCGATCTGAAGTTCCCTTGCTAACCCCCATTCGATCTGCAAGGTGCGTAGCACTCTCTGGCTGCCGCGCGAGCTGTGAGATGTAGCAGGCTTTGGCTACAATCTCGGTTTGGTGAAGAGTAGTGTTTCTTCAACTGCAGCTTCGATCTGAAGTTCCCTTGCTAACCCCCATTCGATCTGCAAGGTGCGTAGCACTCTCTGGCTGTCGCGTGAACTATGAGATATAGCAGGCTTTGGCTACAATCTCGGTTTGGTGAAGAGCAGTGTTTCTTCAACTGCAGCTTCGATCTGAAGTTCCCTTGCTAACCCCCATTCGATCTGCAAGGTGCGTAGCACTCTCTGGCTGCCGCGCGAACTGTGAGATGTAGCAGGCTTTGGCTACAATCTCAGTTTGGTGAAGAGCAGTGTTTCTTCAACTGCAGCTTCGATCCGAAGAAAAAGCGGTATTCTCTGTACCTGTGTGATAAAAAGGTTTTGTTAGTTCATGTTCGAGTGGTCATCTTTTAACCTGTTTATTAATGGCGTGATTTTGCTTTATTTGTTATGCCATGTTTCATTTGTTCTTTTTTATTGAGTTGTTACTTATCATTTTTATTTTCCTTGTTTTGGAATATGAATGAATGTGAAGGTATATATCCATCTGTTATATGAATGAATCATAAATGACTGAATAAATTCATAAATTTTGAAAACAAAAGTTTTTCACTAAAAATATCCATTTTGTACAACGCATATACAAAGCATAAATATACAAAAAAAAAAAAAAATGACTCCCTGAATGTCATAGGGGTGTGTAGTCAGAGGGCTCATCAGGATCCTCGTCATCTGATATGTGCACTGTCCCGGGCGGAGGTGGAGGCGGAGCTGGCCGTGCTGGAGGCGGAGGCATGGAGGGTCCTGCCTCGGCATCATGAGTCTGCCTGAATTGGACCTGAGCGTGGCCATCCAAGAAAGGCTGGGTGCAAGTCCTGATAAACTCCAATGTCTCTGATACTGTGCCCCCCAACTTCTTGAACGCCTGGCTCAACTGAGTGGTCTGCTCACCGGCGGCCGTCTTCATGCGCTCTAAGCGTTACTCTGCCTGCTCCCTGAACTCCCTAATGGTCTAAGATAAGGGTGGGAGAATCCCCTCTATCGCCTGGACGCGGGATCTCAGAGAGTCGAGTGACTCGTCAATCATCTGCAGGGTCATGTCAACCCTCTGAGACGCCTGGTCCTGTGACGTCCTCAAATCATGAGCGAGCTACTGCCTGAGCTCCCTCTGGCCCTGAGCAATCTGCTCGATCAGCCTCAACTGCTCACCTCTGAGGGTCTCTACGACCCGAGCCTGCTCATCCCTGAAAGCATCCATAACCCGAGCCTGCTCCCACGTAGTATGCTCAATGTAGCCAGCCTGCTCCCAGGTTAACCGCTCCACTAATTGGGACTGCTCCTGAATAGCAGCCTACTGGCGGTCCAACCTCTCCTGAATAGCTCTATCCCTCTTATCCTATCGTCGCTCCAAGGCTGCGAACATGGAAGTGAGGAGCTGAGATAAGTTGGGCTGTGCTGGCTGCTGCTGTGGTGGCTCTAGAGGCAGTGCTGTAGAGGTGGATGCCCCCGGGTCGCTTCTAGAATAAGGATGATATCTCTCGGGGGGCCCGTGGGCAGTCCTATGCACTCTGAAGCCTGGAGATGGGACAGGAGTCGGTGCTCGGGATGCTGGTGAGGCAGCAAAAAGATCATCCATCGTGATCTCTATATCGAAGTCCGATGGGGTCCTGGGCTACTCCTGCTGCTGTGGCGGTGGCACAGTCTAATGTTGAGGAGGCTGGGGCTCTGGCTCTAGATGTAGAGGCTGGTGCTCTACCTGAGGCTCGAGCTGAGGCTGGAGCTCTGGCTGGGGAGGCTGATCCTCTGGGTGCTCCGGGTGGTCTGGATCTGGACCCAAGGGGGGAAGTGAGAACATCCGCCGGGTCTCGTAAATGGTCAGCACCCTGTAGGCCTCCGCCTGCCTTGATATCGGGGAGATCATCCCCATCTGCACTGCTGCTGCTGCATCCACATGGATCCCCTCCACCAAGGGTGCCCTCAACCTGCCAGGGGTAACTCCCAATCTCAAAAGCAGCCGGGTGATAACTCCTCCCACTATCACCACGGGCGTCAACCCTCTGTCGACTCTGGCCAAGTTGGCCAAGATCTCATGGCTAATATTGAGACGCTGGCCTGCCACTATAGCCCAGAGGCTCCAGATCTCGACCGCATTAAGCGACCCTGGATTACCAGCTCGACCGAGGTACGAACTGGATAGCACTCTGTGCAAATACCGGAGTGCCTGAGACACCAGTACGGTGCTCTTTGCTGTATCATGATCATACAACACTCTCGGTATGGCAATAGCCGCCCAATGGGCGAGTCTAACAGCTCGCCATGGGATCTTGACCTCATCCTCTGTAGGGAGCCCCATGGCCTGAGCGAATCTCTGTCTAGTGATACTGTAGTGGTCGCCATCAAACCAAAACTGGACCACCCCTGGGTCGGTGTCTGCACTCTGGAAACCGGCATAGCGGAGAGTGGCTAAGACCTGGCGAGTAGCCTCTGGAAAAGTCTGGAAGGAGGGCTCAAGGAACTCTGTCCAACCAGCACCCTCGACGAGCAAATCGAACTCTGGGGCCATCCCTAGGGCCTCCAGAAATGGCCGGGATACAAAACGGCTGGCCGAAGCTCTACCTGAGCCAATGCTCGATACCTCTGAGCCGACTCTGCATCCATCCAACCCGGAACTACAATCTCGGGCTGGGCCTACGGTGCTCTACGTCTGGGAGGCATCCTGCAAAGATAAAAAAATTAGATAGCGAAAATTTGACAAAACAAGTATTATTAGACTCATTTTCAAGGTGACGGCCCATTTGGGCCTCACCAGGGCAATGGCGGCCCAAAAACTAGATAAATAAAACTGATAATAAAGGAAAAGGGCAATGGTTGCCCACATGCTTTACACATATCAAAGCAAAAGCAACATGCAATTAGCATGGAAATAATTTGAAGTGACTAATAACAAAAAAGAATGGGCCTTCTAGGTCCCAAGACATGCATCATACATGAAAATATTCAATTCTAGAATAAATAATAAAAATTTGGGCAGCACCCCGGCAGGGGTATGCCCGACCTCCTGCACAAAAAAGCAACAAAATAGGCCTCAGGCCCCAACAATAATATACGCGTGTAAATGGGACACACCCCGGCAAGAGCGAGTCCCCAACAACACAAAACAATGGCCTCAGGCCTCACAAGCAATATATACACAGAATAGTGTGCTAGAAACGGTCTATTTCTAAAGTACCAAAGTTATAGAAAAATTCTATTTCTATGTAATCATGCAAAAATTCAGATTTAATTGCACCAAAAATAAATAAAGAAAAATGGGCAGCATTCTCCCTAAATTCCTAAGGCGTCTAAAAAGTTTCTAAACATTTCTAAAGTTAGAAGAAGAAAAAATGAAGAAATAAATTGAATAAAATTCAAAAAAAAGTAGTTATTTACTTACTTGTAGTCGCGAGAAGTGTAGAAACTGAAGAAATATAGATATCCAAGCACCCGGTGAGTAGAAAATGCGAAAAATATGAAGAAATCGCGAAAAAAGAAGAAGAAAAGCTTGAAAAACCGCTAAAAATGCTAAAAACCGCTTGTAGAGAGGAAATGAAAGGGACAGCAGCGTTTGCACTGTCTGTCACTCGCCCTTATATAGAATTTCGTGATCGACGGGATGGGCGTCTGTATGTGACCGACGGGCTGGCCGTCTGTCACGCCATAAATGCAAGTTAATGCGCGTGATGAATGCAATGCTGACGTATGCGTCTGCCAGGTGGATCTATACCGACGGGCAGGCCATTTCTCTAGAGAGACGGGCAGGCCGTCCCTTTGAATAGGCAGGCAGACCGTCTCTGTATAGAGGCGGGTAGGCCGTCGGTGACACTTCCCTATAAATTCTCACAAAATTTTGCTCTTCTTGTGTCTCTTCATTTTCCAACATCTTGAGCCTTTCATATTTCTTAACATGTCTTCCCCTCTAACCCAAAGGATGCACCGTGTCTTAGATGACAAACACACTTGGGGAGAAGGCGCCCTTTCCTCTCTGTCTAGGCTAAAATATCTGTGCCGGGTCAAAGTCGACCAAAACCTCCTTCTAGCGGCGACCCACTTCTGGAACCCCCGGTTTCATGTCTTCCGCTTCACCTACCAGGAACTGTGCCCTTTGCCTGAAGAGTTAGCTACCATTCTGGGAGCTTGGTTCCCTCCCAGCGCTCTGCCTTGCGTCCCCCGCTGCGGCCTATTCCAGACCCGGGACATAGCCATGGCTCTGGGCATACCTTCTTTCGAGGCCGTCCGGCTGATTCCTTCGGGCTCTTCCTTTTCCCTGGGGCCACTGATCGAGGCTCTGGGTCAGTTCACTGACATCCCCACCTACCGGGTAAGCATCATATTCTTGTTTTGCATGGTGAACTTCCTTACTGTTGTTCCAGGGGGTTTGACAGGTGACTCTCGCCTGTTCGGAGTCCTGAGCGACTTTCATCTGGGATTATCACCCTTACCACTTGTTCTGGCTAAAACCATTCTGGGCTTGGACGCTGTGAGCTCTGGATCCACTACAACCTTTACCGGCAGCCCCTTATTGCTCCAGGTACATCATTATTTTAAAGGTAGTGTGTCCCTTATGGATTTTCACACTAGCTTTTCTTAGCGGGAGGTGCGTCCTTTCGGATTTTCATACAACCCTGTGCCTTATTTTTGCCTGAAGTAAACCCTACTTACTCCAGCGGCTTTTTTTCTTTTTTTTTTATAGATCTGGCTGCAAGAGAAACTGAAGATGCTGTCTGAGCCACCCCCTCGAGTTACTCCACAGTACTCACCGAGCTATTTTCTGCCGCGTCGACGACTTCATGGGTGTGCCACTACTGGTGAAGGCATTACCAGATTTGGCGAGCTGTCAGATGATGACATCAGTTTTACGTCTGCCTGGCTCCCACTGTCCCATGTGGTCATTGATGGGCCATCGGGGTGTGTTCCCCTCTGCGGGCTTCGTCAAGCCACCTTCTGCATCACCTCTCGATGTACACGTCAGCTCGGGATGACCCAGGATGTAGTGAGGGTTCCCTTATCTTTCCGGGGAGGAGCTCTCTCTGCCGCGTTTGCTTCTCGGTACCATGAGCTGTGGGGCAAACTACCAGTGAAGACTGTTATCCCCAGGTTCGGCAATCACTCTGCGTCTTCGACTAATGAGTACAAGAAATGGATCCTTAGTCCAGCATCTGATAACAGGACTCGAGGGCTCAAGCATTTGGTCAGCGAGAGCAGCAGTGGGACTTAGCTTAGCTTACATATGTATTTCTTTTGGTGTTACATTTCTTTTTAATGCAGAACTAGGAAATAACAAAAATGAAAAGAATAATATTCATTCTATTTCACGAATTTGTGTACATTTTCACATAATTTCAGCATACATGATCAGTTTTGGCATTTACTCAGCTGCTTTCGCGCTGTTAATACAAGGAATCAAATTTTAACAGCATCAACTCCTGTTACCAATCGGCCCTCTCGGGTTTTCACGATCGGACATTTTCTCTCATGCCTCTAATTTTTGCACAGGATGCCTTTTTTCGGTTTTCACCCTGTCGAGGCGCCCAATTTTAGCACAGCCGCCTTTTTTCGATTTTTGACTTGCAGGGCATTTTATTCTCTTCTTTTTATTTCGGTCTTTAGCCGTGGAACCTTTTGAGTCTGTCGACATTGATCGGTTCTTTGAATTCGTTCCCATCACTATCCGACAAGATCGCAGCTCCTTTGGACAGCAGTTTCTTAAGGATATACGGCCCCTCCCAGGTGGGCCTGAATTTCCCTCTAATATCTGGTATGCCTGGTCTCATTTGCTTGAACACCAAGTCCCCTTCTTTCAGCGGATGCTTTCTCACCTTCTTTCCGAAAGTTCTTGCCAATCTCTTCTGGTAAATCTGATTATGATAATAAGCTTTCAGCCTACTCTCATCCAGTAAATTCAAGTGCTGTAGCCTTTGCCGCGCCCATTCGGCCTCCGGGATTTGGGCTTCCATGACCACCCTCAGTGATCTGAGCTCTATCTCGACTGGCAGTACTGCTTCCGTTCCGTATACAAGAGAAAATGGTGTAGCGCCTGTAGACGTCCTTACCATCGTTCTATATCCCCATAGGGCGAAAGGTAACTTTTTAGCCCAGTCTTTGTAAGTTTGGATTTTCTTAGACAGGATCTTCTTCATATTCTTATTAGCGGCTTCTACTGCTCCATTCGCTTATGGCCGGTAGGGGGAGGATTTATGATGCTCGACACCATACTTCTCGAGGAGCTTCCGGGTTTCTCCCATGAACTGCACCCCATTATCAGACACTATGTGATGAGGGAGGTCATATCTGCAGATTAGATTTCTCTCTATGAACTTTGCCATATCTCTTGCGTCAATTTTCTTGAAGGATTCCGCCTCTACCCATTTGGTAAAATAGTCGATTGCGACTATGATGTATCTGTACCCATTGGATGCCGTAGGGCGAATCTCTCCAATGATATCTATCCCCCAAGCAGCGAAAGGCCAAGGTGATGTCAGGTTATGTAATTCTGATACTGGCAGGTGTCTCAAGTCTGCATATTGTTGGCACAACTGGCATTGCTTAACATATTTTGAGTAGTCGTTGTCTATCGTAAGCCAATAGAAGCCTTGTCTCATAATTTTCTTAGCCAAGGTCAAACCATTCATGTGGGCCCTACAGACACCTGCATGGGTTTCCTCCATCACCTTACGGGCTTCCTTTTCATTCAAGCACCTGAGCTGAATCCCGTCCGACTGTCTTTTGTACAACACCCCTTCCAAGGATATGAACTGAGTAGATAGCTTCCGGATTATCCTCTGGTCTTTCTCAGTAGCTTCCTCTGGAAATTTATTATTTTCCAAGTAGTTCATAATGTCGAAGTACCATGGTTTCCCGTCCGCCACTTCTATTTCCATTACAGGCTCGATTTCAAAGCTGGGCTTATCAGAACTCGAAATTAGCACTGGCTTCATAGCCACTCCTTCAGGGTTATCCCACATTGACAATAAGGTCGCCACGCATCAGCCAGACGGTTTTCATCTCTTGGCACGAAGTGGAAAGTGCAAGTCTCAAACTGCCCACATACCTCTTTCAAATACTCAACGTAGGGGACCAGCCGTTCTTCTTTTATAGCCCACTCGCCCCGGATCTGGTTAATCACCAAGGATGAGTCACCGAAGACCTCTATATTCTTTGCCCCCAATGCCGCTAAAGCTTCTAACCCGAAAGTGCATGCTTCATATTTGGCTTCATTGTTGGTTGCTTTGTACCTCAGCTTCTTTGCTAGGGAAAGTTTCTCATTATCTGGGGTTGTCAGGACGATTCTGATTCCGGCCCCTCTGTTATTCACTGCCCCGTCAAAGTGTAACTGCCATCCTTGGATAGAAATCGCGACTATGCTCTCATCAGGAAAGGTAAACTCGGGAGTGTCACCTTGAATAAGATGTTCGGCAAGAAATTCTGCTACGGCTCGCCCCTTGATAGTTTTGCGAGTGATGTATTGCACATCGAACTCCTGTAGCAAGAGCAGCCACCTCCGCATCTTACCAAGCAAAGACGGCGCGTCCTGCAAATATCTTAACGGATTCTGCTTGGCCATTGCCTGAACTTTGTATGAGTGGAAGTAATGCCTCAATTTCTTTGACGCCCAAATTACTGCGAGGCAGATCTTTTCTACTTCAGCATATTTTATCTCATAAGCTAGGAACTTCTTGCTAAGGTAATAAATTGCGAATTCCACCCCAAATTCATCCTCTTAAGCCATCATGGCGCCCACTAAACTGTCCTCTACTGCCAGATACAGGATAAGTGGTTTGATCGGTTGCGGCGGCCTTAGCACTGGCAGATTCAACAGGTATTCTCTGATGCTGTCAAAGGCTTTCTGGCTGTCTTCGTTCCAGACCACGGGTTGATTCTTTCTAAGCAGCTTAAAAATCGGCTCGCATATCGAAGTGAGCTTGGCAATGAATCGGCTGACATACTGCAGCTTGCCCAGGAAACTCCTCACATCCTTCTCTTTTTGCGGAACGGGCATCTCTCTGATGGCTTTCACCTTGTCCGGGTCAATTTCTATTCCCCTCTGACTGACGATATGTCCCAATAGTTTTCCTAAAGTCACTCCGAAAATGCACTTCTTGGGGTTAAGTCGTAGATTATACTTGTCGATCCTAGTGAAGAACTTCTCTAGAGCTTCAAAGTGTCCCTCTCGGGTGGCCGACTTGACCATCATGTCATCTACATACACTTCCACCTCTTTGTGGATCAGGTCGCTTAAGATTTTGGTCGCCATCCTCTGGTATGTGGCCCCTGCATTCTTCAGGCCGAAAGGCATGACTCGGTAGGCGTAGGTCCCCCATTCCATGATGAAAGCGGTCTTAACCCGGTCAGCTATTTTGTTCAGGATCTGGTTGTAGCCCACATAACCATCTCCAAAGCTGTACATCATGTAATTGGCGGCACTGTCTATCAATACAACGATATGGGGTAGTGGAAAATCATCTTTAGGGCAGGCTTTGTTCAGATCTCGATAATCCACACACACCCTGACTTTTCCGTTCTTCTTTGCTACAGGGACCACATTTGCCAACCATGTGGGATACTGCACTTCAACAAGGAACTTGGCTTCAATCTGCTGTCGAATTTCCTCCTTGACCTTGTCCGCCCATTCTGGTCTGAGCCTTCTCAACTTCTGTTTCACAGGCTTGTAATCTGGGTAAGTCGGGATAGCATGTTCTGCCACATCTCGATCAATTCCCGGCATGTCCTCATAGGTCCAGGCAAAGACTTTTTCATGTTTTCTTATTATTCTCTCAAAATTTTTTCTCTCCTCACGAGTTATGTTTGATGCTATTAGAATTTCTCTCGGGTTTTCCGAGGTTCCAAGATTAAAAGGCATTGTACCAGTGGAATCAATATCAAAAATTGATGGAATATGATCATGTTCATGCATGTTGAAATCATTAGAAACATCGCACAAGTAAGAGAAATTGTTTGCCTTATTGATAATATTATAATTGTCATTTACATCATAAAAGAGTTCTGGAATAAAAAGACAGTCTAAACTAGAGTCCTCTTCTGCCACTCCAGAGGTTGATGCTGTCGCGGCTAGATCACTGGCTTCCTAATTCAGCAGAGGCCCCTCAGGCATATCGGAGGAAATCTTCAAACCCCCCATTTCCAGCTCTAATTCTGCTATCTTCTCTTTCCCTTTCAGCTTGGCAGCTATCATCTTTTCGGTAACAACCTCTTCAGGCTCGCATCTGTCCCAAGTGATACCCTGAGTCATGACCTCCTCATCCCAAAAGTCTTCAGCAGTCTTGATAAACCCGACTCTCCAGTCAAATACATCATTAAAGATCTCGAACCCAGGGACAATTCTCCCCTTCACCCATTGCGGTTCATCTTCACCAGTATACGCGTAAACCGAGGATGCTGGCACAAAGCTTTCTGAAATGTGAGGGATCTTGTCTGTCGCCTTCTTCTTGCCGAAGCCGCCTCTATACCCTAGACCTTTCTGGTTCATCTGCCCTCGAGTGGTGATCGCCGTTTGCAACCCCTGAGAGTTTCTGTCCAAACCAGCCCCGGGGAGATAATGCATCTTCTTCAACATATTAACCACAGCTGGGTTATTCATCGACCCGTGCTCCTCTCCTATCATGGACACATGGAAACCACTAAATGGCTGATTAGCTATTTCAAGCGCTGAGACCTGGTTCTCCCTAGCTGTCTTGATAGTCACCACCTCCCCTTCATGTGGGAACTTTATCATCTGATGTAGCGTGGATGGCACTCCTCCTAATTTGTGAAACCAGGGTCTCCCAAGCAGAGCTGAAAAGTTAGCAGGAATGGGCAGAACTACAAATTCTACCTCCACTTCGATGGGTCCTGTCTTGACCAAGGTCTTAAAGGTTCCCGAGGCTTGCCTCCTCGAATTTTCGTAGGCTGTGATAGTCAGATCTGATCCACTGAGCATATCCTCGTTTAAACCAAAAGCCTGCAGGGCTATTAGGGGGCACACATTGATAGAAGACCCATCATCTACCATAACGCAAGCAGTGTGCTTGTCGTTAATCTGCGCTTTGATGTACAAGGGTCTGTTATGATTGCGGCCTTCGACCGGTAGATCGGCATCAGAAAAGACCAATCTCTCCTTGGATCCTCCCTTAACTAAGCCCAAAAGCTCTGATGGGGAAATCGTGGTGGCGACCGTGGCCTCAACCAAAGCTTCTACTACCTTCTGCCTATGAGAGGGGGACTGTCTCAAAAGATCCCAGATGGATATTTGAGCCGCAGTCTTCTTCAATTGCTTGACAATCTGATTCTCCTCTGGCTCTTTCTCTGCTGGTACCTGCACTGGCTCAGCTAGCCTTGTAATTTCGGGGACCACTCTCCCGCTTCTCGTTACTGCCCCTATCTCTTCTTTGTCTTCATCAGATCCCCACAAGTCAAGGTTCATCTCTCCCTCCTCCTCGGCCTCTCCGCCGCTCTCACTGCTAGACCAGCAATCAAGGGTAGCCACGACTGCTCTCTTTTCTCTAATCTCGGAACAATCAGCAGCAAAATTCTCGCTCCCATATAGATCTTGTAGCACATACCACTCTGGCAAGCTAGATCCGATCATGAACACGGGTGGTGGCATGACATTATAACCGGGCTTCTTCTCAGTTTTCCTCTTTTCAGGGTCAGAAATCTGCTTGTTCTCAATCAAGTCTTGGATAGCATGCCACAGCGCTTTGCACTTATCTGTGACATGGCCTGAGTGCTGGTGAAATGCACAAAATTCATTGTCTTTGTGCCCAGGCTTTCCCAGCGTCAAAGTAGGTCTAGGAGCTAAGGGCTGCAATTTTCCCTCCTTCATTAACCTTCTCAAGACCCAAGATAATGGTCTCCCCAAGTTCGAAAACTTCCTCTGGGTGGTCACCTCAGTAGCGGACACCTCACCTGTTCTTCTGGTGCTACCACTAGGACCCACCGGCCTACTGGTTCCTTGACCGGGGTTAGCCCTTTTGGCAAAATTATCATTGTTAGCCTTCCTGGCCAAGAACTCTCCCTCTGCCTCGATGGCTATATCCTTGAGAGACTCCCAGTCTTTCAACCCCTTCATCTTCAACCCCTCTTTCAAGTACGGGCTCGCGTTCTTGATGAATAAACGAATCTGATCCTGGGTGTTCGATTTTCTCCGCATCTCCATTACTCGGTTCCGCCATCGGGTGAGATAATCATGGAAAGATTCTTCAGCCTTCTGCTGGAGCAGTTCAAGATCTTTTAGAGTCACCTCCATTTTGGTGTTGCAGTCATACTGCTTCAAAAACTCATCAGTGAGCAGATCCCAATCTTCTTTGGTGCGACGGTCAAGGCCATGATACCAATCAATGGCATGGGCGGTTAGACTCAGACAGAAGTATTCTACTTTCTGCTTCTTAGACAACGTGGTCCCCTTCATGACCAGAGAATACTGTTTGACATGAGCAGTTGGGTCAGAAGTTCCATCAAACTTCGACACGTCTGGCATCTTAAAGTTACAAGGGATCGGGTCCTCTCCCTCTAATTCCTTATCCTCTGGGTTCATCCCTTGACCCCTGCTCAACATACGAGCCATAGCTTCGAACCTCTCTTCAATTTTCTTTAAAATGAAGTCATCGGTCTGAGGTGCCTTCCCCCTCTTGGATGCAATGCTCATCCTATCGTCTTCGATATCATCATCAATTCTCAGCACAGGCCTTCTTCTCTGCTCTCCCGAGGCCACTGACCTTAACTCTACCGGCGGCGGCCTAACAGGCTCTTCTCATCTTTCGGCCCTTTCTTCCTCTGGCTCATTCTGTCTCACTGGAGGAGGAGGAGGAGGAGGAGGGGGATTCTGTGGAGCATTCTGCTGTGCCAGGGCGGTCAACATATTCATCCTTCTGCCCTCGAATTCCTCAAATCGCCGGCCCACTTCTTCCGCGATTATGGCCCTGGTGGCGTCATCCCCTCTAGGCGAGTTTGCCATCTGAGATACAGTACCGCTAATTTCTGATAAGATTTCTCGTAGACCTTCCCTATCTGACAGCTCAGGAGCAGGAACTCGGATCAGTCGTCCGGTTGGTGATCTAGTCCACCTGGGCAGATCAATGATGGCTGCAGGGATAAGACGTTAGGCATGATACATGAAATGCAGGTATAATGCATGGTCGTGATATGCAACACTCACAGAGCACAAGCAAGCAAGTAGATCCTTCCACCCTTATTTCTCCCACACACGTTGTTGTGCAGTCTCTTTCCTAGGTGGGATTAGCCCAGGGGTCAACGAGGGACCCGATGGACGCGCATGGTGCGCGGCAAAAAACCGGCAGCATGACACTCCTATGCTAATGTAATAGCGGATGGATAATGATCGTCACGTATTTGGACGTTCCATAAATTTTGACATGGCCCTACCGGGGCATGATAGCCTTTGGCTAGGTTACCAAGCGAGACATTTGGACTCACCCAATACATGAGGATCCATATAGCAAGCATGGAATTAGGGTTCATTTCACCTGTGGAAAGTAACTACAGCCATTACATGAGCTTTGGACAAGGGAGATGCTTCTTTAAGGCTACCCAAGCATGATCCCTGCCGACAGGTCTAGCTCATCACGAGCATAACGACCGATCGGGTCATCATTTTGATATACCATTTGAGGTACGTGGCTTGGGCTGGTGATTATCCTTAACACTTTCCCAAATTGAGTGAAAATGAGGTCGTGTTTCAGGAACGCACCGGGGCTAAAAGAGGGACCAAACTAGCAGATTCTAATGCTCTAATGCGATACGAATGCAATTTTGAGAGAAAGCGAATTTATGAATTAAATTTTAATCATAAATGTTAAGCGAGGTATTTTCAAATCGAAATCTCGAACCATAAACGTCCCCAGTGGAGTCGCCACTGTGACGCGAACCGGATCCCCGCGGCCGCCCGCTTGACCGCCCGCACGTGGGCGATCGGGGCACTTGTGGGTCCGTTGACATCTTGCGATGAATCGCAAGTGCGTCTATGTTGGGCAACAAGGAGGTTTCATGGAGTCGCCACCCAATAGAACATTGGGAAAGTTACTCTTGCCTCGGAGAGCCTAAAACTGCGCTTGGTATCCATTTTGGGCCAGCCAGAGGGGTCCTTGAAGGTAAACCTCTCACCCTAAGGAGCCTAGGATTAGCGCTAAAGTCTTGTGGCACAAAAAGGTGTCTTGGAGGGTAAACCTCTAGCCTCTTTGAGCCCAAAGACCAGAGTTGGGTCCGGGATTTCTCATCTATTTCTACCTTGATTACTTTATGATCAAATTTTAATATCATTAATTCGCTCTCTCTCCACATGATGCAATTGATTAAAAGCGCATTTTATTCACGTTTGGAAAGCCTTAAATGAGCAAGATAAATATTGAAAGCGATAAATTACAATAATACAAGGAGCAGAATACAACTCCCTCTATAAATGTGCGATACATACACGAATCGGGGCATTGTTTATTTTTGAGAACTTTGGTCCTCGCATGCGCCATTATCAAAATTGGATGTTTTTACTTGTGATGATTTTTATTGGATAAAAATAGGGCATTGGACCCTTGCTTTTGTGTAAACCTCATTTTATTGAATATAAAACATTGAGTCATTTTTTATACATTAACGAGATATGAAAAGAATACGTCCATATACATAGAATAATCAATGAATAACAAATGAAGAAAATATTCAAGAGGATTAGGAAACTAAACCGGACGAAATCCTCCAAATATGGCAAGTAGCCGCTCCAACCCGGGATAGTCCGAGAGAAACAATACACACTCATGGAAAGTTAAAAGATGTCAATATACATACAATCAACATATGGGAATTGAAAAGGACTTGAAAAAGATAGAAAATCACTTAAAAGGGAAGAGACAGAACCCACCGACGGCCTCTTTTAGGTGACCGACGGGCGTCAGTCAAAATAATCGACATGTCCGTCTGTCACTCAAAAAGAGGGCGTCTGTAGGTGAGGTGACCGACGAGCGTCGGTGATGGAGATGACCCGTCGGTCACCACTGTCTCCAAAAAAACATAAGAGAGAAAAAGTCTTTTCAAAGCCAAAAAAGAAGTTTTTCATAAAATCATATAATGAGAGTCAAAATAAAGGAAAATAATGACAAAATTGGAAGAATCAACAAATAAAGAATAAATATGAAATGATATGGAGAAGGAATCCGGAATATTTACCCTCAGATAATCGCTTTTGGTGAAATTCTTATGTTGATTAAAGCCCCGCGTGTTCCACGAAAAGCAAGATGAAGGATCGAAAAGAGGAAAACAAATAATTTCCTTCTCCAACCTTCAAAATATTGTCTTTGGAATCAAGATCTAAGGAAAACCAATTAGTTTTAGTCCCTTTTGATGGATTTGATTCTCTTTTGAAAGAGATTTCTTTATAAAAATGTGTTTGTTGGAAGAGAGAGAAAATGTGCTTAAAATTGGGCAGAGTTTCCCCTTCTCAAAAATTTTTCAACCCTTTTCTATTGAAAATCCGGAGCTTTTATAAGCCAGACACGACCGACGGGCATCGATGCATAGAGGCGGGCGTCGAAAGAATCCTTCTGACACAAGGATTCGTCCGACGGCCCTGCCACATCCACCGACGGGCGTCGGAAAGGTTGCGTGCTCCGAGAAACCAGGCAGTGCTCTGACAGGGGAGGTGACTTTCCGACGGGCGTCGGAAAATACCCCAAAGCCGTCGGTGACTCGAAGCGACGGGCTGCTTCTACAGACGGGCTGGCCGTCTGTGGAGGAAAAAAACTTTCTTGACTCGAAAATCCCCTGTTTTCTCCCCCTCTGCCTACGAAAGGTAAAAAGACTCATTTCTCGTGGAATACGGGACTAAAACCCCCAAATTCAAACCATTTATACAGGCTAGGATACTGATTTCATCACAGGATAACTTCTGATCCAGACAGTTCCGGGACACGGTGTTTGCACTCGTGTATGGGAGTAATAAGGTTGGAAGGATCTACTTGCTTGCATGTGATTGTAAATATTGCATAGCACACTATCATGCATTGTATATGTCGTTCATGCATCATTCTAACAATTTAAATTTTTCAGCCACCATAGATTCATCTAAGTGGACTAGAAGTTCCGACGGTCGGCTAGTAAGGACAAATCTGCTCTTTGAGTTACCGAAACTAGTGTCTGATTGGGATTCTGAGTCATTCTCATCAATCAGTGAATCCTCTCTTGAATCATCAATGGCAGAAGAAGCTGGAGCTTTGACCACTCAGGACCAAGCTAGGAGTCTAGAGGATTTTGAACGGAGAGTGCTGGACATGATGGGTGCCATATCTGAAAGGATTGCCCATCCACCTGCTGCCCCACAGCCACCTGCTGCTCTACAACCACAGGCAGCCCCTCCTCGGGGGCAAGCCAAACCACCTGCTGGTGGGGAGGCTCCCTTCGTTGGAGTTGCTGCTTGCCAACCCAACAATGATCACAGAGCTGCTGCACCCATCGAGCCAAGAGGGGAAAGGATTCATAACCCTAACGATGATTTCTTGATGGAGGAAGAAGAAGAAAAGCCAATAGTCCACCATGTTGTGAGGCCCAGGGCACCCAGAGGGGAAGACGAAGCCTTAAGGGGGATGAGGCAACAGATTGAAGCTATCACCCGCATGCTCTCAGCTGGAAAGGGGGTCAACCCAGAAGATAGAGATCTGGGGGATGAAGAGCTGATGCCCCAAAGATTCAAGATGCCTGAGCTACCGAAATTTGATGGCACCTCTGACCCATTCGCCCAGGTCAAGCAGTACACCTTGGTCATGAAAGGCACAGGGCTGAGCAAGAAGCAGAAGGTGGAATATTTTTGTCTTAGTCTGGTGGGCCCGGCAGTTGACTGGTACCATAGGTTGGATAGGAGGTCCAAGGAGGACTGGGACCTTTTAACTGAAGAATTCATGAAGCAGTATGACTGCAGCACCAGGATGGAGATCACCCTAAAGGATCTTGAGCTTCTACAGCAGAAAAATGATGAGTCATTCCATGAGTACCTTACAAGATGGAGAAACAGGGTCATGAAGATGAAGAGGAAGCCTGACACTGCAGACCAGATCAGCCTGTTTATCAGAAACTCATGCCCTTACTTAAGGGATTTACTCAGCTTTAAGGGGCTCTGGGACTGGGAGTCGCTCAAGGATATTGCTGTGGAGGCTGAGGCGGCTTACCTAGCAAAGAAAGTAAGCCATAATAACTTTGCTGGGAAAGGCCTTGGGAACCAGTCTGGATTCAAGCCAGGAGGTGCCGGGGGCAGCAACAGCAGAAATGGTAAGACGGCAGAGGTCTCAGCTACTAGAGTTGGGCAGGGTCAGAGATACTACTCCAACTTAGGCCGCTCTCTATCCTGGGTGCTGGAGAGAGTAATGAAAGAAGGCAAGTTGCAGCCATTGCCACCCAAACTAGCCTTGAGTCAAGGACAGCCGGGACATAGAGGTGATCAGTACTGCGCTTACCACCAGCCATTTGACTGACCATTGCCGTATTCTGAGAAATAAGATCCAGGATCTCATTGATACCAATCAGATCACAGATCCTGAAAAGAGAGAGAAAAAGAAGAAAGCAGGTTATAATGCATTCCCTCCACCGCGAACATGATCGTGTTTTGTAGTCCACTAGTGATATTGCTTTTACATGCTGGAATCTTTTTATTTCTAGAACTTTTTATGCTACAATTTTTGGTTTGTAATAAAGAGAACAACTTTTGCTTATTTGTATGATATTTCTATTGATTTCATTTCGCATGATCATAACACATTTATTTTGACATTAATTCAAATAATATGGCTGCATTTAATCTCAAAACTTTGGGAAATCCCAAAGAAAATCTTGATAGCATCTAATATAACTCCTGAAGAGAGGAAATTCTTGAGAGAAAAATAATGAAAAATAAAAAGGGGAGGGGGGCCTTTGCCTGGACTTGAAATGATATGCCGACACTTAACCAAGATATTTTGGGGGCGATGCTGCTTCAATATGCCAACATAATAACGAATGAAGCTTCCAAAAGCCAATCTTTTCTCCTCAATATTCAAGATGAATGCAGTGCAGCCAAACGCAATCCAACTCGTCATTGGAGTCAAACCATAGAAATTTCTTTCTTTCCAACCTTTTGAGGTATGTGCACCCCAGAGCCAATTAAGACCAATCTTTAATCATATAAGACCAGCAGTGACCCTTGTGACTTAGGAGGACAGCTCATTCTCAAAAAAAAAAAAAAATATATATATATATATATATATATATATATATATATATAGTCCTATCCTAAGCCATAGTTTGGCCTTAAACCATCTGAGGCCAATTCCATTCAAACCATTAAAGGTTACTTCAGAAATTGAGCCACCTAAAGCCAACAAAAGGAAGATACAGACTTTCATATCTAAAATCCAAGCAAAGAAATTCACTATTTCAGCTGGCTTGCACAATGCCCAAGAATAAAACTTTGGTGTTAAAAAGAATCATCGTCAGAAAGAGCAGCTTCCCCAATTAATGAAGACGAATGCAAGTTCAATCAATACCGACGGACTGAAGAACGTTCATGGCAAAAAAAAAAGTTGAGAGAAAATCTTCAATCATGAAAACCCGAGAGAGCTGATTGATAACAGGAGTTTAATACTTTCAAGATCTATCCCGAGGTTAACTGAGGTCTTGTATTTTTTTGAAACTAATGACAAATAATGATCAAGCTTAATGAAATCAAATTGAAACACATGCATTTTTGCAATGATGTGATCAGAGCAGTTCACTTTGTGTGACCAAAGTCGCCTATTGTCCACCACTCAAGCGCTTTAGCCGACTCATCCTGCTATCAAATGTGAAGAATCAAGCTCATGCAACCATGTCTTAAGACTTCTAAAAGATTCTTGCCAACAACTTCAGCAATCTTAAAAAAAAAAGCCGTTAGAGTGAAAACTGTAACTGGCGCTCTAAGCAAAAATTAGGCAAAAGGACAGGGTGAAAACCTGAAAATAGGCATTCTATCCTTCAAAAAAAAATAGGGCACAGGGTTATGTGAAAATCTGCAAAGGAAGCATCTCCCGCTAAGAAAAGCTAGTGTGAAAATCCACAAGGGACGCACTACCTTCAAATAATGACTACAGGTACCGGATCAGAATCTCACAATCCCAAAAGGGCATGAAATTCAAAAGCAGCTCAAAAGGCATCAATCATATTACAAATTGCAGCTAGCCCGGCTATCATCTCCAAGTCCACATAGATGAATTCTTACCCTGCATTCCTGCATGGCTCATGCATTTCACTTGCATGCTCACTATTTTTCGTGCATATTTTAGTTCCCCTAATTTACAGAAGGGGAGATTTGATGCAGACACCGACCAAAGCCGAGTGACGACATCAGTCCAAACAATCAACCAAAGACTTCTCAGGGAGCAGCAAATTGAAGACCTCTCAGGGGGCAATCAACCAAAGACTTCTCAGGGAGCAGCAAATCGAAGACCTCTCAGGGGGCAATCAACCAAAGACTTCTCAGGGAGCAGCAAATTGAAGACGTCTCAGGGGGCAATCAACTAAAGACTTCTCATGGAGCAGCAAATCGAAGACCTCTCATGGGGCAATCAACCAAAGACTTCTCAGGGAGTAGCAAACCGAAGACCTCTCAGGGGGCAATCAACCGAAGACTTCTCAGGGAGCAGCAAATCCAAGACCTCTCAGGGGGCAATAAACCGAAGAATTCTCAGAGAGCAGCAAATCGAAGACCACTCAGGGAGCAGTCAACCTAAGACCACTCAGGGAGCAGCAAATAGAAGACCTCTCAAGGGGCAATCAACCGAAGACTTCTCAGGGAGCAGCAAACCGAAGACCTCTCAGGGGGCAATCAACCGAAGACTTCTCAGGGAGCAGCAAATCGAAGACCTCTCAGGGGGCAATCAACCGAAGACTTCTCAGGGAGCAGCAAACCGAAGACCTCTCAGGGGGCAATCAACCGAAGACTTCTTAGGGAGCAGCAAATCGAAGACCTCTCAGGGGGCAATCAACCGAAGACTTCTCAGGGAGCAGCAAACCGAAGATCTCTCAGGGGGCAATCAACCGAAGACTTCTCAGGGAGCAGCAAATCGAAGACCTCTCAGGGGGCAATCAACCAAAGAATTCTCAGGGAGCAGCAATCCAAAGACCTCTTAGGGAGCAGCCGATCAACCATCCAAAGATCTCTCAGGGGGCAGATCTCAACCTAAGACCTCTCAGGGGGCAACCATCACAGAAGGGTTAGCACGATGATGGCACTACCACTCCACGAAGGGTTAGCACGATCACGGCACTACCGCTTCAACAAACAATAATACGCCTACAACATGGTTACAACTACCACCACAAGTTTCCCAGCGTCGAAAAGGTAAGAGCTGTCTCAGGTATGTGTCTCTTTCTTTTTCTTCTTTGAGTTTAGGCTCACCTAAACACTAGTGTACTAGATTCCCTTAAACTGGGGGCAACTGTAGACACCGGGTCCTGAGTCAGCCTAGATCGAAGTTACCCAATGATAATAAGATGCCTTGTCACAGACGAAAAAAGGTAAGAAGTGGTGATTTTCCTTGCAAAATATGCATTTTGGAGTGAAAATTTGAAAAATAATAAAAAATATTTTAAAAATCAGTTTTGAAAAATGGAGGTTTAAAATTATAGTTTTTTTAGTCAATTTAAAATTTTAAAAAAAAAATCGGATCGCAAGTGTCGGCCGGCGCGGCGCTGCTGCGCGTCGATAAAAGCGCACGCGCACCGCGCGCTGGAGCGCGCAGTTTCCGCGCAGCGTTGCTGCGTGCGACGCCCCTCCCTCTATAGTGACGGGCCCCCCCCTCCTCCTGGCCGTTGCTAAAAGACCTGATTCCCTTTTTTTACCGATTTTTCACTCTTTGTTCCATTTTTTTCACCCAAAAATCTGTTTTTTATCCCATTTTTTTAAGGTTTTTGAGTCCAAATTAAATTCTAAAATATTTTCTTAGATAATTAATTAATAAAACTTGTTTTTATCATTAAAAATAAAGGAATTTGTATTAAAATAAATTGCTTTCCCTAATTAAATTAGGGCAACATTTTTACCTTATAAATTCTTTATGATGAAAACCTAAAGGGAGGAGCCTCCATTTTTCTTTTCATCAAAATTTCAGATTTTCCTCTCTTCTTCTTTGATTTTTCTTTCAAAAATTTGAGATTTCTTCTTTAAATTAATAAGGTTTAATTGAGATTGGAAAATTAATTTTCAATACTTAATTATTCCAATTGATTCTTTTGTTTGGCTACAAGAAAATTAATCATTAACTTCAAAATCATTTCTTTCAATTTCAAGCATCCAAATTATTTTTTTTGTTTAATTCATAAACAAAGATAATTAATTTCATTGCTAAATTATTTTTTCAAGCAATTTTCCGGAAAATCATCACTTTTCCTTCATCAAATCTAATACTTTGAGGGTAAATATTCTAGGCTTAATTTCTATTTTCTTTTATCTTATTTATATTTAATTTATTCATGTATATTTTATTGTTTTTATTAATTTATTTATTGTTTTCATTTATTCATTTGTTGTATTGATTTTATATTTGTTCTATTTAATTGTTTATATATGATTTTATTTTTATTCATGTGAATATTATTTTCTTTTAATTCCTAACATGTAAATAATTAATTTTATTTTGATTCCTCATTATTTTTAACATGTAAATAATTAATTAATTAAATTAATCTTTTTGCCATGTAAATAGTTTGTTTTAATTATGAACACATCAATTAATCATGCCATTGTCTTAATTATTTTTACCATTCTTTTATTTACTAATTTTTATTATTCTTTTTATCATTGTTACATGATTTATTCATTAATATTTATTTATTTAGTCATTTATCATTTTTCACTTTTTTATCATTATTTTCATCATGTGTATATTTTCATGTATTAATTAATTAACATGTTTTATTTTATTTTCATCACCTCATTTAATCATTTGTCATTCATCATGCATTTTTCTCATCCTTTAGTTTGTTAACATTTGATTCAATTAACATTCTTTTCATGTCATCTCATTTTATTTTAATTTGTTATTCATTATTTTGTATATTTAATTGATTTAATTGATTTGATTACTAACATTATTTTTATTTATATTTTGTTTTTATGTCTAAACTTATTTATTTGATTGGCGTTTTTGCGAGCACATCGGGAGTTCCAGGAGGCTCGTTTGGATTATATGTTTATTTTATTTGTTTGTAATATTTGTTTATTTGTTTTGTTATTTATTTTTGTCATGTATATTTTCTTATAAAATCGTTTTCCTTAGGGTCGCTAGAAAGAAAATCATCAAAGCACTTTTATTAATTAAATTGGTATTTTTCATAATAAAATGGGACCAATGTCTTAGTTTTTCATAACCATCATCACCAAATACTTTTCTTAAAATATGCATGCGAGGACCAATGTCCTTATCATTAATGAATATCCCGTTTTATGTATGATTTGTACTTTATTTACAATGGAAGTTGTATTCCGCTCCTAGTTTTGTTGTATTTACTTTCATGTATTTTATTTTATTTATTGCTTTCCTTAAGTGGACAACCTGCGCTTTAATAAACTGCATTAAAATGAATGAGAAATAGGATAAAACTCTAAATTCAAAGCTCAATTATAAACTTAACCAAGGTATGAATAAATGGAAAGTCCCGAACTCCTTCTCTGGTTTAAGACCCCTGAGACTAGATGACCTTTCCTAATTTCTTGTAAATTGGGTGGCGACTCCAAAATGCCTCAAAGGTGCCTAAAGGTTTCATGGGATTAGATGAACCTCCTAATGTTCTATTGGGTAGGGGATTCCAAAATGTCTCGTGTAACGCAAGATCAAAAAGACGCGAACCAATCCCTCGAATCCTAAAAGCGGGTTCAATGAGAGCCTTGCTGGTCCGGCGTGCGTCACACTATCATATACACTGGCGGAGGAACTGCATGATTACCAGACTTTTTCCTCTTCTATCTCTTTTCTGGATCTGTAATCTGCTTATTATCAATGAGGTATTGGATTTTGTTTCTCAACGTTCTGCAATAGTCAGTCAGATGGCCTGTGTGCTGATGATAAGCACAAAACTGATCACTCCTATGTCCCGGCTGGCCCTGGTTCTTGGTTGGCCTTGGCTCCAAAGGTCTCAACTGCCCCTCCTTCATCAATCTTTCCAAAACCCAAGATAGGGGACTGTAACACCCCGAATACACCCTAGTCAGATCAAGATAAGTTTAGGGTGTAACGAAAACCGAATGTGGTTGAGATATGAATAGAAGTGTCAAAAAGGATACAACCGTCATTAATTCGAAAGTTCGATGAGTTTCTGTAAATGGGACAATTATATCATCGTGCCTCTAATGACATGAAGAAAATTATTCTTGGTGCTTAAAATGTGTAATGGGATGATGGAAATGATTAAGTGTAGTAAAGGATGTCATCGGTATTAGGTGAAAAGTTAAGGGTATTTTGGTAATTTGCCAAATTGTGACTTAAATAAACTAATTAAGAAGATTTGTATGCCAATGTTTTAATTGGAGATAGTTATTTGTAAAATGTATGAAGAAACAAAAGAATAAAGGACTAAATTGATATTAAACATAAAAATCTAAGTGTAGCCAATAGGAGCTTGACAAGTGGCTCATTGTAGGCCAAGTTTATGTGATTAGCATGAGGGAAAAGAGAGGAGCAGCCGTCCACTCCATTTGGGCTGAATAATAACCTATCTTTTCTTCTATCTTTTCTTCTCTCAACTCATGCATTAGGTGGTCACTTAAGGAGAGGGTGTTCAAGTCAATTGTTGATGTAGTTTATAAAGAGAAAGGTAAGATTTAGCTTTTGTTATCATCTCTATCCTTCTTCTTTTGTTTAAGAATTGAAAGTATGAGATGGAGTATAGTTTTAATGAAAATTTTGATGTGTTTTGGTTGAGGAATATCCGGCCTAAGAAAAGAAGAAAGAAATAGGGAGTGAAGTAAAGGAAGTGATTGGGTGTCTTCAAGAGGTTTGGAAACTAGTTTGATTTGGTGTGTTTTGATGATAAATAATATGATTTGAGATGTATTTGAATGATATGTGTTGAATCTATGATGTTGATAGTGAGTGTTGGCTTTAGATTGTTAAAATTGTGCATGTGAGTAGGATTTGATGAAAATTGTGTTAAGAAACACTTGACCTTTCTTCGGTTATTAGGTTATATGTAGAGTTTTAGAACTCCGAATGGTATGAAAAAAGTACCATTTTAAAGCTAAGACATATTCCTACAAATGTCTTAGAAATAAGCTTGAGCAAATTCTAGCTCTAACTATCTCAAAAGTGGTCATGAAGTAGAGCTATCTTCCCTGGCCGGGTTCAGGGGAGCAGTGTATATTATTTTGTTCATATCTAGAGATTTAGGTGTCCAAATGAACTGAAATTTGTTTTATATGAAAGCTAACATCCTAAGTATAATTTGTTAAGAGGATGTTTGGCCTAAAAATGAGGTTTATAGGTCGGTTTAGGCTATTGAAGTTGAAATTGGAAAGGAGTTAAAACATTTCATTCACGTTTCTATTCTCGTTGTTACACCCTTAGATGGTGAAATAATCTGTCACACCCTCACGTGGTGATTTTTGCCCAGTGTCACCACCTCAAGTGGTGAAATAATCTGTCACACCCTTAGATGGTAAAATAATCTGTCACACCCTCACGTGGTGATTTCTGCCCAGTGTCACCACCTCAGGTGGTGAAATAGTCTGTCACTCAAAATATCACAGCCTTAGGTGGTGAAACATTCTGGTTGCTTTCTTTCATCATTTAACACTCTTTTTGGATCTCTAAAGCTTCCAATGGATATTTCTTTTAACTCCTAACTCATTAATCATTGAAGATTAATAAAATTAACCTAAAATTCACCTAAAAATAATCCATAAAACCTATTAGCAAAAGTAACAATACATATAATTATGTGAAGAATAGTAATGGAATGATAAATATATGTGTTTGAGCTCGATGTTAAACTCAAGTGATGTGTATATGCCTATGACATGGTGATTCTTGAACTTAACTAAGTATGTAATTAATGACCATGAACAAGTAAACTTGAGAAGTGTAATGTGTACGTAAGTGAAGTAAATAGTTAATGTGTTAAGTGCATGTGTAAAAGAGAATGTGATCATGGATGGTATATGTGTTATGAAAATTGATCAATGTGAAATGGATAACATAATTAAATAACTTAAGCCTGCGAGTCAAGTAGTGGATAGATAGGCATGCCTATAGGGTCAAAGTGCTGCAGCCCAATGCGTTTAATGTATCTGATTCCTTGGGAATCACAATGCGTATAATTCTTGCTGGATTTTATTATATGTGAAATGATATTACTGTACCTGAGGGTACTAATGCGTAAATAAGATCTTAATGTGATTATAGTGCCTCGGTGGTACCAATGCGAAACCCATTATCCGCGTCTTTGAATTGCAGGCAACTTAATAAATGGAAATAATAATAATACAACCATTATGTATGTTATATTCTGGAATTATGAGATGGGTTGCTTAATGCTCTATGTGTATGAGAATGCTAAATAAATCATGACATGCTTAAAATGGTACCTAATGTGATATGGTCAGTTAAGTATGATCTTTTGCGTATAATGTATGATGTTCTATTTGTGTGGTGTATTACTTGTTATGTGTATGTGTTTCCCACTAAGCGTTATCGCTTAGCACGGATTTTCTTTTAATCCGTGTAGGTACTATTGATCGGGTCTTTTAAGAGTCTTTCCGCAACAGCCCGGGCCAATGCAAGCTTATGAAGAGTTATTAGAGTAGGATTTGTATAGTCTTGATAATGTATGCAAGATTTGAAATCAATAATTATAAGTTTTGTAAAAATGATATTGGTTATGTAAAAGATCTGTCTATAGTAAATCCCGAAGAAGTTTACTTTATAATGTGAATTTATAATGAATTTATAGTTAATTATAATGTGTTTTTAAAAATGAAAGAAATTTTATAACCCATATTTTAGCTTAAAGGTTTATAAGTTTTGCATGTTTGTTTCGGTAATGCCCTTGACCGTCGTTATGGACCACCGGTTCACGGTGTGGTTTACTACGTACGGGTAAGGGGTGTTACATTTAGTGGTATCAGAGTATAGGTTTAGTCGGTTCTGGACGACTAGAGTTTAGAGTTCAGTCTATATAGTTTTTGCATTGGCCAATGCGGAGGCTTTATTTTGTATAAGTGTTGTGGTAAGAGTGGATAGACGTTGATGACATCAGTAACGAGACAGTTAAGTGTGAAATGTGATAAGTTATGATCAGCCTATTATGAATTCATTTCATGTTATTAAGGTATTAGATGTAGCTGTAGAGATTCTAGATAGAGAATTGTATGTAGTACAATATAAGTTATGTATAAGTTTACCCTGAGGGGAAATATGGAATAAAGGATTAGACAATGCTGGATTTTCTGTAATTGAAAGTATTTTAAAGATTGTGACACTCTGTACACCTGTCAGCTACTTTACTAATGAGAGCAATTATTTGAATGTGATACATCATGGGGGGTTGGCAACTTGCATTATTTGAACTGCATTAATATATTACATCATTCTGCATATATAAATCATTTAGCATTCATTACATCTATCTTTGTTGACCCTTCTTGATGAACATCAGACATGTGCATTTGCCTCCAGTGATAGGAAGCTGACAGAATGTACATTGAGTGTAACAAAGTTGAGTGAGTGTAATAAGGAATTAGTTCTTCAACTGGAAAAAAAAAAGAGAAGAAGAAAAGAAAGAAAGAGAGAGTGAAGGATCACGGAATGTGTATAAGAATGAGTAAGAAATCTGTGCTTATAGAATTGGTGGGTTTGACCCTTCTTTGTTAATGAACGAAGGTATGGAATGTGGTAACTTTTCAACATATTGTGGAAAGGAATGGAACTGTATTTGATTATTTTGACTATTTGGCTATAGATTGGAACTGGTTTATAAGAGTGGATGGAATTGCGGATTTCTGTATAAGACAATTAAATAATAAGTACCGTAAGATTTATGTGATGGTTTAAAAGTGAAAACCAAATTGTGACTAGTGATATTGGTAATCTAGGAGGGAAATGTTATGGTCATTTTGATTAAGGAAAGAGTATAGTGAATGTGTGAACGATTCTGTATTCAAAAGACGAGAAGTTTTATGAGGAAGGAGTTAAGTGAAACGATTGACATAATAATGATAGAACGCAAACGATCTGTAACTCAAAATTATGGAGATGTTTATTTAGTGAGAAGGATTTCTACTATATGTCCTAATACTAGTAAAAATGACTTGGATAGTATATTGTAAGTGTGTGAATGTTAGTAGTAAAGATTTTGAAATTCAGAAAATCGGATATAAGTGAATTTCGAGGACGACATTCTTTTAAGGAGGGTAGATTTGTAACACCCCGAATACACCCTAGTCGGATCAAGATAAGTTTAGGGTGTAACTAAAACCGAATGTGGTTGAGATATGAATGGAAGTGTCAAAAAGGATACAACCGTCATTAATTCGAAAGTTCGATGAGTTTCTGTAAATGGGACAATTATATCATCGTGCCTCTAATGACATGAAGAAAATTATTCTTGGTGCTTAAAATGTGTAATGGGATGATGGAAATGATTAAGTGTAGTAAAGGATGTCATCGGTATTAGGTGAAAAGTTAAGGGTATTTTGGTAATTTGCCAAATTGTGACTTAAATAAACTAATTAAGAAGATTTGTATGCCAATGTTTTAATTGGAGATAGTTATTTGTAAAATGTATGAAGAAACAAAAGAATAAAGGACTAAATTGATATTAAACATAAAAATCTAAGTGTAGCCAATAGGAGCTTGACAAGTGGCTCAGTGTAGGCCAAGTTTATGTGATTAGCATGAGGGAAAAGAGAGGAGCAGCCGTCCACTCCATTTGGGCTGAATAATAACCTATCTTTTCTTCTCTCTTTTCTTCTCTCAACTCATGCATTAGGTGGTCACTTAAGGAGAGGGTGTTCAAGTCAATTGTTGATGTAGTTTATAAAGAGAAAGGTAAGATTTAGCTTTTGTTATCATCTCTATCCTTCTTCTTTTGTTTAAGAATTGAAAGTATGAGATGGAGTATAGTTTTAATGAAAATTTTGATGTGTTTTGGTTGAGGAATATCCGGCCCAAGAAAAGAAGAAAGAAATAGGGAGTGAAGTAAAGGAAGTGATTGGGTGTCTTCAAGAGGTTTGGAAACTAGTTTGATTTGATGTGTTTTGATGATAAATAATATGATTTGAGATGTATTTGAATGATATGTGTTGAATCTATGATGTTGATAGTGAGTGTTGGCTTTAGATTGTTAAAATTGTGCATGTGAGTAGGATTTGATGAAAATTGTGTTAAGAAACACTTGACCTTTCTTCGGTTATTAGGTTATATGCAGAGTTTTAGAACTCCGAATGGTATGAAAAAAGTACCATTTTAAAGCTAAGACATATTCTGTCACACCCCAAAGTGGCCCTAGAAGAATTACGGAGTTTTATTCGGAAAAAGTAAGTGTTGTGTGCGAGAGTTCTGTCGCGACCGCGACAAGTGTCGCAAGCGCGACAGAACCCTCTCGCGAGATGGTTGCACAAGTGGGATTTAAGAGACCGTGAGATGTGTCTTGGACACATGGCACCGTAGGAGAGTGACACGTGGCGGCGTAGGAGCATGACAAGTGTCATCATAGAAGAGTGACAAGTGACGGTATATGAGAGTGACAAGTGTCATCATAGAAGAGTGACAAGTGGCGGCATATGAGAGTGACAAGTGGCATTGTAGGAGTGTGCCAAGTGTCATTGTAGGGAAGTGACACATGGCTACAAGAGAGAGTGACATGTGGCATGGGATATTTTGATGGAGATGTATTAATGAGAGAGGTTGGCTTTTAATGTGGTTAGTGGGCAATTAATTTGGTAATTTCTTTGGGTTTGACCGGCCAACATTTGGCATTTCTTAGCTTTTGGCCCTTTTTCTTTTGGCTTTCCTCTTTGTTTCCTTTTCCTTGGTTTTGCCGTGCTCCACCTTCCTCTCTTTTCTTCACTTTTTCATTTGCTCCTAAAGAGAAAGTTGAGAAAGCTAGAGTTGATCATTGAAAAGGGTAAGTTTAGTTAGTTTCCGATCTGACTTCCTTTTTCTTTCTGTTTTTAATTTAAAGTGAGAAAAAGGTCTAACTCAAATTGTTTTCTATGTGATTTGTGGAAGCTATGAACAAGATATGGGATTAAGTAAAGGAAAGGGGTTGGAGCTGAGTAGAGAGCACAAGATTAAGCTATTCAGAGGTAGAGATCGAGTGTAACTGTGTTAATTTTGCATGTGTTTATATGAGAGATGCTTGATGAGCTTTAATTAGCTCAAGATGTTCATTTTGATTGCTTACAGTGTTCATGACATGTGTATATATGTTTATAAGTATGTAACCTGATCATTTGAGTGTTTGTGTTGATAAAAGAATTTGATGTTGCGAAATTCTGCTTATTTGTCATTAGACCCCTGTGTATTGTATTTGTCATAAGTAGAGTTATAGAACTCCAATTGTGTTGCTTCCAATTGCATATGAAAGATAAGATTCGTGTCTAAAAATGTCTAAGAGGGTGCTTGATCTAATTCTGGCCCTAAGTATCCCAAAAAGTTATTAAAATGTAGGTGACCCTGTTCTGGCGGGTTCACTGGAACAGTATAGCTTGTATAGACCATATTTTTCGTTATAGATGTTCAGACGACCTAAAACTTGTCCCATTTGAAAGTTAACATCCTAGAGATCAATTGTTAAGAAGAACGTTTTGCCTAAAAATGATGTTTAGAGGTTCATTCAGACGATACAAGTTTAGGGTAAAAAGCAGTCTTGTGAGGCACCAAAGCGGAGCCTCTGTCGCGAGCGCGACACATGTCGCGACCTCGCAACAGAACAACCTATATTAAGCTCTTTTTTCTTCATTTTGAGCCCATGGTTGGCTTGGGTAAACCCCTTGCCTTTCCCCTTAACGTTTTATACATGATTAGGGCTCCTAAATGATTACAAATTAGTTGTTAATGGAAAAATGCATTTGAGTATGATTAAAGTTAGTAATTTAACTAATAAAGTAACAATGTATAGTTGTAGGAAGTATAGTAAATGACATGATAAAGGTGTATGAACTTAGAAAGGGTTATATAATGCATTTGGTATAGAGTATAGAGCCTTTTTGTAATCTATCTTCTGTCGCGAGAGCGACCTCTTGTCGCGATCGCGACAATGAACTTCACTTCTGGCGCGAGCGCGACCTCTTGTCGCGATAATGAACTTAGCTTCTGTCGCGAGCGCGACTTCTGTCGCGATCGCGACAGTGAACCTCTTCGCATCTTGTTTTATTTGTTTTGAAGAGAGTGTTTTCTTCTATCTTGCTTTGCATGATTTATATGTTCATGAAATGAATTTAAATGTTACATGCTTTTAATTGTTGAACAAGATTGTATATGAATTACATGCCTCTGAATTTGATAAATCCACTTGAAGTTTAGTTGATGAGTTGATGTCTGTGTATAGTGTGTGAGTTGGTATTGAGCCTGATTACCGTTATAGTGGATAGATAAGCATGCTTATAAAGGGATTAGAGAGTGCAGCTACCTATGTTCCGCCCCGTTTGGGCGAAGCGGGTCGACCTCTGAGAACGGTCATTAATAGAGACAGATGAAAATGTTTTGTGACTTCGGTCCATCGAAAATGTTTTTTTTATAGAGCGTCCCGTATCCACCATGAGAGGAACTCAGGCTTGTTTTGTTAAATGTTGTGCAGTGAACTTGAGATGATTATAGTGTTGCTTCGAATGAAGCCATAGTACATGAAAGTAATGTTTAAGTACATTACAATTCTGTATACAAGTACATGATTACATGAGTGTAGTGACATGAATTTGGTTACATGATAGCGTATATTTGAATAAACGAAATGTACAAGTTGTAGTGTATATGAATAAGTAAAAGAGTAGATGTTATATGCATGTGAACTCATAGTATTTGATATTTGAACAGGAAACCTATCCAAGCATCAGAGCTATGTGCATGAACTACTTGATTTTTTGTTATATGACATATGTGTGATTTATTTGTGACTTCGTAAAGAAGTCCTTTGCATTGTTTTCATCCCCACTAAGCGATATCGCTTAGCACGGATGTTTATTTCCGTGTAGGTTACAGGTTCGGATCAATGAGCGAGCATCTGCAGTTCAAGGCCACTAGGAAGTATTATTCAGGTCTTTTGTATAGATTAGATACAGAGCTAGTGATGTTTTGAGTAACATCATTATGTAATAAAAGTTAAAGAATCACATGTAAATGTATATGTAAAGTTAAATGAAAACAGAGTGTAATATGAACATGCTTATAAAGAGAAAGAAGTACATATGTATAGTGAATATGAAATGCATGTTGGGCCCTAGTGTAGTATTTAATTACTCTTAAACGAATGTGTTATGCTATCGCTTCCGCTAATGCATGTACATGTATACGTAAGTGTCCGCGTAGCGCCCCGATATTCCTTACCGGGGGTATGGGGGTTGTTACATATTCCTACAAATGTCTTAGAAATAAGCTTGAGCAAATTCTAGCTATAACTATCTCAAAAGTGGTCATGAAGTAGAGCTATCTTCCCTGGCCGGGTTCAGGGGAGCAGTGTATATTATTTTGTTCATATCTGGAGATTTAGGTGTCCAAATGAACTGAAATTTGTTTTATATGAAAGCTAACATCCTAAGTATAATTTGTTAAGAAGGATGTTTGGCCTAAAAATGAGGTTTATAGGTCGGTTTAGGCTATTGAAGTTGAAATTGGAAAGGAGTTAAAACATTTCATTCACGTTTCTATTCTCGTTGTCACACCCTTAGATGGTGAAATAATCTGTCACACCCTCACGTGGTGATTTTTGCCCAGTGTCACCACCTCAAGTGGTGAAATAATCTGTCACACCCTTAGATGGTGAAATAATCTGTCACACCCTCACGTGGTGATTTCTGCCCAGTGTCACCACCTCAGGTGGTGAAATAGTCTGTCACTCAAAATATCACAGCCTTAGGTGGTGAAACATTCTGGTTGCTTTCTTTCAGCATTTAACACTCTTTTTGGATCTCTAAAGCTTCCAATGGATATTTCTTTTAACTCCTAACTCATTAATCATTGAAGATTAATAAAATTAACCTAAAATTCACCTAAAAATAATCCATAAAACCTATTAGCAAAAGTAACAATACATATAATTATGTGAAGAATAGTAATGGAATGATAAATATATGTGTTTGAGCTCGATGTTAAACTCAAGTGATGTGTATATGCCTATGACATGGTGATTCTTGAACTTAACTAAGTATGTAATTAATGACCATGAACAAGTAAACTTGAGAAGTGTAATGTGTACGTAAGTGAAGTAAATAGTTGATGTGTTAAGTGCATGTGTAAAAGAGAATGTGATCATGGATGGTATATGTGTTATGAAAATTGATCAATGTGAAATGGATAACATAATTAAATAACTTAAGCCTGCGAGTCAAGTAGTGGATAGATAGGCATGTCTATAGGGTCAAAGTGCTGCAGCCCAATGTGTTTAATGTATCTGATTCCTTGGGAATCACAATGCGTATAATTCTTGCTGGATTTTATTATATGTGAAATGATATTACTGTACCTGAGGGTACTAATGCGTAAATAAGATCTTAATGTGATTATAGTACCTCGGTGGTACCAATGCGAAACCCATTATCCGCGTCTTTGAATTGCAGGCAACTTAATAAATGGAAATAATAATAATACAACCATTATGTATGTTATATTCTGGAATTATGAGATGGGTTGCTTAATGCTCTATGTGTATGAGAATGCTAAATAAATCATGACATGCCTAAATGGTACCTAATGTGATATGGTCAGTTAAGTATGATCTTTTGCGTATAATGTATGATGTTCTATTTGTGTGGTGTATTACTTGTTATGTGTATGTGTTTCCCACTAAACGTTATCGCTTAGCACGGATTTTCTTTTAATCCGTGTAGGTACTATTGATCGGGTCTTTTAAGAGTCTTTCCGCAGCAGCCCGGGCCAATGCAAGCTTATGAAGAGTTATTAGAGTAGGATTTATATAGTCTTGATAATGTATGCAAGATTTGAAATCAATAATTATAAGTTTTGTAAAAATGATATTGGTTATGTAAAAGATCTGTCTATAGTAAATCCTGAAGAAGTTTACTTTATAATGTGAATTTATAATGAATTTATAGTTAATTATAATGTGTTTTTAAAAATGAAAGAAATTTTATAACCCATATTTTAGCTTAAAGGTTTATAAGTTTTGCATGTTTGTTTCGGTAATGCCCTTGACCGTCGTTATGGACCACCGGTTCACGGTGTGGTTTACTACGTACGGGTAAGGGGTGTTACAGGGATGGCCCAAATTCGAGTAGTACCTCTAGCCCTGATTGGATTCTGTTGCTGAGACCTCAGCTGTTCTGCCGCTGCCACTGTTATTACTGCTACTATTCCCAGCGTCAACTGATCTATTCCCTAATTGGTTCCCAAAATTCTTCTTGATAAAACTCTCTTGGCTTGCCTTTTTTGCCAAATACTCCCCTTCTGCTTCGATGGTTATATCCTTTAAAGATTCCCAATCTCGGAGCCCCTTCATCTTTAATCCATCCCTTAGATACGGACTCGCATTCCGGATGAATAGCCGAAGCTGGTCTGGAGTATCTGACTTCCTTCTCATTTTCATCACCCGATTTCTCCACCGAGTAAGATACTCGTGGAATGAATCATTGGGTTTCTGTTGAAGTAACTCTAAATCTTTCAGCGTAACCTCCATACGGCTGCTATAGTCATATTATTTAAGAAACTCCTCAGTTAACAGGACCCAATCTTCTCTTGCCCTCCTATCCAAGCCATGGTACCAGTCTATGGCAGGTCCTGTCAAACTGAGGCAGAAATATTCCACCTTCTGTCTCTTAGTGAGCATAGTTCCTTTCATCACAAGCATATACTGCTTGATGTGAGCAGATGGATCTGAGGTGCCATCAAATTTGGGCAGCTCGAGCATCTTAAATCTCTGAGGAAGTATCTCATTGTCATCCAAATCTCTATCCTCTGGGCTTATCCCCCTTTTCGCAGATAATAAATGAGCCATTGCCTCAACCTTCTCCTCTATCTTCTTCAGAGCAGCATCTTCTTTAGGAGGTCTAGTTTTTACTGACATGGATTCTTCGTGCTCATCCTCCACAAAGTCTTCCTCAGGCCTATGCTCCCCTATTCTTCTAGGCTCAATATTTGCAAGAACCTTGGGGTCCACAGCAGGGGGTGGTTCCATAACTGCTGCCGGAGGTGCCTCCCTGATAGGAATATGTTCAGCTTGTCCTTTGACAGGAGGGGCAGGTTATTGGCTAGCTGGCTGTGCTAGAGCAGCAGTTAAGTTACCCATCATCGCCATTATCCTACGCTCAAACTCTTCAAACCTGCACTCCATTTCTTGGGCCCTTCGATCCATTTCTTCAGTGACCATAGCCCGGGTGGCATTCGCTTCTTGGTTGGCCATATCTAATGATAACTCTGAAGACAAGGATTCTGTGCTATCTGAAAGCGACTCCGAACCCCAATATGTGACTCGCTTTACTGAATTGAAGAACAGGTTTCTCCTTACCAGTCGGCCATCTGGACCCCTAGACCACTGATTCGTACCTATGATGGCTGAAATATAGAGGGGTTAGAATGCATGATGAAATGTATATGTGAAACATTGTATATGCAAGATAGAATGCACACACCCCAAAATGCGTATGCGTTTAGGTGCATAAACGACATGTAATGCATGACTGTGCCGAAAGATCAAGAAATTAGAGTGATACATGTGATGCATGAAAAAGAATTACAGACCGAATGATAATGTACTTATGAAAGCCATATGCATCGAACATAATGTACACACGTAAAATAACGTGCATGTGTTTTTCTTTTTTCTCTTTTTTTTTCATTTTTTTTTGTTTTTTTTTTTTAAAAATTGCGTGTACAAAATAAAGCGTATTCACAAGAAATAAAATTATATTTTGGTATGCATGAATGACACATGTGATGGATGATCGTATGTTATGCGACATTTACATCCACATGCAAGCAGATAGACCTTTTCAACCTTATTACTCCCACACACGAGGTCGTGCAGTCTCTCCCCTAGGCGGGCTTAGCCCATGGGTCAACGGGGAACCCGATGGGCGCGTATGGTGCATGGTGATATACCAGCAACATAGCACTCTTAATGTAAAAGCACATGCATATTGGTTTTGGCCATTATATATTTGGACCATTCAAACAGACTAAATATGGGCCCATCGGGGCATGAAAGCCTTTGATGAGTGTCCAATTAATATGTTTGAATTGGTTTAATATATAAGGGCCCACGTAGCAAGCATCGTATTAAGGAGCATACTACCTAGTGGAAGTTTATATTGCCATTACATGAGCTTTAGTCATGGGTGGTGTTACTTTAGGGCTACCCAAGCATGGTCCCTGCCAATAGGTCTAGCTCATCACGAGCGTAACAACCAATTGGGTCTCCATTTAATATACCATGATGGTACGAGGCTTGGGCTGGTGATTATCCCGAGCACTTTCCTACAATGAGTGAAAGTAGGGTCGTGCTTTAGGAATGTACCGGGGTAAAATAAGGAACCAACTAGCATAGTTCTAAGGCTCTAATGGATGCAATGCAATTTCGAAGAGAAATGAAATTTTTATTTGTTAATAACTCAATTATAAGTTTAACTTAATGCACTTTCGAATCAAAGTTTCGATCATCCCCAGTGGAGTCGCCACTGTGACGCGTACCGGACCAGCAAGGCCCTCATTAAACTCGCTTTTAGGATTCGAAAGATTGGTTAACGTCTTTTTTTTTTATCTTGGGTTACACGAGATATTTTGGAATTCCCTACCCAATAGAACATTGGGAGGTTCATCTAATCTCATGAAACCTTTAGGCACTTTTGAGGTATTTTGGAGTCGCCACCCAATTTACAAGCAATTGGGAAATGTCATATAACCTCGGAGGTCTTTAAACCAGAGAAAGTGTTCGGAACTTCACTTTTATTCATGCCTTAAGTTAAGTTTATAAATGAGTTTTTAACAAAACGAAATTCCATCTCTCATCTCACGCGATCATGTAATAAATTTAAAGCGCATTTCAATCACATCGGAAAGCGATAAAAAAGGCATAAAATAAAGCAATAAATAAACTACAAGAAAAATCTGGAACAAAACAATCCCCCAAAATAAAGAAAGCATAAATAAAATAAAAGAATAAACTTGGCCCAAAAATTAATTATAAGGGCCCAAAATGAATAAATAAATAAATAACTGCATCACAAAAAGAAGAATAATAAAATGCATCATATATAAATCGGGATATTTATTAAATTTTAGGAACATTGGTTTCTTTGATTAATCCTAAAAAAACTTGGAGAATTATTTTTGGGTATTGATTGAGAAAACCGGGATGAGTGATCCCATTTTATGAAAATCAATTCTCCATTTGAAAGTGAGAATTTATTGGTTAAAATAGGACATTGGTCCATTTTATTAGAAAAAATCTCAATTTTAATTATTGTAGAAAAACCTGAATTTTTATAATAAAAACGGATCCAAAATACATTTTACATGCAACATACTAAATAATAAAATAGGAAAAATACAACAATTAAAGAATGCAAACCAAACTTTGAAAGCTTTTAATCCTCGATTCTCCAACTCGCCCATGGGTAACACTCAAATAAAAAAAGGACAAGTACTGCAACTAAAAAAGAAAAAAGATAATTAAAGTTAGTAGTTAAATAAAATAAATAAAATAAAATAAAAAAATGAATTAAAAATAAAATACATAAAATAAATAAAGAACCCAATTACATTAAATGAATCCCATTAACAAATATTTTAATTAATCCAACCAAGTAAATAAATCAAATAAATAAAAGGATAAATGAAAGAATGAATAAAATAATGATGTGTGGGCCAAGTAAGTTAGAATTATAGGAGAAAGTAATGCAAAATGACCACTGTTCACGTGAATGCATACATGAGGAATGAAAACAATTCAAACAATTTCATTTAGTTGGCAAAATAGGATTATTGGGTTAAAGATGCAAAATTAGCATGATTAAATTAATTATTTACATGTTAAACACAATAAACATAAATATTTACATGGGAAAAAGATCAACAAAAATAAATTAATTAATTACATGTCAAAATAATACATGTTAAGAATAATAAGAAAAATAAGAGATCAAGACATGTTAAGACTAATAAAAAAAAAATCAAAGCATGTTAAGGAACTAAGACAAAATAAATTAATTGATTACATGTTAGAAATAAAAAAAAAAAAATCATGGCAAAAGAAATTAATTGATTACATGTTAGAAATAAAAAATCATGGCAAAAGAAATTAATTGATTACATGTTAGAAATAAAATCAATAGAACAATATTTACATGAACAAAATAATAAAAAATAATAGAATAAGATAAAAAGAAAATAATTAATTTGGAGCCCAGAAAATTTACCCTCAGATTTGGATTCGATGGAATAATGATGATCTCCTTGGAAAATTCCTCAAATAGATGATTTAGCAATGAAATTAATCCCTTTTGTTTATGGAGAAAACAAAGAAATTAATTTGGATGCTTAAAAGATTGAAAATTGATTTGAAAGTGAAAATTAATTCCTTTTGTTTATGGAGAAAACAAAAAAATTAATTAGAGTGATGAAGAATTGAAACTTCAATTTTCAATCTCAATTAATTCTTGTTAATGGAAAAAATAGAAGTCTGAAATTTCGAAGAAAAATCAAAGAAAAAGAAAAGAACCAGCTCTCAAAAATCTGATGTGAAAAATAATGGAGGCTCCTCTCCTTAGGTTTTTTCATCTCAAAATATTGATATGATGGAAAAATAAAACCCTAATTCTATTAGGAAAACAAATTTGATTTTAATTCAATTTCCTGCCCTTTTTTAATGATAAAATCAGCTTTTATTTATTAATTATCTAAAAAAATGTTTTAGAATTTAATTTGGACTCAAAAACCTCAATTTGGGTGAAAAAACACGTTTTGAGGCAAAAATCGGCAAAAAACGGTGCAAATCGGCGAGGATGGGCGTGAAGGGGCGAGCTGGCGCGCGGAGCACCGCGGAAAGGGCGCAGGAGCGCGCGCCGCGGCTGCGACAAGGCGCCCGAACTTTTTTTTTTTAATTTTAGATTGAAACTTTTTGAGATAAAATTAATACTTCCAAAATCATTTTTTATTTTAAATTTTTAAAATATGTATTTTTTATTTTTTATTCTTTTATTCCTTAAAAAGCAAATTTTCACTAGAAAATCATCACTTCCAATATTTTTGCCTGTGAACGGGCGTCTAATCATCATTGGGTAACCCTGGTCTGGGCTGCCTCGAGACCCGGTGTTTATAGTATCCGTTTCTTCTGCCATTACCAACCATCACTCAGGAGCATAATTCATCTTTTTTTGTTTGATAGGCTTGCAATCTGGTCGAATGTTAAGTGAATGGCATATTACCTCAGAAGATATGTCCTTGATATCCGAGGTCTACCAAGCAAACGCATCCACGAATTCCTCAAGTACTCCTATGAACACCTCTTTTTCTCTTCCCTTCTTGTTAAAAGTTATTTTGACAACTTTCCCCGGTGTGAGCTCCACTTCTTGCAATGAATCTAACGGCTCAGCTCTCCGAGCTGTATCTATCAGAATATCCAATGCATCCAACGGTAAGGCTTGATCAGCTTCTTTCAGCATTGTAACACATGTTTCCCGTGCTGCTTTTTAGTTTCCACAGAGGACTGCAATGCCTCCTGAAATAGGAATCTTCACCAACAGCTTGCGCATGGAAATGTATGCATCTACTCCCACCAAAAGAGGTTGCCTAAAGATCACATTGTAGGCGAGGGGTATATCCACTACCATAAAATAACTCTAATAGTTGTAGACTATTTCATCATCCTCGAACTATAGAGCTAACATGATCGATCCTTCTACCTTGACTGGTTGTCCTAATATTCCATTGAGTGGGGCTGATACGGCTTTTAACGTATTGATAGACATTCCCAGTGCCTTGTATGCTTGGAGGGTGATCAGATTGACTGCGCTGCCCGTATCTACCAAAATTTTCTGAACTAAGTAGTCTTTTTTTAGAGCTTTAACCACCAGAGAGTCTGTCATGGTGTCTGAATGTGAGCTCCATCAACATCTAAGAACTTTACTTCATAGCCCCCTATTCTCGGACCAGCTCCCAAGGAGAATACTTCTTTTGCTTTTTGTTTTCTAGAGTCATCAAAACCATCGTAATATTTACCCCCTGCGATAACATGGATAACCCCAGCTGGAGCTCTCTTATTTGTACCGGCTCTGTTGTCTTATCTTCCAGGTAATGGCAACTAATCTCTACCATTTTTATCTCCACCCTTTACAAATTGGGCGAGCTTTCCCTTCCGAACTAAGAAATTGATTTCTTGCTTAAGATATCGACAGCTATTGTCTCGCGTCCCTTGTCTCTATGAAAGAAATAGTAAAAGCTTTAGTCCTTGTTGGGATTCTCCCTCATGGGATGCGGCCAGTTGACCCGCTCATTTTCTTTCATCCATACCAAAATTTGAGACCTCGAGGTTGTTAAAGGTTTGAGTCTCTCTTCCTACTGATCACTTCAGCGAGGTTTAGTGACTATATAAGTTTGGTTCGAGCCACCTGATCCTCTGTTTCTAGAATCATCTCGACCTCCATTATTTCTCTCACGGGCTGGTTGGAAGCTTTTATCTGTTTCTCTGAACTGAGAGCTGTATTAAAGCCTCTAAGCTTCATCCATTCTAATATACCTATAAGTCGGAGACATGAGCTTGGTAAAGTCGTTCGGTGGCTTTTTACTCAGAAAGTTACTAAAATCTTGACACTTGGTATTGCGAATGAGGGCATTGATGGCCACTTACAAATTCAGATTCTGAATATCCATAGCCACAATATTAAATCCCTTCACATAGGCTCTCAGTGGCTCGCCTTTCCCCTGATGAACTAAGTTAAGGTCTGCTGACACCTTTGTTGGGCGAATAGCTACAATGAATTTAGTAATGAACATGTCACTGAACTATTCAAAGCCATGAACAAAATGCTCAAGTAGGTTGTAGAACCAAATCTGTGTGGACTCGGTGAGGGTTTGGGGGAAAATTTTGCATAAAGCTGCGTCTTCGCTCGTGTCCACCAACATGGTATGATGGAATTCATCCAAATGAGCTCGGGGATCAGTACTACTATTGTATTTTGGTAAGTTTGGCAACCGTATATGAGGAAAAGGATTTGCTAATATATCCCGAGATAGAGGTGATCTGAAACTGCCTTAGTATTGCAATGTGTTACGATTTTGATACTTCTGCGTCCTCTCTTCGAAGAACCTCTCAAACTGTTCAGTTGTTAAGGTTACAGTAGTCCCGAGGCCAATGTATTAGGCAAGGGTGATGGTGTTTGTGTAGTGATTTGAGCGATTGCAGGTGTTTGGATTATGGGAGGTGTTGTAGGAATGGCTGCGGGAGCTGCACTTAGCGCCTGAGCGGCCATATCTGAGAGGGCGGTCAAAAAGAGTTTGGGTTACTTAAGGAGTCATTGCTGGGATAGTGATAGTTTGAGGTGTCACTGGGGTATGAGTTTGTGTTTGCGAGAAAAGCTGTCATGCTGTTAATGGTGAGATTTGCTATGGTTGAGTTAGCAATAAGTGATGAAATGTCTAGCCAAAAAGATTGACTAGGGATTGGGGGGCAGTCTCGGGTTGATTCACCGGTGGGGCAGCGAAAATAGGCATGTAGGGGAAAAGATCCATTATTGAATAAAAATCTAGGGATACTCCGCGCTCACCACACCAAATAATGACTGTTTGAATTTTTGGTTCGCTAATGGGAGCAAGTCACCTAAAAAACACGAGATCTGGTGGGTTTCCAATAAAGGAGACTCCGACAGTCAAGTCAAAAAACTGATAAGAAATATAACTGATTTATTGAGAAAAATTCCAGAGAGCTTAACATACCTTAGCTTAATTCTTCCTTTATAAAAGGAAACAAATTCTGAATAGGAGGGAACTATTCTGAATTCTTGATTGGTGCTTGATTCCCGATTTGCAAGGATTTCATTAAATGGCTCCAGATAGTTTCCATTATAACGAGATTAGGAGCTTCTGAATATTTCGAGGATCTCCGCTAATAATAACTTTCCAAATGTGCATTCCGATCTGTCATGAGATAAACCGAGCTATAGACGTGGAGAATATCCGAGTGAGTTCGGTTACCAGACTCATGCACAAAGTGTCCGGTTATCAATATTCATGATTTCACTCATTAGCTATTTTTTTCATTAATATTCAATCACCACTATATAGTCTCGGATGGTACTTATAGATCCATTTTTGACTCCATCTCCATCTTTTAAAATTGCTCATAAACTGAGAGCGAAATATTTGAACAAACAATCACTCATAATCCACATTAATTTGAACGTTCCATCTTAAAATAAAAATTAGACTAGTGATATTGTTTTGTATATCTATAAAGGATCACTTAGTAAGAGAAATAATAGAGCAATATTTTTTAAGGATATCCATATAGATTTACACATCATAATTATAAAGTACTTTTTGCCTTATTTTCTATTGAAAATTATAGTACTTCTGTAGAGAGAAATAGAAAGAATATGAATATTTTACCTATGTAGCTTGATGTACATGAAACTTCTATTTATTTAGGCTTTCATTTAAGACTTACATAAATACCGAATCAAAATTCATTCAATCTCAAAATTCTCTCTCAAAATTCTTCCTCTCTCAATTACTCCAAAAATTCTGTCTTTCTCAATTAGAAACACTCTTCCTCTCAAATCGTTCTGAAATTATATCTAGTTTTAATACATGTTATTGGTAGGCTTAGGGTTAGGCTAGGTTGTTCATTGATTAGTACATGTAATTTGTTTTAGAGTAATTTTATGGTGATATTGGAAAAATGGGTATTCCTTAGTAAGGCTTTAAATTAATTAAATTTCTCGAATTTATCTAGTTTTAATTCTTTGTTTTGCTTTTGTTTTTGATTGATTAAGTGTGTTGCTTGCTTTTGCTAGTTTAAATTCTTTCATTATCATTTATCTTTTAAGAATTTGAAAACCAAAAATTCAATAAATCTTGGGAATTCTTTAGCATAATTCTAGCAAACTGAATCTTAACATTTTTCCCTTGGGTACGATATCTGTAGGTTAAAAAAAAAAATTCTGCCCACTATATTACTTGATTTGGTACTCTTGCCGATTGCTGAACAAGTTTTTGGCATTTAAGGGAAAATACAATCGTCTTCGGATAAAACATCGACAATTTACTAAATTATTGGAGCATACCGGGGTAACTTATGATTCGAATTAAAACACTATATTTGCTTTGGAAGACATTTGGCGGATTTTTTACAAGGTACGGATATCAGTAATTTAATTTTTATTATTAAGTTTTTACATTAAGATATATATTACAGATATCAATATCTAAAATGTTATGCCTTTTAAATTGCAAAAGCATAGGAATTTCAAAACATTTAAGAAAAATGGGTGTAGGCATTATGACCTACTGGGTCAAATTTTCAGTAAATCTACTGCTACTGGGCATCTGCACCATGCTTCTATACAAGTACCTTATACTTCAGATGACGAGCACCAAATTAAAGAAGAATTCCTTCAAAGGGGAATTCATCATGTATTAAAGGGTGAAAAAACTGATGCTTGTAGTTCAAAAGATAAGCAAGTTCCCACCAATAACATTCCTGGCTCTCATAGAGCTAAGAAAGGATCCAAATTTGACAAATTAGATTCATGTTTGGAAATGTGGGCATCTTGTTTAAGTGCTAGAGCATGAAATGAATTAGCAAAAGCTAAAAAAATATAAATTGGAAAGCAATCAACCTACAAGTGGTGAAGGTGATCCATATAACATAGATGCATGTATGAATATTTTGGAAGAAATGGAAGATGTTTCTAGTGCTGTGTATAACAAAGCACTGGATCCAGAATGGAGAAAAATGTTTGTCATAATCTTTATCAAAGGGTCATAGCGGAACGATATCAACATTTACTTGCTACTATTCATAAATGGTGCAAGATGGTAATTAGAGCATTGGCTACTTTAGGTATGCACTTGATCAAACATGTGAATAGATTTCCTGTGCAGCCAGAAATTCAAAGTTATTCCAGATAGTATCCATATTTTCAGGAAGATAATATATTATTAAAATATTATAATTTTGTTATTTTATGGTATATAATATTAACTGTAAGTTAGATATGTTGCTTTTGTCTGGTAAAGAAATACATAAGTGCAATAGATGGTACTCATGTGGCAACTTGGTCACCAGTTTTAAATAAAAAACCTTTCGTGATAGATTTGTAATATTTTATTAATTTGTAATATATATACAAAACAATGAAAATTTGGTAATTATAAATGCTCTCTAAATTTTGCATTTTTGTAACTCATGGCAAATGTAATATTTTAACGTATGAATGGTTTAGAACTTTAATAGATTTCATTTTCATAAAACAACAATGTTATGATGCCAAAGAGACATCTTTTGATCGGTGATGACACTAACAGAAGAACTTTTGGTAATTCTAAAGTCTAGTGGCAATCGCCTCAGGCGAATTATGTTCCTCACCAGATGCCGAGGAATTTTCTCATTAGCTGTTTTGTCATTAATATTCATGATTAGTAGTGTAGCTTAAACAGTTTTCATGATTTCTACCATTAGCTATTTTTTCATTAATATTCATGATTAGTAGTGGAGCTTAAACAGTTTTCATGATTTCTCTCATTAGCTGTTTTTTCATTAATATTCAATTAGGGCTATATAGCCTCAGATGGTACTTATAGATCCAGTTTTGACTCCATCACCATCTTTTAAGATTGCTCATAATCCATATTAATTTGAACTTTCCATCTTAAAATTAAATTTAGGCAGTGATATTATTTTGTATATCTATAAAGGATCACTTAGAGAGAGAAATAAAGTGCCTTTTGCCATATTTCCTATTGAAAATTATAGTACTTCTGTAGAGAAAAACAGAAAGAAATTGAATATTTTACCTGTGTAGCTTGTTGTACATGAAACTTCTATTTATTTAGACTTTCATTTAAGAGTTACATAAACTATAAGAAATAAATAATGAGTTAAAAAAAATAATAAAGTGAGGGAAATTGCAAAATTTGGAGTTATGAAATGAGTTATAAAGTTTCGGAATTATGAACATCCACATCAAAATTTATAATCAATAAATCTAATAATTAAAAATACCCTTGATTCAATAAGTATTAAGTTAAGTCTAAAATTTTATCATGTTAGCCACTTAGCTCCAAATATATCACCTAAAATGTTGTCCCATCAAAAATACCCATGATTCTATATATATATATATATATAGGATCAATTGTTTTCTACAAAACAGCCATAACATGCACCAAACAATTCTTATGCGCAAGAAAGGGAGAAGAAAAGTCAAATTAGGTAACAATTTATGGCATTATTTTTCTCTTTTTTTTCCTCCAAACTGAAAACCTTCCTTCCTTTATTTTCCAAAAAGGCAATTATGGGAAAACAAAAACCACATGGAATTTTTCATGCATCACGCTGACTATGGTTCCATAATGAACAATTTTTGTACGACATTGGAAAAGCCCCAGTAACAATTTCAAAATTTTGATTTGTATCTGAATCAATATAATATATATAGTAGTTGATGACAATGGGATTTCTTGAAGGATCCTCCTAAGCAAGTCACCTGAAAAACTCAAGAAAATCGACGGGGTTCCGACGATGGAAGCTCCGACGATCAAGTCAGTAAATTGACAAGAATGAGTATTATGTGTAAAAAGTTCAAAGAGAGATAAATATACCTATTACTTTCCTTTATATAGAGCTCTTTTCCTAAGCCAAATAGGAAATAGGATACTGAATAAGAGGAAATCACGCTAATCTCTTGATTGGTGCTTGATTCCTAATTTATGAGGATTTGTTAAGTGATTCTTGGTACTTTCCATCATTAAAGGATCAGAATCTGCACAATATCTGAAAAATACACGTGAATGATGACTTTTCATATTCTGATACCGAGCTGTTATGGTAACTGAACTACTGATATGACAGATATCCGAATGAGCCTAGTTACCTAACTCTTCGAATAAGAGTCCGGTTCGCAATACGTGCTCGGAGGGGCGCTGCCGATCTCCTGTTCAGAGAGTCCGGTTACCATAAGCCCCCCCCCCTCAAGTGATGACATTCATGTCATTAGAGCATTGATCTGACACTCAAAGAGAGCACGTGGGTATCAGCTTATGACACTTTGAAGACGGTTGTGCATGTGAACCTTAAAAAGCGTGGACAGGCATTTTATTTAATGTGATCCGACGGCTGTGTCAGGCACTGAAGTGATGGCATCTCTTTGACAACTGCGCAAGGAGTAATTACTGCCAAATCATCCAATCAGCGCTTGCCATTTGCCAGCATCTGAGTGACTCAGTTTTACTATAAATATCAATCCCTTCTCCTCTCTTCCACTTTCGTTTTTCTTAGGGATTTCGATTTTTCTTGCTTTATTCTCTTCACTTCTCTCTTGTGTGATTTCGACTTCTTCTGGCCTGATTCTTCATCTCTGATCGTGCCTCTTCTGAAGCTTCCACTATTCCCTTCCACTATTCCCTTTCGATTTCAGGTTAGTATTTTACCTTCCTTTTTCTTTCTTTCAATGAGTGCTTCTAAGAGTTCATCTGAGAGGGTGAGAGTGGAGGAGGGCCTTTTACATGATGATATATCAGAGCCTCCTGGTACCAGCCAACTAGAGCCATCAAGGAAGAAAGAGCCCCGAAGGAATCCCCGGGTAGGGAGCATAAGCTCGATCATGAAGAAAAGCAAGATGTTGGAACTGCATGAGAGTTTGGGGATTCCTGAAAGCTATAGGATTCGAGTAGCCGGGGCCAGCGTCCAAGCTGACACAAAGTTCTCAGGCAGAAAAACCATAGCAGTTTATGAGGCTAATTTTGAGGTTGGAATGAGCTTTCCCCCAATAGCTTTTGAAATCGAACTGATGAATTACTATGGTTTAACCATGGGCTAAATTCATCCCAATGCTTGGGGAATTATATCCGCCTTGCAAATGTGGGCAGCCAACAATGACATCGACTTAACAGTTCGGCTCTTCCAGTCTACTCATGTGGTCAGACTCCGAGTCACAATAGAGGATCACAACTATGTTCAGGCTTAATTTGGTTATGGGATTTTCAAGGGGAACCTGGAATCTCTGAAGAATTGGAAAAACCAATTCTTTATTGTTGAGAGCGACAATAACTTCAGCTTCCGGACAACATGGGGTCGGTATATCAATAAGAATGACAACCCCCTTCTTCTTACTGATGAGGAGGAACGAACTCTGACCCACTGGAGAGCTTTGGCATAGACCAAAATTGATATAGGGGATCAGCTCATGGCTGGCTTAGAACGAATAGAATCATCTCGGCGCCATAGAAGAGGTATTTTCTTTTAACAACTCTTTTGTTCTAATACTTTCTCATTATTTGATTTTTTTGCAGAAATGAAGAGAACTGATATGCCGAGCATGGTGGAGATGATGAGGGCCAAGAGGCCGAAAACACATGCTCACCCAATGCCTGTTGAAGCTTCAGAGGAGACCCCCACAGCAGCCTCCCCCCATAGCCTAATCCTATCAGCTCTGGCCTCCAGCTCGGTCCGATTGACGTGCTTGGTGATACTACATCCCCAAACGAAACAGCAGCTACTCTTTTAGCCGAACCCCCGATAACTTTTGGGTTCTTATCCCTAGAAGACAATGCAAGAGCAGGGACATCCCGTGCCAAGCCTGAAAAAAGGGACATGCGAGCCCTCGCTGATGAGGTTTGCGACATATGGGCAAAAGAAGGGGACGATTACTCGCACGACAATGCTGTCTATCATGATTTTGTGCACCAAATTTCCTGTCCTCCGAAGGGAATTGCGCCTTATATGCGCTACAATGCTGAGGAGTTAAGCACTGCTATCAAGAGGCATCAGATTGAGATAAGCTTCCGATCTCAAATCATGTTTCGACCAGTTTTGATTACCATATGTTCTGAGTACTCAACTTTTCCTTCACAGGGGTCAATGATTGGCGGAGCTGTCATCGCTAAGATGAATAGGCTGATTATGGCCTAGAAGAAGAAAATGCAATTTGTGGCCGGTTAGAGATTCTGAGCTAATGCCGCGGAGGCTAAGTTGAAGGATAGCGAAAAGAGGGCTATGGAGGCCGAGGTTAAAGCCATCAATGCACTGTAAAAGGTTGCAGAAGCTGACAAAAAAGCAGCTGTGAACGAGCGAGGAAAAACTGAGGCGGAGACCGAGCTGAAGAAAGTACAAATCGAGCTCGAGGAGGTTAAGAAGGCGAAAATCGAGCTAGAAGAAAAATATTTCTAGCTTAATTATAAGTCGCTGGAGTTAGATGTTGACAAGTGTCTTGCGTACAGTCAGAAACTTTTCGACGCTGTCAAAGAGCGATATCCTGATGCGGATTGGTCTTGGTTGGACGAAGTGTATCCAGATGAATAGGCTAATTTGTACTGTGCCCAACTTAATAAAATCTGAATTTTCTTTTACTTGTTATTACCGAGATCTTTGAACTGTTATTGTTAATAACCATACTACACAATCAATTTAGCATTCCTGTGCAAATAAAATAGCAAACTGAATGTTTATCCGAACGATAACGCGAAATGAATGATGATCATAGCCGAGCTATTATAAAGTACTTTGGTTTTGACAACGTCATCGTTGTTAATAAGGCAATTGATGAAATTGCCATCCAAGTGACGATATAGTCAACTGATAAATGAGCTGTTAGATAATACTCGGAAAGCTGTATAGCCGCATTGTATAGTAATCAATTGAACCGATGTTTTAATGGCAAAAATACCGAGCGAGCTCTTTGGTAAATGCTAGAGCACATATTGTGATAGCGATATAACTGAGCTTTGCAATAAGTTATAGAAATTAAGGGCTTTTATGGCGTTGTAACCAAGCTTAACGAAAAATAACACTTAGCAAAAAATGCTCAATGGCATTATAGCCGAGTGAGCGATGTAGATGATCTTATTGTTGCATATGATACTGAACACCCTGACGGCGGTATAATTGAATTGAAGTTGTTAGAATAACATTCGGTTGCTCAATGGAGAAATTGCCGAGTTAGAGCAACCATATTGTAGATAACATAATAGAAAACAGTTTTTTCATGAATATACCTCTTTTATTGATATTTTTGCTAGTATAATTGCTTTAATGGCGATAAAGCCGAGCTAAGTGAAATACAATACTAGACAAAAATGCTCGATGGCATAATAGCCGAGTGAGCGTTAAGAGTGTAAAGCCGGCATTACTGATAATATATCTTCAAGTTTGAAATGTTCCATGCATGAGGAAGTATTTTTCCAGAGAAGTCCTTCAGCCTGTATGCTCCACCCTTGACTTCATGCACTATGTAAGGACCTTCCTAGTTAGGGTTTAGGTTTCCCACCCCCGCAGATGTTTGGGATGCAACCACTTTCTTGAGAACAAGCTGCCCGTTTCTGAATGTCCTCGATTTTATGTTTCGATTGTGGTAGGATCGCATCCTTTGCTTGCAAGCGGCGGATTCTATCTGAGCAGACTCTCTCTGTTCCTCTAATCTATCCAGCTGACATAGCAGGTTCGCATCATTTTTCACAGCATCAATGCTCGAAGTCTGGATACTTGGCATACCGATCTCGCAAGGAATGATAGCTTCTATCCCATATGTGAGTGAGAACGGTTTTTCTCCCGTTTCCGATCTTGGTGATATTCGGTAGGCCCATAGAACATTGTAAAGTTCATCTACCTAGAGGCCTTTTGATGCATCAAGTCTTTTCTTCAATCCTGCAAGGATAGTTCGATTAGTTACCTCAGTCATCCCATTTGACTGCAGGTGGTACACTAAAGTGAAGTAGAGCTGGATCCTCAACTTCGAGCAATATCCTCTGAATGCCGCACAATCAAACTGTTTGCTATTGTCCGTTATGATTGAGTGCGGGATCCCAAACCTTATGATGATGAACTTCTGAACAAACTTGATAATGTTTGCCGGGGTGATAGTAGCTAAAGGTTCTGCTTCTACCCACTTTGTGAAGTGGTCAACTACCACAACTAAGAACTTCCGCTATCCAGTTGCCAAAGGAAAAGGGCCTACGATGTCGATGCCCCACTGAGCGAATAGCCAAGGGCTGTATATTGGAACCTGAGAGGTAGGCTTCTGATGGCTCAAATTGCCAAATCTTTGACACTTATCACACTTCTGGACGAGTTCTTTTGCATCCTTCTCCATGCTTGGCCAATAATACCCCTGCAGCAATGCTTTTCGGGCTATAGCCTGTGCCCCACAGATACCTTCATGGATTTCTCTCAATACATAATCACCCTCTTCCGTGCTCAAGTACCTTGCCCAAGGAGCTGAAAAAGATCATCTGTATAATTGATCATCTAGAATTGCATAACGGTTGGATCGCTTTCGGGCCTGAACCTGATCCTCTGGAAGAGATCCGGTGCTCAAGTACTAGTAAATTGGGAGCCGCCATCCGTCCATCGGTTCTTGCAAGTGAACCTTATATGTTTTATGACTTGGGGCTGATAGGATGGACCGGATGATGTCTAAAGTAGATGCCTGGTTCTGGAGGCATGCCTGCTTAGCCAAAGCGTCTGCCTCCTCATTCTCTGCCCGAGGTATTTGCTCGATAGACCATGCACATCCCAGTTTCTCTAGTTGGGAGAGGAGTGCGGCTGTTAATTCTTTGTATCTAATCATTGACTGGTCCTTTGCTTCAAACTTTCCCAGTATCTAGCTAACAACCAATTGTGAGTCAAACAAAATAGTTAATGAGTCCGATTTTACCTCGATGGCGAGCTGTAGTCCGAAGCTCAGAGCTTCATACTCCGCAACATTATTGGTTGCCTGGAATGCTATGTGGTCTATTCCATGGATTATTATCCTTCCAGGTCCAATTAGGATTACCCCGGCTCCCGTACCTGAGGATGAAGATGCTCTGTCTATGTACAGCTTCCATGAACATGGGCTTGGCTTCTGTGGGGGTGTATGTAACTCCGACACAAAATCAGCTAAGACCTGACTCTTCATTGATGGACGTGCTTCGTACTGGACATCAAACTCTCCCAACCGAGCCGCCCATTCAGTAATTCTCCCAAATGCCTCCGGCTTCTGTAACACCTTTCTTAGGTTTGAATTCGTCCGGACAACCACAGTGTGTGCCTGGAAGTAAGGTCTCAGCTTGATGGCTGACGTCACCAACGTGAAGGCCAGCTATTCCAATATTGGGTACCTCAGCTCGGCACCCCTCAGAACCTTGCTGGTGTAATAGATGGGGAACTGTTGGCTACCTTTTTCTCTTATCAAAACCAAACCTAAGGCTCCAGTTGAAACAGCGAGATACATGTAAAGGGTTTCTTCCGGTTGTGGCCGACTTAACAGGGGTGGAGTGTTGAGGAAAAGCTTTAACTCTTCAAATGCTTTTTGGCAGTCTGGAGTCCACTCAAAATTCTTCACTTTTTTGAGGGCGTTGTAAAAGGGTAGACATCTTTTAGCCGAACAATAAATGAATCTGCCCAGGGCCATTACTTTGCCGTTGAGTTTCTGTACCTCCCTTATTGACTTGGGCGATTCTATCTCCATGATAGCTTGAATTTTTATCGGGTTAGCTTCTATTCCCCTTTTCGAGATCATGAATCCTAGGAATTTGCTAGATTTCACCCCTGTAACGTGCGTCAAACCTAGCAAAGGCCCTCTCTGGCGAAATCCGCTTTTAGCGAGGGTTTAGTTCGCGTCTTTTGATCTTGGGTACCATGAGATATTTTGGATGTCTCCTTCCCAATAGAACATTGGAAAGGATCATCTAGCCTCACGGCGCCTTTAGGAACCTTTGAGGTATTTTGGAGTCGCCACCCAATTTACGAGAAATTAGGAAAGGTCTCTAATTTCTATTGGTCTAAACGAGAGATGGTGTTTGGGACTTCACTCTTATTTATGTTTTGGTTAATTATAAAAGAGTTTTTAATTTTCTAAAATTCTACCTCTTATCTCACACGATTAATGCATTTAATAAAAAACGCATCGCAAGCATTCAAGAAAACGATAAATAAAAGATTGCAAAGAAAGCAGTAAAATAAAGTGGTAAAGGAAAGTGGTAAACACGCCAAGCACACAATTACAAGAGAAATTGGGGCAGAATACAACCTCAAATAAAAAAAGATTAAAAACGTAAATTGGGACGAAATACAATCCCAAATGAAAACTAAATAATATTGCCCCAAAATTAATTACAAGGGCCCAAAAATATATGAACATAAATTTAAAACAAGCAAACAAAATCAAACATAAAAAAGACATACATAAATTGGAGCATTCGTTTAGTTTAGGAACATTGGTTTCTTCACGCTCACTTAAAGAGGGATCGAAGATTTATTCAATTGTTGGCTTGAAAAACCGGGATGAGTGATCCAATTTTTGGAAAACTTAACTCTTTGTTTTATTCGTGACATTTTATATTAATTGGCTAAAATGAGGGACAATAGTCTCAATTTTATTAATAAAAATTACGGTTTAGTTATAAAATATCTTCATGATTTTTTACCGCACACGTGCATAAAATAAAACGATTTTTATTTGCAAACACAACACAAAAAAATGAAATAGGAAAGATCTCACCTAAATGACGTGGTCCTCTACGCGTCGTGAGCCCTCCGCGTGGTCACGGAAATGCTCGCACAAAGCAAATTCACATTTAAATCACCAAACAAAAATAACATCAAAAGATATTAGTAATAATTAAAAAAAATTAATCAAATAAAGATAAAATAAATATAGGACATGTTAATTTAATATACGAACAACTAACATGCAAAGGGAATTAAAAATAAGCCATGCCAAAAATAAGGATAATAATAAAAATAATGACAAAAAAAAAAAAAAAAAATAATAATAATAATAATAATAATAATAATAATAATAATAATAACAACAACAACACAATGATGATGACAGTGGCACAATAGTAATAATAATAATAATAATAATAATAATAATAATAATAATAATAATAATAATAATAATAATAATAATGAAAACAATAGGGATGGCAATGTTAACAGCAAATGGCAAACGTGAACACCAAAACAACAATGACTAGAAATTAATAACTATAGCAATGTTAACAACAGTGGTCAAAACAAAACTTAATAATATGTCCACAATGATAATCACATTAAAACGCTGGAAATAAATGATGGACATGGTGATAATAACATGAAAATAATAATATTAACAACAATAAATAATATACAAAAATAAACGAGAACGGGTCCAAAAATATTTACCCTCGGAGTTTATGAGTCGAAAAAATGGTGTCTCGATCCGTCCTCTTTGTCTATTTTGTGGTGATAAAACACAAAGAAAATATAAGGATCTACGTTTTAAACCAATGAACTTAAGAAAATATTTTTGGAGGGATGATCCAAGACAAAAGGAAATTAATTTTCCTTATTTTAATCAATCCCCGAATGAAAAATATTTTGCAAAAAAAAAAGAAGGAAAAAAGAAGGTTAAAACTTAAAAATCTTAATATTTTGCTTTGAAAAAACTCTCGGCTGCACTTTTTTTGCTCTTGAGAGGAGACTCTTTCTCCCTTTTTTTTTAAAAAAAAATGCAGCTCCCTTTTATGGGGATCTGGTGATATCCTGCCTAGGCATCCAGAAATGCGTATTCCTCAAATCCTGAAGTGGAGTCAACCAGGAGATCTATGTTCGGCAACGGGTAGCTATCCTTGGGGTAACCCTTGTTAAGATCTGTGAAGTCGACGCACATTCTCCTCTTTTCGTTTGATTTTTTAACTAGCATAACATTTGACAGCCAGTCCGGGTATAGCACTTCCCTAATAAACCCATTCTTCAGCAGTTTGTTGATCTCTACAAATATTGCCAATTGTCGCTCAGGAGCATGATTCCGCTTTTTCTGCTTAATAGGCTTGCAGTTAGGTTGCACATTGAGCGAGTGGCTCATTACCTCGTAAGATACCCCTTTAATATTCGAAGGTTCTTAAGCGAACACATCTGTAAACTCGAAGAGTACAGCCACCGGTGCCTCTTTTTCTTTTCCCTTCTTACTAGCACTCATCTTGACCACTTTTCCTAGTGAGAGCTCAACATCCTGAAGTGAGTCTAAAGGCTCGGTACTTCGAGTTATTGGGATATCCAGTGTGTCCAGTGGCAGTGCCTAATCAGCCTCTTTCAGCATCGTGACATAGGTTTCCCGGGCTGTCTTCTGATTTCCCCGAAGTACGGCTACACCTCTTGAAATAGGTATCTTCATAAGAAGCTTATGCATGGAAATGTAAGCATCCACTCCTATTAAAAGAGTTCGCCTAATGATCACATTATAAGCAAGTGGTATGTTGACCACCATAAAATAACTCCTACAACTGCACACTCTATCCTCATTTTCGAGCTGTAACTCTAGCATAACCGACCCTTCCACCTTGACCGGTTGCCCAGATATGCCAATGAGTGGGGCTGACACGGCCTCTAACTTATTAACAAACATTCCCAATGTTTCGTATGCTTGAAGGGTGATAAGATTTACCGTACTCCCTATATCCACTAAGATTGTCTGAACCAGGTAATCTTGTATCAGCGCTTCCACAACTAATGAATCGGTATGAGGCGTCCAGACTTGAGCTTCATCCGCCTCAAAAAATGTTACCTCATAGCCCCCTGTACTTTGACCAGCCCCCAAATAAAATACTTTCTTTGCCTTTCTTTTTCGGGAATCTTCGAAGACATCGTAATGCTTACCCCCTGCGATGACATGAATTACCCCCGCTGGAGCTTTCTTACTTGAACTAGCCCTATTGCCTTGTCTGCGTGGTGATGGGGACCTATTTCGTCCATTTCTTTCTGTGCCCTTCACAAACTGTCCGAGATTACCCTTCCAGATGAGGTTCTCAATTTCTCGCTTCAGCTGTCGGCAGTTATTTGTCTGATGGCCTTTAATCCTTTGAAAAGAACAGTGAAGGCTTTGGTCTTTGTTGGGATCTTCCCTTATGGGTCGAGGCCAGTTAACCCACTCATTCTCCTTCATCCAGGCCAGGATCTGAGACCTTGAGGCTATCAAGGGTGTCAGTCTCTCATCTTGCTTATCGCTAGAGTTCGATTTAGTTACTAGAAAAGCTCGGTTTGTGTTGCCAGACCCTCTGCCTCTAGCATCGTCTCGTCTACCATTGTTTCGATCCCGACCTGTTTGGTATCCTCTATCCGAGTCTTTGATCTGAGCATTATATCTAAAGCACCAAGCTTCATCCATTCGGATATACTTGTGAGCCCGGGACATGAGCTCGGTGAAATCGCTCGGTGGCTTTTTGCTAAGGGAGTCGCTGAAGTCTTGACACCTAGTGTTACGGACGAAAGCATTGATAGCTACCTCCAGATTCAAATTCTGAATGTCCATAGCCACCACATTGAATTTTTCCACATAAGCTCGGAGTGATTCTCCCTTCTCTTGATGAATCAGGGTGAGGTCAGCCGAGACTTTTGCTGGTCAAATAGCAGTAACGAACTTTGCAATGAACATATCGCTGAACTGCTCAAAACTATAAATAGAGTTCTCGAGGAGATTACGAAATCAAATCTATGCGGATTCAATAAGAGTTTGGGGGAAAATCTTGCACAAAGCAGCATCTTCTGTAGTATGCACCATCATAGTATGATGGAATTTGTCCAAATGAGCTCGGGGATCGGTACTGCCGTTGTACTTCGGCAAGGTTGGCAATCGTATCTGTGGGAAGGGAGGAGCCAAGATATCCCTAGACAATGGGGATCAAAAACTACCCTAATACTATAAAGTGCTGCGATTCTGGTATTTATGCATTATTTCTTCAAACATTCTTTCAAACTGCTTGGCTATCATTGTAATTGTTGTGCTAGGGGCCAGTGTGCTCGGTAATAGTGGTGGTGTTTGGGCGAGGAATTGAGTCATTACTGGGATGTTTGTAGGTACTGCTAGTGGTGCCTGAGCTGCCATAGCTGACAGGCGATCAGGAGTGTCTGTGTTGTTTGAGGGGTTAATCCTAGGATTGCGAGGATAGTTATGGATGTTTGTGGTGTCACAGGTGTATGGATTTGTGTTTGGGGGAAGAGTTGTCGTGCTGGGAGTGGGGAAATTTGTTCTGATTGAGCTGGTTGAAGGTTTTGGAGGATCTGGCCAAGAATGTTGATCGGTGGCTGGACGACAGTATTGGGCTGGTCTGTTGATGGGGCGGCAGAGATAGGCAAATCAAGGAAAAGATCCATTGCTAATTGAGATCTTTGGGGTGTTCCACGCTCACCGCACCAAATGATGACAATGGGATTTCTTGAATGATCCTCTTAAGCAAGTCACTTGAAAAACTCAAGAAAATCGATGGGGTTCTGAAGATCAAAGCTCCGACGATCAAGTCAGTAAATTGACAAGAATGAGTATTATGTGTAAAAAGTTCAGAGAGAGATGAATATACCTGTTACTTTCCTTTATATAGAACTCTTTTCCTAAGCCAAATAGGAAATAAGATCCTGAATAGGAGGAAATCACCCTAATCTCTTGAGTGGTGCTTGATTCCTAATTTATGAGGATTTGTTGAGTGATTCTTGGTACTTTCCATCATTAAGGGATCAGAATCTGCATAAAATCTGGAAAATACCTGTGAATGATGACTTTCTATATTCTGATACTGAGCTGTTATGGTAACCAAACTACTGATATGACAGATATCCGAATGAGCCCGGTTACCTAACTCTTCGAATGAGAGTCCGGTTCGCAACACGTGCTCTGAGGGCCGCTGCCGATCTCCTGTTCAGAGAGTCCGATTACCAGTAGTACCACATGTTAATTCACTCCTAACTTCCCTAGAACCAAAAGCATGCGATTTGTTAGATTATTATTATATAAGCATGATCATAACATTTTGATAAAATTAAATGTCAGAATTTCATAACAAGCCAATCCATATTGTTGTTTTAATACATAGAATATTATACACAATTGTTGGTTAATGAAAGTTTGGTGTTTGAAGCAGTTGTAGGATTGTAACTCACCCATACAAATATCTACATAATCATAAAACATGATAAACTCCCAGCTAATGTTATACCAGTGAATATAATGAAACCACTTCCTAAACATTTGCATTTCCTAAAATGCCTACAAATCACATAAAGAACTCAGTAAACATGAACACATAAAAGGTTTTTTTCCAAAATGATAGCATGTTCCTTAAGTTAAGGTATGTACTTATTGAAACTCATTGCAAAGTTGCCTTGTAAACTCCACGATAGTAACGTCATATTGTTTTTCATCGTTTGTTTGAAGTTTTCTCTGATTACATTATTTAACATAAAGAATGCAAGTAATGTGTCACAACTTAGGAGGAATCATCTACTTTCACAGGCTACAAAGTCTACAAACCATTGTTTAGCCCTCAAAAAGGCATCTGGTAAAGTGCAGCCTTAGAACCCCCACATATATATCTATGATCCCCATATAAATATTAGCGCTCGCTAGATGTGGAATTCAACACACAAGAATGCCCTCGTGACATCTCCACACATACTCCACCATATCTTAGAAGCCTTCATTAACAGAGTGTAACAATACAATGGAAATTGAATTTGTTACTCTCTGTATTACTCGTTTATCAATTGATACACACTATATATACAAAAATAAAAGAAAAATAATACATCTACACTAGCTGTAATCGCTGACTACAGCCAGTATCTACTAGCTGTAATAGCTGACCCTAAACATAGCTAATAGCTGACTTTGAGCATACTAGATGTATTCTAACAATCCCCCTCAAGTTGGAGCATAAATATTAATCATGCCTAACTTGTTACACAAATAGTCAAGTCGAGAGCCATTTAAAGCTTTTGTGAACAAATCACCCAACTGTTCTCCTGTCTTCACATATCCTGTTGAGATGATATTATCTTGAATTTTTTCACGAATGGAGTGACAATCAACTTCAATATGCTTGGTTCGTTCGTGGTATACTGAATTTAAAGCAATATGAAGAGCAGCTTGATTATCACACCAAAGTTTTGCTGGAGGTGAGGGATTTATACTAATTTCAGCAAGCAAGTGATGAATCCACAAAATTTCACACGCGGACTGTGATATAGCTCTATATTTAGATTCTGCACTAGATCAGGATACTACAGTTTGCTTCTTACTTCTCCAAGACACTAAATTTCCTCCAACAAAAACACAATAGCCTGTTGTTGACCTCCTATCAATTTTAGAACTTGCCCAATCAGCATCTGTAAAACACTCGATTTGAGTATGCCCACGATCACTGTACAATATATCAAGTCTAGGAGCACCTTTTAAATAACATAAGATCCCCTCTAAAGCTTTCCAATGCTTGATCGTAGGTGCATTCATAAATTGACTTATAAGGCTTACTGTAAATGCAATATCTGGACGAGTTACTGTGAGATAATTCAGTTTTTCAACTAACTTTCGGTATTTCTCTGGATCATTAAAGTTATTACCATCATCTTTTGTAAGTTGTACACTAGGAACCATAGGAGTGGTGCATGGCTTAGCTCCTAATTTTTCATTTTCTGCAAGCAAGTAAAGAACATATTTTCTTTGGGATAGAAGAATTCCCTTCTTACTTCTTATCACTTCTACTCCCAAGAAATATTTTAACTAGCCCAAGTCTTTAGTGTGAAATCTACCATACAAAAAGGACTTTAGAGAACAGATACCTGCAGAATCACTTCCTGTAATTACAATATCATCAACATAAACAACAAGAAGAATAATGCCATTTTCCAATCGTCTATAGAAAACAGAGTGATCGCATTGACTCTTTTTCAGTCCAAACTCTTGGACAATCGTACTGAATTTACCAAACCAGGCACAAGGACTTTGCTTCAGCCCATACAAAGACTTCTTTAGACGATAAACTTTCTCATACTCCCCCTGAGTAACAAAACCAGGTGGTTGCTCCATATAGACTTCTTCTTGAAGATCACCATGAAGGAAAGCATTTTTAATATCGAGTTGATGTAAAGGCCAATAGTGAGAAGCTGCCAAAGATATGAAAAGACGAACATAACTTAATTTGGCGACTGGAGAGAAAGTATCAGAATAATTCACCCCATAAGTCTGAGCATATCCTTTAGCGACAAGTCGAGCTTTCAATCGAGCTACAGATCCATTCGGATTAACTTTGACTGTAAAGACCCATTTGTAACCCACAACCTTCTTGCATTCAGGTAAATTCACTAACTCCCAAGTGTTATTTTTATCCAAGGCACTCATCTCCTCAATCATAGCATCATACCATCCTGGATGACTTAAGGCCTCCTTAACTGTCTTTGGAATAGATACAGAATCTAAAGATGCAATTAAAGAGCATATCGAGGGAGATAGGTGATCATAGGAAACAAAATTAGCAATGGAATAAGTGGATTTACAATTACGTGTACCTTTACGGAGAGCAATGGGAAGATCGTCGTCGGCAGAAGCAGGATTTGATGACAAAGATGTTGGTGCAGGACATGTATCATGAGTGTTTTTTCTTCTAGAGTAGACCTGAACAATTTGTGGTCTTGCTTAATGATCATCATTCATTATCTGCTCAGTACTAGAGGATATAGTGGGCACATCAACTGGTTCTCGAGAAGATGTCACCTTATAGATAAGCCACTCATCTTCCTCCTCTTGACTTGTAGGTGTGGAAGGAGATAAAAAGAAAGGTTTATCTTCTAAGAATACCACATCAGCTGAAACCAAATGTTGCTGTAAATTAGGAGAATAACATTTATATGCTTTTTGAAGACGCGAGTATCCTAAGAAAACACACTTCAATGCTTTAGGATCGAGTTTGGTAATATGAGGACGTACATCGTGAACATAACAAGTATTGCCAAATATCCGTGGTTCTACTGAAAATAGTGTTTTATTTGAAAATAAAACACTATAAGGTATACCACCATTCAACACCGCAGAGGGCATCCGATCAATCAAAAAATAAGCTATAGAAATAGCATCGGCCCAAAAATACTTAGGAACATTCATTTGAAACAATAAAGCTCTAGCTGTCTCAAGTAAATGTATGTTCTTCCTTTCAGCAACTCCATTTTGAGAAAGGGTATCAACACAAGAGGACTGATGAAGAATACCCTGTTGAGACATATACCGCTGAAAAGAATCTGACATATATTCCTTAGCATTATCACTCCGTAATATGTTAACAAAGGCATTGAATTGGGTTTTAACTTCAGCACAAAAAGCAGAAAAATGGGAGAAAACTTCAGAACGATTTTTCATAAAATAAATCCAAGTTATACGGGAAAAATCATCCACAAATATAACAAAATACCTATACCCAGTTTTTGACATAACAGGACAAGGACCCCAAATATCCGAATGAACAAGTTGAAAAGAAAACTCAGCTCGTTTATTAATTTTAGGACCTGATAAGCTACGATGATGTTTAGCAAAATGACAAGAATCACACTCCAAAGAAGATACATCATGAAACTGCGGGCACAACTTCTTCAAACTAGGTAGAGGAAGATGTCCCAACCAATAATGTGCTTTAAAAGGAGAAATAACACTGGAACAAGCAATAGATCGTGGTATCCAAGAAGCCAGAATGTATAGACCACCAGATACATGTCCTTTGCCAAAAATCTGCTTTGTCATAAGATCCTGAAAAAGACAATGATTAGGGAAAAATGAGACACAACAATTGAGTTATTTGGTAAGTTTACTCATAGATATCAAATTAAAAGCTAGGTTAGGCAAATTTAGAACAGAAGGTAAAGTAATAGAAGGAGTTAGTTTGGCAATTCCAGACCCCACAATGTTGTATGATGTTCCGTCAGCAATAGTAACAGGTAAAGGAGCTTTATGAGACCGAAAATCAGTGAAAGTATCAGGATTACCTGTCATGTGATTCGTGGCACCAGAATCAATGACCCAATTGTTGCTAGAAGAGATGAGACATGTGTTACCTGCCTCAGTAGTGATCGAGGTTGAGGATCCCTTTAACATTTCCTAGTACTTAGCATACTCTTCGGAAGACATAGTGACATTATGCTCAAATGATGAACCAGAAGTAGCAACATTAACAACTTGTGCCCTCTGATTGCGATTCTGCAATTTCTTGCAGTAGCACTTCTTATGACCTAGTTCTTTATAATAGTAGCAGATAATATCAGTATTCCGATTATCATTAGATCTATTTCCTCCCCTTAGCATATTCCTCTTTCCATTGTCACCTCCACTTTCTTTGGCAATAAAAGCACTATTTAGCTGACTAGATAAAGCATTATCAGCACGCGATAATCTACTGAACACATCCTCAAGAGTATGAATTTCAAAAGCAGCAAGAATTTGAGATTTAGCTGTCTCAAATTCAGATGGCAAACCAGCCAAAAAACTCATTACTGCCATTTTTTCCCTTTGAGCCTGTTGCTCTCTAATATCAACACTAAAAGGTAGAAGCATGTTTAATTCTTCGTAAATTTTCTTAAACTCCATAAAATAAGTAATGAGTGATTTTGCCTCTTTTTCAGCACGATAAAAATCTTTACACACATCATAAATACGAGACTCATTTCTTTTCCCAGAATATAAAAGGCCAAATAATCCATTAACTCCTTTACACGTTCACAATGAGAAACTAGGCCAAGCACATTTCTTTCAATTGAGTTTCTAATCTGTAAAAGTAACCATGAATCATTTCTCATCCAAATTTGCTTTTCAGTTTTATCTGTAGGAGGGTCATGAGTCAAGTGATCATCTTTATCCATACTGCGAAGATAGATTCTAATCGTTCTACTCCAATTAAGATAATTAGATCAATCTAATTTTTCTTCAGTAATCTTAGCTAAAGGAATAATTTCACTAATAGTTTCCCTAACAACCTCTTTACTGTCAGCCATAATACCCACAAAGTATCAAGTAAATCAGACCAGCCAAAATAAAAGCCAAGTAACTTAATAAACTGAGAATCACGAAGCACAAACCAAAAAAGAGCAAAGCCTGGTGACACCGGCAACCAGCAGAAGATGAACGTAAAGCAAGAACACCACCAGAAGAAGGAACCAAGCCAACGCGACACCGGGATCTGACCGGAGATTATCGAGCGACGCTGGAGATGAAATCGGAGGTCCAACCGTCTTTACACGCGCCTCCGTGCGCTATCGTATGAGAGAAGAGGCGGAAGCTTTGGTCGGCGTATGAGGAACAGTCGCTGAACGGATAGTCGTCGGATTTTCTGGAGGGGCCGAAAATTTCCTTGCGCTTCTCCTGATGCCTGCGGTGAGACAAAATGGTCACCAAAAAATGTTACCCAACCCAAACAGTAGCTGAAACAAGCTACCCAACCTAAAGAAACCCAGAAAATCCAGGTAAATTACCAAATTAAGCCTAAAAGGCTCTGATACCATGTAACAGTACAATGGAAATTGAATTTATTACTCTCTGTATTACTCGTTTATCAATTGATACACACTATATATACAAAAATAAAAGAAAAATAATACATCTACACTAGCTGTAATAGTTGACTACAGCCAATATCTATTAGCTGTAATAGTTGACCCTAAACACAGCTAATAGCTGACTTTGAGCATACTAGCTGTATTCTAACACAGAGATTAAATGTCTCCTTATCTACATGACCATAGAGGGATGACAAAAATTTGTTCTACACCCATCCCTAACTCCTTAAAATTATTCCACACTTGTCCTAAAACCATTTATTAATACTCGTGTTTGTCCCCTCATTTAACTAATTATAGGATTCATACTTCAAATATCAATTTTAATAAAAATCACAAAGCACAGTTTTGAAAGTTTTTAAACAAGATACATATCTAAATAAAAGCCTACGTAAATGAGTTATAAATTAAAAAGCATACATAAACATCATATAATGCACAAAATAGTACTTTACCAAATTAGGGCACATTCAACATAAGATTCAAGACAAGACAACATCCTCTTGAGACAACAAACATTTATATTGAAATTTCTAAAGGGAATAAGGTTTTCGAGTTGTAGAAGTAAACCTAGGGAGGGAAAAACACAAGATTGTGAAAGTTTAAATTTGAAATCACTTGTAGGTTCTAAAATCAAAGCAGCAAAAGCAAACCAAAGAAAAAAACAAAAATTTTGAATGTCAATAAAGAAGTTCTCAAATGTTAAACCAAAGAAGCACAATTGCAAGGAATTTATAATTGGTTAACACAAATCTAATGAAAAGCACTCCAGGTGGGAGCATTAACGGCCTCAAACATATCCAATACCAATAAGAATACCACAAGTGATGCTATCTTATGGAGCATTAGCATTTGACTCCAGAATAATACATACAGAAACATAATGTATACCTTTCGTTTCAAACCAAGCCTTACATTATAGGCAATCTTTCTGATAATGTCATTGCTTCTTGCAGAAGTGGCATTTATCAAACTTTTGTTCATTCCTTTCATCATCAGTAGCCTGTGGAACTTTAACATGTTCTTTTTGCTTGAAATTCTTAGCCTTTGGTTTGAGTTTCTTTCCAGCTCCTTAGCTCACTAGGTTAATAGAATGAAATCATTGTTTCTTTAATCTCACTTCCTCCTGAATGAGCTTATTGGACAATTCATCAATATTCCTTATCCTTTAATACGTTATAATTGATATAGAATGGTCCACATTCAGTAGGAAATGAGTTCATGATAAACTGCACTAAGAAGGAGTCTTTCATAGTAATATCTAATGTCTTAAGTCTTGCTGCGATATTAGTCATTTCAAGGGCGCGTTGCTGTATACTCTTTGACCTATCAAAGTTCATGGTCATGAGTTCAGCCATAAGTGTCTCTGCAAGTGTCTTATCAACAGAACGAAATTTATCTTCCATATGCTTAAGAAAATCTTTAGTTTTCTAATTTCCAATGCTAGGAAGAGTAGACTTAATATAGCTGGCAATTATCATTCACATAAAATTCAAACATAACCTGTTACACTTTGTCCATGCCTTATGGTGTGCTTTTTCAGCTTCTGTACTACTGTTATTAAGATCAGCAGGTTGATCCTCTAATAGCACCAAGTTAAGATCCAAAGCACTAAAATGGAAAGTGACTTGTTCACTCCATTTAGAGAAATTCACACCAGTGAACATGGTAACAGAAGAAACTTGAGAGTGAAGGCTAATAACAACAAACATATAAACGCTCACTAATTAATAGATTCACATAGAATGCACATACATTAAATATATTGCCGGTTTTCTTTGGGTAAACACAACAATACATATCATCACTATTATTAGAATGCCATTTCAACTTTATAAGAAAATAAAATAAATTTCACCAAATACATATAGCATCTTTAGATAACTATATATATATATATATATATATATATATATATATATATAACAAGAGTCTATCATTTTTCTCCTTTATATTTATTGGTTATAGAACATTGATTTACTTTTGGATAAATTTATTGATTTCTATCAACTAATAAATTTTTCATAATAGCATTTGATAAAATACATAAATTATATGACCACACCTTCAAAAAATTAATTTCGCCACTTTGGTGACTAATAAATTAATTTTAATCACACTGTCATATAACTAAACAATTGTAAAACTAAATATATACAATAACACATCATAATGTCCAAAAAGACAAAGGTAGAGTAAATTTATTTATTTATTTTAGTCAAAATATCATCAATATGACCAAAACATAAAAAATCAAAAGGAAATATTTTGGTCTCTGAACTTTAATATTTTTACACATTGGATCCCTATACTTTAAAAATTATACATTGGGTCCTCAAATTTTTTGAGGAGAACACATTAAGTCTAAAAAGGACGGCACAAATGACAGTGTAATACAAGGACGGTTAAAGTCTCATGTATTTTAACGAAACAATGTTATTTTTATCGTCCGTTTGGAATTAATATGTTCTCCTCGAAAAGTTCAAGAATCCAATGTGTAGTTTTTAAAGTATAGGGATCCAATGTGTAAAAACGTTAAAGTTTAAGGACCCAATGTGTAGTTTTTAAAGTATAAGAATCCAATACATAAAAACATTAAAGTTCAGGGACTAAATTATGGGTTTTTTTAAATCAAAACTTTAAAAATCAATTCATCTAGTAAACCATCAAAGCAGAGGATCAAAATGGAATTCAATGAATTTTACAACCATTCACGCCTACTTACAATTTAAATAATAAGGCTAGGCTACCCTATCAATTACATAGCCAACAGATAACCAAATGCAGCTTCCTTACATGCTACGTTTAAAATAGTGATACCTGTGGAACATCAACTCGGAATTTTTTTTTCGTTACTCTAAATTCATGCACATATGCATTCCATTGCATCTTTAGAGGAATTTTGTTTTAACCAAAATTAAACTATGGAAACAACACAACATCTTACGATTTTGTTTCATACGGCAACAAAAAATTTTATAATTGAAACAAACATCATAATTTTCATGATTATTAAATCAATAATCTAAAAATTATTATCTATTCAAAATTTATGACTCTAATACCACATGTAAATTTTAGTACTTAAATATTCAAACACCATCATATGAATTATTTATGCCTATTCAAATCTTGAATATAATAATAACCACATAGATAAAGTGAATAAATCACTTACCTTGTGAAAAATTCAACATAACGTAGAGAGTGCTTCAACAATCACGAATCTTGTAGACTAGTTTCTTTCCCTTAACCCTAGCTAAAAATATGTTCGTTTTATATTTTGTTTTTGTCTGTATTCTTTTTTAAGGTGGAGATGATTAATTTATATACATTTTAATATTAGATATGGTATGTCCATCAAGTACTAAATTAATGTTCAAGATTTAATATACTATTAAACTAAAAAAAATGATAAACCTAATTTAATAAGGGTTTAATGTAAATAAAAGAATAGACCAGCCATACTTCTTACATCCATAGCCAGATATATTGAACTTAGAGTATCTGTTTTTAAATGTCAACATCATAATCTGATTTTTGAGTGTATTATCATTGGTATTTTAAGTTGGTTGATCAGTATTCGGGTTGATTTCACTCACGGTCACTCAATTTATCACTTATCGCGCAAAAGTAACCGACTTTTTTTTTTCGACTTAAATGTCACTGAACTTTTAATATTTTTGCAAAAAGTCATGTTGACCGAAATCCGGCGAGAACCCTCGCCGGATTGATGACATGGCATACCATGTCAGAAGCTACATGTTGTTTAACAATATTTCCAACAAATGCTACATCTAAATCAATTTCACTCACGGTCACTAAACTTATCATTTATAGCGTAAAAGTAACCAATTTTCTTTTTTTACAACTTAAATGTTACTGAATTTCTAATATTTTTTCAAAAAAGTCATATATTTACTATTCGTTGCCACGTGTCATATGCCATGTCATTAATCCGCGCGATGTCCTCGCCGGATTCCGGTCAACATGACTTTTTTTGCAAAAATATTAAAAGTAAGTCAGAAAAAAAAAGTCGGTTACTTTTGCGCGATAAGTGATAAGTTAAGTGCCATAAGTGAAATTGACCCTCAGTATTCCTATGAGTCTTTTCATTTACTTCTTTAGCTTTCCGTATTTTTTACTGTAGTTATAGATTGTTATGTGTACTAATCTCTGGAGTCTGATAAATTTATAGGTGCTGCAGTTGCAAAAGTTTCACAATCCACAACAATACATGAAACATAATATTACAAAACATTGCTCAAGTTACTTCAAAGTTAAATGTGTAGGAGGTGATAAGATTATTATTTCTCATAGTTGGGGAATGGGGAATATATATGCCTTCAAGAATGTTTTCAGCTACTAATTGAGCTGCTGATCATTATTAATTTAATTTTCTTTTTTTTTTCTAAATCTTTGGAACAGAAAATACTTTTCAACTTTTAGAAAGTGTCACAGGAAATGAGCTAATGTGTTATAGTATAGTCAAAATATGAAATACAAACCCGTGATAAGAGTATATCCTATATATTCTTTTTTACATACTTTTATGTATTATTATTTTTTTAAATTTGTCAAGATTTTAATCTACATTTCTAGATAGAACGTGGGATTTTGAGTGGATTTTCATCAAAATCAGCAATGTTCTTTTACTCATTTCATATACTATTGTCATTGTTCTCTTTGTAGGGAGTATAATTGTGGATATTATATGTACTTGTTGAAGACTCTAGAATTAGCATAGAAATGGAGAAGTTATGGAGGGAAATGGTCAAAAAATGTACAGGGTTACCACTGGCCAACATTATTCTTGGAGGGCTGTTGGCAACTAAAACAACTATCCTTGAGTGGGACACAGTTTGCGAGAATATTATTGCACATTTGCGGAAAGGCAGGGGCGGTGAACAACCATTTTGAATATCTGAAGTTTTAACTTTAAGTTACCATGTAATGCCTTATAAGTTGAAATCCATTTCCCTGAAGATTATGAGATACCTACAAAAAAATTGATCAGAATATGGATTGTTGAGGGATTCATATATGAAGGGAAAATAACATGCCATATGTATATATGGAGGTAACATAATCGGGTTATATGCTACCTACCTCTTGTAGTGCAGATCCTTTAGTGGAAGCATTTACAAGGATCCCTTCTGGCGTCTCTGGTCTGCCTGATATCCATGAGTGGGATAACGATAACTAAACCACGATCTAAAAGCCCCTTGGAATGGAAAAACAAGCGAAAGGAAAAATTGATAGAGTTTCGGTATAAGAACTTTTCCTCCTCTCTATTCTTATCTTTACCTTAGCCCTATTTATAGAGAGCCTTATGCTCTTAATTAGGAGGGCTATTAATTAAGGTAATTAATAAGAAATGGAAGTTACAAAATTTATGAGGGCAGTTACACCATTAATAGGGAAGTTACACCCTTTTCAAATTCCTCCTAATTAAGGAAAAAACCTTTAATTAAAGGACCTAATATGGAACTCTTTCCATATCTGTGTAATTCTCATTCTGATATGGATTCGGGTCCATATCGGGAGTCATAGACGTAGCCAAACTCCAACATATCCCACTCGCACATGATGAAACGATTTCAAACGAGTTCTTCAGTTATACAGATAGATAGATTGTGTGACTAGCATACATTAAGAGCACTAGTGCTATACAAGTGTTAGGAATATATAGCGTCTCGAAAAGACGATATCCTCTTATTCAAGTATGCGTAACCCTAGATTACCTTCTCACATTCACTGTTTTAACTCATGATCTCATAAAATAATTTTCGTGTTCACTATTATGTCTCTACTCATAGAAACTACAATAGGTGTTCTGGTGAACCACGAAATAATTGAATGTGATCAAAAGGCTATCTTCCCCTCTTACTATATACCATCAATCAAGATTCAGATCGCTTTTCTAGCCAGGTTCGCCAGGCCTAAATTATTCCATGGCCTCTTGTAGACTAACAAAGCTAGCCATACTAAACCATACTTCAGGGATAAGTTAAGAGTTCTAAAGGTCGAAATATGGTAGGGTCGAACAATTGGGAAAGTTGAGATCAATAATATTAACTTCCCATCCCTCCATCACATAAGCACACATGGTATAAAACATATGCTATGGTGTTCATTCCTTCCCTTAAAGGAGCGCATGTCTCACAAAAACACCATACAGAAGCGTAAGGTTGCGATGTACCGAAGCATCAAACTTTAGTCCACTTACTTAAGGACTACTTCTGGCTTTTAGACAGAATATGGTAGTTACATTTAACTCACCATGGGATTACATTCAATCCTTATTTGGATCTCAATCCAAAGCATACAACCTTATGTATGTCTTTATCTCACACCTTAACAAGACTCATCTTGTAATTTCTACAAGACGGTACTTTTATTTTGAACAGGCTCTCGAGCATTCTCATATGTTCAAAAATTATCTCATTTTAGTTTTTGCTAACTCATTGACAAAACTAAGGTAAACACTGTTATGAGTGGGCTACTTCTCTGTCCGACATGCTAAATCTCATACAAATAACAGTAAATGTTTACACATAAACATTCACACTCATGTATTGCCAATAATGAACTTTGGTTATTATTCACAAATAATAACATTAACGGATTATATAAAATATAATAGTACTAATTAAATTCTATGCAAACCTCGAGATTTAATGTGTCTCTCAAAACACATCTCTTGTTACAGGTTTACTTAATAGATCTGCATGTATAGAAACGTACTGTAAGTTCTCTTCTCCTCGTGCAACAATATCGCTCGTATATTGATACTTAATGTCGATATGCTTAGCTCTACTATAAGCTATCAATGACTGACCGTCACTGGTACCTCTGAGGCAATTACTCTGAAATGGCTCACAAACTATTTTAGCCAAACTGTCTCTTGTACTACAGTTAAGGAAGTGACTAATTTAGCTTCCATAATTGATAGGGCTACATAGGTTTACTTCTTGCTACTTCTATGAGATGGCACTCTTTCCAAGCAAGAATAAAAAACCTAAAGTGGATTTTCTCTCATCCATATCTCCTGCCCAAACAGCATCTCTGTATTCTCTCAATTGCAGATTCTTGCCTTGATAACATAGAGAATAATCTGTTGTACCTTTGAGGTATCTAAGTATCCTCTTAACTACTTTCCAATGTACTTTGCTTGGGTTAGATTGATATCTACTTATAATGCCCATAGCATAGCATATATCAGGTCTTGTACGCAACATAGCATATATAAGACTACCTATGGCATTGGCATATGGAACGTTCTTTATACATTCCATCTCCTTCGGCATCTTAGGACACATCTCTTTGCTGAGAAACTGATTCTTAGCAATAGGGGTATCAATGGGATTGCAGTTATGCATATTAAATTGTTCAAGGACTTTGTTGATATATGTCTCTTGAAAAAGAGATAACAACCTTCTTGAATGATCTCTTGAAATCTTAACTCCAAGAGTATGGTCTATATGACCCATATCTTTCATCTCAAAGTTGGATGATAACCATTCTTTGATTTTATTTACGTACCTTTTGTCATTTCCAGCTATTAGTATGCTGTCTATATACAATGTTAAAATGACAAAATTACTTTTAGAGCTTTTACTATAAATACAATGGTTTTCATCAATCATTTTGAACACATTCAATCATGATCATATGATGAAATCTCAAGTACCATTGTCTTAAAGACTGTTTAAGGCTATATATTGAGCTCATCAATTAACAAACCTTATGTTTGTTGCATTTTCTAATGAAACCTACAGGTTGTTCCTTTCAATTCTCCACTGAGAAAAGTAGTCTTCACATCCATTTAATGTAGCTCTAGGTCTAAACTAGCGACTATGGCCAGAATCAACTTTGTGGGTGTAAATCTTACAATAGGTGAGAAAGACTCTTCATAGTCAATCTCTTCCTATTGTGTATACCCCTTAGCAACTGGCCGAGTCTTGTATCTTTCGATACGTTTTTTTCAACTTGTTGCTTTACTTTGAGAATACATTGATTCCCAATTGGTTTATGTCATTTCGATAGATCAACCAGTTCCCAAACTTGGTTTGATCTCATTAATGCCTTTTATTCTTCCATTGCTTTAATTCACTTTCCTTATATGGGCATGAAAGAGACTCTTGAATATTTTTAGGTTCTTCCTCATTTTATGGGGTAACCAAAAGGGCTTGTTTGAGCTTTCGATCTCAAATCGTCAGCGAGGAACATTTTTCCTTTTAGATTTGCCCAGTTCCGAATCTTGATAAACATGTCTCATATATTCGTCGTAATTCAAAATGCTCCCACTGGGACCATGTTCTCTTACTCTCATTGGAGTTAGGAATACCATATTCTTTACTCCCACTAGAGTCAAGAATACTCCCATTTAAATCAAGATCTCAAACATCCGGATCGTTTGGAGGATGAAGGTCTCAATCTTCTTCCTCTAACTCTCTTCCACTCGGATGTAGTGATCCTGATAGTTCTTTTTTTTTTTGAGTTTCATATAAAGTGAAAACTTGATTCACTTTGCCCAAATTTTAAATTTTATTTTCTAAGAATATGACATCTCGTGATCTAAATTATGTCATACTGTTATTTTCTTTCTCACCCATGAAAATATATCCTTTTGATACTTTACAATATCTCACATAGATACTATTTTTATCTTTTGGTCTCAATTTACCAAATTAAGGTATCATGGATGTAAGCAATACAAATGCAAGGTTGTAAATGGCTTAAATCAACTTGTTGACCAGCCCACAACTCACAAGTTATTGAAGTGATTGATATGGAGGGCACTTAGTTTAGAACATATGTGGCAGTCAATAAATTATTTTCCCGATAAGAGATTGGCAAATCTGCCTCTACCATCATAGATCTAACCATATCTAGGAGAATTTTATTTCTCCTTTCCGCAATACCATTTTATTGTGGAGTTCTGGGAATGGACAACTGATGCTTAAACCCTTTTTCATCACATAAAGTTTTAAATATATCTGAAAGATATTCCTGACCTTTGTCAGTTCGTAAAGCTTTAATCCTTATGTCTAATTAATTCTCAACTAAGTTCATAAAAGTCTTGAAGCAACACAATGCTTCTGACTAGTGAAAAATCAAATTGACATGACCATACCTAATACAGTCATCTATAAACGTGATGAAATAGTAGGCCTCATGCCTTGCCCTTTCATTCATCGAACCACATATGTCAGAATGAACTAATTGCAATGGAATTATATGGCTCTAGTTCCTTTATCGAACGATTTTCTAACTATTTTTCCTTTTTAGGCTATGCTTGCATGTAAGCAATTCGACCTCATCTAAATCACCTATTAAACCTACATTGGCTAACTGACTCCATTGGACTAACTCGATTTGGTTTAATTCTAGCATGCCATATTTTCACATTGTTCTCATAACTATGTGAAGAGGAAGGAATTAAAGAAAAAACTTATTTTCTTCAAATAGTCATGGTGCATATCCATAACAATAAAATCATTCAGCACTTAACCAGAACTATAATAATCATCATTTAAGCATAAACATGTACTGTTATCCTCAAAATGTAAATTGAAAACAAATTTCGATAAAGCAAGAACAGAAACATAACTCTTAACAAAGGTATCTCGATCCCTTATTGTATGGTCCATTGGTTCTGAATCTTCCACCCATAAAGGATGAAATTCAGAATTGGATACACATATTTCACTCACTCTTGAGTCAGAATAGTGTATTTGTTTGGGTACAGTGCAGCCTTTTGTATAGTATCCTTTATGTAGGCAATTGGAATATTTCACTTTTACAACATTTACTTTCTTTTTGCCTTTGGACCTATAGTGATTCTGTTTTATCTTTTGCTTTTTAGGCTCTCGAGCCCTTTCCCTATCCCTACTTTTGAAGATTCTTATGTTGTTCTAGTTAGAACTCATTCCATCAGAACCGGACTGTGCCATATGCACTATGGCATTGACCTTAATTGCTGCCAGATAATCCTTTTCAAGCTTCAAATGACAAGCAACATCCTCAAATGTCTCAATGCTTGTGCACTTAAGTTAGTTGCATCTTTATATGCTCCTAGCTTTTAGGTAAGGAATGGATAACAGTTTAGACCTAATACTCGTCAGTCAACTTATGACTAACCTCACTAAGCTTACTAATCATTTTCATCTCTCATAAATATTTTCGCACCGAATGATCAGACTTTTCTGATTATTATCAAATTTGATCACTAATGATTAGAGCTTAGTCAGAGACACACCTCTTAACTTCTCCCACAAAGCGATCCACGGATCCATTACATTTTGATACTTACTGAACTGCTTAGTGATATCATCATCTATTGCACATAGCAAGATGATACGAGTAGTGAAATACTTCTTTTTCCATGCCACATAGGCATTTTGGTCCCGCCTATACTGGGATGTATTGCCATTCTTGGGTTCAGCCATAACCGAACTTAAGGGTTTAAGAGCCTCTTTCTCTTCAAGCATATACTATATTCTCATACTCCAGTTTTCACAATAGTCACAATTCATCTTAATATCTTTATTAAGTTCGGCAACAATTGACTTGGAAGCAATATCCATTAGGATCATCTGATCTCAAATTGAACAATGTTGTATAATTTTAAGAAGATAAGGTAATACATGTTATTTACTACGCATCTGAAATAATAACATAGTAAAGTTTTCTATTAGGCTTCAATTCGAAAAACCTACTAATAGTATCCAATTACCCTCTAAGTCCTAATGTTTGACCTTACAAGTTAAAATTTCATGCATAGTAAATCGTAATTATGGGATTATTAAGTTCTCAAACTTAAGAGGGGGATAATATTGGTTTTAATTTATTAAGCTTCTACTTAATAAACATGCAATTATTTTACTCATAAAATATTGCAAGGCAATTAACAGTTAAACAAACATATTTATTATAAAGTTAAATGCCATTATAATAAATAAATGCATTTATTCAACTAATAGATAAAATCTAATAATCTAAAATGTGACACTCATGTCAAATAACAATAGGAAATATAAATTCTATTTAATAAAATTAAACGCTAACCATGATTGACACTCATGTGAACTAATCTAGCAAAATCTTTTTTGACATTGGGACTGATTCTTTGACCATTTTCATCAGTTCATCAGGTAACTCATAAGTTTATTGATGAAGCCATAGACAATGCACACTACGTCCACTTCTCAATTTCATCACAGATGTAGTGTTGCTCCTCAACACTCATCTTTTGGCAACTCTAGTCAAAAAGTGGATGATAGATTTTCTATAAATTCTATTTTTAATATACCAGGAAGTTTCCAATAACTCTCTGAGTTCTGGATGATATACAAAGGAGTCAATCAATGCTTTAAACAGGATTATATCATCCTTTTCCATACTTAAACCACCTAACCAAATGCACTACTGCATTTTTTCTTACATAAACAATATGTGATGCACTATTGCATCAAGGTCATCAACTCAAAAAACTTTATGCATCCTCAGATTTTGGACTTCATGCACCTTTTCATTCATCCGAACAATACCCTGAGGAGTCCGAGGAACTATAGGAGTCCTTATCATTACCATTTCTGCAACACATTAGAGAAATATAATGTAGTTAATACACTCATGTATAAACATATATGATTTAAACACATTTCAATCAACAATAAGGACAAATTCTCAAAATTTTTCAAAAATATTTTTCAAAATTATTCAATGGCAGAAAACACATTTTCCATAATTTTATAATATTTTTAATAATTAAAAATAAGAATTTATTTTCTAGTTATTAAAAAATTTTGAAAAATAACCAAAAAATCAGAAATATTTTGAAAAATGATCTGGGAAAAATTGGAGCTAATTTTGTGATCATACCGCACGCGCCCACACGCGGGAAGAGTGACACGGCCATGCGCCATTACGCGTGCCTCCCACTTGTCTCGCCATGTGTCACAACCACAATGTGACACGTGTCGAAATTTGATTAGTCCACCTATCGCCATGTGGCAACTGCAAACACATCATCGCCACATGGCCTGACACTTGTCAGCCACGTGGCAATACACTATTGGGACACGTGTCAGAACTGACACGTCACAATATTGACATGGCCCGACACGTGGCACGATCTCATTCGTCCATGTGTCACCCCTGAATGGTCCACTTGGCGCACATGTGGCACCTTGTGGACATGTCACTAACACATGGCTTGATCTGGGTCAGCCACGTGGCAAAATCCGATTGGGCCACCACCCACGTGTACGCGCCCAACGTTTGGCGGCACGTGCATGCCACGAGTCGCTTTCCCGTTAGATTCAATGCTCTGAATTTCTGCCGATGGGGGGTTTTCAGGGTCTGTAATTTCAATGGTATGGTAAAAAATTACAAATCTCAATTTCTAGTATAGCGTTTTGAACACCCATGTTCATCCCCTCTAATAGTATGTCGGCCACATGGCAACATACTATTGGGCCACGTGTCAGAAGTGACACGTTGTGACGCGCGTCGAACCCCGAGCACCCCTTTTAAAGCATTCAAGAGAGGTTCATAAGACTTGTAAGGAATTACAAGGGCATCTATTTTGGGATAAGGAGATGTTTTGGAGTCGCCACCCGATAAAACATTGGAAAAGTTCATCTAACCTCAAAGAGCTTAAGACAAGCACATAGGTCTATTTTGGACAGCAAGAGATATTTTGGACACCTCCTTCCAATAGAATACTGGAAGGATCATCTAACCTCATTGAGCCTAAGACCAGAGATGGTTCAGAACTTTTCATTTATTCATACCTTGGTTAAAGTTATAATTGAATTTTAAATTTAAGATTTCATCCATTTTCTCATACATTTTAATGTAAATAATTAAAGCGCAAGTCAATCATGTAATGGAAGTGGTAAATAAAGGCAAAAATAAGGTAAATAAAAATGCAATAAATTACAAAAAAACTAGGGGCAGAATACAACTCCCAATGTAAAATAAATGCGAATCATACATAAAACGGGATATTCATTAAGTTTGAGAACATTGGTCCTCGCATGCATGTTTAGAAAGAACGATTTTAAAGTGATAATTTTATTTGGATGGAAAAAACTAGGACATTGGTCTTATTTTATCAGAAAAAATCTCAATTTTATTAATATAAATATTTTTGTGATTTTTGAATTAAGCGTGCATAAAATAAATGATTTTATTACTAATTACATGACAAATAACTTAAAAAGACAAATAAAGAAAAAATAATAAATACAATAAAAATGATAAATCTTCGGATCTCCTCTTTCATTCGCATGGATGCTCAAACAAGGAAAACAAAGATTTGAAACAAAAAACAAGCACAAATAAAATTAATGTTAGTAATAAAATCAATTAAAACACATGAAATAATAAATGATAAATTAAAAACAAATAAAAATGCATTATGAATGAAAAATAAATTAAATGACATGATTAAAATAAATAAATTAATATATTAATAGGTTAGTACATAAAAACGTGAAATAATAATAATAATAATAATAATAATAATAATAATAATAATAATAATAAAATAATAATGATAATAATAGTAAATAAATAAATAAATAACAATAATAATGATAAATATAATGATGATAAATAATAATGGAAAAAAAAAAGAAAATGAATAATCAAATAAACAAAAAAAGTAACAAAGAAAAATGTCAAAAAAGTTAAATCTATATCTAAGATAACATAAAATAAATAAATAAATAATAAATATAAAGATTTACATGATTGCTAATTAAATATGAACAAAAATAAATAAAAGAAAAATAAAATTAAGAGATCGAGTCTAGAATGTTTTCCCTCAAATTTCGGATTCGATGGAGAAAAAATATGATCGATTTTCCTTACTTTGATTCACAAAATAGAAATAAAAATAATAAAAATTTGAATTTATTCAAATAGAAAATGCTTCAAAAAATAATAGAAAAAAATAAATTAATTCTCAAGAACAAAGAATTGATTTCTTTGTCTCAAGGATGATTATTATTTAAAAAAATTAATTTTCATTTGAAGAAAAAACAAAAATAATGAAAGAAAAATGAAAATTCTCAAGAACAAATAATGATTTTATTTGTCTCAAGAAAAGAAATATTAATAAAGAGCTGAACTTTTTAATTTTAAGAAATTTTATTTTGAGGAGAAAACCTCAAAAGGATGTAGAGAGAATTTTTTTTGAAGAAGAGAAGAAGAGAAAAATGAAAAAATTAACCTCAAAAATGAATTTTCTCCCTTTTTTTCTTTTCGAAATCTTTCTATTTAAATGAATAAAAAAGGAAAAAAATCATTAATTAAGAAACAAAATTGAATTTTTATTAAATTCCCCTTAATTTGGGTTCAAAAATGAGAATTATAATTAAAAATCCTGGGAAAAAGGGTAAAAAGTAAAAAGAAATCAAGAAAAAACGGAAAAGAGGCAAAAATTGTGTTTTCGGCAGCCCAGGGCCGACCGATGCCTGTGGGGGCGCGTGACGGGTGTTGGTCGCGCGTGCCCAGCGAGCTAGCAGGGCGCGCTCTCCCCGCACGCGACTACAGGCATCGCCCTAAATAACAATTTTGACTACAACACTATAATTTTCAAACTTCATTTTTCAAATTTAATTTTTAATATATTTTTTTTATTATTTTTTCTTTTTTTATTCTAAAATGCAAATTTGATAAGAAAATCACCACTTCCAACCTTTTTGCCTGTGAACAGGCATCTAATGATCATTGGGTAACTCTAATTTGGGCTGACTTAGGACCTGGTGTCTACACACGTCACAATGCTGACATGGCCCGACACGTGGCACGACCTCGTTCGTCCACGTGTCACCCCCGAATGGTCCATTTGGCGCAACATGGCACCTTGTGGACATGTCACTGCCACGTGGCTTGATCTGGGTCAGCCACATGGCGGAATCCAATTAGGCCATGTGTCCACAGTGACGCATCACTGTGGACCCGTGTTTGCGTGCGTAAGGGCCACCGCCCACGCGCCCAATGTCTAGCGGCACATGCATGCCACACGCCACTTTCTCGACGGATTCAATGCTTCGAATTTCTGCCGATGGGGGGTTTTCAGGGTCTGTGATTTCAACGGTGTGGTAAAAATTACAAATCTCAATTTCTATTATAGCGTTTTGAACACCCATGTTCATCCCCTTGAATTACAGTGTACAAATACACGATTTTTAAGCCAATATATATATATATATATATATATATATACACACACACATTTTAACACAAAAATAAATATATTGCGTTCATGTATCCTAGATCTACCAATTTTACACATAAAATTTTAAATCCAATTTTAGCCACATGCCAGGACGCAAAAAACGACGGTTCTGATATCAATGAAGGGAAAATAACATACCATATGCATATATGCAGGTAACATAAATACTATGTGATGCACTATTGCATCAAGGGCATCAGCTCAAAAAACTTTGCGCATCCTCAGATTTCGGACTTCATGCACATTTTCATTCATCCGAGCAATACCTTGAAGAGTTTGAGTAACCATAGGAGTCCTTATTATTACCATTTCTGCAACACATTACAGAAACATAATGTAGTTAATACACTCATCTATAAACATATATAATTGAAACACATTTCAATCAACAATAAGGACAAAACCTCAAAATTTTTCAAAAATATTTTTCAAAATTATTCAATGGCAGAAAACACATTTTCCATAATTTTATAATATTTTTAATAATTTAAAAATAAGAATTTATTTTTTGGTTATTAAAAAATTTTGAAAAATAACCAAAAAATCAGAAATATTTTGAAAAATGATATGGGAAAAATTAGAGTTGATTTAGTAATCATGCCGCACGCGCCCACACGCGGGAAGAGTGATGCGCCCATGTGCGCCTCCCACTTGTCCCGCCATGTGTCACAACCACAATATGACACGTGTCAAAATCTGATTAGTCCACATGTCACCCATGTGGCAACCGCGGACACGTCATCGCCACGTGGCAACATACTATTGGGCCACGTGTCATAAGTGACACGTCACAATGTTGACATGGTCTGACACGTGGCACGATCTCGTTCGTCCACGTGTCACCCTCCCCGAATGGTCCACTTGGCGCACACGTGTCACCTTTGTGGACATGTCACTGCCACGTGGCTTGATCTTGGTCTGCCATGTGGCAGAATTCGATTGGGCCACGTGTCCATAGTGACGCATCACTGTGGATCCATGTTTGTGCGCGTGTGGGCCACCGCTCATGCGCACGCGCCCTACGTCTGGCGGCATGTGCATGCCACATAGCTCTTTCCTGATGGATTCAATGCTCTGGATTTCTGCCGGTGGGGGGTTTTCAGGGTTTGTGATTTCAATGGTATGGTCAAAAATTACAAATCTTAATTTCTAGTACAGCGTTTTGAACACCCATGTTCATCCCTTCCAATAGTATGTCGGCCACGTGGCAACATACTATTGGGTCACATATCAGAAGTGACACGTCACAATGCTGACATGGTCGACACGTGGCACGATCTCGTTCGTCCATGTGTTACCCCCGAATGGTCCACTTGGCATACACATGGCACCTTGTGGACATGTCACTGCCACATGGCTTGATCTGGGTCAACCACGTGGCGAAATCCGATTGGTCCACGTGTCCATAGTGACGCATCATTGTGGACCCGTGTTTGTGAGCGTGTGGGCCACCGCCCATGCACCCAACGTCTAGTGGCACGTGCATGCCACACGCCGCTTTCCCGACGGATTCAATGCTCCGGATTTTTGCCGGTGGGGGGTTTTCAAGGTTTGTGATTTTAATGGTATGGTTAAAAATTATAAATCTCAATTTCTAATATAGCGTTTTGAATACCCATGTTCATCCCCTCGAATTACAGTGTACAGATACACGATTTTTAAGCCGAAAAATATATACAAATATATATTTTAACACAAAAATAAATATATTGTGTTCATGCATCCTAGATCTACCAATTTTACACATAAAATTTTAGATCAAATTTTAGCCACATGCCAGGACGCCAAAAACGACGGCTCTGATACCAATGAAGGGAAAATAATATATGCATATATGAAGGTAACATAATCGGGTTATATGCTATCTATCTCTTGTAGTGCAGATAGTTTGGCGAAAGCATTTACAAGGATCCCTTTTGGCTTTACTGGTCTGGCTGATATCCACTAGCGGGATAACGGCAACTAAACCACAGTTTAAAAGCCCATTGGAATAGAAAAACAAGCGAGAGAAAAAACCTCCATACTTTTGGTATAAGAACTTTTCCTTCTCTCTATTCTTATCTTTACCTTAGCCATATTTATAGACAGTTTTATGCTCTTAAGTAGAAGGGCTATTAATTAAGGTAATTAATAAGAAATAAAAGTTACAAAATTTATGAGGGCAGTTACACCATTAATAGGGAAGTTACACCCTTTTCAAATTTCTCTTAATTAAGGGAAAAAACCCTTAATTAAAGGAACTGATATGTAACTCTTTTCATATCTATGTAATTCCCATATTGATATGGATTCGGATACATATCAGGAATTATGGGCGTATCCAGACTCCATCAATATCACATGCTGACAATGAGGAAATGGGGGAGGAAAGTATGGAAGATGTAGCTCAGTGTTACTTAGAGGAGTTGGTAGAAAGATGTATGATTCAGGTAGTGGAAAGAGGTTCAACTAGAAGGATTAGAACTTGTCAAATGCATGATCTTATGTGAGATCTATACTTGTCAAAGCTTGTCAAAGGCAAAGCAGGAAAATTTCCTTGTGATTTTCTATCAATCGCACAGAAATGACCATCCATTCTATTCTCTTCCTTCGTTTATGATTGGTGAAACATGATCAATTGTCAAACTTTGCAGGCTTGATATGATTTTGGATGGAGATCTTAGGAGATTTATCCCCTCAGGATACAAGAGGAATTCCCGCTTAAGATCTCTTTCCATGAAAGAGCATGTCATGAAGAAAAATGGGGATCAATAAAATCAGTTTTTGACCATTTTCAGTTGCTCAGGGTCTTAGATATTTCTGGAAATCAGGGCCATAATGGAAGTTACCAAAAGAAATAGGCAAGCTGATCCACTTAAGATATTTGAGCCTGAGGGATACTGATATAGATGAATTGCCATTATCCATAGGAAACTTGAGGTACTTACGGACCCTTGACCTTTTGACTTGGAATTCAACCATACAAATACCAAATGTGATATCAAAGATGCTCAGGTTGAGGCATTTATATCTTCCTGAGTCCTGCAGTGCTGATTTTGATAAATGTTAGTTGGCTAAGTTGAGCAGCCTGCAACCGCTAGTGTAACTTTCCTGCAGAAAACTGTGATATAAGAGATCTATTAAGTCTGAAAAATCTCAGGAAACTGGTGATCGACGATCAACAATTCGAACTAATCTTCAAATCTCATAGTGCTGCATTCATCCATCTGGAATCTATGTCCTTTGTAAGCAATGAAGATCCTACAGTAATCCAAGTTATAACAGGATGTCCTCATCTTTATAAGCTACAAATAGAAGGGCGGATAGAGAAGCTACCAGAATTGATGCTGCCCAATGTAGAAGATTGGAAAGTGGAAAAAGGAGCTTTAATTTATCCAATCTCTAGCATTTAGAGATTTCAAACTGCACATCCATTAAGAGGGTTCCTAAAGGACTAAGATTGATCACTTCCCTTCAGGAAATGGAGATCCGAGCAATGCTTAGAGCATTCAAAACTAGGCTGGAGGATGGAGGAGAAGACTACTGTAAAATTCAACATGTGCCTTCTGTTGTGTTTCGGTATTGTGATTATTAATTTGATTAGTTAAGTAAGTTGTTAAGTGATTGGTCTGATGGTAATAAATAAGCTTTGTTAATCCAATTGTTGTTAGGAACAAAATGAAACAATTGAAGATTAATAACAGAATACACCTGTCGTTTTTACTTGGTTTCCAGATACGAGTTATTAAAATTGAACTTTCTCAGAATAATAAGCCACTTATAGATTTCATTTCCCTAGCTAGTTTTTGTATAGTTGATGAGAACTATAATTGCTTACTCCAGTGTAAAGTTTAGGTGTTGAGTGTTTTCTGTGTAGAACCTTCCCAGTTTGCCAAGTTTTCTTGATTTTGAATTGTCTTGATTGATTTACTTGGAGTTTACTAATGTTTCTATAATATATTAATCACGCAATAAAATCATAGTCTGGTAATTCCTTTTTCTTTTCCAAATCATATTATTAATTGGTTTTAAAAAGATTCATAAGTTTAATATTTCATCATGGCATTCTCCTTGGCTACCTAGTGAAGAAAATCCTTTCATTTCTTCACCAAATTTTGAAAAAAAAAATTAAAGGATAAATTTGTATATTTTGAAAAAATTTAAGGATAAATTTGAACTAAATGGTGGTAAAAAATAGTACTGTCTAACTAAAATTCATTAGATGAGTCAGCATAAAAAACCTAACATTTCTTTTATAATTATTGATATTATTTATACTTTATTTAAGAGAATAAATAATTGATAACTATGGAAATATCATCTGTCAAGAGATCCCGACAGCCGGTGCAATACAATTGGTAGGGTCCAAAATTCATTAGCAAAAAGCACCAAAAGTGAGCTAGAAGCTAAGACAGCCGTCGGGTGTATCCGATTAGATTGATGTGACAGCACGTCCTATCAGTCCACTGATATAAGGCAGCGCCCACACCCTTCACCTGCTTCCCGTCACTTCACCGCTCACCTACTCTGACTACCAGGTATCACGCATCAGGCATTCAAGTGCATTATTCATATCTCATATAAATAGCCCAACACACAGTGGCATCAGGCATTCAATTTATGACTCCCTCTATAAGAATTTTCTCTTTAAAAAGCTATTAACTAGAGTTTTGGAGTGTTCACGCTTAATCGGACCGGATATTCTTTCTTGCAGATCACAGTTATCCTATCGGCTCTCCCTTTATTTCAGATAAAGACTTCTTTCGTCTTATCAATAATAAAACAAAACACTCAATTAACTAATACCGTTAATAAATAAGCCATATTACTAACAGTATTATGCTCTTTTAACAAAATAAATAAAATATCTACGTATGTACTCTTCCATTCATTTTTTGGTTTGAACCGATCAATCCGATCGAATCAAACCGATCAAACTAATTTGGATGGTTTTTAAGTCGGATTGAAGTCGGGTTGGGTTGTATTTGTAATTTTAACCGATAATAACTCGGTTTATTACTAAACCGACAATTTTCTCCCTTCGCTCAGTTACCCTGTCTCAATCGACCTGTGCCGTTGAAGGAAGAGGAAGCAGAAAGGCCTCAACCTTACTGGATCTCTCTCTTTCTTTCTCGCTATCCCTTGCTCAATCTCTCTCTTTCGATATTGCTCTCTATCTATTTCGATCTCACTCTCTCTGTCCCAATCTCGCTTTCTCTCCCTCACTCAGTTTTGTGCCATCAACAGGCATGTGTTTGAGAATGTATGATTTGATTATCAGTTACTGATTCAATGGAGGGCTTCATTTCAGGTGATTGCACTACACCGAAGTTATTATTTGTTTGATTTCATGGGATTCGAATTGGATTTTTGCCTTTCTTTTAACTGTTCTTGCGTGATTTTTCACTTTTTATTTTTTTGTCACAAATTCAATGATTTTCCATTCAATTAAGCAATAATCAAAAAGCAACTTACCAAAGCAATAATATGGTACACAAAATAGCTGTTATAATTTCTGATATATTTGGGATGATGCATGGTCGCTGTTCTTCTTGTAATTGTTGTTTACTTTATGCTTTAGTCTATTGATTATGCTATATACTCTAATGATATTAACATGTCTAGTGTTGACCCTGCTGTTTATTTTGTGTTCTTGTGCACCAGTTTGTCTCTTTCTTTCTCTGTTAATTATATTTTGTGTTTTTTTAGTTTTATATCTGGTAATCTCTGTTTGGTTTAGATGATTGAACTTTCCATTGACTTTAAAAGAATTGAATTGGAATGCAGGCAATTACAGCAGGGATATTGTCAGCTGTCAAGATATTATAGCACAAAAACTTCAACTTAGACGTGTGCTTCTCAAAGTGGTAATTGCCTCTTTCCTATCTCATAGATATTCCACATGTTCTGATTTTGGTATATTGGTAGAAAATTTTTAGTTCTGAATTTTGTTGTTTTGGCTTTAAACTGTCCTTTTGTGCTGAAAGTAAATTCATTAGGCAAAAGCTTCTCGGGTAAAGCCTATTCTGAAGATCTAATGCTGTATGATATGTCTAAGGAGCTCCCATCCATTCATTTTGTACATCCATATTGTTAATTAACGGCAAATATGTACTGTTGTTGTATAAATTATTTACTTTTCTATATCTTTGTAATCACTGACTAGCACTTCTGCTAAATAAATAAATTTTTGTTGTTTGATCCTTCATTCTGTTCACGCTATTCGCAATCTTTCATGATCTACACATTTTCAGTATAATTGCTCACCTTGTTGCAAGTTAGCCTCTTGGAGCTCCTGATCCCAATTTTGAGTTGATTGATAGGAGAATAAAAGTTTGGTGGCCATCGGACAAGACGTGTGTTACCTTTTGAGCCGTCTAGTTTTGTTATAGTTTATTTTCCTTGTGGTGTTTTGTTGGACAGTAATAATATCTTTAATCTTTTTCACTAATGTAAAGTGAGTTTTTGTGTGTTTTGTGTTCAACTCAAGTACCTAAAGATTTGATAGTGTTTGTATTGTATATCTGGTTGATTGTTTTGACTTTCTATGCTTACCTTGAAGGATGCTAAAATGCCTCTTTTGTGCATGCTATGTAGCCATATTAATCTTCATATATTGTAAATGGTGGGTACTTAGCACTTTTGTCAAAGTTTGTAGGTTTTTCTGCCATACATCTGTAAATCAAGGGACTAGCAGGTGAAGAAATTAAAATTGGAGCTTTAGGAAAGGGTAGAATAAGGAATTAGCTTCCCAAGAAATAAATGTTGGAACTTGAGGAAAGGGTAGAATATGGGTATGGCTGCCAAAGGAATTAACACCGGAACTTGACGAAAGAGTGCACAGGATATTACTACTCTTGATTGGCTAGTTTAAAGAAGAGAAAAAATAGTCTTGCAAATTAAGTAGGAGATAGTTGAATCTGGTGATGGATCAAGACACTAATTAATATTTTAGACTATGCTAGCAAGCAGCAAGTGCTTACCCCTTTGTTCTAACTTGGGGCATTTACCATGCTAACTTGAGGTTTAAAAGATATTTGTGCCTACTGGAGGTTGATCAAGGTGCATAAAATTTCAAAATTAGTTTTAGGTTATCAAAATTAGGTTTAGTTGATATAAATGGAGAATATGAATCTAATTGCCTTTCAAATGAACTACTACAGCTTGGTTTAATTTGTTTATCAGCTTATTTTTCTATTTATGAGGCTGGATGTTTGAATCTTACCTTTATAGTTGTTTTAATTTTCAGGTACAATGCGATTGTTTTTTGGTTGCGGATAAATTTCAGTGTTTATTAGTTTTAGATTTAGTATATGCAGTTTTAGATTTAGAAAATTGAGACTGTTTGTATACAGTTTCTTTAATATAGTTTGTAATTTTTATTTAATTTGTAAAAATGTTGAAAAAGAAACACAAATTTGCAGTTTTTTTTTAAATAAAATGCAATTTATAATTTAATTTAATTATTGTCGTGTTTATTATTTTATTTTATAATAAATTTAAAGAGTTAGAGTTTTGAAGGAAAAAAAGAGATAAATATAGTATTTAATTTACTTTAAACCGTATTTAAATTTGTTTAAACTATTTTAAAACTGCTTCAAACCGTTGTAAGTTATAATGGGTTGGGTTGATTTTTAACGAATAAACCATACATCTTCATACATATTGGGAAAGGTTGGGTTCATTTTATTTTTGACCCAACCCAACTCATGAACAGCCCTATCCACAATTACTCTCTTGTTTCTCATCTAAATTCTTATCATTTGGCTCTGTTGGCGGTGATTTTTGTGTAGGTTTGAATTAAGCTTTTATAGTGCAAATTAGTGATTTGTGTGTTCTTAATTTCCTCAACTGCTGATTCTTTCATTTCAGTTGATTTTGGTTGAATCTTTTACTCTTTTTCTTTTGCAGATTTCATATTATTTCTCTCTTTGTGTGCTTCCGAAATAGAAATCCAGTCTTCCATTTTGGATTGTGTTAGTAAGTTTTCTTATTTCTTTATCAAAATAGCTTTAATTTGATGTTCTTGCTCCCAAATTGATGAGAAATTGCAAAAAACCAACTAGATCTGTCCATGTGCAACCAGACCTACACCCGCCTTGGATAATTAAATGGCGTTTTATTAATTATGTGATGAGAACAGAAATTTAATAGGACAGTACTAAATGAGAAAACAAAGTCAAAAGAACATTGAGAGAAAGAATGGATTGATTTTATTGAGGAGTAAGGACTGATACAATCCCCTTAGGAAGATGAACTTCTCTCTCCAATAATGGAGCCCTGCTAGAAGCAGTGTTTACAATCCCATCCAAAAAATCCCCCCCTTACAGAAACAAAATACTAAGGGTGCATTCAGGGAGGTTTTTATTTTCGGTTTTTTTGTTTATTTTTTAAAAAAATAAAACCAAAATACGTTCGTCAAACTTGTTCCCGTTTCGGTTTTTGCAAAAATTTAAAGAACTGATTTTCACATCTAAAACAAAAAATAAAAATTTTCAAAATGAGGTTTTTATGGTTTTACTACTTTATCTTTATTACCACTATACCGCCACCAATACAACCACACTGCCATATTGCCACCACCACATTGCCGCCTTTGCCACAGCCACATTGCCGCCTCTGCCGCCGCCATCATGCCGGTGCCGCCACCACCACCACCACGCCGCCGTTGCCACCACCGCTGTCACCTCCACCATCACGCCGCTGCTGCCACACCGTTACCATTTCCACCACTACGGCGACGACCACCACACTGTTGCCACCTACATTACCACCACGCTGCCACCGCCTCTATCACCGCCACCACCACCACCACATTGCTGCTGCCTCCACCATCGCCACCATCACGTCGTTGCCTCTGCCGCCACCACTGCCGCCGCCTCTACCACCATGCTGCCGCTGCCGCCGCTTCCACCACCACCACCACCACCACCACCACTACCACCACCACCACCATGCTATCGCCGCTGTTGCCTCAGCCACCACCATGCTGCCACTGCCTCCACCATCATCACGCTGTCGTCGTCCCCACCACTACGCCGCTACCACCTCCGCCGCCACCACGTTGCTGCTGCCGCCTCCACCACCATGCCGCTGCCACCTCCACCATCACCATGTTGCCTCCGCTGCCACCACGACAACACTGCCGAAGCTGTTACTACTACCACCAAAGTCATTATTATAATGTACATGAATAATTAAAAAATATACATGAATAATTAAAAAAATATGATAAAATTTTTAAATATATAAAACAATTTTCTAAAAAATAAAGAACAAAAACTAAAAATAGTTTTTAGATTTTAAAAACATAAAACATAAAACAAAAAACTTACAATTTTACCGAACACACCCTAATATAACCATCTCAAAAGCAAAACCGTTTCCCTCCTCATGTCCAGCTAGGACCAGGCCTAACTAACTCTACCGCTAGAATTCCGACTCAATAACAGAAATTATGTTTTCCCTCTTTGCCCTCAGCTTAGTGCTTCTTTCTGTGGGTGTAGGCCTGCAGCTTCTTCGGCCCAAGAGAGGCCTGGTCCAGCTCCACATCTTCCACTTCTTGTTCTCTATCATTGCCGCCCCCTTAAGAATTAGCCTTGTCCTCAAGGCTGAATTGTGGGTAGTTCCTTTTAATCACATATTCATCCTCCCATGTAGCTTTATCTATAGTCTTAGAGTGCCACTGGATGAGCCATTGGGAGATACTCTCTCCATTCCGTTGGATCATACGAGTAGCTACCACCTTTTCAGGCATAAAGTCATCGGCCTAGTCCAGCTCCAACTCAGGGGGTAAATCGCTAGAGCTGGGTTGCATCTCGACAGCCTTTTTAAGCAAAGAAACATGGAACACGGGATGTACCTGAGAGGTGGAGGGGAGGAGCAGGCGATAGGTAACTGGACCCACCTTAGTAGCCACCTAATAGGGCCCAAAATATCGAGCCGATAACTTTGGGTAAATCCTCCTGCTGATGGATTGCTGTTTATGGGGTTTCAACTTCAAGTACACCCAGTCACCCACCTCGAACGAAATATCTCTTTGGTGCTGGTCAGCCCGTGCTTTCATCGGCTGTTGGGAGTGCAATAACTGCTATTTGAGTTGCTGGAGAGCCTCGTCTCTGTCCATTAAATCCCTTGCTTATTGCCGCTACTTGAACTTCTCCTGGAATATATTGAGTAATCGTAGGAGGGCGCCGTCCGTATACTATCTCAAAGGGTATGGCTTTTGTACTCACATGGTAAGTTGTATTGTACCAAAATTCTGCCCAGGGCAGCCATTGGCACCATGAGCGGGGTTGGTCAGTAGCAACACAACGCAGGTAAGACTCAAGGCAGCGGTTTATCACCTCAATTTGGCCGTCCGTTTCTGGATGGCAAGAGGAGCTAAATTTGAGCTGAGTCCCATGCAACCGAAATAGCTCTTGCCAAAAGCGACTCATAAACACCGGATCGCGGTCACTTATAATCGATTTCGAGAACCCATGGAGGCGGACAACATTCTTAACAAACATGTCAGCTACTGTTTTAGCGTTTAAGAGCGATAAAGTGCCTGTACTTGGACAGTCTGTCCACCACCACCATCACTGCATCAAACCCTTTAGACTTCGGCATCCCTGTAATAAAATCCATCGAGATGTCCTCCCAAACGGCCTGTGGAAGGGGAAGAGGCTGTAACAATACCGCTGGTGATAGGGTAGAAGCCTTGAATCTTCGGCAAATTGAACAATGTTTAACGAAGTCCTTGACCCGCTGTAACATTCCTTTCCAATAGAACATTGCTGCTATCCTTTTATAAGTTCTATAGTAACCTGAATGCCCCCCTGTGACAGAGTTGTGGAACTCCTCCAATATGGCAGGAATCCACTTGGATGTAGAGGAGATCACCAATTTTCGGTTTCTGTATAAAACCCCCAACTTCAGCTTGTACTTCGGGTTGGTGGTTGGGTTGGCTTGTATTGCATGTTTAAGGGATAATAGATGAGGGTCCTGATCCACTTCCTCTAACAATTGTCTACCATCAGCCCATGTAGAAGAGAAAGGAAGCAAACTTTGCATAGTCCTGTTGCCTGGATAGAGCATCAGCAGCTGAATTCAACCTGCCCGGCTTGTATTGGACTTCGAAGACGTAACCCATCATCTTTGAAAGCCAATGCTGTTGGTCCGGGGTGGCGTTGCGTTGCTGAAGTAAGTAGCGCAAGCTTTTTTGGTCGGTGCAAACAGTAAACTTCTTACCGAGCAGGTACGGTCTCCAGTGTTGGATCGCCAAAGCTAAGGCCATCAGCTCTTTTTCATAAGCTGATTTGGACAAGTTGCGGTCGGCCAAGGCTTTGCTGTAGTATGCTATTGGCCTGCCTCCTTGCATTAGGACAGCCCCTAACCCAAGACCCGATGCATCACATTCCACAAGAAAGGGCTGGCTGAAATCGAGCAACGCTAACAGCGGTGTTGCTGTAAGTTTTCTTTTCAATATTTCAAATGCTGTTTGAGCCCGTTCATTCCAATGAAAACCCTTGTTTTTCGTCAACTCCGTCAACAGCTTAGCAATCTTCCCATAGTCCTTTACAAACTTCTTGTAATATCCAGTTAGCCCCAAGAATCCCCTAACTCCCTTAATGTTCTTCGGTACTAGCCAATTCTGTATTGCAGCAACCTTGGTAGCGTCAACGGTAACCCCTTCTTTCGAAATGCAGTGGCCAAGGTATTTTATGGAAGTTTGGCCAATTGAGCACTTCTTGGGATTGACTTTGAATTGATTATCCAACAGCACCAGCAAAACAATGGTTAAGTGCTGCAAATGGTCCTCCTAGCTCCTGCTATAAATCAAAATGTCATCAAAAAATACAAGGACCATGTGTCGCAACCATGGCCGAAAGAGGTCGTTCATCACACTTTGAAAAGTCGAGGGGGCGTTAGTGAGCCCAAACGGCATTACCAAAAACTCATAATGGCCATCATGTGTGCGGAATGCAGTCTTATGCTCATCCCCTTCCCGCATGCGTATTTGATAAAATCCCGATTTCAAGTCTAACTTCGGAAAGAACTGTGCCCCATGGAGCTCATCCAACAACTCATCCACCACTGGTATGGGATATTTGTCAACCACCGTCACTTGTTGAGGGCCCCGTAGTCGATACATAAACGCCATGTTTCATTTTTCTTTTTCACCAAGAGGACCAGGCTAGAATAAGGGCTCTGACTTGACCGAATAATGCCCTGCTGTAACATTTCCCCTACCTGCTTCTGAATCTGTCTTCTATATGTGCGGGTATTTGTAGGGTCGGACACTGACTGCCTCATGGCTTGGGATAAGCTGAATGGCATGGTCATGCGTACGCCGGGGTGGAAGCCCAGCTAATGGTTGGGAAACAGCTGAGAAGAGTCATGAGTGCCTCTATATCTGTCTTCTGCTTCTGGGTTAAACTAGGTATGGGAGTTGGTGTCAGCTGGGAAGGGCTTCGATGCATCTGTTTCAAACTCCCACCCCCTAACCAAACCTGTAAAGCACCCATATCTGAGATAGTCTCCTCTATTCCTGTTAACTCAATCTGCTTTCCTTCTAGTTCAAACCTCATCCACCTCTGTTCCCAATTGTGTACTACGTCGCTAATGTCTTCAACCTTTCAATCCCCAACACAAAATCAATAGGACCCAGTTCAAAGACCAATGCGTCTAAGTTCAAAACAAAAGTCCCCAGATCCAACGGAACATTCACACATTTTTATGCCCTTTGACGCGATACCCATCCCCTAAATTGATATGCATTGGCAAAATGGGAGCAGTAGGAAGGTTCAGAGATCTAACTAGCTTACGAGAAACGAAATTGTGGGTTGCACTTGAATCGACAAGCAGGATAATTGGTATTCCATGAAAGTACCCCTTTAGCTTTAGAGTTCTTGGAGCCTGAACATCTTCCCTAGCCCCGAAGAGAACCTCCATGGCGGTACACTTGCCTTCCTCCTCTTCATCCTCCCCATGGTTGATCTCTCCTGCTTCGTCATCCCCCCGTTCAGCCAGATCTAACAATAATTCATTTTCTGAGATAGTGATTCGCAGCTACCCCATGCTATAGCGATGTTGTGGGGTGTAAGGCTGGGCGCACTTGAAGCACAAGCCCAGTCGCCGACGCTTGTCAATCTCCCTCAACGATAAATGTCGCGGCCCCCTGTTGTGTGGTGCTTGTTGCTGTCGGTTGGGAGGAGGGAGCGTTCGTGGTGGTGGAGTCTCTGGTATGGGTATTGGGCCTGGGCTTCTAATTTTAGAACATGGGTTGGGTTGGCCTGCTTCTTTGGGCATAAGAGGGCGAAAGATCTGTGAAGAAGAGAGTGAGGACTCCGATTGACTCCCCCCCGCTCTTGCATCACCACCGCACGATTCCCCGGTGGGCTAAAGGTGAGTTTGACATCCCTTGCAAGCTCCATAGCCTCCTCACCAGTCTGAGGTTTCAAGAATCTAACTCATCTCCCTACTTCTTCCTTCAAGCCTCCCATGAAATACCCTAAGAATTGAACCTCGGATGTCTTCGGAATATACCCAATGATAACCTCGAACTCCTTGATGTAATCGTCAATAGTACCGGTTTGGAAAAGGGCTCGCAATTCTTCATATGGGTTTTGGGTCCTTCGGTTGCCAAATCTGCCAATCAAGCGTAGTTTAAATTGGTCCCAGGTCAGGTGGGGGTGGTATCGCAAGACCTGAGAGAACCAGGTGATCGCCGCCCCGGTCATGCACTTTTGGGCTATAGGGATTTTCATGCCGTTTGGTAGGGGTGTGCAACGGTCGGGTTCGGGTCGGCCGAAACCTGATGAAGACCCCAAATCTCCCCCCGAGCCGACCCCTATTACAATCAGGGGCCCGAACCGACCAACCCGAAAAAGTTCGGGCCCCGACCCGAATTATCCATTTAACCCGAATTATATACATACAAAAATAAAAATTAAATCTGTCTTCTGATTGATTATAATAAAAATTTATATGCTACTGCAATATTAATTTAAAACCCTATTAGTTATTAAACTATAAAAACATTCAACATTTCACCATCATAAAATATTTAAAAATTACATATAAACTAAAAATTTAAAAATTCTTAAAACTTAGATTACATATACATAATAATTAACAACAATAATTCAAGAAAAATATCAAAGTCCATGCGTGAAAGCAAGAGCAGGGCATTTAAAATAGAATAGAAGTACAAATCTGGAATTAGACTTCCATTAGTGTTGAGCTATCTTCTTCACTACTTTGCAATGATGTAAAATCTGGAATTAGATGTATACTAAAAGTGATAATATACCTCCAACCCTGTAAATAAATCCTTCCCACAACTCACTAAATACCTTAGAAATAACATTAAAACAGTTCAACCAAAAATTAAATTTACAATACAGATCGATGGACATAAGAAGATCAAGAATTAGATCTGTCATTATTTGACTTTTATTTCTTATTATTTCATTTTTTAGTCTGTTTAATACCCATCAAACTGCACTCCACCTCGCCACCTTCAAAGCCATGGGCCATGGGCAGAACATCCCCAATCAACACAGCATAGCAATTCTAACCAGATAAAGCATTTTATGACTCTTTTTAACTAAAAATACCTGCAAAAGATTAGTAAAAAAATAATAGAAAATGATAGCAGATCGGGAAACACACAAATTTTAAGATAAAACCTCTTAGATCAGCATTTATCATTTGATCAAACAACTAAAAATTAACAGTTATAGAAGAATTTGGTGAGAAGAAGAAGTAAAACCTCAAAGTTACTTGGCTCAAATAACTAAAATTTAACAGTTCTTTTCGCAACACAGACAAATAGACTACACGAAAAAGAAAGAGAGTGAGGCGATAATTACTTCCAGCGGCGACAAGCGGTGGAGAGACGCGACGGCGACCAACGGTGGCGATAGGCGTCGGTGTCGAGGCAGATGCTATTAAGGAGCTAGGGATTTTGATTTTTGAGAGCTATTAAAGAGTTAGAGATTTTGATTTTTGAGAGAAATCGGGGAAAGAGGGAGTCTGGGATTGAGAAAAGTGAAAGAAGGGATATTTTTGCCTTATATATGATTCTTATTCGGTCGGGTCGGGTTACAATGGTTTTAAACCGACCCGACCTTCATACAATTTATCAAACCGACCCGTATCCCCCGACTAACCCTACCCGAATACCTTTTTTGGGTCGGGTCGGTTAATGCACACCCCTACTGTTTGGAGTTTGGTGAATGTTGAAATATAATTCTAATTTGGCGATCCAGCTTCGAGGTTCCAATCCTGAAAACTCCGAAACTTTAACCTTGGGTAAGGACATCGCTCTCACGCCAAAATGATCGTTCCTGACCCATGAATCCAGTTGGGGGGCACTAGGTCGGCCAAATCGTGTTTGGGGTCGCATGAAAACTTTGCCAGATGTTTCTGCGCTATTGTCGGTCTCTTCAGTGTGTGGGGCTTCGTTTTCTGGTGTTAGGGGCTGTTTGTCAATTTTTGCATGGAGCTTATTATTCATATGTTCAAACTGTTCTTCGACAAGCTTTTGGAGTGCAGCTATGGATCGTTGCATTGCACCCAAGGCTTCCTCATGGCCATCGACTCGCTCCTGTAAATCGGTCTTGGATTGCAAACGGGTTTTGGGTGGGTCATTCAAGGTTTCCCACAGATGGCGCCAAATGATGAGAACATAAATTTAATAGGACAGTACTAAATGAGAAAACAAAATCAAAAGAACATTGAGAGAAAGAATGGATTGATTTTATTGAGGAGTAAGGACTGATACAATCCCCTTATGAAGATGAACTTCCCTCTCCAACAATGGAGCCCTGCTAGAAGCAGTGTTTACAATCCCATCCAAAAATCCCCCCCTCCTCCTACAGAAACAAAAGACTAATATAGCCATCTCAAAAGCAAAACCGTTTCCCGCCTCATGTCCAGCTAGGACTAGGCCTAACTAACTCTACCACCAGAATTCCAACTCAATAACAGTAATTATGGTTTACCTCTTTGCCCTTAGCCTGGTGCTTCTTTCTGCGGGTGTAGACCTGCAGCTTCTTCGGCCCAAGAGAGGCCTGGTCCAGCTCCACATCTTCCACTTCTTGTTCTCTATCATTATGTATTTCACATTTTCTTGCATTTCTTTAATATAAATTTTATTGTCTAATTCGTCTTTTCTTGCTTTTCTTTCAGTTGTTATTATTTTTAATTGATGGTGGATTTATTGGGTTAGCACCTGGCGGGTAAGTAGAACTCATTATTCAGATACTTTGTTTTTTCTTTTTCATCACAATTCATTGTATATGAATGAGTAAAATATCAAGAATACATATATTAGTGTTTGTTTACACCTATGAGACATTGGCTCCACTTCCATGGGACCTGCTCGAGACCACAAATGGACTTGTATAGTCGGTATACATGATTTGCCTTCTTTGAATATACAAACTGATGGATGTTGAAACAACAAAAAGTAATAACATACTTCTCAAAACAAGCGAATTTGCAGTAGTGATAAGTAGGGTCAACCAAATTTGCAGTAGTGATAAGTAGGGTATATGTCACAGAGAATGCAAGGAATTAATTCTTTTCGTGAAAACTAGTAAATAAATAAAATGGAAATTTAATTGTAGAAATTAAATGCAAAATAAATAAAAACTGAATTTAATTAAGAATAGAATTAATAGATGTAGTTTCCAATCAAAGGCATAATCTTCGTATTAGTCCAATATCCGATCACAGATTCAAAGATCAAATCTCATAGAATTTCTGTAAATTGATTAAGGATTTTGAAGACGCTTCTAACATCCAACCTTGGATTGTTAAACGGGCTAATTATTAAATAACTGTAAAAGATGCTCCATATAATTTAATCCAATAATTGCATTAAGAAAAAGAAAAATTCAACTCTAACCAATAAAACAAGATGCTTGATTAAAGTACCTGCTTGCTAAGCATCTTAATTCACCACCAATTTCAGATTAAGAAGACAATTATGGATCTAATCAATCTATATGGGTCTTTACAATTCTAAGACGGGTACAATTGGCCCTATTGCACAAGTCAAAAGAATTATAAAATCATAGATTGTAGGAGTAAAATAAATACTGAAACAATAGCACATTTAGATATCACAAATAATTGAAACTAAAACTAAATTATCTTTCAACCGAGATTAAAAAATTAGCTACACATGTTTATGGCTAAAACAGAATAAAAGAGAGAAAACAATACTGGCAGAATGAATACTCCAGCAGCCCTCAAAATCATGCTAAATATCTCCCTTTCCTTAGAGAGTTCTTCTCTCATAAACCTAAGAGAATCCTAACTAGATTAGGGAAGTTAAAAATAGGAAAATAAAATCTAATTAATTATAACCTTCTTTTACTGAATATTATAATTTTCTAATTAATGAATCAAACATAATCCTTCTACCAAAAGGAAAGGAATAGCCCATATAACAATCCAAGATCAACTGGAACTTTAAGCCTTTTCGTTAGCGCCTTGTGCTCCGTAAGACTTCCACTGCAACTTCAACATCATCAGCTCCTTATGCCCATAAGGATACTATAGCAATCATCTCTCAAAATGCCAAAGTATATTTAGATCAATCGCTTTTTTCCTTTATGCACAATTAACCGGCCAAGAACTAAACCTACACCAAAGATCTATTCTCAACATATTTTGATTTAAAAATGTCAATAAATCAAAAGAATATGTGCAATATTAGGGGTGAACAAAAAAACCGATTGACTTGGTTAACCGAAAAAAATTCGAAACCGAACCGATGGACTGGATAACCGATTGTAATAGACTGGTTAATAGTTAGTATTTGAAAAAATCGATATTAATGGACTGGTTAATGGTTTTTGACTCATGTGACCGGTTAGCCGAACCGAAACCAAATTTTTAGTTAATTTATTAATTATTTAATATGTCCATATTTATTATTTTTTATTATTTCTTGATTTATCAAATTTTCAATAATGAAAATCAGAATATATTTGAAAATTTATATAATAATTTATCATAATTAAAAGTGATCATGTACTTTTTTTCATTATACTAATTATTTTAAAGTTTTTAAATTTTTTTAATTGGTTATTAGTAAGTATAACAATTTATCTAATTAAAAGTGATTCTGCACCGGTTAATTTATTTACTTATTAAATATTAATTTTTAAAAACAAATTTGCTTATATCCACCAAATATTTTATTTTAACAACAATAAAGTTATATTATAGTGAAAAAATTTTAATTTTTAAGTACCTTGAATATTTTAATTTTATTTATGAATATATTTTATAATTATAGTGGTTAACCGAAAAATATTGGATAACCAGTTCGAAAATTCGAAACCGATGGATTGGATAACCTATAATAACTGACTGTTTAATGATTAATGTTTTGAAAAAATCGATATTAATGGACTGATTTTTTTTTTTTGTTCATGAATCGGTTAACCAGTCCATGCTCACCCGTATGCAATATATATCACCTATCACACCCACCCATGCTATTGTGACATGTAAACTACTTCATTCAAAGTCAAGTAAATGAAGGCATTGGAGATATCCAATTGAGGGACTGATCAACCTGGAGTAACTACAAGAGACAGTAAGAGGTAGGTAAATTGTAGCTGGTTTCACAATCAGACTAAAAGTTTCATCAAAATCAATTCCAAGACCCTGACGGTTATCCTTAGCAACCAAACATGCTTAGTATCTATCCAAGGTACCATCTGGATGACATTTTGTCTTAAACACTCACTTGCAACCAATCATTTTATTTGCTTCAGAAGTGGTATAAGTGTCTAAGTCCCATTTGTCGAGAGAGCGTGATACTTGGAATTCATTGCCTCACGCCAAATGTGAATACTTTGCAGCTTGGGAGTAACCAGATCTACCTCTTTAGCAATTACAACAGCATTATAAAATGGCTGCTTAGGTTTTAAAGAACCAGATCTACCTCATTTTATTTGCTTCGGAAGGGGTATAAGTGTCGAAGTCCCATTTGTCAAGAGAGCGTGATACTTGGAATTCATGGCCTCACGCCAAATGTGAATACTTTGCAGCTTGTGAGTAACTAGATCTAACTCTTTAGCAATTACAACAACATTAGAAAATGGCTGCTTAGGTTTTGAAGAACCAGTTTGGGCATGGATTGTCATAGGAGGTGTGCGTTAAAGCAATGGAAAGGTTGCATGGTGCTGCAGTGAATCACTAACAACAATGTGATAAACATGGATATTAGCAACAATAAACAAACCTCAATTATTAGTGGGCGGTTTGGAAGCATCCTAACAGGTAGGCTGTGTAACCTTGTGTATCTGGTGAGGTGGATGATGATAAGGCTATCGTGATAAACAATGAATCAGTTGTTGTAAGAGGACGTGATGGTGTAGCTGGTTTGGTTTGTTGGGGCTCGGGTAGTGTATTCAAAGCAATAATAAAGGATGTAGGTATTGGAAGAGTTATTTGTAAGGGCGGTGAGGGTGTGGTGGTGTAGCGATTCCGGGTCTGGCACTAGTCAGACGAATATGGAAAAATATGTTCATTAAAGAGAACATGATGTGAGACATTGAACTTTTTAGCAAAAATATCAAAACATTTATACCCTTTATGAATTCAACTATAACTGAGATACACACAAGGAGTAGAATAAGCATCCAAGTTATTTTGGGAATAAGGTTGTAACCATGGAAAACACAAACAACCATATACATAGAGCATAGAGTAATCATATTTATTTACGATCCAAACCTTCATGTTCCAGTCCGACCCATTTTCCACCCATATATAGGTATGTGTTTGTTAAATTATAATGGAGATATTAAATCATCTATATATATATATATATATATATATATATATATATATATATATATATATATATATATATATATATATAAAAGATATATTAGAATCATGGGTTTTACCCCTACATTAGAGAGTTATATATTAAGGTTTTACATTTGTATTAAACTACAATTCATCATATTTTTTATATATAATTTTCTATTATATATCTAAATATAAATCCTAAATTATAATTGAATCATATCTAAATATAAATCCCAAATTATAATTGAATCATACTTATAGTTATATCATATTAAAATATAAATTAAAGATAAATAAAGGCCAATTGTAAGTATATTGGACTCTTTTTTTTTTTTTTTTAAAAAAAAGTACTAGTCATTATGATTTAATTTAATGTTATAGTTTAAGTTTTTGTTTAGATACTATATTATTTGTTTTATCATTATTGAATTTAAATTAAACATAAAAAAAGCTAATGATAAATATAGTAGTCATTATGGCATTTATTGGAAAATCTAATAAATCGAAAGATAGTTTAGTTTGAATTTATATGGAAATAATATAAATAAATAATATTTAATAGTAAAGTTTAGTATGATAAATTGACCTCGACCCGAAAATCTGACCTAACCCCCCCCCTTTGAAAAATTTAACCCGAACCCAAAACCGAATCTGGAGGAAACCTGAATGATTCGAGAAATTTCGGGTCGAATCTGACCTAAACTTGAAACCCAAAAAATATGCCCAAAAACATCTAAAACAGGACCCAATCCGACCATAAGCTGTGACTCGAATTTTTTAATTAAATTTTATTTTATCACATTTATTTATAAATTGTTGTTTAATATTATATATATATACTTTTGAAAAATCTTTGTAATTTATAGATGACACCTCATTTTTTCCAATAATCTTTGATACACCTAAATATTTTGCTACTGAGTTGAAACCTTTTTTTCCCATATCCATTACTATTGAAGGAAATAATTTTATTAAAAATAATTTTGAAAAATTAGGGTTCCAATTGTATAATTAAAAAAAAATCAGTTTAATTTGAAAAATCCAAACATTTGCTCTTGTATGTATTTCTTCTGAAAAAAAAAATGTAGATTTTAAGATGACAGACATACTGAAATTGTTGTGTATCATACGTCAGCAAATCTCAACAATTGAATGAACAATGTGGAGTCTGTTTTTCTAATATATGTCATTTGATTTTTCTTTTTCTTTTTCTTGATTGAGAAACACAAATTGATTGTTCGCTTATTTATTTTGCTGCATGCGTCCATTTCCACTACTTCAAAGAAAAAAAAGATGGAGTGTGTGGGTGCAATTGGAGGTCCTGCTGTTGTTGAAATTGCAAAATCCATGACGAAACCTATCAAACAACAGATGGACTACAGACGCAACATTGAGGATCTGAAAAATGGGAATGACAAACTAGCTAACAAGATGGTTGAAGCCCAAAGATTGATGGATGATGCTAAGACCAGGTATATAGTAGTTGGGCCTAGTATATCCAAGTGGCTTGAGGATTCAGAAAAGCTGAATCAGCAAGTCAATGACTTACTTGAAGAAAATAACACGTATTTGGATGCAAGGCATCGAAGCCCTTGGTCACGGTATTGTTTGAGTAGGAAAGCTTCCAAAATAGCCAAGAATGTCAATAAGCAACTCAATGAAGTACCATTTTCTGATGTGGTGCTTGATGCTCCACTACCCAAATTAGGAACAACAATCAACCTTACAGGCATGATGGACTTTGATTCCAGGCGACAAATTGTGGATGAAATCTTGGAGGCATTGAAAGATGATAACTTGAGCATGATCAGCATTTGTGGGCTTGGAGGTGTGGGTAAGACAACAATTGCAAAGATGCTTGTCAAAGCTGTTGAAAGCGAGAACCATTTGGTTTCACTTACTAGTTTCTCTCAGAATCCTGACTTCAATAGGATACGAAGTGAAATTGCATCTGATCTTGGATGGCGATTTAGTCCTGATGATAGCGAGCCTGATAGAAGAAAAATTCTACATAAGAAGCTCATGGAGTGTGATAAGAAAATCCTTTTAATATATGATGATGTTTGGGAGGAATGTAATAATGAAATTGGACTTCCATCACCTACTGAGATTAAAGAATGCAAAATTGTGCTGACTTCGCGGTTCGAAGCTGTGTGTAATGCTATGGGAAGTCAAAAGAACTTTCATATTGCAGCTTTAAGAGATGGAGAAGATTGGGATCTGTTTAGAGAAATGGCAGGGGATACTGCTGACAGCTCAGATTTGCATCAAACGGCAAGGGAAATTGTAGATCAGTGTGGTGGTTTACCTATTGCCATTAAAATAATAGCTGGAACACTGAAAGGCAAGAGAAAAAATATATGGGAAGATGCACTTGAACAACTAAAGAATGCGAAGTGGAAAAAAATCCCAGGAATGGAGGAAAAGGTGATTAATCTAATTAAAGCAAGTTACAATTTGCAACAAGAGGAAGCCAGGTCAAGCTTTTTGCTTTGTTGCTTGTTTCCAGAAGATTTTGATATTCCAATTGCATCTTTGGTTAGTTGTGGTATGAGCTTAAAGTTGTTTGAAGACTCTGATAACCTTAAAAATGTAAGCAATAGAGTCGAAGCGCTCATCTGTGAGCTAAAACAATCATTTTTGTTGCTTGATGGTGATTCAAGGGAGTATGAGTCTGTGAAGATGCATGATGTGGTACGTGATGTCGCCATATCAATTGCCTCTGAGGATAGGTGCGAATTTGCAGTACTACATGGTGCTACCATGCAAAAATGGCCAGCGACATATTTCACTGCAATTTCAATTGTGTGCATAGAAATGATGGAGAGACCTGTTGATTTGGAGTATCCAAAGCTTCAACTTTTATGGCTTGAGTTCATAAATTATTCAAAAGTCTTGCCCGATAATTTTTTTGAAGGGATGAAAGATCTAAAAGTCCTATTTTTGACCCTATCGGGATCTCTGCCAAAATCACTTTTTCTCTTGGAGAATCTTCGAACCTTGTGTATTAACATAGATTTAGGAGATATATCTTGGATAGGAGCTCTAACAAATCTCGAGTTTCTTGAAATTAGGGGTTGTCAATTTGTAGAGCTGCCAAAAGAAATAGCAAGATTGGGAAATTTGAGGGTGCTGGACTTGAAGGGATTGGGACAGCTTCAATATATTCCGGTAGGTGTTTTATCTCACTTGACAAAGCTAGAAGAGTTGCATATCCACTTGAACTTTGGATACGAGGTAGATCGAGAGAAGACCATTGCAAGCCTCAAAGAGTTAAAGTCTCTTCCAGTAATTACATTAGTAGCTTGGGTACCAGAACCCTCTATTTTTCACGAACAATCGAATTTTGGGAACATTTCACGGTTTCAAATATTTGTAGCCAATGAACTTTATTTTTTTGGATATATCTCAGAGAATATGTTATGTCTCGATGGATATGATATAAGTAATATTAGAGGGAACGTAATTTGTGCTTTGTTGGGAAAAACTGAACGCTTGATTTTGCACAAAATACAAAATTTGAAGACTATAGTCCCTGAGTTGAGAGACAAATGTTTTCAATGGTTAAAGACCATGGTGATTGAAGGTTGTGCTGAATTAGAGTACATAGTTGATGCGAGAATGGAGCAGATTTCGCATATTAGGTTCCCTCAGTTGGAGAAATTAGAGCTACAAAAGTTATCTAATTACAAAGCATTTTGGCATCTTCCGTTCTCAAAAGTCAATCCCAGTCAGTTTCTAAGCCTCAGCAAGTTAGCGGAGATCAAAATATGGGGATGTGAAAAGTTGAAATATGTATTTCCTTTGTCCATGGTGAGAGGAATGAGACAACTTCAGAGCATATCAATAAAAAGTTGTGAAGCAATGGAAGGACTTTGGTGCAGAAAAGAAGTGGACGATGAGAAGATAACAGATGATGAGTTTGAGTTTTCTAATCTCACAGATCTGACTCTTGCAGCAATTCCAAATCTAATTGGGTTGTGGGTAGAGATGGATACTGCAACTGCTCTAACTACTGCTCATCACACGGTATGTCTTCTACATCTTCTTTCCCAAATTAATTTCTTCTTCTGACTACAAAGTTAACTCATCATATTTATTTACATGCATCAACAATAACTAGCAATATATTTATTCCTGTGAAATTCTCACCACACAACAATGTAATTATTTTTGAAAATGTATATTAAGTGTATGTGCAAGTTCAAAATTAACAAACGAATTCACCTTAAGCATACAAGGAAAACAAAAAAGACGTGAAAATGTGTGTATATATTTTAATAAAGTGATACATTTAGTTTAATCATTCAAAAATTATATGGATTATTTGAAATTAGAAAATGGCAATTTAGTCAATTGCTAATACATTTTTATAAAATTAAGATTTTTCAATTATTTCCTTAACTTTTGAGTTAAAGATGGAATTGATCACTTAAAATGTTTATTGTAACATATTATATTTAATAGGAGAAATCAGAAGAAGCAAATACATCTGGGATTCGAGAGATTAATTCAATTTCAAGAAGTGGTGATCAGGAGGATGTGATATCATTTATGTTATTTCCATCTTCTTGGCTATGCTTTTCTTCTCTACAAAACCTTTATTTGTCAAGTTGTGAAAGGCTAAAAGTGGCATTTTCACCATCTGTTGCTGAGCAGCTGGTGCAGCTCAAGACCTTAGATATATGGTATTGCAGGAAGATGGAATATATTGTTGGAACAGAAGAAGAAGAAAAGCCCACACAAAGGAGAGTGTTTCCTAACCTAACGTCAATCAAACTTTGGTATCTTGATGAGCTAGTGGCTTTATGTGGTGATAGTGATAACATTTTCTTGGATTGTTGGGACTCTTTGAAAGAAATAAAGGTTTATGATTGTCCCAAAATAAAGTCATCAGCATTAATTGCAAAAGCAATTGAAAGGCCATCAACATTGAATCAAAATAGTGTTGATGAATCAAATAATGAAGCAATGATAGGTTGCCCAACACTAAGAGCATTTGTAAGAAGATGTAGAAGAAGGGACATACACCAAAAAAGTCATCCAAGGGACAACCCAGCTATAGAAACCCAACAACATCAAATGGCTTTCCTCAAACACAAAGAGGTATTACTTGTTTCATACGTGAGTCATGTATGTCTAGTCATATTGTTTATTGTTTTTTTTTTTCTTTGAAAACATGTTTATTCAAATTATTCATTAAGTCTTAATATTACAATTTGTTGAAAGTTGTATCTCATTACACAAAAATGTGATCATAGGAATGAAAAATTTGGAATATCTCAAACTGAAACATTCATATTTATATATAGTTATAGATTTTTCTTTAAGGAATATACAGTATATGCTATTATGTTAAAAAGTAATTGATATTTTTTTTTTAAAAAATTGTAATTAATTAACAAATTTAAAAATTATAATTCAGGTATTGTTTAAGATTCCACAATACTTTACAAGGTGTCTAGATGTGCAACAATTGGAAATATATCGGTGTGGCAATTTGACACTTCTTTTCTCATCGCATATAGCCAAACTCTTTGTGAGTCTAAAAAGACTAAGCGTTGAGTTATGTGAAGAGATAAAAGAAATTATTAAAGAAGTGGATGAAGAATCAAGTTCGGACAAAGTTGTCCTTCCTCACCTAAGGTTTATAAGCCTATTTCATTTACACAACCTTAGGAGTTTCTACAATGGGATATCTGCCATGGAATTGCCTTCATTAGAAGTTGTTGCAGTTGATGGATGCAGTCAAATGAAGACTTTCTCCTATGGGTCCTTGTTAAGCACTCCAATGCTAAAGGAAGTAGACATATTCACAAACACATATTCAATAATGGAAGATCTTAATGCAACGGTGAAGGAAGTGGTATGCTCAATTTCCCCTCAATCATTTCTACTCTCAATTAAATTTTGAAATATCTTGTTATGCTTTCTAATTTATTTTTTCTATTGATACAAATTAATGTTTTATTCAATCAACATTAATTATTATAATTAATTAGAAACCTTTTATTTTGCATTAATCAATCATAACAACATTTCTCTTTAACTGCATGAAAATTAATAAAAATGATTGAGGAAACTTAATTTTTTAAAAAATAAGAAAAAAGTTTGACTAAATTGCCCATTTTTTAAATCCAAATATTTTATCTCATTCCATTTACTTTTCTCCTTTTCGGTGCAAAAATAGAATTGATGTACTGTCAAGTTTTTACCTTTTACCAAAAATAGAGGTATAATGAAAAGAAATAAATGTTTAATAAAAGTATAAATGTAGGGAGATCAAGGCAAATTTGAGAACTTTGTATTAATAATCTCTTAATTTCTTAAAGAGAAATGGATAATTTATTTTTACATATTTATTAAATTTTTATTTTTTTGAGCAATTAATGCAGCTGGGAACAACTACTGGAAGGTGAAGATTTAACTAAATTTCTAGCTTTGAATGTTGTCCTAAATTGGTGAATGCAATTCCTTGCAATTTGATGCCAAGTCATCAAAACCTAGAAAAGCTTATTGTCAAGTGGTGTGAATCATTTGAGGAGATATTTCAATATGAAGGAGTGAATAATTGTGAAGGAACATTCTCTCATCTTCAAGAAATTCATTTGGAATGCTTGAATAATATGAAGCATATACTCAACAAAATTCCGAAAGAAATTGTTGGGCTTCAAAACCCAAGTAACCTAAGAGTTTATGACTGCGGTAATTTGAGAAACATATTCTGAGTTTCAATGGCAAGTTGGATGCTACAACTCCAAGAACTTCAAGTATATTTGTGCACAGAGTTGAAGGAAATAGTAGCAAAAGAGGAGAAAGAAGAAGAGGGATCGATTGTGTTCCCTCAACTAAGGCACATTGAAATTGGAGTGTGTCTGAATCTTGAATGCTTCTGCAGTGGGATTTATGTCCTTCAATTTCCATTGTTAGAAAGCTTCACTTTCTTTTTCCTTAATGGTTTGAAGACTTTCTCAAATGGATTAGTAGTGATGAGTCCTAATCTCCGGAAAGAAACAGTAAATGGCCAGCAACGTCCACTTAAAGGAGACCTAAATGCAACATTAATTGGTTTAACAACAAGGTACACAGCTCTATTTCCTATAAATATTTTTATGTTCTTTTCTTTTATTTCCTTGATTTCTGTTGATTCATTGTCTAGTAAATTTATAGTTATTATGAATTTTGCCCCTTAAAAAAAAAGCTTAAAAAAAAAGCTTAATTTTAATTCTCACTTTTCTATTATTTTAAAAGTGATATTTAGATTTTACAAAATAAGTATGACAGTAAAAAAATAGATACGAAATATATTAAATCTTCTTCTTAAAAAATAATAAAAAAAGTACTTTAAAAATGAAAAATTTTATTTTTTTTAATATAACTTTTAATTAGATATTGCTATTTTTTAATAAAATCTTTATAATAGAAAATAAATTTAAAAATAGCGCCCATTTTCAAAACCTTAAAAAAAATTTTGGACTACCAAATTAACTATAAAGGTAAACTAACAGCATTTTATTTTCATACAAATCCTAGTATCAATATTATATAGTGCATTGTTATATTTTTTATTTTATTTGATTTTATATTACAAATTTTAGTTTTATTTTTTTGGTAAATTTATTTTTGTCAATGCTATGGATATAAATTATAAAAATAAATATAAATACGTAAAAAAGGTTCATTTATTAATTTTTAGAAAATCATATATATGTAACATTTTATTAATTTGTAATATATATACAAAACAATGAAAATTTGGCATTTATAAATGCTATCTAAATTTTGCATTTTTGTAATTCATCAATGATAAAAACCTTTATACCAAACTATAGATATATTATATATTTTTTTCCAACAAATAAAGTTTAGATAAGCTGTTTATGTTTTTTTGGCGCATGAATTTTATAGGAAGAGCAGTGGTATAAGTGAGGATCAACGAACAGAAACTATTGAGGAAATTGAATTCTGAATGATTCCACTACCCAAGTAGAATAGCAGAGTGGTGATGAAGGTGATTAAATTTGTGATAAATATAAATAAAATGGTTATGTTGGATGATAGTTAGATATTGCTAAATATGGTTTTTTGGTTGATTTAGCAAGGATCAACTTAGAGAATCAAATTCAAGTAGAAGAGGAAATTGAAATTGAAGTGGAAGAGCAGAGTAGCAGCATATCATTTAGACAAGTAACTTACACTTCAATTGAATGGTTCTTTTTTTATCTTTATTTTTATTTTTATTTTTAACTTGTATAATGGGAGTTCTAAAAATAATGCAAACAGATTGTGATAAATACTATTTCTAATAACAAGAAAAATGTTATATAAGGATTAATGTGTCAGTGGTTGACTGGTTGTAATAGTCATGGCAGACATCTGTATAATTCACTACTCTATAGTATTAATTTTGCTCAATTGCTAAATTAAGTCAATGATTAGCATGTATGAAGTTAATTCTAAATGCTTGAATTTCTTTTTATGTGGTTGGACAGCAGGTTGACATTAAAGACAGCAATAGGTTTTGGCGACAAAATTCACAATAATTAATTGCTGTTTCACGTTGTGGTTGTATTGTTCAATCCAAATAATTACTCTATAGTATTATGACATGAGATTCTTCTTACTATTTTTATGATTTAGTTTGATTAGAATGTCTTGGAATAATGTTTACTTTTGAGATTAATTGTACACATAAGAACTAAAATGAATCCAGCAATAGATTTCATTTTCATTTTCATAGAACTGGTCCAAAGCAGCAATTTTATGATGCCAAATAGACATTTTTAGATCAGCGATGACACTACCAGAAGAACATTTGGTCATTCTAAAGTCCAGTGGCAGCCACCTCATGCGAATGATGTTCCTCACCAGCTGCCTAGGATTTCTCTCAATAGCTGTTTTGTCATTAATATTCATGATTAGTAGGGTTGCTTAAAACAGTTTTCTCTTAATCAAAATATACATCCCAAACCAAAATTCATAAATGACATTGTAAGGTAGCAATGCCAAAAATACCCGTGATGTATACTAATTATGTAAGATTACTAAAAAAGACTATAATAATATAATTTGTTTTTGAAGATAAAATATTAAAAAATATAGTCTATGTATCGGACTAAAAGTTCATGTTATATGATAAATATTTATTAATTAACATTAATGAAAGAGAATTTCATATATCATTGAACTTGGAGATCACAATTACAAATAGCAGAAATAAAGTTTAGATGGAGATTTGCAACAAAATCATAAAAACAAATACATAATTTCTTGGCATAATTTAGAAATAAATAATTAAAAATGTGAGAAATTTTATTATAACTCAATTAGGGCAATATAGCCTCTGATGGTACTTTTAGATCCAGTTTTAACTTCATCTCCATCTTTTAAAGTTGCTTCTAAACTGAGAGCGAGGTCTTTGAAGAAACAATTACTCATCATAATCCGAATTAATTTGAATGTTCCATCTTGAAATGAAAATTAGTCCAGTGATATTGTATTGTAGGGTTAATTACGTGTGTGGTTATCGAATTTTGTGACTTATAACCAAATAGTCATAATAAAATAATTTGTAACACAAAAATTATCAAACTTTTATTTTATTTCAATTAAGGTAAAAATGACTGAAAGGGCCAGGCAAATATGCCAATATGACCCACCTACATGAAAAAATTGACACGTCAGCAAGTACACTTCAGTAAAACTTCTTTTTTGTCTTTTCGTACAGGTTGGCATGACACGTGTACTTGCTGACGTGTCAATTCCTCCATTTAGGCGGGCCATATCGCATGCTGACTGGACGCGTTCTAGAAGATTACTGATAAAGTAATATATTTGCGTGACCCTCTGGTAACGAAAAATTAGTTTTTCAGTAATTTTTACTTTAATTGAAATAAAATAAAAGTTTGATAATTTTTGTGTTATAAATTATTTTATTATGATAATTTGGTTATAAGTTTCAAAATTCGATGACCACGGTCGTAATTAACTCTTGTATTGTATATCTATAAAAGATGACTTAGTAAGAGAAATAATAGAACAATAATTTTTAAGGATATCCATATAGATTTACACATCATAATTATAAAGTACTTTTTGTCCTATTTCCTATTGAAAATTATAGTACTTCTGTGGAGAGAAATAGAAAGAAAATGAATATTCTACCTGTGTAGCTTGATGTACATGAAACTTCTATTTATTTAGGCTTTCATTTACGAATTACATAAATACCGAATCAAAATTCATTCAATCTCAAAATTCTTCCTCTCTCAATCACTTCCAAAATTCTCTCTCTCTCACATTGAAACACTCTTCCTCTCCAATTCGTTCTGAAATTATCTCAATCCGTTTGCTAATAGTGGGAAACGGCGGTGCTCCTATATGAACACATATATAAGAAAGAGAGGTTCAACATCATTCCTGAAAGAAAAAATAGGAAAAAGCCATTGAAGTGGGAAAGGAGTTTTAAGAGCTTCATTAAGGTATGAATGATAGCAGCAGGTATGGGTTTTTAAGGCTATTTTCAATTCTCCCTATCATTTACATCTTCATCCTCCTCCCATTGAATCTCGACTCTTTTTATTTTGCTGGTTCAAATTGTTTCTTCCTTGTTTGGCTTGTTAATTTCAAGCTTTTACTCTCCTTTGATCGACCCCCTTTACTGCCTCTCCCACCCAATCTTTTCCAATTTATTTTTAGCTTGCTTTCCCATCAAATTCAAACAAACCTCTTCTAAGCCTCAAAAATCATCTCAAGTTTTATACTTGCCAAAACCAATTGTGTTCGCCACTAAAGTATTGGTTCTTTTTGTTCTATTTCATTGCTATATGTACATGCATCTGTACAAGCATTGCTAACAATTTCTGAAGGATTGAAGATCAAAGACAATTTTTAAGAATTAGGCAGTAACGATTTTTGCTTGGCTTAATATACTAATTGCCCCTCCAACTTGCAATTAATTGTCAAACCGCTCATTTAACTTATAAATTTACCAATTGATAACTTAAATTGATTTTAATGATAATTACAAATACAAAATTGAAGTGAAAATAGTGCGTAAATGACAATCGAGTGGCATGGCTGATTGTCAATTTTTTACGAATAGTATAGTGACACGTAGCTTTAAAAACAATCGACTAAAAAATTACAACTTTCACCCACCATTCTCTCTCCCACTCTCTCTCTTGCTTCTCATTTCTTTCTTCCCTCTCTCTCTCTCTCCGGTGGCTTACCGTGCCATCACGTCGTCGCAGCAGCCAGCCTATGCTGATGCCGCACCGCTCTGCCACACACCAGCGATGCTAGTAGTGCCTCCACCAATAGCCATCTTTCCCATCCAGCGACAACGTAGCGTAGGAGGACTTTGACAATTCTTTGTCTCTGTCTAGTCTTCTCTGTCAAGATGATGAAGTTTCTTGCTTCAATCTGAGTGAAGATTTCGACACTTTTGATACTGATTTTGAGTTTGGTTTTGGTTTAGAGAGTGAGAGATTGGGTACATGGAGAACATGGTTGAAAGAGAGAGTAAAAGTTTCATTTCTTACAAAGATTGCTCAATCACCATGTTTAGTTGGTTAAAATGTGCTTGATTGGATGCTATTGATTGGATTCTCAATGTTAGTAGTTACATAAAGCCCCAATTCTATCTTTATTTTGAGTTGTTAAGTTTCTATTTGTGTCTGTGATTTAGACGAGCCTTTGGCTTTCGATTCCATACAGCTTATCTTTTTTGTGGTTTACTTTGATCAGTTTGTAGACACCGAATTCCGAATCAGTTCAGATCAGAATTACTCAATAATAATTAGATGCCTTTTTACAGACAAAAATGTTGGAAGCGATAATTTTTTTGTGAAAAATTGTTTTTCAGAAATAAAAAATAAAAAATATATATTTTAAAAATAAAAAAAATAAAAAATGAGCTTGGAAATATTAATTTTAGATCAAAAAATTTTAATTAAAAAAAAAATTCGGAGTATTGCGGCCGCCGCAGCTTGCCCCAGCGCTGCTCGCACGCTCCCGCGGAGCGCAGCGCAGGGACGCAGCGCGCACGCGCGAGCTGCAGCCCTGCGCGCATGGGCGCAGCTCGAGTGCAAGCTGCGGCTGCAAGTCGTCCAGTTCGCCGATTTTGACCCAGTTTTGTCCGAAATGATTTTATTCACCCAAATAAAGGATTTTGAGTCCAATTTAAATTCTAAATAATTTTTTTGAGATAATTAAAAATAAAAGCTGATTTTATCATGAAAAAATAGAGAAATTGGATTAAAATTAATTTCCTTTTTCTAATAAAATTAAGGCTATTATTTTCAATTATATAAATAGTTTAAGATGAAAAAAACCTAAGAAAGAGCCTCCATTATTTTTCTTTACATCTTTTTTGAGAGAATTTCTTTTCTTCTTCTTGGATTTTTCTTAAAAAATTTCAAATTTCTTTTTTTCAATTAACAAAGATTAATTGAAATTGAAAAATCAATTTTCAAGTCTTAATCATCCAAATTAATTTCTTTGTTTTCTTCCATAAACAAAAAGAATTAATTTCACTTCTAAATTATTTTTTGAGGAATTTTTCAAGGAGATCAATCATTATTTTTCTTCTATCAAATCTAAATCTGAGGATAAATTTTCTGGGCTCCAAACTAATTATTTTCATCTTATTCTCTTATTGCTTATTTAATTATTTTTGTTAATGTAAATATTGCTTTCTTGATTTTATTTTTAACATGTAATTAATTAATTTATTTATTTTGCTTTGATTTCTTATTATTTTTAACATGTAATTAACTAATTTATTTTTCTTTGATCTTTTTTGCCATGTAAATATTTATGTTAATTGTAATAACATGCAAATAATTAATTTAATCAAATCAATTTTGCATTTTTTATTTAATAATCCTATTTTGTCAACTACATCAAATTGTTTGTTTTTTTCTTTTCTTTGCATGATGGCCACGTGAACAGTGGCCATCTTTGCTTTATTTTCCTTTTAATTCCAATTTATTTTGTACACACATCTTTATTAATTCATTCTCACCTTGATTCATTATTTTATTTTGTTCATTTCATTTAATTTGATTCATTATTTTATTTCATGTATTTTATTTGATTTGATTTAATTACTAACCTTAATTTTCTCTTTTTCTTTTTGGCTACAATACTTGCTTTTTATTTGAGCATTATCACTAGATGGAGATGGAGGATCAAGAAATTAGGGGCATGGTTTTGGTTTGCATATTTAAATTACGCATTCCCCTTTATTTCGATTTATTTGTCGCATTTGGATTTTTTATGTAGAATTGTTTATTTTTATGCACGTTCAATAAAAAATCACCAAAAATTTTTTTAGTAATAAATTGGGCTTTTGCTAATAAAATGGACCAATACCCTATTTTAACCAATAAAATTTCACTTCCAAAATGGAGAATTAATTTTCATAAAATGGAATCATTCATCCCGGTTTTCTCAATTAATGCCCAAAAATAATTCTTCAATTTTTAAGTTAATAAAAGGAATCAATATTTCTAAAATCCAATAAATGCCCCGATTTATGTATGATGTGTTGTGTTATGTTTTATTCTTTTATGTATTTATTTATTCATTTTGGGCTCTTGTAATTTATTTTTGGGGCACTTTTATTCTTTATTTATTTATACTTTCTTTATTTTGGGGAATTGTTTTGTCCCATATTTTTCACTTATAATTTATTTACTGCTTTATTTTCTGTTTTCTTTATCGCTTTTTGAAATGATTGAAATGTATTTTAAATTTAATGTGAGATCGCATGAGATGAGAGATGAAATTTCGATTTCTTAAAAACTCATTTATAAACTTAATTTAAGATATTAATAAGAGTTAAGTTCCGAACACTTTCTCTGATTTAAGACCCCCGAGATTAGATGATTTTTTCCAATTTTTTATAAATTGGGCAGTGATTTCAAAATGCCTCAAAGGTGCCTAAAAGTTTCATGTGATTAGATGAACCTCCCAATGTTTTATTGGATAGGAAATTCCAAAATGTCTCATGTTATCCAAATATAGACACTAACCCTTCTCGGATCCTCAAAGCGAGCCGGGATCTGGGGCCGCTTGCGTCGCAGTTTCTTTCTAAAAGATCTATTGAAGTAAGCAACTTGAAATCTGTGCACAAAAGAAATTGATCAAACTATTTGATTTATGGATGATTTGACATTATTATTGCTTTTTAAAGAATGAGAAATGGTGGGCTATTTGATTATTATTGATAAAGTCAAAAATGTCTTTATCTGAAGAAGAGAAGGCGATCCGATCAGATGAGAAAACCCTGCAATAAGAAGAGCCCGGTCGGACCAGGCATAAGTACTCTGAAGCTTAAGTTAGTAGCTTAGAGAGATAATGTTATAAGTTCAATACCTGGAGCCATCGTTGGTTGGGCTATTTATATGAGATAGTTGAGGGACACTTGAGTGCTTGGGGTGTGATTACTGGCTGTCAGAGTATGTATTCGACGACATGACAAGGAGCAGGTGGTAGGCATGGGCGCTGCCTTGTGTCAGGCGGCTGATGGGACTGGCGGTCACATCAGCCGATCAGGCTTGTGCGCTGCCTAGGAGCTCGTGTCTTCTACCTTTGGTTAATAGGCCTTGGGCCTTGCCAGTTGAGTGGGCCGGCTTGATGGGCCTTAGAGCAAATGATATTTGCTGTGTTATCACTTGTCCCCCCTTAACAGGTCCGATCGGGCATATTTGCCTTTGTAGGTCCGTTCGGATGGGATCAGTTCTGAATTTTTTCGATCTGAAGACGCGTGTTGGCGCGCTTTTTGAATTTAGGAGGCGCCTTTTCTGAAGAGACGTGCTTGGTTGGACAGCTGTTCCCATTTAATGTTGCGCGTGCACAAAGGGCGACGCTTCGTTCTGCGTAGAGCCATAATGTCTTTTGACACGTGGCGTTCGTTTAGTGGCACGACGTTTGGCGTGTCCTAGAAGCTTTTGGCCTATAAATAGGGGGTTTTAGGAGGATTTTCCCTTTACTTCTGCGACCCCTACCGAAACTCTGCCAAAATTTCTCTTTGATTCCTAGATTTCTGCAACTCTCTTATTTCTTCTTCGAGTTTCTTAAGTCCTTTTTCTCAAGTAAGTAATTTTTCCCCTTTGCTTTCTGTATCATTTTGTCTTTCACTTTCTTTCCGCATCCACTCCACTCTTTCTTGTTGAAGATGGTTTCCAACAGTGCTAAAGTGTTAGACACAAGCTTTTTGAATTGGTATGAGAACAAACCAGCCGCCGAGTTACATTCTCGACTCACCGCTGGGGAGGTGGCTGAAATTTCCTCCAAGTACGGCCTTCCTGATGACGTATCGGTGCTGGCCTGCCCAGAATCAATGTCGGTGACAGAAGGGCCCTTTGGCCAAGATAACAGGGAGTGGTTCATTTGCCACCTCTGGAGCCTAGATGCAGGGCTGAGGTTCCCGTTGGGCGCCTTCGAGATGGCGATATTGAGGGGGTACAGGATCGCCCCTAACCAATTACATCCGAATGGGTGGAGGTCGGTGGCGTGCTTCAAAATCCTCTACAAAATAGAGGGGGTAGCGCCGACTCTGGAGCTTTTCACTCATTTCTTCTACATCTCGGGTTGGAGCGATGGGACGGAGTATTTCTTCACAAGCCGCCCAAAGAAGAAATTGATGTTCGTCCCCACCTCGATGAAGGGATACAAGGAAAGGTACTTCTTGGTGGGGATGAGAGGCGGATTTGGGGTGTGCCTTACCCGATCGGCTAGGGTCGAGATCCTGAAGGACCTAGCAGCCGGTCAGCCTATGTATGAGGGCGACATAAAGAAGTTAATGAATGCCGTTAGCAAGCATGGAGAGCCCTATCAGTCCAGTTTTCTTATGACCACACTGTTTGGCTCTCCCGGCTCGAAAGACGTTGAGATTGCAGAACGTGAGCATTAGGATCGGGGAGAAAGCATTGTAACCATGCATCAATCATGCATTGCATTTCATCTTTATTAAATGTGAATACCAAATCTGAGAAACTTATCTTGTTTATTGTCTGTTTGCAGCTGAGATGGCTGGCAGGAGTGATACGTCAAAACAACTTGGCGAAAAGATCAGGCAGAAGCGTGAGGCCGAGCGGAAGGCCCAAGAGCAGAGAAAGAGGAGGAAACTGGTGTCCTCGGCAGAGCTGCAATCCTCTCGGGCAGCTGCCGGTGCCTCTTCAACTGCTGCCGCCATCAACGCAATCCCGATCTCTTCTGCCCCTCCAGCTGCTGCCGTGCCCCCATCAAACTTGTAGCGCCAGGGCCTAAAAGCGGAGCAGCTCATCACCATTTGAAGAACACTCGGCCCCTGAGGCTTTGGGATGAATCGAATGATGATGATGCGCCCATTGCCCACACGATCAGAGAGGTGGAGGAGGCCGCCAGGAAGAAAACCGAGGAGGCTGCCAAGAGGAGGGCTGCTGAGCTGATAGCCGAGTCGGACGCTCGGGTGGTGGCAAAAAGCAAAGGCATTCAACATGGTGAGGCTCCCCGACGATCGTCCCCTCGGCGGCCCGCTCCCCTAAAGGAGTTTCTTAAAGAGAACTTCGGCGATGATTGGTCGCTGAGTCAGGTGTCCAGTTTCATCTGTCGTGGTCTCCTCCGGGACGATGACCATAGGGAAGCGGGTGACGCCAGTCAGGTCAGCAAAGAATGCAATGCCATTAACCATCAGCTGTTGGACGTAAGGATTTGTTTACTTTGTTTTGTTCGGGATTTGCTCATGTCTTGTTATCCTTGTTTTGTTTAATTTGGTTCTTTTACATAGGCTGCCAGGAGAACACAATGGTTGCACTTGATGGCCGGCGTGTGGAGGGGGAGGGCCAAATCGGCCGTCGAGGCCAAGGCGGAGGCGAACGCTCGTTGCGAGGCCGCCAAGAAAGAAGCCTCCGTCCTTCGAGCTGAGGTGGCTAAGTTGAAGGAGCAGTTCTCCACTTCCCAATCGGAGACTGTGGCCTTGAGGAAGGAGGCCCATCACAAGGCTCAGGACCTGAAGGCTTGGCAGAGCGAGGTCGACAAGCTGAGGGGCGAGGCTGCCCGTCTTTCAGCTGAAAATGCACAATTCAGGCGGTTCGAGGCAGACGCAACCCGACTAGATGCCGAGTGCAGAGAGTTGGCTGCTGAGAACGCCAAATTGAAGATGGAAGGCGAGCAACTTCGCAAGGAGGTGGAGTCCCTGAGGACGTCGGAGGAGGAGAAGGAGGCTTCCTTCACGAAGATTCTCGAAGTGGAGCTTGCCAGTCAGCAGGAGCGCCTTCTTGATGAGCTAGCAGATGCTCAGGTGGAGCTGTTGTCTCGGCTAATTCATGAAGCTGGGAAGCGCTTTCCTGGAGTGGATCTGACTTGGATGGACGATCCGGCATCATTGCCTGCTCCTCCAAATGACGATGATGAAGAGGGCGCTCCTGAGGGGGAGGCGACTGAGAGAGCTTCAGGGGGGGATCCTTCACTTCCGGAGGCTAGTCAGGAGGCTCCAATCGAAGCCAAATCTGCTGTGCCTCCAGCGCCTGAAGCCGAGCTGGTGGTGCCAACTTCAGCGGGGCCTGTCTCTGAAGGGGGAGCAGAGTCTGTTCAGCCACCTGCCGACCCTTCTCAAGCCACCGCCGAGCCGCAAGCCGAGCAAACTGTTGATCCTCCTAGAGATGTAGATATTGTAAACATAGACAGTTAACTTAGGAGATTAGATTAGCTTTGCTTTTGTCTTTTATTTTATATATCTGTAACAATTCTTTACAAATTATGCAGTGGAGACAATCTTAATAAAATTGCATTTTTCTGCAAATTGTCGTATACATAAGTTTGTACTAAAATTGGCAATATAATCGAGCTAAGTACTACTCGTGAAATAGCATAATATTTGCAAGTACTTCCTGAATTCGGATAACTCCTGAGCCCAGTGGCCGATCGGATCAATCTAGCTTTCAGATCGCATAAAATTGCACAATTAGGCTAAGTAATGCTCGTAAAGCTGCATAAGAATTACATAACCGAGCTAGATAATACTCGTAAAACTGCATAAAAATTGCATAGCCGAGTTAGATAATACTCGTAAAGCTGCATAAGAATTGCATAGCCGAGCTAGAGAGGTCAGATCCTCTATAATACGAATATTTGGGGAGGTAAGATCCTCCATCGTGACAGATTCACTTTTTCAGCTTGGGATGGGCGTCAAGCCTAGCGTACAACAGTTTATTATGTATAAATTGAACAGTCATGAAAGAAAGAACCTCTTTATTAATCAGGCAATTGCCAAGTTCTGATACATTATTAGAGATGGTACTTCTTGAGTACCTCCACATTCTAGCTTCTGGGGACATCTTGCCCTTTCACAGTTCGAAGCCTATAAGTGCTCGGGCTTAAGACTTTAGAGACCTCGTAGGGCCCTTCCCAATTTGGCATTAGCTTTCCTACCCCGGCATTTCCCGAGCCTAACTCTGCCTTTCTGAGCACCAGATCGCCTACATTGAAGGTTCTGGACCTCACTTTAGCATTATGGTATCTGGCCACTCTTTGTTTATAGGCAGCGATCTTGGTGTAGGCGTCCTCCCTCTTTCCTTCTATGAGATCCAAGTCCTGGCGTCTCTCTTCAGTATTCATCCGCTCTGAGTAGAGAGCCGATCGGTAAGAAGGGAGGCGGACCTCTACAGGTATCATAGCTTCGGAGCCGTAGACGAGGGAAAATGGCGTTTGATGAGTGCCTGTTCTGGGCGACGTTCTGTACGTCCACAGGACACTCTGCAGTTCTTCAGTCCAGTTGCCTTTGGCTTCACCTAGTCGCTTTTTTAATCCTTCCAAGATGGTCCAATTGGAGACCTCATGAGCGACTGACGTGAATTTCAATTTGATGTTCAAGCCTTGGCAAAAGTTCCTGAAGGTGGAGCTGTCGAACTGCTTGCCATTATCTGTAATAAAAACATTGGGTAAGCCATACCTGCAGATGATGTTTTTCCAAGTGAAGCTCTTGACCCTCTCGGCTGTGATAGTGGCTACAGATTCAGCCTCAATCCATTTGGAGAAGTGGTCTACTGCTACTATGAGGAACTTCATTTGCTTTTTGCCTTGGGGAAAAGGTCCTAAGATATCCAGCCCCCACTGATCGAACGGCCATGCGACTCCGATCGGCTGCTGGTCTGCTCCATGCTACCTTATAATCCTGCCATGTACTTGGCATTACGGGCATCTTCTTACTTTCTCCTGGGCATCTTTGAGCATGCTAGGCCAGTAATATCCCGTCTGCAGGGCTTTTCTTGCCATAGCTCTGCTTGTCTCGTGTGCCCTGCATATGCCTTCATGGAGCTCTCTGAGGATATAGTCTCCCTCTTTCTCCGTCACGCACTTGAGCCAAGGGTGGCTGAAAGCTTTCTTATACAAATCACCGTTAATAATGGAGTAATTGAGAGATTTTTGCAATACCTTTCGAGCTTCATCTTTGTCCTCGGGCAGCCGTCCTGTCTGGAGGTACTGCTTGATCGGGCTCATCCAGGTTTCATCCTCTTGGTCGATCTCCATCATCTCCGGCTCGTCTAGGGAGGAGGAAGTCTGGTCGACAACGGCAATGTTTTCCTCTATAACACTTTGTCCAGAGGCAGACATCTTCGCTAGCCAATCGGCCTCTGCTATTTGGTCTCTTGGCACTTTCTGGAGCGCCCATTCTGACCCAGTTTCTTCGAGTTTTGAGAAGGCAGCTTTGACTTTGGCTAGGTACTGGATCATTGTGGCCTCTCGTGCTTCGAAGGTCCCCAAAACCTGACTGGTTACCAGCTGAGAGTCACTCCTGATGGCTACTGACTCCGGTCGGATAGCATGGAGCAGTCTCAGCCCTTGAAGGAGCGCCTCGTACTCTGCCACATTATTGGAAGCTTTAAAATTAAGCTTTATTGTGTACCTTATTGTGATGCCCAGAGGGCTTTTTATTACTATGACGACACCACCTTGAGTGTCATTTGCTGCACCGTCCACCGTCATTTCCCAGTTTTGTAGCTTGGGCTGACTCTGTGGTTCCTCACTCGCAAATTCAGCTATAAAATCTGCCAAAGCCTGGGCCTTTATCGCCTTTCTGGGCTCATATCTGACATCCCAGGACTGTAGCTTAATTGCCCATCCCACCATTTTGCCTTCCAGATCGGGCATTTGGAGAATCTTTCTAAGGGGATGGCCCGATCGGACGACAATTGTGTGCGCCTCGAAATACGGCCTGAGCTTCCTTGAGCACATCATGAGGGCGATAATGAGCTGCTCAACCAGTCCCTTTCTTAGATCCGCACCTCTAAGTAATTCACTGACGTAGTACACGGGTAGCTGTTGAGTATCTTCTTCTCGGACCAAGGCACTTGCAACAACTTCCTTAGAGGTGGCTAAATAGAGGTATAGATTTTCACCTGGTACTGGCCGGCTAAGCAGCGGTGGGTTGGTGAGGAATGCCTTCAGCTCTTCGAAGGTTTGCTGGCAGTCTTCCCCCCAGATGAAGGTTTCACTCTTCCTCAGCTTCTTGAAGAAAGGAGTACAGTTCTTGGCTGAGGAGGAGATAAATCGTCCTAAGGCTGTTATCCTTCCGTTCAGCTTCTGGACATCCTTTATGCTCCTGGGGGGTTGCATCTTAAGGATAGCCTTTATTTTTTCTGGATTTACCTCAATCCCTCATTGGGAGACTAGGAATCCTAAAAATTTTCCTGATGGTACCCCAAAGACGCACTTCTCGGGGTTGAGCTTCATCTGGAATTTATTCAAAGTGTCAAAAACTTTTGACAGATCGGCTGGATGTTCCTCGGGGCTTCGGCTCTTGACGATCATATCGTCGACATACACTTCGACATTCTGCCTGATCTGGTCTTTGAAGATCTTGTTCATTAGATGCTGATATGTGGCCCCAGCATTCTTCAGTCCGAAAGGTATCATCCTGTAGCAAAATGTCCCGTCGTCTGTGATAAAGCTGGTTTCCTCTTGATCTAGGAGCCACATCAGGATTTGGTGATAGCCGGTATATGTATCAAGAAGAGAGTAGATGGCGTGGCCTGCTGTGGCGTCCACCAACTGGTCTATGCTGGGCAGGGGATAGCTATCTTTGAGACATGCCTTATTGAGGTCGGTAAAGTCCACACACATCCGTAGCTTGCCAGACTTTTTCTTGACTAAAACCACGTTAGCCAGCCACTCGGGATAGTCTACCTCTCGGATTGTTCCTGTCTTGAGTAGCCTATCCACCTCTTCAGAAATGAACTTCCTCCGATCGGGTGCATGCCTCCTTAGCTTTTGAAGGACCTGAGGAAATTTTGGGTCCACATTTAACTTGTGGGTGATTATCTTGGGGTCTACGCCAGGGATGTCTTCTGGCCTCCAGGTGAAGGTCGCTTGATTAATCGTCAAGACCTGCATGATGGCTTCTTCAGTTTCTTTATCCATGCTGGTCCCGACTTGAACATTTTTCCCTTTATTTAGCGCCCTGGCCTTTGTCTCCTCTACTGGGTCCATCCTGGGCCTCACCGCCTGCTCTGGCTGCTCGAGGCCGGGCTCTACGACCATTGCTTCTTGCTGTTGCTTTATCATGGTGATATAAGCCTCTTGGGATGCCTTTTGGTCGCCTCTCAAGATGGCGACGCCTCTCACAGTTGGGATCTTCATCACCATGTAGCGGATGGAGGTAACGGCTCCGGTCTGGAAAAGCAATGGCCTGCCAAAGATAGCATTGTAGGCAAACGTCATGTCAATGACCATGAAGATTACCTTACACGCGTGAGCTATTGCCTCTTGGCCTACCTCGACAAAGAGCTCTACCGATCCCACCACCGGGATAGTGGCGTTGCCCAGCCAGATCAGAGGTGTGGCATTCGGCTTTAGCTCTCCGATCGGGAGTCCCATGGCTCGGTAAGCCTGGAGAGTTAGGACGTTAACAGCACTGCCATTGTCCACCAGAATTCTTTTCACATTGAAATTATTAATCCGAGCTCCTACAACGAGAGCGTCCTCATGAGGAAACAGGACGTCTCCTGCGTCTTCGCTGGAAATGGTGACTGAGGCAGGCTGCTCGGCCTGGCGGGAGAGGTAGACGCCTTTCCCCTTCCCTTTTTTGGGGAGATCCTCTCCGTAGGATGACCCTCTGGTGATCACATTTATCACCCCGGCGTAGGGCCTGCTCGGGTCGGCGTTTCTGGGGTTCCTGCGCTCATCATCGTCTGAGTCAGGGTCGTCCCTTCGAGGCTTCGGCTATCTACAAGGTTCATCCCCTCTGGCCGGGCCTATAAATTTCTTGAGGGCTCCTCGGCGTATTAGCCTCTCGATCTCCTTTTTGAGCAAAGTGCACCCGTCGGTTAAATGACCGACGTCTCTATGAAATTCGCAATATTTGCTCGGATCCCTCCCGACCCTGCTTCTTTCGGATAGGTCCTTGGGCTAGTTGACCTGGTGGTGCTTCTCCTTTATCCATATTAGTACCGCGGTCGGGGTGGCATTGAGGGTGGTGTATGTCCTTTCGGGCCGATCATCTGGACGCGCAGTCCGATCTCGTCCCGACCCTTTTGCCTGGCTTGTACTTCTGGAACTGGCAGCTCCGTCCTGGCTTCTTGCTGTCCGATCAGGAGCGGAAGCTCTCTGAGAAGAGCGACCGTCCGGATGTTGCAGGCGGTCCAATACGCTGGTCCTTCTCCCCCTGTTGGACCTAAGGGCATCATTCAGTTGGATGTGTTGTCTGGCCCTCTCCATCAGTTCGGCGAAGCTGGATGGGGGTCTTGTTGTGAGTGATTCGAAGAGTGGTCGGTCAGTGATGCCCCCTGATAAGGCGGTAGTCGCCATCTCCACACTGACATTTCTTACCTCAGACATGGTAGCCTGAAACCTGTCGATGTAGTCTCGAAGACTTTCATCAGTACTTTGGTAAAGGTTGCACAGGTCGTTCACCGTCTTAGGCGCACGCGTTTGTACGATGAACCTCGTGGTGAACAGCTCCTTTAGCTATCTGAATGACGTAATGGATCCCAGAGGCAGCTCGTGGAACCATGTCAATGCATCTCCTCCCAAGGTGGTAGGGAAAACCCTATAGGCTATCCTTTCGTTATAAGTGTAGACCTAAACCTTGGTCAAGTACTCGGCTAAGTGTGTGGTAGGATCGGTTTTACCCGTGTATCTTTCCATGACCACATCTCTCCACCTGGGAGGGAGCTCATCATCAGTGATTTCTCTGCAGAAAGGGGAGGCAGTATTCCCGCAAGTGTTTCCTTCGAAGGCGCCTTTCTTGGGCACGAAAAAGCCAAACTGCTTGAGCTTCTGCTTGAGCCACTGGTCCTCTTTACTCAGGGTCGTGGCGGTGGACTCGTCTTTGTGCTTTCGCATGTGGCTGCGGCTTGGAGTGCACATGTATGACAAGTCATCCCTCATGGAGGGAGTGGTGGACCTGCTGCTATAAGGGGAGCATCTGTTCGTAGACATTATCTGCTTTCCCCTGTCAGATCTTCCTGGAGTTCTGACCGCGCTTTTTCGGGTTCCTTGAGCGCGAGGTTCATTAATGATGATTCCCCTGTTTCTGTTCCTCCTGAAATCTTCGCCGGCGAGGTAATCCTCCTGGGCTTTTTTAGAAGTAGCTGGCATCTTACCCTTTTTCAGCATTTGAACGATGCTTTTGGTGAAATCACTGAGAATAGCGCGCATGTCTCTCACAGTGACAGGGGTGTCCTCTGGTTGCCTCATAGCAGCATCATTGAATTCGGGAAGGAGGTTGGCCCTCATGGGGGACCTGGTGGGCCCTTCCCTCCTTCTCGAGGTGCCTGATCTGGCACGAGCATTGTCGTCATGGTCAAGGTCCATGGGGGTTGTGTTCTCGTTGGATCTTGAGTTCGCCATCTCTCAATGAAAGTACCAAATGATAAAGTCAAAAATGTCTTTATCTGAAAAAGAGAACGCGATCCGATCGGATGAGAAAATCCTGCAATAAGAAGAGCCCGGTCTGACCAGGCGTAAGCACTCCGAAGCTTAAGTTAGTAGCTTAGAGAGAGAATGTGCTTTAGAGAGATAATGTTATAAGTTCAATACCTAGAGCCATCGTTGGCTGGGCTATTTATATGAGATAGTTGAGTGACACTTGAGTGCCTGGGGTATGATTACTGGCTGTCAGAGTAGGTATTCGGTGACATGACAAGGAGCAGGTGGTAGGCATGGGCGCTGCCTTGTGTCAGGCGGCTGATGGGACTGGCGGTCACATCAGCCGATCGAGTTTGTGCGCTGCCTACGAGCTCGTGTCTGCTACCTTTGGTTGATAGGCCTTGGGCCTTGCCAGTTGAGTGGGCCGACTTGATGGGCCTTAGAGCAAATGATATTTGCTGTGTTATCAATTATCAATGGCTTATTTATCATTAGCTGCGAAGATGGTGGAATGCAGAGTATCGCCATTATCAGAGTTTCAAGTGGAAGATTATTGCTTTGAAAATAAGGTAACTAGAGGAATGGAGTTGCTGGTTTTGCATACTTTGGAGTGGAGAATGGGTCTAATCACTCATTTCTCTTATCTACATTTCTTCCTCGATAAATGGATTCTTGATTTTGTAAATTTAATTGGGAATTTTTTTTTGTACAGCAGAGATTATTTTTTTGTACAACAGAGATTAATTTGATTGATCATCGACCTTCTATTATAGCAGAAGATGCAACATTAGCTGCATTTGCTAATCAATTATCAAAACCAGAACTGGAGATCAAGATGAAAATTATTTTCCTATTATATTGTTATGAACTTTGTTTTTTCTAATCTTGTTTGGACTCACGTGTGTACAAAGTATGGATTACACTCTTAATTGCCATATCAGCATTTTTCATGCCAAATATGATGCCCAGTCAGCTAGAGGTGTTCATTTTTTTTTAATAATCAATTATAGGTGTTTAAATGATAAATTTATAAGTTTAAGGGACGGTATGAGAAACATATACAAGTTGAAGGGATAAATTAAATATTAAGTCTTTTTGCTTTGAGTAAAAATGCAGAAAATGGAAAAATCAAATTAGGTTAGGGTGATTTTAATTTTTCCCTTTTTGTTTCATTCTGCCACGTGTAAAACATGCATCCATCCCTTTATACATAAGCAGCACGCATCACGTACGGAACAAGTCATTTATGTTGTTTCTATTTCAGTAGTTATTAAGTTATTCATCATATTTAATTTAAGTTTAAAATTAAAAACATTAAAAGTTTAAATGTGAAATATTAAATTCTTTTAAAGTTCAAAAATATTTTAGATATTAAGCCTTTTTCTCCAAACTGAAAACTTTGCTTGACATATTTTCCAAAGAGGCAATTATGAGAAAACAAAAAGCACATGGAATTTGTCATACATCATGCCACTACAAGAAAATTATCAAATAGCAACGAAAATTAACAACCGAATTTGTTAAATTTCCGTTGCTAATCAAAATTAGCAACGAAAAATGCAATTTTGATCGTTGGTATTTTTTAGCAACCGAATTTAAATTTCGTTGCTAAATTTAGTAACGGAATTTAAATTCGGTTGCTAAATCTAACCAATATACATTCGGCGAATTACTCAATATTACCAACGGAATTGATTTTTTCGTTGCTAAATTAGTAACGGAATTTCCGTTGCTATATTTACCAACGGCATAAAATTTTCGGTTGCTAAAAATAGCAACCGAATTTAAATAGCAACGGAATTTTGTTCCGTTGCTATTTTTAATATCAAAAATTGTAAAATTATGCTAGTTTGGCATAATATTTTAGTTTCAATCAAATTTTTTATTTATATATAAATAAATATAATCCAAATTCATAATGAAATTTAAGAAAATACTATTATTGATATATAATATAAACACATGCACTATGAACAATTGCATTTAGATTACATGTCATAAATAATCAATATTAAAAATTTACGAAAGCAATCCTAAAGCATATACAGAATATACTATATACATATCCAAGGGTATCTAATATGAATACCAAATCTATACATTACAAGAGGTAATACATATCAAAAACCAAATCCTAAAGCAATCCTAAAGCCTCCGATGTGTTCTCAAACTTGGAAAAAGCTTTCAACTTTACCACCTGAAGCATGCAGAATATATAGCCAAATTACAACTAGAGAAAAGCATTGCCTCCTCCATTTTCTGCTGCCATTGTACAATTTCCCTTATTCCAAAAAAAATAAAAACAGAAAAGGAAAGAAAAGCTGTTATCAATAGAACCTTATTTTAATCTTTATCAATCTCTCTTTTTATTATCTTTTGAAATAATTGCATAAGAATTACTGAAATGATTAAACAATCTTATTCTCTAAATAATACACTTTTTTTTTTTTACATTCTATAATCAACATATAGAGAGAATTAAAGATAATAAGAAATTATATATAAATGTAACAAAGTAAACATGGAACAAGAGTGAAACTGAAAAAAAAAATAATTCTTTTATTTTTTAAATATACCATTAATGTCCATAAAAAGTTTATGAAATAGAACCAAGGGGATATGTGATGGGTGTCGAAGCCACCAAAAATAAATACCTCAATTAACCTACCAAATAAATTGCAAATAGGGTAAGAAAGGGTCGAATCCACAGAGACTAGCACTGAAATAATTCTAAATAACCAGATTTTTAACAATAAAAATATAAAAGGGGGGATTTTTATGAAACAAAAAAGATCAAATACTGAAATTGAAGAAATAAATAAACAAGCAATAAATTGATTAAAAGAAAATTCAATATGCGGTAAATTCCAGCCAAAAATATTCGCAGCACAGGTTTAATTCAACCGATCATCGACGAAAGAGTGAATCTAAAAATCATACAATGGGCCAGTTATAGCCGTCGGCTTCGCGCTCTCGACCTATCCGAATTAATCAAGTAAGACTATAATTAATTCCTAATCAATAAATAACCCAAAACACGCGCAAGGATTTAATTCATTGACAGCATTAATGAAATAGAAAGACCTGGCCAACCAACCTCACGCGAGATCAATTTAGACTCAATCATGCATCTACTCAACATAACAGCCCTTGTGAGGAAGTTACACTGATTGCCACTTGTTATTAACTCTACTAAACAATTACGGATTTAGCAAATTTAACTAGCAATATATTATCTATTTAGATGAACAACGGCGCCTCATTGAACATGAAATAAATAATAATCGAGATATGGTTTCTCTAAACTTCAGTAAATAACATGAACATTATATGAAATTAAGAACAATAAATCATTGCAACAATCTCACAGTGAATAAAAACCTGGCTTTGAATTGATCTTTAACTGAAATAAGAGTATTTAACCACACATAATTGAAATAAAGTCAAAATAAAATTAAATTGAGAAAATAAACTCCCTGTTACAGCCTTAAGAAAAACGCAGATGAAGAAGGAATAGAGAAAATGTTACTGTTCACGTTTTTCTCTAGGTGATATAGGAGTAAAAACCTAGATAAGTTAGGAAAAAGATAAAATCCTATCTAAACTTGGAAAATAAATTACAAATATTAAATGTAATATTATCCTACTAAAAATACGGCCTAATATCCCCTTAATTACAGCATAATTATCCCTAAAAATCAGACTGAGAAAAGGTGGCGGCTAGGTCAACTTCGGATTAAAAAAATATGAAAACTGCATTCTGCTCGCGTTTTGGCTGTTAGCCTTGGGCAAGGCAGCTCCTTAGCCTTGCCCCTTAGCCTTGGGCAAGGCTAAGCCCAAAATCAGCTTCCTGCTTCCAAATTCTTTAATTTTCCTTGGCTGTTCCATATTCACCCCATTTGGCTTCAATTACTTCATTTCCATCACTTTGATCCTACAATAACAAAAATTACAAAACAAGTGAAAAGTACTAAATTAAGCCAAAATAAAGTGCATTAAAGATATGAAAATCAGACCAAAATATGCAACTTTAGGCACACATCAAACACCCCCACACTTATCCAATGCTTGTCCTCAAGCATAAATTAAACTTCAATCACAATCCTTTCAAAAGTTTATTCACCCAAAAATCAAATTCCAATCTCATAAGTTCCCAATAAATCAAAATGCAAGGCAAATTAGAAATAAAAGTCCAAAATAGTTTACCACAAAATCATAACAAGACATGGATTTCTCAACTAACTTTTTAAATTAGATACAGCAAGGTTCATGAACATTAAGCACACAAAAATTTATATCCCAATTTAAGATTAAATCAATGTATAAAAGAAAACTTATCAAATTAAGTTAGACACTTTAATTTCTCATTTTTCAATAGATTAAGAAACAAAGATACCCAGGAAAAATATTTTTCAGAATTTTTTTTCTCTCTTTTACTTTCTTAGACTATAATGGACGTGAGGGCACCCGGTTCTGACCCGCATACACCCAGTTTTTCTAGTCAAAGAGGAGATTAAAATGCTTACAAGGAATGTAGAGATCCTTTTTACGCGAGAGTACCCGGTTCTGACCCGCATACACCCGGTTACTCAGATAACACATTTCCAAGCGGCTACTAGCTCTACTCTTAACCGCTTTTTGAGCGGACAGCGGAGTAAAATTTATTTTATTTTATTTTATTTATTTTTTTCTTTTCCTGGTAATCAAATTCCTTAATCCATAAGCAAACATACCAAACAAGTGTCCAAAATAGTTTTAACAAGTTTCTAAAATACAAAGAATCCAATTTAAACACATGCAAAAGTTTATGTTTCACGTTAAAAATTGAACCTTGATATTTCTAATTCAAAAGATAATTAAGATCACCATAAATTGTATGAAAATGGATAAAAAATCATGAACACTACTCAAACTTTGCCTAACAGTTTGATGCATCAAAAACTAAATGATATTGGAACTGATTTAGGCAAACACTTTTCCCTAAAATTGTGAATGAAACTTAACAAATATTTAAGAACAAGATGAATACAACATTAAACAAGGGGGCAACTAATGATAAAGTTCTGATGAAGATGACAATATTTATGCACAAAGATCATGCCCAATGCATCAATTAAGCAAAGTTAGAATATTTCAAATTAAAGTCTAACCAAAACTTAGGTGCAGTTCTGCTCCAAATGGCTACCAAAAATACTCCATAAGTATATGTATAAAAAAAAAAATTTTATTTTTTTATTTTTTTATTTTTCTTTTTGCACAGAATTAGCCTAAGAGACAGAATTGAAGCATAAGAAGTTGATAATTAAGCATTAAAATAGCAGGATAACTCAGGATTTTCACAATAATCATCAGCCGATTACCATCAAAATGGCAAACCAACCTCTATATGCACATATTTTCACAGAAATCACAGCCAAAACATCAAACTATCGAAGGTCAAACGCCAACCCAAACTTTTGTGCAAATTTCCTCAAAATGGCTACAAAAATAATACTCTATGAGAGCAAATGCATCTAGAGTTCGCACAAACTTGACCAACCTAACAGGATTTCAAAAGAATTCAACGTTGGAGCCGTGAAAACAAAGAGGGCAAAATCATTCAAATTAATTAACAAAATTTTTCTTCACAAATTTTGAATAATTCAGATTTGATTTCACAAAATTCTCAAAAATTCTTGCATAAATGCAGCCAATTAAGCACAATTGCAACAACAAACTTTTGTTCAAAATTTGCCAAAATTATTAATCACAAAATATTATCAATTCACAAAAAAAATTTACTACTCCAGCAAGAACCAAACTGACATGCAATGAAGCATCATTTCACATCAAAAACCAACAAAATTGCTGCACTCAATCATCAATATAATTGACATCAAAGTGGCCACATTACAAAATCCAAAATCAAGATAAACACACAGCATAAAGCACACAGCACTTCTAATTCAAATCCTCCCCCACACTTTCTCCTCGCATTGTCCCCAATGCGGAATAACACAACAATGTGGGGCGAAGAGTGGCACAAAATGAAATAAATAAAGAGATGGAGTTAAAAAACTGCCCTGTTTTGGCATTGGAGTAGCTCTGTTTTTGGTTTGCTGAAGGAGCAGCGTGCGTGTAGTGGGTTGGGCTCTGGGCTATAGCGGTGGTTGCATCTGTGCGTGGGGTTTCAGGTGACGACGGACTAGGCACAAGGTGGAGCTACTACGATGGCGCGATTGGCTGGGCGAAGCGCGATCTGCTGGTGTGGGTCGCGTTGATGGTGAACGGTGAATGGCTGGCGATGCGCGCGATGGAGGCTTAAGGTGGAGATCGATGTCGGTTATAGGTGTCTTCGCGGTTGGGCTTGGCTCAGCATTGTGGTGGGTGGTGGTCAGCATCGGGGCGGTGATCGGCGTTGAGAGATCGCGGCGGTGACTTGGGAGTTGGCTAGTGGATCGGGGTTGAGTGGGCGATGGGAAACGGCGGTGCACGGTGGGCTTCGGTGGTTGACTGGTGACGCGCGCGATTGGCAGTTGTTGGTGGAGCTCGGAGATCGGCGGGGAGCTGCTGGTGGTCGGCGTTGGCGGTGGTCGGTGTTGGATCTGTGTAGTGGAAGGAAGTAAAAAAAAATTGAGGTTAATAAAAAGAATTGTAAATGGGTTAAAAATTTAAAATTAATTCAATTGAAGTAAATTAACACAACAATATGCAATTAAAACCCATTTACATGTAAAAATAACACAGACCTCAAATTAATAGCAAATGGGTGAGGAAAAAAAATAAATTAACACAATTGAATTAAAATAATACAATTGAATTAAAATTTAAAATTAAAACCCATTGAAAGATTAGAAGCCCAAGAATAAAAACTCAGCAACCCAACAAACATAATAAACCCAGCACAAAACAACCCAACAAATATAATAAACCCAACACAAAGTAAAGATAACATGCATCTCAAAATATTAAATCAAGACCCATTAAAACCCCATTAAAACCACTCTTAACTACTCATTTTTCAGGAACATGGTATTAGTTCGTTTGAACTATTATGCTCAAAATAAATATCCAATGCTTATCATTCTGAATTGCCCATTTGTTACCAACGTACCTGTGAAGAAAAAGAAGTGAAGTTAACCATGAGAATGCAATCAAGGATAAGAAGACAGTAAACTAAAATAAAATAAATAAAATTGCAATTAAATTTAAATAGGTATCTGTTAGCCTTGAACAAGGCTAAAGAGTGGGTTGCCTCCCAGAAGCGCCTCTATTTAACGTCTTTGGCCAGACGTTCCTGAGCTTCAACGTCTCTCAAACTGGTCTCAAATCCCATTTCAATGTCCTTCCATTCATCACTTCCTGCAAATTGGTATCAACTACCAAATTTTTCTAAAAAATGTTAGGATTTTTGAAAGTAGAGTCCAAAAAATATGAAAATTTTAAATTGTTTGAATTATCACCCAATTCAAAAGATTCATTTACTGAATATGCAGTAACATCTACTTCAAAAATATTGGACACATAATCAGCATTCTTCTTCGAATTATGAACATAAAATTGATCAATGCCCCAAGGAGGAGAATTGTTTGTTTCCTTTAAGGCTGCAAGTTCATGCACTATTTGTTGTAAATTTGCTTCCAAATCCAGCTTCTTTTTCAATGTATTGGTGCTATCCATATTTATATTGTCACGTAAAGTTACTTGTAACTTGTCATCCCTATTCAATTCAAACATTGGAGGAGTTAAAGGCTCAATTTTATCAACACCACAACCAGAAGATATAGCACTAGGATTTTTCATCGCATCATAAACATTAAATTTTTCCATCTTATCATCAAATTCCATAGTGAGTGTACCTGCAAATACATCTATCTTGGTCTTAGCTGTTTTAAGAAAAGGTCTTCCCAATAAAAATTCAGATGACTCCAAAGATTTGTCATCATCATCCATATCAATAACATAAAAATCAGCTGGAAAAATTAAGCCATTAACCTGCACTAAAACATCCTCTAATAATCCTTCGGGATAAACAATTGACCTATTAGCAAGCTGAATTACCACTCCTGTTTCTTCTAAAGGCCCAGCATTTAAAGAAGAATAAATTGACAGAGGCATAACATTTATTGATGCACCTAAATCACACATTGCTTTCTTAATGCTAACATTACCTATTTGACAGGGAATAGCAAACATACCTTGATCCTTGCATTTTTTTGGCAATTTTCTTTCAAGTACAGCTGAAACATTCCCACTCACAGTTATTTTCTCATACCCAACTGGCTTTTTCTTGTTAGTACATAAGTTTTTAAGAAATTTTGCATATCGAGGTATTTGTTTAATAACATCAATTAAAGGGATATTCACCTCGATCTTGCAAAATATCTCAAAAATGTCTTTCTCCTCCTTTTCTTTCTTAGATTTGGCCAATCTCTCAGGAAACGGGGGTCGGATGACTATAGCTGGGGTCTGTTCTGAATTTCTGTCTTTTGGTTGCTCATTTTCCTCAATTTTCACCTCTTTTTTAGCTTTTCTTACCAGTTTCTGGTCACTTTTCTTAGGCAGGAGTTGTTCGACCTCTTTTCCACTTCTTAAAATAATTGCACTCACATTTTATCTTGGATTTTCTATGGTTTGTGAAGGCAAACGTCCTTGGGACTCAATTCTACTCAAGGATTGTGCCATTTGGCTCATTTGTGTCTCCAAATTCTGAAACCGTGATTCTGACTTCTTTGCATACTGCTGGAGATCCTGCATATTATTAGCTAAAGAATGGACATTATCTTTAAGACTCCTACCTTGTTTAGGAGCTGGTTGAGCAGGCTGCTGTGGTTGTCTAGGTGGGAATTGTTGCTGTGGATTTTGTTGCCTGGCTCCATAGCTGAAATTGGGATGATCCCGCCATCCTGGATTGTATGTGTTGGAATACGGATCATACTTCCTGTAGGGCTGTCCAAAATATCCTCCCATTGCATTTACTTGCTCTTGTGAGTCATCTTGAAGTGTTGGGCACATGTCTGTGGGATGTCCAGTGTATGCACATATTCCACACACCCTTGCTTGTGAAGATATACCTGAAGCCATATTTTGCACAAGAATAGTTAGAGCATTCAATTTATCTTCAATGGAAGAAGAGCTTACCTCATGTACTCTTCTTGGAGGGTCCTGATATCTTCCAAACTGTTGGGAAGTGGCTGCCATATTCTGTATCAACTCACGTGCTTGGGCAGGGGTTTTATTGTTGAGACTTCCCCCACTTGCTGCATCTATCATCCTTCTCTCCATACTCAACATACCTTCATAGAAATATTGAATAAGGGACTGATCGGTGATTCCATGTTGGAGGCAGCTTGCACATAATTTCTTGAATCTTTCCCAATAGTCATGAAGTGACTCCACATCCTTTTGCCTGATTTCACTGATTTCTCTCCTAATTACAGCAGCTTTGGAGGCTGGAAAAAAATTATCCAGGAACATTCTCAACATATCAGTCCACGTTGTGATCGTTCCTGATGGTAAGTTCAACAACAACTCTTTTGTGGAATTAGCCAATGAGAATGGAAAGGCCCTTAATTTCACTTGCTCTTCAGTAACTCCTTGTGGCCTCATACCAGAACAAACCACATGAAATTCCTTCAAATATTTGTGAGGGTCTTCATTCTCTAAGCCACGAAATGTGGGTAATAAATGAATCAACCCCGATTTTAGTTCAAAAGCGGTGTCCAAGGCTGGATAAGTTATGCACAGGGGCTGTTGGTTTAAAGGGGGTGCATTCAATTCTCTCAACATCCTTTCTTCCATTCTTTCCTCTTCTATTTCTGCTGGAAAGTCAGTAAAATCAGTTTTCTCCTCTTCTTGCTGTTGTCGGGAAAAATTTCCAGCAAGTTTCTTGCGTATCCTTGTTTCTTTTCTCAATCTTCGGACTGTTTTTTCAATCTCTGAATCAAACAAAATTTCTCCCGGAATTTCAGACCTGGTCATTAACAAATTAAATCAAGTTAGACTAGTTCCCGGCAACGGCGCCAAAATTTGATGGGTGTCAAAGCCACCAAAAATAAATACCTCAATTAACCTACCAAATAAATTGCAAATAGGGTAAGAAATGGTCGAATCCACAGAGACTAGCACTGAAATAATTCTAAATAACTAGATTTTTAACAATAAAAATATAAAATGGGGGATTTTTATGAAACAAAAAAGATCAAATACTGAAATTGAAGAAATAAATAAACAAGCAATAAATTAAATTGATTAAAAGAAAATTCAATATGCGGTAAATTCCAGCCAAAGATATTCGCAGCACAGGTTTAATTCAACCGATCATCGACGAAAGAGTGAATCTAAAAATCATACAATGGGCCAGTTATAGCCGTCGGTTTCGCGCTCTCGACCTAATCTCTCCGTATTATTGAATTAATCAAGTAAGGCTATAATTAATTCCTAATCAATAAATAACCCAAAACACGCGCAATGATTTAATTCATTGACAGCATTAATGAAATAGAAAGACCTGGCCAACCAACCTCACGCGAGATCAATTTAGACTCAATCATGCATCTACTCAACATAACAGCCCTTGTGAGGAAGTTACACTGATTGCCACTTGTTGTTAATTCTACTAAACAATTACGGATTTAGCAAATTTAACTAGCAATATATTATCTATTTAGATAAACAACAGCGCCTCATTGAACATGAAATAAATAATAATCGAGATATGGTTTCTCTAAACTTCAGTAAATAACATGAACATTATATGAAATTAAGAACAATAAATCATTGCAACAATCTCACAGTGAATAAAAACCTGGCTTTGAATTGATTTTTAACTGAAATAAGAGTATTTAGCCACACATAATTGAAATAAAGTCAAAATAAAATTAAATTGAGAAAATAAACTCCCTGTTACAGTCTTGAGAAAAACGCAGATGAAGAAGGAATAGAGAAGATGTTACTGTTCACGTTTTTCTCTAGGTGATATAGGAGTAAAAACCTAGATAAGTAAGGAAAAAGATAAAATCCTATCTAAACTTGAAAAATAAATTACAAATATTAAATGTAATATTATCCTACTAAAAATACTGTCTAATATCCCCTTAATTACAGCATAATTATCCCTAAAAATCAGACTGAGAAAAGGTGGCGGCTAGGTCAACTTCGGATTAAAAAAATATGAAAACTGCATTCTGCTCGCGTCTTGGCTGTTAGCCTTGGGCAAGGCAGCTCCTTAGCCTTGCCCTTTAGCCTTGGGCAAGGCTAAGCCCAAAATCAGCTTTCTGTTTTCAAATTCTTTAATTTTCCTTGGCTGTTCCATATTCACCCCATTTGGCTTCAATTACTTCATTTCCATCACTTTGATTCTACAATAACAAAAATTACAAAACAAGTGAAAAGTACTAAATTAAGCCAAAATAAAGTGCATTAAAGATATGAAAATCAGACCAAAATATGCAACTTTAGGCACACATCAATATGTGACTAAATTAATAATAAACCAGCTAATATATAAATGTCTGCTCTGCTAACTGTTATATTATATCTCTCTCCGTTGGAAGACTGGCAACCAAGCAGAAACAAATGTAAATATATATATATCTATATATATATATATATATATATATATATATATATATATATATATATATATATATATATATATATATATATATATATATATATATATACCTCAACTTTAGATAGCTTCCCTTCATCCAATACTTTAAAAAGTGCGAAGCCAGCAGGCGTCTCTAATAAAACAAGCATTGTTCTTTCTAAATCACAACTGAAAAATGCATAACCACAAAGCTGTTAAATAGGGTCAATTTCACTCATGGTCACTCAACTTATCACTTATCGCGCAAAAGTAACCGACTTTTTTTTTCTTACTTAAATGTCACTGAACTTTTAACATTATTGCACAAAAGTCATGTTAACCGGAATCCGGCGACAACCCTTGTCGGATTGATGACTTTTTTGCAAAAATGTTAAAAGTTCAGTAACATTTAAGTTGAAAAAAAAAGCTAATTACTTTTGCGAGATAAATGATAAATCTAGTGACCGTGAGTGAAATTAATTTAAATGTAGCATTTATTGAACTTATCAATCCGGCAAGAGTCGTCGCCGGATTCCGGTCAACATGACTTTTGTGCAATAATGTTAAAAGTTCAGTGACATTTAAGTAAGAAAAAAAAAGTCGGTTACTTTTGCGCGATAAGTGATAAGTTGAGTGACCATGGGTGAAATCAACCCCTGTTAAATATATTTGCAAGAAAGAAACTTTTTTTGCCCTCCAACATAAACACAGAAAAAAAGTCATTGGCTTTACCTCTCCTACAATGATAGGAACGAGAGAGGAAGAAGGAGAGTTGATTCCGGTTTCTGGTTTTTGTGCTGCGGTTGGTGGAGGAATGGAGAAGACATGGGAGTGCCCCTGCCTCTGTGAAATATATAGACCAAAAGCTGAAAGAGGCATAAATAGTATGTAGTTAGGGACATTGTTGAGCACTATATAATACTAAAAATTGTCATGTAGCTTAAGTGGCCTAAGTTTTAGGGGAAATCAATTCAAATATAAACCAAGTTAAAGCCATTGGCCACAAAAATAGTTAATTTCACATTAATTGACATTATTATGCTCTTATCTTCTGCTAAGATCTTCACATGTTATGACAAAAGAATTAGAGACATTATAACATCTTCAAACCTTATCAGAAATCCTGTATGCAGCAGCACTCCCTTCATAATCTTTAAGTTCATATTTAACTTCTCCAAGCAAACGAAGAACATCAGGATCAGTGGGTTTTTCCTGTAGATTTCAATTTAATGAATCAGGAAAGTTTCTCAAGTATAAAATTCAGTAAAAAAATGAGTCATATATAACACATGCACAAGCTGGATGCTGTAAACCTTTGATAGATCCTGAAGCAGAGAGGAAGCCCGAGTATAATCTCCGAATTCTGCCAAGGTTACTGCTCAACCCACTTCTAGCATCGCATTCTTCGCATCAAAAAAACACAAATCACTAATTAACCAAAATCCTTCAAAATCTAAAGCGAAAACAATAAATCCTATGATTACAATAACCTAATACCTGTTTCTTGTTGTGTTCTTCAACAACATATCGACCAAGACTATCGATATCGGCGCTGTTGGCGACGCCTTGAGATTCGTGAACTCTGCCGAGTGTTCAGCTACAAAATTGAGAAAACCAAATCCACTGAAACTGCAAAGCTTATAAATCTAGCTAGTGAAAACTGAAACTTTTCTCTTCAACCAAACAGAGTACTCTTCTATTTTTGAACCATAGTAGCTACCTGATTCATCTGTGAAACAGACTGATTTGGGTTCTGGCTCGAGAAAAATCCAATATTCTGATTTTGCTGGCCCTTAGCAGAAGCAAAAAGTCCTCTTTCTTGATGATTGTTGTATTTGTTGCCTTCATTCCTCATCTTCAACCTCACCACCTCGCCTGCAGCTGCGTATATCAGATCCCAAGTATCATTTTTCGCCCCAAACCGCATCGTTGGAGGCGACAGCACACCGTTTGGACTCCCGCTACTCGACACCGACCAGCTCCCGATTCCACTCAGTGTCGACTTGGGCGACCCAGCCATGACCCATTCCAGCGGCATTGGAGGGGTCAGAGGGACGGCGAGGGCAAATGGCGGCTGTTCATCAACGGCGGATTCTTGGGTTTGTGGGGTTTGGCGAGTGGAATCCATTTGTGGGTTTATTGAAGGAGATTGAGATAAGCGAGTGCGTAGGCTTTGTTGTGCGCCTTTGGTTTTGGGTTAGCTTTGCCCTCTGTAGAAGCCTCTCTCTATCCCCGTGTATATCTATAGATTGTAAGCCTTAAGAAGAGAAACGGCATTTAAGGCTTATTATTTAGCAACCAAAACAAAATTCGGTTCCTATTTAGTAACGAAATACAATATTCCGTTGCTACATTTGCAATCGAATATAATTCGGTTGCTATTATTAAACCCATTTAGCAACAGAAATATTATTCCGTTACTAAATTAGTAACCGAATAAATATTCGGTTGCTATTATTTAACCCAAATATTTAATACATGCTATTTAGCAATGGAATAAAAATTCCGTTGCTACATTTGCAACCGAATATAATTTGGTTGCTATTTTTAAACTCATTTAGCAACAGAAATATTATTTGGTTGCTAAATTAACAACCGAATAAATATTCGGTTGCTATTATTTAACCCAAATATTTAATACATGCTATTTAGCAACGGAATAAAAATTTCGTTGCTATATTTGCAACCGAATATAATTTGATTGCTATTCTTAAACCCATTTAGCAACGGAAATATTATTCCGTTGTTAAATTAGCAACCGAATAGATATTCGGTTGCTATTATTTAATCCAAATATTTAATACATGCTATTTAGCAACGGAATAAAAATTCCGTTGCTATTTTTGAGCCCATTTAGCAACGGAAATATTATTCCGTTGCTAAATTAGCAACCTTTTTCCGTTGCTATTTTCAAATTTTCTTGTAATGTGCTGACTACGGTTCCATAATGAACAATTTTTGTACTACATTGGAAAAGCCCCAACAACAATTTCAAAGTTTTGATTTGTATCTGAATGAACATAATATGTAGTAGCACCACATGTTAGTTCACTCCTGGCTTCCCTGGAACCAAAAGCATGTGATTCGTTAGATTATTATGTAACCATGATCATAACATTTTGACTGTATTAAATGTCAGAATTTCATGACAAGCCAATCCACATTGTTGTTTTAATACGTGGAATATTATACCCAATTGTTGGTTAATGAAAGTTTGGTGTTTGAAGCACTCCAAGTGGGAGCATTAACATTTGACTCCAGAATAATACTGCAAGGATAAATGCTATCTTAAACAAGTAATATAGATTATTATACTCACATTATATGGCTACCTGTTAGCAAATTATAGCAGGAAGCAAGAATATCTGTGCAAAAGAATCCAACCATTTACAAGTTTAATTGTTACATTAAGCATAATCCTACCTCATGAGCAGGAGTATTTGACGCAGTATAAGAGAAACTAACTTCGCAGGGGATTCATAAAAAATATGAGAACAATATGTGTAAGCAGATCCAATTCCCTCTCCAGCACCAAATGCCACAGATGCCCAGCGAGTCACTGGAGTCCCTGATTTGGAAATAAGAAAATATTAATAAAATCTTAACCCTAAATACAATGCATGGATTTGGATCTGACCATTCCTCGGACTACATCTTTCCATGCTACAGAAAAGTTATCAAATAGAACACTCAAATCAACTTTCCACGTCTTTAACTAGCTTTGTCAGCATTCCTGATCCTACACTAGCTATATATATATGGTTAAATAAATTCAACGGCCAGAGAATTTAGCGTAAGCCATGTCATCTCTTGCAAAATTACCCTCATAACACATGTATTTTATGCATATAAAAACACAAATTACACTCTTTCTAGGATCTTATGTAAAATGAGCATTTTTTTGTTTGCCTATTTATCAAAAGAAAAATTTACACTGTTAAATTCTTAAAAAAGAAATTAAAATGATGCATGCTTTTAATCTTGACATTGATACTAAATGTATTACTAATAAGTTATACCTTATCTCTAAGTTATGAATACTCATAAGTAATGGTTTCAAAGTATAGATCTTGTCACTTAAGATATTTGCGTGATCTCAAGTTTAATTATATATTTGCACAATAGATATGATGAGATATTATATATCCGTAACAAGATCTCATGATCTCATGTAATTTAGGTGTCTGATATACTTGTTTTACAAACAAGCATCCATTTGCTAATCCTAAGGGGCTGTTTAGTTCTGGAAAATAAAGCCAGTTTTTCAGAAAATTATTCCAACAAAATTAAAAAACGGAAATTACTGTAATATTTTCCAATTTAGAAAATTAGAAAACTATTTTCTAAATTTTTCAAAATTAAACTATTGTATAGAAAATACAAAAAATATGTTTTCTTATTTTTCCTTTATTAAAAGAGAGTTCAAATTCAACTACACTACCTTTTTTCTAATTTATAAAAAAGAGACTTAATACAAACTTAATAGAACAGTTCATCTCTTTCTATAACAATAAAAAACGAGGTAAGTCTTTTTTTATGACTATTTTTCTCATTGATTTCTTATTTATTTATATATTAATTTTTTGTTTTTATTATAATTATTATTTAAGTTTACTTATAGCTTGTCTAAAATTGTCATATATACCTGTTACCATTTTAAACATTGATTAATTTAAATATTTATTTATCAATACCTAAAATATTATTAATATAAATAACAATTATTGTAATTATATTGAAAGAATATATAGAATATTAAAAAAAAATTGTAAAGGAGATGGAAAATGAAAATACAGATAAAATGAGAGAAGCAAACATAATTTTCATTTTCTAATTTTTTATTTTGGAAAATAAAAAAAACAGAAAAATAAGAAATAAAAATGAAAACCGGAAAAGGAAAATGGAAAATATTTTCTATAACTGAACAGCCCCTAAGTATCGCCATACTCACTCCTTGTGAGAACTATTTATTGATCAAGTCAAGTTAATAACTACAACATATGTTAATCTATCTGAATTAACAATGTTATATCTTGTTAGTTTTATTATTAAGGATATATATAATTTATGTATAAATATAATTACATACACTAAAAATTTTACATGATAAACTTTTCATGATTTTTCTGCACTATATTTTTATAACAATATATTTTTTATATAGTTTAAAAGATAATTCAGATCCATGTTGAAACATAAGAATTATGAAATAGAGAATGCTTTTTATTAACAAACGAAAATGTACATGAATATATACTTCTTATTTACATTTGAGCTCTATAGGACATATGAAGCTAACAGGATGGCTGTGCCCATGCAAAATCACACAGTTGTTTCCTTAGAGGGTATACACAGTCAGGAGTGTAAGAAATGTGGCCGGATAAGAGTTATAGTTGGCCTATACTTCTATTTACATTTAAACCCATATTAAGTTAGGATTAGGATTATCCTTTTATTTAATAGTATGTTAAATTTAACCGTTAAATTAGTATTTGATGGACATACTAGATCTAAAGTTAAAAATGTATATAAACTAGTCCTCTCTCTACCCTAAAAAAATTTTAATAAAACAAAATACATAAAAATCGTATTTTCGCTTTCCATCAAGTATCTGCTGCGTAAAGAGGGTTAAGTGAGAGAAATTGGTTTATAAGTTTCGTGATCGTCAATTTTCTTTTCGTCATGTCGAATTCCGCTCAAGTTAAGTGATATATTCACTTTTTGTATGTGATTATTATTATATTCAAGATATGAATGGGGCATGAATATTTATGATGATATTTGTATAAAATTAATGTCGAAATCTTACATGTGGTATCAGAGTCTGTAATTTTGAATAAATAATAATCTCTAAATTTATGATTTGATGATTGTTTCAATTATGATTATGAAAATTATGCTTTTATAATTTTATGTAAAAAATAATTAATTTATTTGCATTTATCATCGACGATTTGTTGATTTCTTGTCGCTCATGTATGGGTATATGCTTACAATTTGGTACTGGTTGATATTCCGCCGCTCAAGGCGTTATCTTTCCAAAACATGTTGAATAAAGGGCAGTAGCTAGGTTGTAATTGAGGGCAACAAAATATATATATTTATTTATAGTGAAGGTCGGCGCTATCTTATATTTGTGCAGTAAGAAATATAAAAGTTGTGTTAAGGGTTTTGGAAAGTATGATGCAAGGGTAGCAGTTAATGGGCCATGAAGTTTGCTGCCATAACGTAACAATTGAAACAAACTTTATTTAGAGCAACGAAAGAAGAAAGATTAAATAATAGTAATGTTTGGTTGCCGCCGCATGAAATTATTGAAATAAATTATGATTGTTTGTTTCTTTGTTGCCATTTTGTACACACAAAGTAGCCAATACCTATTTATTATGTAAGTTGCTGCCGTAATGAAGTTGAATATGGCCACATTTTATATTTAGGGTAATAGCTAGTTTTGTTATTTGTATCAAATTATGATTGTTTTATTTGGATTTGTTTGAAATTGTTATTTATGGTAAATTAACAATTTGATCCATAAAGTTTTTATATTGGATGAATTGATTTTTTAAAGTTTTACTTTCTTACATTTTAGTCATATTAATGATATTTTGACTAAAATAAATAAATAAATTTAATCTAATTTCATCCTTTAGCATATTATGATGTGTTACTATATATATAAATATATTAGTATTATAATTGTTTAATTGTATGGCATTATGATTAAAATTAATTTGTTAGTCACCAAAGTAGCCAAATTAATTTGAATGTGTAGTCATATAATTTATATATTTTATCAAATGCTATTATAAAGAATTTATTGGTTGATGGAAATTAAGGAATTTACCCAAAGGTAAATCAACGTTCTATAACTAATAAATATAAAGGAGAAAATTAATATACTATTGTCACATATATATAGTTATCCAAAGATGCTATATATATTTGGTAAAATTTATTTAAGTTTCTCATAAAGTTTAAATGGCATTCTAATGATAGTAATGATATGTATTGTTGTGTTTACCCAAAGGAATCCTGCAATATATATTTAATGTATGTGCTTCCTGTATGAATATGTTAATAAGTGAGCGTTTATATATTTGCAGCTATTAGCCTTCACTTTCAAGCTTCTTCTATTACCTTGTTCACTGGTGTGAATTTTTCTGAATGGAGCGAGCAAGTCACTTTCCATTTAGGTGCTTTGGATCTTGACTTAGCCCTATTAGAGAATAAGCCTTCTGACATTAATGATACTAGTACAGAGGCTGAAAAGGCACACCATAAGGTATGGATAAGGTCTAATAGATTATACTTGAACTTTATGCGAATGACAATTGCCAATAACATTAAGTCTACTCTTCCTAGCACTGAAAATCAGAATATTAAAGATTTTCTTAAGCTAGTGGAAGATAAGTTTCATTCTGCTAACAAGGCACTTGCAGGGACACTTATGGCTGAACTCACAACCATGAAGTTTGATGGGTCAAAGAGTATGCAGCAACATGTCCTTGAAATGACCAATATTGTAGCATGACTTAAGACACTAGGTATGACTGTGGAAGACTCCTTCTTAGTGCAGTTTATCATGAACTCACTTCCTACTGAATATGGACCGTTCCACGTCAATTATAATGCATTAAGGGATAAGTGGAATATTGATGAACTGTCCAGTAAGCTTATTCAGGAGGAAGCAAGATTAAAGAAAAAAGGAGTTCACTTTCCATTTAGGTGCTTTGGATCTTGACTTAGCCCTATTAGAGAATAAGCCTACTGACATTAATGATACTAGTACAGAGGCTGAAAAGGCACACCATAAGGTATGGATAAGGTCTAATAGATTATACTTGAACTTTATGCGAATGACAATTGCTAATAACATTAAGTCTACTCTTCCTAGCACTGAAAATCAGAATATTAAAAATTTTCTTAAGCTAGTGGAAGATAAGTTTCATTCTGCTAACAAGGCACTTGCAGGGACACTTATGGCTGAACTCACAACCATGAAGTTTGATGGGTCAAAGAGTATGCAACAACATGTCCTTGAAATGACCAATATTGTAGCATGACTTAAGACACTAGGTATGACTGTGGAAGACTCCTTCTTAGTGCAGTTTATCATGAACTCACTTCCTACTGAATATGGACCGTTCCACGTCAATTATAATGCATTAAGGGATAAGTGGAATGTTGATGAACTGTCCAGTAAGCTTATTCAGGAGGAAGCAAGATTAAAGAAAAAAGGAGTTCATTCTATTAACCTAGTGGGTCAAGGAGCTGGAAAGAGACTCAAACCAAAGGCCAAGAATTTCAAGAAAAAGGAACCTGCTAAAGTTTCACAGGTTGCTAATGATGAAAAGAAGGGACAAAAATTTGATGAATGTCACTTTTGCAAGAAGCAAGGACATTATCAGAAGGATTACTTAAAACGTAAGGCTTGGTTCGAAAAGAAAGGGATTCCTTTCAATTCAAACCATAAACCCAACTAGCAATTTTCTATTTATGGGAAACCGAATGAAGGCCCCAATTGAAGGTGTAGGGACTTATCGAATGACATTAGATACAGGACATCACTTGGATATAATGAATACTCTCTATGTACCTTCGATTTCTAGAAATTTAATTTCTGTTTCTAGACTTGATGCTAGTGGATATACCTTTAAGGGTGGACATGGTTGTTTCGATTTGTATAAGAATAATTCCTTTATCGGTTATGAAATTCTTATGGATGGTTTATATAAATTGAAACTTGATGATATTTTTCTGAATCCCTATTTAATGTTAATCATAATATTGGAATGAAATGTAGTTTGGCGAATGAACATTCTGCTTACTTGTGGCATAAACGTTTGGGTCATATATCCAAAGAAAAATTAGAAAGATTAGTAAGGAATGAGATTCTACCAAATCTAGATTTTATCTTGGCTTATATGTGGAATGCATTAAAGGCAAGCAAACCAAACATAGCAAGAAAGGAGCCACAAGAAGCAGTCAGTTTCTTGAAATAATATACACCGATATTTGTGGACCTTTTGACACTCCATCCTTTAATGGAGAAAAATATTTCATCACTTTTATATATGATTTTTCACGGTATAGATATATCTATTTGTTGCATGAAAAATCTCAAGTTGTAAATGCCCTTGAGGTGTTTGTAAAGGAGGTTGAGAGGCAATTAGATAGAAAAGTAAAAATTATAAGATCAGATAGAGGTGGTGAGTATTATGGAAAGTATGATGAATCTGGACAGTGTCCTGGTCCGTTTGCTAAGTTCCTCGAAAGTCATGGCATATGTGCACAATATACTATGCCAGGCACACCGCAACAAAATGGTGTGGCAGAAAGGCAAAATAGAACATTAATAGATATGGTTAAGAGTATGATAAGTAATAACTCATTATCCAAAAGTTTGTGGATGTATGCATTAAGAACTGCTGTATATTTGTTAAATACGGTTTCTAGTAAGGCAGTTCCTAAAACTCCTTTTGAGTTATGGACTGGAAGAAAATCTAGTTTAAAATACCTGCATGTTTGGGGTTGTCCAGTAGAAGCAAGAATTTATAATCCACATGAAAGAAAATTGGATTCTCGAACAGTTAGTGGTTACTTTATTGGTTACCCAGAGAAATCCAAAGGGTACAGGTTTTACTGTCCAAACCACAGTTCTAGAATTGTTGAAACAGTCAATGCCAAATTTTTAGAGAATGGTGAGGTTAGTGGGAGTGCTGAAAATCAAGTTGTGGACATTAATGAAATAAGGGTTGATGTTCCATTGCCTATAAATGTTCTTAAATCTACAACCACAACAAATGTTGTTCCTATTTTGGATGAGCAAAATAATCAAGAACAACATTTGGATAACGAAAAAGCACCCCATGAAGAACCTAACTTACCACCAACTCATACAAATGAACCAGTTGGTATAGCCTTAAATAAAACTATAAGGGTTAGAAGGTCAGCTATTCCTAATGATTATGTGGTTTATTTGCAAGAGTCGGATTTTGATTGTGGCATTGATAAAGATCATGTTTCGTTTTCACAAGCCATAGGTAGTGATAAGTCTGAAAGATGGATTGATGCTATGAAAGAAGAGTTAGAATCAATGGCTCAAAATAATGTCTGGGATCTTGTAGATTTGCCAAAAGGTTCTAAAAGAGTTGGTTGTAAATGGGTCTTTATGACCAAACACGACTCAAATGGCAATGTTGAAAGATATAAAACTAGACTTGTTGTCAAAGGTTACACTCAGAAAGATGGCATTGATTATAATGAGACTTTTTCACCCGTCTCAAAGAAAGACTCTTTGAGAATAATTTTGGCATTAGTAGCTCATTTTAATTTAGAGTTACATCAAATGGATGTGAAAATAGCCTTTCTAAATGGGGATCTTGAGGAGGAAGTTTACATGGATCAACTTGAAGATTTTTCCGTCGAAGGTAAAGAAAGTATGGTGTGTAAATTAAAGAAGTCAATATATGGACTTAAACAAGCTTCCAGGCAATGGTATATTAAGTTCAATAATACCATTATTTCTTTCGATTTTGAGGAAATCACTGTTGATCGGTGTATTTATTGGAAGATCAGTGGGAGTAAGTTTATATTTTTAGTTCTGTATATTGATGACATTTTGCTTGCTGCTAATAACTTGGATATATTGTATAAGACTAAAGAATTTCTTTCTAAGAGTTTTGAAATGAAAGATATGGGAGAGGCATCCTATGTGATTGGAATTTAATATTCCGTAAGAGATCAGAAGGTTTATTAAGATTGTCACAGAAAGCCTATATAGAGAAAATTCTTGAGAAATTTAATATGGGCAAGTGCTCAACAGGTGTTATCCCTATTCAAAAGGGAGATAAATTTAGTCTTATGCATTGTCCAAATAATGATGTAGAATGTAAGGAAATGGAAGCAATTCCATATGATTCTGTTGTGGGCAGTTTAATATACCTTCAAACCTGTACTAGACTCGACATCAATTTTGCAGTAGGGATGCTGGGTAGATATCAAAATAATCCTGGTATTGATCATTGAAAAGCGGCAAAAAAAGTATTGAGATACTGTGACGCGCGCCGGATCCTGAGCGCCGCCCTTTCTGGACCGCCCGCACGTGGGCGATCGGGGCATTTGCGGGTCCGTTGACAGCTTGCGATGAATCGCAAGTGCGTCTATGTTGAGCAACACGGAGGTTTCATGGAGTCGCCACCCAATAGAACATTGGGAAAGTTTCTCTCGCCTCGGAGAGCCTAAGACTGCGCTTGGTATCCATTTTGGGCCAGCCAGAGGGGTCATGGAAGGTGAACTCCTCACCCTAAGGAGCCTAAGATTAGCGCTAAAGTCTCGTGACTCAAGAAGTATCTTGAAGGATGACCTCTAACCTCTTGAGCACAAAAACTAGAGCTGGGTTCGGGATTTCTCATCTATTTCTACCTCGAATGCTTTATGATTAAATTTTAATTAACATTGATTCGCTCTCTCTCCACTCGATGCAATTGAAGTTTGTAAATGTGCGATACATGCATAAAACGGATTATTCATTAACAATGAGGACATTGGTCCTCGCATGCGTTCATTATGGAAAGCAATTTTTATGTGATGATTTTATTGGGTAAAAATAGGACATTGGTCCGAGTTTTATTTAGCAAACATTCTATTTAGTAAACAACATTTGTGTGGTGGTTCTTTTAAGCACGGTCGAAAAATCATTTATTATTACAAACCACAAATAAATAAAATGCAATAAAATAGTAATTACATATTTCTAAATAAATAAATAAATGAATACATAAATAATTGCATAAACAAATAGCAATATTAATAACAATAATCAATAATAATAATAATAATAATAATAATAATAATCATAATCACAAATCAATAAAATTAAATAACCATAGAACTCAATAATAATAATAATAATAATAATAAAAAGAAATTAAATAATGATAATAATAATAATAATAACAGAAATTAAATAAATATATAATAATAATAATAATAATAATAATAATAATAATACTAAATAATACAAAATACTAATAATAAACAAATATAACAATTAATTAACAATAACCATATAATAACAATAATAATAATAATAAATAAATATAAAAACAGAAAATAAATATATATAATAATAATAATAATAATATAAAAAACAGAAAATAAATAAAAAATATATAATAATAATAATAATAATAATAATAATAATAATAATAATAATAATAATAATAATATAAAATAAGGAAAAGAAGGGCTTACCGTCGCCGGAGTGCCGCCGGAGCAAGGGTGGCCGTCACCTCCACCACCGGAGTGTAGATCGTCGTCACAGGGTCTCACCGGCGGTGTCCACGCGCCTAACGGAGCTGGTGTCTTGCCGAAAATCGCCTCCAAAGGTCGCGGGTTCTTCTCCCTCACGCGCCGTCTGCCGGAGTCCGGTGGAAGAACGGTCGGCGTCGCCTGAATCGTCCGGACCTCCTCTCCACGGCGGCGGGGCGCGTGCGGCGATCGGTGGCCGGATCTGGCCGGCAGAGGCGACGCTTCCTCCCCTCCTTTTTCTTCTTTCTCTTCTCTCTCCGGCGTCCCTCTGTTCTGCTCCTCTCTCTCCTTTATTTCTTTCTTCTTTCTTTGTTTCTTGGCCTTTGATCTCTCTTGCTTCTCTTTTGATTTTGCTTTTTATTTCCTTTGGTCTGTGCTCTCTCCTTGCTCTCTCTTTTATTTTCTATTTTCTTTGGTCTCCTTTGTGTGTTCTTCCTCCGAGAGCTTCTTCTTCCTCTCTTTTCTTTTTCTTTTTCTTTCTATGCAATACGAGAGCCCCTTTGTTTTTCCTCATTCTTTTCTTTTTATACACTCTCAAATTAGGGTTAAGGGCACAATAGTCATTGATAAGTTGCAATTATATTAATATTTTAGATTAATTCATGGCATAATTATGTGCTTTATTTATTTAATTTTAATAATAATTAATTAGTTTTTGTGTTTTTATTAATTTATAATGTTTTTATAATTTTTAATAAGTTTTGGGATGTTTTCAGGTGTTTTATTTTAATCTGGAGCTAAATTGGAGGTTTGGGGCTGATATTAGAAGAAATTGTGGAAGGAGGGCAATTTTAGCCAAAAGCACAGCCGTGCTCTTCAATAGCACAGCTGTGCTTTCGAAGGAAGCGCACAGCGACACGGAACAACTGGCGACACAGCTGTGCTCCCTCGCAAGGCACAGCTGTGTCACGCAGCAGGAGGCGCGCGCACACGGAGCAGGTCACGCGTTTTTCGCCCAGGAGCACAGCTGTGCTTCAGCGAGAAGCACAGCTGTGCTTCGCCTTTTTCGCCAGCAGATGCACAACCCTAGCACAGCACGGCTGTGCTTCTTAAAGCACAGCTGTGCTTTTCTTCAGACAATTAAAAGAAGCGCCGCTGCATACCAAAAAAAGGGGGCAGCTTAGTTTTTAGGTTTAGTTTTAATTGTATTTTTCTCTCTTCTCCTTAGGGTAGACTTAGATTTATTTTCCATTAAATTCCAGTAATATTTTATTTAATTTCCATGTTTTAATTCTTCTTTTAAACTTTGTTTTAGCTTAGATTTCATTTCAAATTGCACTTTTATTCCAATTTAATTTAGATTATTTTTATTTTAATTTTGTATTTTGGGATTTAAGGAAATTCAACGGTGGATGAACAAGAACTTCAAGATCCATTTTCTCTTTTCATCAAGGGTGTATTCTAAACTTAATTTTTCATATTTTATATTTATACTCTTGATGTTAAGGTAGTTGTTCATACTTGGGAGTTCTTGAATCGTATTTGTATTTTGGATATTTGGATTTAATAAATATTTTCATGTTTTCTTTTATTCCTCTTGTTATATATTGTTTTGCAATTATAATGATGATTGGAGCTAAATCCGAAAATTATTGTTTGTGCAAATGCTCTGTTCTTTTAATATTGACATTTATCTTTCCAGCTTAATCCAGGGATATGGTAGGTTGGTTTGTGGGTGTTCATATTATTAGATTAAGAATTGTGAGGAATAAATAGGTTTTAGATAACTGAATCCGGGATGGTAGGTTGTCTTAGATCTAGGAATTGGTCATATTATACATATAGTTCAGTTTTGTCTTCTCTGAAATTATCTGTTGTTGCTGAATTGAATGCAAGTTAAGGGGAGATCTACCAGGATAAACTTTGATTGTAATCAGTTCATAAATACATACATATGCTCTGTTCTATGTTAATCAACTTCCATTGGTTTGATGAATCCGAATTGGTATTTAAATCTGTGAATGTTTATTTTAATAGGTTCAGAATGGTGGAAGATAAATGAGTTTGATATCTGAATCCGAACTGGTAGGATTATCTGACTTAGAACTTACAAACATGTGATAATGCTAATATATGTGCTGAATCCGAAAGGTAGGTTCATTAATTAGAATAGCTGAGTCCGAAAGGTAGGCTTGGGTTTAGATAGGTTATCCAGAATTTCATGTTATATTATTTTACCAATTTTCAGCTACATATATGAGGATAGAATCTCCCAAGTATTCAATTTCATCCTTGAGTAATTTCTTGATGACCAATTTTATATTTAATTGTTAATTTATTTTCTTGCTTAGCTTAGTTTTTTCTCCACCAAACAAATTGGGGACATCTCAAATTCACTCATCTATAGATATTTAACTGGACAATCCTTGTTCCCTTGGGTACGATAACTCGGGGTCCTAACTATACCCCACTTTATTACTTGTCGATTCGGTACACTTGCCGAGGACCCGTCAGTCATTTCCTCAATAATTCCCTCCATTTTCTCATTTTTTAACTTTAATTAGTTTAACTTAATTAAAACTAATACACACACATACTAATTTAATTAAACATTACATATTAATTAAACATTACATATTAATTACATCTTAATATAATTAAACATTACATACATTAATTAATCTACTTAATATATAATTTATCTAATTAATTAAACATTCTACATTTTAACTAATTAATCTTTAATTTTACATGCATTTTAATTAATACAATAATAATTAACTAATTAACTAACCAATTAACTAATTAATTAACAAACAACATTAACTAATTAAATTTTACACACACATATTTATATATTATCACATATATTATTTTTTCGGAGGGAATTATCAAGGATCCAAAATTATCATTGACATTTTTATACTGAGCTCGGGACCCGGTGTCTACAGTTGCCCCCAATTTTGGAGAAGCTAGTGCATAGACACCTAGGTGAGCCAAAATTCAAAGAGGAAGAGAGAAGGGATTCCATACCAGCGGCGGAGACCTTGCCTTCTTGCCGAGAGTTGGATAAAGAGATGCCTCCTCAGAGGGCTTGGAGAATTTGCCTCCTCAGATGACTTCGAGAATTTGCCTCCTCAGAGGATTTGAGATTTTTGCCTCCTCAGAGGACTTAGAGAATTTGCCTCCTCAGAGGTCTTTGATGATTTTGCCTCCTCAGAGGACTTCGAGAATTTGCCTCCTCAGAGGACTTAGAGATTTTGCCTCCTCAGGGGACTTTGAGAATTTACCTCCTCAGAGGACTTGGGGAATTTGCCTCCTCAGAGGACTTTGAGAATTTTGCCTCCTCAGAGGACTTTGAGAATTTGCCTCCTCAAAGGACTTGGGGAATTTGCCTCCTCAGAGGACTTTGAGAATTTTGCCTCCTCAGAGGACTTTGAGAATTTGCCTCCTCAGAGGACTTGGGGAATTTGCCTCCTCAGAGGACTTTGAGAATTTGCCTCCTCAGAGGACTTTGAGAATTTGCCTCCTCAGAGGACTTTGGGATTTTGCCTCCTCAGAGGACTTTGAGAATTTTGCCTCCTCAGAGGACTTGGAGAATTTGCCTCCTCAGAGAACTTTGAAGAATTTGCCTCCTCAGAGGACTTTGAAGATTTTACCTCCTCAGAGGACTTGGAGAATTTGCCTCCTCAGAGGACTTTGAAGAATTTTGCCTCCTCAGAGGACTTGGAGAATTTGCCTCCTCAGAGGACTTTGGGATTTTGCCTCCTCAGAGGACTTTGAGAATTTTGCCTCCTCAGAGGACTTCGAGAATTTGCCTCCTCAGAGGACTTGAGATTTTGCCTCCTCAGAGGACTTTGAGAATTTGCCTCCTCAGAGGACTTTGAGAATTTACCTCCTCAGAGGATTTAAAGGTTTTGCCTCCTCAGAGGGCTTTGAGATTTTGGTGGATGCGCCGAGTCTGCTCCAGACTTACAAAACGCGAACTACACTGAATCGCTACCAAGATTCGAAGTGTTTGCACTGAATCGCTACCAAGATTCAAAGTGCGAGGGTTGCTCTCTTGAGCTGCACCGAGTCTGCTCCAGACTTACAAAGTGCTGATGTTGTGGATGCGCCGAGTCTGCTCCAGACTTACAAAACGCAGGGGTTGCTCTGTGCTGATGTTCTTCTTCTGAAATGGATGTCCTTCCGGACTGGGTGTTCTCCTGGACTGCCCTTCTAAGCGGTCATTCAGATATTTTCTGCAAAATCAGATGCACAAAATATACACAAGAAGTTGTATGCATGATGTTGTGTGAAACTTGTCTCCTTAGGGAGCTTAGGGAATAGACCTCTTCAGAGGGTTTCGAGATTTGCCTCCTCAAAGGACTTCAAGATTTGCCTCCTCAGAGTGCTTTGGGATTTTCGCCTCCTCAGAGGACTTGGAGTTTGCCTCCTCAAAGGACTTCAAGATTTGGCCTCCTCAGAGGACTTTGAGATTGATGACTGCCCCCTGATAGGTCTTTGGTTGATTATCTGGATTGATGTCGTCACTCGGATTCTGCTGGTGACCGTATCGAGTCTCTTTTTCTGCGAGACTTAAAAAAGGCGAATATGCAGAAAAAAATTCGTGAGCATGTATGTGTATGCATGTATATGCAGCAATGCAACATAAATAATTCGTCTAAGTGAGTTGGAGGCCACAGCCGATTTGGTTGCAACTTGCAGTAAGATCAGTGCTTTCTGGAATTGCCTTTGAATTTCATGCTCTTTGGGGGGATCATGAGGTTCTCGTTTGAAACCTGTAGTCATTATTTTAAGGTAGTGCGTCCCTCGTGGATTTTCACACTAGCTTTTCTTGGCGGGAAATGCGTCCTTCCGGATTTTCACATGACCCTGTATCTTATTTTTGCCTGGAATGGACCCAACCCAATCCAGCGGCTTTTTCTTCTTTTTTTTTTCTTTCTTTTTTCTTTGCTTCTTTTTTTTTTTTTTAGGACAGACTGCCTGCTTTCAGGTTTTCACCCTGTCCTTTGGCCTAACTTTTGCTTAGAGCGCCAATTATGGTTTTCATCTCTAACGGCCATTTTTTTCTTTTTTCTTTTTTTTTCTTTTTTCTTTTCTTTTTTTATTTTTGTACATCAGATGAACTATTCTGGTTACATCAATACCATTGCACAAATGCACATATTTCAATTTGATTTCATAATATATGATCATTATTTGGCATTAATCTCAAGATACAAAACCTCATCCAATCTCGGGATGGATCTTGAAAGCATCAAATTCCTTTTATCAATCTGCTCTCTTTTTTATTCTCATGATTGAATATTTTCTCTCTGCTCTCATTTAATCTTTTGAATGCAAATTCTAGAAGCAATGTTGGAGACAAGACTTAACTCGAATGCATGAATGCACTCATGGCTTCTCGCTTGGAGCTCAATAAACACCATAGGCCTCTTCTTACGTACCAAACCTTACTAGAATGTCATCTCCACTAATTGGATAAGACTGAACCCAGAATCAGAAGGTCTTACTTTGGTTGTAATGTCAGGCTTAGGTAAATGGCTATCAAAGAAAGATCAGATCGCTAGAGAAAAATAGCCGCAATATTTTCTCGACTGATGGATGAACCGTTCTCGGCTCAAAGTATTCTTGAATTTGGACTCGATAACATTCTAGCTCCTTCAGATCAGAAGGGCAATCATTGAAACTAGTCAATTGGTCACCATTTTGAGCTCTCTTTTTTATTCTTCTTTTTTCTTTTCTTTGCTTCTTTTTCTTTCATTTTTCATTCATTTTTTCTTTTTGGATTTTTCGCTTTTCTTTTTCTTTTTCTTCTTTTTTTTCTTTCGCTTCTCTTTTTTCTTTTTTTTTTGAGCTCATGCCTTTTATGCATGACTAAACCCTCTTTTCAAAGTCTGAACTTGCTCTTATCAAGGCAATTTTTTAATAGCCCACAGAATTGTTCAAATGTACATCCATCAGTTTTAGAGCGGCCACTCTCCTAAGGGGAAGCCAAAATCATTTTAAGCGAGGGGGTAGTTTTAATGTGTATAACAATAAAATTGGCACGCATTCAGCATACCTGCATAAAGGCTCAATGGGCTAGCAAGCGATTGCAGAACAAGGGTAGGAAATAGTCATTTAAAGGGCTATACAAAGAATGATGCCTAAATTATTTTCCAGGTTCTATCTTATCCAGAGATCGCTTCGACGGGTAATCAGAAAGGTTCTAGTGCTCTTAGTGAGTTTTCATCCAATCTCCTAATTGCAACTAGTTTTTTTCTTTCTTATTTTTATTTTCTCTGAATCTCTCTCCCTTCAGGAATTATATCAGATGCCATCAAGATTTTCTTTGGATTTTCCAAAGTTCCAAGATTAAATGTAGTAGTATTAATTGAATTAATGTCAAAATGAATGAATGTATCATGATCATAAGAAATGAAATCATTAAAAATAATATACAAATACACAAAAACATTTTTCATCTGTCATCAGCTTTTATTTCCCCTTCTTCTCTGGGTCAACAGTTTCTTTATTGTTGATAAGATCTTGAATTCGATCCCTCAGAATTTAGCATTGATCCGTTAACAGGCCAGCGTTGGTGGGCTGCTATGTCCTCAATCTCATCTTCTTCCTCCATCATAAATCATCATTGGGATTGGGAATCTTTTCCCTTCTTGGTTTAATAAGTGCCGCAGCTCCATGCTCATTGACAGTTTGACAGTAGCATTGCCAATAAAAAGAGCCTCTCCACCAGCAGGTGGTTCGGCTTGCCCCCAGCATGGGCTATTGGTCGTTGTGGATCAACAGGTAGTTGTGGAATAGTAGGTGCTCGTGAATCATGAGGACGAGGTATTAGATGCTGAGAGTGGTTCAGGATCCCAATCAAGCACTAATTCCAACAATTCAAAGGGCGAGTCTATCCTTATTAATCGACCGTCAGGGCCTCTAATCCACTTGGATGAATTTATGATAACTGAAAATTTAAATTGTTAGAATGATGCGTGTATGACAATATACAATGCATGATCGTGAATTGTGCGCATGGAATGAAAAAATCAATAAATTGCAATTATGCGATGCAACGCATGAAAATAAATATACACGTGATGGTATATGCATGTGAAAAACAATATGCAGGCAAAAGGATATATACAAAATATGAAATGTATTTTTTATTTTTTATATTTTATTTTTTATTTTTGATTGATTTTTTTTTGATTTTTTTTTTGACATGAATGACATGTGATGTGTGAGCATGTTGTGCAGCATTCACAGCTACATGCAAGCAATTAGATCCTTTCAACCTTATTTCTCCCACACACGAGGTCATGCGGTCTCTTTCCTAGGTGAGTTTTATCCAAGGGTTAACAGGGAACCCAATGGACGCGTATAGTGCACGGTGAAAAACCGACAGCATAACAGCTCTTACTTTAAGGCACATGCTCATGGATGGTTGGCCATTATATATTTAAACAATTCGATTAAATCAAAATGAGCCCATCGGGGCACGAAAGCCTTTGAAGAAAATCATCTGATTCAATTGATTTTGTTCAATATATGACGGCCCAAATAGCAAGCACGATATTATGGTACATGTCACCTAGTGGAAGTTTCTATTGCCATTACATGAGCTTTGGTCAAAAGGTTGTGTTACTTTGAGGCTACCCAAGCATGATCCCTGCCGACGGGTCTAGCTCATCACGAGCGTAACGACCGATCGGGTCACCATTTTGATATACCATTGAGATACGTGGCTTGGGCTGGTGATTATCCTTAACACTTCCCCAAAGGAGGTGCTTCAGGAACGCACCGGGGCTAATAAGAGGGACCAAACTAGCGTATTCAAAGGCTCTAATGATATGCAAATGCAATTTTGAGTGAAAGCGAATTTTTGAATTAAATTTTAACCATAAATGTTAAACGAGGTATTTTCGAATTGAAATCTCAAACCATATCGTCCCCAGCGGAGTCGCCACTGTGACGCGCGCCGGATCCCGAGCACCGCCCTTTCTGGACCGCCCGCACGTGGGCGATCGGGGCATTTGCGAGTCCGTTGACAGCTTGCGATGAATCGCAAGTGCGTCTATGTTGAGCAACACGGAGGTTTCATGGAGTCGCCACCCAATAGAACATTGGGAAAGTTTCTCTCGCCTCGGAGAGCCTAAGACTGCGCTTGGTATCCATTTTGGGCCAGCCAGGGGGGTCATGAAAGGTGAACTCCTCACCCTAAGGAGCCTAAGATTAGCGCTAAAGTCTCGTGACTCAAGAAGTATCTTGAAAGATGACCTCTAACCTCTTGAGCACAAAGACCAGAGCTGGGTTCGGGATTTCTCATCTATTTCTACCTCGAATGCTTTATGATTAAATTTTAATTAACATTGATTCGCTCTCTCTCCACTCGATGCAATTGAAATTAAAGCGCATTCATCCATTTAAGAGCATAAAACAAAATAGCATTAAAGCATGAAATAAATTTACAATAATACTAAGGGCAGAATACAACCCTCGTTTGTAAATGTGCGATACATGCATAAAACGGATTATTCATTAACAATGAGGACATTGGTCCTCGCATGCGTTCATTATGGAAAGCAATTTTTATGTGATGATTTTATTGGGTAAAAATAGGACATTGGTCCGAGTTTTATTTAGCAAACATTCTATTTAGTAAACAACATTTGTGTGGTGGTTCTTTTAAGCACGGTCGAAAAATCATTTATTATTACAAACCACAAATAAATAAAATGCAATAAAATAGTAATTACATATTTCTAAATAAATAAATAAATGAATACATAAATAATTGCATAAACAAATAGCAATATTAATAACAATAACCAATAATAATAATAATAATAATAATCATAATCACAAATCAATAAAATTAAATAACCATAGAACTCAATAATAATAATAATAATAATAATAATAAAAAGAAATTAAATAATGATAATAATAATAATAATAACAGAAATTAAATAAATATATAATAATAATAATAATAATAATAATACTAAATAATACAAAATACTAATAATAAACAAATATAACAATTAATTAACAATAACCATATAATAACAATAATAATAATAATAAATAAATATAAAAACAGAAAATAAATATATATATAATAATAATAATAATAATAATAATATAAAAAACAGAAAATAAATAAAAAATATATATATATATATATATATTAATAATAATAATAATAATAATAATAATAATATAAAATAAGGAAAAGAAGGGCTTACCGTCGCCGGAGTGCCGCCGGAGCAAGGGTGGCCGTCACCTCCACCATCGGAGTGTAGATCGTCGTCACAGGGTCTCACCGGCGGTGTCCACGCGCCTAACGGAGCTGGTGTCTTGCCGGAAATCGCCTCCAAAGGTCGTGGGTTCTTCTCCCTCACGCGCCGTCTGCCGGAGTCCGGTGGAAGAACGGTCGGCGTCGCCTGAATCGTCCGGACCTCCTCTCCACGGCGGCGGGGCACGTGCGGCGATCGATGGCCGGATCTGGCCGGCGGAGTCGACGCTTCCTCCCCTCCTTTTTCTTCTTTCTCTTCTCTCTCCGGCGTCCCTCTGTTCTGCTCCTCTCTCTCCTTTATTTCTTTCTTCTTTCTTTGTTTCTTGGCCTTTGATCTCTCTTGCTTCTCTTTTGATTTTGCTTTTTATTTCCTTTGGTCTGTGCTCTCTCCTTGCTCTCTCTTTTATTTTCTATTTTCTTTGGTCTCCTTTGTGTGTTCTTCCTCCGAGAGCTTCTTCTTCCTCTCTTTTCTTTTCTTTTTCTTTTTCTTTCTATGCAATCCGAGAGCCCCTTTGTTTTTCCTCATTCTTTTCTTTTTATACACCCTCAAATTAGGGTTAAGGGCACAATAGTCATTTCCTCAATAATTCCCTCCATTTTCTCATTTTTTAACTTTAATTAGTTTAACTTAATTAAAACTAATACACACACATACTAATTTAATTAAACATTACATATTAATTAAACATTACATATTAATTACATCTTAATATAATTAAACATTACATACATTAATTAATCTACTTAATATATAATTTATCTAATTAATTAAACATTCTACATTTTAACTAATTAATCTTTAATTTTACATGCATTTTAATTAATACAATAATAATTAACTAATTAACTAACCAATTAACTAATTAATTAACAAACAACATTAACTAATTAAATTTTACACACACATATTTATATATTATCACATATATTATTTTTTTGGAGGGAATTATCAAGGATCCAAAATTATCATTGACATTTTTATACTGAGCTCGGGACCCGGTTTCTACAGATACCTTCAAGGAACAAAGGATTACATGCTCACTTATAAGGGGTCTGAACTTTTTAGATGTGGTTGGATATTCAGATTCAAATTTTGCTGGGTGTGTTGATAGCAGAAAGTCAACATTTGGCTATTTGATCCTATTAGCTGAAGGAGCAATTTCATGAAAAAGTGTCAAACAGTCTATTTTTGCTTCATCCACTATGGAAGCAGAATTTGTAGCTTGTTATGAGGCTACAATTCATGCATTATGGCTGCGAAACTTTATTTCAGGGTTTGGGATTGTCGACACCATAAGCAAGCCGCTGAAAATTTATTGTGATAATTTTGCAGCAGTTTTCTTCTCTAAAAATGACAAATATTCTAAAGGCAAAATAAATGGAATTAAAGTATTTTGTTGTTAAAGAGGAGATTCAAAAATAAAAAGTGTGTATAAAACATATTAAGATAGATCTTATGATTACAGATCCTCTAACTAAAAGTTTACAACCAAAGACATTTAAAGAACATGTCCTTCGGATGGGTCTTGGTTGTATTGATGATTGACAATAATGATTAACACTCTTGAGCTCAATAATGACATGTTTCTAAATTTTATATTTCTTATTTATTGTGCTTATGTATACATGATTGTTTGAATAAGAAATTTGTATGTATTTTCATAACAAGTATGTGGACTGTATGTTGTTTATATACAACTTATGAACCTAACATAATAAGTTCTTAATGTAGTTGTATATGGAAGGGAGTATGCGACTATACTGTGTATGACCGCCATAATCCGCATTATGTAATTTGTTGTGTTGAGGTGTTGATGATGTTAACGGTTTATAAGATTTAATCTTTGCTAGCCTTATGTTATACTATTAAATATAATGATGGAACATTCGGCCAAGTGGGAGAATGTAAGAAGTGTGGCCGGATAAGAGTTATAGTTGGCCTATACTTCTATTTACATTTAAACCCATATTAAGTTAGGATTATAATTATCCTTTTATTTAATAGCATGTTAAATTTTAACCGTTAAATTAGTATTTGATGGACGTACTGGATCTAAAGTTAAAAGGCTATATAAACTAGTCCTCTCTCTACCCTAAAAAATTTTTTTTTGGCAAATAAAATAAAATACATAAAAATCGTATTTTCGCTTTCCATCAAGTATCTGGTGCATAAAAAGAGTTAAGAGAGAGAAACTGATTTATAACGTTCGTGATCGTCAATTTTCTCTTCGTCATGTCGAATTCCGCTCAAGGTAAGTGATCTATTCACTTTTTGTATGTGATTATTATTATATTCAAGATCTGAATAGAGTATGAATATTTGTGATGATATTTGTATGAAATTAATATCGAAATCTTACAAGGTGTTACGCTTTTGTAATGGTTAACCAATTATTGAGAATTAATAGTCAAACTCCTTAAATATTGCCAAGATATACTATGTGGAGCCTTCAGCTTTGCATTTTTTTTTTAAATTTTAAGATTGAAGTTTCAAATTTCTTTTAAACTCTAATTGATCTTGCCAAACACTATAAAATAATTTTGTACTCCATTTTTTTATATTCCCCTCAGTTATCTTCATTGAAGGAAATGCAAATTTAAAATTTTATAAGCACCTAATTCTAATAAAATAATAATTTATTTGGATGAAGGTAACTGAAGATAAATGAGGAAAAAGTAAACTGATTTTTTTTCCTCTTATTTGGATGTTAAATTAAGTAAAGAAAGATAAAAGAAGATAAATTTATTGTCCCTCAAAAAGTTTTTCTCTAAAATGGCAGACAAGGAAGATAAATAAAATTAGAGAAGCAGAAAAGTAAATGAAAAGAGAATAACACCTTACATATATAAATAAGTAAAAATCAAATTATGAGGGCATATAAGTAAAAGCAAAGTTTCTTAATCTTGAATTTCTTTGTATTTTACTCGAGTTAATAAAAAGTATATTAAAGTAAATTTATTTTAATTTATCCTCATTTACTTTATTAAAGTAAATTAATTTTTTTCTTCTAATTTACTCTCATCCAAATACAGCATAAAATCGGTGCACATATATATGAGTTTGGATGAGATAAAAAAATAAAGGAAAAGGATATAAGCATATATGGCATAAGATTATATTTGATGATAAAAGGAATATGTATTTGAAATTATCAATATTAATAAAAATTATAATAGAAAAATAATTTGTATGATTCTAAAATTAATGAAATAAAGTGTGAAAAACCATACAATCATTGTACAAAATGTACTATGGATAATCCCCATCAAACAAGCTCTTAGTCATTTCATTTCAAAATTCTCCATCAGCGCAGTCTTCCCGCCGATTAAAAACGGCAAAGGAAGTCCCTGCCAGTGCACGGGATAAAACGTTGAAATATTCTTTAACCAAGAGGATATAAAGCAACAACTAACATTCCAGTGAACGTTGAAAAACGTTTCTTTTTAATTCTTTTTCGTCTCTTTTTCAGATGAGTAACGGAACAATCCTCAATTTCTCTAGTAATGCTATTTCTACCACCACTATCTCTGTTCGTAATCGTAACCCTAAATTATGTACCAAAGTCGTATACCCACTAACACGCTCCTCCTCTTTTCAAGTGAATTTTGGTGGGTTTCATCAGCTTAGCTCCATCAGACGCCGCCTTTCGTCTCTAAATACTTGCTTTCTTGAACTCCCACTGCTGCCCTCTAACATGAAGGAGGTCTGCAATTCGAAAAATTATTGCTTTTTGTTGCTATTATTTGCTCCGTCTTTATTATATTTGTTCCAGCAGAAACTAGGATAAGGAGAGATTAATTATTTATCTTGATTATGTTTTCAAAATTAACTATGTTATCGACAGGTTCTGGTTCCATCAGAGAGTGAGTTTCTGCTTCTTTATACTAAATTTAGTTTTAGTGCTCTGCAGGTTGAGCGTTTAGATGTTGGAGCATTAGTTTCCGTAAGAGGAATTGGCCGTATCAAGATTCTGAAATTGGCCGTATCCTTCAAGTTAAACAATTTCACTTAACTCTTTTTTTCTCAACCTACAGAGTCTTTCCTTTTTTCTTCTTTTAGAAAAGTTAGCAGGCAGTCATTAATTGAGCAGTTCTGGCTATAATTTCAAGAATTCAACTTCTTGTGGATAGACTATGAGATGGAGGTGGAAAATATACTAAAAGTTCACTAGCATAGTTGACATATATATGTATTCAGTGTCATGAACTTTGTCATTGTTTCTGTCTGCTCCTTGTTTCTCTATATACTAATTTTTGCCATGTTTTTGTGTACTCGGCTTCTCAAGCTAACTACTTATTTGTAATTTTGAGTTGCAGTCAGATCCATACTTGGTAGGTGAAGTCATACCAATGCAGGATTGGATTGCTGACAGTGCAATTAATATAAACTCCAAAGTACGAGCAGTAAAGGATGCTCTTTACAGTTTGAATAGCTTGGAAATTAAATTAAAGGTACAGTACAATGTTGCCATTACTGTCTCTATGCATCTAGAAGCGTTTGTTTCTTGTGTACTTCTCTTAATGTATCTATGAATGAGGATTTTTAACTCAAGTTTTTTGAGTGAAAGTTAACCCATTTGACGATGTGGGAACTTATGCCTTGGAGAATCATGTGATTTTCTTCTTGCTGTTGTTAAGAGATGTGTGAACTTATTCTTCCTTCATGTTCTTATCTTGTAGTTGATCTGATGGAGGATGTTGTCTATATGATTTATTGAAAGATAGAATGAATAACAAGTGAAGTTCATGATCTGGTAGGAGGAGGCAAACTATTCTGTCATTTAGTTGTTGCTAAGCTAGAGGCTTTTAAAGGGAAAGTGAGCTAAAGTTGCAAAGAGCATACCTGTTTCTTGCAAAAATGCATAATAGTTTAACCTGATCTAAAGTTCTATACTAATTTTCCCTCAGACAGGCAAAACTGAGAAGGTATTCTTCACAAGTTGTGGGTTGATTTTACCATGATTACTGAAGTTTTACCCTTGAAGATTTGTAGCTGATAAAAACTTTTTTTTTCATACAAAAAAAAAAAAAATAATAATAATAATAACTCAACCCGGAAAATAAATTTCTGGTGCTGGACTGCTGACCTAGAACTTCACTTGTAGCAGCATGTTGATGTGGCACTCTGGCATGCTGATATGGCATTTTGATGTTGCACTTTGACATGCTCACATTGAACTTTGACATGGCTGTTCCAGAATGTTCCATGCTGGCATCCATGCCAAGTCAGCATTCCGGCACAATAAACTTGTTTTATAGCCATTTTGATTTTAGTTGAAACATAGTTATTAGTTGAATCATTTTTTTGGTAATAAAATTTTCATTGTGACTGGCTTATGATAAGGGGTAAAGTTCAGCTACAGCTGTTGAAATTAACCTGATATACTGCTGGTAAAAATAGTATAAGTAATGCTGATTAATAATGCTCTGGCACCAGGGAGTAGAGAATTGTGAAAAAAAAAGGTGTAGTTGTTCTTAGGGCCGTTCATGCGGTGGATCAGGACAAAATTGTTATAACCTGACCTATCCCGAAAGTAATCAGTTTAGATGATATATTGCAACCCAAAAGAACAACTTGTTTTGGCTCCATGGTACCAGTAGCAGTATTTTGTTAGTGAGTGTTGTTCATGGTAAGATGGCATATTACAGGTATGGGAATTCAATATGTACAGGTGTTATAGATAATTCTTTTTTTTTTTTTTTTTTTTTTTCTTTCTGAAATTTGTAATAGAGAAGCCTTGAATGCCATGTAGTAAATTTCCAGGATTAGATTGCCAGAAAAATGTTATGTCGTCATAAATTGTGCCATTTAGAGAGAGATAATGTAATCTAGGAAGATCTTTAAGTTGGCTTGGAAGCCTTCTGGCTTCTTCATTAGCATTGATCTAGACAGGTTTCATGATAGTCTGCCTTCTGTATGAGCGATAATGTGGCTTCCGCTTGGGTATTGTATTGGGCTTTTTCTGAACACTTCTTCTACTTGTTATATATATAATGGTTTCAATTTATATGCTATACGACCTCAACCAGTCACATGCGAAATGATTGTCATGTTTGAGAATTTTTCTGTTATGTGTTTACTGCTTGTATTATTGATTGAACAAATGCTTGAATCAGATATTGCTTTGGATACTGTATTATGCTACCATTTTGTGCAAGGGAGTCATCTGCTAATTTATCCCATGTTGATAGGCTCCCAAAGAGGCATTGATGAAGCAAATTATTCCTATTTATTTTCCATAAAAAATTCCTATTTTGTGTTTATTTGATAAAATAAATATTTGATTTAATTCATATTCAATCGGAAAAAGAAATCAAAAAGTAGGAATTTAAAGTCAAAAATTGGAGCTGATAGAAAGTTCAAGAAATGGAGCTGAGAATCAAAGAAATCAAAATTGGAAGTCAAGAATGGGAGCTCAAAGTCAAAATACAATCAGAGCTATATTTTCAATATGAAATCAAACTTAAGAGTGCCCACGGTTGCTTGCGCAGAAATTATGCAGTGCAGATTTTTCAAGAAGTGCTGTTATTGGAAATCAATTTAGTTAGATCTTCTACCCGACTTTTGGCAGCAAAATTGGACCTCTGAAAAAGTTCCTAAGGAAAATGATCAATTTTCTAGTCTAAGTTTTCTATAAATAAGATCTTGTAATGAAGGAAAGGATATCTTGAATGTTGGTGATACCTTGAATTTTAGTTTTCTTTATTTTTAATTGATAGTTTTACAGTCATGAGTGGCTGAATTTTCTTTTCTAGTCAAGGATATTAAGGTATGATTCATGAATAAATTGTGAGGATTTGTTTTCATTGTCTTCTCTTCTCAAATATCTGAATATTTTCTATGCTTAATGATATTTTGTTCAATTAAAATTATTGACGTTTGATTTTGATTGAATAAATATTGCTAGTCAAATTGGTAAATCCGTAATTGTTTATTTGATTTGGCGAAGTGGCAAATCTGTGCACTCATTGAATTGAATCTTTGAGTTTAGTGTGGGCGAATTTATTTGGTCCAATTTAAATAATCGAGCTTGTGTATTATTGATTGGAATTTGTAGCTTTTCTAATTCTTAATGTTATTTCTCAATTAAATCCTAAGAGCTTGTTTAGTGGTTGTTGAAAAATAAGATTTACCAGTTGATCTTATCACTTTTAAATTAATATTAAGGAAGAGCATAATACTAGAGCTTGTTAGTGTTCATAACCAATTTATTTGAAGAAGTAGGAATTTATCTAATTGTATTCAATGATCAATTTGAATGAATCATAACCAAATATTCCTTTGACTAGAAGTTTTTAATATCTGATTTACTCTTTTTAATTTTCTACTTTATGATTTATTTGTTTTCATTTTATTTTCATAAACAAAAATCCCCTTTTTCTTTCTCTTGTTTCATAAGCAAAATTCAGATCTAATAATTCGATCAATCTCTTGAAGACAACTCTACTCATGCTTTGCTATAAATATTTATAGAGTAGAATTTTATTTTTGTTGGATTCGACACCCATCAGGCATCATTGCAGACTCGTATAGAAAACTCTCTAACATGGGCTGAAAATGAACCAGCTTTGGAATGTGACAAAGCTTTCATTCCATCTCTGGCAGAGCGAGTATCTTTCACCACTACAAAAAAAAGGCAAATTAGCGACGGAAGTTTCCGTCGCTAAAAGGAGATTTTTAGTCGCTAATTTCATTTAGCGACGCCACGACTAACAGTCGCTATTGGGGCCGTCGCAAAAAATTTGCGACTAAATATACTACAGTCGCTAAAAATAGCAACAAACTTTTCCGTCGCTAAAAATAAAAATTTCGTCGCTAAATAACTACTTAAATTTGTCGCCATGAATATTAAAAAAATTATTAGCGACGAAAAAATCCATCGCTATTCCGTCGCTAAAAATATTAAATTTTTTTATTAATTTCAATTCAATTTTTTATTATTATTTTCATTTTAATTTTATTATTATTATTATTATTATTATTATTATTATTATTATTATTATATCCAAAATTTAATTTATGTAAATAATAATTATACAATATTATTAACAATACTATTAATTCAAAAAATATAATATCATTGACACAAAATACCCAAATTTCATTAATAAAATAAAATTAAAAATTTATTTACATATAACTAAAACCATATTAAATAGTACATTCATGTCCACAATTATAAAATTTTTAAAATTACAACAAAAAATATTATAAAATCTTGAAACATCCACGGAACGCCGCTATTTTGAATCTTTAATTATTTCACGAACCACCTAATTTATAAATTATGAAAAAAAAATAAAATTAACAACAAATAACAAATATTCAATCTAATAAGTATCCAACCAAATATTGAGCCAATGATAAACATCATAAGTTGCTAATAATAAACATGTGCATTAAATGGTAAAAAAGACAACTAATTACCAATATTCCAACTTTATTAGAGATACAGCTCCTAAGAATAAGGCATCCACATCAAGACATAAATATGGCACATATTTGAGAACACAAGTGCAAAGCCATTCTATAATAAGAATTTGTGGTAAAAAAAATAGAAGTTTATGCACACAGTCACAACAAAGACAGCCGCACAAAAATTAACATAAGATGAATAGTTCACTAATAGAAACCGAACTTGGATAGATAATGGAAGTAGGCAACTTAAAAAAAATATTTAGAATTCATCTGCATATAACTTTGCTTTTTCTCATGTACAAAAATGACAATAGCTACAAGTTTAAAAAAAGAAATCAATTATCCCCATAAGAAAACTTAAGGGACCTAAAGCATACCATCTGAAAAGATCCCTTCAAAAATAAATAAAGACTATTTAAGCAGTCAATAAAAAAACTAAATATTTATGCAGCCAAATCACAGATTGTCTGAATTAAAGAAGGACATTGCAGAGTGTCTAGGTCCATCTGTGATAGAAAGCAATTAAGAGATGAACAAGGGTTTACAATGGAGTTCTAACTTCCCAAATGGTTGAAATTACAAAGGGAATATTGAAAACATTCACTCCATCATGTTTTAGAGCAGAATTCATAAAATGGAGCCATTGATCATCACCACAGCATACTATAAAAACAATTAACGGACCACAGAAGTTTTCATTTTAGCTATGATTTATTGCAGGCACAACAAGTAACAAAGCTTATTGAGTATTGAAACCTACCAAGTCTAACTAAATCAGTAGCAATTAGAAATAATAAAAGGGCAGAAGTAAGAGCGAGATTCAAAAAATTAGCATAATCAGCAAAATAAATCTATATATCAACACTTAAATACCTCTTTGAATCTAATTAAATTTGGATCGCTTCTGTGGTTCATGCCTTCTCTCTGCACATGCTCAGAAATTTGAGAATCTCAGTCAATACAAACAAGAACATTAAAAATCCAACAAAAGAATTAAAGATTTTGAAGAAATCTTAAATAATTACTTGGATAACTTAATGAATAGATCCATAAATTTAGAACAAAAGAATGTTAAAGAAAAAGAAAACAAACCTTCAAATGAATCCAACTACTCATCAAAATGATTCCAGATATATCAAAATGATTCCAGATATACACTTCAAATTGTATTGATCGGATATATACCAAATTAACATAGCAGTAAAAAAAAATTATAATGCAAACATTCAATTAAATCTAACTACTCATCAAAATGATTCAAGATATACACTTCAACCCACACGTGTTTGTATAGCATGTGTAAAAGTCAGAGTAGTGAGATATTTTATCACCAAGCAATTACCAGACAAGCATAGCAAACACAGATGAGAGTAATGGCAAAGAGAGGTTACTGGGGATCAAAATCAGAAGCCAATATCTCCAATTTAGGCTTCAAATATATGCATTTACGGCACCATGCAACCATCCAATAAATCAAACAACAAACATCACCCCAAATTACTTTGCAAAAACCCAAAACCTAAATCACAGTTTCAATTAATTAACTAATACTTGAGTATAAGAAGAAGAGAGTCAGGGATTAATTAGAATATTACCAGTCAATGACAACGAGATGAGAAAGATCCTTAGCTTGGAGTAGTATCTGATCAAGATTATCAGAATCGTTGATTGGTTTCATCTGAACGAAAATGGTTTGGTCATATCTTGCCAAAAAGCTTCAGATCTGGTGCGCCGCAAGAGGGAAGGGGACGCCGGAGTGCAGGGCGAGCGGTGACCGAAAGGCGATGCCGGAGGGTGGTGGCTGACCAACCACGCGATGTCGGAGGGTGGTGGCTGACCAAGTGGGCGAGACCAGTCACAGGGGATTGGGGAAATGCCTCTCTGCATTTTTTGATTCGGGTGGGAACTAAAATATGAGGAGTTTAGGTTTTCTGTTTATTAATCTAAAATTAGCAACTAAAAGGCATTAGTCGCTAAATACTTAAAATTAATTCTATTTCTTACCGACGCTTTAATCCAGTCGCTAATACTGTCGCTAAAATAATTTTAAAAAATAGCGACAAATTTTTAGTCTCTATTTAGTCGCAATTTTGTTTTTTTGTTTATTTTAGCGACTACAATTCAGTCGCTATTATTTAGCGACTAAAAATTCAGTCGCTATTTTTGTCGCAAAAACGGCGCAATTTTTTAGCGCCAATTTTTAGCGACGGAACTTCATTTTCAGTCGCTAATTGCAATTCACATCAAAAAAATTCAATTTCACGACTGAAACATAATTTAGTCACAATTTTGTCGCAATTTAGTCGCAATTTAGCGACAAAAATAGTTACTCGCTAAATTCAGTCGCTAAATCGTTATTTTTTTGTAGTGCACAGTATTCCAATCTATGTCTAGACAGGCAAATGTCTTTCTCCTTCCTCCTGTATTTGATTGAGAGTTTCGGATTTATGATTATATTAAAGGGATTTGTAACGTACGCCTGTCATTATTATCATTACTATTCCCATGCAAATGTATGCTTCTGATTTCCTTGGTGGCATGTTAATAAGCCTATGATGGTGCTTTGCAAGTTGCTAATTTAGGAACTGCATTTTAATAAGCATATGGTAGTATGGCGTTTCTTGACTAGAGAAAAATACGTATTATTAACATTTTAGATGAACAAATTTTTGAGAAGGAAAGTAAGTTGGCAACATCTGAACTGATGTGGACAATGTTGCTTTTTACAGGATCAACTGAATCAGACATCTATAAGTGGCAGCAACAGAAGCTAAGAACAATCGATTTGACAGACACACTAAGAAGACTCGATGAATCCTTAGAATTTGTGAATAAGAATTGATAATCCTGAGAATAATGTAACAAAAAGTAGAAAATGTGCTGATCTTCAATTGGCTATGTTGACTTGATCGGATAGTTGAAAATTGATATGCAAGAAAGATAGAACTAACCCCTAGTGTGCAGGGGTTAGCAATCTGATACTTTTGTCAATAAAAGATTTAGTGAGAGATGGTAAAGAGAAGCTAAAAGCAATCTATTGAAAGACACACTAAGAAGACTCGATGAATCCTTAGAATTTGTGAATAAGAATTGATAAATCCTGAGAATAACGTAACAAGAAGTAGAAAATGTGCTGATCTTCAATGGCTATGCTGACTTGATAGGATGGTCGGGAATTGATATGCAAGACAGGTAGAACTAACCCCTAGTGTGCAGGGGTTAGTAATCCGATACTTTTGTCAGTAAAAGATTTAGAGTGAGATGGTAAAGAGATGATGTCTCTTGTTCTTAATATTTGTTGTCTCACATGAGTTCAAAGTGTCTTGCTATTTATGTAAATGAAGCAGTTATTTGAGTGTCAGAGTAGGTATTCGGCGATGTGATAGAGATAAGGTAGAGAGACGACGGTAGCCAATGTCAGGTAGAACATTGAGGGAAGAGCCTGAGTAGTTTAAGCGGGCAATACGCTGATGTCACCTTTCATTCCAAGCTCCAGTTAATTGGTCATAATCTTTTAAGATACTAGGCTTAAGTTTTGGCTAGGCCTTTGGCTGGGCTTAGGCACTAGCAGGCTCTAGCTAAGCTTAATGTTGAGCCAAATAAACTGTAATATTTGACGTATTATCAAGAATATTAATTTCCCAATGTTGCTGCCTAAGCTTGCTATTCAATCTCTTGAAATGCAGTAGCTATCACAAATTATAACGCACCTGTTGATTGATATAGGTGATTACAAATAGCAATAAGAAAAACAAAAAAGAAGAAATTGAGCTGTTATTAATGAATTTATGATTTATTTGTGCTAGTTTTTAGATAGGAAATTATGATGTAAATTTGATCTATTTATCCACTAAATTCACTTGATATGAATTCAATTAATAAAGAGGACATTATCGTATTATTTTTAAATTCTAATGTTTGCTTCACTCCCCAACAAGTTGGAAAAAAATTACAAAAAGATGAATAAAGAAAGTAAAAATTTGGTTAATTTCATTATTTTTGTTAAATTTAATTTATGCACTTGTGACTAAAAAATTATAAAAAATTTTGTAACACAAATATTTCAAATTTAGAAATTAACTAAAACCCACCCAAATATGCAGTTGGCAAATCAACTTAGCTTTTACTTTCTACATGTATTTGGATTGCTTGGTACCCTAACATAAATTAGAGAAGTTGGGATATTGTATGTTACAGCCTTTTTCTTTGTGATTTTTTTTTGTTATAAAAATGATAAATTCGGTAATTATAGATAAATTAATTTTAAAAAAATTGTGCACTGTAACTAGATGAATAGAGAAAGTGAAAATTTTGGTTAGTTTCATTTAAGTTAATTGAATTTATACACTTAGAAAATCACAAAAACACAAAAATATTAAAAAGTCACTTATAACTGTTATTTGCTCTCTTGCTTATTTATCCAAGTTCTGACACAACTTTCAAGCAATGGGTTCTATTCATCTGATAGTCATAGGGTTAAGTAAAAATTATTTGGACTTCTCTGATTATTTAGTTACCTATGTGGGAAATTCGAATGAAATCTCCGAATATTGCTTGAGTGGCTTTCTGATCTGTAGCCATTATCTTGCAAAAATACCTTGTAGCTCTACTATATATCCCGTCCGACAACATCCTCATTGTTGCTTAGGTAGAACATTACACCTTTTTTTAAAAAAAAAAGTTATTGTGGTGGAGGACAACTCTGTCAAGTATTCATGATTCTACATTGTAACAACCCAAAATGGGCCTAATCGGATTGGCATGCTAAGTAGGGATTTCAAGGGTAATTCGGTAATTTGTGCAAGTGGAATTTGAGTAATTGAGAACCCAAATTGGAAAGATAATTTAAGTTAATAAGGAAAGAATTGGTGTTAGTGAGTGAAGTGTAACTTGCCAAGGACAAAAAGGGAATTGCTAAGGATTTAAGTGGGAATTTCTTAAGGACCAAAGAGTAATAAGACAAGATATTTTAATATTGGACCAATAGGAGGCTGACCCATGTGGCTGGTGGGTGTGTGCAATTAATGGTGAAAGAAGAAAAAAGGAAAAAGAAAGAGTGTGAGAAGAGCATATCACGTTCCTGCTCTCTCTTCTCCTCCTCTTCCTATTTTCTCTTCTTCTTTTCTTTTCTCGTTTCTTGTTCTTCATCCCTTGGCTGTGTGTGTGAGCTGGAGTTGATTGAGGTAGAGTATTGGAGCAAGATTGAAGAGGTAGTGTTGAGATTTAGGGTTTCCTGCATTCTTCTTCTTCTTCTCATCCTCTTTTGGTTTTGTTTGATTATGAGTTGGGGTTTGGATTAAGAGATTTGTGGGTTTTGTTTATGCAAGTAATTGGTGACAAGAAGAAAGATAAAGGAAAAGGGAAGGTTCAAGCTTGAAGAGAATAGCTGGGTTGTGCTTCAAGGAGGTTTGGGAATTTGTGTGTTAATTCTATTTTGTGATTTTGTCATTTGGATGAAATTCTGAAAATTTTGGTTGTTCTTGATGCTTATAATGGTCTATATGTTATGGGTTTTGATTTAGATGTGCTAAGAAGGCTTGTATGTGGCTTAATGAACTTGATTGTGAGAAATGATGATAGTGCTGGATATTTGATTTGTGCAATTTTGGTGTTGTTAATGGCATGTTTATTTGAAATTATTGGTGCAAAAGTTGTGTTTTATGTTGTTGATGGTGGATGGGTTGCTGGAATTGAGGTAAGAAGAGGTTTGAGTTGAATGTGTGTGGTGGGTGTTGTGGACGTTGAATTTTTTATGCATATTTCTAGGCAAGAGTGGAATTCACGACTCTGTCGCGAGCGCGACAATGTCGCGATAGAGCCCGGTGAAAGCAGCCCTCGCACGCATCCGAGTTCTCTGCCGAGCCGTGCAGCAGAGCCTCTATCGCGAGCGCGACAAAGAGCTTGGCTGTCCGATCTGTTTCGGGCTGGCAACTCACTGTCGCGAGCGCAACAGCGAGGTGTCCCTTGCTTCCTCGCGAGATCGCGACGATTGCCGTGGTCGCGACCTGGGCAAGTCTGCCTCTGTCGCGAGCGCGACGGTTGTTGCAAGCGCGACAGTGCCTTTTTCTTGCTCTGTTTTTTGATTTTGCCTTCTCTTCTAAAATGAATTTCAAATGGTTTCTTCATGAGTTTTTACCCCCTGTATGCTATATGAACTTGTTTATATGCCCATTATATTACGGATTATGCACGATAAATTATTTGTTGTGATTTGAAACATGATTTGTATTATTATTCTGAGGTGTGTGTTTATTGAAGTGATAGTATGTTAATATTTGATCTATGATATGCTGTGGAACCTGAATTGTATTATTGCATGATTAAGGCTTTATATTGATAATCATTAGTATAATAGTGTTTCCATGTCGGACTCTGGTATGCTTTATAATGGTGATTATGCATATAATGTGTTGACTAAATTATATTGTATGCTTTGCAATATGAATTGTGCGATGCAGGTTCTCTTCCTAATGTATAGTTTATGCTCATTTATGCATGATTGATATGATTAACTATATCTTATGAACCAATGAATGATATATGAGCAATTTGGTGAGTATCATGGAATGGAGTTTGATTTATTATGCAAGCCTAAGATTTGTGATCCTTGCTATGAATAATGTGCTATGCTTAAGTGTGATTGGTATTATGCATGACCTGCGAGAGTCAGTCTAGTGGATAGTTAGGCATGCCTAATAGAGTCTCTTTAGGTGCAGCACCTTTGGACGTTTGGACTCTGATCATGGTCCTCGTTTGGTTCCTCGCGAACCCTTTTATGTGCTCGGATCCTCGCGATCCTTTTCAATGTATTTGGATCTTGTTTAAGGTCCCCTTAATAAAATGTTTTAAATGTGATAAAATAAAATGGTTTTCGATTCGTACCCGTAAGGTAACCCTTTGGCCGATTCGTACCCGTAAGGTATTGTCTGTATTCGATTCGTACCCGTAAGGTACTGTCTGTATACTCGTTATCCACTATTGTGAGTCAGCAGGTGTTTTGTTTGCTTTGGTTCGCTTCGCTATGATTATCAGAATGTGATATCCGAATGAGCATGATAATGATTTGAGAAATCTGTCAATAGTATATGAATGTGGATATAAGCTTCTGAATGTATGTTTTTATTATGCAAGCTTGATTTTATATCTGACATGATCATCCGCATTTGTGATATGATGTGTTATAAGTTTCAGAATGCTATTAATGTGATTCGATTGATGTATATATATATGTGACTCAAGCATGTTTTTATTGTATATAAGCACGTGAATCGGATCAGTTATGGCTATACGTATGTAAATTTAATATGTTTAAGATTGGAACTTGACCTCTTGAATGCTATGAAGGTAGAGCTATGATATATGTTTCCTTGGTTTCTGCCATCATAGTGATTCGGTATGTTGACATGCGTTACATTGCATGGGTGTATAACATATGTATTGTGTAGTGACATGGAAGTATTGCTGTGTATATGTTATGCCGGTCTCTGCTACTGTAGTGATTTCAGCATGTTGATAGATGTCTATGTTTTCTTGTATGCTACTACGTGTATTGGTGTACTAATGTGAGAGTATGGTGTATTAGCTTTGTGGTTGGTTTCAGCTAGTGTATGGGCATCATTGTGTGACAGTTTTATGCATGTTTAGACAGTTCTATTATGCATGGTGTAATCTATGACTTTCTATATTCTGTTGATCTCGGTAAGTGTATGTAGATTTAATTGTATTTTTGTATGATGATATAAGAAATGTCAACGTTTTGCCTATAGAAATGTGAATTCGTTCGGTTATGACTAGAGGTATGTGAATACGATTGTGATCATGAACTCTCGAATGTTACGAAGGTAGTTTCATGTTATATGCTACTCGAGCCTCTGTTATTGTGGTGATTTCGGCATGTTGGCATGTGTTTGCATTGTATTGTATGCTAATATATGTATTTATATCATGATGTAGGAGTGTTATGTATTTGATCTTGTGCATCAATTCCAGCTAATGTATATGCATTTTTTACCATATCCACATGTTGAGTAATTAGTGATTATGTTATGATATGTCTATAATGATTTATGGTATGCTGCGCATGATATCTCGCGGAATGCCTCGGTAAGTACTTCTGTATGGGTACTTTGGTATGACAATTGCGTGTATATAATTTGTGTCTTCGCATGATTCGCCTTCTGATACCTGATGCTTCGGTGGAACCGGTAAGTGTTTGCATACGAGTTTATATGTATTTCGGCATGATAGCATATGTTTGTTTGTTCAGTATCGGTTGTCTTTGTTCCTCCCCACTAAGCGTTATCGCTTAGCACGGGTTCTTTTCCCGTGTAGGTGGCAGGTTTTTGGGTTCCGCTCGAGTCGCGTATCTGCAGGGTCGGCCACATAGGAGTTAGAAGTATTTTGTTATTTTTGTTTCAGCTCCTGTATTTCGGATACTGCAATTTTGTAGCCTCTTGCTTATGTATTTTATTATGTAAGGATCTTATTGTAATTAAGTTTTAAGTTATTCCTTCGTTTTATCTTTCGCCTTATGCTTCCGCTGAATGATTGTATGTATGTATGTGAGTTATTGTATGTTCAGCTATTGTTTCCTTAAAGTTTTAATTTTCGTTGTATTTCCGTATGTCATTATGTATGAATGTGTGCTTCCGCTTAGTGTATGTGTGCATGTATGTGAGTGAGCGTCAGTAGCGCTCTCCGGCGTCCTTCCAATGGGGGCGTAGTGGGTGTTACATACATTGTGGTTGAGCCACAACTTCTCACTCCTACATAGAATGGGGAACCATGGAGATTGAACATGAAAACAAATTTTTAGTTATTTATTGGTAAAGGGAAACAAATTAGTTTTAGTAAAAGGAAAATCTTAATTTGCCAATCCATCTTGAAGTATATCTTACTTTGCCAATCCAGCTTGAAGTATGAAGTATACTCCATTTACCAAAAGATGTTTCTGTTCTATTGTTGTCTTGCTGCAAAAGCAATTGAGATTCCGCTCTTGATGGCAGCACTGCAGACACAAATTTCCCGGTAGTTGAATCAGAATTTTTTATTTTTTGAACAATGTGATGCTTTATAACACATTAGTGTTTAGTTAAACCGCTTTATAGTAATTGTAATTAGATAGTTCTAAGTTTGTGATAATTAGGGTTTGTATGACAACTAGCTTTTGCCTCTCTCCACCAGAGCAGGGAACTTATTCATTTCTTATCAAATTTTGTGAAAAATCATTCTAATGCAATTAATAGGTTGTCAGTGCAGGCAGAGGTGAATATTTTGGGATATATTTCTCACCTTAACCTTGTAAAGTTATTGGGATACTGCATGGAAAACGACAAATTCTTCCTTGTCTACGATTTCATGAAAAATGGGAGCTTAAACTACCATCTTTTTCGAAGTAAGAGCTGACTACAGCTGTTTATATCCCACCAAATAGAATAAGAATTGAAGAATATATATATATATATATATATATATATATATATATATATATATATATATATATATATATATATATATATATATATATATATATATTAGCATGTTAAATAATTTTTTTCTGTGTATAACAGTTTGTATGTTATGTGCAGAGGGCTCAGTTCGACCACTTCCATGGGACATAAGCCTCCAGATTGCTTTAGGAATGGCTCGTGGACTAGAATACTTGCACACAGCAGATGTGCCAATTATTCACAGAGATTTCAAATCCTCAGATGTACTGCTTGATAAGGTAATGTTCTACCTATTTTACATTGCCACCCAGAAAGAGATTTATTTTGTTCTGGATGGTAAGGATTTTACCTCCGTTGTCTTTTTTCCTGAACACGTGCTATCATCCAGATTTCGTTTCTTTGAAATGAAGAATGTTAAAAGTTAAACTTAAGAAATTAATTAAAAATGGAAGTGGAGAAGAATGAGCCACATATGAGTTGGACAATTGCACATGGTATTGTTCATTTAATTAGTTGATGATAAATAATTCACGAAGTTGGCTGCAATAAGTGTTAAAGAAGAAGACATAATTAGTTGGCAAGAAGACATAAATAATTAGAAGCATGAGTGGTTTATTGAGTTGGCAATTGTTGGCAAAAAAATTGTGGTTATCATTTAAAGAAAAATTTGTGGTGTTAATTGTTTTTCTTGCTCTATAAATAAAGCAGAAATTTGTGCTCAATGTGTGTCAAGTGTTAATAAGAACAATAATAAGAGTATTTAATTTCTCTTAGCAATTTTATTGTTCTTTCATTTAAAGTCCTTGTTTCTTCTAACAATTTTTTTTAAAGTCCTTATTTCCTCCAACAAAGTGGTATCAGAGCCCAGTCTTTTTTCTTAGTATGCTCTGTGGTTGCAGCATAGTCTGATCTTTCACATCAGAAAAGAATTTTTCTTGGGCTATAGTGAGTGTTTGAGAGATCCTACAAAAAAAAAAAAAAAATGAATGCCAATTCCAGTATCTCTTTTCAATTCCCTCAGCTTACAAAAACCAATTATACAAATTGGTGCATTCGGATGAAAGCTTTATTAGGATCCCAAGATGTTTGGGAAATTGTTGAAAAAGGTTATGAAGTTCCGGCAGACGAGACAGGACTATCACAGGCAGAAAAAGATAGTCTCCAGAAAAATCGTAGAAACGATCAGAAGGCACTTACTCTCATCCACCAAGGATTGGATGACGTGATGTTTGAAAAGGTAGCTGATGCTACTACTTCTAAAAAGGCATGGGAAATTTTACGAGTTTCTCTTCAAGGTGAAGAGAAAGTAAAAAAGGTTCGTCTGCAGATGCTGAGAGGAGAATTTGAAATGATGAAGATGAAAGAGACAGAAGGAGTTACCGATTATTCCTCACGAGTAAAATCTGTTGTTAATCAAATGCGACAGTATGGAGAAAGAATTGAAGAATCAAGAATAGTTGAAAAAATCCTGCGATCACTATTGCCAAAATTTAACTACATAGTGGTAGCCATGGAAGAATCCAAAGACATTAGTACTATGACTGTTGATGAAGTCATAGGGTCTTTGCAAGCTCGTGAAGAAAGAATTATAAAGCAGAGAGAAGAGTCAACAGAACATGTCTTGACAATAAAGACTTCGTTCAAAGATAGAGAAAACAACCAAGAAGGAAGCAATTCCAGAAGAGGACGTGGTAGAGGTCGAGGAGGAAATGGAAGAGGACGAGGACGAGGACGAAATCAACAACAAAGAAGAGGAGACAATAATTATGACAACAATGAAGGAGCCACTCAATTCACAAGAGGTCGAGGACATAGACGCGGACATGGAAGAGGAGCTTGGAGGCCAAATGATGGACGTGATAAATCCAACATCCAGTGTTACAACTGCTCCAAGTATGGTCACTACGCATCAGAATGTTGGAGTTCTCCTAAGGAGGTGGAGGAAAAGGCAAATAACATCCAAGATGAAGATGTTGCAGGCACAGTTCTGCTCACTTATGAAGGTGAAGACAGTCACGAGAACAACATATGGTATCTTGACAACGCAACGAGTAACCATATGTGTGGAGATAAGAAGATGTTCGTGGAACTTGACCAGTCCATCAGCGGTAATGTTGTATTTGGAGATTCCTCAAAGGTTCCCATTACAGGCAAAGGAACCATTCTTATTCGGCTAAAGAATGGTGCTCACCGGTTCATTAACAATGTTTATTATGTTCCAAATATGAAGAGTAATATTTTGAGTTTGGGACAACTTTTGGAGAAAAATTATGAAGTGCATATGGTGGACCGAAAATTGTTATTGTTGAACGAGAAAAAGGAGCTGTTAGCTAGAGTGCCCATGTCAAAGAATCGCATGTTCACACTCAACATTCAGACGGATGTGGCAAAATGCTTAAAAGCTTGTGTGAAGAGTTCTCATTGGCTTTGGCATCTGAGGTTTGGACATCTGAATTTTGGAGGCCTAAAGATATTGAGTCAGAAGAAGATGGTGCATGGCTTGCCACCTATTGATCAACCACAACAACTTTGTGAGGGATGTCTTGTTGGCAAACAATCCAGAACCAGTTTTTCGAAGGAGTCTATGTCAAGAGCAAAGGCACCACTTGAGCTAATTCATGCGGATGTTTGTGGACCAATGACTCCAATGTCATTAGGAAATAATAAATATTTCTTGCTATTCATTGATGATTATAGCAGAAAGACTTGGGTTTATTTTTTGAAGGAAAAGTCAGAAGTTTTTGGAGCATTCAAGAAATTTAAAGCTCTCGTTGAAAAAGAAAGCAGTCATTACATCAAAGCCATACGATCTGATCGAGGAGGAGAATTCACATCCAATGAATTCAAGAGATTCTGTGAGGAGCATGGGATCCGTCATTTTCTATCTGTTCCCAGATCCCCCCAACAAAATGGTGTCGTGGAAAGAAAGAATAGAACGGTGCTTGACATGGTGAGAAGCATGTTAAAAAGCAAAAATTTGCCAAAGGAGCTATGGGCAGAAGCAGTTGATTGTGCAGTTTACATTTTGAACCGATCTCCAACAGTAAGTGTCTGGGATAAAACACCCCAAGAAGCATGGAGTGGGAGAAAGCCAACCATTTCTCACTTGCGTATTTTTGGGAGTGTTGCACATGTTCATATACCAGATGAAGAACGAAAGAAGCTTGACGACAAAAGCAAGAAGTACTTGTTCGTTGGCTATTCGGAACATTCAAAGGGATACAAGATGTTTAATCCTGATTCCCGAAAGATAATCATCAGCAGGGACGTGACTATTGATGAAGAAGCAGTTTGGGATTGGAGCAGTGATAAGCAGAAGAACTATAGTTTTTATCCATTCACTATGGATGAAAACGATGATTGTGATCCAGAGGAAGCAACCACAACACCGGCGTCAAATACATCAACCACAACACCAGAGTCAAATACACCTCTTTCAAGTGCATCTCCTGAAGGGCATGAAGACCAGAGTGAAAGTCCAAGACAAAGGCCGAGAAAGTTGAGACGAGTTGAAGATCTATATGATGTCACAAGAGATCTTAGTGAAGAACTAACTCTTTATTGTCATTTTGTTAATAGTGAACCAATTGATGCAGAGGAAGCAATGAAAGATGAGCAATGGAGAAAAGCAATGGAGGAGGAGATTCAAGCAATTGAGAAGAATAAGACATGGGAGTTAACCTCACTTCCAGCTAACCAGAAAACCATTGGTGTCAAATGGGTGTTCAAAGCTAAGAAAGATGCAGCAGGAGAAGTTGTGAGATATAAAGCAAGACTAGTGGCAAAAGGGTTCAGTCAAAGACCCGAAATTGACTACAACGAAGTTTTTGCTCCAGTTGCTAGACTAGAAACCATCAGGATGGTAATTTCGATTGCTGCACAAAATAGGTGGAAAATTCATCAGATGGATGTCAAGTCAGCCTTTCTCAACGGATACTTAGAGGAGGAAATTTACATTCAGCAACCTCCTGGTTATGTTGTCAAAGGGCATGAAGATAAAGTGCTGAAATTGAAGAAAGCATTGTATGGACTCAAACAAGCACCACGAGCCTGGAACAGTCGCATTGACAAATATTTTCAGGAAAATGGTTTTGTCAAATGCCCCCACGAGTATGCCATGTACGTGAAAGTAAAAAATGGAGATTTGTTGATTGTTTGTTTGTACGTAGATGACTTAATTTTCACAGGGAACAATCCGCAAATGTTTGAAGACTTTAAAAAGACGATGGCTCATGAGTTTGAAATGACTGACATTGGCCTCATTTCATTTTATCTTGGCATTGAAGTGAAGCAAAATGATGATGGAATTTTTATTTCTCAAAGTGGCTTCGCAAAGGAGATCTTGAAGAAGTTCAAGATGGAGAATTGCAATTGTGTCAGCACTCCTGTTGAATGCAACCTGAAATTGACCAAGGATGAACATGGAAAGAAAGTCAATCCGACAATATTTCGAAGCTTGATTGGAAGCTTGAGATATTTGACGTGTACAAGACCCGACATTCTATATGCAGTTGGACTAGTAAGCAGATACATGGAGTCACCAACGGAGTCACATTGGAATGCAGCAAAAAGAATACTCCGATATCTGAAAGGTACAACTAATTTTGGTTTACATTATTCAAAATCTGAAGATTTCAAATTAGTTGGCTACTGCGATAGTGATTGGGCTGGTGACAAGGATGATCGAAAAAGTACTACAGGCTTTGTATTTTTTCTTGGTAACTCGGCGTTCACTTGGAGTTCAAAGAAGCAACCTATTGTGACCTTGTCAACTTGTGAAGCGGAATATGTTGTTGCGACTGCATGTGTGTGTCATGCAATATGGCTAAGAAGATTACTGAAGAAATTGCAGATGGCTCAACACAATCCAACGAAAATTTTTATTGATAATAAATCGGCATTGGCGTTGACAAAAAATCCGGTCTTTCATGATCGAAGCAAGCACATTGACACGAAATATCATTTCATTAGAGAATGCATCGAGCAGAAGGAGGTGATATTGAAATATGTGAAAACACAAGATCAAATTGCGGATATTTTCACAAAGTCACTCAAATCTGATGTGTTCAATCAATTGCGAGCATTATTGGGAGTTACCGAAAATTAAGTTTAAGGGGGAATGTTAAAAGTTAAACTTAAGAAATTAATTAAAAATGGAAGTGGAGAAGAATGAGCCACATATGAGTTGGACAATTGCACATGGTATTGTTCATTTAATTAGTTGATGATAAATAATTCACGAAGTTGGCTGCAATAAGTGTTAAAGAAGAAGACATAATTAGTTGGCAAGAAGACATAAATAATTAGAAGCATGAGTGGTTTATTGAGTTGGCAATTGTTGGCAAAAAAATTGTGGTTATCATTTAAAGAAAAATTTGTGGTGTTAATTGTTTTTCTTGCTCTATAAATAGAGCAGAAATTTGTGCTCAATGTGTGTCAAGTGTTAATAAGAACAATAATAAGAGTATTTAATTTCTCTTAGCAATTTTATTGTTCTTTCATTTAAAGTCCTTATTTCTTCTAACAATTTTTTTTTAAAGTCCTTATTTCCTCCAACAAAGAATACACATAAAATTGCTCCTCTTAGTTTTGAAAAAAAATTGTGCAAGGATCCACAGAACGTGGCTTTCACTTGACATTTAGCTTTGTTTCAGTTCTATAATGCAAAGCTTTCAGACTTTGGTTTGGCATCATTGGCTGGCTATGTGCATTCTGAAAGATATGCAGGGACTGTAGGTTATCTCCCACCAGAGATAACAACATGTAATATATATATATATTTTTTCCCTTTGGAACTTGAGTTGGTTAATGGTCAATGCACATTCATTAAATTGTGATTTCAAGCTTTGCCCTGACAATGATGTTCCACTGGTTGATTAGGGTATTCCTCTGTAAAGAGTGATGTATACAGTTTTGGAGTAGTGGTTGTTGAGATGCTAACAGGCTTACGTGCAGTTGACAACAAACGTCCGAAGGAGTGAGCGGTGCTTATGGACTGGGTGAAAGAATACCTATCAAATAAGAGAAAGTTGAAAAGCATAATGGATTCCCGTTTAGAGGGAAAATATCCGTATAAGGAAGCTTCTCAAATTGCAATGCTAGCATTTAGGTGTCTCAATGATGAGGCAAGACTGCAGTCGTCAATGGAATAAATTGTCGATATACTGGAACCGATTGACACATGCCAAAATAAAATAGTTAGAGAGGCTGAAATTGATCAATTCTGTTTACCCTGCTGCCTTCTATTGCTTCTGCTTTGGATGCCATTTCTCAATGGATGTTTGCATTTCATGTGCTCGAATAGCATGACAGCCATGGGATGGTTTGAAGGGATTACATGTTCCAGGTAATCTCTTAATAAATGCAGGTCTGTAAAATTATGCTTATATTTAAATAGCTTATAATTTGGGGAGCTCGAAATATTGTAGAAAAGAAGGATTTATAGCACTAGAAAATTGTTAAAGCATTTTGTTCGCAAGCCTCTATCTTCCACACCGTGTAGGTTTGCTCACTACAAGAAAACTGTGACATAGAGACAGAATTTTAGAGACGGAAAGATTTCCGTCTCTAAATAGAGACGGAAAACAGTTTTCGTCTCTAAATAGAGATGGAAATTGATTTTCCGTCTCTAAAATTCGGTCGCTAAAATTGGCGTGATTGGTTCCCTCCACATTTAGAGACCGCTAATAGAGACCGTAAAATTTTTCCGTCTCTAAATAGAGACGAACTTTTTGTTTGCGTCTCTAAATATTTTCGTCTCTAAATAGAGACGGAATTATTTGTCGTCTCTAAATTTTGGTCCCGCAAATAGAGACAGAATTTTTGTTTCCATCTCTATTTAGAGACGGCAAATATTTCCATCTCTATTTAGAGACGGAATACATATTCCGTCTCTAAATTTAGAGACGAAATTTAAATTTCCGTCTCTAAATTTAGAGATGAAATTTAAATTCCGTCTTTATTTAGAGACGAAAATACTTGCCGTCTCTAAATAGAGATGGAAATAAAAATTCCGTCTCTATTTGCGGGACCAAAATTTAGAGACAGCAAATAATTCCGTCTCTATTTAGAGACAGAAATATTTGCCGTTTCTAAATAGAGACGAAAACAAAAATTCCGTCTCTATTTAGAGACGGAAAAATTTTACAGTCTCTATTAGCGGTCTCTAAATGTGGAGAGAAACAATCCCGCTATTTTTAGCGACCGAATTTTAGAGACGGAACGATTTCCGTCTCTAAATAGAGACGAAAATCAATTTCCGTCTCCAACTGTTTTCCGTCTCTATTTAGAGACGAAAATATTTTCGTTTCTAAAATTCCGTCTCTATTTCACAGTTTTCTTGTAGTGGTTTAGACATCCAATAAAGTCAGAATTGAAGTTTATTTCCAATTTTTTTCAATTTTCTCTTTCAGTATCCCAAAACCCACCTTCAAATTTTCTGAACCCAATCAAACTTATGACATGGCTGAATCTACAGTATCAATAGTTCAAAGATTAGCTGATTTGCTAATTTAAGAAGCAATTTTCTTAGACGGAGTAAAAGACGAAGTAATCGGTATGCAGCTTGCACTAAAACAAATGCAATCCTTCTCAAAAGATGCACATTCAAAACAAGAACAAAATCTTGCTCACTACTCGAATTAGAGATGTAGCATTGCTCCCTGATCCCGCATGTTTTCTTTATCAGCCCAGATACTTGAATGTTGAAGAAAGCTGGGAGTTGTTTAAAAGGAAGGCTTTTCCAGGTACTTCTAGTTTGCACAGCCAGATATATTGAACTTAGAGTATCTGTTTTTAAATTGTCAACATCACAATCATCAGTGTTCTTTTACTAATTTCATATACTATTGTCATTGTTCTCTTTGTAAGGAGTATAATTATGGATATTATATGTACTTGCTGCAGACTCTAGAATTAGCATACAAATGAAGAAGTTAGGGAGGAAAATGGTCGAAAAATGTACAGGTTACCACTGGCCATCATTGTGCTTGGAGGGCTGTTGACAACTAAAACAATTGTCCTTGAGTGGGACAGGGTTCGCAGGAGTATTATTGTTAAAGTATAAACTTGTTTTAAATCCAAGTTTATTCAAAATCCAAAATCCAAATGTTAAAGCCCAGCTCAAAGAACCTTCTGATATTTTTCACATGATGAATTAATGTCAAAGGTTGGTTAGATAGTTGAAATTTGCATTACAAATGTATGGTTTTAATGGTATGTATAAGTCTAAGTTAGGTGTGTAGTAGGTGTATTTATGTGGTTTGTATTAATCCTATGTTAGTATAAATACCCCCTCCCTCTCTGCAATGTATTAGATAGAAAGAAAGAAGAAAATCAAGTAATAAAAGTTTGAGAGAGTTGCAGTAATTGTTCTTGAGTGTTTTAAAGTTTTTTTACTTCGATTTTGATATTTATTGTTTTCCAACATAGTGGTATTAGAGCATTGTTGGAAATATATCGTGTAGCCAATCAAATCGAAGCTCTTGACGAGACGAATCCAGCGCCACCGGAATCAGCCCAATCGGAGGTCGGACGCGCCACCAATCGCTGCCAGAATATTTTTGCCTGAAAACTGAGTCAACCCAGCTGAGTCAACTCAGTCGAGTCAATCCACTGAGTCAGCTGAGTTAGAGCCATTTGACCAAGCCGCCAAGCCTGTTGACCGAGCTATTTTACCAAGTTGACCGAGCCGCAAAGCCAGTTGACCAAGCCATTGACTGTTGACTTTTTGACCGTTGAATTTGACCAAAAAGTTTGACTTTTTGGTCTAAGTTTATCTTAAGGTTTTTTGACGTTCCGAATCCATCCGTGCAATCGGTTTTTGCAAATTCTTTCTAGTTTTGAAGATATGGCCAATAATGTGGCTTCCTTTCAAGTACCAACACTCAACAACAACAATTACGACAACTGGAGTATCAAGATAAAGGCTCTCCTTGGCGCACATAATGTCTTGGATATCGTAGAGAAAGGCTATAATGAGCCTAAAAATGAAGACGTCCTCACACAAGATCAAAAGATAGCTTTGAAGGATTCAAGAAAGAGAGACAAGAAAGCTCTCTATCTAATCTATCAAGCCTTAGATGATGATGGCTTTGAGAAGATTTCTGATGCAAGATCTGCTAAGCAAGCATGGGAGAAGTTACAAATCTCTTACAAAGGAGTCGAAAAAGTAAAGAAGGTTCGTCTCCAAACTTTAAGAGGCGAATTTGAATCCTTACATATGAAAACATTTGAAACAATTTCAGATTATTTCTCAAGAGTAGCAACTGTTACTAATCAATTGAAAAGAAATGGTGAAAAGTTAGAAGATGTGAGAATTATAGAAAAGATACTTCGTTCGTTGGATCCCAAATTTGAACACATTATCGTAACAATTGAAGAAACCAAAGATCTGGAAGAAATGACGATCGAGCAACTCCAAGGATCTTTGCAAGCATATGAAGAGAAACAGAAGAAGAAGCAAGGGATTGCTGAGCAACTCCTCAAACTACAAGTCAAAGAGATGCATGAAAGTCAAGGCAATGATAGAAACCAACGTGGTCGAGGTAAAGGTAGAGCTCGTGGACGAGGAGGATATCGTGGTCGAGGACGAGGTTGGAATTACAACAACAATTCTAACTATGAAAAAGGAGAGAGTTCTACAAGAGGTCGTGGAAGAGGCAATGCTAATTTGAGATATGAAAAATCTCAAATTCAGTGTTATAATTGCAATAAGTATGGCCATTATGCTTCGGAATGTAGAATTCCAAATAACAAAGTTAAAGAAAAGTCCAACTATGTAGAAGAGAAGATTGAAGAAAAGGAAACTCTTTTCCGAGCAAAGAAGGAGAATGATGGTGGCCAAGAAAATTCTTGGTATCTTGACACTGGTGCAAGCAATCACATGTGTGGAAAAAGAAGCATGTTCGTGGAACTTGATGAATCTGTAAGTGGCAATGTTTCATTTGGAGATGATTTCAAAGTTGAAGTAAAAGGGAAAGGCAACATTCTCATCCGTTTAAAAGATGGGAGACATCAATTTATTTCAAAAGTTTACTATGTGCCTAACATGAGAAGTAACATCTTGAGTCTTGGACAACTGTTGGAGAAAGGCTATGATATTCACATGAAAGATGATAATCTTTCTATCAAGGATGAGAGGAATACTCTAATCGCTAAAGTGCCAATGACAAAGAATAGAATGTTTCTGATCAATATACAAAATGATGTGGCAAAATGTTTGAAAGCTTGCTACAAGGATGCATCATGGTTATGGCATCTTCGATTTGGGCATCTCAATTTTGGAGGATTGGAGCTGCTGTACAAAAAGAAGATGGTGAGGGGACTGCCAAACATCAATCATCCTGATCAACTTTGTCAAGGTTGTCTACTTGGAAAGCAGTTCAGAAAATCATTTCCAAAGCTGTCGGACTCAAGAGCAAAAAAGCCACTGGAGCTTATACATACAGATGTTTGTGGACCGATCAGTCCAAGTTCATTTGGTAAAAGTAATTATTTCCTTCTCTTTATTGATGATTTTTCAAGAAAAACCTGGGTATATTTTTTGAAGCAGAAATCAGAAGTTTTGGAAGTATTCAAGAAATTTAAAGCTACAGTGGAAAATGAAAGTGGCCAAAAGATTAAAGCAATGAGATCTGATCGAGGAGGAGAATTCACTTCTAAAGAGTTTCAAGAATTCTGTGAAGCAAATGGAATTCGAAGACCATTGACAGTCCCAAGATCTCCCCAACAAAATGGAGTCGCAGAAAGAAAAAACAGAACTATCCTTAACATAGCACAAAGCATGCTCAAATGCAAGAAATTGCCAAAAGAGTTTTGGGCTGAAGCTGTGGCAACAGTTGTCTACTTGTCCAACCGATCTCCAACAAGAAGTGTGTGGGGAAAGACACCGCAAGAAGCATGGAGTGGAAGAAAACCAGGCATCTCACACCTAAGAGTATTCGGAAGCATAGCTCATGTTCATGTACCGGATGAAAGAAGAACCAAGCTTGACGATAAAAGTGAAAAATTCATCTTCATCGGCTATGATGCAAGTTCAAAAGGCTACAGGCTATACAATCCAAACAATGGGAAGATCGTAATCAGCCGAGATGTCATATTTGATGAAGAAGGTGAATGGGAATTCAATTCTCCCACAGACGACTTCAACTTCTTTCCAATTGATGAAAATGAGCAAGCACCAGTTCAGCAACCAGAAGAAGTTCAACAAGAGGTTGCTTCACCACCTACTTCACCAATAACAACTACCCATGAAGATGAATCAGCTTTATCATCTTCAAGTGGTAGTCCAAATGAAAGAGTTGTGCAACGTACAAGGAGTCTTCGAGATCTATACGAAGTAACTGAACAATTAGATAATCTTACATTATTTTGTCTTTTTGCTAATTGTGAACCAGTTAACTTTCAAGAAGCTACACAAGATGAAAAATGGAGAAGTGCAATGGATGAAGAAATCAAGGCCATTGAAAAGAATGACACATGGGAACTCACTTCACTTCCAAAAGGACACAAGCCAATTGGCGTCAAATGGGTCTACAAAGTGAAGAAGAATGCAAATGGAGAGGTTGAAAGATACAAGGCGAGACTTATTGCAAAAGAATACAGTCAAAGAGCTGGCATTGATTATGATGAGGTATTTGCTCCTATTGCACGCTTAGAGACTGTTAGACTAATTATTTCTCTAGCAGCTCAAAATAGGTGGAAGATTCACCAGATGGATGTGAAATCTGCTTTTCTGAATGGAGTACTCGAAGAAGAAGTCTACATTGAACAACCGATGGGTTATGTTGTGAAAGGACATGAAAATAAAGTTCTAATGTTGAAGAAAGCTCTTTACGGATTAAAACAAGCACCAAGAGCTTGGAATAGCCGCATCGACAAATACTTCCAACAGAATGGCTGCATCAAATGTCCATATGAACATGCGCTCTACTTCAAAATAAAAAATGGAGATGTCTTAATTGTATGCCTGTATGTGGATGATTTAATCTTCACAGGAAGCAACCCCCAATATGTTTAAAGATTTCAAGAAAGAAATGGCAAAAGAGTTCGAGCTGACAGATATTGGGCTTATGGCGCACTATTTTGGCATTGAGGTTAAACAACAAGAAGATGGAATTTTCATCTCACAAGAAAGTTACACAAGGGAGATTCTGAAGAAGTTCAAAATGGAGAACTGCAAACCAATAAGCACGCCAGTAGAATGTGGAGTCAAATTGTCCGAGCATGATGAAGGAGAAAGCATGGATCCAACATACGTTAAAAGTTTAGTTGGAAGCTTACGCTATCTGACATGCACAAGACCTGATATTCTTTATGCAATTGGATTAGTTAGTCGCTACATGGAATCTCCAACAACTACTCATCTCAAAGTCGCAAAGAGAATTCTTCGCTACCTCAAAGGTACAATCAACTTTGGATTGTCCTATTCTGTTTCTAATGATCACAAGCTTGTTGGATACAGTGATAGTGATTGGAGTGGAGATTTAGATGATAGAAAAAGCACTACAGGCTTTGTATTCTTTATGGGAGATACTGCTTTCACATGGCCATCAAAGAAATAACCAATCGTCACACTCTCAACTTATGAAGCTGAGTATGTAGCTGCAACTTCAGCTGTTTGTCATGCAGTCTGGCTGAGAAACTTATTGAAGGAGCTGAACTTGATACAAGAAGAACCAATAAAGATTGGTGTTGATAACAAATCAGCAATAGCTCTGGCAAAGAATCCAGTGTTTCATGATCGATCAAAGCACATAGATACTCGATTCCATTACATTAGAGAATGCGTTGCAAGAAATAATGTACAAATCGAGTATGTTAAGTCACATGATCAAATTGATGACATCTTTACTACGCCACTAAAATTTGAAGATTTTGCAAGGATAAGGAATTTGCTTGGTCTCATAAAACAAGTTTAAGGGGGAGTGTTGAAGTATAAACTTGTTTTAAATCCAAGTTTATTCAAAACCCAAAATCCAAATGTTAAAGCCCAGCTCAAAGAACCTTCTGATATTTTTCACATGATGAATTAAATGTCAAAGGTTGGTTAGATAGTTGAAATTTGCATTACAAATGTATGGTTTTAATGGTATGTATAAGTCTAAGTTAGGTGTGTAGTAGGTGTATGATGGGTGTCGAATCCAACAAAAATAAAATTCTACTCTATAAATATTTATAGCAAAACATGAGTAGAGTTGTCTCCCAAGAGATTGATCGAATTATTAGATCTGAATTTTTCTTATGAAATAAGAGAAAGAAGAAGGGGATTTTTGTTTATGAAAATAAAATGAAAACAAATAAATCATAAAGTAGAAAATTAAAAAGAGTAAATCAGATATTAAAAACTTCTAGTCAAAGGAATATCTTGGTTATGATTCATTCAAATTGATCATTGAATACAATTAGATAAATTCTTACTTCTTCAAATAAATTGGTTATGAACACTAACAAGCTCTAGTATTCTGCTCTTCCTTAATATTAATTTAAAAGTGATAAGATCAGCTGGTAAATCTTATTTCTCAACAACCACTAAACAAGCTCTTAGGATTTAATTGAGAAATAGCATTAAGAATTAGAAAAGCTACCAATTCCAATCAATAATACACAAGCTCGATTATTTAAATTGGACCAAATAAATTCACCCACACTAAACTCAAAGATTCAATTCAATGAGTGCACAGATTTGCCACTTCGCCAAATCAAATAAACAATTACGGATTTACCAATTTGACTAGCAATATTTATTCAATCAAAATCAGACGTCAATAATCTTAATTGAACAAAATATCATTAATTATAGAAAATATTCAGATATTTGAGAAGAGAAAACAATGAAAACGAATTCTCACAATTTATTCATGAATCATACCTTAATATCCTTGACTAGAAAAGAAAATTCAGCCACTCATGGCTGTAAAACTATCAGCTAAAAATAAAGAAAACTAAAATTCAAGGTTTATTTCAAGGTTCAAGATTTTATTTCCTTCATCACAAGATCCTATTTATAGAAAAATTATACTAGGAAATTGATCATTTTCCTCAGGAACTTTTCAGAAGTCCAATTTTGCTGCCAAAAGTCGGGTAGAAGATCTGGCTAAATTGATTTCTAATAGCAGCAATTCTTGAAAAAATCTGCACTGCATAATTTCTGCGCAAGCAACCGTGGGCACGCTTAACTTTGATTTCATGTTGAAAATATAGACCTGATTGTATTCTGACTTTCAGCTTCAATTTTTGACTTCCAATTTTGATTTCTTTGATTCTCAGCTCCATTTCTTGACTTCCAATCAGCTCTAATTTTTGACTTTAAATTCCTACTTTGGTTTCTTTTTCCCATTGAGCATGAATTCCTACTAAAAGATTGAATATGATTTAAATCAAATATTTATTTTATCAAATAAGCACAAAATAGGAGTTTTTTCATGGAAAATAAATAGGAATATTTTGCTTCATCAAATTCCCCCACAATAAACCTTTGCTTGTCCTCAAGCAAATCAATTTCCACACCCCATAACCTTGCCATATTCTCCCCTTCAAAATTTCATTTCAAAACTCAACATGTCTCAAAGAAATAAATTCATAAAAAATTTCATCAGTTCAAATGATCTTTCAATGTTATCCAAAGATGCAAGACTTAACACCCTCACAAAAGATGTCACTCAAATCACTCAAGTATTTAGGCTAAGTGTTTAACAATAGAGCACTTCAAGTCACAAAAATAAAAAGGAATTACCATAGGCTTGCCATTCAATCAAATCTCCATCACTAACCATTAATTCATCCAAAAATCAAAGGGTCTTTAATTGGGTTGTAATGGGGCTAAGGTCAAAGGGATGGAAAAAGGGAAAATTTAGGTTTAAATAAGTTGAACATAATAAACAAATGCCTTTAAAGAATTTAGAAAGAATTTCTGTAATGTAAGGAACATAGAAACATAGATCATTTTATTAAAGCGGCCCAAGCAATTTTTTATTTTTTTATTTTATTTTTTATTTTTTATTTTGGGAGGAAATTAATTCCCCTATGGCTTTTGACCTTTATTCATTTTCAAAATCACTGGCCACAAATGTTTTTCTTTCTATTTTTCCTTTTTGTATCTTCCTTTTCAAAAATAAAAATATGCAGATATTCTTAAGATAATTTATCTATTAGTTCAACAAATAAAGGCTCAAAATTATGGCTTCAATAAACTTGTTCAGGCTAACAATCTGAAGGGTTATTTCCAAGAATATGGTTATAGGCTCAAAATGGTTAACTATTGGATTAAAAGGTAGTCTATCAAGAAAAGGTTTAAAACAAATGGTTATCATCCTAAATGCCCTTATCACTTTAATGAAATAAATTAGGAATGTGATCTCAAAATGAATCTCATGGCAAGTTCTAGAATTCACAATTTATATTGGACACACTCAGCAAGAAAAATAAGAACACATATGATGTATGTTCATTTAGGCTCAAAAACTCTCAACAAATATTAAGGGGTTAAAATTGGTGCTTAAATCTTGCAACTCTATCATACAAATCAGAACACTTAAATGATGCCTTAATCAAAACTTTAAAAATTAAAATTGGAGACATGAGAACCTGTACTTCCATTTTTCAAAGGAGAATAGACTTAGCCGAAGGACATTTCCATATTTTCTGCTCAAAAACACTCAAAGGGGTGCAATTAAAAACGTCAAAATAGCAGCTGGAAACAAATATCAGAATAAATAAAAGTGTAGCTGAATTTAATACAGGCATAATATCAAAAATTAGTATTCCCCTCCCCCACACCTAAACTTTACATTGTCCCCAATGTAAAGCTAGGATCAAAATACAGCAAAAAGAAAAATTAAACAAAAGTGGGGGGTAAAAATACTGCCCTGAAAAGATCTAGAGAGGGGGTTTGGGTAACCCGAAATGATCAAAAAGTGTATCCATATATTGCTCCAATCTGCCCAATCGACCATCTAATTTGTCAAGTCTAGAGGTCAGCTCACGCCACGGCTGAGATGGGCCAGCTTCATCATCTGATTCAGTTGGGCGAGCTCGCTTATTGCGCACAATCCGAGTATAAAAACCAGGGCCAGAAGGGGCTGCTCTGTATTGGCCATTGGGTAATTTCTCCACCTCTCCCATCCTGTGCAAACAATCAATGTCCAATGGACCAACTTCACAAGCAATATGCATATCAGTATTGTTGAGATCTAAAACTTCCAAACGCATAGCAATAAAAGTGACCAAAGAACCCAAACAAAGATGCCCTCTCTTCTTTTTAGCCATTGCTAACAATTGTCTACCATAAAATGCTGTAAAATTAATCCTCATCTTTGACTCCAAACAAAACAAGAAAAATAATTCTGTCTTACTCAGTTTGCTGGAGTCTTCATTAGTTCCAGAGTAATTGTAGGCAATCAACTTATGAACATACCGAAGCTCCATTTTCCTAAGATAAGTGGCCCGAGATATGCTGGAATTGTAAGGGGCTGGGTCTGTGGAAACCTCACTCCAATAGGTGGTTGGGTCCCACTCAACTGGTACATCACAGGGGCAGTCTGCATACTGTGGGCTAGCAACAAAAGATTCATCCATAAAGCCACAACGAATGTTAAACTCAGTCAAGGAAAAAGAGTAAGTGGTACCCCATAACCGAAATTTAATAACCCCTGGAGTGTCTGTGGTCAAAGTGGCATCATTATGAAACTCAAAGGTAGCTAAGAACTCTCGGGTCAGCTCATAAAAAATGGGGTAGTCATTAGAGAGAATAGGCTCCCAACCAGAATCCTCAACTAAAGTAGGATAAAAAAAGCATGGGCAAGCTATCAATAACTTTATTATCCTGACATTTGCTAGGCACAATTTTTCTATTCGTCAACACAGCATACCTAGTCTTATGTGCCTTCCTAGTAAATTTGACATTCCCGCCCATTTGTTGGTCAGAAGGAGGAAGAAAAGATTTCCCTTTCCCAAGCCTAGTTCGAGGGATAGGTGGTTCTTCCCTTTTTTTCAGCTTTCTTTTGGTTCTAGCAATAGACTTTTTCACCATGATCAAATTATACCCAACAAAATATTTGTAAAAATTGGACCCAGAGAATATAGTGCAAAATAGGGTAATGTGTGGTCTGGGCACTTATCAATCACAATATAAAATTCCACCAACAAATTCAACCCAGCAATTTTAATTTAATTTTTTCGAAATTCCTAAATTACCAAACAATCTCAACAGAATTCACATTAGCTAAAAGTCACGAAATGCCCATACTATCCAACACTTCCAACAAATCCGAATTGGTCCACAATTGAAACCCAAGAATATAACTCAATTGAAGAGTCAATCTCAATTCAAACCAAAATCAACCACAAATTAACTTAAAAATCAACTCCTAGATAACCATAGATTAACCACAAATTACTCTAAATCCACCAAATCAAAAACAAAACTAACCAAACCCATGTGGAAGCTCCGGTGGAGATGGTGATCGGTGAAATGAACGGCAGAGAAGGGGCTGCTGGTTTTCAATTTCTTGTGCGGCGAAGCAAAGTGGAGAGGAGATCGGTGAAATGAACGGCAGAGAAAGGGCTGCTGGTTTCCGTGGGCTGCTGGTTTCCGTTACTGATTGTTGGATAGGGGGCTCCTGTCGGTAGAAGAGAGATGGCGAGGAGGTGGGTCGCTGGTCGGCGCTCGGTTGACAGCGGTTGTGCAACCGTCCGGCGAGGCTTCTCCTGTGGCGGCAAGAAGAAAGAAAAGAAAAGTGGTGAGAACAGGGGATGTCAGTTTCGGTGAAGAGATGAAGAGAAGTAAACAAGTAACAAAATGTAATTAAAAGAAACCAAAGAACAAAATAGAAAAGTAAAAGTAAAAGTCAAAGACAGAGTAACTTATCATAACAAAATAAAGAGAGTAAAAACAAAATAAAACTCAAGATAAAACTCAAAGGATTTACCCTATTTTAAATCACACTAACCATTAAAACTAACCTTTTACCCAGAATTGAAGAACATCATACCAGCTTTTTTATTTTATATATATATATATTATTTTTTTTAGTGCTGAAGGTGAAAATAAAAAAAATTAAAAATTAAATAAAAATAAAGATGTTGGGTTGCCTCCCAACCAGCGCCCTTATTTTCTGTCTGAAGGCAAGATATAATGCAGCATCACTCTTCATAATTTGGAACCTCCAATTGAATGGTTTCAATATTTGTCACTTGAAATCCCTCATAAAAAGGTTTTAAACGATGCCCATTGACCTTAAACGTATTGGCAGTGCTGGGGTTTTGAATTTCTACTGCACCATGAGAAAATATATTAGTAACAATAAAAGGTTCAGTCCAACGTGACCTTAATTTTCCTGGGAAAAGCTTAAGTCTAGAATGAAACAAGAGAACTTTCTGACCAATTTGAAAATTTTTTCTAAAAATATTTTTATTATGAAAAAGTTTAATTTTCTCTTTGTAAATTCTAGAATTCTCATAAGCATCAAGTCTGAGTTCCTCAAGTTCTTGGAGTTGTAACTTCCTTTGTTCACCTGCTTCTTCCATGTTCATATTACACTGTTTTATTGCCCAGTACGCTTTATGTTCTAGTTCAACAGGAAGGTGGCAAGACTTACCAAACAAGAAGCGATATGGAGACATACCAATTGGATTTTTATATGCAGTCCTGTACGCCCATAAAGCATCTTCTAGACGTATGCTCCAATCTTTCCAAGTGGAATTGACAGTCTTTTCCAGAATAGACTTGATTTCTTTATTGGACACCTCTGCTTGACCACTTGTCTGTGGATGGTAGGCCGTCGAAATTCTGTGAGTCACACCATATTTTCTTAATAGATTTTCAAACGTACGATTGCAAAAATGAGTGCCTTTGTCACTAATGATTGCCCTCGGTACTCCATATCTGCTGAAAATATGACTCTTGACAAAACCTATGACAATCTTAGAATCGTTAGTCCTGGTGGCTTTTGCTTCCACCCATTTAGAAATGTAGTCCCCAGCTAAAAGAATGTAACAATTACCAAATGAAGATGGGAATGGACCCATGAAGTCAATTCCCCATATATCAAAAATTTCACAAGCTAAAATAGGAGTAAGAGGCATATGATCTCTATGTCCTAAATTACCAGTCCGTTGGCAATTGCTACATGATTTACAAAATAAATAGGCATCACGGAATAAAGTAGGCCAGAACAACCCACACTTCAGCACCTTACGTGCTGTACATTTTGGACCAAAATGTCCACCACATGCATAAGAATGGCAGAATGCTAGAATGGATGGAATTTCACACTCGGAAACACACATGTGAATTAATTGATCAGAACACTGTTTCCACAAATAAGGATCATCCCAAATATAATATTTAGACTCACTCTTAATTTTATCTTTTTGTGCTCTAGTCAACTCACTGGGCAATGTCCTAGTTACCAAATAATTTACTATATCAGCATACCATGTGTAGACACCGGGTCCTGAGTCCGGTATAAAATGGCAATGGTAATTTTAGATCCTTGATAATTTCCTCCAAAAAAAATAATATATGTGATAATGTATAAATATGTGTATGTGTAAAATTAATTAGTTAATATTGTTTGTTAATTAATTAGTTAATTAATTAATTAGTTAATTAGTTAATATTATTGTATTAATTAAGATGCATGTAAAATTAAAAATTAATTAGTTAATTAATTAGTTAAAATGTATAATGTTTAATTAATTAGATAAATTATATATTAAGTAGATTAATTATATTAGCGTGTTAATATGTAATGTTTAAATTAATTATGTAATTGTTTAATTAAATTAGTATGTGTGTGTATTAGTTTTAATTAAGTTAGATTAATTAAGATATGAAAATGGAGGGAAATAATTGAGTGGGAAATTACATTGATAACCTTAGCCCTAATTTGAGGGTATAAAGAGAAGGAGATGAAGGAAATTAAGAGGGGGCTCGGCAGATCAAGAGAGGAGAAAGAAAGAGCCAAAGAAAAGAGAAAGAAAAGAAAAGGAAAGGAAAAGAAAAGAAAGAGAGAAGAGAGGAGCAGACCAGGGACCAGCCAACGCAGGAAACGACGCCGGAACCAAGGGAAAGAGGAAGAAAAGAGAGAGAGAGGAGGCGAGGCCTCCGCCGGCCAGCTCCGGCCACCGATCGCCACACGCGCCCCGCCACGGTGGAGAGCAGACCCCGGCGCACCGAAAGACGGTCTCCGATCAGCCATCAGCACCGGCGTGGAGGAGATCGGCGGGGAGGAACAGAGACGACGCAAAGGAGAAAAGAGAGAGGGAGGAGGCGAGGCCTCCGCCGGCCAGCTCCGGCCACCGATCACCGCACGCGCCCCGCCACGGTGGAGAGCAGATCCCGGCGCACCGAAAGACGGTCTCCGATCAGCCATCAGCGCCGGCGTGGAGGAGATCGGCGAGGAAGAACCGCGCGGCTTCAAGGCGAGCTCCGGCCTCCTCCGGCGACATTCCGGCGCGTGACCACCGGCGTGAGACTCCCGGCGCTCCGATCTACCATCCGGTGTTGGCGGTGCCGTCAACCGTCGCTCCGGCCAATCTCCGGCGACCTAAATCCGGTAAGCCTATTTTATATTAATTTTTTTTAATATATTATTAATTAATATTAATTAATATTATTATTTATTTATTTATTATTATTATTATTATTAATATTTATTTAATTTCTGAATTATTAATATTATTATTATTATTATTATTATTATATTTATTTACTTAATTTCTATTTATTAATATTAATATTATTATTATTATTATTATTATTATTATTATTATTATTATTATTATTATTATATATTTATTTGATTTTTGTTATTATTGTTATTATTATTATTATTATTATTATTATTATTATTTAATTTCTGTTTTTATTATATTTATTTATTTAATTTCTGTTATTATTATTATTATTATCATTATAATATTATTATTATATTTATTCATTATTCTGATTTATTATTAATATTATTATTATTATTATTTATTATTATTATTATTTATATTTATTTAATATTATTATGTTAATATTATTATTATTATTATCATTGATATTATTATTATTATTGTCTAATTTGTGTTAATTTTATGTTGATGTTATTATTTAATTGATTTGTGATTATTTAATTTTATGTATTATTATTATTATCATTATTGATTATTGTTAGAATTTAGTTATTTATTTATGTATTCATTTATTTATTTATTTAGAAATATGTAATTATTATTGTATGTATTTGTGGTCTGTAATAATAAAATGATTTTCGACCGCTACTAAAAAGAACCACCACACAAATGTTTCCCGCTAAAAATAATGTTTGCTAAATAAAATTGGACCAATGTCCTATTTTACCCAATAAAATTATCACATGAAAATGGTTTTCCATAATAAACACATGCGGGGACCAAAGTCCTCAAAATAAATGAATAACCCGTTTTATGCATGTATAGTACATTTATAAATGGGAGTTGTATTCCGCTCCCAAATATTATTGTAAATTTATTTTACGCTTTAATGCTATTTTATTTTATGCTCTTGAACGAATAAATTGTGCTTTAACCAAACTTGCATTGTGTGGAGAGAGAGCGAACTAATAAATTCAAAACTCAATTGTAAACTTAATCAAGGTACGATTAAATGAGAAGTCCCGAACCCTGCTCTGGTCTTTGGGCTCAAGAGGCTAGAGGTTATCCTCCAAGACACCTCTTGTGTCACGAGACTTAGACGTTAATCCTAGGCCTCATGGCCCAATATGGATAAAATGCGCAAGTCTTAGGCTCTCCGAGGCGAGAGAAACTTTCCCAATGTTCTATTGGGTGGCGACTCCATGAAACCTCTTTGTTGCCCAACATAGACGCACTTGCGATTTATCGCAAGCTGTTGACGGACCCGCAAATGCCCCGATCGCCCTCGAGCGGGCGGTCAGAATGGGCGGCCGCGGGGACCCGGCGCGCGTCACAGTGGCGACTCCACTGGGGACGTATTTGAGACTTCGATTCGAAAGTATCTTGATTAAAATTTACAATTGAGTTTTAGTTTATAAAATTCGCTCTCTCTCAAAATTGCATTGCATATCATTAGAGCTTTAGAATACGCTAATTTGGTCCCTCTTTTAGCCCCGGTGCGTTCCCGAAGCACGACCCCATTTTCACTCAATTTGGGGAAGTGTTAAGGATAATCACCAGCCCAAGCCACGTACCTCAATGGTATATAAAATGGTGACCCGATCGGTCGTTACGCTCGTGATGAGATAGACCCGTCGTGCAGGGACCATGCTTGGGTAGTCTTAAAGTAACACCACCTTTTGACCGAAGCCCATGTAATGACAATAGAAATCTCCACTAGGTGACATGTACCATAATATCGTGCTTGCTATTTGGGCCGTCATATACTGAACAAAATCAATTGAATCAGATGATTTTCATCAAAGGCTTTCATGCCCCGATGGGCTTATCTTGATTTAATCGAATTGTTTAAATATATAATGGCCAAACATCCATACGCATGTGCTTTAAAGTAAGAGTTGTTAAGCTGCCGGTTTTTTACCGTGCACTATACGCGTCCATTGGGTTCCCTGTTAACCCTTGGATAAAGGCCACCTAGGAAAGAGACCGCACGACCCCGTGTGTGGGAGAAATAAGGTTGGAAGGATCTATCGGCTTGCATGTGGCTGTGAATGCTGCACAACATGCACATACATCACATGTCATTCATGTCAAAAAAAAAATCAATCAAAAAAAAAAAAAAACAAAAACGCATTTCATTTTATGTATATATTCTTTTGCCTGCATATTATTTTTCACATACATATACTATCACATGTATATAATTTTTTTCATGCATTGCATCGCATAATTGCAATTTATTGATTTTTTCATTCCATGCGCACAAATCACGATCATGCATTGTATATTGTCAAACACGCATCATACTAACAGTTTAAATTTTCAGCCATCATATATTCATCCAAGTGGATTAGAGGTCCCGACGGTCGATTAGTAAGGACAGACTCGCCCTTTGGATTGCTCGAATTAGTGCTTGATTGGGATCCTGAGCCATTCTCGACATCTAGTACCTCATCCTCATGATTCACAAGCACCTAATATTCCACAACCACCTGTTGATCCACGACAACCAATAGCTCATGTTGGGGGCAAGTCGAACCACCTGCTGGTGGAGAGGCTCTTTTTATTGGCAATGCTACTGTCAGCCTGTCAATGAGCATAGAGCTGCGACATTGAGCCAAGAAGAGCAAGAGTTCATAATCCCGAGGAGGATTTTGTGGAAAAAGATGAGATTGAGGACATAGCAGCCCACCAACGCTGGCCTGTTAACGGATCAATGCTAAATTCTGAGGGATTGAATTCAAGATCTTATCAACAATAAAGAAATTGCTGACCCAGAGAAGAAGGGGAAATAAAAGCTGATGACAGATGAAAAATGTTTTTGTGTACTTGTATGTTATTTCTAATGATTTCATTTTTTATGATCATGATACATTCATTCATTTTGACATTAATTCAATTAATACTACTGCATTTAATCTTGGAACTTTGAAAAATTCAAAGAAAATCTTGATGGCATCTGATATAACTCCTGAAGGGAGAGAGAGTCAGAGAGAAAATAAAAATAAGAAAGAAAAAACTAGTTGCAATTAGGAGATTGGATGAAAACTCACTAAGAGCACTAGAACCTTTCTGATTACCCGTCGAAGCGATCTCTGGATAAGACAGAACCTAGAAAATGATTTAGGCATCATTCTTTGTATAGCTCTCTAAATGACTATTTCCTACCCTTATTCTACAATCGCTTGCTAGCCCATTGAGCCTTTATGCAGGTATGCTGAATGCGTACCAATTTTGTTGTTACACACATTAAAACTATCCCCTCGCCTAAAATGATTTTGGCTTCCCCTTAGAAGAGTGGCCGCTCTAAAACTGATGGATGTGCATTTGAACAATTCTTTGGACTATTAAAGAAAAAATTGCCTTGATAAGAGCAAGTTCAGACTTTGGAAAGAGGGTTTAGTCATGCATGAAAGGCATGAGCTAAAAAAAAAAAGAAGCGAAAAGCTAAAAATCCAAAAAGAAAAAAATGAAAAATGTAAAATCCAAAAAGAAAAAATGAATGAAAGATGAAAAAAAAAAGAAGCAAAAAAAAGAGAAAAAAGAATAATGAAAAAAGAGAGCTCAAAATAGTAACCAATTGACTGGTTTCAATGATTACCCTTTTTGTTCTGATCTCAAGGAGCTAGAATGTTATCGAGTCTAAATTCAAGAATACTTTTGAGCCAAGAACGGTTCATCCATCAGTCGAGAAAATATTGCGGCCATTCTTCTCTAGCGACCTGATCTTTCTTTGGCAGCCATCTACCCAAGCCTAACATTACAACCAAAGTAAGACCTTTTGATTCTGGGTTCAGTCTTATCCAATTAGCGGAGATGACCTTCTAAAAAGGTTTGGTACGTAAGAAGAGGCCTATGGTGTTTCTTGAGCTTCAAGCGAGAAGCCACGAGTGCACTCATGCATTCGAGTTAAGTCTCGTCTCCGACGTTGCTTCTAGAATTTGCATTCAAAAGATTAAATGAGAGCAGAGAGAAAATATTCAATCATGAGAATCAAAAAGAGAGCTGATTGATAACAGAAGTTTAATGCTTTCAAGATCCATCCCGAGATTGGATGAGGTTTTGTATCTTGAGATTAATGCCAAATAATGATCATATATTATGAAATCAAATTGAAATATGTGCATTTATGCAATGGTATTGATGTAACCAGAATAGTTCATTTGATGTACAAAAGAAAAAAAAAAGAAAAAAAAAAAGAGAAAAGAAAAACAAATAAGAAAAAAAAAAGAAAAAAGAAAAATGGCCGTTAGAGATGAAAACCATAATTGGCGCTCTAAGCAAAAGTTAGGCCAAAGGATAGGGTGAAAACCTGGAGACAGGCAGTCTGTCCTAAAAAAAAAAAAAAAAAAAAAAAAAAAAAAAAAGCCGTTGGATTGGGTTGGGTCCCTTCCAGGCAAAAATAAGGCACATGGTCATGTGAAAATCCGAAAGGACGCATTTTCCGCCAAGAAAAGCTAGTGTGAAAATCCACAAGGGACGCACTACCTTAAAATAATGACTATAGGTTTCAGACGAGAACCTCATGATCCCCAAAGAGCATGAAATTCAAAGGCAATTCCAGAAAGCACTGATCTTACTGCAAATTGAAATCAAATCGGCTGTGGCCTCCAAATCCACTTAGGTGAATTTTTATACTGCATTGCTGCATACACATGCATGCTCACGAATTTTTTCTGCATATTTGCCTTTCTAAGTCTTGCAGAAAAAGAGACTCGATGCGGACACCGGCAGAACCCGAGTGACGATATCATTCTATCCATCAATCAAGACAATTAACCCAAGACTTCTCAGGGGGCAGTTATCAGAAACGTGAAGTCCTTTGAGGAGGCAAATCTCGAAGCCCTCTGAAGAGGCCGATTCCCCAAGCTCCCTAGGGAGACAAATCTCACACAATATCATGCATACAACTTCTTGTGTATATTTTGTGCATCTGATTTTGCAGAAAATATCTGAATGCCCGCTCAGAAGGGCAGTCCAGGAGGACACCCAGTCCGGAAGGACATCCATTTTAGGAGAACAACATCAGCACTTTGTAAGTCTGGAGCAGACTCGGTGCAGCTCAAGAGAGCAACCCTCCGCGTTTTGTAAGTCTGGAGCAGACTCGGCGCATCCACAACATCAGCACTTTGTAAGTCTGGAGCAGACTCGGTGCAGCTCAAGAGAGCAACCCTTGCACTTTGAATCTTGGTAGCGATTCAGTGCAAACACTTCGAATCTTGGTAGCGATTCAGTGTAGTTCGCGCTTTGTAAGTCTGGAGCAGACTCGGTGCAGCTCAAGAAAGCAACCCTCGCACTTTGAATCTTGGTAGCGATTCAGTGCAAACACTTCGAATCTTGGTAGCGATTCAGTGTAGTTCGCGCTTTGTAAGTCTGGAGCAGACTCGGTGCAACTCAAGAGAGCAACCCTCGCACTTTGAATCTTGGTAGCGATTCAGTGCAAACACTTCGAATCTTGGTAGCGATTCAGTGTAATTCGCGCTTTGTAAGTCTGGAGCAGACTCGACGCATTCACCAAAATCTCAAGTCCTCTGAGGAGGCAAATCTCAAGTCCTCTGAGGAGGCAAAATCTCAAAGTCCTCTGAGGAGGCAAATTCCCCAAGTCCTCTGAGGAGGCAAATTCTCCAAGTCCTCTGAGGAGGCAAAATCTTGAAGTCCTCTGAGGAGACAAATTCCAAAGTCCTCTGAGGAGGCAAAATCTCCAAGTCCTCTGAGGAGGCAAAATCTCAATTCCTCTGAGGAGGCAAATTCTCGAAGTCCTCTGAGTAGGCAAATTCTCCAAGCCCTCTGAGGAGGCATCTCTTTATCCAACTCTCGGCAAGAAGGCAAGGTCTCCGCCGCAGGTATGTAATCCCTTCTCTCTTCCTCTTTGAATTTTTGCTCACCTAGGTGTCTATGCACTAGCTTCTCCAAAATTGGGTGCAACTGTAGACACCGGGTCCTGAGTCCGGTATAAAATGGCAATGGTAATTTTAGATCCTTGATAATTTCCTCCAAAAAAAAATAATATATGTGATAATGTATAAATATGTGTATGTGTAAAATTAATTAGTTAATATTGTTTGTTAATTAATTAGTTAATTAATTAATTAGTTAATTAGTTAATATTATTGTATTAATTAAGATGCATGTAAAATTAAAAATTAATTAGTTAATTAATTAGTTAAAATGTATAATGTTTAATTAATTAGATAAATTATATATTAAGTAGATTAATTATATTAGTGTGTTAATATGTAATGTTTAAATTAATTATGTAATTGTTTAATTAAATTAGTATGTGTGTGTATTAGTTTTAATTAAGTTAGATTAATTAAGATATGAAAATGGAGGGAAATAATTGAGTGGGAAATTACATTGATAACCTTAGCCCTAATTTGAGGGTATAAAGAGAAGGAGATGAAGGAAATTAAGAGGGGGCTCGGCAGATCAAGAGAGGAGAAAGAAAGAGCCAAAGAAAAGAGAAAGAAAAGAAAAGGAAAGGAAAAGAAAAGAAAGAGAGAAGAGAGGAGCAGACCAGGGACCAGCCAACGCAGGAAACGACGCCGGAACCAAGGGAAAGAGGAAGAAAAGAGAGAGAGAGGAGGCGAGGCCTCCGCCGGCTAGCTCCGGCCACCGATCGCCACACGCGCCCCGCCACGGTGGAGAGCAGACCCCGGCGCACCGAAAGACGGTCTCCGATCAGCCATCAGCGCTGGCGTGGAGGAGATCGGCGGGGAGGAACAGAGACGACGCAAAGGAGAAAAGAGAGAGGGAGGAGGCGAGGCCTCCGCCGGCTAGCTCCGGCCACCGATCACCGCACGCGCCCCGCCACGGTGGAGAGCAGATCCCGGCGCACCGAAAGACGGTCTCCGATCAGCCATCAGCGCCGGCGTGGAGGAGATCGGCGAGGAAGAACCACGCGGCTTCAAGGCGAGCTCCGGCCTCCTCCGGCGACATTCCGGCGTGAGACTCCCGGCGCTCCGATCTACCATCCGGTGTTGGCGGTGCCGTCAACCGTCGCTCCGGTCAATCTCCGGCGACCTAAATCCGGTAAGCCTATTTTATATTAATTTATTTTAATATATTATTAATTAATATTAATTAATATTATTATTTATTTATTATTATTATTATTATTAATATTTATTTAATTTCTGAATTATTAATATTATTATTATTATTATTATTATTATTATTATTATTATATATTTATTTGATTTTTGTTATTATTGTTATTATTATTATTATTATTATTTAATTTCTGTTTTTATTATATTTATTTATTTAATTTCTGTTATTATTATTATTATTATCATTATAATATTATTATTATATTTATTCATTATTCTGATTTATTATTAATATTATTATTATTATTATTATTATTATTATTATTATTATTATTTATTATTATTATTATTTATATTTATTTAATATTATTATGTTAATATTATTATTATTATTATCATTGATATTATTATTATTATTGTCTAATTTGTGTTAATTTTATGTTGATGTTATTATTTAATTGATTTGTGATTATTTAATTTTATGTATTATTATTATTATCATTATTGATTATTGTTAGAATTTAGTTATTTATTTATGTATTTATTTATTTATTTATTTAGAAATATGTAATTATTATTGTATGTATTTGTGGTCTGTAATAATAAAATGATTTTCGACCGCTACTAAAAAGAACCACCACACAAATGTTTCCCGCTAAAAAGAATGTTTGCTAAATAAAATTGGACCAATGTCCTATTTTACCCAATAAAATTATCACATGAAAATGGTTTTCCATAATAAACACATGCGGGGACCAAAGTCCTCAAAATAAATGAATAACCCGTTTTATGCATGTATAGTACATTTATAAATGGGAGTTGTATTCCGCTCCCAAATATTATTGTAAATTTATTTTACGCTTTAATGCTATTTTATTTTATGCTCTTGAACGAATAAATTGTGCTTTAACCAAACTTGCATTGTGTGGAGAGAGAGCGAACTAATAAATTCAAAACTCAATTGTAAACTTAATCAAGGTACGAATAAATGAGAAGTCCCGAACCCTGCTCTGGTCTTTGGGCTCAAGAGGCTAGAGGTTATCCTCCAAGACACCTCTTGTGTCACGAGACTTAGACGTTAATCCTAGGCCTCATGGCCCAATATGGATAAAATGCGCAAGTCTTAGGCTCTCCGAGGCGAGAGAAACTTTCCCAATGTTCTATTGGGTGGCGACTCCATGAAACCTCTTTGTTGCCCAACATAGACGCACTTGCGATTTATCGCAAGCTGTTGACAGACCCACAATTGCCCGATCGCCCTCGAGCGGGCGGTCAGAATGGGCGCCTCGGGTACCCGGCGAGCGTCACACCATGGTATTGAAGATTTAATCTCAAAGAGATGTTCATATGGAAATGCATCTTGAAGTGGTTGAGGTTCCTCATTCATGATCAATCTGCTCAAGTTATCTGCCACTAAATTTTTTGTTCCTTTCTTATCACGAACCTCCAAATCAAATTCTTTTAAGAGCAATATCCATCTTATTAATCTTGGCTTGGACTCTTTTTTGGCAAGCAGGTATTTTAAAGCTGCATGATCAGAAAAAATTATGACTTTAGTACCCAATAAATATGATCTAAATTTTTCTAAAGCAAAAACTACTGCAAGTAACTCCTTTTTTGTAGTAGAGTAGTTTCTCTGAGCATTATCAAGAGTTCTTGAAGCGTAGTAAATAGCGTGTGCACTCTTGCCAATTCTTTGACCAAGTACAGCTCCAACGGCATAGTTGCTGGCATCGCACATAATTTCAAAGGGTAGTTCCCAATTTGGGGGCTGGATTATTGGTGCAAATGTCAACTTGTCTTTTAACTGCTCAAACCTATCCTTGCATTCAGTGTTAAAGTCAAATGGAGTGTCTTTTTGTAACAGCTTGCAGAGAGGCTGGGTAATCTTCGAAAAATCTTTAATAAACTTTCGGTAAAATCCTGCATGACCAAGAAAAGAGCGTACTTCCCTCACCGAAGTGGGGTAAGGTAAGCATTTAATCAGGTCAACCTTAGATTTATCAACTTCTATTCCTCGGGAAGATACTATATGTCCTAATATCAGACCTTGATCGACCATGAAATGACATTTTTCATAATTGAGCACAAGATTAGTTTCAATGCAACGGTTAAGCACTTTAGTCAAATTTTCCAAACAGCCATCAAATGAATCACCATGTACAGTAAAATCGTCCATGAACACTTCAATAATATTTTCCACATAATCTGAGAAAATACTGACCATACATCGTTGAAACGTTGCTGGGGCATTGCATAAACCAAACGGCATGCGTCGGTAAGCGAATGTTCCAAAGGGACATGTGAAGGTAGTTTTTTCCTGATCTTCTGGTGCTATAGGGATCTGATTAAAACCTGAAAATCCATCAAGACAACAATAGTGAGAATGTCCAGCCAGCCTTTCAAGCATTTGATCAATAAAAGGTAATGAAAAATGGTCTTTTCTGGTGGAGACGTTTAATTTTCTATAATCTATGCAAACTCGCCAGCCATTTTGCATTCGAATTGGAACTAACTCACCATTATCATTTTTTGTAACTGTAAAACCAGTCTTTTTAGGTACTACCTGAACTGGACTTACCCATTTGCTGTCAGAAATTGGAAAGATCATACCTGCATCAAGTAATTTAAGGATGTCCTTCTTGACTACTTCCATCATGGGGGGATTAAGTCTGCATTGAGCCTCTCTAAATGGTTTATAGTCTTCTTCTAATAGTATGCGATGCATACAAGTGGAGGGGCTGATTCCTCTTATGTCTGCGATAGTCCATCCTATGGCCTCTTTGTAATCTTTGAGAATGCGAATTAACTTCTCTTCTTCAAGGGGAGTTAATTTGTTGGAAATTATTACCGGCAATGTCTGATTTTCTCCTAGATAAACATACTTCAAATGACTTGGTAAAATCTTTAATTCCAATATAGGGGCCTGCAAAATAGATGGACAAAGTTTGTTGTGAGATACTGGTAAATCAATATAGGAAGAATTATACCTGACTGGTCGAAATGATTCCAGTTCAAAGATTGAGTCTTTCAACTCTTCTTGTATAACGAACTTTTCCTCCAAATCGTCTAATTCCTTAGGATCAAAACTCTTAGTTATTGCCAACTCCAACTCATCCTTTCCAGTCAAATCAAAAACCTGTTGTGTAAAGGAGTCAATTGTATCAATTCCATAAACACAATCAATGTCAGAAGGATACCTCATAGCAGCATAAATATCAAATTTTATTTTCTCTCCATCAAACTCCATGGATAACGTTCCCTCTGCAACATCTATCTTTGTTCTGGCTATTTTCAAAAAAGGTCTTCCTAACAAAATAGGAACTGATTTTGAGGAACGTTCTTCCTCCATATCTAACACATAAAAATCAGCCGAAAATACTAGCTTGTCAACCTGCACTAAAATATCTTCCCAAATTCCTTCCGGGTAAACAATGGACCTGTCTGCTAACTGAATAATAACATTAGTTCCTTTAAGTGGTCCCATATTTAAAGAATGATAAATAGAGCTAGGCATGACATTTATGGATGCTCCTAAGTCTATCAATGATTTTTCAAATTTTGAGTTACCTATTGTACAAGGAATGGTGAACATACCTGGGTCTTTGCACTTAGGAGGTAGTTTCTTTTGAAAGACAGCAGATACATTTTCTCCCATGTGAATTTTTTCATCCCCCTTCAACTTCCTTTTGTTGGTGCATTTTTCTTTAAGGAACTTTGCATACCTTGGCACTTATTTAATGGCATTAAGAAGAGGAATGTTGATCTCTATTTTTTTGAAACATATCAAAAATTTCTTTTTCTTGTTGTTCCTTCTTTGATTTGGCTAGTCTACTCGGGAAGGGAGGTGGTATGATCAAAGGTGTTTTAATTTGAGATGTTTCTGAGGTATTTGGTGGAGGCAGCTCCATCTCTTTCTCTATGTCATCTTCACCTACGAATTTTATGACCCTTTTTGCTGGTTCTTTTAATTCTTTTCCACTTCTTAACGTCATGGCACTCACATTCTGTTTAGGATTGACTTCGGGTTGAGATGGCAAGCGGCCAGAATTTTGGTTCTCTAATTTGCCCACTGTGGTAGCAAGTTGGCTCATCTGATTTTTCAAATTCAACATGCTAGCCTTGGTCTCCTGTTGAAATTGTTGCATGTTAGTAGCTAAAGCTGCAACTATATTATCCAAAGACATACATGGTTTTGATGGTGGAGGGGCATCAGATTTAAATCCTTGGAATTCCTGTGGAGGTGGAGCAGGGGATGGTTGTTTCGGTTGATATCCATACTGATGGTAGTTGTTAGGTCTTGATCCATAGCTCAGATTTGGGTGGTCTCTCCATCCAGGATTGTAGGTAGCAGAAAAGGGATCGTATTTCCTTTGGTATTGCTGTCCTTGGTGTCCTTGTATGGCATTTAAATGTTCTTCATCTTGAAGAGTTGGACACATATCCGTAGGATGATCAGAATTTGAACAAATGCCACACGACTTCACTTGTTGTTGATTTCCCACCATAAATTTCTGCATAAAAGAAGTTAAATTGTCATGTCTTTGTTCAATGGAATTTATATTTACCTCATTAACCCTCTTAATTGGATGATCTTGTCTAGAGCCAAATTGCTGAGAATTAGCAGCTACTTTGGTAATTAATTCCTTAGCTTGATTGAGAGTTTTGTCTACCAAAGCTCCACCACTTGCAGCATCAATCATGTTGCGATCTGACAACAATAATCCTTCATAAAAATATTGTATTAAAAGCTGGTCTGAAATTTGGTGGTGAGAGCAGCTTGCCCACAATTGATTGAACCTCTCCCAATATTCATAGAGAGTTTCTCCAATTTGTTGACGAATTCCACAAATCTCTTTTCTAATGGATGTGGCTCGAGAAGCAGGAAAAATTTTTCTAAGAATTGCCTTTATAATTCATTCCATGTCGTTATTGATCCAGGTGGAAGATAATACAGCCAATCTTTAGCTTTTTCTGTCAAAGAAAAAGGAAAGGCTCGCATTTTGATTTGGTCAACTGTTACTCCTTGTGGTTTCATGCTGGAACATACCACATGGAATTCCTTGAGATGTTTATGAGGGTCTTCTCCTGCAAGGCCACAAAAAGTGGGTAATAAGTGGATCAAACCAGATTTTAATTCAAAATTTACCTCTACATTAGGGAGCTCAATGCACAAGGGCTGTTGGATGACATCCGGATTAGCCATTCTTCTCAAAGTTTGTTCTGGTTCAGCCATGATTTCAGGTTCTTTGAAAAATTATGATAAATCAACAATTGTCTCTATTTGTGATGAACCGGAAGAGGAAGCTTTTTGTTGTTTAGTTGTCTTTCTCAATCTTCGGGCTGTCTTCTCTATTTCTGAATCAAAATTTAATTCACTTCCACGAGAAGTACGAGTCATAAAGAAATTGCAAAATAAAGGAAAATAAAATTCAGATCAATAATAACACCAATCCTCGGCAACGGCACCAAAATTTGATGGGTGTCGAATCCAACAAAAATAAAATTCTACTCTATAAATATTTATAGCAAGGCATGAGTAGAGTTGTCTCCCAAGAGATTGATCGAATTATTAGATCTGAATTTTTCTTATGAAATAAGAGAAAGAAGAAGGGGATTTTTGTTTATGAAAATAAAATGAAAACAAATAAATCATAAAGTAGAAAATTAAAAAGAGTAAATCAGATATTAAAAACTTCTAGTCAAAGGAATATCTTGGTTATGATTCATTCAAATTGATCATTGAATACAATTAGATAAATTCTTACTTCTTCAAATAAATTAGTTATGAACACTAACAAGCTCTAGTATTCTTCTCTTCCTTAATATTAATTTAAAAGTGATAAAATCAGCTGGTAAATCTTATTTCTCAACAACCACTAAACAAGCTCTTAGGATTTAATTGAGAAATAACATTAAAAATTAGAAAAGCTACCAATTCCAATCAATAATACACAAGCTCGATTATTTAAATTGGACCAAATAAATTCACCCACACTAAACCCAAAGATTCAATTCAATGAGTGCACAGATTTGCCACTTCGCCAAATCAAATAAACAATTACGGATTTACCAATTTGACTAGCAATATTTATTCAATCAAAATCAGACGTCAATAATCTTAATTGAACAAAATATCATTATGTAGACACCGGGTCCTGAGGCAGCCCAGACCGAAATTACCCAATGATGAAAATGGTACCTGTTTACGGGCAAAAAGCAGATGAAAGTGACGGTTTCCTCGAAAAAATATTTTTCCGTTTCTTTTAGTCAAAAATATTTTTTTTCCTTTAAAAAAAAAACTTTAAAAAAAATAATAATAATAAAAATAAAAAATTATTTGAAAAATATTTTTGGGCTAGGTGGTGTTCTCTAATGTGAGATGGGGGCCTCACGTTAGTGAGACCCATCCCACTAACGTGAGGCCCAACCTCACTTTAGTGAGGAAGTTCACGTGTGCCTCTCCTCTCCAGCACCTCTTCTTCCTGATTTTCAGGGATTTTGGTTTGAAAATCTGAGTTTATGCATGGATTTGGTAAGAAAATGGTTGATCCTGTCTTTTGACAAATAAAAAAAAGAAGTTAAAAAAAAGGAACAAAAAGAGAGAAAAACCGGAACAAAAAAAAAAAAAACACAGAAAAAAGGGGGAGAAGAGGGAGCTGGAAAAGATTCCGGGGATTGGTTTTGAGAGCAAAAAGGAAAGGAGATTGTGAGTATTTTGGAGTTCTATTGTCTTGTTTTCTCAAACGTGATTTCCATCAAAAACATTATTGCAATTTTCTGTTTTAGACTTCCATTCTAAGAAAATCAAAGAGGAAATTAGAAACTGCATTTGCTGATCAAAGACTAAAAATCTGAGGGTAAATACTGGGCTCATCTCTTCCCTTTTCTTATTTTTACTTTCTTTATCTCTCTCGTTTTTATCTGTTTCCTTCTCCTTTGTACATATTGTACATATATTTATGGTTTGAACTTTTGATTTCTTTAAGTGTATGTTTTATGTTGTTTGTCATCAGGTGTGAGTTCTATATGTGTGTAATGATTAGTTAAATGTGTTTATAATTACATTTTGCTGGTATATCATCTTGTTGTTTGGTCTGTTATAGAGCTCTGTTTGCCCCTGTTTCTCTTCCACCTGGTTTCATTTTCCAGTTCTTCGTGTTCGTGTGTGTGCCTCTCCCATCCGAGTCGAGTCCCTGTTGTCCGAGTCGTGTCGTTCCATCCGAGTCGTGTGCCTTTCCCTTTGCCATCTTCCTCTGCTCGTTCTGTCCGTGTCGTGTTGCTTCGTCCGAGTCATGTCATTCTATCTGAGACGTGCACCTGGTTTCCTTTTCCCATTTCTTCACGTTTTAATCTCTTATATTTACAATTCCATTTCCGATTTCCATCTTTTTGGCCACTCTTTGTCCTTTAGTTTAGCTCCCCACGTGATTCCTTAATTTGCTTATTTTAAGTTTACATCTTTTATGGCCATTTTGTCCCCACGTGATTGCATTTTAGTTTTCATTTCATATAGCTACTTTGTCCTCATTTGTTTTACTATTTTATTTTACTTCAATTTATTATTATTATTCATCTAGCTTAATTATACTTATCATTTCATACTAATAGATTTTGAATGTTATTATTGTTGTTACTTTATTAAGATATGTCTTAGTATTGTTATTTATCTCTTTTTTATTATTATTATTATTATCAAAATTTAATTATTGTTGTTATATTATTGTTATATTATTTATCAAGATTCAATTATTTTTAATTGGTTTATTTAATTAGTTGTTTATACTTAATTTGTTTAATTGATTATTATTTGATGGATTTATTAATTGCTTTAATCATTTATTTTATCCAACTAATTTTATTTAATTAATTAATTTATTTGTTCATGTTAATTACTTAATTTATTTCACTAACATTTTATTTCCTTTTTATGGTCTCGAAATTATTTATTTTTGCGAGTTGCATTCATGCTCGGGACGGAGAACCGGATAATAGAAGACCATCCAAATTTAGAGTTTGCATTTTAAATTTCGTATTTTCTTTTATTATATTTTTTTATGTGTTGTATGTAAAATATATGTTTTAATTGTTCGCGCTATAGAAAATCACCCTTTTTATACAATTAATAATTTGGGATTTTTATTAATAAAATGGGACCAATGTCCTAATTTTCCGTTCAAAATAAAATGTCACTTCAAAATAATTTTTTTAATTATGCACGAGAGGACCAATGTCCTCATCCTTAATAAATACCCCGTTTTATGTATGATTTATATTTTATTTACAATGGGGGTTGTATTCCGCCCTTAGTTTTATTGTAATTTATTTTTATCTTTATTTTTATATTTATTTATCGTTTTATATGTGATTGATATGCGCTTTAATAAACTGCATTAATTGTGTGAGATGAAAAATGAAATTTTATAATTTAAAAACTCATTTATAATTAACCAAGGCACCAATAAGTGTGAAGTTCCGGACACCATCTCTGGTTTAGACCGATAAGAGGTTAAACTTTCTCAATTTCGTGTAAATTGGGTGGCGACTCCAAAATGACTCAAAAGTGCCTGAAGGTGTTATGGCGATGAATGGTCCTTTTCAATGTTCTATTGTGAAAGGAGGTGCCGAAAATATCTCATAACACCTAAGATCGGAAAAGACGCGAACCAATCCCTCGAATCCTAAAAACGGATTCCCGAAGAGGGCCTTACTGGTTCCGGCGCGCGTCACAGTGGCGACTCCGCTGGGGACTGTTTGTGACTTTGCTCTGAAAATGTTTTAGTTAAAATGTATAATTAGGTTTTTAAAACTAAAATTTCATCTCTCATCTAAATTGCATTGCATCCATGCTAGAGCCTTAGAATTATGCTAGTTTGGTCCCTCTTTTAACCTCGGTGCGTTCCTGAAGCACAACCTTACGTTCACTCAATGTGGGGAAGTGTTAAGGATAATCACCAGTTCAAGTCTCGTACCATCTTGGTATATCAAATGGAGACCCAATTGGTCGTTACACTCGATCCGTTGGCAGGGACCATGCTTGGGTAGCCTTAAAGTATCATCACCCTTGACCAAAGCTCATGTAATGGCAATAGATACTTCCCCTAGGTTACATGTACCTTAATACAATGCTTGTTATATGGGCCCTTGTATATCAAACCAATTCAAACATATTAATCGGGCACTCATCAAAGGCTTTCATGCCCCGGTGGGCTCATTTTAATCTGTTTGAAAGGTCCAAATATATAATGGCCAAAATTCATGTGCATGTGCTTTAAATTAAGAGTGTTATGCTGCCGATTTTCCACCGCGCACCATACGCGCCCATTGGGTTCCCCGTTGATCCATGGGTCAAGCCCACCTAGGAAGAGACTATTTGACCTCGTGTGCGGGAGTTATAAGGTTGGAAGGATCTATCTACTTGCTTGTATGTGGTTGTAAATGCAGCATAGCTCACGATCATGCATTGTACATATCATCCATGCATTATGCTAACAATTTAAAATTTTCAGCCATCATAGATTCATCTAAGTGGATTAGAGGTCCTGACGGTCGACTAGTGAGTACGGACTCGCCCTTCGAATTGCTAGAACTAGTGCCTTTTTGGGATTCTGAGTCATTCTCAACAAGCAGTGAATTATCTTCCATGGCAGAATTACCACAAGGGACTAGTGCTTTGACGGTGCAAGACCTAGATAAGAGGCTTGGGGAATTTGAAAGGAAAATGTTGGCCATGATGGAAAGTATCGCAGCTCAAATGGCACCAAATGCTAGACAACCACCTGTGGCCTCTACTGTTGGACAAGTCGAATCGCCTATTAGGGAAGAGGCTCCTATGACAGTCGCTACCATGCAACAACCAACCATTGAGCCCGCAGCAATACCTATTGAACAGAAAAGAACCCTTGACCTGAAGGATGATCTCATAGAGGAGGAAGGGGATGAGCAAGTAATTCCTCGAGCTGTCATGAATGAAATCCCCAAGGGAAAGGAAGAAACAATAAAGGAGATAGAAGGGGGGTTTGAGAAGTTTGAATCCCAGACAATGACCACTATGGAGAATTTGGCCGCCGTTGTGGTGCCACCTGCCGAAAAACAGCTTATTGCTCCTATTATGTTATAGAAAGAGCATGACCCAACTGAGGGATCACACCTACCACCAACTGGACCCGGAGGGGAGTCACCCGCTGCCATATCACTTGAGCGAAAAGGCGAGGGGCATGTTTCAGAAAATGTGCTTCTGGCAATGATGCGGGGCTTAAAGAGAAAGATAGATGTCCTCGAAGAGGAAATTTTAAAGTCTAAACTCGCAATTGCTCGGGCTGCTCGGGAGAAAGTCTTTATAGACTTAAAGAAGGGAGGTCAACCGCATAGGTGTGACATTTGTGCCAGCACACAAGGGACAGAGGAAGCATCAACGATTAGAATAGTTCAGGAGGGTTGTTCCGACGTGGACGGATCTTTTCCTCAAGTTGGGGAGGGGGACTTACGCTCCTGGTTAGCCAACCCAGCCAGAAGTCGAAGGTATAGGAGATGTCGTCGACACGCTAGATATCTGAGGAGTGATGGCCAAACCTCGAAAGATCAAGAACAGGATTCTATTATCGGCAAGCGACTGGTAGTCCTGGAAGGAGGGGGCAATATCATTGGAGGTGATAATCAGGAAAGTTCAAGTCTTGGCAATAACAATGTAAGAGATATTGAAGCCACCTAATTTTTAAATATTGGAACTGCTCGAGATTGCTATACCATCTGGGATAAGTCTTTATCTGAGCACCTTTTTCATTTTATCGATAAGGGAAAGCTACAACCGAAGCCTGCAAAACCAGCCAGAAGCATAGGGCACCCTAGTCACCGAGGAGATCTGTATTGTGCCTACCATCGGCATACTGGGCATGAGACTGATAAGTGCCGAATTCTGAAAAAGCTTATTCAGGGTCTCATTGATGAGGAGTTGAGAAGTGGGGAGTATGCTTCTCGGGGATGATGATAGACTGTCGACTACAGCGTCCGTGTTGGCAAGAAAGGAGGATGCTAGCTATTTAGATGTCTCTTTTTATTTTTGAACTATCTAATGATGAAATGGAATGAATGTTTTTGTGTTTTTATTTCTCTGTGTGATATTTCTCATGATTTCACTATGCATAATCATGGCATATTTATATTTGACATTGATTCAACTAATGCTATTCCATTTGATCTCGACACTTTGGAGAATCCAAAGAAAAATCTTGATAGCATCTGTTATGACTCTTGAAGAGAGATTAAAAATTTGAGAGAATAAAAAAATAATAATAATAAAAAGTCTTTGCCTGGACCTATAAAGACATGCCAGAAGATGATTATGAAGCCACCAAATAAGCTATGCCAACATATCCTGATCATGGACCGGTGGCGCAAAAACTCAGAAGACTCAAGTTAAAATAGGCAAAAATGGTTGAAAGGGGAGATCCACAAGCAGGAGTGGGGGCAAGCTTCGTTCAAATCCCATTGATCTACACATACCTGCACCTTGTCACTCCGTTTGGCTACTGAAAAGAACCAAAAAATTGATTCACAAGTTATCTACCCAGTTCACTAGTGTAAAGGATATGCAGTACAAGAGGTGAGCTGATGACATACAGTTGAGATGCTAGATGGAAAAGGCCAAGAAGATTATGAAGGAGACCCATGCAGGGGGTTACAATCGAAAATCCCTACAAATGTCACGCTTTATTCCTCGATGCATGGGGTGAAAGCACTACCTATTGAAGCACTCAAATCTTAAAGGGCATTCATGGAAACAAGGCTACGGCAGCCAAACACGTCAAACGATAATAGGGCAGTCATAGAAACAATTTTGCAGCAGTTAAGCCCGTCAGACTAAAACAGATTGTGAGATTACTTTTGCAATCAGACCCATCAGGAAACACTTTGCTTAATCATTCAGGAAAAAAGTCAGAAAGCACCTACTGAAAAGGGTGAGATTTGGTCTTCAAGCAAATAGTACCAAGTGTCTTAGACGGATGAAGTAAACCCAGGCCAACGTATGAAGACCCATTTGTTCTTGAAAAGTTATTATCCAAGAGAGCAGCATTCCAACAGACAGTAAGGGAAGCAAGTTCAAAGTACCAGTCAGTATCAACAGACCCAAGAAGGTCCATGGCTAAAGACTAAGAATCAAAAGAAGAGAATAAATGCCCCGCGGGTCGAAAACTGAAAAAAGGCGGCCTTGCTAAAATTGGGCGCCTCGTCAGGGTGAAAACCGAAAAAAGGCACTCTGAGCAAAAACTAGAGGCTTGAGAGAAAATATCCAATCAAGAAAACCCGAGAGGGCTGATTGGAAACAGGAGTTTTGATGCTTTCAAGATCTACCCTGAGATTAGATGTAATTTTGCATTCTGAATCTGTGTTGAATGGTGATCATGCATGGGAAAATCATACTGAAATGTCCACAATTTTGTTTAAAATTATAAAGCAAAAGCAGTTTTAACTCATCATTTCCTAGTTCTTTTATAAAAAGAAAAATATCATTCATTACTGAATGTGTGAAATCTAATTGGCTATACTTTGCTTTCGCTCGGGTGTAATCTCTGATCCGCAGTATGGCAATTTTTTGAAAGCAGCTATGTCTAGGGGCTGTGGTACTCAGAGGTGCAGGCCGAAGATACGATAATGGGGAGGCCCTGACAATAGCTCCAATTTTCCAAATAGTCAGGCAAAAAAGAAAAAAAAAACAAAAACAAAAAAGAGAAAAAAGGCCGTTAGAGATGAAAACCGTGACAGGCACTCTAAGCAAAAATTAGGCCAAAAGGCAGGGTGAAAACCTGGAAACAGGCAGTTTGTCCTAAAAAAAAATAATAATAATAAGCAAAAGCCGCTGGATTGGGTTGGGTCCATTCCAGGCAAAAAAAAAAAAAATAAGGCACGGGGTTATGTGAAAATCCAATAAGGACGCATCTCCCGCTAAGAAAAGCTAGCGTGAAAATCCACGAGGGACGCACTACCTGCAAACAATGACTACAGGTGTCATAAGAGAACCTCATAATCCCTCAGAGGCATGAAACTCATAAGCAATTCCAGAGGACACCGATCCTACTGCTAATTACGACCAAATCAGCTGTCGCCTCCAAAATCCACTTAGACGAATTCTCGTCCTGCATTCCTGCATACATATGCATCTCACGTGCATACTCACCACTTTTCCTGCATATTTTGCCTTTTAAGTCTTGCAGAAAGAAAGAATCAAATGCCAACACCGACGAAAGGCAAGTGATAACATCAATCCGAACAAGCAATCAAAACAACATCGATCCAGACGCCAGTTCAATCATCAAATCCAAGCGTCAATCAAAGCCCTCTCAAGAGGCAAATCACTAAAGTCCTCTGAAGAGGTAATTCTCAAATCATCCCAAGACCTCTCAGGGGGCAACTATCCGAAGACCTCTTAGGGGGCGATCAACCAATCCACCAAAGACCTCTCAGGGGGCAACCAACCCAAGACCTCTCAGGGGGCACCACTTCAAATCTCAGAAGGGTTAGCACGATGGCGGCACTACCATTCCACGGAAGGTTAGCACGATCACGGCACTACCACTTCAAATCTCAAAAGGGTTAGCACGATGGCGGCACTACCATTCTACGGAAGGTTAGCACGACCACGGCACTACCACTTCAAAAGGGTTAGCACGATGGCGGCACTACCATTCCACGGAAAGTTAGCACGACCACGGCACTACCACTTCCAAAGGGTTAGCACGATGGTGGCACTACCATTCCACGGAAGGTTAGCACGATCACGGCACTACCACTTCAAATCTCAGAAGGGTTAGCACGATGGCGGCACTACCACTTCAAAACTCAGAAGGGTTAGCACGATGGCGGCACTACCACTCTATGGAGGGTTAGCACGACCACGGCACTACCACTTCGAATCACAGAAGGGTTAGCACGATGGCGGCACTACCATTCTACGGAAGGTTAGCACGACCACGGCACTACCATTTTGAATTACATAAGGGTTAGCACGATGGCGGCACTACCATTCTACGGAAGGTTAGCACGACCACGGCACTACCACTTCATCATATCAGAAGGGTTAGCACGATGGCGGCACTACCATTCTAGGGAAGGTTAGCACGACCACGGCACTACCACTTAAAAACTCAGAAGGACTACTCTAAGGAGAGTTAGCACGATCACGGCACTACCGCTTCAACTAAAAACAACACGCCGACAATATGGCAATAACCACCACAACAACATCACCTAGGGCAAGAAGACAGCTGCCTCAGGTACGTGTCTCTTTTATTTTTCTTTGAGTTTTGGCTCACTTAGGCACCCAGACACTAAGTTTCCCAAAACTGGGGGCAACTGTAGACATCGGGTCCTGAGGCAGCTCAGACCGAAGTTACCCAATGATGAAAATGGTACCCGTTTACGGGCAAAAGGCAGATGAAAATGACGGTTTCCTCGAAAAAATATTTTTTCGTTTCTTTTAGTCAAAAATATTTTTCTTCCTTTAAAAAAAAAAACTTTAAAAAAAATAATAATAATAAAAATAAAAAATTATTTGAAAAATATTTTTGGGTTAGGTGGTGTTCTCTAATGTGAGATGGGGGCCTCACGTTAGTGAGACCCATCCCACTAATGTGAGGCCCAACCTCACTTTAGTGAGGAAGTTCACGTGTGCCTCTCCTCTCCAGCACCTCTTCTTCCTGATTTTCAGGGATTTTGGTTTGAAAATCTGAGTTTATGCATGGATTTGGTAAGAAAATGGTTGATCCTGTCTTTTGACAAATAAAAAAAAGAAGTTAAAAAAAAGGAACAAAAAGAGAGAAAAAACGGAACAAAAAAAAAACACAGAAAAAAGGGGGAGAAGAGGGAGCTGGAAAAGATTCCGGGGATTGGTTTTGAGAGCAAAAAGGAAAGGAGATTGTGAGTATTTTGGAGTTCTATTGTCTTGTTTTCTCAAACGTGATTTCCATCAAAAACATTATTGCAATTTTCTGTTTTAGACTTCCATTCTAAGAAAATCAAAGAGGAAATTAGAAACTGCATTTGCTGATCAAAGACTAAAAATCTGAGGGTAAATACTGGGCTCATCTCTTCCCTTTTCTTATTTTTACTTTCTTTATCTCTCTCGTTTTTATCTGTTTCCTTCTCCTTTGTACATATTGTACATATATTTATGGTTTGAACTTTTGATTTCTTTAAGTGTATGTTTTATGTTGTTTGTCATCAGGTGTGAGTTCTATATGTGTGTAATGATTAGTTAAATGTGTTTATAATTACATTTTGCTGGTATATCATCTTGTTGTTTGGTCTGTTATAGAGCTCTGTTTGCCCCTGTTTCTCTTCCACCTGGTTTCATTTTCCAGTTCTTCGTGTTCGTGTGTGTGCCTCTCCCATCCGAGTCGAGTCCCTGTTGTCCGAGTCGTGTCGTTCCATCCGAGTCGTGTGCCTTTCCCTTTGCCATCTTCCTCTGCTCATTCTGTCCGTGTCGTGTTGCTTCGTCCGAGTCATGTCATTCTATCCGAGACGTGCACCTGGTTTCCTTTTCCCATTTCTTCACGTTTTAATCTCTTATATTTACAATTCCATTTCCGATTTCCATCTTTTTGGCCACTCTTTGTCCTTTAGTTTAGCTCCCCACGTGATTCCTTAATTTGCTTATTTTAAGTTTACATCTTTTATGGCCATTTTGTCCCCACGTGATTGCATTTTAGTTTTCATTTCATATAGCTACTTTGTCCTCATTTGTTTTACTATTTTATTTTACTTCAATTTATTATTATTATTCATCTAGCTTAATTATACTCACTACAAGAAAAACAACATTTCCCGACGGAAATTACCGACGGAAAATGTGTAATTTCCGTCGGGAAATGTGAATGCCGACGGAAAATGATTCCGTCGGCATAAAATCCGTAGGGAAATTTTCCGACGGAAATTGCGTTTCCGTCGGTAATTTTACCGACGAAAATTGCTTCCGTCGGTAATTTTACCGACGGAAATTGCTTTTCCGTCGGTAATTTTAAAGAAAATTTGAAAATTAATTTTTTTGTATTTTATTTTTATGTAAAATATAACCTGTTAAAACTAATTGGAAAATAATGAAAAAAATCATAATAATATAATATCTAAATTTCAATATCCAATAATATTGGAATTTAATAATTGTGCTAATTATAAAGTTAGTAATTAGTTAACAACATAATATCCATGTATGTGTAATACAAAATGAGAACTAAACTGGCGGCGGCGGCGGCGTACGATCAGACTGATGCGATGACGAGGCAAACATACCCTTCAAATTTGCCATCTCAGTGCGTAGGTCAGATAAATTTGCCATCTCATTGCGTAACTCAGATATGTAGTCCAGAGATTGTTGCAATCGAACCTCTGAGTCTTGCCATCGAGTCTGTGACTGTTGCAATTCCGATCTCAGCTCACTTACAGTATTCTGAAGTTCAAGTACTTCTCTGTATGACCGTCTATTAGATGCGGCAGTACTTGAACCTGAGGAATGCGAGTAACAAGATTTGGCCAAAGAACCTAAGCCAAATACCCGTCCTCGCTGGTCTCTACCACCAGCCACTTCATAATAGATCTGATTCGCATCAACATGATCAGAAGTCTGTGAGCGTTGCTGAATTGCATCTTCAACTTGTTCCTGTCATAGGACAAGTGTTTTACAATAAGTAACGATTAATAATAACTAATCTTTAAAATTTGTATAATATAGTAATGTGGACATACATGTAAAATCCTTGACCGGGAATTGACGAACGTTTGACCATCATGCTTGTTTGTGTGGGTGTGTAAGAATACCTCAGCGTAGGTAGCCGGTCGACCCATCGATGCTCCCTGCAAAAATAAAAAGAATTAAAGGCGAACTATAATTTATTGACTATTCCTATAAGTTTTTACTAAAATTTTGGCAGAATTTCCCCTATATTTGGAGCATACCTCCTGTATACAAAGATAAAAAAACACTTCAAAATTTCGACATTCAGCTACCATCCAACATTCCACAACAATGCAAACTCCTCACACAAGTAATATTCCCATCCTCCTCTATGGTAATGAGATATATTTTAGAAATTGTAACCATTAATTACAGTGATAACAGTAATATTTTGTAAAACTTACTAGTCTATCTGCATGTTCCCGATGTGACATCGACCCTCCAGTGTGCGAGCATGAACTGAGTCCATCAGGTCCTTCCCGTCTATTACTAGAATTCCGCTCTGAAATGGAAATGGCTTCAGGGGTCGCCCAATACTGTTTCCAATGTCCCCATAAATCTTCGGTCATGTAGCGAGGTCGGACACCACCATCCTTTATCAAGCAAACTAAATCTCTGTAACGTGCCCGCGCACGAGTCTCCCACACAGAATACATGACCTCGTCAAGCGCCGAGTTCCAATAACATTTTTTCTTATAAGGCAGACAAAAAAAAAAAACAAATTGTTAGCAAGAGTAAAATATAATTCGGTATGTAACATACAATATCATAAATGTTTTACCTTGAATTCTTCGAAATATAAACTTTTTATTTCCTCTGACAAATTCTTCCAGGCAAATCCATCATATTCAATTCTGTTTTTGAAAGAAGTTGTCATTATGCGTGAGCACTTTCCTGAAGGATTCAATCTAAAATATAACAATGTGAATAATGTTAGTACAAGTAATAACTGTCATTTAAATCATAATGAATGAAATATTATTCACTTACTCCTCAGCTGTGATATTGATGTACATTCTTCCATCAACTCCAATTGAGCCAGGCGTAGGCTCTTCCGCATCTTCTATTCCTGACCCCTGAGGTGGCATAGATTCAGGGTGTGCTATAGGAGTGGAATCCGTGGAAGGAATGGTAGATGGCGCAACGGGTGGGATGGTCGGTGATGCGGCAGCCTGAGTGCTGGCATTGAGCCCATGCGATGAGGATCCTCCATCACCAGTACTGTCATCGCCGTCATGCAACCTCAGACGCGGAGGAATCGCCGTTCTCTTCTTTCGCTTAAACATTTTTGAACCTGTCATTACAATGAAAATGCATATTGTCAGATAATAGAAAATAATTGCATTGTAATAAGCATATTAAATTAATATCCAAGTCAGTGCAATATTAATTGGTCTCACATGATAAGCAAGTAGTAGTTAAACAAATTATTCGCTATCGTCACTAAGCTGTAAATCGTCATTCAAATCATCCTCATTTTTCGATGTATAAGATGAAAATTCTGGCTCGTCATCAGATCCATCGCCAACCAAAGTTTCTTCATCATCCTCACCATCAATGTCAACAAATTCATTGTGCGCATAGTTCAATGGTTCGTTATCTTCAAAATTCAGAGAGTTGTTGATTTCATGAACTTCCGATTCTTCCTCCTGAAATGCATCATTATTTTCATAACGTTCACTTTGTCCGGCGCCTTTCCTTTCATAAATGCCTCTTGGTTTTACTTTGCACGCATGCAACCATTCCGATCTGTCTCGCTTTACGCTTGGATAAGAGACATAATATACCTGTCCCACTTGCATTGCCAACACAAATGGTTCAAAGTTCCTCAATCTTCTACGCTGGTTGACTTCAACTAAATTGTATCTGCTATGTATTTTTGTTCCCACGTTAATAGTTGGATCATACCATTCGCACTTGAATAATACACAACGTTTTATTGGCAGCGCGGGGTACTCGACTTCAATTATATCAACAATTTGCCCATAATAATCCATCAACTCTCCTTGAATGCAAACCCCACTGTTTACCGTTTCCTTGTTATGACCATGACTCTGTGTATGAAATTTATATCCATTTACGAAATAAACCGGAAATGATTTAACATATCGCAAAGGTCCTTTTGCAAGATCAATGATGTACTTGTTGTCAATTGCATTTGTCGATGCCTACATATTCCAATAAGCAAACATCACTTAATTCATATATTTCATATATATTGTATGTATGGAAATATATGGTCAAAATCACAACTTACATATGTCTTGAACCAATGATGAAAGTGCTTTTCGACTTCCTTATTCACCTCATTTTCATCTTTTTCAGGCATTAGATCCCGTATCCATTCCTCAAATAATCTAAAATGCCAAAATCAATTTATATATTACACTCTTGACATAGTAAAACAAATGAATATTTGTGGGTATATATTAAACTTACCTCACATAAGGACGAACTTTCTCGCAATTCAATAGAATATAACTATGGGCCGCTATTAATTCATTCTCTACTAGCATTTTCCTTATTGAACGGCCATGTAAACGCCCAGGATATGTAAAAATGGATAAGTTTCTGTCCTGATTACTTGATTCCCCGCCATCATCATTACGTGGTACTTTCCGCTGTCTCGTGTGTATATGAGGCTCAAAATAATGCGAACAAAAAGTACTTGCTTCTTCGACCAAATAAGCATTACATATTGAACCTTCAACTCTAGCTTTATTTTTTACGTTTTTCTTCAAGTGAAACAAATACCTACATGATATATTTTAATGCCATTAATTAGCATACAAAGGTATAATATAATTGCAATTAAAGGTCATAGATAGTTACCGCTCAAATGGATACATCCAACGATATTGAACCGGACCAGCGAGTTTCGCCTCATGTGCTAAATGCACGGGGAGATGCTCCATACAATCGAAAAAACTTGGAGGAAAAATTGCTTCGAGTTTGCACAGGATTACTGGAATTTCTATTTCCAATCTAGCCATATCTGCTGCATTTATCTCGCATGACGTCAATGTTCGGAAGAACATACTTAGCTCTGTTATAGCTTCCCAAACTTTTGTCGGCAATAACTCTCGAAATGCTATTGGGAGTAGCCTCTGCATAAAAACGTGACAATCATGACTTTTCATACCGAATAATTTGTACTTTCTCATGTCGACGCACCTTGCCAAATTGGAGACGTAACCATCTGGAAACTTTAATCCTTTTAGCCAATCACACAAGACTTCCTTATGTTTTTTGTCCAAAGTGTAGCATGCTTTGGGATATTTTCCGGTTAAGTAATCTTTGTCTAACTCAGGCCTTCTACATAACAACTTTAAATCGGATCGGGATTTAGCATTGTCCTTGGTCTTCCCTTCTATATTCATAATGGTGTTGAATACATTATCAAAAATATTCTTTTCTATGTGCATCACATCCAGATTATGCCGTAATAAATTAGTCTTCCAATACGGCAAATCCCAAAAAATGCTTCTTTTTCTCCAGCCAAAATTTTTGTTGATTCTTCCATTAACTTCATCAGCATCAAGTTCTGTTACCTTCAGTAAACCCAACTCATCAATTTCTTGTAAAATTTGCTCACTGCTTTTCACCACCGGTGGACTAGCAAGTACAACTCTATTCTTAATAAATTTGTTCTTGTTCCGTCGGAACGGGTGGTCAGATGGAAGGAATTTCCTGTGGTTATCAAACCAAGAAGTTTTGCAACCATGCTGAAAATAAAACGCATCTGAATCATCGCCACAGTAAGGACATGCTAATTTTCCAGCCGTGCTCCAACCGGACAACATAGCATAGGCGGGAAAGTCACTGACCGTCCACATTAAAGCTGCTTTCATCATGAAATTCTGTTTAAGTGATGCATCATATGTTTCAACACCGACATCCCAAAGCTGTTGTAACTCATAAATCAACGGCTGCAAGTATACATCAATTTTGTGCTTCGGATTTTTAGGTCCTGGAATAATGACTGTCAAAAACATATATGCCTCATTCATGCACATCCACGGAGGCAAATTATAAGGAGTCATTATGACTGGCCATGAGGAATATTGTTGCCCTGATTGACCAAAAGGTTGAAACCCGTCAGTGCTCAAACACAGCCGAACATTTCTAGATTCAGCAGCAAAATCAGGATGGATGTTATTAAAATGTTTCCATGCAACTGCATCTGATGGATGGCTCATTATTCCACCTGTACTTTCGTGCTCATCATGCCATCTCATATGAGGTGCAGTAACTTCCACTACAAAAAAAAGGTGAATTAGCGACGGCCATTTCCGTCGCTAAAATGACATTTTCCGTCGCTAATTTCCTTTAGCGACGCCGCGACTAACTGTCGCTATTGAGGCCGTCGCAAGAGATTTGCGACTAAAACATATAACCGTCGCTAAAAATAGCGACGACAAATTTAGTCGCTAAAAATAAATTTTCCGTCGCTAAATAACCCCTAAAATTAGTCGCCATAAGTTTTAAAAAATTTTTAGCGACGGAAAAACCGTCGCTATTCCGTCGCTAAAAATATTATATTTTCTACATTATTTTCAATTTAATTTTTTATTATAATTTTCAATTTATTATTATTATTATTATTATTATTATTATTATTATTATTACTACATCCAAAATTTAATTTAATTTATGTAAATAATAATTATACAATTTTCGAGACTGAAAATGGACATCAGCAAAATGTGGCAATTTATTTTTAAAATAAAGACTTATTCATTACATATCAATTAGACAATTACAGTATTCAAATTGTAATCTTTCAAGCACATAATTTCATCCTAAAACTAAAACTACTTACTGACCATAACTTTTTACTTTGACCACAGGCCACAAAACGTTCTCAGAAACATTAAGACAATATGAGCATATAACAATTGAATATTAAGATCACATAACATAATTATATCCATGCCAGAATAAAGAAACATTTCAAAAGCTTAATGAGAACCATGCTGCTAGCATTCGCCGTGGACTGCAGAAGAGCTCCCAAAATAATAGTAGGGCAAACAGTTACAACATCAAGCCCTCTTTATTTTGCATACTCAAAAGCCGCACTCTCTGCTGCCATCTTGGAGAGACAATACAACTCTAAGACAAGCAAAGAAATATGGATTATAGTGTCGTCTAATAGTAATTAACAAGACAGTACCATAGCAAAATGTACAACCAGTAAAAAGAAATCACATTAGTTGTTCTGCAATATTCCTTATCAAACCAACAGCTCTCATCCATAACTTTACTTTTGGGCCAATTTGGAATCGTGGTCACCACAGCTCCAGAGAAAAGGAGATGCCAAATTAAAAATGCAAAAGGATTAAAAGATGTGGGTACATCTGAATGCAAAAGCCTTAATAATACAAACTCAATCCCCAAATAATGTAATTAAGATTTAAATACAAAATCTCCTATTAAGGAAAAACTAATTATGCCATTCCATCACACTTCTTGAGAGCATATATGACACAAGTTAAATACATTAACCCCACTACATGCAAAAAACGAAAATGTTATGGGACATATTTTCAAAAGGGTAAACTCCATGTACCATACGGAATCAAAGTGGATAACATGTTAAGGACACTTAACTTACTCAAATCAATGTCTAAGTTAAAAGAAAGAAAAAAAGGTTAGAAGAGCAAAACCAACTCCTTTTTATTTCAACAGTCTAATGATTGCAGAGCACAAGCAAAAAAGAAAAAACTAGGAAATCTAATAAGTGGGTGGAGGCCATGGCCATAAATATGATTGAAACCTGCTTCTAATATCCAATCTGAAAACCCAACAAAACCCCACCTTCATTAACAGTATGCAAATTAATTAATGATTTAGGAGATAACCACACCATTTTTACAGAGATTCTTGATCTGGGTACCATCAAATCTTATAGAATCAAGAAATTAATAACATATAATCTGCTGGTGCGGTAACATCTCTCTAACAGAAACAGAAAACTAATACACAAACGTCACAAATTCATCAACTGATTTCACAAAAGTAATCAAAGAGATGATCGAAAACTCACCGATATGAATAAACCTTTCTTCGATAAATATTTCTTTAGCAAGCCTCCAAATCAAAACCTAGAATCCAAACACCCACAATCAAATTAATAACCAAGAAGCCACAAGATGAGAACGCGCCTTAAAGAAGCAGAAGAGATGACTTAGGGAGAGATATACAGGGCTGAAGTTTCGATCGACAAAGAACGCGAAGAGGGCGATTATAACTCAGTTTTAGGTAATTATTCACTCAAAATTTCAATTAACTCAAAGAAAAATTGAACTACTAAATTTTCCCCAAATCCCGAAATCCCTAAGTGCCAATTTCTTTAATTTTTTCTCAAATTTCTATAATAATCAATCAATTAAATGGAGATTTGGAGCTTACCTTTGGTCTAATGGTGAAAAATGGCAGTAAGGGGGCGGAAATTAGATTGTGTGCCGGGAAAGGAGGACCTGTGGTGTGCTACTCCTCGCGCCATGGAGAAGGTGGAGGAAGAAGAAGGAAGCGACGGAGTTGGGGCTGCTGGAAGCGGGCGACGGCGGGAGGATGGATGACGGCAGTGAAGGGCGGCGAGGACACGATGAAGGGAGGAATGAGGAAGAAGAAAAATAGAAAGGAAGAGAAGTGGAGGTCGATCTCCACTGTAACGCATAGTTAAGGAAAAGCAAGGTCACCCCTAAAACGACGTAGTTTTGGGGGGATTCAATTTTTTTAATATTTTTAGCGACGAAATAATCCGTCTCTATTCCGTCGCTAATTAAAATATATTTAGCGACAACATAAGTTAGTCGCTAAATATGTCGCAAATGAATGTACTCCCAATTTAGCGACTGATATTTCCGTCGCTATTTTAGCGACTGATATTTTCGTCGCTAAATTAGTCGCAAAAAAATGCGCCATGAGTTCCCGCCAAAATGTAGCGACGGTTTATTTTTTCCGTCGCTATTTAGTCGCTAAAATTGCCATAAACTGAAAAAAATCAATTTTAGCGACTAAATATAAAAATAGTCGCTAATTAGCGACGAAAATATTTCCGTCGCTAATTTTAGTCGCTAATTTGCATTTTTTTTGTAGTGTTCGGATGCATATATTCTTTGAAGCCTGGGAGTCAACGGAAAATAATACATACGTTTCCAAGGTACCAATTTATGCTGATTACTGCCACTTTTAGATTTGTACCTAGGTTGACCACAAAATTTGCACTCTTGTAAATTGACGTCATCCCTCCAAAAAAACATACATCCCAACCGGCAACATTCGATTTTCTCAACAGGCAAACCTAAACCACTGATTAGTTTCTTCACATTGTACAGATTAGGAACCATTTTATGCTCAGGAGGCAATGATTCATTGTACCAAGCAAGAATTTGGTCAAAACCTCGATCCGAAATATGTTGCTCGGATTTTATATTCAATATCCGAGCTACAGAAGATAACTGAGTCATGTTATCGCAGCCTGACCATAACTCCTGATCTGCTGAATTTAGCAAATCGTAAAATTTGGTTGCATTTTCGTTCGGTTCTTCCATCATTGCTGTACTTTCTCTAAAATCATGGCCCACTGCATCGTAAACCATTTGGACGTATGGATTATCATTCACCCCTACATCATCGGCACCAAATTCCCCACCTCTTTCAAATTCACCCTCAATTGTTGACATGTTACCCACGTTTCCCATCGAGGTACTGCAAATTGATGGTTCTCCGTGTCGTGTCCACTCAAAATAATTTTGAACAAATCCCTTTTTTAACAGGTGAAAATATACTTCATCAACAGGAAGATAACTAAGGTGTTGGCACTTTTTGCATGGACATCTTATTTTAGCCCCGTCCATATGTGCAGGTTGAGAACTGGCGTATGCAATAAACGACTGAACCCCTTCCACATATTCTGGATTAATGTAACCATCCCTTGTTTTTCGTCTGTACATCCAAGATCTATCTACGCTACTCATAATTAATTCCAAAACTGTTACATGAACAAGGAGTCATTTAAACAATAATTATACGGATTATTATGCTATTAACAAAAAACAAAAAAAATTATCATATTACAGTCAATAACCTAGATAATAATACTAATTAGAAAAATAACTTTACAAGATTATTATACTCAACAACCAATATTATAATAATGATAAAAGTAATAATAATATTAATTTTTTAATTATATCAAATTATAATGAGTTTTGTTCACAGAATAAAAATGAGTATAAATCAATTTATAGATTTTAATTATATTTCCGAATCCAAAATTCGACCAAAAAAGGAAAATTATTATTATTATTATTGAAAATACCATTAATCAGTTTTTATTTTTAAGGAAATGAAAATTAATTAAAAAAAAGGAGCTTAATGCATATGCATGAGGAAGGGATAGCTTTGATATGAACTCTTATCCAATTAAAGAAGGATATGATGATATATAGTTGAGCATAATTAGGGTTTGAATAAATAATTAATGTCTCATCTCTCAAAAGATACAAAACAAATCAATTCTCTCTCTCTTTTTCAAGCTTAGTGCCAATTTATGATTGATCTAAAACCCTACCTGATCCACAAATTGACCTCCATCCAAAGATGGAATGGAATCACCATTCCAAATATTTACCTTATTTAGTATTTAATCCGTACTATTTATTAATAAATATGGGCTACTGAATTAAAAATATATATATATTTTTTTATTTTTCATCTAACGATCCATATATATTAATTACATTTAGTATGTAAAAAAATTAAAAATATTTTTGGTAAACCATATGCAAATATTAATGTACTCTAAATTTATAAAATCAATAGGTATGTATAAATGATTAAAATTCCTATCCAGATGAACTAGTAGATATAGTTTGTTGTTATTTTTTATATTTTATTTTAGGAAAAGTTATACTTTGTTGTTTAACAAGACATAACTGCCAATTTCTTTAATTTGATAACATACAAATTTTTGGCATTTCAACAAACTTTCTTAATTTGCTATATAATTTCCCATTTGAACTTAAATTATGTGTTCAAACATTCAAATTAATATATGGATTAAATTTTATACTAACATTTTGTCTTTCTTTGATTAAATTAATAATTGAGATTTGATTCAAATTAATAACATTTTAATGGAAGACAAGACCCTAATTTTGTGGGTGTTTTAGCATGCTTAAGGCATCATTATCATTTTTATGGTCCATCACCTTCCTTAATGCATAGCTCTACAAATGATTACTATCAATTATTTATGTTCATGTTTTTTCATTGGTTTATTATCTTTTGCACATGTAGTTTGATCATGTCACTTACCTGTGACTCGAATTCCAAATTTTGACATTGATAATTTCTTGGATTTATGCAATTTTTCCATAAGCAAAAGATTGAATTTAGTGTTAATTTTAATTACATGGGATTTATTTGAGGTCAATTTAGTGTTAATTAATTTAGAAACATATATAATATATATATTAATATTAATTCACAAGGCAAAACAAGTTGATAATTTTATATTGATCATATATATATATATTAATATTAATATTAATTCACAAAGCAAGCCCTTCCAATTAGTATTTCTAGGAACTGAAGCCGAATTAGAAGCACACCCTCGATTTCAATCATCCCTAATATTATATATATAGTGTTTCTTGTTGAACGAAATTATTGCATGCTATATATAGGGTGAAGTTAATTACTTTAGGTTTCTAACTTTCTTAAATTGAAATTCTAGATTATTTATGTTTATTCTAAAAATGGACAGAATTGAATAATTTTGACCTATTTTGAGTTGTCTGAAATCTAAATACTTGAAGAAATATCCTTTCAAGATGTTTGAAAATCACATTTTATTAGTCATCATGCTATGATACACCTAAATTCTGGATTTTAATATCACACCCTAAATTCTGTATATATGCTTTGAGTTTTCCATTACTGATATAAAATGGAAGGGCAAGATTCCATTTTAATTGCTTTTAGATTTTAATTGATTGAGGATTGAGAGAGATTATGGCCAAGATTATTGTAGAATATACAATTCCTATACCGGAATCTTTGAACTATATATATATATATATATCTAATTAATTAAAGAAAATCATTAATTTCAGGATATAGTACTATATATGATTTTATCACTTAATTAAGAAGATATTTTAATTTTAATTTTTTTTACACTTTTTAACAATTAGAACATAAATTCAATTAATTGTTGGTGTAATTAAAAATAATATATATTTATTCAACAATACTTAACTAACATAAATAAATTAATAATAATAACAATCATATTAACAATAATAATAATATAATCAACTCAACAATAATAATAATAATATTATTAGTAATAATAATATTAATAATAATTAATATTAATAAGCAAAATAAAATTATTAATATTATTATTATTATCTGAATTTAATAATAATAATAATAATAATAATAATAATAATAATACTTTTAACTAAAAAAAAAAAAATTAAAGGGAGAGATCGGGACCTGTCGACGCTGGAGGAGAGGAGGAGGAGGAGTGGAGGAGAGGAGGAGGCGGCGGAGGAGTAGAGGCGGACCGGCAAGCAGGCTGATCGGAGTGGAGGACGCCGGCGGCACGCGGAGGGAGGGAATTAGAAGGGGAAGATCGGAGCGGGAAGAGGGAAGGAAGGGGAGAGAGGGAAGGAAGGGGAGAGCGGAGGAGGAGGGGAGCTAGGGGACCGGCGATGGACGGCAGGGGCGCGGTGGCCGGCGGCGTGAGGGCAGGGGGTCAGAGAGAGGGAGCAGAGAGAGAGGGAGGTGAGAGGGAGGAGAGATAGGGGAGAGGGAGGGGATCGGGTAATTAAAAACTGAAACTTTAATTTTAGCGACGGAAGATTGTTTTCCGTCGCTAATATTACCGACGGAAGAGATAAACCGTCGGTAATTTTAGCGACGGAATTACTTCACCGTCGCTAAATAAAACTTAAATTTTTTCTTTTCTTTTTAGCGACGGTAAATGTTACCGTCGCTATTTTTAGCGACGGTATATTATAACCGTCGCTAATTTTGCGACGGTTCTCTTAAACCGTCGCTATTTTTAGCGACGTTTTAGTTTTCCGTCACTAAATAGTGTCGCAGAATTTGGAGGGAATAGTGGGCGCCATAATTAGCGACGGATTGAAATTTTCGTCGCTAATTAGCGGCGGCTTAATATAACCGTCGGCATGTAGCGACGGAAATCATTTTCCGTCGCTAAATAGCGGCGGAAGTAACATTCCGCCGCTATTTAGCGACGGAAAATTCTCCGTCGCTATTTTTCCGTCGCTATTCTTCTCTTTTCTTGTGATAAATCAACAATTGTCTCTATTTGTGATGAACCGGAAGAGGAAGTTTTTTGTTGTTTAGTTGTCTTTCTCAATCTTCGGGCTGTCTTCTCTATTTCTGAATCAAAATTTAATTCACTTCCACGAGAAGTACGAGTCATAAAGAAATTGCAAAATAAAGGAAAATAAAATTCAGATCAATAATAACACCAATCCTCGGCAACGGCGCCAAAATTTGATGGGTGTCGAATCCAACAAAAATAAAATTCTACTCTATAAATATTTATAGCAAGGCATGAGTAGAGTTGTCTCCCAAGAGATTGATCGAATTATTAGATCTGAATTTTTCTTATGAAATAAGAGAAAGAAGAAGGGGATTTTTGTTTATGAAAATAAAATGAAAACAAATAAATCATAAAGTAGAAAATTAAAAAGAGTAAATCAGATATTAAAAACTTCTAGTCAAAGGAATATCTTGGTTATGATTCATTCAAATTGATCATTGAATACAATTAGATAAATTCTTACTTCTTCAAATAAATTAGTTATGAACACTAACAACCTCTAGTATTCTTCTCTTCCTTAATATTAATTTAAAAGTGATAAAATCAGCTGGTAAATCTTATTTCTCAACAACCACTAAACAAGCTTTTAGGATTTAATTGAGAAATAGCAATAAAAATTAGAAAAGCTACCAATTCCAATCAATAATACACAAGCTCGATTATTTAAATTGGACCAAATAAATTCACCCACACTAAACCCAAAGATTCAATTCAATGAGTGCACAGATTTGCCACTTCACCAAATCAAATAAACAATTACGGATTTACCAATTTGACTAGCAATATTTATTCAATCAAAATCAGACGTCAATAATCTCAATTGAACAAAATATCATTATGTAGACACCGGGTCCTGAGGCAGCCCAGACCGAAATTACCCAATGATGAAAATGGTACCCGTTTACGGGCAAAAAGCAGATGAAAGTGACGGTTTCCTCGAAAAAATATTTTTCCGTTTCTTTTAGTCAAAAATATTTTTTTTCCTTTAAAAAAAAAAACTTTAAAAAAAATAATAATAATAAAAATAAAAAATTATTTGAAAAATATTTTTGGGTTAGGTGGTGTTCTCTAATGTGAGATGGGGGCCTCACGTTAGTGAGACCCATCCCACTAACGTGAGGCCCAACCTCACTTTAGTGAGGAAGTTCACGTGTGCCTCTTCTCTCCAGCACTTCTTCTTCCTGATTTTCAGGGATTTTGGTTTGAAAATCTGAGTTTATGCATGGATTTGGTAAGAAAATGGTTGATCCTGTCTTTTGACAAATAAAAAAAAGAAGTTAAAAAAAAGGAACAAAAAGAGAGAAAAACCGGAACAAAAAAAAAAACACAGAAAAAAGGGGGAGAAGAGGGAGCTGGAAAAGATTCCGGGGATTGGTTTTGAGAGCAAAAAGGAAAGGAGATTGTGAGTATTTTGGAGTTCTATTGTCTTGTTTTCTCAAACGTGATTTCCATCAAAAACATTATTGCAATTTTCTGTTTTAGACTTCCATTCTAAGAAAATCAAAGAGGAAATTAGAAACTGCATTTGCTGATCAAAGACTAAAAATCTGAGGGTAAATACTGGGCTCATCTCTTCCCTTTTCTTATTTTTACTTTCTTTATCTCTCTCGTTTTTATCTGTTTCCTTCTCCTTTGTACATATTGTACATATATTTATGGTTTGAACTTTTGATTTCTTTAAGTGTATGTTTTATGTTGTTTGTCATCAGGTGTGAGTTCTATATGTGTGTAATGATTAGTTAAATGTGTTTATAATTACATTTTGCTGGTATATCATCTTGTTGTTTGGTCTGTTATAGAGCTCTGTTTGCCCCTGTTTCTCTTCCACCTGGTTTCATTTTCCAGTTCTTCGTGTTCGTGTGTGTGCCTCTCCCATCCGAGTCGAGTCCCTGTTGTCCGAGTCGTGTCGTTCCATCCGAGTCGTGTGCCTTTCCCTTTGCCATCTTCCTCTGCTCGTTCTGTCCGTGTCGTGTTGCTTCGTCCGAGTCATGTCATTCTATCCGAGACGTGCACCTGGTTTCCTTTTCCCATTTCTTCACGTTTTAATCTCTTATATTTACAATTCCATTTCCGATTTCCATCTTTTTGGCCACTCTTTGTCCTTTAGTTTAGCTCCCCACGTGATTCCTTAATTTGCTTATTTTAAGTTTACATCTTTTATGGCCATTTTGTCCCCACGTGATTGCATTTTAGTTTTCATTTCATATAGCTACTTTGTCCTCATTTGTTTTACTATTTTATTTTACTTCAATTTATTATTATTATTCATCTAGCTTAATTATACTTATCATTTCATACTAATAGATTTTGAATGTTATTATTGTTGTTACTTTATTAAGATATGTCTTAGTATTGTTATTTATCTCTTTTTTATTATTATTATTATTATTATTATTATTATTATTATTATTATTATTATTATCAAAATTTAATTATTGTTGTTATATTATTGTTATATTATTTATCAAGATTCAATTATTTTTAATTGGTTTATTTAATTAGTCGTTTATACTTAATTTGTTTAATTGATTATTATTTGATGGATTTATTAATTGCTTTAATCATTTATTTTATCCAACTAATTTTATTTAATTAATTAATTTATTTGTTCATGTTAATTACTTAATTTATTTCACTAACATTTTATTTCCTTTTTATGGTCTCGAAATTATTTATTTTTGCGAGTTGCATTCATGCTCGGGACGGAGAACCGGATAATAGAAGACCATCCAAATTTAGAGTTTGCATTTTAAATTTCGTATTTTCTTTTATTATATTTTTTTATGTGTTGTATGTAAAATATATGTTTTAATTGTTCGCGCTATAGAAAATCACCCTTTTTATACAATTAATAATTTGGGATTTTTATTAATAAAATGGGACCAATGTCCTAATTTTCCGTCCAAAATAAAATGTCACTTCAAAATAATTTTTTTAATTATGCACGAGAGGACCAATGTCCTCATCCTTAATAAATACCCCGTTTTATGTATGATTTATATTTTATTTACAATGGGGGTTGTATTCCGCCCTTAGTTTTATTGTAATTTATTTTTATCTTTATTTTTATATTTATTTATCGTTTTATATGTGATTGATATGCGCTTTAATAAACTGCATTAATTGTGTGAGATGAAAAATGAAATTTTATAATTTAAAAACTCATTTATAATTAACCAAGGCACCAATAAGTGTGAAGTTCCGGATACCATCTCTGGTTTAGACCGATAAGATGTTAAACTTTATCAATTTCGTGTAAATTGGGTGGCGACTCCAAAATAACTCAAAAGTGCCTGAAGGTGTTATGGCGATGAATGGTCCTTTTCAATATTCTATTGTGAAAGGAGGTGCCGAAAATATCTCATAACACCTAAGATCGGAAAAGACGCGAACCAATCCCTCGAATCCTAAAAGCGGATTCCCGAAGAGGGCCTTGCTGGTTCCGGCGCGCGTCACACATTAATTATAGAAAATATTCAGATATTTGAGAAGAGAAAACAATGAAAACGAATTCTCACAATTTATTCATGAATCATACCTTAATATCCTTGACTAGAAAAGAAAATTCAGCCACTCATGGCTGTAAAACTATCAGCTAAAAATAAAGAAAACTAAAATTCAAGGTTTATTTCAAGGTTCAAGATTTTATTTCCTTCATCACAAGATCCTATTTATAGAAAAATTATACTAGGAAATTGATCATTTTCCTCAGGAACTTTTCAGAAGTCCAATTTTGCTGCCAAAAGTCGGGTAGAAGATCTGGCTAAATTGATTTCCAATAGCAGCAATTCTTGAAAAAAATCTGCACTGTATAATTTCTGTGCAAGCAACCGTGGGCACGCTTAACTTTGATTTCATGTTGAAAATATAGACCTGATTGTATTCTGACTTTCAGCTTCAATTTTTGACTTCCAATTTTGATTTCTTTGATTCTCAGCTCCATTTCATGACTTCCAATCAGCTCTAATTTTTGACTTTAAATTCCTACTTTGGTTTCTTCTTCCCATTGAGCATGAATTCCTACTAAAAGATTGAATAGGATTTAAATCAAATATTTATTTTATCAAATAAGCACAAAATATGAGTTTTTTTCATGGAAAATAAATAGGAATATTTTGCTTCATCAGTGTATTTATGTGGTTTGTATTACTCCTATGTTAGTATAAATACCCCCTCCCTCTCTGCAATGTATTAGATAGAAAGAAAGAAGAAAATCAAGTAATAAAAGTTTGAGAGAATTGCAGAAATTGTTCTTGAGGTTTTTAAGTTTTTTTTTTTACTTCGATTTTGATATTTATTCTTTTCCAACAATTATTGCATATTTGTGGAGAAGCAGAAGCCGCGAACAGCCATTTGGAGTATTTGAAGTTTTAGCTTTAAGTTACCATGAAATGCCTTATCAGTTGAAGCCTTGCTTCCTTCACATAGCCCATTTCCTTGAAGATTATGAGATATCTATATAAAAATTGATTAGAATGTGGATTGCTAAGGGATTCATATCGGTGCTGATAATGAGGAAATGGGGGAGTAAAGTATGGAAGATGTAGCTCAGAGTTACTTGGAGGAGTTGGTAGAAAGATGTGTGATTCATTTAGTGGAAAGAGGTTCAACTGGAAGGATTAGAACTTGTCAAATGCATGATCTTATGCGAGATCTATGTCTGTCAAAGGCAAAGCAAGAAAATTTCCTTGAGATTTTCTATCAATTGCACAGAAATGACCATCCATTCTATTCTCTTCCTTCGTTTATGATTAGTGAAACAAGATCAATCTTGGTATGATTTTGGATGGAGATCTTAGGAGATTTATCGCCTCGCGATACAAGAGGAATTCCTGCTTAAGATCTCTTTTGTATTTCCATGAAAGAGCATGCCATCTAGAAAACTGGGGATCAATAAAATTAGTTTTGATCATTTTCAGTTGCTCAGGGGTCTTAGATATTTCAGGAATTCTGTACGGATATCTTCATCTTTATAAGCTACAAATAGAAGGGCGGATAGAGAAGCTACCAGTATGGCATCAATTTTCTTCGAACCTCGCCAAGTTGAACCTGCAGGGATCTAGACTTAAGAAAGACCCGATGGTGACACTAGAGAAGCTGCCCAACTTACGAATTCTCCATTTACAAATGAATTCATTCCTAGGCACAGTAATGGTACTCTCAGACAGAGTTTTCCCTCAACTGAAGTCTCTGTTACTTTCTGACCTGCCCAATCTAGAAGATTGGGAAGTGGAAGAAGGAGCTTTATCCAATCTCTGGCATTTAGAGATTTCAAACTGCACATCCATGAAGATGGTGTTGGAAAAGAATAAATATCAAAATCGAAGTAAAAAAAACTTTAAAACACTCAAGAACAATTTCTGCAATTCTCTCAAACTTTTATTACTTGATTTTCTTCTTTCTTTCTATATCATACATTGCAGAGAGGGAGGGCATATTTATACTAATATAGAATTAATACAAACCACATAAATACACCTACTACACACCTAACTTAGACTTATACATATCATAAAAACCATACATTTGTAATGCAAATTTCAATTATCTAACCAACCTTTGACATTTAATTCATCATGTGAAAAATATCAGAAGGTTCTTTGAGCTGGGCTTCAATATTTGGATTTTGGGTTTTAAACAAACTGGATATTTAAAACAAGTTTATACTTCAACACTCCCCCTTAAACTTGTTTTATGAGACCAAGCAAATTCCTTATCCTTGCAAAATCTTCAAATTTCAGTGGCGATGTCAGCAATTTGATCATGTGACTTAACATACTCGATTTGTACATCATTTCTTGCAATGCATTCTCTAATGTAATGGAATCGAGTATCTATGTGCTTTGATCGATCATGAAACACTGGATTCTTTTCCAGAGCAATTGTTGATTTGTTATCAACACCAATCTTTGTTGGTTCTTCTTGTATCAAGTTCAGCTCCTTCAATAAGTTTCTCAGCCAGACTGCATGACAAACAGCTGAAGTTGCAGCTACATACTCAGCTTCACAAGTTGAGAGTGTGACGATTGGTTGTTTCTTTGATAGCCATGTGAAAGCAGTATCTCCCATAAAGAATACAAAGCCTGTAGTGCTTTTTCTATCATCTAAATCTCCACTCCAATCACTGTCACTGTATCCAACAAGCTTGTGATAATTAGAAATAGAATAGGACAATCCAAAGTTGATTGTACCTTTGAGGTAGCGAAGAATTCTCTTTGCGACTTTGAGATGAGTGGTTGTTGGAGATTCCATGTAGCGGCTAACCAATCCAACTGCATAAAGAATATCGGGCCTTGTGCATGTCAGATAGCATAAGCTTCCAACTAAACTTTTAAAGTATGTTGGATCCACGCTTTCTCCTTCATCATGCTTGGACAATTTGACTCCACATTCTACTGGCGTGCTTATTGGTTTGCAGTTCTCCATTTTGAACTTCTTCAGAATCTCCCTTGTGTAACTTTCTTGTGAGATGAAAATTCCATCTTCTTGTTGTTTAACCTCAATGCTAAGATAGTACGCCATAAGCCCAATATCTGTCATCTCGAACTCTTTTGCCATTTCTTTCTTGAAATCTTTAAACATATTCGGGTTGCTTCCTGTGAAGATTAAATCATCCACATACAGGCATACAATTAAGACATCTCCTTCTTTGATTTTGAAGTAGAGCGCATGTTCATATGGACATTTGATGAAGCCATTCTGTTGGAAGTATTTGTCGATGCGGCTGTTCCAAGCTCTTGGTGCTTGTTTTAATCCGTAAAGAGCTTTCTTCAACATTAAAACTTTATTTTCATGTCCTTTCACGACATAACCCATCGGTTGTTCAATGTAGACTTCTTCTTCGAGTACTCCATTCAAAAAAGCAGACTTCACATCCATCTGGTGAATCTTCCACCTATTTTGAGCTGCTAGAGAAATAATTAGTCTAACAGTCTCTAAGCGTGCAACAGGAGCAAATACCTCATCATAGTCAATGCCAGCTCTTTGACTGTATCCTTTTGCAACAAGTCTCGCCTTGTATCTTTCAACCTCTCCATTTGCATTCTTCTTCACTTTGTAGACCCATTTGACACCAATTGGCTTGTGTCCTTTTGGAAGTGAAGTAAGTACCCATGTGTCATTCTTTTCAATGGCTTTGATTTCTTCATCCATTGTATTTCTCCATTTTTCATCTTACGTGGCTTCTTGAAAGTTAACTGGTTCACAATTAGCAAAAAGACAAAATAATGTAAGATTATCTAATTGTTCAGTTACTTCGTATAGATCTCGAAGACTCCTTATACGTTGCACAACTCCTTCATTTGGACTACCACTTGAAGATGATAAAGCTGATTCATCTTCATGGGTAGTTGTTATTGGTGAAGTAGGTGGTGAAGCAACCTCTTGCTGAACTTCTTCTGGTTGCTGAACTGGTGCTTGCTCATTTTCATCAATTGGAAAGAAGTTGAAGTCATCTGTGGGAGAATTGAATTCCCATTCACCTTCTTCATCAAATATGACATCTCGGCTGATTACGATCTTCCCATTGTTTGGATTGTATAGCCTGTAGCCTTTTGAACTTGCATCATAGCCGATGAAGATGAATTTTTCACTTTTATCGTCAAGCTTGGTTCTTCTTTCATCCGGTACATGAACATGAGCTATACTTCCGAATACTCTTAGGTGTGAGATGCCTGGTTTTCTTCCACTCCATGCTTCTTGCGGTGTCTTTCCCCACACACTTCTTGTTGGAGATCAGTTGGACAAGTAGACAGCTGTTGCTACAGCTTTAGCCCAAAACTCTTTTGGCAATTTCTTGCATTTGAGCATGCTTCGTGCTATGTCAAGGATAGTTTTGTTTTTTCTTTCTGCGACTCCATTTTGTTGGGGGGATCTTGGGACTGTCAATGGTCTTCGAATTCCATTTGCTTCACAGAATTCTTGAAACTCTTTAGAAGTGAATTCTCCTCCTCGATCAGATCTCATTGCTTTAATCTTTTAGCCACTTTCATTTTCCACTGTAGCTTTAAATTTCTTGAATACTTCAAAAACTTCTGATTTCTGCTTCAAAAAATACCCAGGTTTTTCTTAAAAATCATCAATAAAGAGAAGGAAATAATTACTTTTACCAAATGAACTTGGGCTGATCGGTCCACAAACATATGTATGTATAAGCTCCAGTAGCTTTTTCGCTCTTGATTCTGACAGCTTTGGAAATGATTTTCTGAATTGCTTCCCAAGTAGACAACCTTCACAAAGTTGATCAGGATGATTAATGCTTGGCAGTCCCCTCACCATCTTCTTTTTGGACAGCAGCTCCAATCCTCCAAAATTGAGATGCCCAAATCGAAGATGCCATAACCATGATGCGTCCTTGTAGCAAGCTTTCAAACATTTTGCAACATCATTTTGTATGTTGATAAGAAACATTCTGTTCTTTGTCATTGGCACTTTAGCGATTAGAGTATTCCTCTCATCCTTGATAGAAAGATTATCATCTTTCATGTGAATATCATAGCCTTTCTCCAACAGTTGTCCAAGACTCAAGATGTTACTTCTCATGTTAGGCACATAGTAAACTTTTGAAATAAATTGGTGTCTCCCATCTTTTAAACGGATGAGAATGTTGCCTTTCCCTTTTACTTTAACTTTGGAATCATCTCCAAATGAGACATTGCCACTTACAGATTCATCAAGTTTCACGAACATGCTTCTTTTTCCACACATGTGATTGCTTGCACCAGTGTCAAGATACCAAGAATTTTCTTGGCCACCATCATTCTCCTTCTTTGCTAGGAGAAGAGTTTCCTTTTCTTTAATCTTCTCTTCTACATAGTTGGACTTTTCTTTAACTTTGTTGTTTGGAATTCTACATTCCGAAGCATAATGGCCATACTTGTTGCAATTATAACACTGAATTTGAGATTTTTCATATCTCAAATTAGCATTGCCTCTTCCACGACCTCTTGTAGAACTCTCTCCTTTTTCATAGTTGGAATTATTGTTGTAATTCCAACCTCGTCCTCGACCACGATATCCTCCTCGTCCACGAGCTCTACCTTTACCTCGACCACGTTGGTTTCTATCATTGCCTTGACTTTCATGCATCTCTTTGACTTGTAGTTTGAGGAGTTGCTCAACGATCCCTTGCTTCTTCTTCTGTTTCTCTACATATGCTTGCAAAGATCCTTGGAGTTGCTCGATCGTCATTTCTTCCAGATCTTTGGTTTCTTCAATTGTTACGACAATGTGTTCAAATTTGGGATTCAACGAACGAAGTATCTTTTCTATAATTCTCACATCTTCTAACTTTTCACCATTTCTTTTCAATTGATTAGTAACAGTTGCTACTCTTGAGAAATAATCTGAAATTGTTTCAGATGTTTTCATATGTAAGGATTCAAATTCGCCTCTTAAAGTTTGGAGACGAACCTTCTTTACTTTTTCGACTCCTTTGTAAGAGATTTGTAACTTCTCCCATGCTTGCTTAGCAGATCTTGCATAAGAAATCTTCGCAAAGCCATCATCATTTAAGGCTTGATAGATTAGATAGAGAGCTTTCTTGTCTCTCTTTCTTGAATCCTTCAAAGCCGTCTTTTGATCTTGTGTGAGGACGTCTTCATTTTCAGGCTCATTATAGCCTTTTTCTACGATATCCAAGACATCATGTGCGCCAAGGAGAGCTTTCATCTTGATACTCCAGTTGTCGTAATTGTTGTTGTCGAGTGTTGGTACTTGAAAGGAAGTCACATTATTGGCCATATCTTCAAAACTAGAAAGAATTTACAAAAACCGATTGCACGGATGGATTCGGAACGGTGAAAAACCTTAATATGAACTTAGACCGAAAAGTCAAACTTTTTTGGTCAAAGTCAACGGTCAAAGTCAACGGTCAAAGTCAACTGTTGAAAAGTCAACGGTCAACGGCTTGGTCAACAGGCTTGGCGGCTCGGTCAATAGGCTTAGCAACTTGGTCAAATGGCTCTAACTCGGCTGACTCAGTGGATTGACTCGACTGAGTTGATTCAGCTGAGTGAACTCAGTTTTCAGACAGAAATTTTTCGGCAGCGATTGGCGGCATGTCCGACCTCCGATTGGGCTGATTCCGGTGGCGTTGGATTCGTATCGTCGAGAGCTTCGATTTGATAGGATACACGATATATTTCCAACAATTCTCTGATACCACTATGTTGGAAAAGAATAAATATCAAATCGAAGTAAAAAAAAACTTTAAAACACTCTAGAACAATTTCTGCAATTCTCTCAAACTTTTATTACTTGATTTTCTTCTTTCTTTCTATATCATACATTGCAGAGAGGGAGGGGGTATTTATACTAACATAGGATTAATACAAACCACATAAATACACCTACTACACACCTAACTTAGACTTATACATATCATAAAAACCATACATTTGTAAATTTCAACTATCTAACCAACCTTTGACATTTAATTAATCATGTGAAAAATATCAGAAGTTTCTTTGAGCTGGGCTTCAATATTTGGATTTTGGGTTTTAAACAAACTCGATATTTAAAACAAGTTTATACTTCAACAGATGGTTCCTGAATTAAGGACTAAGATTCATAACTTCCCTTCAGGAAATGGAGATCCAATCAATGCTTAAGGCATTCAAAACTAGGCTGGAGGATGGAGGAGAAGACTACTGTAAAATTCAACATGTGCCTTCTGTCATGGCATTATTAATTGGTTTTAAAAAGAATATTCATGAGTTTAATATTTCATCATGGCATTCTCCTTGGCTACCTAGTGAAGAAAATCTTTTTATTTCTTCACCAAATGTTCAATAAAATTAAAGGATAAATTTTTATATTTTGAAAAAATTTAAGGATAAAATTGAACTAAATGGTGGTAAAAAAAATAGTGTCTAACTAAAAATTCATTAGATGAGTCAGCATAAAAAAGCTAATATTTTTTTTATAATTATATATTGATATTATTTTTATCTTATTTAAGAGAATAATTACTTAAGCATTTGAATTAATCAATACCACTAATAAATAAATTAATAAGCCATATTACTACCAGTATTATGCATTTTTGACAAATTAAATAAATATCTACCTATTTAGTCCTCCATTCAATATTAGGTGCCCTTAAAAAAAAGTAAAATAAATAAATAAAAAGTTATTCCAATTTAAGTGTAGTTTGATTAGGGGTGAGCATGGTCGGTTAACCGGTTCATGAGTTCCAGTCCATTACCATCGGTTTTTTGAAATTTCAGTCCATTAACCATTCCATTACCATCGGTTAAGCAGTCCATCGGTTTCGGATTTTCGGATCGATTACCCAATATTTTTCGGTTAACCACTATAATTATAAATATATTCATAAATAAAATTAAAATGTTCAAGATACTTAAAAATTAAAATTTTTTCACTATAATATAACATTATTGTTGTTAAAATAAAAATATTTGGTGGATATAAGCAAATTTTTTTTAAAAAATTAATATTTAATAAGTAAATATATTAACCGGTCCATAATTATTTTTAATTAGATAAATTGTTATACTTACTAATAGACAATTAAAAAAATTTAAAAACTTTAAAATAATTAGTATAATGAAAAAAAAGTACATAATCATCTTTAATTAGAATAAATTGTTATATAAATTGTTATAAATTATTAAAAAATTAATAAATTAACTAAAAATTCGGTTTCGGTTCGCTTAACCAGTCATATGAGTCAAAAACCATTAACCAGTCCATTAATATCGATTTTTTCAAAATACTAACCATTAACCAGTCCATTATAATTGGTTAACCAGTCCATCGGTTCGGTTTTGAATTTTTTTTTCGGTTAACCGAGTCCATCGTTTTTTTTGCTCACCCCTAAGTTTGATGAAAGTTCACGTAATTTTATCCATCTATTTCTAAATGATCGTAATATACCCTTGTTTAGTTGTTTTAGTATAATATTAGCTCTACTCAAAGTTATTTCTAAAATTGATTAAAAATTTTATTTCTAAAAAATTAAGTAATTTTTTACAATTTCCTAAAAAGGCATTTTAGTATAATATATTAGCTCCATTGCTCATGACTTCTTATAATTTTTTTTTTATATATAATTACATATTAAGGGTGTTCATGGACCGGTTAACCTAACCGGTCCATGAGAAAAAAAAAAGTCCATTAAATTCGATTTTTTAAAAGTATTAACCATTAATCAGTCCATTATTATCTGTTAATCAGTCCATCGATTTCGAATTTTTGGATCGGTTAATCAATATATTTCGGTTAACCACTACAATTATAGAATACATTCATAAAAAAATTAAAATATTCAAGTTATTTAAAAATTAAAATTAAAAAACAAATATAATTCAATATAGTAATTAAATATAATGTTCAAACTACAAATATAAACTAAAAATGTTCAAAATATTTGAAAATTAAAATTACAAACCGAAAATATAATGATCCAATCAGTTAAACAAAAAAAATCCACACATATTATATATATATATATAATTTAGGGTTTCATTTTAAAATTTTGTTAACTTTATATATATATATATATATATATATATATATATATATATATATAAAATTATATAAAACCGATGGTTAACGGAAACCGAAATATATATATAATTAGATAAAATCGGTCGGTTAATCGAAACCGCCGATTTTTTGGAACCGAAACCAAAATTAAACTACTAACCATTAACCATAAAAATTAATTCAGACAATCTATTTTTGTTCGGTTTGTCGGTTAACCAAATTTATCGATTTTTTTGAACACTCCTATTACATATGGGGGTCTTAAATTATGAGTAATTATGTTTATTCATAATTAGTTTGTTGGGGTCAAGAGTTTGGAAAAACTTATACAAATTTTAGTTTGGTTTATAACAATTTCTCTCTTTGATATCGTTGAGATATTCTTTAAACAAAACACCAATTAAATGTGTCTAATTAGTCCTTAACTAACATCCATCCCTCTGAATGTTGAAAGTGATGTAAATTAATAAGCATTGCCTTTTAGTATTGTAACTGTTATCTACTTGATGTTGACAGTCACGTAATAAGCATTGCTTATGCCATCGAGTATGTATGTATGTGCATGGAATCATTTTAATCATCTCCCATCTTATCTTCATGAAAGAACAAAAAGAAATTAAGAAAAACTGATCTTTTGTCATCATGGGATCCACACGTTTTTGGTTTTGCTGCGTTGGATATTATCTACACGTTTTTGTCATCGTTGGATATTTTTCTGGTATTAAAAGTTGGAACAGGAAGTAGGTGATAATTAAAGCAAGAAATTATTGGGCAAGTCCAAGTCGTTGATTTTTTCCTCTTGATTAATAGTATAAGAAATTAGTGACAGACATTGGCTTTATCTTTTGCTTTCCTACTTATTCCACAACTACTCTCATTTCTCACGTAAATTCTTATCATTTGGCTCTGTTAGCAGTGATTTTTGTGTATGTTTGAATTAAGCTTTTATAGTACTAAATAGTGATTTATGTGTTCTTAATTTCCTCGGTCACTGATTCTTTCATTTTATTGTTTTTTGCTATTTTCAGCTGATTTTGATTGAATTCTTTACTCTCTTTTTTACTGGAGATTTCATATTATTTCTCTATTTGTGTGCTTCCGAAGAAGAAATCTAGTCTTCCATTTTGGATTGTATTAGTAAGTTTTTTTTTTTTTTTTTTTTTTTTCAAAGTAGCATTAATTTGATGTTCTTGCTTCCAAATTGACGAGAAATTGCAAAAAAAACAACTAGATGTTCTTGGATAATTAAATGGCTTTTTATTAATTATGTAGTTCACATATTCTTGCATTTCTTTAATGTAAATTTTATTGTCTAATTCGTGTTTTCTTGCCTTTCTTTCAGTTGTTATTATTTTTATGTGGTGGTAGATTTACTGGGTTAACACTCGGCGGGTAAGTACAACTCTTTATTCAAATACTTTGTTTTTCTTTTTCATCAAAATTGATTGTATATGAATGAGTAAAATATCAAGAATACATATATTAGTGTTTGTTTAGACCTACCCAAAAATAAGATCCATCACAGCGAAGTCCTAGGTGCAACCAATCAACCGAGCAACCAAGCTAGAATTAGAACCCATGACCAAAATGTCATCAACATAAATTAAACAAAACAATTTGGAGCCAACAATACAAAGATAATAAAGGGAAGAATATGTTTTGAAGCAGGCTCAAAGTGATGAGACATTGGTTCCACTTCCATGGGACCTTCTCGAGACCACAAATGTACTTGTATGGTCGGTATACATGATCTGCCTTTTTTGAATATACAAACTGATGGATGTCAAATAGACAAAAAGTAATAACCTACTTCTCAAAACAAACAAATTTGCAGTAGTGATAAGTAGCGTCGATCCCACAACGAATGGGAGGAATTAATTCTTTTCGTGAAATCTAGTAAATAAATAAAATGAGAATTTTAATTGCAGAAATTAAATTAGCAAAATAAATATAAATTTAATTTAATTAAGCATATAATTAATAGAAGCAGTTTCCAATCAAAGGCATAATCTTCGTATCAGTCCAATAGATCACAGATTCAAAGTTTAAAATCTCATACAATTTCTGTAAATCGGTCAAGGATGTTAAAAAAACTTTTAACATTCAATCTTTCCTTAAGTATAAATTAGCTAAGATTGCTATATAATTAACCCTAATTATTAAACAATTGTAGAAGACGTTCCATATATCCAATAATTGCATTAAGAAATAGAAAAACTCGACTCTAACCAATAAAATATGACACTTAATTTTATTTAAGCAAATTACTCCTTAGAATGATCCAAAAATGTCAGTAAATCAAAAGAATATGTGTAATATACATCACCTATCACAAATTTAGGCGGTTGTGACATGTATACTACTTCATCCAAAGTCAAGTGAATGAAGGCATTGGAGATAGCCAATTAAAGGACCGATCAACCTTGAGTAACTGCAAGAGACAATAAGAGGTAAATTGTAGCTGGTTTCAAAATCAAACTAAAAGTATCATCAAAATCAATTCCAAGTCCCTGATGGTTATCCATAGCAACCAAACAAGCTTTGTATCTATCCAATGTACCATTTGGATGACGTTTGGTCTTAAACACTCACTTGCAATTAATCACATTATGTGCTTTAGAAAAAAGGTACAAGTGTCGAAGTTCCATTTTTGAAGAGAGCATGATACTTGGAATTCATGGCCTCACTCCAAATGTGAATACTTTTTACAGCTTGGAAGTAAGTAACCGGATCCACCTCTTTAGCAATTACAACAACATTAGAAAATGACTGCTTAGGTTTTAAAGAACTAGGTTGGGCATGGATTGTCATAAGATGTGTGCGATGAAGCAATGGAAAGGTTGCATGGTGCTGCGGTGAATCACCAACAACAATATGATAAACATGGATATTAGCAACAATAAACAAACCTCAATTATTAGAGATCGGTTTGGAAGCATCCTAGCATGTCGGTTGTGTAGCCAAATGTATTTGGTAAGATGGATGTTGATAAGGCTATCATGATAAACAACGAATCAGTAGTTGTAAGAGGATGTGATGGTGGAATTGGCTCGGTTTGTTGGGGCTCGAGTAGTATAGGCAAAGCAATAGTAGAGGATGTAGGTATTGATAGAGTTATTTCTAAGGGCGGTGAGGGGGTGGTGTGGCACCAATCACAGACAAAAATGGAAAAATCTGTTCATTAAGGAGAATATGATGGGGGACATTGAAATTTTTAGCAAAAATATCAAAATTTTTATACCCTTTATGAATTCTACTATAATTGAGAAACACACAAGGAGTATAATAAACATCCAATTTATTTTTGGAATAAGGTTGCAACCAACGAAAACCCAAACAACCAAATACATAGAGCATAGCGTAATCATGTTTATTTACGATCCAAACCGTCATGATCCAATCCAACCCATTTTTCACTCATATATAGGTATGTGTGTGTAACACTCTCTATAGACAATCTAGCTCATTTCACTTATTATGGCCTAGAACTGGTTTGATGGGGTGTCACACAGCGGGACTTATAACTCAACTCACGTATTCTAGCATGCATTCACATTTCCGTTATAACAACTTATTTTCACATAAACGAAATACTAACACTTTTTCTTTAATTCCATATAAATAATAAAGAAAATGCACATATGATATTATTTACACTTTAACATTTATATACATTCACTGTTTACATTCACTTTTACAATACAATACAACTTATCATAATTACATTTTGTCTCTTTTACAGATTGAATATTACATTATATACATTGATTATACAACAGAATCCTACAATCACACTTCTCCCCTAACTTTAGGGTCAATTTCACTCATGGTTACTCAACTTATCATTTATCGCACAAAAGTAACCGACTTTTTTTTTGACTTAAATGTCACTGAACTTCTAATATTTTTGCAAAAAAATCATGTAAGCCGGAATCCGGCGAGAACTCTTGCCGGATTGATGACATGGCATATGAACCGTGGTGACGAATAGTAAACACATGACTTTTTTGCAAAAATGTTAGAATTTCAGTAATATTTAAGTTGGTAAAAAAAAGTTGGTTACTTTTGCGCGATAAATGATAAGTTTAGTGACCGTAAGTGAAATTGATTTAAATGTAACATTTGTTGGAAATATTGTTAAACGACATGTAGTTTCTGACATGGCATGCCATGTCATCAATCCGGCGAGGTTCCTCGCCGGATTCCGGTCAACATGACTTTTTTGCAAAAATGTTAAAAGTTCAGTGACATTTAAGTCAGAAAAAAAAAGTCGGTTACTTTTGCGCGATAAGTGATAAGTTGAGTGACCGTGAGTGAAATCAACCCCCTAACTCTGTGTTGGCCTTGACCTTGACCTTTGCAGCATATCCTTGAGGGTCACCTTAGTACTTGTACCTACATGGATTAAAAACCCTTGCTGAGCAATGGCTTAGTGGAAAACATATAAAGCAATGCTGACTTCTAAACGAAGTCCTAAAAGCAAAATATAGCAGTAAATATAAGTAAAATAAATACACCTCATAGCAATTAGGCAATCAATCTTGTTCACTCCATTTCGTTATTAACATGCATTGACAAATCCATCTCACAAACACTAAGACATTCACTCGTGATTACTTCACTTTGTTATTAAACATACATTCTCATTAACATGCGTTCGTATATTTACAATCTACTAACTCACAATCATTTCACTAACATGCACTTATAGCTTTAATAACACTGAAAACCCTTCCGTTGCCTGAATCCTCATTAAGGATGGATAACGGAAACACAGATACCAAATATAGTATCAAACACTAGGTATTGATTAAGCAGTACTAACCGCTAAAGACACTTACACTGGATACCAAACAGGTATCAAAACATTAGATACTAATGCAATGTCATCATTAGCAACTGCAAATAATATCCCTTATAGGCATTCCTATCTATCTACGACTATGTACGATTTAGGCATAAGTATAAACTATACATGTACATACTAATTCACTTTACACAACATTCATTAGTATATTCCATCCAGTCAATGCACACTCAACTACGATTATTTATCAACTATACGTTACACCTAAACATGTGTCAAGCATTCAAGTAGATAAGTATGCCAAAACATCACTACAAGCATATATTCCTTATATACATTTTACTTTCATTGTTAAATAAATACATTTTCACTTGCTATATGTCCACTCATTTATTATTTATCTTTAAAACTCTAACGTGTCATTTACTCCATTACACTCTAAGAATCAATATCTGAACTCGATTACACATAATACATGTTTGTCAACAATGAAAATACATATAATTCACTTTTATCTTTATAGCATTCTATTCAATGCATAATGTCATATCTTATATATGTTGAGATATCTTATATATGTTGAGTCACATTTTATCTTAACATTGGAAGGATTAAAATGCTACTATATTAAAAAGACTAAATTGTAAAGTAATAAGTTTTAAGTATCAAAGTGTAAAAATGGTATTTCCCAAGTCATATTATTACATATATGTTTTTAAATGTGAGTTTCACATTAATTGAATATGTGAACCGGACTGGTCCTATAACACCCTTCAATCGTTGTACGTTATGTATAAAAGTCATGATAGACCGGATTTTGCGATTACCATGATTGTTTGATATATGTTTAATATACATGTAATAAAATGGATAATTTTTTTTTTCTTTTCTCTATTTGTTCATTTCATTTTCTTATTAGCTATTCATTTGTCGACGTACCTATAACTGTCTAATGCTACTATTTATTTGGTCAAAATTTCAACAGTATAACGGCTATACAGGTAATCCTACCCTCCTGCAATTTGTAAAAATAACGCTCCCAATACAATCTCAATCATCCAACAACCACCATCAACCACAATACATCAAATTTCAACATCATTTCATCAAGTGGCAATCCATATAATACATACATCATATAACATATATGGTTTATATTCGTAATATATAAAAGTCTTCATATAGCCGCATATTATCTATTTACATACATAACCATTTACATTGCATCACATATACATGCCATTGCATAAATCTCAAAATATTGCTTCATAAATTCTTCTCCTCCTTAAGCTCCCGAAAGATTAGTCATAGGCTTGCTCCAGTCTGATTGATCTACTAACCTAACCTGCGTGCAACAACACTATGCGCTGAGTATAATTTGCTGAGCAGTGGATATTAATTCTAATGTTTTCCATTCAATCATACATTCACACACATGCATGCATTAGTACATGTTATAACTATACATTTAATATATTAATCTCTAACTAAATCAATAAATAAATATTCATATTTATTCTACATTTCTTATATTACTCTTATTATTCTTATTACTATATTTCTTATATATATATATACATACTTTTTTTCTATTATTATTCTCATTTTCTTAATTAAAATTCTTTAATTTCCATTTTAACTATCATCATGTCAAATTTTGCTATTAGTCCTTAAATTAGACTAAAATTGCAAAATTACCATTTAGTCCCTATTTTATTCTTCTTTTCCAATTTTTCCTTATATTTCACTAAAATTTACTATTTTACACTAAAATTTATTTTTCATTCATTTTCTAGCATTTTATGTGTAAATTACCCTTTTAGTCCTTAAAAAACCATTTTTATACAAATTACACTTTTAGTCCCTATTTTTAATTTTCATTCCATTATGTTATTGTTAACTTTCTAATTTACACATTTCTACTCCTTAAACCTTTTATCTTGCATAACTTCCATTTAGTCCATCTAACTTTCAATTATTTACAGAATTACCCCTTTATGTCATTTCTTTTACTCTTATTCTACATTTTCATATTTAATCTTATTTTCTTAATTTGCCCCAAGTAATTATTCGGTAGAAATCTCCGAATCGGATACACGGGACGTAGACTTCACAGGTCCAGAACAGTTAAAAAGTGACCCCAAAAGACCACCACAGTCATTCACATTTAACATTTAAGCGCATAGTAAACAGTTAAGCATTTCAGTTATGGTAGACCGCCATTAGCCTTCCTAAGCGAGTCGCCATGACTCGCACCACGGTATAAGTATCCCTCCTAAACTTGATTTTGATAGAAAATTCCTAAATACGTAATAGCCCATAAATTAATCATGCCAAATCATCAAAAATAAAATAGATGCGAAAGTATACCTGAATCCATAATCATTAAGGATGAGGAAGGTATAGGGTTTCTAGTTGGCACAGAGATCTAGATTTTCTCTGAGGTGATGGGATACCAGAGAGAAAGAATTAGGGTTAGGGTTCTTTGTGCAACCAGGACCATAACCTATTTATAGAGTGACTTATTTACTAATTTACCCATCATAAATCAGATTAAATCCTTTAGGTTTCTACACATTCATAAAATAACCTCCATATTTTAATAAAACAACTATTAAGTCCAATTTGATTTTAAATTAACAAGAACACTTTTATTTGGACTAAAACTCTAATAGCTTATAATATATAATATTCACATATTTAATTTGTATAGGTCCATAAATTCCAACAATCTCCCACTTGGCCCTTATACATATAAATATGCAATAACCTCATTAATTATATATTACTATAATACTTTATGAGCTCAAAAATGCTATCATAACTGAAATCGTCTTTGACAATCCTGTTCATGAATTATACCAACATAGGATCATAGAGATCTTCGTTACATTTATCATAACTAGACCCAACAATGGTCACATATATTAATATAACCAACAACATGGATCAAATATGGATGTGTAGCATGGAAATGTCATGTAATGTGATCTTTAACATGCCTATTTCCAACTGGTCCAACATTTTTCCTTATTGAGATCAAACTAAGTAGAGAGTGGAAAATGTATAAAATCTTTAACTAATGATAAACTTTATGTACCCACAAAAATATCCATATGACATGTCAACCAAAATAAATTTAAGCATCTATAAGTCCAAACTCCCACTAAATTGATATATCATCTAATAGTATAACACCCATGTGAGCAGTGTGCTCATGAAAGACCTTGGGTATTAATCCTTTAGTAAGCAGATCCACAATCATGGAGTTTGTGTCCATATGCTTTATAGATATTTGACCACTTTGAACTCTTTCTTAACAATTAAGAACTTAATGTTTATATGTTTAGACTTCGAAGAGCTCCTATTATTGTTGGAATACAGTACTGCTGATTTATTGTCACAAAATAAATTTAATAGTCTTTCAATACTATCCACAATTCGCAGTCCTGTGATAAAATTTTTCAACCATATCCCTTGATTTGATGCCTCATAACATGCTATAAATTCAGCTTCCATGGTGGAAGAAGCCGTGAGTGATTTTTTCACACTTTTCCATGAAATGGCTCCTCTAGCTAGCAAGTCAATGTAGCCTGAAGTGGATCTACGACTGCTTTGGCATCTAGCAAAATCAGAGTCGGAATACCCAATGATCTCTAACTGATCCGATCTGTTATATGTGAGCATATAATCTTTTGTTCTCTGTAGATACCGTATAACCCTTTTAGCTACTTTCCAATGATCCATGCCTGGTTCACTTAAATATCTGCTTAACATTCCAACAATGTATGCGATATCCGGACGTGTATAAACTTCAGCATACATTAGACTTCCTATAGCTGAAGCATAAGGAATATTTTGCATTTCCTTAGACTCGAGTTCATTCTTAGGCCACTGATTACGACTAAGGTTTTCTCTCTTAGCTACTGGGGTATCTCCTGGTTTACAATTTTACATGCCAAATCTTTTGAGAATCTTTTCGATATAGCTCTTTTGTGATAATCCAAGAATGCTCTGAGAGCGATTTCGGTATATCTTAATTCCTAATACAAAAGAGGCGTCACCAAGATCTTTCATCTCAAATTTCTTTGATAGAAATCTCTTAGTTTCGTGCAATATGCCTATATCATTGCTGGCAAGCAATATGTCATCGACATATAATACTAGAAAAATGTACTTAGTCCCACTGAACTTGTGATATATACATTCATCAACTGCATTTATTTGAAAACCAAAAGAAATGATGACAATTTGATGAAATTTGTGATACCACTGACGAGAAGCCTGTTTGAGTCCATAGATGGATTTCTTTAATTTACAAACCATTTGCTTTGAATGTTCTGAAATAAAATTTTCTGGTTGTTCCATATAAATCGTTTCATCAATGTCGCCATTGAGAAACGTTGTCTTAACATCCATCTGATGCACTCAAGGTCAAAATGTGCCACAAGTGCCATTATTATTCTAAAAGAGTCTTTCGATGAAACTAGAGAGAAAGTCTCTTTATAATCAATGCCTTTCTTTTGAGTAAAGCCCTTGGCAACAAGACGAGCCTTATATCTCTCCACATTACCTTTTGAATCCCTTTTGATTTTAAATATCCATTTACAACCAATGGGTTTCATACCTTCAGGCAATGGGACAAGATCCCAAACCTCGTTGTCTTTCATGGACTTTATTTCCTTATTCATGGCATTGATCCACTCTTGAGATTTTGAGCTTTTAATGGCCTGACGGAAGTTGATTGGATCATCTTCCATCATTTCATTGTCTACCTCATGCTCTTGGAGAAATACAATATAATCATCTGAAATTGCACTTCTCCTTTCTCTAGTGGATCTTCTTAATGGCATTTGTTCTTGAGGTTGTTGAGGTTGTTCTTCAGGAATAACCTGTTTAATAGGATCCAAGAGATTTTCGACATTGTCTTGTGGTTCTGATGTTGCTTTTTGAACCGTGTCAGGAAGAAAGTCTTGATCCTAATCATGGCCAATTACAACTGTAGGAAGAGAAATAAATTCCTCTTCAAAGACAAAGTTTCTAACCTTATCTCCTCCCCCAAATTCAACATCCTCAAAGAACTTAGCATTTCCCGTCTCAAAAAATGATCTTTTTGTGGTATCATAAAATTTGTACCCCCGAGACCTTTCAAAGTATCCAACAAAATAGCTCCTGACCGTTCTTGAATCCAATTTTGTTTCATTTGGCCTATAAGGCCTTGCCTCAGTTGGACAACCCCAAATGTGTAAATGTTTTAAGCTGGGTTTTTTACCCGTCCATGGTTCATAAGGTTTTGGTCACTGCTTTAGTTGGAACTCTGATAAGGATGTAAGCTGCAGTCCTTAATGCCTCTCCCCAGAGTGAATCTGGTAAAGTAGTATAACTGATCATACTCCTTACCATGTCCTTTAGTGTCCTATTTCGTCTTTCAGCTACACCATTCATGTTGGGACTTCTTGGCATGGTGTACTGTGGGACGATTCCACATTCCTCTAGGAATTTGGCAAATGACCCTGAACATTGTTCACTTGATCCGTCATATCTACCATAATATTCACCACCATGGTTAGATCTAATAATTTTAATCCTTTTATTTAGTTGATTTTCAACTTTATCTTTAAAGGATTTGAACACATCCAAAGCTTGGGACTTCTCATGAATGAGATAAAGGTACCCATAACGTGACTAATCATCTATGAACGTAATAAAGTATCATTGACCATTCCAAGAAGCAGTAGGAAATGGTCCATAAATGTCTGTATGTATTAGTTCTAAGACTTCTGTAGATCTGTTGGCACCTAATCTCCTTTTGTTTGTTTGTTTTCCTTTAATACACTCAATACAGATTTTAGAATCTAAAAAATCAGGTGAATCAAGAATTCCATTTGACACAAGCCTTTCAATTCTTTGTTTAGAAATGTGGCCTAATCTCTTGTGCAAAAGTGATACAGAATTCTCATTAGTTAATTTTCTTTTAGTACCCACATGCATGGTTTCATTATATTAAGCAATTGTATCAAGCAAGTATAGGTTATCATTACTAGATAAAGCACCAGAACCAATAAGTTTTAAACTTTGAAAAAGAATAAACTGACTGTTTCCAAAAGAACAACAATATCCTGATTTGTCCAATACAGAAACAGAAATTAAATTTTGCCTAAATGACGGTACAATAAAAATCTCTTTCAAATCTAAATAAATTCCAATCTTTAATAATAACCTAAAAGTGCCTATTGCCTCGACTTCAATTTGCTTGCCATTGCCTACATAGATGTATATTTCATCACCACTCGGCTTTCGGCAGCTCAGGCAACCCTGCATGGATACACTTATGTGAGTAGTGGCACCTGAATCTATCCACCAAGTGTATCTAGGTACTGAAATTAAATTAACTTCAGACCAAACAAAAGCATGAAATGTACCTTTCTTTGCACGCCAAGCATGATATTTGGTATAATCTTTCTTCTTATGAGAAGTTCCTTTACAGAAGAAGCAACCAGATTGTTGAATTTTATCTTTATTTTCCTTACGTTGCTTCTTTTGTTCAGCAGCTTCTGTGTCCTTCTTCCTTTTCTTATTGTAGCCCTTGGAAGATAATGCCAAATGAGGACTTTTTGCTTTTCCAAGCTTTATCCTATCTTCCTCATTCACCAGATGAGAAATGAGCTCATTAAGAGTCCACTTCTCCCTTTGAGTATTATAACTCACCTGAACCTGACTGAATTGTGAAGGAAGAGAGATAAAAATCAAATGCACCAATAAATACTTAGAAATTTTTAATTTCAGTGCCTTTAGCCTGGATGCAATATGCTCCATCGCCAAAATGTATTCATTTATGTTCCCATTGCCCTTATACCTCATGGAAACAAGTTTGTTTATCAAACTACTTGCTTCCGCATTTTCACTTTTAGCAAAGCGACTTTCAAGGGCTTCAAGGAACGATTTGGCATTTTGGTTTTCGAACGCAATGTCCGTGAATGTATCTGGAATTGCATGCCTCATGATCATTAGACTTAAGCGATTTGAGTGCTCCCACTTCTCAAAGTTTCTCTTTTGTTCTGAGGAACTTTCAGCTGTAAGAGGAGCAGGAGGCTCAACCCGAAGTGCATAGTCTAGATCCATGTAGCCTAGAACGATAGTAATGTTCTCCTTCCATTTCTTAAAATTTGTGCCATTCAGCATAGGAAGTGAGTTAATATTTGTAGATATTGAACCAGTAGAGGTATTTTCTGAATTCAGAGAACAACAAAAAATATATCAAGCTCACAATCAATACTTTAAATTTCATAAAATAATAGATTCAAAAATAATGGCCAATCCCATCACAAGACACCTAACACAACATTGAAATTTAGTCTTTGGACAGAAAAATCAATTTGTAAGTGGTAATCTTGGTGCAATAATCAAGTATTGATAATAAATTCCTGTCAAATATCAAGCCTTTCTTTAGACCGACTCAACATTCACATGGAAATCCAAATAATTATCACATATTTATTACCACAAATATGTTCTAATTTCGGCCAGAGAATAATAACCTTCCTTTGGGCCGGTTATTATCCGCATAAAATTTTGAACATATATATATATGCCTTCCTAATATTTTGATTTAATTAATCTACACAATAGAGGTTACTTTGGCAACATATTGATTCAATTAAATAAATTAAAATATCAGTAATTAAATATTATGCCAATTGTGAATCTAAATTTTAATTATACAAATAAACGTAAAAATATTAGTTATAATCCTGAATAATTAATATTTTACATTAAAATTATGACACAAAATAATAATATCAACATAATTTATTCATAGAAGTGAAAGTATAATATTTCATATGAATTATTGCCAAAAGGAATTCAAGAATGAATAAACACATAAATTCTGTTACATGTTTCATTTTGAAACAAATTATAACACTTGAAAGAGTATGGCACACTGGATGGAGGAAGGTCAAAAATAACTAATGAGCCAGAGTTCGAATCGCAGCAATGTATGCAATTCCTATGGTGACCTAATAACTAAATTACTAAAACATCCTTGTACAAATTCATTAATGTCCAGCAGGCCTTTTATGCAAAGACAATATAACCCTCAATCAGATAACAAATTTACAAATATGCCATCATCTTCAACCTCCCCTCTAAAACGCGATTCCCCTTTTCTACTGAAAAACCTTTTTTTTTTTTGCCGTGAAATTGCAATTCAATAACCAGAATTAAAATAATATTGTTTGCACAAGAAGACAAATTCATGAAACCCGAAAAGAAAAGAATTTGTTTGCCATGAAATCCAGCAAGGCCACGAGCAATCAGGAAAATATATATATATATATATATATATATATATATATATATATAGCTAAATAACAAAATTGAAGTTATACCGTAAATATCAAACGAAGATCAAAATTCTGAAATTAAATGAAATTTTGATTAAAATCTTTAATCAATTTAAATGAATCATAACCCTAAAAATCAATTTTTAGTGATTCAACATGAAATAGGCTCTGATATCAATTGATGGAAAATTTCTAAATAAGTAATAGCCCATAAATTGATCATGTCAAATCATTAAAAATAAAATAGATGCGGAAACATATTTGAATCCATAGTTATTAAGGATGCAGAAGGTATAGGGTTTCTAGTTGGCACAGAAATCTAAATTTTCTTTGAGGTGATGGGATAACAGAGAGAAAGAATTAGGGTTAGGGTTCTCTGTGCAACCAAGACCATAACCTATTTATAGAGTGACTTATTTACTAATTTGCTCATCATAAATCAGATTAAGTCCTTTAGGTTTCTACACATTCATAAAATAACATCCATATTTAAATAAGACGACTATTAAGTCCCGTTTGACTTTAAATTAACCATATCACTTTTATTTGGACTAAAATTCTAATAGCTTATAATATACAATATTCACATATTTAATTTATATAGGTCCATAATTCCAACAGATTTAACTACCAGAAATACTAAAGGCAATATACATTTATCATTTATATCCATACTTTTCATTATTTATACAATTCCACATCACATCACATCACATCATATCACATTCTCATTCTTTATTTATACATGCAGCATAATAACCATGGTTTTGAAAATCGGACCGGACCGGCCGGTTGAACCGTGAACCGGATCAAAAATCGGTCCGATCCAACATAAAATCAAGAAATGTCAAAAAATCGGATTATACTGTTTAAAAATCGGGTTGAACCGGTCAGAACCGGGTTGAACCGGTCAGAACCGGGTTGAACCGGTCAAAATTAAATATATTATAAATTATATTTTTATATTTTTATAAAATTATTTTTATAATTTGGGTTAATAGTTGTTCAATATTGTTCTATTAAAAATTTATATTTGATGATAAAATTAATTTATAATAATAATAATAAACTTGACAAAATTGAACATTTTCACTATATTTTTATTTTATATTTTTTAGATATTTAACAACTAAATAATTTAAATATAATGGAATATTAAAAAACAATTTAATATAAACATGATAATTATAAAAATAGTTAATAAAGTCACAAAAATAAATTTACAATTGAAAATAAAATTTAAAAAATTATAAATTCAAAATTATATTTTTCTTATAAATTTAAATATTTAACAAAAAAAATTCAATTGTTGTGGTTAATTTTTTACTATTATTAATAAAAAAATAGTAAAATAAATAAAAAATAGTTAATATATTGATATTTAATAATTAATATGTTGTTTAATTATATTTTTATATACTATATTTTTAATTTTTCATTAATAATTATATTTAAAAAAAAAAGATAAAAACTCCGAGTCAATCTGATCGAACCAGTTGACTCCTGACCCAGTTGGCAGGCCGAGTCGATGTCCGGTCCGGTTTTAAAAACATTGATAATAACTCACATACATTTCTTTCCATTCCATTTCCATGTGCACATAATCATAAACATCACAATTCATCAATTTTCTCATTGCATACCACTCGGCCACATTATACTTTCATCCTCCAAATTATTTTCTTTCAAATTTTATAGTTCCGTGTCATTTCTTTGAGCAATCTTTACTCAATTATACCATTATTTCATTTTAAACTTACATTGTTCACTTTTATCATGGGTCAATTTCACTCATGGTCACTCAACTTATCACTTATCGCACAAAAGTAACCGACTTTTTTTTTCTTATTACTTAAATGTCACTGAACTTCTAATATTTTTACAAAAAAGTCATGTTGACCGAAATCCGGCGAGAACCTTTACCGGATTGATGACATGGCATATGACACGTGGCAACGAATAGTAAATTTATGACTTTTTTGAAAAAATGTTAGAAATTCAGTAACATTTAAGTTGGAAAAAAAGAAAATTGGTTACTTTTTCGCGACAAATGATAAGTTTAGTGACCGTTAGTGAAATTGATTTAGATGTAGCATTTGTTGTAGATATTGTTAAACGACATATAGTTTTTGACATGGCATGCCATGTCATCAATCCGGCGAGAGTTCTCGCCGGATTCCGGGTAAAATGACTTTTTTGTAAAAATGTTAAAAGTTCAGTGACATTTAAGTAAGAAAAAAAAAGTCGGTTACTTTTGCGCGATAAGTGATAAGTTGAGTGACCGTGAGTGAAATCAACCCCTTTTATCATTTAATACATAACACTTTCATAACCTAAAATATATTCATTTAATTTCTAAAAATTCTCATTAAATTTCTATAAGCTTATTTTTAATTCTATTTTTAATTTCATGCATTAAATTCATTTAAACATCAAAAGTCATTATGTTTCACGCTAGTAGCCCATTCGGCCCAACCTACAATTCACCCTTCAATTTTATTCTTTTCATAATTTCCATGTTATCCATCATTTTTCAACCTAAATAATGCATTTCTATGCTTATATAATTTTATACATGCATATTTTTCAATCTCACACATGAACATACACATAAACATAAACTAATTAAATGGAAAATAAGAAAATATGTATCCACAAACCTCAATTCCTCTCTTTTTAAGCTTATTCTTCCTTCTCCTTTCCTTTTTCTTTGGTTTTCACTTCCTCATCCTTTTCTTCTTCAATGGCCGAAACTTACTCATTAGTCATTCTCCAAATTTCTTCTTCAATATAATTCAAAATATACACATAATAATAATTTCTACTTTAAATTCTACCCCAAAAACCATTTAAACCAATAAAATCTAAGTACTAAATTATTAACTTACTTGAATTCTGCTTTACACTTATTCTTCACACTTTCTTTCACTTCTTTCACTCCAATTGAGTTCTTAAGATTGCTATCTATGGAATTAGGGCCTTAGAATTTATTGGAGCATAAAATTTGAGTGAATTTTTTATGAAAAAGGAGAAGAAAATCAAGGAAGATGAAGGAGAAGAAACCACGGTTTGGAGGGCTGAATAGGGCGGAAGAAACTTCTCCAAAATTCAGATTTTTCCAGATTTTATACCCTTCTTTATTGGGCCAAACCTGTTGGGAAATTTTTAAGATGAATAACATAAATTTTATTTCCAATAAAGACTAGTTACATATGCCTATTTATAGGCTTACAATGAAACAATAAAATTAGGCAACTATCCCACTAACTCCACTAATTAATTCATAACTCCATTACTCCACTAACACCATTAATACCACTAACACCATTAACTTCACTAATCCACTAATTACACTCACCCATAACTCCATTAATCCACTAACTACACTAATACCATTAACTCCATTAACTAAATAATAATTAACAAAAATATTAAAAACATGTTATAATCAAATTTACTAATTTAGTCACTATAATAATTTTGAATCAATTCTTCAACACGCTCCCTTGATTCAAAATCGTACACATTTAATTGTTTTGTTGGAGCACATCTCTCCAATGGACATTACTTGTCAATTTATCTTTGAAGCACTTCTCTTCAATTTTTGATGCACGTCTCATCAAACTTCAATTCTTGATGCACTTTCTCATCAATTTTTTTTGCCATCAAATTTTTCCTTTTGGAGCACTTGTCTCCAACTATCAAAAAGGAGATTCTTCTTCTCGTGCCAAATTCACTTGATCATATGCAAACCTGCAATATTTTTTAATATGACCAAATTTTTTACAACCGAAACATTGTGGTTTACCTTTATGCCAACAATCCTTTTCATCATGATTGTTTTTCTTGCATACACCGCATGGTGAAAATTTTCCTTTTTGGAATGCCAGTGATGACTTATGTGTTGTTTTGGCAATGAATGCTCCCTCCATTGGCTTTTCATCTCGAATTGCTATTCTTTGTTCCACAGCTTGCAATGCATTAATTAATTCTGCAACTGTTATTTTTGAAAGATCTTTTGAATCTTCAAGTGAAGAAATTTTTGACTCAAACTTTTCAGGCAAACTCACAAAAATTTTCTCAACAACTCTATCTTCTGAAAACTCTTCACCAAACAATCTGATTTTGTTAACAATTGACATAAGTTTGTTAACATACTCTTTAATTCCTTCAGTTTGCTTCATCGTTTGAATCATAAATTCTCTTTTAAGATTCAAAATCTGCATAAATTTTGTTTTGTCATTGCCTAAATACTAATTTCTTAACAAATTCCATACCTCTTTTGGAGTCTCACATGCCATAATGTTGGTGAAAATTACTTCAGAAACTGAAGAGTACAAACAAGTTTTTGCTTTGAACCTCTTGACTTTTTCTTCATTGTGACTCTTAATTTGAGCTGAAGTTGGATGCGCTGGCAATGGTGGAACTTCGATGTCATTCTCAACCACATCCCATAAATCAAATGACTGCAAGTATGCTTGCATTTTCACAGCCCATAATTGATAATTTTCTCCTGTGAAGATAGGAGGTGAAGTTAAAGGAAAAGTGTTTGAGGCCATTTTAATATGTATACTCACTTGTTTTCTCTCAATTTTTTTTCACAGACCCGTGATCAAGAATGGCTCTGATACCACTGTTGGGAAATTTTTAAGATGAATAACATAAATTTTATTTCCAATAAAGACTAGTTACATATGCCTATTTATAGGCTTACAATGAAACAATAAAATTAGGCAACTATCCCACTAACTCCACTAATTAATTCATAACTCCATTACTCCACTAACACCATTAATACCACTAACACCATTAACTTCACTAATCCACTAACTACACTCACCCATAACTCCATTAATCCACTAACTACACTAATACCATTAACTCCATTAACTAAATAACAATTAACAAAAATATTAAAAACATGTTATAATCAAATTTACTAATTTAGTCACTATAATGATTTTGAATCAATTCTTCAACAAAACCATGGTCCAACCAATATTAGTCCCAATTAGGTTAAAAATGATTATTTTGGTCCAATTTTTTTCTACCACTTCTCTAACTCAATTTATCATAAAAATGCATCCACAATTCTTGAAAAATATTTATTTTGCTACATGAATATTTTTGGATCAATTTGGCACCGTTTTCCGGTCCGATATATTTTTACCAGTTCGATAATACAATTTTCAGTATTACCATAAAATTAATTTTTCATTAATAAATAATCCCCCATATTATCTCTAGTGATTTTATGTATTCGAATAATTTTTAAGAGATTTCAACATAATTTTTAGATCCGGTCAAACCTCAATCAAATCTTGCACTATTTAAATCGAAACCGTGTCTTCTTTTAATTTTTGACTTTTAAAAGCCTATTTGATCTCAATTTTACTTCAAATTTCATCATTGAACTCATCATGAATAGTATTTTCTAGTGGTCACATAAAATATTTTTCATCTCTGGTGATACTATTCACTCCGGTTACACTATTCTTGGCTAGAAAATACTTTTCACGATTTACCGAGTTTTATGCTATTACAGGTCCATTCAATTGTATGATTTTAAGGTTTTATTTTCGAATTTTCCTTTGTGGGTTTCAAGGTGCACGTGAGCGAACTAAATCAGAGATGAGTTCCTAATCTTTATAACTTATGGATGATAAACCTAAATATTTTGCTATTGAGTTGAAACTTTTTTTTTCCATATCCATTACTATTATTTTTGTTAAAAATAATTTTAAAAAACTAGGGTTCCAATTGTAAAATAAAAAAAAAATCAGTTTTAATTTGAAAAATCCAAACATTTGCTTTTGCATGTATTTCTTCTGAAAAAAATGAAGATTTTAAGATGACTAAATAGTGAAATTGTTGTGTATCGTACGTCAGCAAATCTCAACCATTGAATGAACAATGTGGTGTCTGATTTTCCAATATATGTCATTTGATTTTTCTTTTTTGTTTTTCTTGATTGAGAAACACAAATTGATTGCATTATTGCATTCCATTAATTCAGCGTCATGCTTGAAGTTTTTCATGACATTAAGAATTCTTCACTTAACTCTTATAGTCTGATACCTATTTATATTGGTGCAGACGTCCATTTCCACTACTTCAAAGAAAGAAAAGATGGAGTTTGTGACTGCAATTTTAGGTCCTGCTGTTGTTGAAACTGCAAAAGGCATGATGAAACCTATCAAACGACGGACAAACTACAAAAGCAACATTAAGGAACTGGAAAGTGGGAATGATAAACTAGCAAACAAGATGGTTGAAGCCCAAAGATTTATGGATGATGCTGACACTAGATTTAAAGAAGTTGGGCCTAGTGTATCAAAGTGGCTTGAGGATTCAAAAATGCTGAATCAACAAGCCAAGGAATTACTTGAAGAAAATAACACGTATTTGGATGGATGGCATCGAAGCCCTTGGTCATGTTGTTGTCTAAGTGGGAAAACTTCCAAGATGGCCGAGAATGTCAATAAGCAACTCAAGGAAGTACCACGTTTTGAAGTGGTGGGTGATGCTCCACTACCAAAATTAGGAACAACAATCAACCTTAAAGGCATGATGGACTTTGATTCCAGGCGACCACTTGTGGATGAAATCCTGGAGGCGTTGAAAGATGATAACTTGAACATGATCAGCATTTGTGGGCTAGGAGGTGTGGGTAAGACAACAATTGCAAAGATGCTTGTCAAAGCTGTTGAAAGCGAGAACCATTTGGTTTCACTTGCTACTTTCTCTAAGAATCCTGACTTCAATAAGATACGAAGTGAAATTGCATCTGATCTTGGATTGCCATTTAGTACTGTTGATAGCGAGCCTAATAGAAGAAAAATTCTACATAAGAAGCTCATGGAGTGCGGTAAGAAAATCCTTCTAATATATGATGATGTTTGGGAGGAGTGTAATAATGAAATTGGACTTCCATCACCTACTGAGATTAAAGGATGCAAAATTGTTCTGACTTCCCGGTTCGAAGCTGTATGTAATGATATGGGAAGCCAAAAGAACTTTCGTGTTGAAGCTTTAAAAGATGGAGAAGATTGGGACCTATTTAGAGAAATGGCAGGGGATACTGTTGACAGTTCAGATTTGCATCAAACGGCGAGGGAAATTGTAGATCAATGTGGCGGTTTACCTATTGCCATTAAAATAATTGCTGGAACGCTGAAAGGCAAGAGAAAAAATATATGGGTAGATACACTCGAACAACTAAAGAAATCGAAGTTGGAAAAAATCCCAGGAATGGAGAAAGGGGTGATTAATCTAATTAAAGCAAGTTACGATTTACAACAAGAGGAAGCCAGGTCATGCTTTTTGCTCTGTTGCTTGTTTCCGGAAGATTTTGCTATTCCAGTTGCATCTTTGGTTAGATGTGGTATAAGCTTAGAGTTATTCGGAGACTCTGATAACCTTAACAATGCAAGCAATAGAGTTGAAGCGCTCATTTGTGAGCTGAAACAATCATTTTTGTTGCTTGATGGTGATTCAAGGGAGTATGAGTCTGTGACGATGCATGATGTGGCACGCGATGTCGCCATATCAATTGCCTCTAAGGATAGGTGCACATATGCAGTACTACATGGTGCTACCATGCAAAAATGGCCAGCGACAGATTGCACGGCAATTTCACTTGTGTGCGAAGAGATGAAGGAGCGACCTGTTGATTTGGAGTATCCAAAGCTTCAACTTTTATGGCTTCAGTGCATAAATTATTCAGAAGTCTTGCCAGATAATTTTTTTGAAGGGATGAAAGATCTAAAAGTCCTATTTTTTAACATATCGGGATCTCTACCAAAATCACTTTATCTCTTGGAGAATCTTCGAACCTTGTGTATTAACATAGATTCAGGAGATATATCTTGGATAGGAGCTCTAACAAATCTCGAGTTTCTTGAAATTAAGGGTTATAATTTAGTAGTGCTGCCAGAAGAAATAGCGAGATTGGAAAATTTGAGGGTGTTGGACTTGAGGGGATTGAGACCGCTTCAATATATTCCGATAGGTGTTTTATCTCACTTGACAAAACTAGAAGAGTTGCATATCCACTTGAACTTTGGAGACGAGGTAGATCGAGAGAAGACCATTGCAAGCCTCAAAGAGTTAAAGTCTCTTCCAGTAACTAAATTAGTAGCTTGGGTACCAGAACCCTCTATTTTTCATGAACCATCGAATTTTGGGAACATTTCAAGGTTTCAAATTTTTGTACCCTACAAATTTGATTGGCATAAAAGTTTTGGATATATTTCAGAGAATATGTTATGTCTCGATGGATATGATATAAGTAATATTAGAGGGAACGTAATTTGTGCTTTTTTGGGAAAAACTGAATGGTTGATTTTGGAAAAAATACAAAATTTGAAGACTTGAGTCCCTGAGTTGAGAGACAACTGTTTTCAGTGGTTAAAGACCATAAAGATTAAAGGCTGTGCTGAATTAGAGCACATAGTTGATGCGAGAATGGAACAGATTCCGCATGTTGGGTTCCCTCAGTTGGAGAAATTAGAGCTAGAAGAGTTATCTAAGTTGAAATATGTATTTCCTTTGTCCATGGTGAGAGGAATGAGACAACTCCAGAGCATATCAATAGAAAGTTGCGAAACAATGGAAGGAATTTGGTACAGAAAAGAAGTGGATGATGAGAAGATAACAGAAGATGAGATTGAGTTTCCTAATCTCACAGATCTGACTCTTAAAGGACTTCCAAATCTAATTGGGTTGTGGGTAGAGATGGATACTGCAACTGCTCCAACTACTGCTCATCACATGGTATGTCTTCTACATCTTCTTTCCCAAATTAATTTCTTCTTTTGACTACAAAGTTGACAACTCATCATATTTATTTCCATGTATCAATTTATTTATTCCTGTGAAATTCTCCCCACACAACAATGTAATATTTAAATTTAATTTACTTGCCAGATTCAAAACACTTTAGGTTTAAAAAAATTAGAGAAAAAAAAACAATTATTTGATAAAAGTTTCACTTCCAATCATGCATGAGGCATGACACTAATTGGATTTGTCTAAATATTTTTTTGTGTGATGCTATAAAGAAATGTCATATATTTAATATTTTGTTTCTCTAAGAATGTTTATTGTAACATGTTATTATATTTAATAGGAGAAATCAGAAGAAGTAAGTACATATGAGATTCAACGGATAATTGATTCAATTTTAGGAAGTGGTGATCAGGCGGAAATAATATCATTTATGTTATTTCCATCACCTTGGCTGCGCTTTTCTTGTTTACAAAACCTTTACTTGGAAAGCTGTCAAAGGCTAAAAGTGGCATTTCCACCATCTGTTGCTGAGCAGCTGGTGCAGCTTAAGACCTTAAATATAATAGATTGCAGGGAGATGGTATATATTGTTGGAAGAGAAGAAGAAAAGCCCACACAGAGGAGATTGTTTCCTAAGTTAACGTCGATCCAACTTGGTGCTCTACCTGATCTAGTGGCTTTCTGTGGTGATAGTAGTAATGTTTTGTTGGATTGTTGGGACTCCTTGGAACAAATTTCGATAATATTTTGTTTCAAAATAAAGTCATCATCATTAATTGCAAAAGCAATTGAAAGGGCATCAACATTGAAGCAAAATAGTGTTGATGAATCAAATAATGAAGCAATCATAGGTTGCCCAACACCAAGAGCATTGATAAGAAGATGTAGAAGAAGGGACATACTCCAAAAAAGTCATCCAAGGGACAACCCACCTATAGAAACCCAACAACATCAAATGGATTTCCTCAAACATAAAGAGGTATTTTTGTTTCTTTATTTCTCATGCACAGTATTTTTTAATTAAACATGTCAATTAATGATTTTTTACCATCAATATTGTTGTCCCAAACACATACTAGGAGAAATTCATTTAATTTGTTGAGATAATTATGAATTAACCAATGATATTTCCAATTGCGATATACACCCCTGCTTTGGCTAATACATATATTCTTTTACATTTTATAATAGTAATGAAATATGTAACGATCAAATTTACTTAGATTTAAAAAAAAAAATTAAAAAAAAATAAAAAGATATAATGAAAGAATAAGTTTTGAAATAATTATATATTTTTTATTTTTTAAAATGTTTTTTTTTTAAATTTTGTAATAATGATTGAAAAAAGAAAAAGAAAAAAGACTTAGAAGCATTTTTAAGCAAAAAAAAAAAAAAAACCCAAACAATAAATAAGTAAAGCAATAATTTTTAGAAAAGAAATCATTGTAAAAATAGTACAATTTGTTGAAATAATATACCATATATGCTATTATTTTAGAGTAGTTGATTTTTTTTTTAAATGTAATTAATTAACAAATTTAAAAATTATAATTCAGGTATTGTTTAAAATTCCACCACATTTTACAAGGTGTCTACATGTGCAAGAATTGGAAGTAACTACGTGTAACAATTTGACACTTCTTTTCTCACCTCATGTGGCCAAACTCTTTATGAAACTGGAAAGACTAAGTGTTGAGTCATGTGGGGAGATAAAAGAAATTGTTGGAGAAGTGGATGAAGAATCAAGATTGGACAAAGTTGTACTTCCTCAACTAAGGTCTATACGCCTAATTCGTTTACACAACCTTAGGAGTTTCTACAATGGGATATCTGCCATGGGATTGCCTTCATTAGAAGTTGTTGAAGTTGATGGATGCAGTCATATGAAGACTTTCTCCTATGGGTCCTTTTTAAGCACTCCAAAGCTAAAGGAAGTAAACATAAACAAAAGCAAATATTCAATAACGGAGGATTTTAATGCAACGATAAAAAAATTGGTACGCTCGATTTCAACTTAATCATTTTTACTTTCAATTCAATTTTTAATTTAATTTTTTCTATTGATACAAATTAATGTCAATCAACATTAATTATTATAATTAATTAGAAAGCTGTTATTTTGCATTAATCAATTATAACAACATTTCTTTTTAACTGCATGAAAATTAATAAAATAATTGAGAAAACTTAATTTTTTAAAATAAGAATAAAAATGGAGTGAATTGTCCACTGCAATTAAATCCAAATATTTCCATTTACTTTTATCCTTTTCAATGCAAAAATAGAATTAATGTACTACCGAGTTTTTACCTTTTACTAAAAATAGAGGTATAATAAAAAGAAAAATGTTTAATAAAAATATAAATGTAGGGAGCTTAAGTCAAAGTTTGAAAACTTTGTATTAATAATCTCTTAATTTATTAAAGAGAAATGGATAATTTATTTTTACATATTTATTCAACTTTTTATTTTATTGAGCAATTAATGTAGATGGGAACAACATTGCACATCTATAACATGGAGGATTTGATGAGAATGCGGCATGATCAGAAAAATGAAGATTTCAGTAAATTTCTAGCTTTATACATTGATGGTTGTCATGAATTGGTGAATGCAATTCCTTGCAATTTGATGCCAAGTCTTCAAAACCTAGAAAAGCTCATTGTACACTTCTGTGTATCAATGGAGGAGATATTTGAGTATGAAGGAGCGAATAATTGTGAAGGAACATTCTCTCATCTTCAAGAAATTCAGTTGACAGGGTTGAATAGTCTGAAGCATATATTCAACAAAATTCCGAAAGAAATTGTTGGGTTTCAAAACCTAAGAAGCCTAAGAGTTGATTTTTGCGATAATTTGAGAAACATATTCTCAGTTTCAGTGGCAAGTTGGATGCTACAACTCCAAGAACTACAAGTATATAGGTGCTCAGAGTTGAAGGAAATAGTAGCAAAAGAGGAGAAAGAAGAAGAAGAGGAATCAATTGTGTTCCCTCAACTAAGGCACATTAAAATTACAGGTTGTGGAAATCTTGAATGTTTCTACAGTGGGATTTATGCCCTTCAATTTCCATTATTAGAAAGCTTCACTTTAATCTTTTACTCTAATCATCATTTGAAGACTTTCTCAAATGGATTAGTAGTGAAGAGTCCTAATCTCCTGAAAGTAACAATAAATTTCCAGCAACATCCACTCAAAGGAGACCTAAATGAAACATTAACAAGGTACACAGCCCTATTTCCTATAAATGTTTTTATGTTATTTCCTTGATTTCTGTTGATTCATTATCTAGTAAATTTATAGTTATTATGATTTCCATGTCTACTTAAACAAATTTACTTATCCAAAGTTAAGTGGATTTTGGTCATTCCCAACCGTCTGAATTATTATGAGGTTAAATAATCAATGTTGATTTTTCTACCTAAATAATTATTCAATTGCACCAAATCAACCATTTTTCCAAAATACTACACTCATATCACTATCTTCATCCCAGTTCTTCTTGCTCTGGTTTTGGTAAAATCTACTTGCTCTGGTTTTACTGTAAAATTTCAATCCAAATTCATCGATAAAAATTGGAGTAGGATTAATCTATAAAATTTGACTAAATCAAGTAGTTATAAGTCAAATAAAATACTTTGTAACCTTAAAATTATGATTTGATAATAACCTTAATTAATCTGAGTTCATTCCGTTCAATTCAAACCTAAACTGGCTCCGGCATTCTGCCTTGCTAATACCCTTGATTCTAGATTCAGTCTAAATCAATTGACAGGTCTAGTTGCAACACAGAATCGACCTTATTATATTATATTATATTCTAAACCAAAGCCTTCTGATTTTATACATTTCTAATGGTTAAAAACAGAAAAATAGCCTTGAAAGAAGATTGTTTCCTAAGTTAACAAATTCAAGTAGAAGAGGAAATTGAAATTGAAGTGGAAGTAGAATAGCAGAGTAGCAGCATATCATTTAGACAAGTAAATGATGGTTGAGAAAGCATGGTCTTATCTGTACACTTCTTTTTTATTTTTATTTTTAACTTATATAATGGGAATTCTAAAAATAATGCAAACAGATTCTAATAGCACCCATTTTCAAAACCTTAAGGCCATGTTTGGTAGGAAGTATTGCATTGTAATGTAATCAGTTTAGTAATTAATCCTATGTTTGTTAATGTAAAATTTTTATATTGTATTGTAATGGTAAATACACTAGTAATGTTGAATACATTCATTGGTGTATTTTTTAATCCCTTAAAATTGTATTGTATTTCTCATTACATGTGATTTAATTTTTTAAATTTTGAACTCTTAACTATCCCATTCAAATATTTCTCTTTAAATTTTGATTTTCTCCCTACTCAGCTTAATTTCTATTTTTTTTTCAAATAAAGAATTATACTGAAATTTAAATTCAATATTATTATTTTAATTTTTATATCAATTTAACTAAATTAAAATCTATTCATATTTTTTTAAATTGTGATTTAATTTTAAATCCAACACTGTATACTAATAAGTACCATTGCACTGGAGTAATGTTTTTTTTTATGAAATATATATATATATATATATATATATATATATATATATATAGGGGAAAAACAATATTACAATTTAGTATAATTGTATTTTTATATGATATCATAATATAATAAATATATAAATATATAAAATAATTATATAAAAAATTAGTTTATAATTATCAATATAATTATATTTCAATACATATATATAATATAACCAAATATAAGAATGTATTAATATTTACATTACATTACCAATACAACCAAACATAGTAATGTAATTATAATTACATTACATTACATTACATTTTTTAATCCATTACGTTTTTCATTATTACATTACATTTCATTACAACTTACCAAACATAACCTAAAAACACTTTTGGACTAATTAAAGATTTTTAACAAACTAACTATAGAGGTAAAATAGTACTTCTCCGCTAACAACATTTTATTTTAAAACAAATCTTAGTATCAATATTATATAGTGCTTTGTTATTTTTTTTTGTTTGATTTTATATTATAAAGTTTAGTTTTATTTTTTTGGTAAATTTATTTTTGTCAATATACTTATACTATGGATATAAATTATAAAAATAAATATAAATATGTAAAAAGATTCATTTATTAATTTTTATAAAATCATAGATATGCAACATTTTATTAATTTGTAATATATATACAAAACAATGAAAATTTGGCAATTATAAATGCTATCTAAATTTTGCATTTTTGTAACTCATCAAGGATCAACTTAGAGAATCAAATTGAAGTAGAAGAGGAAATTGAAATTGAAGTGGAAGAGCAGAGTAGCAACATATCATTTAGACAAGTAAATGATGCTTGAGAAAGCAAAAGGTACACTTCAATTGCATGGTCTTATCTGTACACTTCTTTTTTATCTTTATTTTTATTTTTAACTTATATAATGGAAAGTCTAAAAATAATGTAAACAGATTGTGATAAATAATATTTCTAATAACAGGAAAAATAGTTATATAAGTATTAATGTGTCAATGGTTGTAATAGGCAAGGCAAATATATTAATTTTGCTCAATTGCTAAATTAAGTCAATGATTAATTAGCATGTATGAAGCTAATTCTAAATGTTTCAATTTCTTTTGTTATGTGGTTGACAGCTGGTTGATATTCAAGACAAGCAACAGGTTCTGCCTGACATTCAAGACAGGCAACATGTTCTGGCAATAAAATTCACAATAATTAACTGTTTCGCGATGTGATTGTATTGTTCAATAATTACTCTATAGTATTATGACATGAGATTCTTCTTACTATTTTTATGATTTAGTTTGATTAGAATGTCTTGGAATAATGTATATACTTTTGATTGAGATTGTACACATAAGAACTAAAATGAATCCAGCAATAGATTTCATTTTCGTTTTCATAGAACTGGTCCAAAGCAGCAATGCGTTCTGGAATAGAAAACAACATATGGTAGATCTACCATATGAAAATGAGTTTTCAGAAAAACAAATTCCAACAAAAGTTAGGCCAATTCAAATGAATCATGAACTCGAAGAACATTGCAAAAAAGAGATTCATGATTTAAAACAAAAGGGTCTCATCACAGAATCCAGAACTCTCTAGAGCTGTGCAGCTTTTTATGTTAACAAAAACTCTGAAATAGAAAGAGACACGCCTAGGCTTGTAATTAATTACAAACCATTAAACAAGGCTTTAAAATGGATTCGTTATCCAATTCCAAAAAAAAAGGATGTTTTGCAAAAATTGCATTCTGCATTTGTTTTTTCAAAATTTGATATGAAATCAGGTTTTTGGCAAATCCAGATTGAACCAAAAGATCGTTACAAAACTGCTTTTACTGTTTTATTTGGGCAGTATGAATGGACGGTTATGCCGTTTGGTTTAAAAAATGCTCGTTCAGAATTTCAACGAATTATGAATGAGATTTTTAATCCTTTTTCAAATTTCTGTGTTGTTTATATTGATGATGTTCTTGTCTTTTCAGAATCAATTGAACAACATTTCAAAAAGCTCAGGACATTTTTCAATGTGGCGAAGAAAAATGGACTTGTTGTTTCAAAAACAAAAATCTCTCTTTTCCAAACGAAAATTCGTTTCTTAGGTCATTACATTTCCCAAGAAACAATTACTCCAATAGAAAGATCTTTAGCTTTTGTGGATAAGTTTCCAGACAAGATCCTAGACAAAACTCAACTCCAAAAATTTTTGGGTAGTCTAAATTATGTTCTAGATTTTTGTCCCAATATCAACCGATTAGCAAAACTTTTGCATGATAGGTTGAAGAAAACCCCTGTTGCCTGGTCTGATGAATATACAAGTATTGTTCAACAAATTAAGAAACAGGAAATTCCATGCCTGCATTTAGCTGACCCATTAGCACCTAAGATTGTTGATACTGATTAGGTTATGGAGGCATTTTGAAACAAATAGTGGGTGGGAAAGAATGCATAGTCCAGTTCACTTCTGCACATTGGAATGATTGTCAGAAAAATTATTCTACAATTAAAAAAGAATTTTTTTCAATTGCCATGTGCATTTCAAAATTTCAGAGCGATTTACTAAATCAGAAGTTCTTACTTCGGATTGATTGCAAATCTGCTAAGAAAGTTTTATAAAAAGATGTTCAAAATATCGCATCAAAACAAATTTTTGCCCGTTGACAAGCCATCCTTAGTATTTTTGATTTTGAAATTGAATTTATTAAGGGAGATAAAAATTCGATTCCTGATTTTCTAACCAGAGAGTTCCTTCAAAACAGGACCTAAGATGCCTAGAAAATCTAAGGGGAAAGGGAAAGAGGTCCAGAAAGAAGACCCAAAAGTTTCAAAACCTATAGCAGCTTCTTCTGCTACAGAAATCAAGTCTTGGGCAGAAATCGTCGAAGAAGATGAGGAAGCCCTTGCCAAACAGTCTCAAGTCCAACAATGGATTGAGACTCTCACCAAACAGCCAGAACTTGACTCTCTTTTCAAAATAATTGCTGAAAAGCAAACAGGTAAAACACCCCAAACTATTTCAAAACCAACGGAAGGATCTTCATCTTCAAAAACTTCCTCTATACAAATTTCAAAACCTACACAAGAGTCATCTTGTAGTAGACAACTTATCAAACCCTCCAACCTCGGAGTTACTTCTTCAAAATCCTCACAAGAGGAATTTTCAAAAATTGTTTTGACTCAAAACAGTTCTGAAATTATTTTATCTCTGTTGTGCATTTTCTAATGATGCAACATACCGCAAGTATACGGTGTACCGAAATAGTACTTTAGATATCGATCCCACAGGGAACGTGTTACACACTATTACTAATTGATTTTAATCTTGTTTACAATGATTAATTGATGGAAAAATGATTCTAAATTAATCTAACATGTAACCTAACTAAATCAAGTTTGTGTGAATTCAAGAAGATAGAAAAGATTAATGATGCTAGATATAAAGATGGAACTTGAATTAATTGTTCTTAATGATTTTAGTATTCTTTTCTTGTAAACCAAGTTGAATAAATTTCCTACTTACTTTCTCAATATAAGTAAGACTGCCCAAAACATACACATACAAGTCTAATTCCAAACTTTCATTTAAGAACTAGATGATTATACATGTAAATCTTAGGAATAAAGCACAACCTATAGCAACCATTTCAATATTATGATTTCTCAAACAATATCTTAATGATGAATTTCCAATTAGATGTAAGAATGAATTTATTTCTCAATCAAACTCAAACTTATAATGATCATAAATAATGTATTAATGAGAAATTCTACAATTAAGAAAACTTGAATTAATATGAACAATAAAATATTTAATATAAACATTCAAGTTCAGAATTTACATCATAAAAATTACAAAGAAGAATTAAAAGATAAGAATAGAAGAAGGAGATTTCTCAACCCTTTCCAAGTCACCAATTGTAGTCTTCTTCCTTGTATAATACCTTCTCTTCAACACATAAACTCAACTTAAGAAAAACTAAAGAAAATTATTCTAACTTGCAGAAAAATATTCAAATGTTCAATTCTAAGTCTAACATTCTTAAATTACAGTTAAAATCAGTATTTATAACATCAGCTCATGCCCCTTCAGATGCCCTTCTACAAAGGTTGTAATTGTTGGAGGAAAGATACAACTTTTCAAGTTAAAATTTGAACTTTAGTGTCTAACGGATCCCTCTGTCGCGATCGCGACGATGTCGCGACGTCGCGACAGATCACGCCTCCTCTTGCGCTCGCCTTTCCTCACGTATGCCTTCTCCGCGCCTTGTCGCGACCTCGCGACATCTTCCCTTGGTCGCGACAGCTCCTTTTCTCTTCTCTTTTCTCTTCTTCTCTTGTCCCTCCTTAGCGCGCTCTGTCGCGCTCGCGCCACTCATCGCGATCGCGACAGAGGCTTTTCTGCCTTGGCTCATTTCTTCTTCTCTTCTCCATTTGCTCCATATTTTCTCCATTTACTCCATGTTTTCTCCATTTGTCTCCTACACACAAAACTTAACAAAACACATAAAACATACCTAATTCCTATAAATAAAAACACTTAAAACATTACTTATAACCATAAAATATAGTTTAATTATGAGCTAATTAAGCTCATATCAAACCCCCACACTTAAACATTTGCTTGTCCTCAAGCAAAACACTTAAACAACACAAAAACAATACTAACACACTTAACACAATAAACACAATGAACACAACATGTTGGAGCTTACTTATACATTTGATAACTATTTGAAAACACCATGCATAGAATTATCCTTCTAACACACTAACTTCAATAGGTAACCATTTAAACATTCCCATCATTCATTAAACTTTAACCATCTATGCACATTTGGAAAACCATGAAATTGCAAAACACAATGATGTTTGATCTCAAGAAATTAAATATCTTAACACATGTAAGAGATTATTTCACACAAAGCATTGCCTAAGATAATTTTCACTCAACACTTATTTTGATAAACACTCAATCACTCAAGTGTATAAAGGTTAGTGTTTTCCCTCATTCCTTAATTATGCCATTACATACCATAAGCTTGTAAGTAGTAAAAATCTCCACTACTAGTAAAAGGTAGTAAAGAGGATCAAAGGGTCTTAAAAGGGTTGTAATGTGGCTTAGGTTAGGGTAGGAACTTCTGGATTAAAGTAGCTAAAATTGTGTAGAGAAAAACATCAATATAACATAGGAGATTTAACCAAATATCAACAAGCATGATATTTTTAATCAAAGTCCCTTCTTAAGAATATAAATTTGCTGCTAGCTCTCAATTTATACTTACTATTTTTTTCTTTTTTTTTTCCTTTCTTTTTTTCTATTTTCTTCTTTTTTTTTTTATTATCTTAGGACAGCAAGAGAATTTAGTGTGGGTGCATTTTAATGCTCCATCCCTCACATAAGTAATTTAGATGTACATCTTGCTAATCCCATTTTTCTCTTTTATTTTATTTCTACTAGCAGTTGGAATTCTAACTACGAAAAGAAGGACTTTGCAATTACAACTTTTTATTAAGTTCATGCTTTTCAATAACAAATATATCTCCCATGCTATATCAATCCTAATCCCTCCACAATAGGGTAATTAAAAAGAAATTAGGCCTTGTTTAAGCAAAAGTTTGGTTATTAGTATGTTAAACAAGAAAAACAGATATAGGCTCAAAATTGGCTACCTAAAGTCAAAAGGTAAGGAATTTAAAAGTAAAGCCAAAATAGGTTCATTCTAAGTGCCCTTATCATATCCCATGTACATCCTATACTAAAATGTAATCTCGAAATTTACCACAAACAAGTTCTAGAGGATATGGCATAATAAGACTCTCATACAAGAAGAATTTGTGTATAAGGCTTCAAAAGCTCACATGGCTATAGTTAAACTATAATAGGCAATAAGTTGGCAAAACAATCTTAATTTACATATAAAAAGATATCTAACTTAAAAAAAACCTACACCAAAATGTTTTGCTAAGTCATACCCTTCACTATGTACAACAAAAAGCTAAAGGAAAACAAATAATGAAAATGGTCCAAAAAGTTACTATCTAAACTAATGGTCAAAAACATAAAAACTATACATGGCTATATTCTCAAATATTCATCAAATACTAAGCTCCAAAACAAAATGGTATTGTAAAACAACCTAAAATAATCTAAAACAATACATACCTAAATCTAGCAGTTCATGCAAACACAAGCTACTTACCTACACATATGATAACAAATATATACATAAAAACAAAACACAGACTTCCCCCACACTGAAATAAACACAGGGTCCTCAATGTGTAAAAAGGAGTAAAGGACATAACAAATGAACAGAAAAACACAAAGAAAAATAAAAACAAAATAAATAAAGAAAAGTATAGGAGACAAACTTCAGAAACTCTCACTTGGAGAGCTTGGCGGAGTTGGAGACAATTCTACATTCTGCTTTCGGAAGAAACTTAAGAGCTTGCGCCCCAAATTCTTTTGATTTTTCAGCACATGCCTCACATCCGTCTCTAGCACATCCATCCTAGCGGCCATACTCTGATTGGTGGCCTCAATACCATCCAAACGATGCAAAATAGGCTCAATATCCACAGCAGGTCCTCTAGTACTCCTCCTCCCTGCATCATCAGCTCCAGCAGCAGCATCGTCCTCACCTGAGGAGTCATGAGCTGCAGCTGCAGAGGCTGATTCACGTGCCCTGTCATGGGTCACACTTGGGCCAGGCATATGTGGGTCAGCTCGACTTGGTTCACCTGCAAATCTATCAACAAACCTTGGGGGCCAAGCTCCCTTGGTTAAAATATTAGCTCTACGCAAATACACCACATCCAACAAAGGAATTGTTTCTTTTTCGTCCATTACAAAATTATGCAAATCTCCCAAACATCCCAAAATAATTCCTGTTACCATATGACACATACCCACAGATTTACTACGGGCAGTAGACGCATGATAAAGGCCATCAAGTATGAAATCAATTGAATCAGGTGTTTTGTTAGATTGCAATAAATCTAAAACAAACAAATCCTTTGTTTGGACCTTAGTACTCTCTACTCTACCAAACATGGCATGACAAAGAAATTTATGAAAAATCATTAAAGCATTGTCCTTTATCTGCCTATTAGTAGAATTTTTATTATTAAACCTGTCAAGTCCTGATAATCTATTCCACACAGGTGTTGGATGGAAAATATGGGAATCAAATCTTTTACCATTCAAAGGAAAACCAAACCAGTTATGCAAATCATTAATGGTAAAAGTATATTCAATACCCTGGTGCCTAAATTTCATTGAATCCCTACCTTTATCCACATATTCTAATGTAACAAAAAATTCTAGAGCCCATTCCTTTCTAACAGGTAAAGAGTACGTAATAAATTTCCCCCATCTCATGTATCTCAGGAAATTATTAATTTCATCATTTAAACCCATGGTATTCAGAATAGCAAAATCTAAACCCCACATTCCCACATACGATTTTTTAGCAAAATAGGCAAATTTCACACCCTCTTCTTCAGAGAAAATTTTAAAAGGACAATCAAACCTGTTCTGAAAAATTAAGGCGTCAAGCGTGGGTTCCTCTCCTTGAGCGCTGGTTTCCCCCATAGGGCGTTTCCCTTGGCTTTTGTCTCCAACATGCTTTGTTCTCACCATTGTGAAATCACACAAAGAACAAAAAGAAACACAAGAAGAAGAAGAACAGGAGACTTAAAAACAAGAAATACGGAGTTTAGATGAAGAAGTTAGAGAGAAAATCGGGAGGAAGTTAAAAAGATAAAAACGAATTAGAGAGAAGATAACAAAAAGGTAAGAGAAAATGAAAAAGAGAGAGTAATTAGGGTAGATAAAAGAGAATTTAAGGAATTAAATGTGAGTCTAACGGTTGGTTTGACCTAGAATTGCGAATTCCGCGTTCTGTCGCGATGTCGCGACAATGTCGCGATCGCGACAGAACTGAAATGAAAAAATTTGAACATCGCGCTGTACGTCGCGTCATCGCGACAATTATTCCCGCTCTCCATCGCGACATCGCGACATAGTCGCGATCGCGACAGAATGAAAAATGAAAAATTTAAAAATCAATTGTCGCGATGATACTCAGTGTCGCGCCGTCGCGACGGCAACGAATAAGCAACTCCCCCATTCTGTCGCGCTCGCGACAGAATGGAATTTTGAAAATCACATTTAATTTCCCTTCCAAAAACAACACACAAAGGAATATAAAATAAATTTACATATGAAAAACATCTGTGGAACAAAAAGAACAACATTAATATATACAAATATCACTCATATAATAAAACAATTAATTAACAAGAAAATTTAAACCAAGTAACCATCAAATCATTTTTAAGGAAAGAAATGAAACCTCCCTTCCATGAAATGTTTCCTCCAAATACACTTTACATCTTTGACCATTGGCTTTAAATAACTCATTTTTAGTATTTTTAAGTTCCAAAAACCCTTGATCAAAAACTTGTGTAACTTCAAAAGGTCCACTCCATCTTGATCTTAATTTTCCCGGAAAGAGTTTCAATCTAGAATTATACAATAAGACCTTGTCCCCAATATTAAAATTTTTAATTCTTATATGTGCATCATGCCACTTTTTAGTTCTTTCTTTATATATCTTAGCATTCTCAAATGCAAGAAGTCTCAATTCATCTAGCTCATTCAATTGTAAACATCTTTTGACACTTGCATCTTTAAGATCATAATTCAAAGTTCTAATGGCCCAATATGCTTTATGTTCTAATTCAACAGGTAAATGACATGCTTTTCCATAAACCATCCTATATGGTGTCATTCCAATTGGAGCTTTAAATGCAGTTCGATATGCCCACAAAGCATCATCTAATTTATGTGCCCAATCCTTTCTAGAAGTAGAGACTGTTTTTTCTAATATCCACTTTAACTCCCTATTGGACACTTCCACTTGACCACTTGTTTGTGGGTGATATGGTGTAGCTACCCTATGATGAACTCCATATTTTTGCAATAAAGAATCAAAAGAACGATTAATGAAATGCTTACCTCCATCACTTATGATGGCTCTTGGCACTCCAAATCTTGAGAAAAGCTTCTTCAAAAATTTTATCACCACCTTTGAATCATTGGTTGGTGTAGCTTTGGCTTCAACCCACTTTGATACATAGTTAACTCCAACCAAAATATAGTTTTGACCAAAAGATATGGGGAAGGGACCCATGAAGTCAATCCCCCATACATCAAACACTTCAACTTCCAATATATTATTCAAAGGCATTTCATCTCTTTTCCCAATATTACCAGCCCTTTGACATTTATCACATTTAGCTACATACATTTTTGCATCATGAAATAAAGTTGGCCAAAAGAATCCACATTCAAGCACTCTAGATGCAGTTTTATTGGCACCATTATGACCCGAATACAATGCCGCATGACAATGCATTAAAATGTTTTGATAATCCTCCTCACTTATACAACGACGAATTATACCATCCCCACATATCTTAAACAAGTAAGGTTCTTCCCATAAATAATTTTTAACATCACTAAAGAATTTCTTCTTTTGTTGCCATGTTAAATTTTCAGGTACAATTCCAGCAGCAAGAAAGTTAGCAAAATCAGCATACCAAGGCTCATGCATATTCAAAATTGACATCAAGGCTTCATCCGGAAATGATTCATTAATTTCAATACCATCACCTAAAGTTTGTTCATTGTTTTCTAACCTAGACAAATGGTCAGCAACAAGATTTTCACTTCCCTTTTTGTCTTTAATTTCAAGGTCAAACTCTTGCAATAACAATACCCAACGAATCAACCTAGGTTTAGCATCTTTCTTTGCAAATAAATACCTTAATGCAGCATGATCCGTATAGATTATGACTTTAGAACCCAACAAGTAAGATCTAAACTTATCACATGCATACACCACAGCTAACATTTCTTTTTCTGTTGTTGTATAATTAACTTGAGGAGGAGACAAAGTATGACTAGCATAATAGATCACATGCAAATTCTTACCATGTCTTTGACCTAATACACAACCCACAGCAAGATCACTTGCATCACACATAATTTCAAATGGCAATTCCCAATTAGGAGCAGCAATTATAGGAGCACTTATGAGGGCCTTCTTTAAAGTATCAAAAGCATGCATACATTCCATAGAAAATTCAAAAGAAACATCCTTAACTAATAAATTAGTTAAAGGTTTAGCAATTAAAGAAAAATCCTTTATAAATCTTCTATAAAATCCAGCATGTCCAAGAAAAGATCTAACCCCCTTAATTGTAGTAGGTGGAGGTAATTTCTCAATTAATTCTGTTTTTGCTCTATCAACCTCAATACCCCTACTTGAAATTTTGTGCCCTAAGACTATTCCCTCATCTACCATGAAATGGCATTTCTCCCAATTAAGAACCAAGTTAGTCTCTTCACACCTAGCCAATACTTTGTCTAAATTTTGTAAACAAAGCTCAAATGAATCCCCATAAACAGAAAAATCATCCATGAAAACCTCCATTATATCCTCTATCATATCTCCAAAAATGGAAGTCATACATCTTTGAAATGTGGCTGGGGCATTACAAAGCCCAAAAGGCATTCGCCTATAAGCAAAAGTTCCATAAGGACAAGTAAATGTAGTTTTCTCTTGGTCACTAGGGTAAATAAAAATTTGAAAATACCCTGAATATCCATCAAGAAAACAGTAATGAGAATGGCCAGCAATTCTTTCAAGCATTTGGTCAATGAATGGTAAAGGAAAATGATCCTTTCTAGTGGCCAAATTAAGCTTTCTATAATCTATACATACCCTCCAACCTGTGGTGGTTCTAGTTGGAATTAAATCTCCATTCTCATTCCTTACTACGGTCATACCCCCTTTCTTTGGAACACAATGTATTGGACTCACCCAATCACTATCCGAAATAGGATAAATGATTCCAGCATCTAGTAATTTAATAACTTCCTTTTTGACTACCTCTTTCATATGAGGGTTAAGCCTCCTTTGTCTATCAGCTTTTGGTTTAAAATCATCTTCCATATTTATCCTATGCATGACAACATTAGGACTAATACCCTTCAAATCAGATATTTGCCATCCAATACTTTTTATCCTTTTCCTAACAACTTCTAATAATGCATGCTCTTGTTCTTTATTGAGTTTATTAGAAATAATAATAGGCAAAGTATGATTAGGTCCAAGGAAAGCATACCTCAAATGACTAGGTAATTCCTTTAGATCAACGTTTGGTGGACTTTCAATGGAAGGTGGTAGAGGTGCTTCATTACGAATAAGAGGTTCACTTCTAACACTTTCTTGCTCTACCTCTTCATGAACTTCTTCTTCCATTTGGACTTCCTCTTCATCTGCATTTTCTAAGACTTCCACAACACATGCATCAATGACATCTATTTTCATGCACACATTTTCATCCATTGGGTATTTTAGTGCCTTTCCCATATGATATTCAACACTATCTTCCCCTACTCTTAAGACTAATGTGCCCTCATAAACATCAACTAAAGCTCTACCAGTCCTCATGAAAGGTCTCCCCAATATTAAGGGACATTTTTCATCATATGCAAAATCTAAAATGACAAAATCAGCGGGCAAAATAAATTTATCCACTTTTACAAGTACATCTTCAACTATTCCATATGGTTTCTTAATAGATTGATCAGCTAGTTGTAAAACCATGGAAGTAGGTTTAACATAATCTAAACCCAACTTTTTAAAGATTGAATAAGGCATGAGATTGATACTTGCCCCCAAATCACATAGGCACTTAGGAAACTCTCTATCCCCTAAGGTACATGGAATGGTGAAACTACCATTATCTTTAAGTTTTGTAGGCAAATTATTTGTGATTATAGAACTACATGCTTCAGTTAATGCAATAGTGGATATATCTTCCCAACTTCTTTTCTTAGAAATTAATTCTTTTAGAAATTTTGCATAGTTAGGAATTTGTGATATGGCTTCAATAAAATTCAAATTAATGTGCAAATGCTTCAATTTATCCATAAAAGATTGAAATTGCTTATCTTGGTTTTGTCTCTTCAGGCGTTGCGGAAATGGTGGACTAGGTTGAAAAATTTTAGAAGAATTTGCTTTAGATGCCCCTTCTGTCGCGACCGCGATAGGTGTCGCGATCGCGACAGGAGACTTTCCTCCTGCTGTCGCGCTTACGTCTGGTATCGCGCCCGATGTCGCGCCTGCAAAATTGGTTGGCTTCTCCTCTGTCGCGACCGCGACAGGCGTCGCGCTCGCGACAGAAGACTCATTCTTCTTTTTATTTTCCTGAAATTCTCCATTTTTGTTAGTAATAACAAATTCATTGGTGTAAGTTTTACCTGACCTCAAATTTATGGCTTTTAAATGTTCCCTTGGGTTCTCCTCCGTATTACTTGGTAAAGTACCTTGTAATCTTGAAGGTAAAGCCTTTGCTAATTGCCCAATTTGCACTTCTAAGTTATGAATGGATGAGGCTTGATTCTTTGTGATCTGATCAAACTTATTTTCCAGCTTCTTTTGATTCTCCTCTTGTGAATTAAATTTCATATTAATCCCTTCTAAGAACCTATCCATTTTAACCTCCAAGGCCCCAAACCTATCTTGAGGTGGTTGAAAACTTACTCCTTTATTTTGATTACTACTATTCCCCCATGAAAAGTTTGGATGGTTCCTCCATCCAGGGTTATATGTATTGGAAAATGGATTACCTCTTCCTTGCCCTTGAATAAAACTAACTTGCTCCTCCGTACTATTAATGCCTAAATTACATACCTCACTTGGATGTCCTTGTTGTCCACAAATATTGCATCTATTTGGTTGACTACCTCCCATACCAAAATTATTTAGTTTGTGAGTCAATGCTTCCACTTGTGCTTGCAATGCAACTACTGAATCAAGTGCATGAACTCCTCTCACATTAGAAGAATTTGAATCTCTACTTCTCTCGGTAGGCCACATGCAGTTGTTCATGGACATCTCCTCCAATAATTCAAACGCCGCTTCAGTAGTTTTCCTCATCAAGGAACCTCCAGCAGCAGCATCAATAGTTCCTCTTGTGGTAGGATTCACACCATTATAGAATGTTTGCATCAACAACTCTCTTGGCAAGTTATGGTGTGGACACATTCTTTGCAATTCCTTGAATCTTTCCCAAGCCTCATATAATGATTCATTTTAATTTTGAACAAATGTAGTGATATCCTTTATGATTTTTGCGGTTTTGGCCAAGGGAAAATATTTTGATAAAAATGCTTGGGCCAATTGGTCCCAAGTAGTTATAGAACCCCTTGTCAAAGAATTCAACCAAGCTTTTGCTTTATCCTTCAATGTGAATGGAAAAAGCCTAAGCTTGATTGCATCATTTGAAACCCCATTTATTTTAAAGGTATCACAAATCTCAAGAAAGTTTGCCAAATGAGCATTTGGATCCTCATTTGCCAAACCATAAAATTGTATACTATTTTGAATCATTTGCAATAATGAAGGCTTAATTTCAAATTGATTGGCATTTACCGTTGGTCTTACCACTCCTTGTTGAGCACCACTCAAAGCAGGTGTGGCAAAGTCCATCAATCGTGGTGGATTTTCATCAGCCATCCCAATTGATTTCCTATTTTTATTCTTATTTTTATTTGATTTTCGGTTACTTAATAAAAACCTCTCAATTTCAGGATTTATAGGCTCAAGCTCTTCTAAAGAACTCCTTGTACTAGGCATGAACTTTCAAAATCCTGTAAAACAAATACAAAACACAAAATTAATTTAAACAAATAAACAAATTAAAACAAAACAAAATATTGTAATCCAAAATCATAAATCAATTTTCACAATGGCATAGAACCGTATCCCCGGCAACGGCGCCAAAAACTTGTTGTGCATTTTCTAATGATGCAACATACCGCAAGTATACGGTGTACCGAAATAGTACTTTAGATATCGATCCCACAGGGAACGTGTTACACACTATTACTAATTGATTTTAATCTTGTTTACAATGATTAATTGATGGAAAAATGATTCTAAATTAATCTAACATGTAACCTAACTAAATCAAGTTTGTGTGAATTCAAGAAGATAGAAAAGATTAATGATGCTAGATATAAAGATGGAACTTGAATTAATTGTTCTTAATGATTTTAGTATTCTTTTCTTGTAAACCAAGTTGAATAAATTTCCTACTTACTTTCTCAATATAAGTAAGACTGCCCAAAACATACACATACAAGTCTAATTCCAAACTTTCATTTAAGAACTAGATGATTATACATGTAAATCTTAGGAATAAAGCACAACCTATAGCAACCATTTCAATATTATGATTTCTCAAACAATATCTTAATGATGAATTTCCAATTAGATGTAAGAATGAATTTATTTCTCAATCAAACTCAAACTTATAATGATCATAAATAATGTATTAATGAGAAATTCTACAATTAAGAAAACTTGAATTAATATGAACAATAAAATATTTAATATAAACATTCAAGTTCAGAATTTACATCATAAAAATTACAAAGAAGAATTAAAAGATAAGAATAGAAGAAGGAGATTTCTCAACCCTTTCCAAGTCACCAATTGTAGTCTTCTTCCTTGTATAATACCTTCTCTTCAACACATAAACTCAACTTAAGAAAAACTAAAGAAAATTATTCTAACTTGCAGAAAAATATTCAAATGTTCAATTCTAAGTCTAACATTCTTAAATTACAGTTAAAATCAGTATTTATAACATCAGCTCATGCCCCTTCAGATGCCCTTCTACAAAGGTTGTAATTGTTGGAGGAAAGATACAACTTTTCAAGTTAAAATTTGAACTTTAGTGTCTAACGGATCCCTCTGTCGCGATCGCGACGATGTCGCGACGTCGCGACAGATCACGCCTCCTCTTGCGCTCGCCTTTCCTCACGTGTGCCTTCTCCGCGCCTTGTCGCGACCTCGCGACATCTTCCCTTGGTCGCGACAGCTCCTTTTCTCTTCTCTTTTCTCTTCTTCTCTTGTCCCTCCTTAGCGCGCTCTGTCGCGCTCGCGCCACTCATCGCGATCGCGACAGAGGCTTTTCTGCCTTGGCTCATTTCTTCTTCTCTTCTCCATTTGCTCCATATTTTCTCCATTTACTCCATGTTTTCTCCATTTGTCTCCTACACACAAAACTTAACAAAACACATAAAACATACCTAATTCCTATAAATAAAAACACTTAAAACATTACTTATAACCATAAAATATAGTTTAATTATGAGCTAATTAAGCTCATATCAATCTCAAACAAAAATTGTTTTTTTTGGTACGCAGATGTTCTTTTTTATATTTAGCTTTTTCTTAGCAACATATTATTTCTAATATAGTTAGTGGTTACTTTTATTTCATTTTTTCTTATAAATCTTTCATTCTATCCTTTCCATAGGGTTATTTATTTCACAATAAATAATTATTGTTTCACGTTGTGATCGTGTTGTTCAACCCAAATAATTACTCTATAGTATTATGACATGAGATTCTTCTTACTATTTTTATGATTTAGTTTGATTAGAATGTCTTGGAATAATGTTTATACTTTTGATTGAGATTGTACACATAAGAACTAAAATGAATCTTGCAATAGATTTCATTTTCGTTTTCATAGAACTGGTCCAAATCAGCAATGCTATGATGCCAAATAGACATCTTTTGATCAGTGATGACACTACCAGAAGAACCTTTGGTAATTCTAAAGTCTAGCGGCAACCAAATCAGGCGAATGATGTTCCTCACCAGCTGCCTAGGAATGGCTTTCTCTCGTTAGCTATTTTTTCATTAATATTCATGATTAGTAGTAGGGGTGTACACGGTTCTCTACTTTTTTTGTACCGAACCGAAATACCGAAAAAAAAAATGCAGAAACGAATTGTACCGTTAACTTTTTTTACTAAAACTGAACCGAATTGTACTGTTCACTTTTTTATTAGAACCGAACTGAATTGTACTGGAACCGAATCGAGAACCGTATTGAATCATATTGAATTGTTCTGTACTGAATTGGACCGAAATAACCGATATTTATTAATTATTATATATAATATTAGTAATTTATATATAAATATTATTTATAATTTCTATTATATCATTATTATATAAATTTAACTTCATAATTATTTATATTTTTTTGAAATTTTTATAATTATTTGTATTAAATATTTACTATATGAAATTAATATAATAAATAGTTAATAAATTAAAATAAATATTTTGATTATTAATAAGATAAATTTAATCATCATATAAAATAACTTGTGTTTAATTTAATTTACGTTGAGTGTTATTTAATTACTACATAATTTTTCACATTGTACAAATATTTATATACGCACACAAATATAATTATTATATCAATGAAATTTTACTAATTAATGTAATTATATGAGTATATAATCATCTTACCAATTAATTTTATTTACTTTTAATATCACTCAACTAGTATTTATCTATTGTAAGTTAATAATTTAATTATATATAATTAAATTTTACTAATTAATATAACTATATAAGTATATAATCACCTTACTAATTAACTTCATTTATTCTTAGTATCACTCAACTAGTACTCATATATATTTTTTGTACAATACCTATATGAATAATTGAGCATATAAATTAATAATATAATTATATATAATAATTATTATATATAATGAAATTTAGCAATTTAATTCATGTAATTATATAAATATATAATCACCTTACCAATTAATTTCATTTGTTTTTAGTATCACTCAACTAATATTTATCTATTTTGGCACAATACATATATGAGTAATTGAGTTGTAACTTAATAATTTAATTATGTATAATTAAATTTTACTATTTCGTATTTAATTTAATTTAACTTTAATGTCACTCAACCACTACTTAATTTTTTCTGTACAAATATTTATATACACAATCACTTTACCAATTAATTTTATTTACTTTTAATGCTACTTTTACATTCACTCTTATAGTTATTAACTATAATATTAATTAATAATCTTTTAACTATTAAGCCAAATTTAGTGAAATTGAGTATAATAACTGAGTCAAGATAATATATATGGATGGATCCTAACCAAATAATCAGCCGATGCTGTATATATAATTACCTTATCAATTAATTTTATTTATATGTAGTATCACTCAATTAGTAATTATCTATTTTGACACAATATATATTTGAATAATTAATTTATTTTAATAATGTAATTATATATAATTGAATAATTTATTATATAATCATTTTATCAATTAATTTCATTTGTTTCTAGTGTCACTCGACTAATACTTATTTATTTTTATCACAATACTTATATGAATACGTAAATTAAAAATAAAATTATATATAATTATTTGTAATAAAATTTTAATTTCTTTTATTTTTAGCATTACTCAACTAATACTCATCTGTATTTAGCACAATATTTATGTGAGTAATTGAAAATATATTTTAATAATATAATTATATACAATTATTATATTAATAAAATTTTATTAATTAATATATAATATAATTATATAAGTATATAATTATCTTATTAATTAAATTTTTTTAGAGCAAATTAAGAATAAAATTTGAAAAATTTTAGTAGAAATATTTTTTTATTTTAAGTTTTGAAGGGAATTGAAATATTCGGAGGGAATCTAATGCGGACGAGTTGGGTTTTCAGTATTTGTAGTGAATTGAACGGGGCAATCGTTATTAATTATTGTTTTTGTTATAACTTTTGCTACAGGTGTCCGTTTGCTTATTATTATATGTTTCCGGAAATCTCATTTTAAGCTGATCGACTTTTCAAAAGTTTAGTCTCCCATAACAGCCTATTTTGTGTATCAAAATTAACGTTTGAGTTTTCGTTTTTCAATTTGAAGTTTTAGAGGTATTATTATAATTTTTTTATTTTATTCATATAAATTGTTTGTTACCTTAGTTTGGAGGAGACTTTTCAACTTGGAATAAAATTCTTTCGTTTTGAGGTATTTTTGCTGTGTCAGAATCCGACCGGTTTTATATTTTATTATATATATATATATATATATATATATATAAAAGAAAATAAATTAAAAAAAAAACCTAAATTGTGCCTGTCTCTTTCTTTTCTGTCTCGAAATCGTGTCAAACCCCATAATTTTTTCTATGTTTTCCGTTGGTTTTAGCTTATACTTGCATTTCCTTCTTCTCGTCGCTGCCACTGTCATTTCCGCGGCTACATCTAAAAGTAAGGATAAGTCACACACAACTTTTAATTTTGTGGTATTCGTTAATAGTACGTCATTAGTTAGTTAAAAATTTGATCAATAGACTTGTACATAAGTTTTAATTAGGATTATCATTAGGGATGAATTACCAATTAATTTTGTTAAATATTAGGATTTTAGGAAATTTATTGAAGTAATTTATCTCGAATTTAAAATTTCATCTAGAGTGACTATTGTTAAAATATGTTTTTCTTTTTTCATAAAGGAGAGGGATAAATTGAAATATTTTCTTAAAATTGAATGCAAAATTGTATGTACGTACTTGTTGAGATATTTTAATTATATTTGTATTTATTATTGTGTATATTTATATTGTAAATTTTTAAAAATATTGAATTATCCGAAATACCGTATTGTATTGTCTTATTTTGTTTTGTATCGAAAGAATCGAATAACCGAACTGAACTGTACTGAAAATTATAAGAACCGTACTAAACTATACCGAAGTTAATAAGAACCGAACTGTATCGAAATTTATAAGAACCGAAATTTTAATATAATACGGAAATTTATAAAAAACCGAACTGGACCGAACTGTGTACACCCCTAATTAGTAGGGGAGCTCAAATAGTTTTCATGATTTCTCTCATTAGCTGTTTTTTTCTTTAATATTTAATTAGGGCTATATAGCCTGGGATGGTACTCACAGATCTTTAAATAAATAATCACTCATAATAATCCATATTGTTTTGTATATCTATAAAGAATCACTTAGTGAGAGAAATAATTTTTAAGGATATTCATATATATTTACATATTGCCATGTTTCATCTTGAAAATTATAGTACTTCTACAGAGAGAAATAGAAAGAAAATGAGTATTTTACTTGTGTAGCTTGATGTACATTAAACTTCTATTTATTTAGTTTTTCATTTAAGAGTTACATAAACCATAATCAATTGTTTTAAGCAAAACTGATTCTTATGTGCAAGAAAGGAAGAAGAAAAGTCAAATTAAGTAGCAATTGATGGCATTATTTTTCTTTTTTTTTTTCCTCCAAACTGAAAACTTTGCTTGACATATTTTCCAAAAAGGCAATTATGAGAAAACAAAAACCACATGGAATTTGTCATACATCATGCTGACTACAGTTCCATAATGAACAATTTTTGTACTACATTATTGGAAAAGCCCCAACAACAATTTCAGAGTCTTGATTTGTATCTAAATCAACATAATATGTAGGAGCACCATATGTTAGTAGTAGCTCAAACAGTTTTCTCTTAATCAAAGCATACATCCCAAACCAAAATTCATAATGACATTGTAAGGTAGCAATGCCAAAAATACTTGTCATGTATATATTCTCATGTACTTTTTGAGATTTCCAAAGCTTGTTATAAGGTTTTTTAGAGTAGGCAACTGTTTAACAAGGGAAAGGTATCTCTTCTGGTAGTTCATTGTTTTATTTGTTTTTCTTTAATACTTGGTGTGCATCTTTCACAAGAAAAAGAAATATTGATTAGTTAATTAATAAATCACAAAGTATATGATCAAACAAGAAAATTTAATGATACCTCCCATACTCATCAACTAGGCAATTCACATTATTAGTAGATGTATTAAACAATAAACAGTACTGATAAAGCCCTGGATGTCTTTATCGGGAGAGGGAGGAACCGAACGATCGGATGAGAGTGACCCTGCAAGAAAGAATGCCCGGTCGGACCAGGCGTAAGCACTCCGAAACTTAAGTTAGTAGCTTAGAGAGAGAATGCTGAGGATTCAATACCTGAGGCCATCGTTGGCTGGACTATTTATAAGAGATGGTTGAGGGAAACTTGAGTGCCTAGGGAAGTGATTACTGGCAGCCAGAGTAGGTTTTCGGCGAAGTGACAGGGAGCAGGTGGCTGATGTGGGCACTGCCTTGTGTCAGACGACTGATGGGACTGGCTGTCACATCGTCCGATTGGCTGGGTGCGCTGCCTAGGAGCTCGTGCCTGTTCACTCTTAGCTCTTGGGCCTTGCCAGTTCGCTGGGCCGACTAGATGGGCCTTGGTGCAAATGATATTTGCTGGGTTATCACTTGTCCCCCCTCAACAGGTCCAATCGGGCGTAGATTCACCTTTGAAGTCTCGTTCGGACGGAAACTGCTTTGACTTGTTCCGATCAGCGTGTGTCCGTTGGCGAGATTTTAAATTTTGAAAGGCGATCAGCTGAAAGGATGCGCCTGCTAGTACAGTTATTTTTATTAATTGCTGCGCGTGCACCGAGGGTGACATTTCGTTCTTTGCATAGCCATAATGCCTTTGACATGTGGCATTGTCTCAGTGGCGAGACTGTTGGCGCATTCTAGAAGCTTTGGCCTATAAATAGGCATTTTCTGAGACTTTTTTCTTTTACTTTCTGCAATCCCTAGCGAAGCTCTGCAAAAATTTCCTCTTGACTTCCCTTGAGCTCTAGCAAAGCAAATCCTTTCCAGTTCTTTCTCGCCGAAAACACCTTTTATCACCAAGTAAGTAATTTCTTCTCCTCCCTTTTGGCCTTCTTTTTGCCTTCCATTACTTTCGCATTCATCTATCTGGCATTTCGAGTTTGCATTTTCCTCCCTTTCCCTTTGCTAGCGATGGCATCTAGCAGCAGTATGGCACCAAGCACGTCTTTCTTGGATGGGTATAAGAATCAGCTTGCGGTCGAGTTGTGCTCCCGCTTGATGGCGGAGGAGGTGGTTGAGGTTCCCGCCAAATATGGCTTTCCATCCGATGTGTCAGTGGTGGCCTGCCCGGATTCAATGGCGATATCGGATGGGCCATTCAGAGAGGGTGACAGCGAGTGGTTCATTTGCCACCTGTACAGCTTGGACGCCGGGATGCGCCTCCCCTTTGGCGCTTTTGAAATCGCCATACTGGAGGGGTACGACATCGCCCCCTACCAACTGCATCCAAACGGGTGGCGATCAGTGGCCTACTTCAAAATACTGTGCCTTGTGGAAGGAGTGGCTCCGACCCTCGACCTTTTCACACACTTTTTCTACGTCTCGACAAGAAGCGACGGGTCAGAGTTCTTCTTCACCAGCCGATCGAAGAAGAAGTTGATAAACATTCCCACCTCCATGAAGGGTTTTTAAGAGAGGTATTTCCTGGTGGGAAAGGAGGGCGGCTTCGGGGTGAGTCTCGCCCGGTCGGCTGGGGTGAAGATCCTGAAGGACCAGGCCACTGGGCAATCTTTGTACGAGGCCGACATCCAGAAGCTGATGGATGTTGTGGCTCGAAAGGGAGGGCCCTATGTGTGACGCGCGCCGGAACCAGCAAAGCCCTCTTTGAACCCGCTTTTAGGATTCGAGGGATAGATTCACGTCTTTTTCGATCTTAGGTGTTATGAGATATTTTCGGCACCTCCTTTCACAATAAAACATTGAAAAGGACCATCCATCGCCATAACACCTTTAGGCACTTTTGAGGTATTTTGGAGTCGCCACCCAATTTATAAGAAATTAGAAAAGTTTAACCTCTTATTGGTCTAAACCAGAGATGGTGTCCGGAACTTCACACTTATTGGTACCTTGGTTAATTATAAATGGGTTTTTAAATTATAAAATTTCATTCCTCATCTCACGCGATTAATGCAGTTTATTAAAGCGCATATTCACATAGAAAAGCGACAAATAAAACAGTAAATAAATAAATTACAAAAATATAAAATTGGGACAGAACAATCTCCCAAATAAATAAGTAAATAAATAAAATAAAAAAATAAATAAACACATAAAAGAAATTAAAATGCAACATACATAAATCGGGTCATGAATTTTAGGAACATTGGTTCCTTTTTATTTATTAGAAAAAATGGAGAACTATTTTTAGGATATTGATTAAGAAAATCGGGATGAGTTATATCATTTTATGAAAATTTAGTTCTCCATTTGAAAGCGGGGTTTTATTAGCTAAAGTAGGACATTGGTCCATTTTATTAGGAAAAATCTCAAATTATTAATTATACAAAAAGGGTGATTTTCTATAGCGCGGACAATTAAAACATATATTTTACACACAATACATAAAGATAATATAAATAAAATAAACTAAACAATTAAGATGCAAACTCTAAATTTGGATGGTCTTCGGTTTCCTAATCCTCGATCCGAGCATGCGTATGACTCGTACAATCATATAAGCATTTAAGCCATCAAACAAATAAACAAAGTAAAATGTTAGTAAAGTAAATTAAATAATTGATATAATAAAAATAAATTAATTAATTAATTAAAATTAACTTAATAAAATAATTAATTAAAGTGGTTAATAGATTAATCAAATAATAATAAGAAAAATGACAACAATACTAAGAGATTAATGAAATAATAATAACAATAATAAACTTTGAGAATATATTAATATAGAATACTAATAATGATAGAAAAATAAGATAAAATAATAATTTGGAATAAGACAAAGTGAACATAAAAGATGTAACTTTAGATAAACAAATTAAGGAATCACGTGGAGAACCTAACTAAAGGACAAAAAGTGGCCAAAATGAGGAGAAATCCAAATGGAAATGTAAAAGAAATGGAAAAGTGAAGTATAAAAGTGGAAATGTAAGAAATTGAAAAGAATTATCAGTGCATGACTTGGATGGGACAACACGACACGGACAAAAAGAAAAAAGGAGCTAGGCAAGCCAAATGAAGCACGACTCGGATGGAATGACACGACACGGACGCAACGAGCAGAGGAAGATGGCAAAGGGAAAGGCGCACGACTCGGACGAAATGACACGACTCGGACAAAACGACACGACTCGGACAGAACAACACGACACGGACGGAATGGGGAAAAGAAGAAGGGCAAGAGAAAAGGCACTAGACTCAGACAACAGGGACACGACTCGGACAAGGCAACACGACACGGACAGATGAAGAAAATAGAAGAAGAAGAAGAGGGCAAGAGACACTACTCGGTAGAGGGGACACGACTCGGATGGGGAAGGCACACACACGGACACGAAGAACTGGAAAATGAAACCAGGTGGAAGAGAAACAGGGGCAAACAGAGCTCTATAACAGACCAAACAACAAGATGATATACTAGCAAAACGAGCAAAATGTAATTATAAACACATTTAACTAATCATTACACACATATAGAACTCACACCTGATGACAAACAACATAAAACATGCACTTAAAGAAATCAAAAATACAAACCATTAATATATGTACAATATGTACAAAGGAGAAGGAAACAGATAAAAACGAGAGAGATAAAGAAAATAAAAATAAGAAAAGGGAAGAGATGAGCCCAGTATTTACCCTCAGATTTTTAGTCTTTGATCAGCAAGTGCAGTTTCTGATTTCCTCTTTGATTTTCTTGGATTGGAAGTTGAAAACAGAAGATTCAAAACTTTTAATAGAAGTTAACGTTTTAAGAAAACCAGACAAAAGACTTTCTAAATGCTGGGAACTATATTTTCATGCTCTCAAATCAAACCCAAGATCCTCATCTTGCTCTCTCCTCTTCTCCCTCTTTTCTCCGTGTCTTTTATTTTTTCTTCTTTTTCAATCATGCTCCCCTGCCTTCCTCCTTTTGTTTTTTTGCCATTTTTCAACTCTTCTTTTTTTTTTTGTCAAAAGACAGGATTCCCATTTTTCTTACCAAATCCATCATAAATCTTGGTTTTTCAAAATCGAATCCTGAAAAACGCGGAGAAGATATTCTAAAGAGAGGGGATACACGTGAGGCAGCAGGTGAGGAACGTTGGGCCTTACATGAGGAGGTAGCATCTCACCCTAGGTGGGATAGGCCTCATGTTCCATCTCACATGGGTGAGATGGGCCTCACCCAAAAGGCCCTCCAAAAACAACCCAAATCTCTTTTTTTCTTTTTTTTTAAATAAAGAAAATGCAAAAAATATTTTTATATTATTATCTTTTATATATATATATAAAGAAAGAAAAATATTCTTAAAATCAAGGAAACGAAAATATTTTTATTTTTTTGAGGAAACTGTCACTTTTATTTGCTTTTTGCCCGTGAACAGGCACCATTTTCATCATTGGGTAACTTTGGTCTGGACTGTCTCAGGATCCGGTATCTACACTATGAGTCCAAGGAGCTGTTGGAGTTGCTCCAGGGGGCCTGCGTCGAAACGGCCACAGCTGCAGAACGTGAGCGTTAGGATTGGGCTGACCACAATTTCATGATCATAAAGCATTGCATTTGCATTCGCATGAAAAAATATTTTGCTGGAGAACTTATCTTGTTTGTTTGTTTTTCGTTGAAGCTGAAATGGCTGGAAGAAGCAGTACTGCCAGCGAGTTGGCCGATCGAGTTGCCTCCAAGAGGACGGCCAAGCTGGAGGCAAAGCAGGCTAAGGCGGGCAGTAAAAGGGGGAGGCTCATGAAACAGTCCGATCTTGAAGCCATGAGGAGATTGCCGGTCTCTTCCTCTACTGCCGCACCGCTTGTTGCTGTGCCTTTATCTGCTGCTCCGGTCGGGTCGGTCCCCATTTGCACCGCAACAGCTGCTCTAATGCCAATCCCAAGCCCGATCATCGCAGAGCCCTCGGCTTGGGTTTCTCGCAGGGGGCATGTTGTAGGGAGTGAGCCCAAGGAGGTGGAGGAGGCGCCCGGGGTGATATGCCCTCTCGAAATTCAAACTCTGAGGGAGATGGTGCAAGGGAGGACAACACGCTTAGACGAGGCCGCTCAGCGATAGATGGAGGAGGGCGCCCGGAGGAAGGTGAGCGAGCTGGTGGCTGAATCGGACGCTCAGGTGGCATCCAAGGGGAAGGCCGTTCAGCAGGGCAAGACACCCAGGCGGTCCGGTAGGCGTCCCGTTCCCTTTGGGGACTTCTTGAGGGACAGCTTCGGTGAGGATTGGTCGCCTCATCAGGTGGCCGGTTTCATTTGCTGTGGTCTCCTTCGGGATGAGGACCGTAGGGAGCTCGGGGATGCCAGCCAGTTCAACCGGGAGACACAGGCAATCAGCCAACAGCTAGTTGATGTAAGGCCCTTCCCCTTCTATTCCTTTTGCTTGTTTGCAGTCATTCGTTCGTGTGAAGTTTGGTTGGCTTCCTTTTTTCCTTTTTTCCTCACTTTTCTTCTTCCTCTCCTGTCTCCCCCCTAGGTTGCCAGGAGGGCTCAGCAGCTAAATCTGATGGCTGGCACTTGGCGGTTAAAGGCTGAAGAAGGCACCAAGGCCAGGGTGGAGGCGGATGCCTGCTGCAAGGCTGCCAAGAAAGAGGCCTCCGCCCTTCGAGCTAAAGTGGCCAAGGTGAAGGAGCGGTCAGCCGCTTCCCATTCAGAGATGGTGGCTCTGAGGAAGGAGGTCCACCAAAAGACCCAGGAGCTGAAGGCTCGGTAAAGGGAGGTGGACAAGCTAAGGGGTGACACTGCCTGTCTTTTTGCCGAAAATGCTCAGTACCGGTGCTTCGAGGCAGATGCAACCATGTTGGACGCTGAGTGCAGAGATCTGGCTGCCGAGAATGCTAAGCTGAAGCTGGAGGCCGATCAGGCGGGCAGGGAGGCAGAATCCCTGAAGCTATCTTTGGAAGAGAAAGAGGCCTCTTGGGCCGGGAAACTTGAGGACGAAGTTGTCGCTCAGAGGGAGCGTCTTCTTGATGAGCTTGCTGAGGCTCAGGCGCAAGTGCTTGGCTGTTTAGTCCACGAAGCCGAGAGGCGCTTTCCGAGTGCTGATCTCAAGTGGATGGACAATCCGGCGGCACTGCCCGATCCGCCGTCAAGCGATGACGAGGATGATGCTCCCGAAGGGGAGGCAATCCAAGAGAGCCAAGGTAGGGACCCTTCACTTACGGGGACTGGCCCAGAGATCCGCTTCGAGATCGAGCCTATAGTCCCTTGGCCGCCCTAAGCCGAGCCCGAGGCCCTTTCTTCAGGGGGGCCTGTCTCTGAAACCGAAACTGCGGCCCTTCCTTCAGGGGGGCTTATCTCTGAAGGGGGAGCGGGGCCTTCTTTGCCCGTGCCCGACCCTTCTCAGGCCACCACAAAGCCTGGCGTCGAGCAGACTGCTAATCCTTCTGGCGACGCAGATGTTGTAAACATAGAAATGTAGGAGCTTGTACTTAGCTTTTCCTTCTTCTTGTAAATTATTTCCTGTGACGATTCTTTGTAAGTTGTATATAAATTGTATACTCGAAACCATTATAATAAAGTTCTTTTTGTTTTCTGCGAAATGTATATATCTGCTTGTTAGTATAATAAAAAATGCATAAACTTGCATTGACTTCATTAATCGCATCAACGAAATTTAATTCGCAAGATTTCAAGTAATTAGCGTATACTTCCTGAATTGGAAGAGGCTGAGAGGTCGGTTAACAATCGGTATGAGACCTTGTGCCGTGTTGCATGGTGGCCAATGGCCGCTGCATAAAATTGCATGGTGGCCGGGGGCCGCTGCATAAGATTGTATGTTGGCCCGTGGCCGCTGCATAAAATTGCATGTTGGCCCATGGCCACTGCATAAAATTGCATGGTGGCCGGGGCCCGCTCCATAAGATTGCATGTTGGCCCGTGGCCGCTGCATAAAATTGCATGTTGGCCCATGGTCGCTGCATAAAATTGCATGGTGGCCAGGGGCCGCTGCATAAGATTGCATGTTGGCCCGTGGCCGCTGCATAAAATTGCATGTTGGCCTATGGCCGCTGCATAAAATTGCATGGTGGCCGGGGGCTGCTGCATAAGACTGCATGTTGGCCTGTGGCCGTTGCATAAGACTCTAGGCTCGTAGGCGGATCGAGCTTTACCGTGCCTATCGGTAGATCCGAACGGGCACGGGTGGCCTGCCATTGGCCAATTGGCGGCGTCGGATCGGGAGTATCATCGATCCGGGTGCCTACGATCGGCCATTTCCATACATCGGATCGGATGGGCCGTCGGGCACATAATTATTATGTAGTTTACGTATGCTTCCTATGTTGGAAGAAGTTGAGAGGTTGGTTAACAATCGGTACAAATTCCGACGTCTGACATTATGGTCTCATATTTGCATGTTGGCTAATAGCCGCTGCATAAGACTTTAGGCTCGTAGGCGGATCGAGCTTTACCGTGCCTATCGATAGATCTGAACGGGCACGGGTGGCCTGCCATTGGCCAATTGGGCGGCGTCGGATCGGGAGTATCATCGATCCGAGTGCCTACGATTGACCGTTTCCGTACATCGGATCGGATGGGCCGTCGGGCAAATAATCATCATGATGTATTTGGACCGAGAAGAGCGTCGGCCCCTAACGGATTTTTGTTAACCATAAAAGAGTTTGAATTCCCGCGCCTATGATCTGAAATGGGCATGGGTTATATATATTATATACACAATTTTAAACAAAGAGAGAGAAGAAAAACCTTTTCGCGTTAATACACGTTGAATTTGGTCTTCAGGAGAGTTTGACTTTTGCATTTTTAACTTGGGATGTGCGTCAAGTCTAGCGAATAAGTCATGATATATACAGCCTTCGTAGATGGCAAGAAGAATTCATAAAAAGATTCCTTTATTGATGAAGAGCGATTGATACAATATTACAAAGATTGGGGAGAGCGCGAGTCTAACTGGAGACGTGCGCCTATGCAGAGCTCACTCTTGTTAGGTCGTTTGCGGGCACATCGGCCCTCTAACCCTTGGCGCTCGATTAACAAGCTTCCTTTTGCTGCTTGATCATGGTGATATAAGCCTCTCGGGACGCTTTCTGGTCCCCTCTCACAATAGCCACGCCCCTCCCGGTGGGAATTTTCATCACCATATATCGGACGCTGGTGACGGCTCCAGTTTGAACGAGAAAGGGCCTTCCAAAAATGGCATTATAGGTAAATATTAAGTCAATTATCATAAAACATACCTTGCAGGTGTGAACCATCGCCTCTTGTCCGAGCTCCACGAAAAGTTCGACTGATCCGATCACCGGGATGGTGGCATTGCCTAATCCGATCAGAGGCATTGCATTCGGCTTTAGCTCCTCGACCAGCAGTCCCATCGCTTTGTATGCCTGCAAGGTGAGCACGTTGACTGCGCTGCCGTTATCCACTAGGATTCTCCTGACATCAAAATTATTGATGCGTGCTCTGATGACGAGCGCATCCTTGTGGGGGAACACGATGTCTCGGGCATCGTCGCTGGACACCGTGACAGGCATAGACTGCTCGGTCCTCTAAGAGAGATATACTCCCTTCCCCCTCTTTTTCCTATAGAGCTCCTCCGCGTAAGTCGATCATCCTGAGATCATATTCACTGTTCCTGTGCTTGACCTACTCGGGCCCGCACTCTTGGGGTTTCTTCACTCCTCGTCCTCATCTGATCTATAGTCGGCCTGCTCAAGATCCAGCCGTTTACAGGGACTTGCCCCTCTGGCGGGTCGGATGAATCTCTGGAGGACTCCTCTTTGCACCAGGCATTCAATTTCCTTGAGCAGTGAGTGACACTCGTCGGTAGAATGACCGACGTCTCTGTGAAACTCACAATACGGACTCTGATCCCTTCGGTGCTTGCTCCGACTGGACAGCCTCTTGGGTCAGTTGATTGTGTGGTGGTTCTTTTTAATCCAGGCCAGCACTTTGGAGGGACTGATGTTGAGCGGGGTAAAGCCCTGAGGTGTCGAATCACTCGCCTTACCCGAGGATTCACCCTTGGATATCTTCCTCTCGCTCCGGTGCTGCGGGCTTTTGAGCTCATCCGAAATGTTTTCAAGCCGCTCGGTCACTCTCTTTTTCGTGAAGGGCCGTCCATCAGGGTACCGAAGCCTGCTCAGCACGCTGGCTGGTCCGGCTCTACCAGTCCTCCGGGCCTCATTCGTCCGAATGTGTCGCTCGGCCCAGTCCATCAGCTCATGAAAATCCTGGGGGGTCGTTGTCACTGCAGATTGGGATGGAGGACAGTCGGCCGGGCGTCTCGCTAAGGCGGTCATCGCCATTTCTTCGCTTAGGCTCTTCACCTGCCCCACAGCTTCTTGAAAGCGGTCGATGTAGTCCTTAAGGCTTTCATCGGCTCGCTCGTAGGAGCCACCCAGGTCACCTGTCGACCTCGATGAGGGTGCTCTGGCCTTAAATCTCGAGACTAAGAGCTCCTTGAGCTGCCAGAAGGAGACGATCGACTCCCGTGGGAGCTTCCAAAACCATCTCAAGGCCTGTCCCCCAAGGGTGGTGGGGAAAATCCGGCAAATAGCCCTCTCATCGCTGGCGTACGCCTGCGCTTTCAACAAGAACTTAGCCACATGAGTTGTGGGATCAGACTCACCCATGTACCTACTCATCCTGACGTCTCTCCACCTGGGAGGCATCTGAAACTCAATGATTTCTCTGCAAAACGGGGAAGCCTGGCTTTTGCGGGTTCTTGTCTTGGGTATGTTCTTTTTGGAGCTTGTCAAGCCAAACTGCTCCAGTTTCCGTTTCAGCCACTTGTCCCCCTTGCTGAAAATCACAGAGCCGGGGTCCTGACGTGAGCTCCTCGAAACAGAGCGAGTAGGCGCACACAAATAGGACAAGTCGTCCTCGTCGCTTGAAGTGGAGGGTTCAGCGTGGTGGTAGGCAGAGCCTTTACCGGATAACGCTATTCCTTTCCCTTTATCGCGGCGTCCCGGGCTCTCGGCATCGCGTCTCCTTGTATCTTGAGCCCCTGGCTCGTTAATGGAGATCCCTTTGCTTCTTCTTCCTCCGAAGTCTTCGTCCATGGGATAGCTCCCATGAACTCTTTCGAAAATCTCGGGCATTTTGCCCTTTTGGAGCGTTTGGATTATGCTTTTGGTGAAGTCACTGAGTATAGCGCGCATGTCGCGGACAGTGACGAAAGAATCCTCTCAGTATTCTAAGACGGCGTCGTTTGACTCAGGAAGGGGGGTGGTCTCCATTAGGGACCTGACAGGCTCTTCCCCCCCTTGCGAGGTGCCTAAACTGGCACATTTATCTCTTTCTTGGTCGAATTCCATGGGGGTCGTATTCTCGTTGGATCGTGAGTTCGACATGCTTCTCAACGAGAACATCAAATGATAAAACCCTGGATGTCTTTACAGGGAGAGGGAGGAATCGAACGATCAGATGAGAGTGACCCTGCATGAAAGAATGCCCGGTCGGACCAGGCGTAAGCACTCCGAAACTTAAGTTAGTAGCTTAGAGGGAGAGAATGCTTAGAGAGAGAATGCTGAGGATTCAATACCTGAGTCCATCGTTGGCTGGGTTATTTATAAGAGATGGTTGAGGGGCACTTGAGTGCCTAGGGAAGTGATTACTGGCAGCCAGAGTAGGTTTCCGGCGAAGTGACAGGGAGCAGGTGGCTGATGTGGGCGCTGCCTTGTGTCAGACAACTGATGGGACTGGCTGTCACATCGTGCGATCGGCTGGGTGCGCTGCCTAGAAGCTCGTGCCTGTTCACTCTTAGCTCTTGGACCTTGGGCCTTGCCAGTTCATTGGGCCGACTAGATGAGTATTTGTGCAAATGATATTTGCTGGGTTATCAAGTACTATTATACTAATTAATTACGTAAGATTACTAAAAAAAAAAGCTGTATAAAAATATAATTTATTTTTGAATTTATTGAAGATTTTAATATATTACTATTTTTAATTGTTTGTAGGAAAAAGCAATTATACGATACGTTTGCAAGATAAGGTATTAAAAAATATAGTTAAGTTTAGTACTAAAAGTTCATGTTATATGATAAATATTTATCGATTATATGTATATATATATATAGGATCAATTGTTTTCTGCAAAACTGCCATAACATGCACCAAACGATTCAAACGATTCTTATGTGCAAGAAAGGGAGAAGAAACGTCAAATTAGGTAACAATTAATGGCATTATTTTTCTCTTTTTTTCCTCCAAACTGAAAAGTTTCCTTTGACATATTTTCCAAAAAGGCAATTATGAGAAAACAAAAACCACATGGAATTTGTCATACATCATGCTGACTACGGTTCCATAATGAACAATTTTTGTACTACATTGGAAAAGCCCCAACAACAATTTCAAAGTTTTGATTTGTATCTGAATCAACATAATATATATAGTAGCACCACATGTTAATTCACTCCTGGCTTCATGTGATTTGTTAGATTATTATTATATAAGCATGATCATAACATTTTGATAAAATTAAATGTCAGAATTTCATGACAATCCAAGCCACATTGTTGTTTTAATACGTAGAATATTATACGCAATTGTTGGTTAATGAAAGTTTGGTGTTTGAAGCAGTTGTAGGATTGTAACTCACCCATACAAATATCTACATAATCATAAAACATGATAAACTCTCAACTAATGCTATACCAGTGACTATAATGAAACCACTTCCTAAGCATTTGCATTTCCTAAAATGCCTACAAATCACATAAAGAACTCAGTAAACGCGAACACATAAGAGGTTTTTTCCCAAAATGATAGCATGTTCCTTAAGGTACGTATTTATTGAAACTCATTGCAAAGTTGCACTGTAAACTCCACGATAGTCATGACAACCAATTAGGTCATATTGTTTTTCATCGTCTTTGTTTGAAGTTTTCTCTGATTACATTATTTAACATAAAGAATGCAAGTCATGTGTCACAACTTAATTAGGAGGAATCATCTACTTTCACAGGCTACAAAGTCTACAAACCATTGTTTAGCCCTCGAAAAGGCATCTGGTAAGGTTCAGCCTTAGAACCTCCACATATATATCTATGATCCCCATATAAATATTAGCGCTTGCTAGATGTGGAATTCAACACACAAGAATGCCCTTGTGACATCTCCACACATACTCCACCATATCTTAGAAGCCTTCATTAACAGAGATTAAATGTCTCCTTGTCTACGTGAGCATAGAGGGATGACGATATGGCGGATACTCTGAAAATTTGTTCTACACCCATCCCTGACTCCTTAAAATTATTCCACACTCCTCCCAAAACCATTTATTAATACTCGTGTGTGTCCTCTCATTTAACTAATTATAGGATTCATACTTTAAATATCAATTTTAATAAAAATCACAAAGTACAGTTTTGAAAGTTTTTAAACAAGATACATATCTAAATAAAAGGCTACGTAAATGAGTCATAAATTAAAAAGTGTACATAAACAACATATAATGCACAAAACAATACTTTACCAAATTAGGGCACATACAACATAAGATTCAAGGCAAGACAACATCCTCTTGAGACAACAAACATTTATATTGAGCTGTCGAAGTAAACCTAGGGAGGGTAAAACACAAGATTGTGAAAGTTTAAATTTGCAATCACTTGTAGTTTCTCAAATCAAAGCAGCAAAAGCAAACCAAAGAAAAATACAAAAATTGTTAATGTCAATAAAGAAGTTCTCAAATGTTAAAACCAAAGAAGCACAATTGCAAGGAATTTATTTTAAAATATAAATACAATTAGGAACTATAAATAGAATTCCCCGTGAAGTCATTCCAAGTCAGCTTCACAAGTGAAAAGTGGTGAAATTAAATAATATCTATTAAAAAGAATTTTACTGTGTTCGTTTTATAATAGCTGTCATTTTTATTATTTTAACTAAAATTAAAAAGTATTAATTAAATTTAAATTTAAAATAAAATTGAGTAATTTAATGCAAAAATTTAAATATAATTGATTAATTTTTATTAAAAAAATAAAAATTTAAAAGTGACAGATAAATAAAATTTAAATTTTATTCAAAAATAACAAATATTATATAACGAAATGAGTAATTAATAACACATAAAATATAATTTTATAAAATTTGAGACAAATAAATATCGAAGTTTTAATTCTGTCGTCTCAATTTTTTAAATGCACCCGTTTCTTACTTAAATATCGAAGTTTTGTCTCAAATTTATACACAAATCTAATGATAAGCACTCCAAGTGGGAGCATTAACGGCCTCAAACATATCCGAAACCAATAAGAATACCACAAGTGATGCTATCTTATGGTGCATTAGCATTTGACTCCAGAATAACACTACAAGGATAAATGCTATCCTAAACAGGTAAGAAATCACGATGGAACTTCAGAATAAGATTATAGACATGCACGCAATTTTTACAAGAAAACTCCAGAGTGAGAATACCAACAACATAACTGAGCTCTTTTGGTTAAGACATGTAGGACAACAGCAAGACTTGAAAGTATTACATAATTTCAAAACTGCACCCAATATGACATTTAAATCATATTAGATCCCACGAGGAGCTAATATGTATCAGTACGCGCTAAAATCAACAGACAAATTAAAAGATGAGGGTTTTGTATATAAAAATTGAATTAAATCTAATAGAAATAAAGTAAATAAAATATTAAAAATAGAATCAGAATAAAGAAATCTCGGAATCCAGCACATTCACTATTAAGTTGATTTGTTTATCAACACCAACCATAATTAATCGCAATTCAAATATTCGTCATGATATTAATATCTGTCATTCCTTATGATTAGTAAAATAAAAACATGTATTCTACTCTAGTCTTGCTATCTAATAATATTAGATACGATTTAACATTTTTTTTTGAAATAAACCTTTCATTAACAAAAAATCAGCCAATAACAAATCAATTAAAAATGGAGGTGGACAAGTCCGCTCTCCACAAACTGACCTAGAATTCACCTGAACATGAGTCATTTGCCTCTCCTTCAGCCAGCTTATATCTTCTTGGATCGCCAAATCTTTAGATATATGTGGTGCATAACATCCATCAAATGCCCCATGTTGAGCAGCTAAGCAAACCCCCAAATGATCCCCAATTATAAGAGCAGTACCCATCAGCCTCAAACACCACAGCATCCACATTGCAAGTCAGCCATCCTAATGTTGGTTTTTACCAATTTAACACAATAGGATCTACAGAGCACTTAACACCAACCTTCTGAACCTCTGCTAACTTCCATTGATTAAAATCAGATCGAGCAAGGTTGAGAACCATATTAGGAGGATTTCTCTTTTTTTTTGATAAGCCAAAAAGTTTTAGAAAACAAAAGGATTTACAGAGAGGCAAAGAGTGCCTCGCAAACAATAAAAAAACAGAGAACACCACAGACCAAATAGAAATTTAACCAGTTTAGCAAAAACCACAAAACCATGCTAAGGCGTCGCTGTAAGGAAAGGACAGGCACCACATATGCGAAATTGATGGCAAATTTACAAGATCGTGATCAGCTAGCTCTGTAAAACGGAGGCCTCCACCCCTAGCAAGCTATAATCCAAACTGAATTCCAGAAAGATCCCAGCAGTAGCTTGGACAACAGACATCAATAATACCAGCAGCACCACAACTCCCTCCAACTAAACCAAATCTAACTAAAATAACCAAGCAATAAGCTCAGCGCTCCTGTGCACCCCCTGTGCACCCTCTGTGGAAGCTATCCTCCTCAAAAAACCAAATTTAGCAGCAAAGATCCAAATGCTTAGATTAGAGGCCCGAGTTCAAGAATCTCTATAAGTGTGGGAAGAGGACGAAAGAAGAATATTCATGATAACAGCAGACATACATATACGAGACACGCTCCAGGATGGTAAACATTCTCAAGCCAAAATTGAACCCATTGCAGCAGCCCCTCAACTATCCCCGCAAGAGTCCAAACTTAGCAGAAAAACCTCTGCCTAGGATCAGATTAGCCATGCCACTAAATCAGCCCGTCGATAAACTCCCTGTTTAGCAAGAGCATCAGCAAAGTGGTTGCACTCCCTTCGTCTGTGAACAAAATAAACATCCTTAAGCCTATAAGAGTTATTTTTGATGTCGTTAAACACATGCCCCAGTTTCCAAGGTCTGTCTACTCCATTAGTGGATAACCAAGATACCACATTCAAAGAGTCTAGCTCAAAACATACACCTAAATTCTGACCAGCAAGAAAATCAGTTGAAATTTGTAGAGCTTTTTGAACTGCCATGACGTCCGCCACTGAGGAGTTATTGATCCCAATATTACATGAGAATAAGCACACTATGAAACAATCAGAATTCCTAAGCACACCTCCAATCCCCGCTGGGCCTGGATTTCCGAATGATGAACCATCCGTGTTCCATTTCACATAACTTGGGTTAGGAGGGGACCAAAGACTGACAGGCCTGGGTACGCTACAAGATTGAAGTTTTTTGATACCATTAGATGCTAAAAATAGACTCTGCCCTTTTAAACTATTCAAATCCTGATGAGAGTTGATCCAAAAGGAGGCTCGAGCTAGACTCAGGTGAAACAGGGAGGCCGAACTTACCAGTTTACCCGAGAAGATCACATCATTTCTCTCTAGCCATATAGTCCAAATGCAGGATAAGAATATGATACACCAAACCTTTTGTTGAGAGATGGCTCTCGCAAAACAAGGCCATTGAATCACGAGATCGTTAAACCGCTCTGGAATGCAAAATTCATAGCCCCACCATTTGATGATATTATACCACAAAGTCGCTGAGACTATGCAAGTGACTAGCAGGTGGTTAGTATCCTCGTTCGAATTCTTACACATGGGGCAGAAAACATCATTGGACTGCAGAATACCCCTACTCGCCAGGAAGCTTCTAGTGCTGATCCGATTTTGCAAGCAAAACCAGAAGAAGAGTTCAACCTTGGGTGGTGCAAGCTTTTTCCATAGAAACGAAGAGTAAGGCTTCAGATCAGATGAGGGGGTGGAGAGGCTAGAAAGAAATAGACTTGCCGATTTTACAGAGAATACCCCCTTCGAATCATGTACCCATATTTTCCTATACATTCTTCCCAGCGAAAGAGAGAAAGAGTTAATCAGTGTTTCCAATTCTACAAGCATTTCCCGTTCCCAAACCATGAGGACCCTCCTCCATTTCAACTCCCAGTGCCAAGTACCCCTTGACCAGTTACCACATTCCTTCACTTTAGCATCACCCTGGAGTGAGATTTTATACAGTCGAGGGAACTTGATTTTTAATGGTTCATCCACGATCCACCTGTCATGCCAAAATAAACAGGCATCTCCCTTTCCTACATCTACTGCTAAGCATTTTGAGAAGATGGGGGAGGATCTAACCTTATCGATGTCTTTCCATACCAAGGAGGGATTATGCGAGGCAATAGTAGATGGAATTAAGCAGTTATCAATACCATATTTCTTGTAGATCAGCTTCTGCCAGATAGCCTTACTGTTAGGTTGTAGCCTCTAGAACCATTTAAATAAAAGACAATGATTCCTCTGAGAAATAGAGCTGACCCCCAAACCTCCAAGGAACTTGGGCTATTCAATCTTGTTCCATTTCACTCTACAAAAGGGTCTCTTGCTGTCATTGCCTCTCCAAAAGAAGTTCCGCATTATGGAGGTTAGAGACTTGATGATCCCAGCTGGAATCTTAAAGAAGGACATGTAGTAGATAGGGAGGCTCATCAAGGTTGCTTTAATGAGAGTGAGCCGACCAGCCGGAGATAAATATTTCCCCTTCCATCCGGCTAGCTTGTCTTGAAAATTCTGAATCACCGGATTCCAAGTCTCACTTTTCCTTGGATTTGCCCCCAGAGGCAGGCCAAGATACACGTAGGGCAACTGTTGAATATTACACATCACAATATTGGCACAGCTCTCTAACCATTCCTGCCCCACATTAATTCCGATTAAAGAGCTTTTATGGAAGTTTATTTCTAGCCCTGATATTTCTGCGAAGACCTTTAGAACTCTCTTCATCTGCTGGATGTTTTCTATGTTTGGTTCTAGAAATATCACTGTATCATCCGCATACTGGATGTGAGTGATTTCCAATTCCTCCGAGGAGACTCGAGCTGGGTTTATACCTTTCAAAAGGCTGACCTCTTTTGCCTTTTTAATGAGAAATGAAAGGCCTTCAGCAGCTAAAATGAAGAGGAAAGGAGAGAGGGGGTCTCCCTGCCTGAGCCCACGGGAAAGATGAAATTCCTGGGTTGGGGAGCCATTGACAAGAACTGACACTTTTGCAGAGCCAATGCACTTCCTAATCCATGATCGCCATTTTGATCCGAAATTCATGAGTTCTATAACTGAGCTAAGGTAATCCCAGTTTACAGAGTTAAAAGCTTTATGGAAATCCACTTAAAAAATGACACCACTTTGATTGCAGCTTTTTAAGGAGTGGATAAGTTCATTAGCAACCATAACACCATCAAGGATCTGTCTACCCTTGATGAATGCACACTGTTCTTCAGATATGATCTCTCCCACAACATTCTTCAATCTATTTGCCAACAACTTTGCAATGATTTTGTACATACTGCCAATCAAGCTAATAGGGCGAAAGTCTTTAAGCTTATCTGCCCTTACCACTTTGGGGATGAGAGTGATGAAGGAGGATGAGGCACCACTTGGGAGAGTGCCATCTTCATAAAACTTAACCACCATATCAAAAATGTCAGTCCCAATAATACCCCACGCTGCTTTAATAAAGGCAAAATTGAAACCATCCGGTCCAGGAGCCTTAGAGCTATCACAGCTCCAGATCGTAGCTTTGACCTCTTCAATGGAGAAAGGTAGCTCCAAGAATTTAGCCAAGGATGGGGATAGCTTCTTAAAATAGTTATGAGGAAAGGAGGGCCTGTTGTTGGAGCTTTCACTATAAAGATTCTTATAGAACTCATGGATTTCCTGCTTGATTCCCACCGGGTCTGAAATTGTGCCGCTTTCTGTTTCCAGCCTCCCTATATTGTTGTGACAGGCTCTCATTGCAGCAGACATGTGAAAGTATTTAGTATTTTGGTCTCCTTCCTTTAACCATTTTATTCTAGACTTTTGCCTCCAGATAGATTCCCTAGCTTTTAATTTGCCCCGTAGATCACTAATGAGAGAATTTCTTTTGCAAATCATAAATCCCCCGATTACCTCATGAAGATCTTCACTTTCTAAGTCACAATCCAGAGCATCGATTTCTTCCTCAAGTTTAGAGATGGCCGAATCAACATTTCCAAATTGGTTTTTGTTCCATTTAATAATGGATTTTTTGACCAGTTTTAGCTTAGCCTGTATACTGCTCCCTAATGAAATCCCAATGTTAGACCACCACTCGTTAATATTCTTCATGAATTCTGCATCCTGTAGCCATGCATTTAAGAATTTAATGGGTCTTGTCCCCCAATTGATTTTTGAGCAAGATAAGATAAGGGGGGAGTGATCCGATATGGTCTTACGGAGAGCATTCTGGATTATGTCTTAGATACACAATAGCCAGTTTTTGTTTATTAAGAAGCGATCTATTCTGCTTTGGCTTACTGAGTTCCCCCAAGTAAATTTCCTACCAGTCAGGGGGACATCAATTAACCCAGAGCTAGAGTAGAATTCTTGGAATTTCTTGTCTTTTCCATTAAGGACTCCCCTCCATCTATCCGCAGGGCTTAGAACAGCATTGAAATCCCCTCCTATGAGGATAGGGAAATCATCATCCAGGAGATTTGCCAATTGAGACCACAATTCTGACTGTTTCTGTTCTTCGCAAGGGGTATAGACAACAATTATCCAACAAGTTAAATTGAACTCCATCAAGATTCCTTTAACTACTATCCAACTCTGACCCATGAGGTGACTGCGTTTTTGAAAGGACCCCGAATACCATGTAATTAAAATGCCCCCACTACTACCTACGGCATCTATAGCAAGCCAGTCAGATTTCTTTTTTCTCCAAAGTTTTCTAATCAGGATCGAATTAATCCCCTGCATTTTTGTTTCCTGCAGCAGCACCATATCTAGGTTATTTTTCCAAACACAGGAAACCCCTAAACCTTGTTTAATGTTTGAGTTTAATCCCTTGATATTCCAAGACAAGACGATCATAGGAGCAGATATGACAAAACGGACCCCAGAACGAACCTCAAGAGCCCGACTGGCACCTTCAATTCTCCTTCTTTGAGCTCTTCCAGATTTCTCTTTCCATTTTCTCTGCTCTGGTCAACGACTCAAGGAGAGCTGCTTTGTTCTGAGGGGGGACAATACCTAGCAAATCTGCCACCTCAAGAACTTTCAAGGCTTCTTCAGAAGGAGATAATTGTTCTGCCTCACCCTTATTGATAATTCTATCATTGACATTAGTAATACACCCATCCGAAATGGATTCACCAGTAGCTAGTACCGAGCTCCCTTGGTCTTCTGAGGATGCTTCATCTATAAGAGGGACAATATTAACCCTTTTTTGCCCTTTCTTAGCTTTCTTCTTTTTCCAATTTGGAGCTTGACGTGAAGATTTTAAAATATCAAGAGAATAGAAGGATTGGATCCTCTTTGCTTTTTTCTTCCTTGATTTCAGACAAGATAGCAGGTTACCATTGTAGCTAAATTGAACTGCCAAATCATTCGGGGTGGGCTGGTTGAACCTGTCTTCTTCAATTTCCATTAGGTCTAGTCCATTTGGAGTGAGATCCACAATAGCCAAAGGGCTGGGCTGACCATTGTTGTTGGGCCCGTGCTTCACAAGGCTAGTTGGGGTTAGAGCCTGAATCAGGGAATCGTTGGTGGAACTCAATATACTTTGGCTCTTTTCCTTCAAAGTTTGGTCCTCACCATCATGCGTCTGAGATCCCACTTCTAGAGAACAACAATGGTCAGCCCAACAACAATGGAGTTATTATTCCCATTCAACGAGGAGGGATGGGAATTTTCAGTGAACAGAGACTCTTCATCTACCTCATCCTCCGATTGCCGAAACTCATCCATTTTTGCCGGTGCCGATACCTCGACTACCTTCCCCTTGAACAAGTCTGGACAGAAGGAGGAGGGTTCTTCACTAATCCTAAAAGGGTAAACAATACCATCAATTTTGGTTTTTAGGATATCATTAATCAAGGTGGGCGAAAAAGTAGCAATCATGAATCTGGGTACATCAAGACAATTTTTTTTTCCTTGTGTTGTCATCTAAGCTAATGAAGTTTCCATACAAACATCCAATGGTTGAGAAGAACTCTTGATTCCAAACATAAAGTGGGAAACCTTCGCATCTAACCTAAGTGTATCTTTTTTTGTAAATAACATTTGGTTCCCATGGTTTGATCATTTCGAACCATTCACCAAGCCAGTCCAATCCATCTTTGAGCATATGATCTTTGTCCTCACAAGATGGAAACGTCAAGAGAACTAGATTCCCCCCCCCCCCCCCCCCCGATTGGCCTACACTCACAGTTCATATAACCTTGGGCAATCATGGCTTCTTGAATGCTGAAAACGTTTTGTGGATTGTGTAGCCATCCAACTAGACTTCTACTCATCCATTCCATATCCTCCTTTTTTACCTTATATTGAAAGTTAACAGCTCCTGCATTCATATTCACGTACGTGTCATGACGTTTTCCATCACTGCTAACCTTACCCTGTTCCACGACTTTAGCATATGATCTTACATCTCTTATATTGGGTATTTTAATCTCTTTTGGTTTATGAGACACCACAGGCTTTTCTCTGGGAGGTGATACTCCATATCTAGCTACATTCACATTCAGCTTATTGTTCCCCAAAATTTAACCTGTTAGCTATTGTGTTAATGTTCTTTGACGTGCAGATACTGACGAAGCCAAACTTGGTACCTTTTACACTCAAATTTTTCGAGATAAAGACTCTCTCCACAGATCCGAACCAAGAGAACATTTTTCTCAGTCCATACCCTGGCCAACCTAGAGGCAAATTATCGACAAATAGCATGTAGGTAGAGGATTCCTTCTGTGGACGCTCAACCTTTAGGAAGGGAGCATCACTGGATCCACCCCTGTTCCACCTTTTAGGTTTCCGATTGGACCCCCGCGGTGGAGCATGGTCCAGTTTGGTCGGAAGAGGGAGCATGGAAGAAGGCATTAGGGCATTTTCAGTATAATCTGTCTATAATGGCTTTCATTTAGCGTAATTTGGAGAGAGAATGAAGGATCTCTTATTATCCCAAAGAACTAACAAGCAAGACAATAAAACACACAGTGCTTTATTTAATCTAAATGATATTCCTTGAATCTAGCAATAGATTATTTGACTCAACAAACTAATTGCGCACTTAGTGATTCAATCAAGTAATCATAAAATCAATATAGAAGAAGAATCAATACTTGAATAAAACAACTGGAATTGAATAAACAAAAGTCTTTTAAATCAACAATCAATGGTTTCTGTAGCTTTCATCCGAGACGAAAAGTTTAGCTACAAGCCATCATAAAAAATAACGAAGAAAAGAATTTCAAAACCAAAAATCATCCCCCCAAAACAGAACAGCCCTCTTATGTTTTTACGGAAGTGGTTTCAGCAAAGAAGCCTGCTAACTAACTCTCAATAAAAATCTGACTCTTTAAAATAAAATAAAGAGACTTCTAACGCATGCAGCTAGGAGACTGATAATCCCACGTGTCAGGTCTGTAATTTGGTTCCCAAAATAGGTTGCACGTGCACCCAACTTGCTCTGCTCTTGGAAACATGGCATTTTAAAACAATCATGCACAAGAAGTTCAAGCCCGATTCTGACCATGATGCGATCAGTATCTCGCAAAACTCAAAACACAAAAGTTTCAGATCTATTTCACTTCGTTTCATAGCATCTTGAATCGCCTCATTTGGAGTCTATATGAGAGAGTTATGCCAATATTACTCTGTTGTGTCCAAACAGTCAAATAATTAGTCAATTAGCTTTATTTTGCTCTTGATGTTTCCAATCAGTTACTAAATCAAAATAACAAGCTAATAAGTGTATATATTCATTAAATCAACACAACGAACTGATTATTAAGGGTAAAAAGACAACATTTTACATTCACATCAATTCCTCTTGGGTATTGTATTGGACTTTTTCTGAACACTTCTTCTACTTGTTGCTATATAATGGTTCTGTTATGTGTTTGCTGCTTGTATAATTGATTGAATAAATGCTTGAATCAGATATTGCTTTGGATATTGTATTATGCTACCATTTTGTGCAAGGGCATCAGCTACTAATTTATCCCATGTTGATAGGCTCCCAAAGAGGCTGTTGGAAAATTCTTAGGATCAATAATATCAATTTCATTTCCCCTCAAATACTAGTTACATATGCCTATTTATAAGCTTACATTGAAACAATAAAATTAGGCCACTAACCCACTAACTCCACTAATTAATCCATAACTCCATTACTCCACTAACACCATTAACATCATTAATACCACTAACACTACTAACACCACTAACAAAATAATAACAAACAAACATTATAAACATGTAAAAATAAAACTCACTAACATACTATTTTGAATCAATTTCAACATGCTCCCTTGATTCAAAATCGTACACATTTAATTATTTTGTTGGAGCACATCTCTCCAATGGACATTACTTGTCAATTTATTTTTTGAAGCACTTCTCTTCAATTTTTTTGATGCACGTTTCATCAAACTTCAATTCTTACTCTTTCAATTCTTGATGCACTTTCTCATCAATTTTTTTGCCATTAAATTTTTCCTTTTGGAGCACTTGTCTCCAACTATCAAAAAAGGGATTCTTCCACTCGTGCCAAATTCACTTGATTATTTGCAAACCTGCAATATTTTTTAATATGACCAAATTTTTTACAACCGAAACATTGTGATTTACCTTTATGCCAGCAATCGTTTTCATCATGATTGTTTTTCTTGCACACACTGCGTGGTGGAAATTTTCCTTTTTGGAATGCCGATGATGATTTGTGTGTTGTGTTGGCAATAAAGACTTCCTCCATTGGCTTCTCATCTCTAATTGCTATTCTTTGCTCCACTGCTTGCAATACATTAATTAATTCTGCAACTGTTATTTTTGAAAGGTCTTTTGAATCTTCAAGTGAGAAAATTTTGACTCAAATCTTTCAGGCAAACTCACAAAATTTTTTTCAACAACTCTATCATCTGAAAACTGTTCACCAAACAATCTGATTTTGTTAACAATTTCCATGAGTTTGTTAAGATACTCTTTAATTCCTTCAGATTGCTTCATCGTTTGAATCATAAATTCTCTTTTAAGATTCAAAATCTGCATAAATTTTGTTTTGTCATTGCCTAAATACTCATTTCTTAACAAATTTCATATCTCTTTTAGAGTCTCACATGTCATGATATTGGTGAAAATCACTTTAAAAACTAAAGAGTACAAACAAGTTTTCGCTTTGAACCTCTTAACTTTTTCTTCATTGTGACTCTTAATTTGGGCTGAAGTTAGATGCACTGGCAATGGTGGAACTTCGATGTCATTCTCAACCACATCCCATAAATCAAATGACTGTAAATATGCTTGCATTTTCACAGCCCATAATTGGTAATTTTCTCCTGTGAAGATGAGAGGTGAAGTTAAAGGAAAAGTGTTTGAGGCCATTTTAATATGGATACTCACTTGTTTTCCCTCGATTTTTTTTTCTCACGGACCCGTGATCAAGAATGGCTCTGATACCACTGTTGGGAAATTCTTAGGATCAATAATATCAATTTCATTTCCCCTCAAATAATAGTTACATATGCCTATTTATAGGCTTACATTGAAACAATAAAATTAGGCCACTAACCCACTAACTCCACTAATTAATCCATAACTCCATTACTCCACTAACACCATTAACACCATTAATACCACTAACACTACTATCACCACTAACAAAATAATAACAAACAAACATTATAAACATGTAAAAATAAAACTCACTAACATACTATTTTGAATCAATTTCAATAGAGGCAGCACTGCAGACTCGTATTGCAAACTCTCTAACATGGGCCGAACCATCTTTGGAATGTGATAAAGCTTTCATTCCATCTCTGGCAGAGTAAGTATTTTTCACAGCATTCCAACTTATGACAGGCAAATGTCTTTCTCCTTCATCGTGTATTTGAATGAGATTTTCAGGTTTATGATTATATTAAAGGGATTTGTTGTAACTTACGCCTCTCATTATTATTATGACAATTCCCATGCAAATGTATGCTTCTTATTTTCCTTGGTGGCATGTTAATAAGCATATGATGGTGCTTAGCAAGTTGCTAATTTAATTAGGAACAACATTTTAATAAGCATATGATAGTATGGCTTTTCTTGACTAGAGAAAAATATGTATTATTATCATTTTAGATGAACAAATTTTTGTGGAGGAAAGTAAGTTGGCAATGTAACACCCTTATACCCGTAAATAATACGGATACCGGATGTCACAACATTGAATTGCATTGCCAATCACTGATGATACACTTGAAAACTCTGAAATTTTTTTTTAATAATGAACACAACAATACATACACAATAACATAACAACACATTAACATATAAATTACTTATCCATACCATAGCTTTCCCCAACTACACTCGTATACATGCCATGCAAATCCTTCGGTCCTTGCTGTTGCTCAATCTTCAATTGCTTCTACGTCTTCGGCCACGTCTAACTATTATAACCTACTCATATTTAACACACTACGCGCTGAGCATTAAAATGCCCAGTGGTGGATACTTTTCCTAAGTTTCCCATACTAATCATACATACTTGATCACTTAATTGTTTTACTGTATTTAGATTTTGGAGACGATTATTTCTAAATCTTTTAAATAGTTTATAACATACTTTTGTGAGACTCACTATTTTTATCTTTATCACTGTCACTATTATCACTAATCAATGTCTTTACCTTTAGCACTACACTGTAATATATTAATCGCTATCATGCTATTGACAATTTCACTATCACTTACACTGTTAATCATACACTTATCGATTTCACTATCATTTACACTGTTAATCTTTAATGTTGTCAATTTCACTATTATTTGTCAATTTCGGTGCTTTACCTTATTTATTGGTTCTATTTTTTTTCATTACTAATATCACTAACTTTATCATGTGCACTAATGACTCTTGTCGCTTAACACCTTGTTCAGTTTGTCATTTATGATCAATTTCATATGTATCTCTTTTTAACACTTTTATCTTTGTAAATAACCTATTAGATTCCTTCCTTAATGAATGCTCAATTACAATTTAATTTTGGATACTAAATTGTTTATCAACTTACTTAATAATTTATCATTATTTCACTACTAGTAACACTGATCAAATACTATTACTTTCTTTGCGTTTCTAACATTTCCTTTACTCTTTTACACTACACTAACTCTCTTACGTTAATATCATTTACTATGTTAAATCTTCTGATAAGTCATTTACTTAAATTAATTTCGATTGCATTTATTCTTGTGTGGCTATCACTATACTTTAATCACTATCTTATTTCTTCCTTTACTATTTCGATTCTACACTTATCAACAATTTTACTTTACAATATCACTTATCAATTTCATTTCACTTAGACACTCGTTTTGTTTAACAATTTTCACTTATCACTTAACTATCGATTGACCTATAATTGTCTCTTTTTACTATTCATTTGGTCCACATATACGTCATTATAAATTTCATTACTAATATGTTTTTTCTTATTCGCCTTTGGTCACTTATATTATTATTCACAATAATGGCCTGCCTATTTTCTTTTATCTTAATACTATTTATTAATCGCTCTATCCTTTATCACTTTTACTATGAAAATCTTTATTTTCCAATATACTCAATTAGCCACTTCTAATATTCCAATTTATTTCATATACATTTAATTTGTTAATCCTTCTTTTTACCTTTATTCAGTTAATTTTCGTTGTAGCTTAATTCACTATCGCCTCCTACTAATTAACTTTACAATTTAATCTCTCTATGTTTCTTACAATTTAAAACACTATCTTTCCATTTCACTTGATTTATATTATCATAATTATCTACCTTACTATTTATTTATTTTCAAATATCATCTCTTAATTTACATATACATAAAATCAATTTATTCATTTATTTAGTAGTTTATTTCTTTTCCATTTACACTTAAATATTATTACTAACATTGTTATAATCAATTACGTTTAAATCCAATAAATTTCACTTATTTACAATAACATCACTAATGTACCTATTTATCCTTTATTGTCACTAGCATATTAATTCAATCATTAATTTATTTTAATTTATTTAAATCACATACTTATAACTAGCCATTGTATACACAAATCAATTAAATTCAATACACGCTTAATAATTAATCAAACAATGTAATTCTTAATTCTTAATTGTTCGTTCACTAATTATCCAATACCCACAATTATTAACTCTCTAATTGCATATTTACATTTTAATCCCTTTCTTAGTCTCATTGTTGCCAATTTGCCATTTAGTCCCTTATTTTACGTCAATTTACAATTTAGCTTTTAGTTATTTTATATTTACTAAATTGTCACTACTTAATTTCATTATTACACTACTCAATTATTTAGCATACAAATTCACTATAATTACAATCATACTACTAGTTATAATTAATCTCACTATTAATATTATTATTAACTCACAAATTATATTTTAATCCTTAAATCACTCATTTAAATCGTTCATTCACTTATACATAAATTTTCACTAATATTTTATTCTCTCTTTCCTCAATATAATGATTCACTTAAATTCATTAATTAATTAACTATACTACTATTTTGCCAATTAACATATTTTTATACTAATTCATTAATTAATCTCATTTTAACCATATTATCTATTAAATCACTTTAATTACATTAAATATATACATATTCCATAATTATTTCACCAATTATAATTACTTACACTTAAGTACTTAATCTTTTCACTTAATTCCACATACGTCCCTCACTTTTCCATTAATTGCATTCATGTCCTTAGTTTTACCATAATACCATCTATATCCTTTCTTTTACACTAATTTCCTTTATGCCCTCATTTTTCACTTAATTACCATTTTGCCCTCACTTATTCAATAATTACCATTTTAACCTTATTTACTTCCCATTTTACACTATTACCCTTATTTACTTATTTAATTACTATTTTATCCTTTTTACACTTATATTCCACTTTTAACCTTATATTTTCACTAAATTACATTTAGGTCCTTATTTTATCACTCTTCCACTAATTTACTATTTTAACTTCATATTTTGCCAAAATTACAATTTTATCCTTACACTTACACTTTTTATCTAACTTCCTTACATTTTTGCCAACTTTTTATAAAATTACCATTTTACCCCTAAACTTTCAATTTGTTCTATTTTAGTCCCATTTTCACCCATTTTCACTTTTATCACTATTTCAATCCTTTTTATCACTTATTTACCATTATGGCCCTAGTATGGACCTGATAGAAAATCTATTGACCGGATATGCGGGACATGGGCCCCACAGACCCATTAACTATAAAATGATTCCAGTAGGACCATTTTCACTGCACTGCATTACACTAAACACTGATTTACACTGAACACTAAGATAAGCCGTCACTGGCCTATCAATATCGAGTCGCCATGACTCGTGCCGTGGTGTGGAATCCATATGGCTAGCCAATTATATTCTAGACTAGATTTCACTACCAGACAACTACTAAGGGCAATATTTCATCAATATTCATATAAACATCACATTATACCATCACACTTATTTTGTCATACACTTCATTTTCACTTACCACGTTACATACACACTCATTAATCATCACTTAATCATATTATGCTATTACATTATATTAATTATCAAAATACACACTTTATTCCTTATAAAAACCATTCGGCCAATGAATCATTTTTTCATATCATGCACTTTAATTTCATTTAATCACTCATTCGTACTCTTTACATATTAAACATGCTATAAATATTATTTATATGGCATAATTCATCATATATCTTAATTAAACCCCTTTATATACCATTCGGCCACTACCTTACCATTTCATTATAATTTCTTTTAATTCTTTTAATCACTCTATTATGCTTTAAACATATTATATACATTATATCCATCATTTATATACCATATTCATCATTAGATCTTGAGGAAATCCTTTAATAACCATTCGCCCTACACTAGAGTTTTCATTCCAATATGTTTTAATTTCATCTAATCATATTTATACACTATATTAAGTCCATAGATTATGAATATCAAATTAGATTTAATTAAACATGCCTAAATCTCATTTTCACACTTAAAGATAACCTAAAATTCACACATAATCAATGGAAAACGAAGGATAATGTATCCACTTACCTTAGATTCTTATTCTCCACATCATAAACATGCTTTCCATGCCATAACTCCTTAAAACTCCATCATTCCCTTTTATTCGCTAAGGTGGCCGAATTCAAAAATCCACATAACTTTAAAATGAAACTTCCAATATGAAATATAACATCATAAATGTGTTCTACACCCTCAAAAACCCCCATAGGGACCAATAAAATAAATTAAAAATCCTTAAATCACATACCTCAAATCTTGACATAAACTTTGCACACTTGATTTTCCCAACTTCCAATGCTTCAAATGGACTCCAATAACTTCTATATGATTTTAGAGGAGCTGAAATTTGTCTAGGAGGTTGAATTTTGTGGAAAGATTGGAGAAATGAAGAAGAAAAATGGAGGAGAAGTGAAGAAAAACCATTCGGTTTTGAAGAAGAAGGAGGAGGCCGGTTTGGGCTGGATTTCTCTAGATAAATCTGGCCTCCTATCTTCTTATTTAGCCCTCTAATGAACCGAACCAGTCCAACCAAGGTGGTCCAACCGATTTAAACAAAAATTTTGGTTTTTCGATTCAATTGCACTTTTCCAAAGCATCTATATGTTAATCTCATTATTTTAACTTAAAACTAATTCCATTGATATTAAAATATCAAAACTAGTCTCCATAAAAATTTTTAGCTCAATCGGAGTCCATTTGGGCCTCAGTTCACTTAAACCGGTCCAATTCGATCAATTTTTCTTCTGTCGTAAAATACAACTCTAAAGATGTCAAAATTCACAGAAAACATTTATATTGTCTTATTCTACACACTCAATATCCATTAGGACTTATTTACTATTTATAACCCATCGCTTAAACCCTAGTTTAAATTGAACCGAACCGAAGGCCAACTTCAGAATAACTTTCGGAGGTCAATTTAACTCCGTTTTCAGCTCAAATTTTACCAGTAGACTCCTTATTGCCTACAGATCATTTTCGCAAAATAATTAAAATTCTGAAAATGGACAGCCGGGTTCGCTGTATAGCCACCCTGGGGTTACCCATCCCGGAATCGCTATACTTCTGGCACACTTATCATTAAATTTTGACACTGGCAAACTCACTCCCTACATTATTCGATGCTGCGATCATCATGATGACACTGAAATTATTCACTAACACTTCTAGACTAGTATTTGGGCCATTACAGGCAACATTTGAATTGACGTGTGGAAAATGTGGCTTTTTATAGGATCAACTAAATCAGACATATATAAGTTGCAGCAACAGAAGATAAGAGCAATGGATTTGAAAGACACACTAAGAAGGCTCAATGAATCCTTAGAATTTGTGAATGAGAATATTTCCATTGTTGCTGCTAAGCTTGATATTCAATCTCTTGAAATGCAATAGCTGTCACAAATTAATACATCATGATACACCTGTTGATCGATATAAGTGATTACAGATTGCAATTAAGAAAAACAAGAAAAGAAGAAAGTGTTGAATATTGATTCAAAAGTTTGACTTGGTCTCTATTTTGTTGCAGATTCTTGTAGCACATTTTTCATTGGTTTTTAGCTAAGCAAAATAATATCTGTTAGTAGTGGCAAGATTTGCAGATTCAGTTCAAAACTTTTTGGATTTCAGTTTTTAATGTAAGCCTATTTAAAGGCCACATTTTATTCAAAATAATGTAGCAGATACATTGCATTTTTTGCATTTCTTTTCTTCTATTCTTACTATGTTTCTCCGCAGTTGTGGTATTAGAGCAGTGAGATTGAGTGAGTAGAGAGAGTAAACACGTGAGGTGAGTGACTTACATAAGAAAAACTTCATGGTTGGCAATGGGAACACAATGAGTGTTGCACAACCACTCACCCCCATTTTTAAAAGAGAAGGTTATGAATTCTGGAACATCAGAATGCGAACTCTACTCGAATCTCAAGATCTTTGGGATTATGTGGACAACGAGTATGCTGAATTTGATGACGAAAATAGGTTAAAGGAGAATAAAAAGAAGGACTCTAAGGCATTGTTGATTATTCAGCAAGCTGTCCATGATAGCATTTTCTCTTGAATTGCAGCAGCAACCACTTCAAAGCAAGCTTGGTCACTATTGCAGAAGGAGTACTAAGGATATTCAAAGGTTATTACTGTGAAATTATAATCTCTTTGACATGATTTTGAGACTTTGTTTATAAAGAATGGGGAATCGGTGCAAGATTTTCTGTCATGAGCAATGGCAATTGTTTCAAAGGTATTGAGAAACTTAACCCCAAAATTTGATTATGTTGTTGCTGCAATAGAAGAATCTAAAGATTTATCAATTTTTTTATTTGATGAACTAATGGGGTCATTGCAAGCTCATGAGTATAGAATCAATAGATCACTTGAAAAGAATGAGGCATTGGCATTCCAAGTGAAGGAGGCAGGCACCAAACGTGGAGAAAGTGAAACTTCAGCAAGTAGAGGCTGAGGAAGAGGAGGATTTTGAAGCCGTGGTCATGGTTGAGGTAGAGGCAGAGGCCGATCTGATGGGCAACAAAGGCTGGCTTGTGAACAAAGTGGTCAAGGAGAGCAAAGGAACAACAAAAGTGGCATTCAATGTTACAATTACAAGAAGTTTGGGCATGTTAAGGCAGAATGTTGGCAAAAGGAGAAACAAGTGAATTATACTGAAGAAATTGAGGAAAATAAGTTATTCATAGCCCATTCTGATACTAATAATTTAACAAGTTGTGTCTGGTTTATAGACAATGGATGCTCTAATCATATGACGGGCATGAAAGAAATTTTCAGAGAGCTAGATGAGTCTTAGAAAATAAAAGTCAAACTTGTAGATGATCAAGAAATTCAAGTTGAAGGGAAAGGGACAGTAGCACTCAAATCTGGTCAAGGTAAAATAAATTCCTACATGATGTTCAATTTGCTCCTAACTTGACTAATGACTTGTTGAGTTTTGGGCAATTGATGTCTTATGGATACTCAATTTTGTTTAATGATGAAGCATGTATTATTAGAGATAAATAGACTGGCCAGATTATTATCAATGTTCAGATGACCAAAAGAAAAATATTTCCATTTGAGATCTCTAATGTGGAAAATTATGCTTTGGCTACTGCTGGGAAAAATGATTCCAAATTGTGGCATTTACGTTATGGTCACTTGCATTTCAAGGGGCTGAGATTGTTAGGCCAAAAGGTTATGGTTCTTGGATTGCCGAAAATTGATTCATTTGATCTATGTGAGGGATATATATATGGAAAACAGACTAGAAAATCATTTCCTACTAAAAATGCCTGGAGAGCCTCCTCTTGTATTGAACTAGTACATGCTGATTTAGTTGGGCCAATGCATACTGAATTATTTGGAGGGAGCTGCTATTTCTTACTTTTTACTGATGATTTCAGTCGCATGAGTTGGGTGTATTTTTTGAAGAACAAATCAGAAACGTTTGACAATTTCAGGAAGTTCAAAGCTTGGGTAGAGAAGCAAATCGAATCTTGTAGAAAAGTTCTTTGCACAGATAGAGGTGGTGAGTTTTTATCTAATTGATAAGACGTGAGATGTCTTTATCTAAAAGAGAGGGAGAGCCGATCGGAATCTCGTAGCCTACAAGAAAGAGTGCCCGGTCAGACCAGGCGTGAGCACTCTAAAGCTTAAGTTAGTATCTTTCTAGAGAAAGAATTCTTAGAGAGAGAGTCTCATTGATTCAATACCTGGTGCCACTGTGCATTGGGCTATTTATAGGAGATAGGAGGGATGCACTTGAGTGCCTGGGGCGTGATAACTGACAGTCAGAGTAGGTGAGTGGCGAAGTGACAGGGAGCCGGTGAAGGGCGTGGGCTCTGCCTTGTGTCAGTGGACTGATGGGACTTGCTGTCCCATCGGTCCGATCGGACAGACCCGAACACCGTGTTGACTTCTAGCTCACGCTTGGTGCTCTTTACTGATGGGCTTTGGGCCCTACGAGGTATATTGGGCCAGTTTTCTGGGCCTTGGCATATGACATTTCCATGGTTATCACTTGTCCCCCCTCAAAAGGGTCCGATCGGGAGAGTTTCACTCTGAGGTGCTCCGATCTGGGAGAAACCATTGGCGGGATTTTTGAATTACACTCATCTGAAGAGACATATCTGCTCAGACAACTGTCTTATTTAATGCTGCACGCGTGTCGAGAGTGGTGCTTCATTCTCCGTAACCTAATGATTCTTTTATAACATGTGGCGAGCATCCTGTGGCGAGACGATTGGCGTTCTCAAGAAGCTTTTGCCTATAAATAGGTAACTTCTAAGCGATTTTTCTTTACTTTTCACTAGCCCTTAGAGAGATTCTGCCAAAATTTCTTCTCATTTCTTTCATCTTTCTCATTCCGGCAATTTCTTGCTTTCTAATCCCAGAGGTTTTTCAAAGTTCTTGCAAGATCATCCAAGTAAGTAAGTAATTCCTGGACAGTTTCTTTAATTTTTTTTCTCATTCTTTTTATTGCGCCTCTGTATTCATTTTAGCGTAGATCTTCAACACTATGAGTTACTGTGCTTCTTTGCTGAAAATGGCCTCTAACAGTGGTCAATCACTAGAAAGGAGTTTTATGAAGGCGTATAGGGACAAGCCGGAGGTTGAATGTTGTTCCAGATTGAGCCCTAGAGAAGTGGCTGAAATTCCTTCTCGGTACAGCTTCCTTGAGGATGTGTTTGTGATGCCTTGCCCTGACTCCATGGCAATGATGGAGGGGCCTTTTGGGCACCAGAAGAATGAGCGGTTCATCTGCCACCTTTGGAGCTTAGATGCAGGGATGAGGTTCCCGTTTGGTGCATTTGAGGTGGCGATATTGAGAAGCTATGGGATTTCCCCCAACCAACTACATCCGAACAGGTGGAGGTTGGTGGCCTACTTCAAAATTCTGTGCAAAATAGAGGGAGTGGCTCCGACCCTAGATCTCTTCACCCACTTCTTCTATATCTCCAGTCAGAGTGATAGGACAGAGTACTACTTCACCAGCCGACCGAAAAGAAAACTCTTCAACGTCCCCGCTTCGATGAAAGGGTTCAAGGAGAGATATTTTTTGGTGGGGATGACTGCTGGATTCGAGGTGCAGCTTACTCGATCCAATGGAGCCACCATTTTGAAAGACCAAGCCGCTAGTCAGCCTTTGTATGAGGCCGACATTAAGAAATTGATGGATGCTGTAGTAAGGCGAGGAGAACCCTATAAATCCAACTATCACCCGGGGATGTTGTTCGGGTCTTCTAGCTCCGAGGCTGGCGAAAATGCAAAACGTGAGCATTCGGATTGGAGTAGGGGAATCAGTATAAGTTGGCAGTCATGCATTGCATGTGCATTGGATTTTAATTTGGGTGGAAAGAATACTTATCTTGTTTGTCTCTATGATGCAACTACGGGCGCGATGGCTGGAGGAAATGACATGGCCAAACAACTTGCCGATCGGTCCAAGGCGAAGAGGGAGGCCGAGCAGACTTCGAGGGAGGAGAGGAAGACGAAGAAACGGAAGATCTTACCCACCTCAGAAGTCCATGCTTCATGGGGTCCGGCAGATGTTGCTTCCCCCGCTGCCGTTGCCGCTGCTGTCCTCGCCTCCCGTCCACGGGGCCTACGACCTCCTAGTCTAGTGCAGAGGGTCGATGTCCACCCAAGCGGTTGCTGCTGAGGGACGAATCTGATTCTGAAGAAGCACAGCCAGCCTCCATTCCTCCCAATATTCAACTTCTGCTGAGCTGGTGGCTGCCTCGGATGCCCGAGTTGCAGCGAGAGGCAAGGCGCTGATCCAAGGCGAGTTGCAGGGGGAGCTCCTAAGAGGCAAAACGTACCCTTGAAGGATGTGCTGAGGGAGAACTTCGATAATGACTGGTCAGTAAGCAATAAAGTAGTTACCAGTTACCTTTGCCGAGGTATTCTTCAGGAGAATGACTTCAAAGACATGGGAGATCACAGCTTGCTTGCTCGGAAGTGCAACATGTTCAATTAGCAGAGCCTGGAAATGAGATTTATTCTATTTATTTCGTGATGTCTGAAATTTGGTGATGTCTTCTTTTACTAATGTTTCTTATTGCTATTGTTGTTTAGCTGATCAAGAGGGGGCCGCGCTTGCACGACATGGCCAGCTTCTTAAAGGCGAGGTTAGAGGACGCTGCTAAGGCGAAGGGGGAGGCAGATGCTCGATGTGATGCTGCCTAGAAAGAGGCCTCTGCCCTTTGCTCGGAGGTAGCAGACCTGAAGAAGGAGGCCTTTCAGCATGCCCAGGAGTTGAAGACTCGGGTAGGTGAGGTCAATCGGCAGAAGGGAGAAGTTGCATGCCTGATAGCCGATAGTGCTCAATGCTAAAAATTCGAGGTAGAGGCGGCCAGACTAAGCGCTGAGTGCAAGCTTTTGGGCGCTAAGGGCGCCAAGGCCAATGAGGAGAAAGGCAAGGCTTTGGCGGAGTGCGACTAGCATCGCGCCGAGCAGGACTCAGTAAAGGTCAATTTGAAGGACAAGGAGATGGCCTGGGGGAAGAGGCTTGAAGAGGAGCTTGCCTCTCAGAAGTAGCAACTTCTTGATCAACTGGGTGAGGCTCAAAGGAAGTTGTTGTCTCGATTGATTTATGAGGCCGGGAAGAGCTTTTCTGAGGCTAAGCTCGACTGGATGCAGGACCCAGGGGTTCTACCCAACCCCCTGTCCATTGATGATTAGGAGGAGGCGATCGAAGGAGCATACGGGGAAAACATCTTGTCATCTGAGGTTTTGCCAGACGTTCCGTCCGGAGCTGGAGTTGGTGCTTCCTCGCCAGCAAAGCCTATCTCTGAGGTAGTTACCGAGCCTTCCCAGCTTCCTGTTGAGCCGAGTGCAAAGCCTGCTGCTGATCCGATCTCGGCTCCTACTGATGTAGAAATTGTAGATATAGAAACTTAGATTAGATTTTTTCTCTTTTTGTAATGATTCTTGTAACTTGTACAATTTGTCATTTTTCAATAAACTGCAAGTTTTTCTTTCATATATGGTTTGTTGATATAATCAAGCTAATTAACCGGAGATACTTCCTGAATGTAAAGAAGCTTTTAAACTTCAGAATTGATAACTTTTAAAACCAGTGATTAATTTTGTCTTATCTGATTGGAAAAGCATAGTCAGTCGGTCATCTGGCATAAGTTATGAATTAAACTTTTGAAGATCGGGTCCCCAAATGCCAAGCATAGCGAATGACTTCTCAGCCTCGCGTTAACTTGGAATTGGGCGAACAATTTCGTACATCGAGTTAGCACTTAATTTGCATTTCGATCTGTGACCGTTGAGCAACACTTAACTCGGGATAAATTGTTAATCTAGTTTAACCCTCGCATTTTCGGTTTGAGATTAGCGTCAAACCTAGTGGATGAGCCAATGGAAATTACGGGATTTCCGTATTTTCGGCTTGGGAATAGCATGAAGCCTAACGGAGGAGCTTGACCTGCAAACAAATGGACTCCAACTTTCGTATTTTCGGCTTGGGATGAGCATCAAGCCTAGCGGATAAGTTGACCATACATACCTTGTATGGAGATGGAAAATAATTTCTTTATTTATTGAACTTAATGTTCGATACATTATTATAGGTGGTACTTCTTGAGTACTTTAACATTCCAGCTTCTGGGGATGTCTTGCCCTTCTACGATTTTGAGCTTGTATGTGCTTGGGCTTAAGACTTTGGAGACTTCATAGGGCCCTTCCCAGTTCGACATTAGCTTCCCTACTCCTGCATTTCCCAAGCCTATGTCCGCCTTTCTAAGCACCAGATCACAAACATTGAAAGTTCTAGACTTCACCTTCGTGTTGTGGTATCTGGCGACCCTTTGTTTGTAGGCGGCAATTTTGGCATAAGCGTCCTCTCTCCTTTCCTTTATCAAGTCTAAGTCCTAGCATTTATCCTGGATGTTCATCCGATTGGAATAGAATGCTGATCGATAGGATGGGAGGCCGATCTCTATTGGTATCAATGATTCGGAGCCGTAAACAAGAGAAAATGGCATTTGATGAGTGCCCATCCTTGGCGAAGTCCTGTAAAACCCTAGGACACTCTGCAGCTCTTCAGTCCAATTGCCCTTCACTTCACCCAGTCATTTCTTTAGCCCTTTTAGGATGGTCCGGTTAGAGACCTCGGTCATCCCGTTACTTTGAGGGTGAGTGACTGAGGTGAATCTCATGTTAATGTGCAAGCTTTGGCAAAAATTTCTAAAGGTGGAGCTATCGAACATCTTGCCATTATCTGTAATAAAAATGTTAGGTAAGCCATACATACAGATGATGTTTTTCCATGCAAAGTTTTTGACCCTCTCGGCTGTGATCATCGCTAGAGGCTCTGCTTCAATCCATTTGGAGAAGTGGTCGACTGCTAAAATGAGGAACTTCATCTGCCTTTTGCCTTGAGGAAAAGGTCCCAGGATGTCCAGGCCCTGTTGGTCGAATGGCCAAGCAATTTCGATCGGCTGCATGTCTGCTGTGGGTTGTCTTATGACCCTTCCATGAATCTGGAATTGTTGGCATCTTCTTACTCTCTCCTGGGCATCTTTGAAAATGCTTGGCCAGAAATATCCGGCCTGGAGTACTTTTCTTGCCATGGCCCTACTAGCTTTATGTGCCCCACAAATGCTTTCATGGACTTCTCTTAGGATGTAGTCTCCTTCCTCCTCCGTCACGTACTTGAGCCAAGGGTGGCTGAAAGCTTTTTTATATAAGTCACCGTTAATTATGGAGTAATTGAGGGATTTGCGTTATACCTTTCAGGCTTCGACTTTGTCTTCCGGTAGTTGCCCTGTTTGCAGGTACCGCTTGATCGGGCTCATCCAGGTTTCATCCCTTTGATCAATTTCTGTCACTTCTGGCTCATCTAAAGAGGAGGAAGCTTGGTCGATAATAGTAATGTTTTCTTCTATTACTCCCTGTTCGGAGGCAGACATTTTTGCAAGCCGATCGACGTATGAAGTTTGGTCTCTCAGCACCTTTTGGAGAATCCAATCTGATCCAAACTCTTCTAGTATCCTGAATGTGGCCTTGACCTTTGCCAGGTACTGAATCATGTTGGTTTCTTTGGCTTCGAAGGTGCCACAGACTTGGCTGGTCACGAGATGGGAGTCACTCTTTAAAGTTACTGACTCCGGTCTAATAGCGTGGAGCAGTCTCAAGTCTTGAAGAAGTGCCTCGTACTCTACCACATTATTAGAAGCTTTGAAGTTGATTGATGGCATACCTTATTACAATGCTCGAGGGGCCTGTTATTACGATGCTGATGCCTCCTTGGGTGCCATTCGCAGTGCCGTCCACAATTATTTTCCATTTTGGACGTTTGGGCTGATTGTCCGACTCTTCGCCAGCGAACTCGATAATAAAATCTGCTAAAGCCTGGGCCTTTATCGCCGTTCTGGGCTCATACCTCATGTCCCATGATTGGAGTTTGATTGTCCATCCCACCATCTTGACCTCTAAGTCGAGGGTTTAGAGGATTTTCTTGATCGACTGACCTGACCAGACCACAATTGTGTGCGCTTCAAAGTATTGCCTTAGCTTCCTTGTGCACATCATGAGGGCGATGATGAGCTGCTCGACCGGACCGTTCTTCAATTCTGCACCCCTGAGTACCTGGCTCACATAGTAAACGGGTAGCTGTTGGGTTCCTTCTTCCCTGACCAGGACACCTGCAACGGCTTCACTAGAGGTGGATAAGTAAAGATACAAGTTTTCACCTGCGACCGGTCGACTAAGTAGTGGTGGGTTGGTGAGGAATTTCTTCAATTCTTCAAAAGCTTATTGGAAATCTGCACCCTAGCTGAAAGTCTCATTCTTCCTCAAGTTCTTGAAGAAGGGAGTGCAGCGTTTGGCTGAGGAGGAGATGAATATTCCGAGGGTAGTGATTCTTTCGTTCAGCTTCTAAATATCTTTTACGCTTCTCGAGGGTTGCATCTCGAGGATGGCCTTTATTTTCTCAGGAGTGGCTTCAATCCCCCTTTGAGAAACCAAGAAGCCCAAGAATTTTCCCCAGGGGACCCCAAAGACGCATTTCTCGGGGTTGAGCTTCATTTGAAACTTGTTCAGAGTGCAAAAAACCTTTGCCAGATCGGCAGGGTGTTCTTCCGAGCTCTTATTTTTTACGATCATGTCGTCCACATAAACTTCCACATTCTGCCCAATCTGGTCTTTGAAAATCTTGTTCATAAGACGCTGATACGTTGCACCTGCATTCTTCAGACCGAACGACATCGTTTTGCAACAGAAGGTTCCGTCGTCTGTAATAAAACTGATCTTTTCCTGATCTAAGAGCCATATTAGGATTTGGTGATAGCCAGCGTATGCGTCAAGGAGGGAGTAGATTGCGTGGCCTGCAGTGGTGTCCACCAACTAGTCTATGCTTTGTAGGGGGTAGCTGTCCTTGGGACATGCTTTGTTGAGGTCCATGAAGTCCACGTACATCCGCAGCTCTCCTGTCTTCTTTATAACTAGGACCACATTGGCGAGCCACTCTGGGTAATCGACCTCTCGGATCGTCCCAGCCTTCAATAGCCTATCAACCTCCTCGGATATGAACATCTTCCTGTCGGGAGCATGTCTGCGCAGCTTTTGTCTGACCGGCCGATGAGTTGGATCCATATTAAGCTTGTGGGTGATCACTTCGGGATCAATCCCAGGGATGTCTTCTGGCTTCCAGGCGAAGGACGCCTGGTTGATCATCAAGATCTGTATGACGGAATCCTCTACTTCTGCACTCATGCTAGTCCCGATCTGGATGCTTTTTCCTTTTGAAAATGCCCTTGCTTTTACTTCTTTAGCAGGATCTATCCTTAGCCTCTCTGCTTACTCGGACTGTTCTAGCCCTGACTCCACTATCATGGCCTCTTTCTGCTGCCTGACCATAGTGACATACGTCTCGTGGGATTCCTTCTGGTCGCCCCTTAGAATGGCGACTCCCCCTCTAGTCGGGATTTTCATCACCATGTACCGTATGCTTGTGACAGCTCCAGTTTGGAAAAGTAGGGGCCTGCCAAAAATGGCACTATAGGCAAAGATCATGTCAATTGCCACGAAGGTTACCTTACAGGCGTGGGCGAGTGCCTCTTGGCCAAGCTCGACGAAAAGCTCGACAGATCCCACTACCGGGACAGTAGCGTTGCCAAGCCCGATCAATGGGGTGGCGTTCGACTTCAACTCCTCGATCAGCAGTCCCATGGCTCTGTAGGCTTGGAGGGTGAGCACGTTCACATTGCTCCCATTGTCCACCAAAATCCTTTTAACATCAAAATTGTTAATTCGAGCCCTAACGACGAGAGCGCCCTCATGAGGAAACATCACATCTCATGCATCTTCACTAGATATGGTGACCGGAGTGAGCCGTTCGTCCTGGCAGGAGAGATACATGCCTTTCCCCTTTTTCTTCCTGGACAGATCCTTTCCGTAAGACGATCCTCTAGTAATTATGTTATAACCCCGGTGTATGGTCTGCGCGGATTTTTGCGCTCGCCGTCATCGTCCGAGCCAGAATCATCCTTTCTGAAGTTCGGCTATCTATAGGGACTTCCCCCTCTAGCCGGACCTACAAATCTTTGGAGTGACCTCCTTTACAGAAGTTGCTCGATCTCCTCCTTCAGCGAGTA